>OY037014.1:16193225-18593225 GCA_955831195.1 Pilophorus perplexus
TAGTAAATTAAGCATTCAAACATCAGTTGTAAATTCAAATTGTATAAGCAATCAAGTTAAAAAATGGAGGTTTTAGCCACCCACATACCATTGCGCAACGTTGAACTACAGAAAATACAGTACAGATAAAGTACCTACAGAAAATAATATTTTAACTGTTAGGTATAATATACCTAATACATAGTACTGTTATATATAATATACCTGTATATAATATTATAGTTATATAATAATATTATAGCCCTACTTCCAACTCCTATAACATGTCGATATACCTGGTATCAGCTTCAGAATCTGTAACAGTGCCGGAGTTGTGATCTGGAAGGAAGCACCGCATAAAATTTGCGGTGACTCGTATGACTTTGACACCTGACGTTAACGCACACACATCCCATGGATACGAGGAGTTACACGCACACTAAGACACTGGGGAACCAGCGGAACCGCAAAGTTTGGGGTCCAAACAGTACTTAAAACTGTTGTCCACTCGACGGCCCGTACACAACGGACCCTCGACATCAGCGCGCTCTAATGAGCCATCTCAGAAGTTCTGAGTCAAAACCACCGCCGCCACATTTTGAAAATATACTGCTCTCGCCAAACGGAGTTGGTCTATGTCGCTAAACGACAGTACTTCATTATTTCGAATAACTTTGCCAAAAAATATTCTGCCAGTAGGTACGAAAATAAAAACCAGTTTTCTATCCATCAGAAATCGCCCAAATTCAAGTTTTCGGATGTTTATTCTTTCTTTACATACCTGCCCTTTCTTCTTCCTTCTGGTACTGGGGAATTCAAAAAAACACTTGAAAAAATTAGGTATATATATTTTTTTGTTAACTATAGATTTTACAATAAATTTCCATCCGAGGCTGGAGTTCACACTCCTATTTGGAAATAAAGGTTTTGAATTTGAATTTGAATTTGAAAAAAGTAGGTAGGAAACGCGAAAAATAAAAACGTCATTCCGTTTCAACTTTATATATAAACCTATATATAGGTACCTAGTCCTTATGGAAGACATTTCGTCGTCCATATGAACGACATCAGAAAAAAATTGAACACGGAGTTAGGAAATTAAGTTGAGTAGGTACCTAGTTGAGGTTGAATACCTTATTATTTATTATAGTAAATAATGAGGTATTCAACCGCGTTATTACCTATTCCATTTTTGAGAAGACGGAAGGCGGAACAGCGCACGGCTACTTCCAAAAAGTACAAAACTCCACGTTTTGTGTCAAAAAGTAGGTACTGTAACCACAAAATCGGAATTTCAAATCTCCTTCCAAATAACTTGGAACTTTGAACTAATTTACGCATTTTACCAGAAATATTTATCACAATTTATAAAAAATCTGACAACAATCCGTTCGAAATTGTTGGAGTTATGACTGTAACAAGAAAATTACGTTCGCACATGCGCAGGGAGTACCACTGATGCAATCGTGATGAAACTGATAGGGGACCATCTAGGGCTATATCCACACAATTCCTGAAAATTTGATTGAAATCCGATCAAAATTGTGGAAGTTATGGCTGTGGCAAGGAAATGCGGACAGACAGACACGGAACCAAATTTGTTCAGGAGGCTCTGAAACGCAATCGTGAGTGGAAATTTTGATTTTGGAGAAGAAATTTTTTTTTTTCATTTCGAAAGTGAAAACAATGCTTCCTCTGCCTTGCAGACTCGGAAGCAACATGGTCAAAACAACATCATTGTCTTATTTATAACACGGTTACAGATGTTAGAGTTATTAGATGTTATAACACGGTTTTTTTAGGTCGTAGAGGTTTTTCGCGTTTTCCTCATATTTGACCAAAACGGATACATACCTATAGTACCTTTTGGAACCAAACTCCTCAAGGGTAGATGAAACTCTTACGAGAATTTTAACGCTTTAAGGTGTTTTCTTTCCTTGGGGGAAAAAATCATGACATCTTTCTTTGTGTTCAAGGATTTCCACGAGACGGGTTTTCGAAGGTTTTCGGCTATGGGGTCGAATTAGGTGTCGTTTTCGAAGTATATTTGGACAAAGAATCTATTTTAGAGGTCCTAGGGCCATCCGATTTGACCGTGGGGATTTATTGGGCTCTCATGGGACTGCAAATGGGTCATTCTTCCAAAAAGACGGATTTTTTGTCCCTAGCGAATTATACCCCACTGATAATTATAATCAGTTGGGGGGTTTGAAAAAAAAGTGGATTGAGGAGGCGTCAGGAGCTATCCATTCCGCCCTCAGAGCATTTTGTTCAAGCCCTGTCACATTCCTATAATGTTCTTGAAAGGTGCAAATCTCAGTCCCCTGGCGTATCCCGAGCCGTAGATAGTTTTCTTTGAATTTCTACTAACAGTGACTGACAGATTTAAACCACCAGGGTTTTCCCGGTTTCGACGATTGAAGGATACTCAAGGAGACGTATTTTGACGCGATTGAGAACCTGGTGATTTGAAAACCAGAGTTACAATGACCCAAATGGGATTTCTGAAGGACCCCAGTAGGTTAAATGAGGTGCCGTTTTCCGCGTAATTATGGACGCAAAATCCTTTTTTTGAGGTTCCACGAGTGTCCAAACAATGAAGGTACAGGAAAAATTTTTTTAGCATGGAATATGCTTTAGCCTTGGACCAACTTGCCGAAAAATGTCGCGCTATCCAGGAACGAAAATGCGACCCAAAAGTAGCGGAAAAACGGTTGACGGCCAACTTTCATCATATATTTTAATATGGTCTCCAAGAAGGCAATTGACGCTTGGCGTTTGGTGCGGATTTAGTTACCTATTAAAACCAAATGAAGCATGTTCCATGATCGTCCAATGTTTAGCCGTTAGGCTCAAGGTGACAGCAGATTATTTATTTTTATTTTCAAAAAAATTTTTTCCAAAATATTATCTTAATGAAACAGAATTAATTTTTGCACAATCAACCTACCTATAGCAAAGAATAATAAACCTTGTGTAAAATTTGCAACGTTTTTCTTGTGGTGAGCTAACTTGCGATGATTTGGAGAAAAATCCCACGCCGCGGTCCTGTTCAGAGTGCATCAAGAAGTCAAGTGTGATCGGTACCGCTGGCACAGTTACCTTATATGCATCTAAATTGAGGTAATTATTGAACCTACGAGGGTCCCAAGTGATGCGAGGTGATGAATATTTTGGCGTTACAGGTGTGATCATTTTTGAGCGCGAGGTCGGCCCTGGAAGATTCTGCAGACAGATTCTCTACTCCATAGACCGCGAAAGAATCATGAAAGGTAAACGCTGCAAATTTTAAACAAGGGTTTATTATACTTTGATATAGGATACTTGTGCAAAAATTTAATTCTGTCAATGAAAAAAAAAAAATAATAAAGAAATTTTTTTTCAAAATGTTTTTGTTTTTTTAGTACTTGAAATATATTTGACCTTCTGGGATACATGACATAAAAATCCCACTTGTAGCCCCATGAAAGCCCTATAGATCGCAACAGTGAAATTGGATCGTTCCGGGGCCCCAAAACTTTGATTCTACGTCCAAAAATACTTCGAAAACGACACCTATCTCGATCCCATAGCCAAAAACCTTCAAAAAACGCCTCCCGTAGCCCCATTTTAGCCCCATAGCGACCCACGGGTATGGGGGATCGGGCTGAAAATCTTGCGGGCACAACTAGATGGTAAACCGAGTATTTTGTCAAAATTTCAGACTTTAAACAAATTCCTACTGCCCAAAACGGCTCGGTCGGCGGACGGACATTTTTGGAATCTACACCTCTTGAAACGGATAATGTCAAATTTTGAGGCCGATCGGAGTCGTCGACCCCCGTCGCGAAAACATAGCTGTATTATTCCAAGAATAATAAACCAAAAGGGCTATTGTAAATTGGGCAAGAAAGTGAGGCAAAAGATTTCAATCGCCAGGAAGAAATTGAAAGAGAACTTCGAACAAGGAGACAAAGGTAGGTGGGGGGAACTGTCCGCAATTGAGGGTTTGGAATGTTTGCAAACCACAGTTTGATGATTTTATTCGGTTCCCGGAATGGAATCGAAACCTTAGGATGCCAATTGTCATTTCATAAGAGCTCCAGCCTTCAAAGGTGTTTATTTTGAGAGATAGGTACCCATATTTTAATCAGAAATGTTTTTGGGGGCACTTGCCCCATTTCTTGAGGTAAACATCCGCAGAGTGGACACTTACCCCAATAGAAGGAAACCACGGGGAAAACGCTGCAAACGCTGCCTTGTGTAAAAGGGCTTATTATTATTCAATATATACGGTAATAGGTATTGCAAAAATTAATTCTGTTTCAATAAGAAAGTACCCACCTATTTTTGAAAAAATCAAAAGACGTCGCGAGAGACGTGGAAAGTCGACAGACAAATCGAAATTTAAACATTTTTTCTACAAGTATCTACTTGTTATCTTTTTTTTAATGTACAGTAGAACCTAAAATATTTCGTAACGCATTATTGCGACATGTTTATACTTTTTAGACCTCAAGTGGAATAAATTCGTAACGCAACTTTTGTGACATCTCTATACTTTTAACCTCGCCTATCATAATAATTTCGACTACTAAAATTTAAAAAAAAAAGAAAAGAAAAAAAGTTGTACAATGTTCAGACAGATACGGGACTTCAAAAAATGGATAATGCGCCCAAAATTACTCGGAAAACGACACCTTATTTGAACTCCTCGGATTCTCCCAAAATCCCATTTGTAGCTCCACGAAAGCTCCACAGATCCCCTTGGTGAAATCGGATCGTTCTAGGAACCCCAAAAATGGATTCTTCGTTCAAAAATAATTTAGGACGTAGACCCCATTTTTTGGGGCCCAAGAACCATCGGATTTCACTCAGGGGATCTAAGGGGCTACAAATGGGGGTTTTGAAGGCCTCCAGGAAGTCGAGATGTCGTTTTTCGTGTGATTTTGGACGCATAATCCGTTTTTTATGCATCCACCCGAATATTTTGGAATTAAAATTTTTTTTAAATAAATAGATTACAATAATTGTAACAATATTTGTTTTATTGTTATTCTTCCATATGAAAGAATAATAAACCCTTATTTATATGAAAGAATAATAAACCCTTGTGTAAAATTTGCAGCGTTTTTGTATCGGGAAAATAGATAAACATTGTAGTGACTCCCAAAAATAGTTTTTTAAAGGATGGAATCGCCAATCGGCTGTGAGCCGCTAGGCCCTGGGTTACACTCAGAAACATATTTGTTTCTGACTGGTTTTAGGAAGATACTGGGCCACTGGGGAGTAAAAATCTAGTCGGGAGTAAGTAGGTATTCTTCATAATAATATTATATTACTTCATATTATAAAGAATTTATTCTGACGTCGTCCTCAAGACGACCAACACAACATCGGTCACAGGGATGACTGGGCAGGTCCAAAAATGATTTGCCTACCAACTTGGTTACTCAGTTGCATAGAAATAAGAAAGCAAGAGTGGTGCATATTTACCCGTTCACCAGGGAAGTTTTCACTGTAATCCAATTTTAGCATGGAACATGCTTTAGCCTTGGACTAACTAACCGAAAAACGTTACGCGGATGGGTGACCCGGATGGGTGACGAAATTTTGCTTGACAACGTTACTAGGCAAAGCATGTTCCATGTTTCTTGAATTTTAGCCTAAGGCTCGAAGCTACCTGTGGGGTTTTCCTCCTCTTGGCTGTTGAAGTGCCTGGAACCAATCCGGGTCCGTTGACCCACCTGTCACATAGCGCGCGCACGCCTATCACACACATTTAAGTGTATTTTTGCGTTGAAAGTCCACGAATGATTTTGACACCGGCGTTTCGGAGCATTAGTGCAAGTTTGAGGGAAGAGAAAAAAACCTCAATGTTGGGTTATGTGGGTTCACCCAATTTACCGGGTGTTGGGCGTGTGCCTACATGTGCAAATTGTATTCCTACCATTAAATTGTCCCTAGCAATTTCAGTGGTGTGTGTTTGGAGGAAGGCCTCTAGCGTAACTAGGATTTCGCCCCCGTTGTCTTTGGAGGAACATGAAGGGGGTACTTGAATATCCTTACCTAGGGCATAACACAATTTGTTGTGATCTGCAAGCCCAGGAAGTGATATCGAAGCAGTATTGGAAATTCCGCTATCTCCAGTCCGACAAGAAGTGTCTGGGTAGACTGGAATGCGTTGAATTTTGGAAAGGAGTCTAGTCGATTTCGATACCAAAATTGAAATGTCAACATCGGCATTGATTCGTCCCAGATCCACGCCTGATACTTCAATTTGATTCTGAGCTTCCCCAAGTGGTTGGTAAGGGAGACATCATCCTCAAATTGAGTCTTACGAAGGGTTCATTTCCCGGCTGCCACGAAGGAATTGTCCGTAATGTAATATATTTACGTTTGAGAATAGTGAAACTAAAGTTTACGATTGATTTGCCAACTGCCAGGAGAGACTCCAAGCGCAATGACCGCTTTCTCTTGCAAAACTGGAAGACGTTTGAGCTGGCGCGCTTACTAGCCAAGAGAAAGAAATTTCCTGAACTCAAAACCGCGTCCTAGCAAAGTTCAAACAGAGAGATTTCCAGGAGAGTGAAGCAACACCTGTGTGACAAGACTAAAATACACACCCCAACCCCCTCCTATTTGCTCAAAGTTGTTTTCATGTAATAGGGGATCATTTTAGACTTTCGAAAGACGAGGGAAATCAATTTAAAAGGTCCTTAACCCCGCATGCTCACTTATATTTTGCTCCTTGAAGTTATCAACCTCAACCTTGTTATATGTGACAAGCCAGGAGAGTGAAAAAAAAGGCCTTTCGATGGCGAAATACGCATGTGTGCGTACATAATTGAGCAATGAAATGCTATGGGTTTCATAGCTCTATTGTATACAGCTCTAGGTATACCTACCCTTACAATTTGCGTTTTTTTCTCCTAAAATGTCACAAGTAGGAGAAAATTGCTTGTGGCTTAAAAGTGGTGAACTTTCGTGGAATGACACAGCTCTTGTAATCTACATCGTGTAGGGATCGTCTTGTCAAAACTCGTCAAGTCAAAATCGTCTTGTCAGCTCGATTGCTCCGAAATTGATGAGTGTAGCGACCTGAAAAGCCGCTGCTATTATTACAATTTTTCCAGCTTTGTCGCGTCCAATTTTGACTCACTATAAGTACGGTAACCAGACGTAGCTAGTACTACTTTTGTAAGGACATGTACTACTTTTTAGGCCAATGCCCTGATTCGTATCTACTTTCAGCTAAAAAGAATCAGTAGAAAAACAGGATGGTTCAGGTAAAAAAATAACCTTGAAACTCTCCTTGGTGATACTGTTTCAGCAAAAAGAACCAACCCACCCTGGGGAACGAAAGGCATTAAGCAAAAGGAAACCACTGTACACCACAATTTTCAAAAAAAATCTGAAATTTTGACAAAATATTCGGTTTACCATCAAGTTGTGTCCGAAAGGTTTTCAGCCTGATCGCCTAAACAAGTGGGGCGCTATGGAGCGAAAATGGGGCTGCGGAGGGTTTTTTGAAGGGTTTTGGGTCGAGTTAGGAGTTGTTTTCGAAGTAGTTTTGGACGTAGAATCCACTTTTTATGGTCCGAGATCGATCCGATTTCACCGTGGGGATCAATGGGGCTTTCATGGGATTTTTGAAGAATCCCGGGAGGTCAAATAAGGTGTCGTCTTCCGAGTAATTTTAGACGCAAAGTCCTTTTTTTTCGAGGTCCAACATCTTCCAAACATTTAATAGTTAAAGTTTTCATTTTTTTAATTTTTCAAAAATATTTGTTAATGACAGAATTAATTTTTGCACTATGTCGTTTTACAATGTTTTACTATGTATGACAAAGAATGATTGACCCTTGAGTAAAATTTGCAGCGTTTTACCTTGACGCTCTCACAGATGTATAGAGGGGACAACTGGCAGCGTGAGATGTGGTGATGTCTGACGAATCAGAGCTTTCAAAATCGCTGCAGATTTTAAACAATGGTTTATTATTCTTTTATATAGGTTAATAGTGCAAAAATTAATTCTATGTCATTAAGAGAATATTTTTGAAAATCTAAAAGAAATATTTTTCTGTACAATGTTTGGACAGATGTGGCACTTCGAAAATCACTCGGAAAACGACTCCTTAGACTGTTAGTCGACCTCCATGGATCGGATCCTTCAAAAATCCCATGTGTAGCCGCATTAAAGCCCCACCTATCGTCACGGTGAAATCGGATCGTACTGGGACCCCCGAAAATGGAATCTACGTTCAAAAATACTTCGAAAACGACACCTAACTCGATCCCATAGCCAAAAGCCTTCAAAAACCCCTCCCGTAGCCCCATTTTAGCCCCATAGCGCCCCACGGTGGGTTTGGGCGATCGGGCTGAAAACCTTGCGGAACAACTAGATGATAAACCGAGTTTTTAGTCAAATTTCAGATTTAAAAAACAAATTCCTACTGTCTCGGACATTTCGTTTTTCGAATCTAGACATCTTGAAACATTTAATGTCTTTATTTTGAGGCCGATCAGAATTTTCGACGTCCGCGCGATTACATAGGTGTATTATTCCAAGAATAATAAACCAAAATGTACCAAGTCGATCAAGGTAATTGACGTCGGACAACCTTTTGTTACAAAGCTCCTAACGGATGAGTTCAACTCATGGCAAATCATGGCCTCTGACCTCTCGAGCTCTCCCGACGACGAGGGTGTTTTTATCAAATCATTTTGAAATGAAACACTCAGCTCTTCAGTAGGAACCAAAATGTTTTATTTAATAGCACTCTGTCAGACGTCACTGCTAATGAGCCCGGGAACCGAATGTCGACTAATACTTTTTTTCTGAAAGAACTTCATAATTTGAAGCCATAGCAGTGAGTTTTGGGCTCCTACGGTGTACTACAAATTCCCAGAGCACTTTAGAAAATTTCAACTTTGAATCTGGAGGGAAGAGTGGCGCTTTCAAGAAGTGCTCTCTGGTGGTCAGCCAATGAACTAAAAGCACGAATTCAGAGAGATCCACGAGATCAGAAAAGGTGAAATCGCAAGGAAAATAGTCGTTCGGATTTGTTCCGACGCGTGACGGGTCAGACCATATTAATGTTCACCAACATAACATTACCAAAAATAAAAAAGTGTTTTGTACACTTTCTACTTTTTGTGCGAGTGCACTCTGGCGGATTAGTTAAAGTGTCACCGCGGGAAAATTCAAAACGCCAAATATTCACAAGTGATTTCCTCTGCTCAGACACCTAATTTCCCAGTGCTAACTGTACTGAGTACTTTGTTCATTATTAGTTCAACTACCTATGTTCGGCCGAATTTTCCCAATTCTCTGACCTTGTTCCCTAGCCCACTATTGTTCTCGAGCCTAACGAGGGTAGCGGATGCTTCGTTTTCGAAATAAAAAACTTTTAGAGCACTAAAATCAATGTTTCCACTCGATTTTTGCGTACCAGGGATTCCCGAAATAATATGCTTTCGAGACTGTCTGTCCACAATTCCTTGCCACAGCCATAACTTCCTAAAATTTGATCAGATGTCAATGAAATGCTCATGAATAGTGTGGGTTTAGCCCTAGACGGTCCTTTTTCAGTTTGATGATTGAATCAGCGGTACCAACGCTCTGTGCGAGCGAGAACGTAATTTTCTTGTCATAAGTCCGTCTATAGACACAACATATATGTTATGATGACATAATAATCAAATTTGGCTGTATATCGGGGTGGTCTTTGAACATGTTCGAGCTACATACCTGCTCTGTTGACTTGTTTTGGTTTATTACTCTTGGAATAACCCTATGTAATACATCTGTGTAATCAAAATCTGACATTATACGTTTCAAGACACAATAAAGATTCCAAAAATGTCCGACCGCCGTTCGAGCCGTTTTGGGCAGTAGGATTTTTTTCTCTGAGCCCCCCCCCCTCCCCTCTATGGGGCTCTTGGGGCTCTGTGGGGCTAAAAAGGAGTACCTACGGGAGAGGTTTTTGAAGAGTTGAGGCTATGAGGTGGAGTTAGGAGTCGTTGTCGAAGTTATTTTGGACGCAAATTCCATTTTTGGGGTTCCCAGAACGATTCGATTTCACCGTGGGGATCTATGGGGATTTCATGGGGCTACAAATGGGATTTTTGGAGGATCCGTGGGAGGTCAAATAAGTCGTCATTTTCCGCATAATTTTGGTCACACTAACCATTTTTCGAGGTCCCACTTCCGTCCAAACATTGTACAGACATTTATAAAAATTGTTATAGCTCATTTTTTCTGAAATTGGTGACAATAGAGTATTTTAAGCGAAGAGTCCTTCGTCAACCCTCGAGCTTGACCTTTCTTGAATAAATAACATCATTTTCCTGACTCAGTGAAAACCTGTTGTACAACGTTGATCCAGGAAATCAACATCGTACATAGGGCAATAAGCGGATTGAACATGAAATGTTGTACAAAGTCGGAAATTTTTGACTGAGCAAAATTTGCTCCGAAAAGTATAATTTTTATTTTTGTAAAATTAATAATTTTATGACATTTTTGTTATTATTTTTTGTAACTGTTACGTACCAAGTCCGAAATAGTGTATTTCGCGAAATGTATAGGTACATTTCGCGAAGTACACAGTATCGGACATGGTACAAAAAATAATAACAAAATGTCTTGAAATTATTAATTAAAAAATTTTTTATTTACTTACAAAGAATAATAACCCTTTGTGGTTTTTTCTTAAAAAAAAAAACAAAAAACTCCCAAGGCAATGTGAACGTAGTTGTCACTGTAACAAGAAAATTACGTTCGCGCATGCGCAGGGAGTACCACTGATGCAATCGTGATGAAACTGATAGGGGACCATCTAGAGCTATACCCACACAATTCCTGAAAATTTTATTGAAATCCCATCAAAATTGTGAAAGTTATGCCTGTTTCAAGAATTTCACGTTAGCGTATGCGCAGAGCGTACCGCTGATTCTATTGTGATGAAATTCGAGCTAAATTCATTCAAAATTGTGGAAATTATGGCGGTAACAAGGAAATGCGGACAGACCGACAGACACGGAACCAAATTTGTTCAGTAGGCTATGAAACGCAAAATGCGAGTGGAAATTTTGAATTCGGACAACACAAATTTTTTGGTTCCCGAAAGTGAACACAAGGCTTCCGCTGCTTCGCAGACTCGGAAGCAAAGAAACTACTAGAAGACGCGTAGGGTGTCGTCAAATACCTCCGAAAGTGGTACAAGTCCGTTAAAAACAGGCCGGGTGGCAGCCTCAACTAGTAGTTTGGCATAAAACTCTATTTGACAAAATTGTATGAGTCTGTTCGTGATAAAGGAAATACAGAGGATAGATTCTTCCACCATTCAGAAACGGCTATTCCTAAGTTTGCTGTTCAGGTGATTGTCGCAGGTAAGACACCAAGTACTCGGGAGGCCAGCGCCCTTCACGAGCTGTAGCGGCACGGGGTAATATAAGGGTTGTAGGAAAAAAAAGCCCCCGGAAAAAAGTCCCCCAAAAAAAAGGCGCCGGAAAAAAAGTCCCCAAAAAAAGGGCGCCGGAAAAAAAATCCCCAGTATTTTCCGATCCCGGAAAAAAATCCCCGTAGAAGAAATAACGTTGACTGAATTAATAGAAGATGATACTTATGTATTTGTTGTCGCAGGGGGTCAACACTAAGCAGTAGGTGACTGGTGTTTACAATGACTCGGTCAACGTCTAATGTTGAGTTGTCCAAAAGATGAGTGGCTTCGTCTCATCTTTTATCGGAACCGCGGACCTATTCAGTGTGTACTTGTGAGAAAATTAATTCTGTCAATCAATAAAATTAAAAAAAAAAATGTTTTTTTTTTTCCAGCAATTTTTTTATTTTACTTTTTTCATTCGGAAATTATTTGAGCTCCTGGCATCCTTCAAAAGTCCCGTTTGTAGCTCCCTATAGATGAATCGGATCAATCCGGGACCCCCAAAAATGGATTCTTCGTCCAAATATCCTTCGAAAACGACACCGATCCCATAGCCCCATCAAAAAACCCCTCCCGCAGCCCCATAGCGCCCCACGGGTTTGAGCGATCGGGCTGCTTCCGGGCACAACTAGATGGTAAACCGAGTATTTTGTCAACGTTTCAGATTTTAAAAAAATTCCTATTGCCCAAAACGGCCCGGACGGCGGACGGACATAATGTCACATTTTGCGGCCGATCAGAATTTTCGACCCCCGTCGCGATTTCATAGGTTCATTATTCCAAGAATATTAAACCAAACGAAGAGGTTCCCTAACTTTCTATTGTGTTTTGTTCAAGATTTTTTCAATTTTTAAAATCTTTATTTTTGGGGATTTTTTTCCGCCCTTGAGTATTCTTAGGGGATTTTTTTTCCGATTACCAATATATTTTGATAGCCTCTTCTACTTTTGTGGTATGTTCTGTATTACCTACGTTTAGTTCTTCTGTACATGAATTTCATCCCTGCTCCAATAGTCATTTCTTCCATCTTTTCAATAGGCAATGTGTAGCAAAACAAATAATATTATACACATATTATGTAAGATATTATCTGGCGGTGTTTCGTTTGGAAGTTGATGATAGCTCATACTCCGTAAATAAATGAGTTTGTACTAAACCGTACTATCTTGTACGTAGGATGAAATTTGGAATGTACCTACATACTTAGGATCACCAAGTCAATGAATAATTTCATTCAGTTTAGATACCGCGAAGCGAGGAAGGCGTGAAAAGAAATCCTATCCTCGATCCAAGGTAAAATCATAAGTGGATGACATAAACAGAAAGGAACCAACCCCGAAAATCTAGTTTTGAGAAAATTGGCTTGAAAGTTTTTCCTATTATCTATAATATAGATATAGATATAGATATTATCTATAATCCATATCTATAGATTTATATATATAGATTCTATATCTATAAAAATGACTGCCAAATCTTTGAGGACTCACTACTTAGAAACCAGTGGAGTGTTTGGCACCAAATTGTGTGAGAATGTTTGTGAAGCATTGTAGATGGTTTTAAAGAAGTTTCTACAAAATTCGTTTTTTCGAGGTCCCAAATCGGTCCAAACATTGTACAGAAAATTTTTATTTTTTCAAAAATATTTTCTTAATGACACAGAATTAATTTTTGCGCAATTAGTCTATAATATAGACTATTATAAAAGAATAATAAACCCTTGGGAAAATTTTTGCAGCGTTTTTTACGAGGTTTATCAACTGATGTTGACGGCCGATATGTGCCCATTAATGGCACGGGTTTGGGCGATCGGGCTGAAAACCTTGCGAGCACAACTAGATGGTAATTCGAGTTTTTGTCAAAATTTCAGATTTAAAAAAAATCCTACTGCTCAAAACGGCTCGGACGGCGGTATTATTCCAAGAATAATAAACCAAAAATTACATCAAGTTTTAGGGCTCAGCATACGAAACAATAAAAACTACATATTGACTAATTCTGCATTCACCACCCATTCAATCCCTCCAAATTCCTCAAGAGAGTAAAACTCAGCTCTAATGAGTTTCAGCCTGAGTATGTACCTGCGATCATCAACAGGCCCAGACGAGCAAAGGAGCCTCTACAACTTCCGTTCCACGACAGATTGGCTAGGATTCTTGTCGTTTTTGTAGACTGAAGATGTAAACTGCGTGGCTTGAATTGCCCCGGGCTATGATGAAATACCGACGAACGTGCTCTGCTCGCAGAGTAATCAGTATAATCAGAAACGCACAATTTATCTCAGCACGGAGCGGACGAGGCAGAGGGCACACAACAGCTAGGGACGGCGCGAAAAACTTGAAAACGATAAAAATTACTTAGTGCATGCGACGCAAGGCATTTAAACGACCCAAGTCGTGAAAACCTGCGAGCCTTCGCATAAATTAATGAACCTAATGTCCTTTAGTGAGCCTCCGCTAACAAGTTTCAGACTCATCAGCACTCCTGGTGTTCCGGATCGGAATCACCGCCCGGCTTTACCGAGTTGGCATTTGAGCTCCTGATTCCGCGTAATGAATCCGACAAGGTGACTTGGAAACTCGAGTTTGAAACTAGTCGAAGTTGGAGAGTGTTCTTTGAGTTCATTACGGACAATCATCCAACAGCTGCAATAACCGTTTCGAGTCGAGCTTTGGGAGCTCGAAATCATTTCGAGCTTGTTTTATTAGCATGGGGTTTCCTTGTGTGGCCCAACGAAGAGGGAAAAAGAACCATTTCGGAATTTGAGGCCCAACTGCTGCCAACGTGAAATCGCGCGTTGTGTCCGCCATAAGGTGGGCCAAATTTCTCGCTACATGCGGAGTATTCATCATTAGGACATAATCTCATACCTTAACCGGGCCAACTTCTTGAAAAACTTAAGTACGAGGATAGGAACCACCCCCTACTGGCTACGCAAGTCAACCCCCGACCGTTTCCATCTGGCCTCACACCCAACATATAGTTCAGGCATTGTAGTAGGAAGGCAAAATGTATTTATTCCCTATTTTGGGCGACTTTCGGAGCTCATATACGCCACATGGAGCCACTTTTTGAGCTGGAGCTTCAATAAAGTTAGTTCACTAGGGGGCCACCCCCTTCTCACTATAATAGTATACGCCATGGAATAAGGAAGAATTTCTTCCATGAGTATACGCCAGCCAACCCCTGGCTGTATTCCACCTGGCCCCAGACCCAACAACTCGTTTTCCCATATTGTGTAGTTTTCTTAAAGAAATACAGGTTGTTGGGGGGGGGGGGGGGGGGGGGGGGGGGTCAGACACCACTCTGCCAACCACAATCCCAATATCCTGTCAACTGCTCCAGCCCACTTTTGGAGCAACTAATACGCCACATGGAGCAACTTTTGGTGTTTTCATACTTTTCTCGTACTATGCTCGCCAAGCTGAATTTTTTTAGACCAATTTCAAATTTTTCCGATGCTAGAAGTTCCCTAGAATAAAGATGGTTCTCCTAGGTCAGGGGTTCCCAAAAGGTGGTCCGCGGACCCCCAGGGGTCCGCAAACGTTGGTGTGGGGGTCCGCGAGCTGCATCCAAAAATTAATATTTTAAGCTATTCTACCAGGAACTCAAATAATAAAAATGACTGTTTGTAGCCGGAGTGTCCTGTAAAGCGTGAGAGGCTGTACTTGCGACGCGACGCTAGTGACACCTACCCTAATTATTAGTGACTAGTTCGCCCAGTTTCTACCAGAATGTAGGGATGTCCGATTCTCAAAAATAATCGCGATTATTTTTTCAAAAAGAATCGATACATCTGAGGATCGATTCTTTTTCCAAATTATTTATTAAATTTCAAATTTATCAGAAGAAGAAGAAGCATTACCTACCTATTACGTTACGAAACCTGAATTCCAATTACTAATAAATCCAACTGCAAACCAGCACTATTACGTAGGAAAAGGTAGGTAGAAAGCTTCAGCTGTGTCAGTGGTTGTTGTGCAACTGTTTCCAAATGTAAAATAAATGCAAAAATAAATAACTATTTGCAACAATCAATTGATTTTCCCCTTGTGATATATTCTTACACCTAGGTATAAGCAAACGGGAGAAAACTTTTTTACAACAAAATTATATATAAATATAATTTACATATATAGGGGGTCCTCAATACATTTGTGGTTTGTTAAGGGGCCCGTGACAAAATTTTATTGGGAACCCCTGTCCTAGGTCATCCTCCTCCTCCACCTCGGGCTGGAGATCCAATATAAGTAATTAGACTAGGGGGCCACCCATTTTGTCTAAAGCCAGCCCACCCCCGACCACTCCATCTTACTAATTGGTTGGCCCAATTTACATACAAGAGTGACTGGCGAGGGTCAGTTCGGTCCAACTTACAATCTCCCCTCCCCACCGGCAGTTGTGCCAACTATGAAATAAAAAACACTTGCTCTCAAAGAGGACTTCATGACGTACAAAAAACGCGAACAAAATAAAATGAACGCAACGCTAAATTCAAACAAGGTAAGTTTTTTCAACTTACCTTCCACGACTACTCAAAACGCCAAGCTGAAAGAGAATACACGCCATGTCCCAACGGAACACAGCAATTTTTCGAACACGCCCCCGACAAATTCCTGTTATTTGCACAGAAACCCTCTCAGGTACGAATAAAAACCAAAAAATAAATCAAAAAACGAAAAAATCCACAAAACAAAGGTGGGTGACACATTGTGGGATAGGGTTAGGGTAACAGACAATAGACAAAGACAAAAGACAAGTGGTGGGGAAAAACACAGAGGGATAGACAAAGATGGCTGCCATACGTGTAAAACAAGAAATATTTTCTCTCCCGATTTCCGATTCAAATATTATTTTCCCGATTGTTTGTTTTCAATTTTACTGTTTTGTTTTGAATGTTGGCGTCAAAGAAAAAAAAAACTTATTTTTTTCGGTTGAAAGGTATAAAAAAAGCACGATCAATTTTCTAAAACTATGAACATACAAGTGGTAAAACATTCACAATGACGAGACACAGAGAAGAAACGAAAGAAAAAATAGAAAGGAAAATTAAAAAAAGGAAATGAAGAGTGCGAGGAAAGATTTGAGAAATGAGGGAAATGATAAGAGGAGAACAAAAGAAAATAGCACACACACAGAAATAAGCGACTGGGATTGAACCATAATGCTATGGCAAATGACGGGGAGGTTCAGCTCAGTTTTGTTCATTTAACGAAGCTTGCAGGGTGGAGTGATTCATCAAAATTAAGGGGCGAGATTTTGAAGGGTCAGCTATTTGAATGAAGATAATAGTAGAGACTATGATTTTAATTAAGGAGCCTGGTATGAACGTGGGGATCTAGAAAACGTCATTTACGGGCCATGAGTAATCCAATAGTTATCTAAATGATGGTGGCCATCATGGTGAAAGGGCCATTACAATGATGTGGGAGTCATTGAAATGGTTCAATGAACCATCAAAAAGCTCAAGTAGGTAGTCATCATAATGGTCCAATCGTATTTAGATCGTTTTTGGTCTCCAGGAGTCACCAAAATGATCAGAGGGGGCATAAAACTGATCAAAAATGATCTAAGGAGTGATCACAATGATCAAAGAGCATTCAACAGGTTCGGTAGTCATTTGCAATGAGCTTAGATGACTCCTGGAGTCCTCACAACAATCTCAGGGACCATCACAATGTTCTTCCCTCATAAAAGGATCTCAGGGGCCATCAAAATGATCTCCGGAACCATCGCAATGTTTCAGTAGTCATCATCATGATCTCAGAGGTCATCATTTGATATCAGAGACCATCACAATTATCGAGGCGCCATCTTTATGTTCTCAGAGGCCATCCCAATGGCCTCAGGGGCCAACACAATGATCACAAGAGCCATCACAATGATCCTGGATTCATCTTAATGGTTTCAGCATCCAAGAAATGATCTCAGGAGTCATCACAAGGGATGCCAGGAGCCATCACAATGATCTCTGGAGCCATCATGTGATCTCAGGGGCCAACACAATGATCTCTAGGCTATCACAATGATCTCTTGGTCCATCACAATGATCTCAGGGGCCATCATAATGATCTCAGGAACAATCACAAAGATAAGTGGAGCTATCACATGACCTGAGGGGCCAACGCAATGATCTCTATACCATCACAATGATCTCAAGGGCCATCCTAATGATCTCAGGACCAATCACAAAGATATTGGGAGCCATCACAATGATTCTTCCGCCTCCTCAACGACAGAGGATCACTCCTCAAACTGACAACAGAGGATCACTCCTCAAAACACTACACCATAACACATGGAGGGGATAAGGCTCGAAGTCAAATGCTAGGATTGAAAGAAGTCATCTTGGATTGGAGAGAACTGATGGGAAGAACTAAAAAATCAAAGTGAACCAAACGAAAAAGCTACACAAAAGACACATAAGTTTACGAGCTGAACAAAATCAAACTGTAAATTTGACAGGTATATTCTGGATTTTTTTCTTAATTTTTTTCCATTTCATTTTTTTCTTTCGATTTTGTTAAATAGCTTATTTTTTCTGATTTTTATTTTTCGACAAATGAAAACTTACCGAGGTACGAAAGAGTTCCAGAATTGACTACAACACAGGGACAGGGAAAAACACAAGGACACATTACTTCGTGGTTATGGAACACATCAAAATGAACACCTGGATGAATCTGAAGCTTGTTCAAGAGGAAGAGAAAATCGGAAAAGAAGAAAACCGAGAAAACCCCTTCGGAAATAAGAAAGGATGAGAAACGAAGAACAGAACTTCCACCATAATGTACCGCCACACAAGAATACAAACGAAATTTTGCCCCCCCCGGCCTTTGAAATTGAATCAATCCAAGCTGAAACACCCAGATGTTCAACGTCCTAAACATACACATTCTCACTGTAAACTCCTAAGTTCCTTATATAAATCAAAACAAAAACGGTAAAACAAAAAATAAAACTTGTTGGACTTCGGAAAAATGAATTGAATTGAACAAAAAATTATTATCCATGCCGTTTTCAAGAGGGAAGGATGGGAAAAGGCAAACAATCACACATGAGTTAGGAATATTGCATGGATACCTTTGGC
Source organism: Pilophorus perplexus (assembly GCA_955831195.1). NCBI lineage: Eukaryota > Metazoa > Arthropoda > Insecta > Hemiptera > Miridae > Pilophorus > Pilophorus perplexus. The sequence continues at coordinate 16,211,724 of OY037014.1, forward strand.
ATGTCTCTTAGGAAAGTCAAATCCTACGAATCACGACACCAAATCGAAACCGCCTAAACTGGTGTTCTCTGCACTTTTAAACCATTTGTTTTTATGTGAAATTCACTAACACAAACATTCACGTGTACAAACCAAATGAACACAAAGAAACAAAAAAACCGAAAGAGCTCTGGTGTGAACCAACCAGAACAAAAAAGGAAACGCATTGAGCAACTTTGACAAGTTGACAAATTTTTCCACCATGGAAATCAAAAACAAAACCAAAACAAATTGCTATGCAGAAGCCAATTTACGTGAACAACATTTTGTGAGAAAACTAACGGACAAAAAAGACGGTACATGAAATCACATGTAAGTATACGTAAACAAGGCAGAGAAAAACCATGTGTAGCAGAAGGTGTAAACAAAATAATATACAAAAACCAAGCTACTAATAAGCTGACAAAACATAAAATAAGAAAAATATATGACTAGTTTTTTGCATAGCGATTGACCGCGTTGTGTTGAAAGCTCTAAAATTGCTTGCCGAATTAGTTTTTTCGTTTTTTACGTTTTTGTCGTCGGTAGTAATTTAGAAAAGCTATTTCTACGTATAAAATTGGTAATCCCCAAAAAACAGAGTCAGGTCAGCCTCTTTGTTTTAGACACACACATATCCACACAGTCGGTAGACAACACAGGTGATTACTTGTGAGGGTGAGTTTTTAGGTCAGTTTCTGAGGAATCCAGACACACAAGGTAGTAAGCAAGCGGGGAGAACTTGAGGTTACATTTTGGTTTTTTGGGGGGGTATTTTTTTTTTTTTTTTTTGTGGGGGAAATTCAAACGTCTCCCCACTCGCTTCGGGGTGATGAAGGATAGGCATGGGTTAGACAAGAGACAAGAGACAAAACACACACAAAAGGTATTTTGGATGATAACAATCCGCCAAAGGGACGAAGGCTCGCTGCTCAAATCAGCAGACCTCCATGACCCTTTGGCCGGAGTAATTTGTACTGTTTGTTAAACCAAATAAATCATAAAGGAAAACAAAACGAAAAAACCAAATTAAAAATGAAAAAACGCTAAAATTAAATTTTTCAAAAAACAAGATAAACCGCTGTCGTTTCCTTTTTTTGGAAAAGTTCCATCGGCGGATAATTACCATAAGGAATATTCTTGTATATCCCTCTTCCGCGAATCTTTCGTCTTTCCAACTCGTTAGGAAAGTTTTCCAAGAAAAAGTATTACAACATCTGAGAAACATCTTGATTAAAAAGTACCCTACGCAGGGGGAGGGAGGCCCTATTGAGAAAACCATAGGTCTATCAAGGAAAACCAACTAAGTACATGACAAAGCCGAATTCATGCCAAAAGTTTTCGGAAGAGGAAAGTCCTTCTCGAAAATATGTATAAGACGGAGTTTTATTCGACTCGAGTTCACCTTATTGAATTATTTACAAGCCAATTCCGTTTGTTTTTGGAGTGAGCCAATACGGGAATGTTCAATTAGGAATGGAAACGTGTCTGGATTATTTTTTTCCTCGATAGAAGGCGTCCAAATAGTACTGAAAATGGGGTTAAAACACAAACTGCAAGTGCCAAACACCAAGAAAATCAAGAAAAAAATGAAAAGCGACCTGCACTCTGGAAACCGGAACCGGTATAGGTGACGTCACCTACACTGGTTTTTGAATCGGCCAGAACAACTAAAGATTATAAACTAAGTGAAAGACTTTTTGTCACAAAAATGATGTATTTTTCCCTTTTTGACTTCTAACATGGTACAGGATGATTTAAACCGAAATTCGGGTGCATTTCCATTCCTAATCGTGGGGGAAATGACCAATATTGAAGTATGTCAACGTTAAATGTCATTGCGAAAACCTGTTCAGGTATGTATCACTATTAATGTTAAAGCAAAGGGCTATTGAAGTATACCAATGTTTAGAGTTGAGGACTGATCTAAGTATCGATGTGGAACGTAAGTGCCGATTGAATACGTGATCAAGGTCAAATACCAAAATAGACGCCAAGGTAGAGTGTTAATGCAGAAGTCTATGTAACCAAGATCATAATAATATTATTATAATATAATAACATTATCAATCAAGGATTGATATTATCAATGTAGAGGACTAATTATGTATGTTATCAAGGTGGAATATAAATTTAGAGAGGGATCAATCGCCAGAGTCGCCTTGTTTTCCCAGCAGGCGGGAGCAATCGCAAATTCCCCACTCTTTTTTGACACGACCTGAAAGCTTCTAGTATTTCCCAGCAGTGAAAGCTCAATTTCCGTAAAAAGTGGACGTAAATTTTTTCCCATCTGGTATTCATGTACGTAACCAACGACATGTAACCATGTAACCACTTCCCATGTACGTATCCAGGGTCAAATATCAATGTAGATATGATTTGTAGCAATCAGGCCATTCAAAAATTATTCATAATAGTAAGGAAGGTCAAATATCGACGTGGGTGTAATCAATATCAAATATCGTTATAGATGTAACCAAGATCACACATCAATATAGACACTTATTATTAAGTTAATCTTGTAAATGTATGTAACCAAAGTTCAATATGTAGTAGATGCCTATTCGTGTATGGTTCAGTGCCAAATATCACATTTGTGTGCATGACAATGTTAAATGCCAAGCTATTCAAGTATACACGAATGTCAAAAGTTAGCCCTGCTCAAGTAATTACGCCCTGTTATGAAGGGTGGAAAATTTGTATTGTGAAGTTGAAACAAGCAAACTCCATAAATAGGGACATTGGCCGCAGCTCCAACTGTTTTTGACTGTATGAAAGTTTTTGTAACGTATAAAAATTAATTACAAATAAGCATTTATTTGATGAAGCAAATAGGTGCTTATTTTGGTTGAGTAAAAATAGACGATCCTAGGTTTTCTTATTGTCTCTAACGTCATATTTGACAGATTGATGTACAAAGCGTTGGGACGGACAGTAAGCGTGGAAAAATGTATGCAGCCGTAAACTGACTTACCTTTCAGAGTATTCATCCATGTGAGCGTAGCTTTGGACGCTGTTTTCTTCAACGAGGAATTTGACTCTTTGGTAGAAAGAAGCCGTGACGGAGGGGGGTTGTTTCCGGAGAAGGACTTCGACAGGGTCGTTGGACGCGAGGCACATGATGTGTTCGGCGCAAGCGGGGTGGGAGCAGCATTCCGAGTCGGAGCAGTCGACCATGCCATCTGAAAGAGCAAGGGTGGTTGAAGTTGATCGTAGGGATGGAGGATTATCAGTATTACTGTATCGTACCTTGATCATTGTCGACGTCGTCGCTGCACTCCATTTCGAGGCGAACGCTGCAATCGATTCCCGCCCAACCGTCCGAACATTGGCAGGTGTATTCGCCCTCTTGGAGAATGCAAGATCCATGTCTGCTGCACCCGTTCACGCACCCCGCTAAAACAAAGAATGTGAGCTCGCCCGCCAAAGACCATCCGTGGAAAAGACGTAAACGGTACTTACGTAAAGTGCAATGTCGACCGTTCCATCCCTGAGAGCAAACGCAGGTTCCGTTCTTACACTGTCCATGTTGGGAGCACCTGGCGTCGCAAGGGAGTGTGTCGCATGTGTCGCCAGTCCATCCATCAGAACAGACGCAACGGCCTGAATCACACCGTCCGTGAGGTCCACAGTCCAGCCGACACCAAGCTGCAAGACACAAATTGAAACAGTGAAAGAGAAGGCTGTTGAAGTGTTTGGGGAATTTCTCGCTCTGCTGTCCATTGACGCGCCTTCGCGCGATGTGATTATGCCCTTCTGGTTATATACAAGGGCTTCTTTCTGGGGATCCTCGTTTAAGCTGTCAGGGGAATATGTGACCTCTTAAAGGAGGACAGCTTTGATTCACGTTACCCAGGCCTATAGAACTCAGTCTGGAGCAGGTGCGGGTCCTCATCAGGGTGTTACCCATAGAGTTGGAAGCTACCTGCCGTTACGCTGCCTGTAGGATCCGGAAGAGGCTTTCTTTTCAACTGCTGGAGTGAAGCTTCGAATCAGGGTCTTCTCGGGCCCAGTTGCACCAGGAGGTGATGGCCATGCTCATCTGTCAGTGGCAGGAGGATTGGGCCAAATCCTCAGGTAGACTCACTTCCCTTCTTCCCATGAGTCGTATGGTGATGACGGGATGGTGATGACGTCGGTGGTCCTTGAGCACAGGGCCAACCATCTGCTATTGAGTCACAGGGACGAAGGAGCGGTATGTTCTGAAAGCTCAGGGCCGGCGTCCTTGGTCCGAAGAATATTTCCAGCTCTTTTTGCAGAGCGTTCATGCCTTTGCAGCGGCCACCTTGAGAGTCCTGGAGCCAACGAGGCCCCTGCAAGCTACACCAAGCCCTGAGGGGGACGACACTTGGCCGAGCAAGTGAGCCCCAATAGTCCCCCTCTCCCAGTGTTCTCTTGGGCTACACCTGGAACTGTAACCCATTAGAAAACATCCCTCACAAAATACCAAGGCTTCTGTTGATAGAGTATCCCGTGGACGTCGAGCCCAGTATTTAATTATGTCGTAAAACCCAAATCCGTGCAAATGGAATACCCTCCCCGAAGTTGCGAGCCGTCTACAAAGTCAGTGTGTAGTTAAGGCGGTTGACCTCGACCCAACCCGGGCCCAACCACAAGGCCCCTCCCCCCCATCCCAAAGCTGAGAAATCCAATCCCTCAGCGAAAACCCAACGGGGAAAACTAAAGCGAAAACTGGCTATCAGGAGACGATGGTGAAGGGAGTAGAGAGAATGTGCCAAATAACCTCCACGAGAAAATCCCCTTTTCCGCCCTGCTGGAAAGGGAATGGCTGATTTGAGGGGATTCCATAATAAATGCTGGGTAATTAAACATTCTGTTTGGGAGGACCTTCAAAGCTGGGAGAGGGCAGAAAGGAGGAATTACGTTTTTGAAGTTCACCGCCACTCAAGGATGGCACAATCTCGCAATTCTACCGATCGAAAAGGGAAAGTTCCTGCTGAACTTCGTGATACTGATGGTAGAGACCTGAGAAATCACCAACAAACAGGATACTCTGTATCTGGAATCAATGCATAGATGAAAGTGGATTCCCGCTCAACCGCTGGATCGCTGGAAAGTGGAAGGCCGCTTCTTCCCTGCAACTTGTGGTCAGTGAATTCCTAGTGCAGCCCCAGCTTCTCAGCCGATTAGGGTTTGACTCTGTATTATGCTTAAACACGATATTTTCGCTGAGAAGGAAGAATGACGAAGAGTATGGTCCGAGAGGAAGAATCCATTGACCCATATGGGTCCAAAGATTGCTGATTCGGCATCCCCGCGCCTTAGGCCTTTGTCCTCTGCTGTGGGGGGCACTAGTTAGTTGCCTTGTATGACATTACGGGAGCTTGCGGATAAGGAAAAAAGGACAAAAGAAAACCTTGACGCCAGACAGACTCGAACTCCATACGCTTCGGCAGTGGACCCCGCAATACAACCAGAACACCATCGGCGTGTGTGTGCGAGTCAATTAGCTCCCCTGACCCCACGCTAGAGGAAAGCCCATTCTGCCATAAGGTGACCAAGTCATTTCAAACCTGAATGGATCCCCAAATCAGAGAACTTACGCTGAGAGCAATCCGGCCCCGTCCAAAACGACTCGCAAACGCACGACGCCGTCTCCAGATCGTACGTTCCATGTTCCGAGCATCCAGGCAGGCATTGGTACACTTGCTGGTCGACCGTGCTGCAGTTGGCGCCCTGCCATCCCGCTTTGCAGTAGCACTGGCCGGCGACGCAGGTCCCGTGGCCGCCACACGTCGGGTCCAAACAGTTGACTGAAATCAAAGAAGACAACGATGATTTTTCAGAGGGGTCAGTATACATCGGCGTTTCTCGTGTAAATAATGATGAGAGAAAAAAAAAGAAAAATGAAGAAAAAATATGAAAAATAAAAAAATAAAAGAAACAATGTAAAAAGAAAAAATACAAAATAAATAAAAAATGAAAAAGAAAAATATGGCAAAAAAAAAAAAAAAATAAATAAAAAAATAAAAAATAAAAACTGCCGAGGAAAGAACAATGATTCAAATGATTTTTCTGAGTGTACAGAGTGAACCATCTGTGTTTCTCAAGTAAATAATGATGAGAAAAGAAAAAAGACAAACGAATAAAAAATTATGAAAGAAAAAAAAACTACGAAAATAATGTAAGAAAAAAATATGGAAAAATGAAGAAAAATAATTTTTCTCAATTTTTTATGTTTTTTGTTCTTATTTTTATCTCTTTATTTTTAATGTTTAATAATAGGTATTAAATATTATTATGAAAAACATAAGGAAACAAAAATAAATAAAGAAAAGAAAGAATAAAAATGAAAATTTGAAAAATGTGACAAATGAAAAAAAAAAATTAAAAAGAAAAAATTTGAGAAGAACGATGATTCAAATGACATTAAATATGTACAGTGTGAACCATCGGCGTTTGTCGTTTCTCGTACGAACCATCGGCATCTGTGTTTCTCTCATTTGCTACCTTTCACCTCTCAACAGTTTTCCCCTCCCGATAGAAACTAGGCTTTTGTATTCCGCATTGTAAAACCCGCCGGAGCGCGAGTTTCCACTGTAATGCGTTCTCGGGGGGGCTTTTCCTCGTGTTGCGGAGAAGGGGGAAAAAGGCGGCCGTAGGCCTTAACGGAAACCCTCCGGGCCCTACGGCCTGTTTACTGTACCGTGCTGATGCCCTCTTTCCAACCCTGCGCTGATGATGCCCCGAACAAGTTTGCTGTTTTCCGAGCAAGCTGCCCTCCGGCTGTAACTTCTGGGCCCCCGGAAGAGGAGGCGAGCGGATAATGAGACAAACCACGAAATTGTTGCTCGGGACTCGACTCCAAGTCGAATTGCCAGTGCTATAGCGAGGGTTACAATCAGCACGGTGCATTCGTATCAAATTTACCAAATCCTCGTTGAGACTGTTGTGGTGCTTCCCACTCCGTACTTACTAAGACAAGTCGGGAGCATAATATTATTAGAACGGTGAAATGGGGGAAAAAGTGGTAAGTTTTAAGAAAGTAGTCGTAATCTCTACGGTCCTGTACGTTTTTAGGGTCGCAGAGATTAAATCTGATAAATTTTATCATATTGATATGAATGAAAGAACTATTCCCTTCAACATGTAAATGGAACACGGCCCCGATAGTGCTCAAGTTTCTACCTCGATCGACAGTGGTCGGTGATGATTGCAACTGGAATGCCTTCTATAAGGCATATTTTTGAAGATTCAAGCCCAAATCAAATGTGCAGAGTAAAACAGACGAATATTGACTGAGCATGAAATGAAATGTTCGAAATTACTCTAAAAATCTTAGGTACCTTACTAGTTGAGGGCTAGGTAAGTACCTACGAGCATTTATCACTACTAGAAGCGCTTGAAAAATTAATTTGAAAAGTGCATCAATTTTATCTCCGCTTTTTCTCATTTTCGGATCACTGTGCGCTGTCCAGGCGATTTTGGGAAGTAGGATTTTTTTTTTAAATCAGAAATGTTAACAAAATACTCGGTTCACCATCGCCCGCAGGGTTTTCAGCCCGATAGCCCGAACCCATGGGGCTCTATGGGGCTAAAAAGGGGCTACAGGAGGGGTTTACGAAGGTTCTCGGCTATGATATCGAGGGAGGTGTCGTTTTCGAGGTATTTTTGGACGTAGAACCCACTTTTGAGGGTCCCAGGACCATCCCATTTCACCGTGGGAATCTCCGGGGCTTTCATGGTGTTACAAATGGCGCTTTTGTTGGATAACAGGAGGTTGAGTGAGGTGTCGTTCTACGAGTAATTTTGGACGTAGAATCCATTTTTAGGGGTCCCACACCTGTACAAACATTATAATGGAAAATTTGCAGCATTTTCAAATTGGAGCCTTTAGAGACTGAAAAGACCCTAAGTGCCAAAAATTATTTTAAAATAATAATAAGCTCATTTAAATTACAATTCAAGGTTATTCGTTAAATAGACTTTTATTTAAAAATATTTGATTAGGGTTAATCATTAATCAACTATAAAATTGGAGTAACTTCATTTCCAATTCTGAGCCTGAGGCCTTTAGGGAATCCAAACGCTTCAATGACTTTCGAACGCTGATTTCATTCGTATGGTGCTCAATTCGGGGTCAGAAAGAACCTTCACGCTCCCGTAACCGGAAAAAAATCTAACATTTCTCAGCAATTCAACACTCCTGGAACTCCATGTTGACGAGTTGCTAAAAGGGATTAGGTGTCTGGGTGGATTGAAGCTCCCCAGTAGGAAAACACCGTCGGGAAAAGAGGCCTTCAAACCTCTTAAGGTTTACACACAACTTTCCACTTTACCTCTGCGAATGAAGGTGGAAATGGGGAGTAGGTGATACATCATTCCCAAACAAAACAACCCTCCCCGAGGGTTTTACACAGCCTCGTTTCAGGCAAGCTGAGAGAAAACTCCAGGTGAGAAAAGTCAACGGTCGGGCAACACTTTCCATCATTGGTTTGACTTTGACGCTGATGAGTGTATGTACCAGGCTGTAATGTGTTACGAGTGTAAAATTTACATACACAGCGCTCGTTGGCTTGCAAATAAGAACGAAAGATGGAAACTTGTACCTAATGTATTTGGAAGGAACTGACAACAGCTGATGGAGGGAGGTGTTGAGAGCGTGACTATAGTCATAATGTGACTATTATTATGACTATATTATAGCTATAGCTGACTTCAAAGGAAGCCGATTTTTGGGGATTTCCGAACGATTTGGAAGTCATCAATTTACATTTCCCCTTTTTGATTTATTGATCCTGGAATAATACACCTATACATGAATGTATTATTTCAAGAATAATAAACCAAAGCGAATACAAATTATACATGTCATGTATTCGCTACGTGAGGTTTTTTTTAAGGGTATGGCTATGGAGTCAAGTTAGGTGTCGCTTTCGAAGTATTTTTGGACGTAGAATCCATTTTTGGGAATCTATGGGGCTTTCATGGGGCTATAAAGGATGTCAGATGGTCAAATGAGTTTTCCGAGTAATTTTGGACGCATTTTTCGCGGTCCTACACTTATTACTTATACAGAAGAATTAAAAAAAAAATTTTATTAAAAAAAAAAGTTTGGTTTATTATTTTTGGAATAATACACCTATGTAATCGCGACGGAGGTAGAAAATTCAGATCGGCCTAAAAAATTAGACATACGAGAGAATGTTTCAAATTTTCTGATTCCATTGCAGTAGGATTTTTTTTTTTAATCTGAAATTTTGACAAAATACTCGGTTTATCAACGAGTTGAGCCCGCAAGATTTTTATTCGGATCGCCCCAACCCGTGGCCCACTGGCTCCGGGCCGTGGGTCGCTATGGGGCTAAAATGGGGCTACGGCAGGGGTTTTTGAAGGGTTTAGGCTATGGTGTCGAGTTAGGTGTCATTTTCGAAGTATTTTTGGACGTAAAATACATTTTTGGGGGTTCCAGAACGATCCGATTTCACCGTGGGAATCTATGGGGCTGTCGTGGGGGTACAAATGACATTTTTTAAGGATCCCATGAAGTCAAATAAGGTGTCGTTTTCCAAGTAATTTTGAAAGCATAATTAATTTTTCGAGGTCCCACGTCTGTCCAAGCCTTGTAACGAGAAAACAAATTTTTTTTTAAATTTTTTCCAAAACTATTTTCCTAAGTCGGAAAAAATGTTTTTCTCGAAATTTTTTTTATTTGATTCTCCAGATCCTACTTAATCTTTTGGTACCAATATGTTGGGGTCTCGGATTAGGGGAAGCGATAGGAGGAGCTGTAAACAAGGCGCGCGACTCGCTCATGTACTAAAGTCAGGTGCGCAGCACACCCGCTGAACAATGATAGGTTCTCTTTCATCATTTACAGATAGAAAGATAATTGAATTACCTCCAATAAGCCTGCAGATATCTTCCAATATTTCACTAAGTACAAAAGTATTAGTGAGCTCCCGCTTCGTGAGATGGTCCGCCGGTTGCCTCAGCTTGATTCCAAAAAATGAATTTGTTTGCACACAGTCCACGATGACAACTCTTTCCCTTTCCCTATCCGATTTTTGAATAATATTCAGGCATATCTACAGTTCGTCATCATTTGAAAACACGCACAGAACTCAGAAAAAAAACTTGATCACATCGCACTAAAAATTAAGTTCTCGCGTTACTTCAGAGGAACGAAAACCTAACTTGAAAAAGTTTCTTTCTCATTTCAGTAGTCGAGAAATAACTTATGAAGGATATAAAAGTCTTTGAGACCCAAACAACAACAACTTGAGAAAAATATTTTTACGATAGCTAAAAAGATAAAAATCTAGGAGTGATTTCGGGTCCCGACTCGTGAGCGGCTAGCGCGGACCGCGATCGCGGGGATGGGAGCCGCCATTGTTTTCTCGTTTTTTCAGTTCCCGATTTTTCGCGTCGCGCGTGAACGTTTGCCCCAAAATATCGTTAAGTATTTGCACTATCGAGATGATTTTTTTTTTTTTTGTTTAGATCGGACAGATCTGGTGAATCTACTGAGTTTTTTTTTTCACGCAACTAGGACGAATACAAACAACCCTAGAAATTAATAAGCGAACCCACTAAAAGGCCCTTTGGTAGAACCCTTCTAAAAAATAGATAATGTGATTGGATATTGTTGAAAAAACTCAGTGGCTACTCAAGACCTGGATCTACAAGGGGAAAAAAATTTCGAGACGATAGGTGATTTGGTTGCTGAGATAATGGGTCATGAAAATCGTCGTTTTTACCCTATTACTTAGGAAGGCCCTAATGACACAGAATTAATAAAATTTATTAATTTTATGCACAATAATTGTAATAGAAGAATTATTCTTCTATATCAAAGAATAATATTATTCTTTGATAAAAAATCGATATCGATAGTTTGACCCAAACTACAATAGTCTTGCTATAAGTAAGGCCTACAACATTACGATTTCAGCCATGGCATTGAAGACTTCTCTCTCGAATCTTTTTTTTTTTTCTCTACTCTGTCACCCCAGCAACTCGAATCCGTCGAAGCACCCGATTCTGAATTCCCCCTTCAAAAAAAAAAAAAAAAAAAAAAACTAACCTGACTCGATGGGGGAAAATAACAAACTTCGTTGGAATAATAAAAGTCTGCAGTGGCTTATCCCCCGCCCTTCTCTTCTCCTCACCAGCCATATATTGACAGAATACGCGTCCCCCTTCCAAAACCGATCATCCCTTAAGTTTTTCTCCGATATCTCTATACAACATATCTCCCGCGTTTCCCCGAAAAAAAAAAAAAAAAAAAAAAAACCCCACCTGCAGTGCAATCTCACTAAAAGTCCTCCCACGTTCGGATTCGACTTGACGTTTTCTGAGGGAAGGGAAAACCTAATAAAACCACTTTCTTTAACACCTGTATCCGAACGGTTTTCGAATTCGCGGAAACGCTCCGAGTCAGCGGGTTTAGTGTCGTGGGCGACGAAAAATGAGAGAACAACATCTCGCATAAGCGTAAAAAGGGGACGTCGAAGAAATTTCCTCGGTTAAACGACCTTCCCGCGCTTGGAAGTGAATTGAAAGTTATCGAAAGTGACGGGACAAGGAACACCCTCGTGAAAAAACCTTTTGCGGGGAAGTCTTCATAAAAAGAGTCGAGTTCGGCAGGTGAAAAACCTCCTTTGGCGAATGTTCGGGGTGTAAAAACTTGGCGGATACACGAAAGTGACAAACTTCGAAGGGAAAGTTTCAACGCGGTGGGGGACGAGAGTGCGCAGAAGGGCGTGAGGCGTGACGTCAGTGAGAATCCCGGAACGTTTGTGCCAGAAGAGTGAAAATAAACTGAAAAATTCCTCTACGTTTGCGCCAGGCGCACAGTGGTCCAGAACCCCCGAAAACGTGATCGAAACTCAATTTTTTCATATTTTTCTACAGATTTGAAAATTTTATCCTTTGTTCTACAGTTCTTGAAACACCCAAGCCTGCCAAGGCTTTCCCGAAAACTGCCTAGAAAAGTTGGCAGGAAATTCGAAATGTTTAAAGTAGACTGATGCTAGCGATTTTTTTTGTTAATGTAGCGATTTGTATTTTTTTATTTATTTTTTTTATTTTTTTATTTCCAACTTTTGGAGAGCTTTGCTGATTGGTTAATCACAGCCAACAAGTAGATCCGAAGATGAGTAAATTATCTTTAAAGTACAATTTGCATGAATATTTTTCGAAATTAGATAGAAAAAATCGTAAAAATATGTACGCGCCAAAATTGGTCTCAAATTGTCGAGAAATGTATAAAGAAAGTTTTCGATCCAATTCCAGGTGCTACTAGCTGCTACCTTGGCCTGTAGGTCAATTTTTCTGATCCAAAGTCCATATCTCTGCTCATAAACCTGGGATACTTTTTGTCCACGTCAAGATCAATGTCCAGAGACGGAAGTGGAGCTCCCTTCCATCGGTTTCGTGTGCCCTCTCCCAACCTTATTTTTCGTCTGTAAATTTTACTTTCTCAGGATTTCCGATTAATAAAATTTATTATTTAATAATAAATTTGGACATTTTTTCTATTTTCTCCAATATTTTTTATTCAACTTCAGTAATTTGTTAATTTTAATGAAAACGTTGAGATAACCAATAATACACTTGGGGCTGGCATGAAAAGTTCAGGTAATCAACGAAAAAGCCGAAAAATGTCATTTTTGGACCATTTCTGGGTCTCAAAAGTGAACAAAAACATGATTTTTGGATTCTGCGCACTCAAAAACATAAGACCTACTCATTTTGAAAGCAAAAGACTTTTTTTACTTAGTAAAAAAATTAAAGTCGCTAGGAGTTTCGATCACGTTTTCGGAGGTTCTGGACCACTGTGAGGCGTGAACCCTACGTTTGCGCCAATAAACATTTTTTTAAACTACATCGCGCCACTCCAGAAACCTTTATTTGCCCCAGGGCTTCAACAAGAAACGCCAGAAAGTTGTACAAAGTTTTCCTTAAAAGAAAACTAATACCTAGCGGCTATAGTTTTTCATCTGTACATAAATTTAAAAACACAAATGTTTCGTAAGATCTAAAATTTAAAATTCACAAACATTTTCATAAAAAGTCGTATTTAGAAAAATTGTCGTTGGATCACGATTGATTCACAAGTTTTCGTTAACCCCTAAAAAATTAGTGCGATTAGCAAAGCGAGGCCACCCCCATTCCCCATCCACCTCACGAGGATTGAATTTCTTTGGTCTTAATTAAATTAGGTGATTTTTTTTATTGATGTGGAATTAATTTTTGGTAAATTATTTACATCATTGAATAAATACCCTTATATATTTATAAGGTTATCAAACATAATATGTTTAATAGTTGATGGTGATGTTGACCGTTTCAATTAATGTTGTTGGAAATCAATAAAATCAATTCCATCAAAAATATTTTAGATCGAATTGTCAAACTCAGCTCCCCCCAGTTTCACCAAAAAAATCATGAACGTCTCCGTACTGTTCTTACTAAGAATGGCTATCCTAATTCTTTAATCAATAAAATCATTACCCAACATTCAGCTAGGCTCACTAGACCACAAAATTTACGACAACCCCGTAGGTATTGCTCTACCCCATATGTACGAGAGGTGTCGGAAAAACTTTCCAAGATTTTAGATTCTGATTCTGCTCAGCTTGCCTTTAAAAACAAAAAAACTGTAGGAACTCTTTTCACTAAAACCAAAGACCCCATCCCTCATCACCAACAGAACAATATAATTTACGACGTCCAATGTCAACAAAATTGTCCCAAACGCTATATTGGCCATACTGCAAATTTCATGTCAAAGCGTATCAATACTCATGAAAAAGAGAGCTCTGGTCCAGTAAAACCCACGTCCACCGCCTTGACTATCCATTCTAGGGAGGCTGGACATAAATTTCAATTTAATAAAGCCAAGATCATTGGTAAAGAACCCATCCTTTTCAAGCGGGAGATGTTGGAAATGATCCATATTGAACGTAACAAACATCAAAAAGTTAACTTCAGAACAGATGTCAATCACCTCAGTAAATGTTACTCTGACTTAATCCATAAAGGGAGACCGCCGACATGAAACCGTTAACGCCCAATTACCTGCTCACTGACCAACCCTCAAACCTTACAAAAAGTCGGCATCCTTTAAGTTCTGTTTACCACTTTCTAAAGGGGAAAAAAAAAAAAAAAAAACAACCTCCACCATCGAAAATTGTCAGTTCCTTCTGTATGTCTGCATCCTACATATTATTTAGTATATTTGTACGACAGCGACGGCTCACATCGTGTGCTGCCCTTTTTCCTGCACTTGTAAGTACCTGTGTATATATTTTTCTATAGTTTCATCAATTGTTTTTTTTTCATATAGTTTCATCAATTGTTAAATTCAAAGTATAAATTCGTGTTTTGTTCATTTCATTAGGCCCTGATGATAGGAGAATATATCTCTTGAAACGTCGGCAAAAAATTTCGTCTTATTTGACTGACCCTCAACAAGTTTCCAACAACATAATATGTTTATATCGATATTATCGACGTTCGGCCCCAAGAACTCATTAGCTTACGTACAATTCCTTTTGACCCTCCCACGAACATCCCAATCAATAGCAGAACCACCCCTTCATTAAACTTTCCCTCAAAAGGCGAAAAACTTCCCGTTTTTTTTTTCTTCACCAAAGTTTGGCAACCACGTGAGCCCTCCGCGAGGCAATAATTTATCGTTTACGAACCCTTTTAACGGGCCAAGAAAATTACAGGGTTTGGTCACTTCTTTTGAAACGGCCGGTAAAAGGGGCTCAGTCGGGAATAATTGCAATAATTTTATTATTGTTGATCGGCCCAGGTGGCGCCTCCATGCGGAATGTTCGAGCAAAAGAAACTGTAATTTGGCTTTCTGTACGCACGCACGCACGTTATTATCATCGTTTATACATAACCGACGGGTGGACTTGGGTTTTAACCCGAATACGAGCTATTTTAGGGGAATAAACTCATTGCTGGTTTATAAAAAATTTATCAGTCAAAATTGAGCATGTGGGTGGAAAGTTGTTGAGGTTCGGTCAAGTAAGACGAGAATGTACCGACGTTTCAAGGGATCTCTTCTCCTATCATCAGGGCATAATGACAATAATAAGAAAAATAACTTAGGAGGACATTGGAGCAGAGCTTAAAACGGATATTGAAACATATTGAAGATAATATTATTAGGATATCCAAAAACTTGAGGTATTTATCAAATTGAAGATTGAAACATTGTATAAAGTGTACACCCCAGGAGTAAAATCATCAGTAAACTGATGACGAGTATCTACACTGCATGCAGATACATCTGTACATGGATATGTCGTATGATAAATAGTTGTAGTTAGACGGGAATTTGATAATTCACTACGAGAAACTAACAAGCGTTGTTGCTATGAAAAATTAAGTTGACGGGTTGCCGTGGGTGCAACCAATAAAAAACGTTGCATTTTTTGTGTGTCGCCAAATTTGTGTGTCGCAAAATTTTGCAAGACCCCAGAACTAAGACATACCTATCCATGTCAAAACAACATTTCTGAGCTGCAACCTATCTCTAGCTCCTAGCTCTTGCCCCACTGTGCGGTGTCCTCTTGGTAACGCTGATAGCTCATATACCTAACGATTCATTACTCGTAACCATTACGATTCATTAATCGTAATGGCAGTAGCGTATGATAAAATTTTGGTGGGAGCGTACCGTAATCGCGGGAGCGTATGATAATAAGATAATATCGTGATGGTTTTCGCGGTCCGGGAGCGTATCATAGGATCCCCGGGGTGGGTGACTTCTTACAAAACTCGGTCTCCTGAAAAATCACGTACTCCAACCTTTACTGTACCTTTTCTCCTTTTAATTACGTTTTTTCGGTGTGTTCCTTGAGGAGTGGGTCAATCAGACATAGAGTTTTTTTGGGGTATTTTGAGACAGAACGAGTGGGGGGAAGTGAAACCATTAAAATCCGCTTACCCAAATTAAGCCTTTTTTGTGTGCAAAATCTGCCCCAACCAAACGAATTGAGATATCGTAAAAACCTCGATGTCCAGTTGTTGTCATTGAACCAAAGTTTTAGAATTAGAATTCGGTCCAGTAGGTAGTAGGTAGGACCCGGAGAAAAGGTACAGTGAAATTTTAGACTTTTGTTCCCAAACTTGTACCCTACATCTGCACGGTGGGTGGTTATCTGAGACATTTTAATGACAGCTGATTTAATTTCTAAGTTGAGAACAGTTTGAACCGGCGTATTGCTCGATCTCCACCTTAAATTCATTGAAACTGCCAACATCATCATCACAAAATTGAGCACTTTCAAAAAGTCAGTTTTTCCTTGAGGGATTCTGTGATTCGACTTTTCAAGTTGGTGAGTCATCTTGAAAAGTCGAATAGTCGACGTCTGTATGTGGTGGGAGACTTGGGGCACTTGGGGGGCTCCGTGATGAATGAAGAAGGTGGCAAGCCTGACAGGGACGAGAAAAAGAAAAGGGAGCGAAAGTGAAAATGGATCTTGGTCTTGAGGGAGACGAGAGCTGTTTCTACACTAGTGTTGTAGATTTGACGTGTTGAAGCTTGAAGTGTTTTTGGTGGAAATGGTACGAATAGGATTACAAGTAATAGCTGTAGTCCTACTCGTTACAACTGTTGTAGCGTCTAGTTAGGGCTAATGATAGCAACAAAATATCGACATTTTGCTTCCGATATATCGTCATCGTAAGCTTAGAGCTTAGAGCTTCGAATATTGTTGGACCTATCGATAACTATTTTAATTGAATATTCGGGGGCCGCGAGGTTCAGAAAAAAACTTCAGGGATCTTCTACGTAAACGTTTAGGCTCATTTATAAACCATCCTACAAAACAAAACCACAGCTCAGAAACAAAGAATCTTTGAGTGAGACTAACCTAACTGATTGCGATTCTTTCGCATCGTCAATTCAACTGTCAGGTGGATTGGGAAAACATGGAAAAATCCTCGGGCAAAAGAGTCGCTATTCCTCCCTATGTGACCTATTTGAGGCTGTTCCCACCCTCCAAAGGCTCATCACAAAGAGCTCCGTCCACATCAGGCCGCACAGGGAAGTTGTGGCCGGCCAACAAACGGCAGACCCGGCCGACCTTTTTTTTTCCTCTGTGTTCCTCTCGTCGACAGACCACATCAAATGAACCCGCACAATTGACCTGAAGTTGGAACGAGGTCGCTTTTATACCTGGATCAACGGGTGAAGGCTGATTATTTGCTCGCGTAATTTACAAAGGCCTTGTTTCTCTCCGGTAAACGGGGCACATGGGTAATTTACAGGAGGTATTTTCAAACTCGTTCTCTCCCTTTAGAGTCATACGGTTAATATCCCAACGAACTTTCGCGAGGTTTTTTTTCTTGTGGCTGCCCCGGCGAAACGCTACAGTACCCGCCAAACCGCCAGGTTGTGCTGGTAGTGTATACAGACGGTGCACCAACACGGCAAATGCCGCAAAATAATAATGGGGTCTGATCCTAAGTCGGAAAAATAAACAAGTTCGGCCGAAAATCTTTCCAGTGGCCCGAAATAAAAGGTACGGTCGGTTACGAAAAGGAAATGAGGTCTTGAAGTTAGATGAAGAGAAAACCGCGAAGGCGCGCGGCGGTGGTCATATGGTTTTTGAAACTTACGAGTCAAGAAGTGTTGATTCATTGACATTTAAAAAAAATGCAATTTAAACGAATTACTCACACAACAAAAATTTTGCTCTTACTTATTGCGTATTTATTCGAATATTTTCTTTCTTCCGTGTAGCCCCGCTATGTGCTCGTATTCGTCATCGATTTCCCTCCTATTCGCCGGGTGCAGCCTTAAGTGAAAATTATACTCTCGGGATTAGATAACTGTGAATTAGGTATTATAATTTCGAGCCTTTCATTCCAGAGGGGGCACGCGAATACCACGCGAACCTCGCACGCTCATCACAAAACCGGGTCGAGGGATAAGGGAGAAAAAATGTGAATAGTTACGAAATAAAAATTTTTAAGAGCAACTTTTTTTAAAAGAAATTTTAATTGATAATGGCGTAATTCTTGATGGGTGTTTTTTTTTTTCGTGAAATTTGCGAGCGTGCGTTGCCACAGTTGATTACCTAATTATTCTTCTGTTTACCCCCCCAAACTAATCTCGCGCGCGTCGCAAATTAACGCGTCATTTGGCTCCCGCGATTTTCGTGTCCCCCTTCAAACCCGTAACCAATTACCGTATACAGGGATAAGGGTGCTTTTAGCCCTTTCGGAGTTCAACCCCCCCCCCCCCCCCCCCACCAAAGGCAAACCCTCGAAGCCATAATTTGCTTTAACTACTAACCTCCGCGCAATTACGATCCGAAACCGTCCAGAGGGGAAGGTTGGAATTTCGTTTGTTTTCCCCTTTCGGCAAAATCACGATCGTGTTTCTCCCCCCTGAGGCGTAAACGCCAAACTGTCCGAAACCCCACGTCGTTAAGGGAAATTATGCACATCCTCAGCTTTTTTACTCTTCGGACTTGTGATTTGACTAAACGACCGTCTCTTGATTCTTGAGTTGCAATGGGGTCTGATCCTATGTCGGAAAAATGAACAAGTTCGGCCGAAAATCTTTCCAGTGGCCCGAAATAAACGGCACGGGTCGGTCGCGAAGAGGAAATAAGTCTTCAGTGAAGTGAAAATCGCGAAGGGAAAGTACTTGAATTCAAACGGAACCGGGAACTTTTCCAGATAAGCGCAACTAATCCACCAGAGCGCACTAGCACTGAAATGACAAGAGACCCGATTTCGTCAAATTTCGAGGTTTGTTCTGTTGGTCAACAACTCCAGGAATGGAGAAGCCCTGGCCTCTTGTCAGAGGTTCCAAAGTGGAGGGGGGAGGTTATCACGGTGAATGAAGTCGAAATTTCAATAATTGCAGTCACAGAATTGAAAAAAAAAAAAAAAAAAAAAAAAAAAAACAGGAAAAATTTGCCGTTTGATGGAGCCAAAAAGTGCCGATTTTTGGAGGTTGTTTCCAAATGGCGGAGGGGATGTAAGCAATGGGTATGACAAAAACTTGGATTCATACCGTACGGGCCTAAGCAACGCGAAAAAAATAAAAAACATGCTTTTCAGCCCTATAAAAATGCCCTCTTTTCAGCCTCTATTGACCGGACTATTTTGACCCTGTGCAGCATCAGCGGAAACAGGACTCTGTCAGGGTCGAACTTATGGATTTTGGACGGTCGTGAGTGAAGAGAGATCATCCAGTTGTGGTATACCTTGGAGAACTGTCTTGGGGCTCCATTAGAAGCCACTGGGGGGCCATGCCAGCCCACCCCCGCCCATTCCGCCCTGGCTTGTCAATCCAACAGAGCTTTCCCATGTTTATTATACTTCCAAGACCAATTTCATCGCATTGGCAAATAGAAACGAGGATGGAAAGGCGGCCAGACACCGATTTAGAACTGCCATTAGATAGAGTAGGCAGAAACCAGTTTCAAATTTGTAGAGCTACTAGAAACTGATTTCGAGCTGTCATGAACTGGATGCAGCCTTTAGAAATCAGTTTAGAACTGTTAAAAACGTATAGAGCGACCAAAAACAGGTTTTTACAGACACAAACTGGATAGAGCTGCTGAAAATCGGTTTAGGGCTACCAGATGTCGGATAGAGGAGCTGGAAACCGGCTTTAAAACTGGCTGCCGACCGGTTTGTTCCGCCGGCAACGTCGTCCCGAAAAACGATGAATATTTCATCGGGCGCGGTAAAAATGTTGTAAGCCCCGTCTAACTTCGGCATTGAGTGGTTTCGCTAAGCCGGGTAGACTTCTCCGACTGAATTATCGAGCATATCGGGACACAGAAGTTCGGTCGGGGGTTCTGGTGAGATTTTAATATTAGATAGCGGGAGATCCCATAAGGTAAGAAACCGCCCAACACCCAGTTTCTCGTTTGGTAGGGAGAAGGAAAAAAAGGCTAATGGAATCGAGCAGGTTTGAACATGACATTGTGTTACCCTTTTGGTTTATTATTCTTGGAGTAGTATTAATACATCTATGTAATCGCGACGGAAGTAGACAATTCGGTCGGCCTCAAAATTTTATATTATACGTATCAAGGTGACCGGATTCCAAAAACGAAATGTCCGTCCGCCGTCTGAGCCGTTTTGGGCAGAAGGAATTTTTTTTTAACTTGAAATTTTGGCAAAATATTTGGTTTACCATCTATGTAGTTGTGCCCGCAAGGTTTTCAGCCCGATCGCCTAAACCCGTGGGGCTCTGTGGGGGTAAAATGGGGCTACGGGAGGGGTTTTTGAAAGGTTTCGGCTATGGGTTTAAATGGGGTGTCTTTTTCGAAATATTTTTGGATGTAGAATCCACTTTTGGGGGTCCCACATAAGTCCATACAATGAACAGAATTTTTTTCGCATAATTATTTTCTTATTGGCCCAGAATGAATTTTACAAATATCGAAAAATAAAAACCCTTGTGTAAAATTTGCAGTGTTTTTTGACAAGGATGTGCTGGAGTAAGAAATTTTGTGGGAGTGTGTGAGAGTTTTTGACACCACAGTGTGAAACAATGGTGACCATATTCAAACTAGTACCTATGCGGCATCAACCTTTTCAATAATTTGCTATCATGCCTTTCTGTCTCAAGTTCCATCGAGTGCTGCAGCCTGAAACTCAATTGTGAATTCAAACCGTATAGAATATTTACGATGAAACGCCCCAGAGACGAAAAATCGTCCGTTCCCCGTTTTTAATACCGTAACCCCTTAAAAGCTGCTGAAAATTGCGTTTAAGGCCTACGTGTTGCTCGCAAAGAATGATTTTCCCTTTTTCTCTCAACATCACTCCCCTTTTCCGGCGGAAGTTCCCATTTCTGCGTTGAATAATAAAAATTCCCTCTCTCTCGGAAGGTCTCCCGAGGAACATTTTAACCTCCCACCTTCGAAGGTATAGGTCTCTTGGAAGATAACCAATCTTCGGTATCCCCCTCTGCCGTCCCACTTCCCCTGGGGGCCCGTGAAGGCTTATCCCGTATTTATGAAACTTGCTTGGGAATGTTCAACTCCGCCAAGTGGATACATTTTTACTCTGTTTTCCAGACCCAGGAAGAGAGGGAAAGAACGATTGTTTACTTTCGAGTCCACCAAAGATGGCGGGGAGGGGAAAAACGAAAAAAATAGATCGGAGAAAAAAAAAGGCCTGAAAGTTTATTTTTCATTAAGGTAACTCTTCCCTTCGCTGGGTTGAAAATCGATTGGGAAATCGGCAAGAAGTACGGAACAAATCCCTTTTCCATCTGGATTAGGGATAGCGGCTCTATCCGCCTGGGAAATAGACAAATCACATATTGATTCCACTGACGTTTTCCCTTGTTGCCCTTCCGATCACCAGAAATATCGTGCTTCGGAACTGGGAAAAGGGAGGTCTCCATTTGTGTATTCTAACAGGGTCATCCGCTATAACATTTTTTTTCCGGTTTTCCTTTTTTTTTCTCCATCTTTTCCTGAACGTTCTTTCTAAACGGGAGCTCATCAATCATTTGAGTTCGTTTGAATAGCCGAAAGAAAGATGTGCCGGTAAAGAGATGGAATCGTTCTTGCGAGCTTTTTTTTTTTCTTGAGCGATATCTCCTTTGGGTGGCAGTTTACCGACGTTTTCTCATGCTAATGTGACGTGTACGGGATCACTCGAATGGCATTAGAAACAAAACGTGTTCGTGCCCATGTCAGCCCGTTGAGGGCGTTTCAGTACGTGTTATTCTTTGGCCATTCGAGTCAGTTATTCGGGAGAAAAAGGGTCGGCTGAATGGTTTTTATGGCCTGATGTGACCCCCACAAACGGGATAGTGGTGATAGAGACCGGGTTACTGCAGGCCCCAAAATAGATAAGGTTGTGAAAAACCTGCTTGAAATTGCCAAAACCACTTTCAAACGGCCACGAACTGGTTGGCGATAACAGAAACATGTTCGAAATGCAAGAAATTAAATTGGGCGGCCAGAAACTGATTTAGAACTGTCACAGACAGGATGGAGCTTTCACAAACCGGTTTGTAACCACCTCAATACAGAAACCGCTTAGGAACTGCCATAAATTGGATAGAGGGGTCAGAAACCGGTTTTAAACTGCCGCAACTAAATAGAGGAGCTAGTAACTGGTTTTGAACTGCCAAAAACTAAATAGAAGGACTTGAAACCGGTTTTGAATTGCCATAAATTGGATAGAGGGGTTAAAAATCGGGTTTGAACTGTCACAAACTGTATTTAGGGGCTTGAAACCGGGTTTGAATTGTCACAAACTAAATAGAGGGGCCAAAACCGTCTTTGAACTGCCACAAACTTAATAGAGGGACCAGAAACCGGTTTCGAACTACCACAAATTAAGAGATTCCAGAAACTGGGGTTCAACTGCAAAACACTAATTACAGGAACAGAACTGCTTTTACTATGCCAAAAACAAGATACAACTGGCGCAACTCGGTATAAAACTGCCACAAAACCAGCTTATTTCTTTCACTAACTTCAAACCTCCGACAGCCAAATAGGGGTGTTTCCCGGGTCGTTCAGTCACCCTTTGGTTTACGTGCTCCACCTGCCAATTAATCAACGATGACTTACCCGAAAAACTCCGAGCCCTTCTCATTCAGCATTCCCGGGATAACCTTCCTCCCATCACGACTCACGTGCCGCTTTGGAACGCCCGAAATATGCCCTACCCCTCATGCCGCCGGGATGTGCCACCCTTTTTCAGGGAAACCACGTGCCATCGTACGTATATGCGACCCCAAAAACGTCCTCAAAATTAAAAAGCTATCTTCTACGGATGTTTTCCGGGGGATGCGCCAAGGGGTGGTAAGCAATCGTTCCGTGTCTCCGAACATTCCTTCATTCATAAAGTTGTTGGAAACCAGTTCCGAATTGCCAAAACTGATTGGAACCAACACCGAAAAAAGGCTACTGACCCAGTTACGGAAAAGACTAGGAGGAGAGAAGCCAAAAACATGGCAGAGAGAAAGGGGCCACCCTGAAGTACAACAAATAGCAGTCCCACAAAAGATGTGAGCGTTTGGGTGTTAGTTGGTAGGTCTGAAGTCAAACCAGGAATCGAACACTGCTCTGGGCCACCTTCGTCCTTGAGGATTTTCCTCCCACACAAAAAACCGCAAAAAATTTGATTGTGAGGCCAAGAAGAATAAAGTAGGTGAAAAACTGCTCGAAACTGCCAGAAACCAGTTTCTAACTGGCATGAACTGGTTGGTGCTATCAGAAACCTAATAAGAATTGCTAGAAACCGGCTAAGAACTACTTACTAGAAAATTTAATTTAATAGAGCGGTTATAAAATTGTTCAGTACTGCCAGGAATCAGATGTAGCAGCCAAAAACTGGTTTACAGCTCTTAGAAATCAGATAGAGCGGCCACAAACCAGTTTAGAACTACCACCAATAAATACAGGGGCCAAAAATCAGTTTAAATCTGACAGAAATCAAATAGAGTGGCAATAACAGATTATGAATAACTAAAAATCAAACAAAAAGGCAGAAACCAGTTTAACTTTGCGGCAAACTACTTACGTTGGCTGGGAACCTGTTTTAAACGGTCTCAAACTAAATAGAAGGGTCAGAAACCAGTCTCCAACTGCTGCAAAATACATGAGTTGGCCAGGAACAAAAGTAGTACGGAAACAAGTTTTCAACTGCTGCCAAAAGTCCTCTGAGGGCTGAACAAAGGGGGCAATTAAAAATGCGCACAAAGTGCGCAATCCGCTACGGTGTCTGGTGGAGCACGTTCCAAGTGACCATTTCAAAGTCAATGACTGTTAACAAGACTCACCTAGATCACAAGCAGGTCCAGTCCACCCGGGACGGCAGGCGCAGGATCCGTCGACGCAGGTGCCATGGCCGCTGCAGTCCCCGTGGCAGTCAGACTCTGGCACATCACACTCGGGTCCTTTCCAGCCTTCCTCGCAGTGACACACTCCTCCGCCGTATTTCCCGTGGTTGGAGCACAAAACCGGACAGACGCCTGGAAATTGGCAAGTTAGACTACTGCTTTGGACAAGAACACAGATTTGATGGAGGATGCTTACTTTTAGCACAGTCGATCCCTTCAAATCCATCGATACAATCACACTTTCCAAGATAGCAGGATCCATGGCCGGAACAGTCGTTGGGGCAAGCGGTGGAAATCCCTTCGGCTTCTTCGACGACCAAGACAACCTCGTGAGGCCGCAGGTCGTCGTTGTACACGGACAAGAACCACCGTCCGGCGTCGAGGTACTGCAAGAGCGTCACGTTGACCAGCATCGGCACGGATCTTTTGGACAGCTCGTGTCTGGGTGCTTCAAAGTCGTACGTTTTGGTGCCTCGAGTCGCGTACGTCGTCACTGGTGAAAGTATGACTGACCGCCGCAACCTGTGATCCACCCGACCACCCTTGACAAACTCGGCAAAGTCATACTGCGTGATGCTGGGTGCCACGTTGCGTCGACCGTACACAGCAAAATTCGCCCCCCACGGAAGGCTGATGTTGAACCTGATTTAAAATAAAAAATAAAAAATAAACAATTAATACAAAATAACCTCAACCTATGCACCCACGGAAGCGTCACTCACCTGATAAACGCGGGTTGCTTATTCCGGAACTCTGAGTTCCAGAACTGGGACGGCGGCACCGTGAAGGAATGAGGTTCGCCGAGTTCGGGTATTTCGACAGTCGACGCTGCCGGTTGCTGGGCGGACTCCACTTGAAGGATCGGAGTTTGCTGCTGATCAGTCGACACGGCCAGACTGGGGGACGGTCCGCCGTAATGCACTGCGGTGCTCGTTGGGAGGGATTCTGCAACATAGCAAGACATTAAATTAGCAAGGAATGGTTTATGATCAAAATTAGCCGAATTGTTAAATCAGAATGGGTGTGAACACCCTAAGCGAAGTCGATGGGGCTCTGTGGGGCTCCAGGAGGGGCTTTTGAAGGGTAGTGGGTAGGGGGTCGCGTGGAGTGTCGTTTTCGAAAGATTCTGACGAAGAATTCATTTATGGGGGTATCAGACACACCAGACAACACTGTAGAGATTTATGGGGGCTTTTCCCTTTGGCCAGGGGGTCCAAATGAGGTGTTGTTTGGGGATAATTTCTGATAGAATCCAATTAAGGGGGTTTGACGCCCATCAGACGGCAACTTCTGGAAATTTATGGGGCTCTTTTGGGCCCAATAAATGGGGCTTTTGAAAGGCTTTGGCCAGGAGGTCAAATGAGGTGTCGATGTGAGATCATTTCTG
The DNA here is from genome assembly GCA_955831195.1 of Pilophorus perplexus. NCBI lineage: Eukaryota > Metazoa > Arthropoda > Insecta > Hemiptera > Miridae > Pilophorus > Pilophorus perplexus. The sequence goes on from OY037014.1 coordinate 16,236,959, forward strand.
ACGTAGAATCCATTTATAAGGGCTTTACGCCCATCATACAACAATGAGGCGATTTATGGGGTTCTTATGGGGCAATAAATTAGGCTTTTGACGGGCTTTGACTAAGAGGTCAAATCAGAAGTCGCTTTCGAAGTAATTTTGGACGTATAATCCATTTATGGGGGTCTCGCCCATCAGACAACAGTGTGGGGATCAATGGGGGTACTAATGGGACAAAAATGGGACTTTTGAAGGGGTGTAGCCAAGAAATCGAATAAAGTGTCATTTTTGAAGGTTTGCTGAGATAGAATCGATGTATGAGGGTTTCAGGCCCATCAGAAAACACTGTGGGGATGTTTAGGGCTCTTATCGGACAAGAAATATGGCTTTTGAAGGGCTTTGGCTACAAGGTCGCAATATTAATTTAAAACGTTGGCGACTTAACCAACGATTTCAGTTAATCAGGACTTGGAAGATAAGATCCTTTGAGTGAAAATCTTTGCTGAACGACGGAGAAGTAAGCTTGACTCGCGACAATATTAAATATTGACGCGAGTCAAACTTACTTAAATTGTTTCTGTTTCAAAGCAAATTTTGCTTTGAAACAGAAACAATTTAACGCCGCTGAGCAGTCTAAAAAGCGAGCTAAATCTAAATGGCGATCTTCACGAGGAACCATTTTCTCAAAGCTGACCTCAGTGTACCGAATAGGTGTATGGAAAGGGGCTTGTTGCTATGTACACTTCTGAAAACGGCAAACACGTACTTAACCTCCCTTCAGGGGCAACGTAAGCGAAATCCCCAGCGAACAAACTGGGGGACAAAACCCCTTCCTCGTTTCTAATCTTAGTTCCATTCCTCCAGAGGGGCCAGTCCAAACCTTCCCCCTCGGCTCCCGTTTTCCCTAATATCCCGAATTAAATTGGGTTCATAAACTACAGCTGTGCGCAATTACTGGGAACCAGGCTCCCCCTTCCTACCGCAAACACGCTGTTTTGGGATCGTTCCATTACTTAACCAAATAAGGCCTATTTGAAAGGCGATTTTAAAAGCATGAACTGGAGCATCATCAAAAAAGCGTCAAGCTGCGAAGTAAGTTAGCATGCAGAATGAGCCAGAAACTGGTTTAGGAATTTTATGAATCACAGAAACCAGTGGTGGAGTTCCACGAACCCGAAGACCAAACCGGTTTAGAACGTCAAAAATTCTTAATGAAATGCCAATAATCGATTTGGATAATCTAGAACCCGAACTGAACAGCCAGAAACTGAAATTGAACTGTCTTGAACTGGATAGGGCATATTAGCGTAGAAGTTCCCAGAGACGGAACTGAATCAGTTCACGCCGAGAACACATACCTACTGAAAAGTCACAAACCGATTGAGATCATCCGAGTACCTTACATTGTTTTCATTGTAGCGAAAGTGTAAACTTGAGAACTTATTTTTTACCTGTACGGATACGATCTGAACCGGACGGAAGAGTATTTCGTCCAAACCAGTACAGATTTCCGCACATACTGGAATTCTTGCGTTGTGTTGTACGTGTGTCTGTTTTATTGTGAGCAGGGAGTGTGTTCTCGTGTGAAATGTAGGCGCACTGTACGCAGGTAAAAATTTAGACGGAAAAAATTCCGAAGGCAAGAACTTTCTTGCTGCTGAATGAGACTGTTTTCCAGGGCCAAGTAGGCGCCATAAGCTTAAAGGTGTAGGTAAGTTCGGCTGGTAGGTATAGATTGTGCTAATATAAGACGAAACAATACGTTTCCTCCTGTAAAAACTCCTCATCGTTTGTCTATTTTTGCTTGTAGGTTTTGGTTTATTATTCTTGGAATAATACACCTATGTAACCGCGACGGAGGTCAAAAATTCAGATCGGCATCAAAATTTGACATTTGCCGTCCCCCGCCCGAACCGTATTGGGCAATAAAAAATCTGAAATTCTGACAAAATATATAGGTTTTCGCCCTACTCGGTTTTCCATCTAGTTGTACCCGCAAGGTTTTCAGCCCGATCGCCCGAACTCGTGGGGCGCTATGGGGCTACGGGAGGGGCTTTCGAAGGTTTTCGGCTATGGGGTCGAATTAGGTGTCGTTTCCAAAGTATTTTTGGGCGTAGAATCAATTTTTGACTGTCCCAGATCCATCCGATTTGACCGTGGGGATTTAAGGGGCTTTCATTTTTTTATTTAATTTTTTCAAAAACAACTTAATGACACGGAACAAATTTTTGCATAACTAACCCATATCAAAGAATAATAATTCTTGTGTAAAATTTGCAGCGTTTTTCTTGTGGTGAACTTATGTACTTGGGAAAAATCCCACGCTTCGCCCCTGCCAACCCGAGAAGCGCGCTAGAAATACCCTTCAATAAAGATTACCCTATTTGGGATACTCTCCTCCTCCTCGTCCTCGTTTTGCGGCTTTAATATAGTAGACAAGGGAACCACTTCGCCAGCACTGGCTTCGCCAGCCAACCCCTGATCAACAACTCGCCAGCCAACCCCTAGATCCAACATCCCGCTTTCTAATAGTGTATTTTTTATTTAAAAAACGCTGCAAATTTTACACCAAATTTTTGGTAGGTTTTTCAAAAACATTTTCCGATTGCAGTATAAAGGCGGTCCTCCTCCTCCTCGTTCTCCTCCTCTGACTGCAGCTCCAATATAATAGGATACCTATCCACGGCCTTAAGGGTTGACTCACGTGCCAGACAAACAGAAAAAAAACCCGTAAAATCCCCCCGGATCGGCAAAGTCTCTCCAAAGTGGATATCCCCGAAGCCGGAGGAGTTCGAACAGTCGCAATAACACTCTTGGGCGGTTTAAAAGGTTAAAAGGCCTCTGGAGGGGAAGTTCGTTGAGGGGGGGGGGGGATGTTATCTCGGAAACGGTTCTGACCCCTTTTCGGCACCTCCCGTTGAAGAGGAAAATTCCCGAGTAAGGTCCGTTTAATTAAATGGTAATTAAAAGGAGGATTTTCTCCGGGAAGGGCGAAGAGGCTTCTTATCTTCTCAGTTAAAAGAAACGGTCCATCTGGAAGTTTAGGCGGGAAAGGGATTTCCACTGTTCGAAAGAGAAAATAAGCGGTTGAAATTCTGACAGAGGATCTCCTGCGAAATGAATAATTTAGATAGGATAGATTTAGACTGAACGTTAAGATTATTCGGGAAAATTAATTAGGATTTTCTGTGAATTACTTAAATCGAAGGGCCATTTCAGAGTAACTCAATGACAAAAGCTATAAGTATGCATGCAAAAATCAGTCAACGAATGACTGAGATTGAAGGCAGACATTGTGGGTGAAATCAGCTGATCGACAAGTGTAGTTAAAACGTGTTTAAATGAAGTTTGGGGAGGTGGTAAAGAGTGTTCAAACACCCCAAATTCAAAGTTATCAAAATCGATCGAAACACCAACGCAGTGTGGTGTTTGCCGACGGTGCAGAGGTCTAATCCAATGAGGTGGTTAGGGTGAGAAATGACTCCTCTGCTGAGTACTAAATTGTTTATTCAAATAAACAATTGTAGTGTGGGGACCGGTTTCGAGCGATTATGCTCATCTACTCCCCAACAACATTCTGCACCGGATTCATCATTTTTACTTTACTCAATTACCTTTTCTATACCTTCAGTATATGCTGTTCTGGTTGTTCTCTGTGATGTTAATGACTAATGTTTTTCTTGTTAGGGCTGTAGATGAGCATAATCGCTCGAAACCGGTCCCCACACTACAATTGTTTATTTGAATAAACAATTTAGTACTCAGCAGAGGAGTCATTTCTCACCCTAACCACCTCATTGAAAAACCAACGACCAACTCGCCAGCCAACGCCCGACCAACAACTTGCCAGCCAACCCTTAGATACTGAACAACTGGTTAGAACTGTCAAAACCTGGTTCACAACTGCCATGTACTAGATTCCCACCCAAGTTGTGATCTTTTACAGGTTAGTTCGCAGAAACAAATTCAAGACATGAAAATAGTTGCAGACTCGTCCTTTACAATCAAAATGGCGACTCGAAGCGTCTGAATGGGCAGAACTTCGCCTCTTCCGCTTATTGCTCGACAACTAAACAGCTCTCGCGAATTAAACTTTCTTCATTACGCCTCAATTTCCCGAGAAAACCCCGCGGAAGGTGAAAAGCAACTGAAACCGCCCAATTACGCTAAACAGCTCGCAGGCTCCGACGATTTGCGGTCCGCCGTCAGCGAAGGGGACGTCCCAATAACGACGCCATTACGGAAAAGCCTTCCTTCCCCGCCGCTGACCTCAAATGACAGTAACATCTTAGAACTAACCTCGTCGAAAGGCCGCAAACCGAATGCGGGAAATGGGGCGAACGCGACAAAACCCCATACACGGCCTCCCATCGATTCCGCACCCCTCTGAGGGTCAGTATAACAAATCCCTCGATATATCTACAACCTAATCCTCTCTCCAATAACGTCAAAATGTTCCAAATCAACTTTTTCCAAGTCTTCCAAATCCAACATTTAGAAGCGGACCGTTGCCAACAACTATTTCCCGTTTTTCGGGTGCCGTACTAGGTAACAAAAAATTGATAGAATGGAACATGGCCAGACCAAATTTCCTAATGTGGCAGGAAAGGAAGAACCCATAGAAAGGAGTGGGGCAATTGGGACCAAAAATTTCAATAGTCCAACTTTGATACTCAATAACTGTCCTTGGAAAAACTCTATTGTGACTTTTTTGTTTAATGAGTAGCTTGTTTTACTTAGATTTCGATGCACTCTTCAAGGTATACAAAAGGTTTACTTCTCGTGGTTAGAAACTGTTATTTAGCATAGAACAATGCTTTAACCGTGAGCTAACTGCCCAAAAACGTCAGTCCGGGAGGGAGATGAGGGAGTGTCACGTTTATATAATATATAATATTATTACGAATATATAAAGACATGTATACGTTAGGCCACTAGTTCGGCATCCTGACTTGTCTTACCATTAGGCCACTAGTGCGGCGTCCTCTCTTGTCGTACGTGAGGCCACTAGTTTGGCATCTTGACTTGTCTTACCGTTAGGCCACTCGAGCGGCGTCCTCACCTGTCGTACGTTAGCCCACTAGTTCGGCATCCTGGCTTGTCTTACTGTTAGGCCACTAGTTCGGCGTCCTCACCAGTTGTTCATTAAGCCACTAGTTCAGCATCCTCACTTGTCTTACCGTTACGCCACTAGTTCGGCGTCCTCATCGGTCGTAGATTAGGCCACTAGTTCAGCATTCTCACTTGTCTTACCGTTAGTAAAACTAGTGATCGTCGTCCTCACCGGTCATACATTTAGCCCACACCAATCGGGGCCAATGTGGAAACGTTTTCTGGTTGCAAACCTGTCTGAATTCGCATGCGAGTCGATAGGTGCGCAAGAGAAGACATTTTGCTGCTGGCCAACAAAAAAGGAGCTGGAACCAAATTACTTCAAACCCGGAACGACAAAGAAAGTGTCAGATTTGATATCCAACTGTATCCCTTCCCTCCCGTCAAGAAGAAAAGCTGGCAAGCGTGAAGAACTCATCAATAATTTTATGTTTCGTCTTGAAGAGATGCACAAGCAAGTGCATAAAGCTCGGGTGCTCAAGATTGGAAGACGTCAGGCACGTCGCCACAACATTGGTGACCTTGCCGCCATCAAGAGGACCCAACCAATTTCCAAGCTGAGGGCGAAAACCGCTATAATAGTCCCTATAGAGTCACCAAGGTGAAGCCCAACAGTACTTACGCTGTAGCTGCTGAAGAGGATGTTGATGGACCAAGTATGACTCCAACTTGTGCTGAGTTTATGAAGCCTTGGCATGACCATACGGGCTGTATGAATGGCCGATTTGTGGGATCCTAGATTGCAGGGTCATAGAATAACACAGCAATACACCAGAGTAATGGGGGATAGTGTTTGTTGTAAGGTGTTCGTGAACGTCAAGTGGAAGAAGGGACAGAAAGAGGTTAGGTAGATTATGCGATCTGGGGAATGCGTTACGACGGACGGTGCTTTTAAGCTTTTAATTGTAATATTCAAGGTGTTCATTCCCGATTTGTTTCAATAAATCCGTTTCGTTCATTTACTGTACAATCCCCTATAAAATTATTTCTACAAATGAACGTGATATTCTAAATTGGAAAATGGAAGAAAAAGGGGGGCTGGCGAGAGGAAAACCACTGATCTCCAAAGTTAGCCAAAGAGGGGTAAAAATAGATTTCGCCTTCTAAATGAATCCTTTAACTTTCATCCTGTAGGTATTTAAAAAAACAAACTATTCATTACCTACCTAAAAACGGGTAGAATGGGTCTGAGGCCAGGTGCAAGAGGTGGGGGTCGGCTGGCTTTAGCCAGCATAGGGTGGCCCCTCAGTGTGTACCTACATTAAAATCTACAACCAGTGCAATTTGTGAACAGCTGGTCTTCTGACTGGTCTATCCAGTTAGTGGCAATTCTTAACCAGTTTTTGTAGCCGCTCTAACTGGTTTGACGGAATGGAAACGTGTCTGGATTATTTTTTTTTATCGATAGAAGGCGTCCAAATAATACTGAAAATGGGGTTTGTGTTAAAACACAAACTGCAAGTTCGTACAAACTTTTAACATTTATGGAAAAATTGCAATTTGAATTTTGGCGGAAACCCGAGGTCAGCTCCTATTGGTCGACGAGTTGGCCACCATGAAAAAACTAAAAACTGAAGGATCGGTCACGTCGAATAAGTTAATTTATACCACGAATAAGTTGAGTCAATATGCACGATCACATTCACAACAAAGCAAAAACGGCCATTTTCTCGTTACTGCAGTGTCACTAGTGCCAACAACCAAGAAAATCAAGAAAAAATTTGAAAATCGACCTGCACTCTGGTGTATTAGATTGGAAACCGGAACCGGTCTAGGTGAAGTCACCTACACCGGTTTTTGAATCGGCCATGATTATAAACAACATGATTATAAACTACGTGAAAGACTTTTTGTCACAATAATGATGTATTTTTCCCTTTTTGACTTCTAACAACATGGTACAGGATGATTTAACCCGAAATTCGGGTGCATTTCCATTCCTAATTCTGAAAAAAAATCCTCGGGCACTTACACGCTCGATTGGTGTCAACGCTATACCTGCGTGATCCGTAAAAAAGAGCTCGCTTGAGGTAGACTTTGGGCGAAGTCAAACGAAAGCCAGTATAACTCGATAAACCGCAAGAAGTTGAGGGGGATATAAAGTTTAAACTGGATCCCGGGAAAAGCTCTCTTTCGGCCCCTCTTCGCCCCGTAAACCGCACTAAAAGATAATCAGAGTTTAAACGCCCCGTTAATTTAATATTTCATCAATACAAAACCCTTCTCCACAGTCGGGACTCACATCAAACGGATTAATTAATCGAGTTAGGGGGGGGGGGGGATTTTACAAAAGACAAGATTCACCCTTCAAATACGCTCTTTTAGTGTGTTTTGCAGTTCCCCCCGCCTTAATTAACACTGGAAAAAGACGTTGGAGTGGAGAGGTTGGCCGAAAGTTTCGAGTGGCGTGAAAAAGGGGATGAAAACAGTCAAAAGGGGATGGATTTCAGTCAAAAGTGGGAATTGGGGGATCGATTCGATTCTGACAACGTTTTTGGAGAAATCCAGGGACTGAGGTCGTGAGGGGGGGGGGGGGGGGTTGATGGGCCAATATGAGCCTCGCCAGTCACCAGTATATAAAGTGAGCCAAGTTCATTCTCACCTGACAGGGTGAAGTGGGTCATCCCCTAGTGGGCGAAATAAGAACTCAAATAGCGATGTCGAACAGCGGGTGGAAGTGGTCTGAGGCCAGGTTGGTCAGGGGTTGGATGGCTTGAGCCAGCAGCTCTAGCCTAATGGTGGATTTCACCACCTCGGCTTAAGGTTCGGCTTACCGGTAAGCCGAAGAATAAGAAAAAGATGCGTTTCACCATTCCCGCTTAGTCTTAATCCTCGGTTTACGGTCTGAGGTTAAGCCTCAGATTTTAGTCCCTACTCATCCACGTCTTAAGCGTTAAATCTGAGATTTACGCGTGTGTTGTAGTTGTTGTTACAATTATCACCAACAACAGCAGTGCCCATTTCGTTGATATCGGATATGATAGTTGGATTTATTCATTATCATTTTCCCTCGAACGGTGTGATTTTCGCTTTTTCGACCAGTGTTAATTATTTCGTTCGTACTGCGTGTTTGGGAATGGCATACCGAAGAATTACATTCGAGGATGACGACGAGGAAATTGAGATGATTATTCAGTTGCAAAAGCGGCCGGGAGTCTTCAAACAGATCGAATTATGTTTATCATTTCGTCAACTGTTGGAAAAATTTGGGAAAAGTCCTCAATAAGATAATATACCCTAGTCCAATTTTTTTGATGAATAGTCCATTTATGAATTTATCCATTTATCGACTGAAATAATATTTGCATATTGCATATTATGCAGAAACTTTGGAGATTCATTTGTAATTTAAGTGCCTTCGCCTTCCGATCTTTTGAATATTAATAAATTAAATTACCTGAAAAAAGTTAATTTTTCAGTTAATTTATTAACCTTTTCCTTCGAATGCGAACTTATTCACAAAAAATTCGCATTCAATAATTTTTGAAAATAAGAATAATCCGTGTTCTTCTCCCACTTCTTTTTGAGATTTCACAACGAATTACTTGGATTTTTCGAAAAATAATATCGATTATTCCTGCACCGAATTACCGTCCGGCTGACGACGTCCGCGACGGCAGCAGCCAGTCGGACGAAAATTCAGGGTGAAATTCCCTTGTTACGTTTCGTTTTTCGTACACCTATGTTTTCGCGACGGAGGTCGACGACTCGGATCGGCCTCAAAATTTGAAATTATCCTTTTCAAGAGGTCTAGATTCTAAATCCGAAATGTCCGTCCGCTGTACGCCGTCCGGGCCGTTTTGGGCAGTAGGAATTTTTTTAAAAATCTGAAATGACAAAATACTCGCTTTACCATCTAGTTGTGCCCGCAAGGTTTTCAGTCCGATCGCCCAAACCCGTGGGGCGCTAAAATGGGGCTACGGGAAGGTTTTCTTGAAGGCTCTTAGCTATGGGATCGAGTTAGGTGTCGTTTTCGAAGTATTTTTAGACGTAGAATCCAATTTTGGGGATCCCGGAACGATCCGATTTCACTGTGGCGATCTACAGGGCTTTCATGGGGCTAAAAATGGGATTATTGAAGGATCCCAGGAGGTTAAATATTTTTCGAGTAAAAAATACAGAGTTTTTGAAAAAACACATTTTTGAACAAAAAAATCCAAAAAAAAAGTTTTGAGATAAAAATCCAAAAAAAAATTTTTTTTTTAATTTTTTCATTGACAGAATTAAGTTTCTGCACAAGTAACGTATATCAAAGAATAATAAACCCTTGTGTAAAATTTGCAGCGTTTTTTGTCACTGATTACCGAGTTTTCCGCGGGAACACGAGTCTGGGGCAACCTGTTCCAAAGCTAACCGAGGCTTAGGTAAGCGCCACCTTCAGTGTAATGGTGAAACGGAATCTTCCCTAAGTCGGACTTAACGTTAAATCCGAGATTTAGCTAAAACGAACTTTAAGCTACACTTGGTGAAATCCGGCATAAGGAGAACGAGTAGTTGGAGAAGAAAAAAAGAAAACTGTAAGTTGGGCAAGAAAATCTTGCTCCAGGGAAAGGGATTCACTTAAACTTGAGTCCAGAGGTGAATTGTCTGCCGACAAGACAGGTATTACAACACGTGATTGACTTTTGGTCAAACATTGGTGTTCGTCCCCGGATTTGAACCAGGCTGATCAGCGCTCCGACTGTTAGTCTACTGTTACAGTAATGGAGCTCTAGCCCGAGGAGAACGAGGAGGCGGAGAAAGTATTAAAAAAAAAAAAAAAAATTTGTTGGGTGTGAAGCCACTTGGGAAAGGTCGCGAGTTGCCTGGCGTAGTCACAAATAGCTGCCAGAAATGACTTTCGACCTCCAAAAAGGGTGTAGAACAGCAACAACAAACCTATTTAGTTCTTCCAAAATTCAGACGGTCCAAGAAACGACCAGATAAGGCGCGTTTGATTAGTTTTCAACCAGAAAGCCTCCTCCCAGCTATTATGAAAAATAATGACCTTGTCGTCGGGAATATTTCATCGTGAAAAGCTTTATGATTATCACCACCTTCACAAAGCCCCTTCGCCTGATTTTCTCAAAAGGTGGATAAAAAGAGGCCGCCCCCCCACCCCCATCGCTGAAAATAATGTAGTTTACGATTTAATAAAGCCCTTCAATGTAATGTTTGAAGGGCGTCACTTGTGGGGAGGGAAAGTGCGGCTTCCGTCCATCTTTCCACGTCTATCATTCTGTCAATCAAAAAGGGGTAGTCATTAGTATTTATTGTCAGAAAAAAAGAGAGAAGAAGGGAAAAGGGGTGGGGTGAGGTGGGGGTGGGGGGGAGTTGAAGGCTCGCCCTCTCTCGATCAATATCGTCTTAACCCCTCGGCTTTTTAATACGCTTCTCATGGCATCTTCCCAAAAACTGAGGCCCTTCCGAACTTTTCCTCCGGCAGTACGAGGTACAATTCAACTTAGACTTTCAAATTTGATCCTGCGTTGACCCTTTATTGTTGATTCGCCGATTTCTCGATGGAATTGAACAAGAGGTGAGTGTATGTAATCGTCGAATAATTCTACGAAAACTTCGATATGTAAGTGCAAACAGGGAGTAAATGTCAAATCTGCGTTTTGAAAAAATGTGCCTCAAAGTTTTTCGTACAACGTAGTGAAGATGCACCAGTAGTTGGCCTCCCTGGTTTATTTCCTTTAGGAGTACCTAATCAACGTTAACGTTATAAAAATATGGCGATTTTTCCTACCGACTCAGGATACTTGTGTCTCAAGCACCTAAAAAGTGGAGCTTAGCTCGGCCTAAAACGGCAACGAGAAACAGCCATAATATAGCGCGTCATAAGAAGGTTCGCAATATACCTAAGAAGGTTTGACGGACGGAGCAGAGCCTTACCTAAGGCGGCCGAGCTAAGCTCCATTTATTAGGTGCATGAGACTAAAGTCTTGGGATTCCTGTTCCTACTACCTATTGTGAGGTAGCCGGGATTGACGGTCTTGTTTTGTCAAGATTTGCTATTGTCAACCCGGCGCCCACGGTAAAAATTTGGCAGCTAAATTGTCTTTTTGGTTGCGACCGGGAGGATCTTTTACGTGCTGCCGATCCTCCTTTTACCCCGTCCCCAGGTCCCTCCTTCAAATCCCTTGATGGAATTAGGTTAACGAGAAACACAGTATTTCAATATACCTTTTATATTGATTGAAGATCTGATCAACCTAATCTCTCCACCAAGTAAAGGATTTGCCCTAACCGACGACCGGACGCGATCGCGAGCCTGTCGGAGGCAAATTCGGGATTTTTCAGAAAAGTGATTGGTAGGATCTGACCTGAGTGTTTGCGACGTGAGTGGCCGGTACCGAAGGTCCTTGGCTAAGTTACCATCGGGGCAGTGGAAGTGTTTCTTCCCGGACGGATTGTCGGTGACTCCTCCCGAGGTCCGTTTCTGTGTCTCCCTCCTGCCTTAAACCCAACTGCTGAATCAGCGACTCCCGCTGTCTTTGATTTGCGGTGTGAAGTGGGTTTTCACTTGGTTTAAAAACCACTTCTAACACTATGTACTAGAGATTGATGGAAGGGGTGGGGGTAGGGATCGCCCAACATGCGCGCAAATGGGCTCATTGCGCTCACTTATCTTGTTTCAAATGGTAACCCCTAAATGGTGTGTCGAATTCGGGTTCCCGAGCAAAACTTTCGTCCATTAATATTGGTGCAACTGAATAGATTCATAGCAAAGGAATGTATCTTTGTGTTTACAGCGCTGCAGCGGTTATGACCTAAGTTTAGCAAATGACAGGTTAACTTTGCTAGAATTGACGTCAAACTTACGCCGTCCATTTTCATCTGAGCACCAAAAGATGGAGCAGTTGAAAACCCATTCGACAGGTCAGTTTAGATGAGAAAGTGTGACGACAAAGACTTACAGTGTTGTGACAAAAATATAGAGCAGTTTTTTTCTCGACGGTTCTTCATGGTTTTGGGGGACGCTGAATTCCAACTTGAGGTTTGCTCCTTTCCCAGATGTGAACTTCAGGAAACGCCAAAAACCTCGACGTTTCAGACTTGTTTCAGTTTCCAGCATTTATCTCGAAAACATTACGTTTTGGCGAAAATACCGTCATGTACAAAATTGGAGTAAGTAGACAAAATTTCCTACAAGTCAATATCGTCAGGTTGATTTTGGTGTTAAGATGGCCGCTAGAGTGATCTTCAGATAGAACATTTTATGACTCCAAGAACTCCTCTTCAGAGCGCTCTAGCGGTCGTCCTATGAAGAATAAAAACAAACCTGATGATATATTCTCGTAGGAAATTTCATATTCTTCAAGTTTGTACATAGTGGTATTCTCGCTGAAACGTACCGTTTTCGAGTTAAACACAGGAAACTAAAAAAAAGTCCCACTACGTGGCCTCTTTTATTTCTTTGCTCTCCTCCTCCTCCAACTAAAGGTTAACTCGCAGGTTTTGTCGCGAACAATAATAATATGCAAACTAGGTTTCTCCCCGGACTTAGTCCGCCTTCTATTTACATGCCTCGTTAGTAGTTAGCTCTGGCGCCTCGGTCAGGAACTTGTCTTGTTATCTATATCCATAAAACATGCAGAAAGCCTTGAAAGGTAGTGGGTTCAAACTGGATGAATTTATTCATTACGCCTCTCAACGCCTGACACCGAAAAGGAAATTCATTCGTAGGGCAGTCGACAATTCTACCAAAAGCTCATTTTGTGAAATTTCAAATGAGCTTTTCAGGTCTTCAGTGTCATAATTGGTTCCTGGGGGCTATGGGAGCGGGTTTTTGAAGGATTTTAGCTATGGGATCGAGTTAGGTGTCGTTTTCGAAGGATTTTTGGACGTAGAATCCATTTTCGGGGGTCCCGGAACGATCCGATTTCACTGTGGCGATCTATGGGGCTTTCATGGGGCTAAAAATGGGATTTTGAAGGATCCCAGGAGGTTAAATATTTTTCGAGCAAAAACGTTTTTGAAAAAAAAATTGTAGAAAAAAAAATTAAACCCCACCCCCCCCACCCACCCCCCAAAAATGTTTTTTACAACATTTTTTCCATTGACAGAAATAATTTTCGTACAAGTAACCTATATCAAAGAATAATAAATGTGTCAAATTTGCAGCGTTTTTATCTGAAGTTTCATTAATCTGCCTCGTCGGGGGTGTAAAATTTCCCAACATATTTCCTTCGTCTAGTAGAATTCAACACATTGTACAGCTAAAAAACGTTTTAAAAAGACCTTGACGTGTTTTTCCGAATGAGGGATTAACCGAGTTTAACGCTTGTTCTCCCTTACTCTTTTCAGAAACTCCGGTGGGTGGATAGTTCATTTACTTACTAATTCCAGTTGGCAGACATTTTGTCCTTGGGGAATTTTCACCCCCGCTCCTCCGGACACAATTTAAAACGACGCCACGTAATTGCACGAGAGCTTAGTAATAATGGAGGTTTTCGCTACAGATAATTAGAATAGTTCAGAGGGAGAAAAAGGATTTGCTCTCGAGCGAGTCACGTTCTGTAGTTTTATTGCTATCTGCCGGTCGGGGGAGAATATGGCGGATTATTCTTCTTCGTATTCCCTCCGTGTCTTTTCCCATTATGCAAAAGTAATTGGTTCTCCCGAAGCCATTATTAAAAGCTCTATTAGTTACTGTTTTGCGTGGATTTAGCTCGGGGCTCTTTCACCAGAGTCATTTTGCGGATGGATTTCATCGTCGATTGCAAATTAATTATACAGAATTTGTATAAAGAGAAGATTCAATCTCCTCTTCGACTTTTTTTTCGAAATTTGACAATTTGTTACCTTCAGTTGGGGTGTGAGGGAGTGTCGAGTCGAGGGAGGGCTCGTCTTGAGCGACTACTTTGGCATCTTCGACGAGAATGCAGCTCGCGGGGTCCATCGACGGCCTCATCGAGCTGACAGCTGAAACAGAAATAAAAAACGTTAGAAAGCGTCCCAAAAAACGTGTTAATTAATAATAATAATAATAATAATAACATTGTTGTTGTTATAGAAATATCTTTATACGGGAGTAGTATGAATCGGAAAGCTTAACACATGCTCAACAGACCCACACTATTTATTTAATTTAAATCTCAGCCCATGGGTCAGCAAAGCCAAAAACGTCTAATTTGAAAAGGGGACACAAGGTCGGCGGCCCACAATATTTGTATCAATTAAATCTCAGCTCTGGGGCAGCATACTCAAAAAGGCGTGGGGATTTAAAAACTTGACGTTTGGACAACAGACCCACACTATTTATTCGATTTAAATCCCAGCCCCTGGATCAGCAGACCCAGTGGTGTGTAAAACACTAATATTATTAGTTAAGAGAGTTGATAGGAGTTATCATTTTCATGATTCATGGGCGTTTAATCTAAGTTGAAAGGCGGTAAAAATGTAAAGTTGCAAAAAATAATGAATATTCTACGTTTGAAAAGCTGCGCGATGGTCTGCGACCCTACAACATTTCATGTAGAGGACTGATTTTGTCCAGATTCTATCAATTTTGATCACACGCCTGGGATTTTGAACACATACCACATACGACTTTGGTCGGATTCTAGTGATATTGAACGTACGCCAAAAAATTTAATCAATAAGAACTCAAATAGCCATAGAGAGATTAGAAGTGGTCTAAGGCCAGGTGTGATACGGTCAGGGGTAGGCTGGCTTGTACGTGAGCCAAATTTCACCCAGCTTGGCGCCTACCCGGGGATTTGGTCGCCTTCAAGCCGCCTCTTCCCCCCAAAACCGACCAACTGAGAGCAGGTTGAGCTCGCCAACGTCGACACGATCGGTTTCCTCGTCTTTGAGGCGATCAATCACCCCGAACGGCCGGCTGGGAGAGACGAAGAGGGCGGCGAAAAGTGTGAAAGATAAATAAGAAGCGGGAAGGTGGAAATAATTCTTTGTTTGAGCCTTGTGGGAAAAAAAAAGGCTTTTGTGTGGAAAAGCAACTTGGGTAGTTGACCTTTGTGCGTCTGAGGCTGTGTCTAAGGTGCGAAAGTGTGGAGGAGGGAAATGAAAGGGAGAGAAAGAGAGAGAGAGAAAAAAGGTTTTGGTCAGAAAGGGTTTGGTTGGAGATCCTCCCCATTTGAAGTAATTACAGTTGGAGTTGGGTAATACCTGTTCTGGAGCGATAACGCACATGGGGGGAAGTCGCTTTGTTCTGTCGAGACAATAGAGGAGGAAAGCCTCACATATTGTCCCAACTGGTGCCCGTATACACCCGAAATTTAGGGCGTCGTTTCCATGGGGGTGAAACTCCTGATACCACGTCGGGATTAAGCCACCTAACTGATAAGCTCCGACGATCATTCAGGTTTTGATGGGTGCATAGAGAGACCCGAGGGAAGGTTTTCACTTCCCCTTTTCAACCACTTTTCCTCTCCCAAACAATGCCCTGATCGTATTGAATGCACCCGGTCACGTTTTCATCAAGAGTATCCGTCATAATAATCCCTTTCAATTGGTTTATGGTAATCCCGGGTGATGAATGGGTTCCGAGCGACCCCCACGCTGCCCGGAAGAACTTGAAATTCTGCCTTCAAACCGCCCTTTTCTGCATCCCTTAAAATGCCATGGGGTAGTTCTCATTGTTGCACGAACGGAATTTCATTGAAGTATTACATAAAAAACGCGTTTTGAATGAAAATTAGGTTTGGTCGGGTTGTAGCTACCTTAATGACCAAAGTCGGCCTTGGTCGTTCCGCAGTCATCGTTTTACCAAAAACTGTCGTTCATTTAAATTTTTACTTAAGTGTTTTTTGTGTAAATTTTTAGTCGCTAAAACATCTGGAACCTGACTAAAATCTGTAATTTAGGTCTCTATCAACTATAATCCGACCAAGATCGGTCTTTCTTAATGAGCGCTTCAGGATTGTTTGACAAGAATCTGTCCTCCATGTAAAGTGTAGTGTTTCAGGGTCATTGTAAAGACTAGTATCCGACCAAAATCTGTCATCCATTCCAAGTGTTTTGGAGTAGATTAAAAGACTAGAATCTGACCTAATCTATTCTTAACATAAAATTTTTTTTTTTCAGAGAATTTTATTGCTCCAAGTAATTAACTTATTAACAATATTGATTTGAGACTAGGTGATAATTATTTAAAACTAAGGTACAGCACTTAGTTTTTGTTTTCTATGATAATATGTCGACACTGCGCGCTGCTTCACGAGAAAGCAAGATCGAGTGGTTTGGTTCTCTTAAGTCTTCGGACGATATCACATGTGTCTAGGAGACGGACAGCTTCCTCGTTGACGTTAGATCTTAGCCGTTGCAGATGACGCACTGCCTGCCGCTTGATGGTTTCGTTGACTGTTTCGATTTGAAGCTCGTGGTGGAGACGTTCATTTCGAAAGTACCATGGTGCATTGACCACGTTTCTTAATATTTAACATAAAATGTTGTGGAAACTGACTATAATCTGACCAAATTAATATTATTATGTCCTTTACACAAAATGTTTGGGGGATGTTCATAATAACTAAAAATCTGACCAAAATCTGTTTTGCGCTAAATGTGGAAAATGACTGGAACCTGACTGAAATCTTACATCGGTCCTTACGGTCGGTTACATGAAATTTTGGGTTGTGGAAACTGACTATAATCTGATCAAAAACTGTCTTTAGTAAAATATTTAGGGGATGTTCGATATCACTGGAATTCGACCAAAATCAGTTCTTTATTTGAAAATTTGTGGAAATCGACTTGTTTGATCAAAACTTGTCCTCTACGTAAAACATTATTTTGAGAAAGTTGGAAAAAATGGGTTTTTTTCGATCTCCTGTAAAAATTGGCTTCTTGTAGAATTTTTCGTTTTATTAATTTTTTTAAAATTTTATTTTAACGACGCGGAATTGTGTCCTCTTTAATTGAATGGGTGATTGCAAAAGAGTCAACATTCCATTTTGCTCATTTTGAGAAAATCGATAAAAACCGTACATTTTCGAACTTAAATTTTGTCCGGCGCAGCATCCGTGGTTACACCGCCAGTGTTTTTGGAGGATGCAGGAGTACAGGTGGAGATTCATCAGAGGCATGACTCTATTAGTTGTGATCTGCTAACACTGAGAATCTCCAGCTGCAGAAATGGAGGATCTGGGGTTCCTTAGGACTTCCCGAACTGTCAGAGTATTCTCAGTTTGGCAGAAACTCGGAATGAACGGGAGAAAACTGATTTACCCTGCACGAAGGGTCGTGTTGGGTACGGTTTTCTGCAGCCGTGGTGATACCAAGGCGCGGTTCCATGGCATCCAATCTTGACTTGTCAAGTATGTACTCCTGGTTACTGTCCCTGGTCTGACAAGGGAGTCCCTTGAAGCGGCTTTTCCGGATTCCAATCTTGAATTGTCAAGTATGGACTCCTGGACAACGGGTCATTGTGAAATTGCTATTTCCTTGGAAATGCTGTCCGAGAAATCGACGTCGGGGATATTCGGATCGTCGGAAATAGGTCGAAAAATGTTGTGATTAGACATGGTCGTTAATACACATAACATCTGGGCTATGACAGCTCTCGGGAAGTTTTGAGGAGACGTAGCGAGCGCCAGCGCGCTGAGCGTCGAACCCCCGAACCTGCGTGAGCGGGAAGTGGTTCAACTGGGCTGAGTGGGAATGCAGAGTTCCCACAAACCACTTTTTTCGTTCCGGAGACTTTTTTTTACCGTTTACCGGGTCAGGTGGGGTAATTGTTGACAAAATTGCAATGATTCAACTTTAACGTCTCCTCGGCTTCTGGCCTGACCAAAAATCGATTATTTACTTAAACGTGTAAAATCCACCAAAATTTTCTTTTTGTCGCTGCGGCTCAGAAAAATAAGCTTAACAATCGTAATGTGCTTATCAGTTTTGACGTTAAATTTTACAACGCTGATAACCCGATGGGCGGACACATCCGGAAGATAAGGAAGTACTCGGTTAATAGCCCTGGCGTGACTCTGCCCAGTCTTTTGCCGCAAATTGATCTCTCTTTACGTACGTTAACGTCGGTTCTGGAACTGGGTTTAGAGCTTGGAAGTTGTGCCGGAGACAAAAGAAAAAAAAAAAAAAAAAAAAGTAGGGCACAAATTAACTTAGAGGAAGTTACGTTATTATATTTTCTCTTCTAATTCGTAAAAGGCGAGAGGGAACGCCATCAGTCCGAGTCTCATGGATTACAGTGGGCCATGTCCCCATGCAAGGACAGTGATGGCGGGGGAACACGGTTTTCCCATGAGTTTTCCCGACATAAGCCTGTTACGTGGAAATGGGGGAGGGGGGATGAAAATCAAGTTATCCCCCCCCTCCACGAGCCTTTTTTCCGCATTCAGAACACAACAGGAAGGGAAAAGGTGTTGTAAGTGCTTTAACGCCGAGGAAATTGTTACACAACGCTCAAGGGCTGCTTTTCTAATTCAATTTGAAGGCTTGATGAAGGGGTTGGGGGGTTGACACGGTGACGGGGTGAAGTTAATGACTTTTCGCGATATTTAATGAGTATTCTGGTGAACGATGGGGGAGAAGGTGTACACGAAGGGGATGATTTCAACACCTTAAACATTCTCTTACATCCCAACAAGTTAAATAGGGTGCAGGAGATGCTGTGCTATAGGAAACGTGGGGGCTTCGGTCGCCGGAACGTTCACAAACCTGATGACAGTGGGTTCATAAGATATCATTCTGGAGTTAGGTATTGAATTCCAACTGAGTATCTATAATGCTATCCTGGAACAACAGCATACTAGCATGCTCTCGAGGTACTATTCTGAAGGGACTAAATCTCAGCTTGATTGGCAAGATACCAATCTAGAGGTGCTGAATCGAAGCTGGATTTCGAAGATACCATTCTGGAGAAACTGTAACTGAGCTGGATCTTCATGATACCATCCTGGAGCTGTTGAATCCCACCTGGATCTTCATGATATCATTCTGGAGAAACTGAATCCCTGCTGAATCTCCAATATATCAACCTCGAGGTACCACATCCTTGCTGGATATTAACGATACCGTTCTGGAGGAACTAAATTCCTGCTGAATCTCGATCATACCAACCTTTACATACTGTTTTCCACCTGGATGTTCAAGGTACCATCCTGGAGGTCCCGAATCCCAGCTCGATCTCCAATATGATGGATTTTCAAGTAAGAAGCAGCTCATTCCAGCTGGACCTCCAAGCGACAAACCAAAATGTTCTGAAACCCATCTGAGTTACCAAACCATTTTGCGGATAGCCAGGCTACTGATCTCCAAGACTCACGTCACATTCCTTTTGTATTCCCAATAACCACCTGACACTATACACTTCAAGCTTCATTGGCACGAGAACAACCCCATTCCTCCAAGCAGGTGTTGTAACTCCCGTTTGGCATCCATTTACATGCCCAAGGAGCCGGAAAAGGCTCGTAAAAAACAAAAATAACGACTCCCGAGTAAACAAAATCAATCAGGCCACTCGAGTTAAAATATGTGAATGAGATTCCGAGACGGAGTTTGTCGAAAGAACTTGCACGCGAAGTGGAGAAAGAGGGGGCTGTTACAGAAGTTGCGGAAAACGTAAAAGCAACTGTTATAGAAGTTGTAGCCAGGGCCAAGAGCAAGGGGGGTCTGGCACGAGGCGGGAACACCCAGGCATCCTTCCAAAAACCCTTTCATTAATTCAATTTTTTCTCCTTTTTCTTTTCAGAAGTTGGCACGGGCACACCAGCCACCTTTGCCGAGGTGGAGCTCTAAAATAGTGTATAAAAGGGGAAAGAGACAGTTCAGGTGGACGCCTGATTCACCGAGTCGATAACATTTTCAACGCAGTTTCTCCGAGCCAATTAGATGGCTGCGTCCGAATTTCCACATAATACGCCTACTTGGATTCTACCCGTTTCGTTCCATTAAGAGGTGAACCCAACTTTCCACCTATTAGTCCCTTGGATGCAATTCGAGGGTTGCTCCCCACGTCGTTTAAAACTCACAACATCTCCCTAGAGACAAACAGAGTGGGGATCTGGAGCCGTACAAAAAGCCTCCCAACGACTACTGTTAAAAGAAATGTGTCAAGCAGGGACTGGATGCATCGCTGTTCAACAGAAACAGACCATCGTGAAGGTACGGGATCATAGCTGGATTCCCAAGTTACCAGGTGTCCCAGTTGGGTTACTAAGCTATCATACTGTATCCAAGCTGGATTCCTGAGATATCATCCTGGGAATTCTAGAGCCACGTAGGATATACAGGATAATCTATCCTGGAGATAATGGATCCACGTAGGATTTATCGTTACTGGATGAAAAGGGTGCTTTGGTCCTTGCGCACACTTGCGCCTATTTGCGCGCAATTGCGCTCGACTCAACTCTGCTGAGTAGGAGGGGGTCTGGGAGTTGGTAGGACAACCAATAGGTTCCTTGACTTTGCGCTAGATGGCCGAGCGGACCGAGCAAAGAAGCGAAAGAAAAAGAGCCAGTCGGATGTCGGACGAAGTGGAGACGGGCCGTGAAGGAGGAAGAGTCTGTGAAGAATGAAGATGTTGAGAGCGTTGAGAACAAGAAAAACGTCCAAAATGAAAGGGGGGGGGGGGGGTGCCGAGGCGAAAAGACAGAGAAAGAGTGAAGAAAAAAAGGCGTTCTTTTAGCAAAAAAGGAAGCAAGTAAGTAGTGGGAGGTGATAGTGAACAAGGGGAGGGGAGGTTCGAAAGGGGTAAAACGAGGGTGGAGGGGAAGAGGCCATTACTCCGAGCACATTATACTTACGACCGCATCAATCACTCCCCCTCCTCTCCTTTTCACCCCTCCGCCATATTTACGATCATGTGCCCGGCATAAAATACTCGATAAAGTCCTCTTCCTCCTCCTCTTCGCCATTCTAATCACAACTTAAAGGACCGGCCCTGGACGGGAGGGAAAAGACGAACTTTCGGGGGAAAGTTTCGAAGCTTTTCTGCACTCCCCTCCACTCGAAGTTTCTTCATGTGAAACACCGCAAAAAGGAGGAGTGGAGGGGATGAAACACGGGGAAGAATACAGTTTGGAGGAATAAACCAACCCTTTCCCTCTTCCACGCACCTCCCGAGAGTGTTGCCTATCTCTCCTTACGGTTAGGGAAAATCATTTCACGCCTGATAAAGTCAACTTCATTGCTTTCGGGAGGAGGAGGAGGAGAAAAGTGATTCACTTTATTTTCGCGATAAAACCCGAGAAGTTTATTCATTTACAAGTCCGGCCTTTCGCCTTTAGCGAAATTTCAACACGCGGTGAAAGGCGCAAACTCGTTGTATACCTTAGATTACGTTTGGGAGAACAAAAAGACAGAGCGCACAGTGGCGCAAGTGCCTCCGAGATTAGGGAGCTAACTATTAAGGTCTCTGAAGAATCTATCATTCAAAACTCACCGCCAAACTTAAGCATAAGTGTTAAACCTCCAGCAACCCCAACAAGAGTGAATTTTCACGAGTTGAGGGTATTTTTTCCGAGGTATAAAATGCATAATGAAAACCAGACGACCCACCTCCTCATTTTGAATTTGAACCATTATTAATTTCTGCCTCGTTCGGACAGCTTTTTTTTCACCCCTTTTGTAGTGCCAGGGAGGGGAAACTACTCGGGTTTTAATAAAAACTTTGATGGGACGGTTGAGAGGGATATTTAAAAATATTGGAGCCACAGGATGGAAAGGAGGGTGGGAGGGGGAGGCTCGTTAAAAAAAGGCACCACGATGAAGGATTTTCCGGGTTGATAGCTCTTCGTAGCTTACGAGTCATTACTCGGGGAAATTTGATATTTTCTCGCAGCGCGATGGATTCTTCTTTTTACGGTCTCTAGTTTTAATGATGGCTCACCTTGTGAAACATCTTAAGGCGATATTAAGAACTACGCTCAGTGTGTCTTTGATCTTCGGAAGTGCGATGGAAATGTGACGCAAAAAGCTTAGTGTTTTTTTTTTTTTTTTTTTTTTTTTTTTTTTTTTTTAATTGACAAGGCGGTAAATGAACTGTGTGACAGGGCGGGGGATTCTGCAGGCGACAAGCCGAGAATATTCAAGTTGATGAACATGTTGACTGGAATGACTCGTTCGCGAAGAAGGAAGGGAGTTCTCGATATCTACTACAGCCTATTTTGTTCACCGGAACTCGCTGATCATTTTACGACCGCTCTCGTCCAAATCGGTCCAGTAGTTTAGCCGTCTATTGGGAACATAAAAACTTTCAGTTTTATATATAAGAAGCCATATTGGCGGCATGCCGGGGGCGTCATATCCCCAATTACGCCGTCTGCGTTTTTGGAGGATAGTGAAGGGGTGCAGTAACATACTGCTCTGGACCATTGCATGACCATTGCAAGTCATGATCAGGTTCTCCCAGAGAGTATGCAGCTTGATTGATTTAACCTGATTTGTCAGGATACCCCCAGGAGGGGTAGCTATCACCCAACACGAAGTGTTGTGGCCGGTGAGAGACCTCCGAAATTCCGCAGTTGAAGAAAATCTGCTTCCCTAGTTTGATTCGTTGAGTAGGGGACTCCCGCTCAGCAGATCCCGTTTGACGTACAATCGCTTTCCCGGCTTCCAAGCTTTACTTGTCAAGTATGGACTCCTGGTCAGCGGTTCTACGTTAGTTAGTGAAGTTCATCTCCCCAACATCCCTATACGAAGTGTCTAGCTGTATGCTGGATCGATACACCCGAATCTGGAATCTACGGTTTCCCGAAGATTCCCCAAAATTCTGCTTTGAGGCATAATAATGCTTATTGGCATGGATATTGGTATTCATGCACTATCTATTAGAGAAAGGCACGCCCTGCCCGGTATAGGCCGGTGAATCCAGCCTCTTGGGAAGGGGAAGGGTGGTGCGTGCCTTTGCTGGTATTCCTGCCCCTTGAACGGAGCCGGCCGCCTCTGAATTCAACTCCAGCGGAGGGGCTGGCTGATTGTGTGTGATTTTTCCACCTCGTCTTCTTTCTGCACAGCCGTTACATGATTAAACTCCCATTTTGGTTTTGTCCAGCTCAGTTTGCAGTTGCAGTACCTTTTCATGGCTTTGGCTGGACTAGTGCAATGATAATCGCATAGCTCACCTTTCTTTTCTCATCCTCTAGTTGATTTCTATCTGTTTCTTGACCTTACTGGCATCTTCTGGTTGAACGTTTTCCCTGGGCGCAGGGTCACATTGTCAGCCTCATCTGCGGCTGAAAGGTCATTGTCACGGCTGAGGCAGCTGCTTCGTCGCCTGTTGAGAAGTGATCCTCTGAGCTACGATTTTTCTCATCAGCGTCATGAGGGGAACATAATAATATTATGTTCCAAGACTCTGATATGTTATGTTATGATTAACCACTTTTTCGTGGTCTTGGTTGGTGGATAGAACCGCTTCATCCACTATGAGTCAAAGACGTGAGACACGTGATCGTCGGGGTCGACGTAATTCTCTTGCAGGTCCGACCGTAACCGTTCTGCTGATTCTAGAATGTTGTTGCTGCTGCTGCTGTTGATGTCGTTGTTAGTGGTACTGCTGCTGCCTCTTTTCCTGTTGGTGTAGTTGATGTTGTTGTTAGTGGTGGTGCTGCTGCTGCTGTTGTTGTTGTTTATATGCCAAGCTTTTGATGTGTAGTTGACATGATATGTTTGTGGCTGTTGATGTGTTGCTGACATAACAAGTTGTGGCTGGTAGTGCTGTTGTTGTTGTTGGTGGTGGTGGTGCTGCTGCTGCTGCTGTTCTGGCTATTCTGTGGTCATGAATATGACAAGATGCTGAATGAACAACGTGACAAGGTAGGGATTCTAAGCGGCCACTACACACCGACGGGTTCAACCGGTTCCACTGCTGCCAACTTCAAAAAATGCGACCAATCCAGACAAATTGAGTTGGATAGTCGCTAAATGAACTGCGTGACAGTTCATTTCAGGTCCTACACGATCCACTGCTGCCAACCAAACTGCTTTCAACCAGCTCACCTCGCAGGCCCTGACCGAGTTTTTCTGGACACTTTCCCCTCCCCGAGGGCCGACCTCCCTTCTAATCTATTAAACAGTTATTTAAATTCCGGGGGTTTTTCGCCCAACATAACAAATTCAATAAATATTTATGAACTTTTTTTTTCTCTCGCAGTTTCTCCACTTTTATGAAGGCTTTTTATAATAATACCGCCGCTCTCTTCGCCCCCACACAGTAAAACCTCTTCACGAGAGATTCTTCAAAGAAATTTCCCTCTTTCCCTTTCCGCTGGGAGGGTTTTGAGCCCTTTCGAATTTTCTACTTCGTAAATATTGTATGAAATGATGATTTCGTCCTAATTTACTTATTCATAGTGGGATGAGCCTCGAGGAAAATAAGCCAAAACGTTGAATCTTTTCAATTATGTTTCCCAATTTTGGGAAATTTAGCGGGAAACATATATATATTGTATATTATATAACATATATATTTTCTGAGATTAAATAGCGAAACGGTAAAAATCACGTCTAAAAATCAAAATTTTTTCCAACGTGTTTTCCTATTGTTGATTTATCCCTCGTCCTCAAATCAACAAGACTTTTCGCTGTTTTCCCATTAGCATTCCGCGTCATCATTTATTCATCCCTCCCTTTCCCCAAAAAGGGTAGCAATAACAAAGTTTGTTTCCTTTATTCAAGAAAAGCTTTCTCCCCCTTTCATTTCGGGGAAAACTCTCACCCTCTCTCTTTTTCTGGGAATGATAAATTTCGAATTAAAAGGTGGGAAAGTTTTAAATTTTAAACAACCTGGGGAGAGCTTCAAGAAGAGGGGGAGAGTGCGCGAAACGTCAATACAAACAATGAAGAGAATACCTAAGAAATTTTGAGCTTGAGGCGGGGATGAAACAGTGCCAAATCAAGTTGAAACAGGGGTTTATTATTCTTTGGCTTCAATCATCTAAAAATTTATTTGGCCAATAGAAAATTGCTTGAAAAAAATTAAAAATTAAAAAAAAAGGAAAAAAAGCTGTGTTCCTGTGCGGTATTTGGGTGGATGTGGGACCCCAAAAAATGGTTTGTGCGTCCAAAAATATTGGGAAAATGACTCCTCATTCGACTTCCTGGCATACTTCAAAAACCCATTTGTAGCCCCATAGATCCCCACGGTGAAACTGGATGGTTCTGAGACCCCACAAATGGACGTTCAATAATGCTTGGGAAACGACACCTAACTCGACCCCATAGCCGAAACCCTTCAAAAACCCCTCCCGTAGCCCCTTAGAGCCCCATGGGTTTGAGCGATCCGGCTGAAAACCATGCGGGGACGACTAAATGGAGACCCGAGTATTTCGTCAAAATTTCAGATTTTTAAAATGGATTTTATTATTAATTCATTAATTTAATTTTATTCATTTATTTTTCATTATTTTATTACAATAATAATAATTTTTATTTATGTATTTATTTTTTTGCTTAGAAAAAACCTATCAATTAACTGAAATAGATCATCAGTGTCAAGGCAACACTTGGTGTGCACTTGGAGTCCTCCCAGTAAGAGTAATAGTCGAGCACAGCCAGCCACACCCCGTTCAAAGAAGAAACGTCCCTATTTGGGTCACAGACCGAGTTCGGAAACAGGACATTATCGAACCTGTCCCTAAAGATTTGAATACTCTCAGGCCTGTTGAAGAGCCCGCACTGTAGCCAAACTTCTAAATTGAATATTTGCCCGATGAGTGCAATTGCCCGCGTTGGAATTGGCGAGCAATCGGAACACGAGCGGAAATCGAAAAGGAGGTCGAGCCAAATCTCCTCATTCTGAAATGTCTATTTTGTACAGATTTAATCTTCTACCCCCGAAGGGAATTTGGAGAAGCTAATAACGGGGAGGGCGAAAGCGTAAATCCAAATTGAATAGTTGCCAATAGGTTTTGTAGGAAATGGTTCGAGAGAAAATTTCGTTAAGGGATGTTTACGAGAGGGTTGGACAGTTTTAGTGGTGGGGTGGGGTGGGCGCCAGTGATGCAAGATTTTACTGTAGAAATGGAGTGGTGTGGGGGGATTTTAAAAAATAAAAATAAAATCCGTGGTTAGCTTTGTACGTTTGGAGATTTTGGCGGTTTTTACGGAGGTTTTAAGAGTTTTGCGGTTTTGCGCGGGTTCGTAGCCTACGGTTTTTTTCTTTTGGGGATGGCATCACTGGCGGGGGAGGCGAATCGATAGAGTGACAGTCTCACAGTCAAGCGGATCTTGCGCTCCTCTCCGACCGACACGTTCATGGAGATGCGACCCCGTGGACGAGCCGCCCCTCGCTTGGCTCCACTGCCGAATCTCCACCATCTTAGCTCCACCGTTTTCAATCCACTCGACGACGTCCCCTTGACGTCACCGCTTGTCTCAATTTCGCTGCAATCACGGAGGGTAGTCTTCTCCCTCCGGTAGGTACTTTCTCTCCCCTTGCACAAAATGCATTTTCCTCCACCCCCGGCCCCTTTTCCCTTAATCCACCCACACGCTCACACTCTCCAAACACACAGCTCGGCCCAATCAACTCACCCTCACGAGGGCTTCACGTGTGCTCGTCTAGTGCGAGGGGAACAAAGACGAGATAAAATGAAAGAACCCCAGAAAAGACATTTTAATCTCGCCTTCGCAGAATTTCAGCAAACCGAATTCACTTGAACTAGCGAACAGACAAGGAGGCTGACTTCGCTTGCCCAGTTGTGTGTGCGATCTGACTCTGAAGCCTGTGGACGACTAGTTGCAGGAAGACTCTCTGTTGCAAAGGATCTTGGCTTGGTCTGGTCTCTGGCATCTGACTGGTTTCTTGACTGGTGTCTGATTGGTCTGATACATTGGGTTATTGGTGGTAAAAAAAAAATTTTTGAGCAGATGTGGGACCTCAAAAAATTACTTTTGCGTCCAAAAAAACTCGGAAAACGACATCTTACTTTACCTCCTGGGCAGCGCAGGATTAACCTCTCCTGGGCCCCGGGGCTGAGACTTACAAGGGGCCCCATTTATATGTACATATACATATATATTATATATTAAAGTGGATCCTCTGGCCAGGAGTATCACGTAAAAACCACTAGAAAATAGCGTCTGTCGCTTCACAACCAAAAACTGGGTGAAAACAGTCAAAAAACACTCCGAATGCAGGGCAATCTGTTTTTAATTTGTTTGACTTTTTTCTTAAGAAGAAGAAACTTAGTTTCTTTTTACAATAAATAAAAATGCTGTAAGCCCTAGTGTTAGGGTTTATTATTCTTTTAGGTTACATGTGCAGAAATTTATTTCTGTGTCATTGAGAAAAATTTAAAAAAAATTTAGGGATTTTTATTTTTCAAAAAAACCTTTTTTTCGAAAATACTTTGTTATACTTGAAAAATATTTGACCTCCTGGGAACCTTCAAAAATCCCGTTTGTAGCCCCATGAAAGCCCTAAAGATCGCAACAGTGAAATTGGATCGTTCTGGGACCCGCAAAAATGGATTCTACGTCCAAAAATACTTCGAAAACGACACCTGACCATCGATGTTAGTTTACTACATCGATGCACCTGACTCGATCCCATAGCCAAAAGCCTTCAAAAAACTCCTCCCACAGCCCCATTTTAGCCCCATAGCGCCCCACGGGTTTGGGCGATCGGGCTGAAAACCTTGCGGGCACAACTAGATAGTAAGCCGAGTATTTTGTCAAAATTTCAGATTAAAAAAAAAAAAACCTGCACAAAACGGCCCAGACGGCAGATTAAGATGGCGGACGTCATTGTATGCGGGTTCAATTTCAGTGTGTGTCATTGTATGTGTGTTCAGATTTTATTTTTATCTAGGCTGGTCGTGTTAGTATTAGGGAGGGGAGGAAATTTTGTAGAAGTACTCGCCCTCCACCAGACAAGTAAACGTGGAGAGAGCAACCACCCATGATCCGAAAACTGCAAGCTACAAGAAGAAGAGGTAAAAGAGTAGGTACGGTCTGCTGCATTCCGCAGCCACCAACCACCCGAACACCACAAGTTACAAGAAGAGGTGGAATAGCAGGTAGGTCCGCTGCGATGACTCCTGTCCCAAAGAATTCCAGCCAACGACCTCCTTTAAAACCCGGCGCCTCAACATTGGTCCAACCCAGGCACACCAGAATGGTGTGGCTAACGCCGGAGGGGACGGGAGGGCACGCTGAACTTCCCCTAGGGGAGATCTAAAGAACAAGGTAGAAGAAAGAAGATTTAAGCAACGATAAGTGCACTTCCTCTGGGGGAAGAAAGAGAGGAGAAGGTATGAGAAAGGTTGTGATGGGCCAGAAATGGCCTTAGACACAACCTAAGAAGCTCTGTACAGCAGATGGCGGACGGACATTTTGGTTTTGGAATGTAGACCTCGTGAAACAGATAATGTCAAATTTTGAGGCCAATCGGAGTCATCGACCTCCGTCGCGAAAACATGGGTGTATTATTCCGAGCATAATAAACCAAAAATTTAACAAATTATTTTTGTTTTTTTGAACCAAATGCGGTACAGAGTCCAACCCGCTTAGCAAACTCTGAACTACCGCAACAGTGTGGAAATTCCGTGAGGTCTATAACTCGCGTTGGGAGTGTAGAGTCTACACTCTATGTCTACATAGACGACTCCATGAGGTGTTCCGGTTTTCGAGTTGTAGTAAGTGGAAGTTAGGTACCTAACTTGAAACTTTCCGTTCACCTCCCTCTTTTTCAGGAAAACAATTTTTTGGAGATCAGCATAGGAATAAGGAAAACGGTTTGTTAATTTTCAAAAAAAAAAAAAAAAAAAAAAAAAAAAATCATCGGTGGTGAAGTGGCCCCCTTGGGGTGTGCGCCCCGGGGCTATAGCCCCCCTAGCCCCCCCGTTAATCCGGGCCTGCTCCTGGGATCCTTCAAAAATCCCATTTGTAGCCCCATAAGCCCTATAGATCACCACGGTTAAATCAAATCGTTCTGGGACCCCTAAAAATGGACTCTACGAACAAAAATACTTCGAAAACGACACCTAACTCGATCCCATAGCCAAAAGCCTTTAAAAAAACCTCACGTAGCCCCATTTTAACGCCATAGCGCCCCACGGGTTTGGGCGATCGGGCTGAAAACCTTGCGGGCACAACTAGATGGTAAACCAAGTATTTTGTCAAAATTCCAAATTTTAAAAAAATTCCTACTGCCCAAAACGGCCCGGACGGTGGATGGACATTTCGTTTTTGGAATCTAAAGCTGCGTTCGCAGTGCAATTCCGAAAATTCTGACCCGTTCGACGCATGCGTAGGCCGCTTTTGCAAGGGCCGAGGGTGGGGGTACATCGGCATCCAGGAGTTAACACTTAAATTCTGATGCTCTGCGAACACAGAACTCGTTCAGAATCGTTTGGAATCGATTCCGGCATTTTGGCTGATTTTTTTAAGAACTGATTCCTACTGCCTCCTCGATTGTGGAAAGTCACACACGCGCGATTCATTTCCTTCTGTGATCTCGTGGAGTTAACTTCGTAAGGTCTACTTTTTCGTAGGCGGAGGACCAACGTTCTGTCCGTTTTAATTCCTGGAAGCGTTCGAGTTCTGATTTGATACCGAACGGCCAGAACTCTGCGAACGCACCTCATACCTCTTGAAACGGATAATGTCAAATTTTATGCCGATCTGAATTTTCGAACTCCGTCGCGATTACATAGGTGTATTATTCCGAGAGTAATAAACCAAAATTGGACTGAAGGCAATCAAAAGTACAAAAGAAAAGCACATGATGCAACGAGTAGGACGGCATATCGATGTGTAAATCCCGATTAAGGGGCTTTGCCACAGTAACGGGCAAAGATAAATTTTCTAGGAAGTTGTTGAGGTTCTGTGCCATTGTATTTGACACAAATAGGGGTCGCAATCCCGCACGACTTTCAATCCCGCGGGTTCTCGCGTGATATCTGAATTCATAAAAAATTTTGCATAAAAAACTATTTCCTAACAAAAACGCTGCAAATTTCGCAAAAGGGTTTATTATTCGTTAATATAGGTTAATTGCGCCAAAATTATTTCTGTGCCGTTAAGAAAATACTTGAAAAGTAGTGAGCCCGCGTTTTAGTGGGTAAGATCAGCAGTTTGGCCCTTTGGAGTTGTGACCTTGAGGCCGAATTCAGTTTGGCCCTTTGCACAAGAAGAAGCAGTTTGGCCCTTTGGGCGCTCAGGTGTCGATGCATTCGTATGTTGTTGATCATTCAAGTCACATTAAATTATTAAAAAATAAAATAAATAAAAAAATTATAAATGAAGAAAAATAATTGAAAATTGGGAAAAAGAAGAAATTGACAACACTATTTGAAGGAAGATCTCAAATTTTGTGGTCCTCTTCAAATATTGTTGTCAATAATGTGGGCATCATTTCCTTAAACTAGTGTGAATAAAAGTTTCACTTTTACCGTGGTTTCATAAAACCACACCCCAATTTTTATTATTAC
Source organism: Pilophorus perplexus (assembly GCA_955831195.1). Taxonomy (NCBI): domain Eukaryota; kingdom Metazoa; phylum Arthropoda; class Insecta; order Hemiptera; family Miridae; genus Pilophorus; species Pilophorus perplexus. Next base: position 16,267,393 of record OY037014.1, read on the forward strand.
TTATTATTTTTCTATTCTTTTTATTTTATAGTTTATTTTCCAAATTGTTTCCCCATTTTCACTTCTTTTTTAAAATTCACGATAAGTAGGGTAACGCCATTTTTAGTAGGTACCGAGTTGAGACAAGAACGACGAAGTCGTTTTGTGTAACATCACGCTTAAAGCGTCGTTACTAGGGATTACTAGGAAAATTTTCGAAACGCCGAAACCCGATACAACTTTTGCCGACGAAGTCGAATTCTGGTGGATTAGGTAGATTTTTTAATTCTCATTTTTATTGAAAAACGTGACCGAAAACGTGAAATTAATGGAAGATAAACCTTCATCCAAATCACGTTGCGACGACAAAAACGTGCGTGATCGTCGCCATTCGATGAGAATTCACACATTGTTCCCAAATCCCCCCTACCACGCGATTATTCGGGTTTCGGTCCCTCTAATTGCGTATTTTCGATAAAAAGAGGCGGTTTTCGGGCGGGAGGGGGGCGGCGGGACATTTCAATCAGGGCCTAATTCCGTGTCGTTGCGAACACGCAATAAATGGCTTAATCAGCGATGCTAATCTGCCTTCCGTTCAAGATCAGCGGAGGTTTTTTTTTGGTATCCGTCCCCACTCCCCTTAAATACCCTCGAAATTAACTCATTTGAATATCCGGAAAGGCGGTTCGAAATGGGGAGGGGAAGCTGCTAAATACGGATTTGGACGTAAAACGTGATTAGTTCATGAAAGGCAATTGATTAAAAGGAAAAACTCGAAATGACATTTTACAAAACGTCAAAACATTAATGTGGGTATGGGATCGGGGATTTCGGGGTATTTTAAACACTGGTAGGGCCGGATCGGGCGGAAAATAAGCAAGCGAAGCGAGAAATACATTCCTAATCTTAGTGGATGAGCGAAGCGAGGCCCTAACGAGCTACCGCCGGACGCTGCAGATGAATTGAGTACTCAGCTGACTCGGCTCCTGATTGAGTACTCAGCTGACTCAACTTCTCATCAAATCAGCTGACTATCAGGCTCCTCATTGAGTACTCAGCTGACTTGGCTCCTCATTCACTGCTCTGCTTTGGCTCATCATTAATGAACTAGGAACGAAATTTTATATCAAATTATTGTGTAGGTACAAAATGTATTCATCAGAACAGGGAGCTAAAGCCCCCCCCCCCCCCCCCAACCATTCGGTACATCACAACACGTGTCCAATTAGAATTCGCTTCATTAATTTCTGGTCGTGGGTGGAGGGGGGCAGGCTTAAATTATTCTCCGGTTCTCGCGTTCGGTAGCCGTCCAATGCTGTTGAGGGGGGGTTTGACCTTCCCCCCCACCCCCAAACCTTCGGCCCCCACGTACACCACCTCATTACAATCGTATCCCCTTTCGCGGGACACTCACCCCCCCCCCCCCCCCCGTCATCACACACCCGCGCCGTGTTCACCTTCTCCGTTGTTTTAATTGGAAAACTCAACCCTGCCTCAGCCCCCCCCCCCACCCATACCATTTTCAACCCTTCTTCCCGGAGCACGTCAACATTCCCCGATCTCGTGTTTAATTAATTCCACCCCCCCACCATCCGCCGCATATAGGTATTACCCACCTCCCCCCACCCGTTTTGTAACACCACGAAATAACACTGTTTGCCTTTTGATGTGTAAACGAACCAATTTTCAATGGTCGTCAGGTTTTTTTTTACAAATCCAAACAATACTAAATTCCCGAACGTTTTCATCATCTAAATTGGCTCACGTTTGGACCTAGTTCACGAGGGATTACGCTTCCCGCAGCCCCACCCCCCTTTTTAGCGTCAGCCGTCAGCATCACTCCTTCTGCCATCGCCAACTAGTCCTCATGTCCTCATGTATTATTCCGACAGGGGGGGGGGGGGGGGGGGTTCCCTTCTGAAGCATTATCCCTCTCCCGAGGCTGCATTATTGATTCTCCCCTTAACGGCGGCGGTGAGGGGGTGTCCGCTTGCAGCCTCCCGCCCTCCCCGCAACGGCCGCACTTTCCGGGATCGTAGGCTTACTACGGATGAAGAGGGGGGAAACTACCGAAGTCTGCAAACCAACCGGGTATCGACCGAGTACCCCCCCCCCTCCCCCCAACCACATAGCTAAAAGCCGTCTAGACATCGCCTTTGTGGGAGAGAAACGACGAGCTGGATTACGACAAGAACTTTTTTTTAGAACAATACGGAAAACGTAATTTATTTATTACCACGGAATTGTAATTGTTTCACAGCACGACTTTAGCATGACAAAAAATTAAACAACAAAATTTGAATAATAATTAAATTTAAATTAAATTAACAACTATAATAACAAGAAAAAAAATCCGCAGTATTTTCAAATTCCAAAAAGAAAATCCTCGAAGAAAACAATTGTTGTTGAGAGTTATGGGCAAAAGATTGCTAAAATTGCCTAATAGTTAGGCAAATTGCAAAAAAATGCCAAATTTGCCAAACAAATTAGCCAAAAAAAAAAGAAAAGAAAAACAGTGTGGTGTTTGCCGACGGTGCAGAGGTCTAATCCAATGAGGTGGTTAAGGTGAGAAATGACTCCTCTGCTGAGTACTCAGCAGAGGAGTCATTTCTCACCCTAACCACCTCAAAAGAAAATAAAGGCAAACGTGTTTTTTCGCGCATTAAAAGCTTATTTTTTATGCAATCGCATTTTAAATTTTAAAATGCGATTGCCAAAAAAAAAAAAAGCCAAACGTGATTTTTCCCCACATGAACACGCGAAATGAACACGCTTTAGTTCAAATTAGCCTTTTTGACATGGATAATATTATGTCTTATGGCTGGGGGTCATGGAAAAATTTTTCACCCTTCACGAAATATTCACCCTAGTATTTTCAAAGACGGATTTTCTATGAGGGAAGCTTCTAAAGGACGACCAAATCCATAAACAATGGTACTGTACAGTAACTGTCTTGAAACGACGGCAAGTGACGTAAAAACGACCAAATTTGACTAAAATCCTTCTTGTCGAACGTCGTCCTACTTGAAAGTTATTTTCGACCGGACGGAATCCTATTTCATCTTATTCCGTCATCCGCCATTTGGGTGAGGGGGGGGGGGGCGTTAATGGTAACGCGATCCATCACAAGAGGGACAGTGGTGATGAAAGCCTTGTGATTGATAACCCGCATTGATCCCCCCCCATAACTCTGGACAGCCGCACAAATGGGGCTTGTGAAGGGGGGGGGGGGGGGGGGGAGGTTTCGATGAGCTGAAAGAGGAAAAATTCTAGAGGGGGGTAAAAACCGTGTAAATAAAGAAAGTGGGGCGACGGGTGGGGTAGGGGGTGTCAAAACCCGGAAAACGAAGTGTTGGACGGATAAGCCTAAATATATCAAGTGTTGGGGGGGGGGGGGGGGTTCTTTTCACCCCGAAAAGGTTTGATATATTCGCCTTTTTGGCGGGAAAGTAAAAAAAGAAGAGGGGGGGGGGGGTGTGAATTGAAAAGAGAAAATTAACACTATTGAAATATGAAAACATCACCCTTATACGTCATCCGACGGCGCCGAGTTTTTTTATTTATTTTTTATGCCTACAGAATTTACGAATGAAAAGCTCCGAACCCCCCCCCCCCCCCCCCCCCCCCCCGCCATTGGAGAGTTTTGACAACGGAAAGTGAAAAGGGCATAATTCGCCTACTTGACGAACCCCTCTAAGGTTTTACGGTTCAATCTCGTCAACAGTTGACGGCGAAACGCCGCTAAAAGTTGACTCCGTAGCAGTTAGTGTCTTACTTAACGGTAGTGGTCTTATTTAACGGAAATGCACGTTAACTAACTAATGTTTTAATAATGACCGCTTTGGAATTCAAAACGAAAGTGACCAAAATCTGATTTCGTTGCTACGGAACTTCATCTTCGCCAGTTATAATCGTACAAAAATCCTTCACCATTCGTTGGAAAGCTCTCGATTTAGCACGCATTTCTTTCGTACTTGTTCTTTGTCATTATGTCCCCATTTTATATTAAATATCAATAAATTAAAAAATTAAAAAATTAAATATCAATAAATGTCAATAAATTTTATTGATTACACAGGTTTACAAAAAAAGGTCAATCTCAGGCGCCGCAGAAAAAACCATCAAACTCTATGTTTTTTGGGGTGCTGAATCCGAATCCGACCCCCGTTTTTTCCGGTCACGTCCAAATTTTCGAGATATTGGCGATTTTTCGTTTTTTCGACCTTTTTCCGTTTTGGAAGTCACAGCTAAACGTGCGGATACCACAAAAACTCTCTTCTTACTGGAAATTTATCGCTGATTCCGAAAATATATATGAGTTGGTGTCTAAAACCACGAGAAATGTGTGCTTTTGCCAAAAAAATGTTGAAAAAACGTGGTTTTTTCAAAACCAAAGACACGTTTTTTGATACTTTTTACCTTCTAGCGTGAAAACTAAGGCCGTTAATAAAAATTTTCCAACGAGGTCTTGTAGGTAGATTGTTTCTGCGTCGAATGGGACCAACCGTGATTCTTTACCTTCCATAATAAGGGAGCTATGGTTTTTCAAAGTTTCTGGGCGCTTGTTTTTCAGGGCTTCAAGTGCAATTCCGTGAGTTCTTGATGAATAAAACCATCTTTGAGTCGGTCTGAATTGATGCCTCCGAGTCCAATATATTCCTCGGAACAAAGTTTTGTTGTGATCAAGTTGCATTGCCGACTCCAGGAGTTCATGTTCTACGACATGGCCAAAATGGGTAGAAACTTTGAAAAATCATAGCTCCCTCATTATGGAAGGTAAAGAATCACGGTTGGTCCCATTTGACGCAGAAACAATCTACCTACAAGACCTCATTGGAAAAATTTTATTAACGGCCTTAGTTTTTACGCTAGAAGGTAAAAAGTATCAAAAAACGTGTCTTTGGTTTTGGAAAAACCACGTTTTTTGGCAAAAGCACACATTTTTCGTGGTTTTAGACACCAACTCATGTATATTTTCGGTATCAGCGATAAATTTCCAGTAAGAAGAGAGTTTTTGTGGTATCCGCACGTTTAGCTGTGACTTCGAAAACGGAAAAAGGTCGAAAAAACGAAAAATCGCCAATATCTCGAAAATTTGGACGTGACCGGATAAAACGGGGGTCGGATTCGGATTCAGCACCCCAAAAAACATAGAGTTTGATGGTTTTTTCTGCGGCGCCTGAGATTGACCTTTTTTTTGTAAACCTGTGTTATTGATGTTATTAATGGATGCAGTAAACAATGCCGCTTGTTTTGTTTTTATCAGTTGCCACGTTAGAAATCAATTTGAGAAAACGCCAAAATGAAGCCGTGGGTAGAGATACAAGGGTAGGTGAATGAGTAGGAAATGGGTGGGGGGACTAGACATAAAAAAATGTCCATCGATGCTACGTACCCCACTAGGGGAGCGAGCGAAGCGAGCCGGAGAGACTAGTGGGAAAAAAGTTTCACTTTTACCGTGGTTTCCTAAAACCACACCCCAGTTTTTTTTAAATCTAGCGACGAAAGGTCCTTTGCCCTAACAATAGGAGATCGGTAAGCTGTGAGGAATGATGAGATCGGCAAACGAGCAACCTTCAGTATCTCATAAGGTGTGAACCATGTAAGTTATTGCAGAATCTGCATATCTGATATATAGCTCATCAGACGGTTTGTGACGATCACATCACCGCCCTACTAAGTAACTAGAGTCACAATACGAATCGGGCGTAGAAGGACTAGAAGAGATTGTAATGGGCCATAACTGGCCCCAGACACAATCTATTGGCTCGGTAAAGCAGGTTAGGGGGGTTTGGGATGGTTAAGAATGGTTAGAGATGGTTAGGGATGGTTAGGGATGGTTAGGGGGGGTGGGATGGTTAGCGATGGTTAGGGATGGTTAGAGGGGTTTGGGATGGTTAGGGGGGTTTGGGATGGTTAGGGATGGTTAGGGGTGTTAGGGATGGTTAGGGGGGTTTGGGATGGTTAGCGATGGTTAGGTATGGTTAGAGGGGTTTGGGATGGTTAGGGATGGTTAGAGATGGTTAGGTGATCCTGTTGGAATAATTTGCCATAAATGGCTAAGTAAGAATCTCTTGAAACGGATAATGACAAATTTTGACTTTTTGCTGGCCTTCGTCAAATCGGATTAGCCCGTTGACAGCTAAGGGTCTTCGAGACTGCCCAGGTAGAAGTCCAGGTACGGGCAGAAATCATGACATGATGGCGGTCTCGAAGACCCTTAGCTGTCAACGTGTCGCAATTCGTCTTTTATCCCGTCTAGAGAACGACCGTATTGGCGACTGCACAGCTACTGTAGCTGCAACGTAGCTGTGTATAACAAACCAAAACTTGAAAGGTGTGCACTTTTTGCTGAAATTTTGGAGAAAACATTTTTTTTAAAGGTTTATTTACCGATTTATTTTTTTAGGTATTTTTTTATTTTTATATTTTGACAAACCAAAATCGCTCACGTTCCATCGTCGAGTTTCGAGAATTGTCGCAACCAAGGACATAATCAGTGTCTGCGGTATCAACTGCCTTAAGTGAAACCCTCACGCCTTTCCAAGTGGGACTCATTTAGGCGGGAATGTCGAGAAGAAGGCGGCGGGATTGAATTGTCGAACGGAGAAGAAAAAAGTCGAAAGGGTCAACCGAGGGGGGCTGTAATTACGTGGGGCAATTCGGAAGGCCGCTAACTAACGCGTGGCAAGTTTCGAAAAGAGGCGTCGGCGGCGTGAGCTCCACACAAAGGGATTTTCTCCAAAGGCGTCCGTCCGCTTCAACCGCACACGGACGCACTCACACACGAAAAAAAAGGGTTAAAAAGACGACCCAAAAGAGCGTTTGTGTGACGAAATCCGTCGAGAAGGGAAAAGACGATTTCGATGAATGCTGAGCTCGGACGGACTCATTATCCGCTAACGAGGCGGAGGCCTCGTGGGGGCTTGTGAGGGAGTTTCGTCCGTCGCCGAGGCTTATAAATGACCCTTGAAAAGGACGACGAGGACCTCAACTCGCCCAAAAGTCTTGCACAGCTCCCACGCTTTTACACATTCACGTTTTAGTCGGATTTAACCTTGTGAAGAAAGTCATTAAAATATTTTATCGGATTCAGTCTGTTTATGGCGATAATAACTATCGACCCAATTATTGGGATTGCCAACTAGTCTTTTGTTTGCGAATATAGTTCATTATTATAGTAGTTAGTTTTACTCGTACGTTGAGCAGGAAATTAACAAAAAAAAAAAAATCATTTTGGTCGTTTTTGTAGTCGGATTTGGGGGGGGGGGGGGGGGGGGAGATGAGCCCGTTTTTCAAGTGTGAGGGAAATTTCTTTTTTGAAGTAAGCACTTCCGTAGCATTGTTATGTCGCGGCATGTCTCTACGGCTTCTTTGTATTCAATGCGTCTCAGCCCGAACATATCGACCCCCTCCTCCTACTCCTCTCCCTCCTCCTCCTTCTCCCCTCTTAGTAATGCGGTTAGAGCACCCCCCCCCCCACTCCTTGCGCCTGTTGCTCCGTTGCTCGAAGAGGGTAACGCTTTTGATTGTACTTTCCTCGCGGGGCTTCAAGGCTTCGGGCATTGTTGAGAGAAACCCCACAACAACAATAACACCCCCTTCGGACAATAACAATCCGAGTCGCACAATGTAGTCAACCGTCCGGCCTTGATCGTTTTTCGCTAGGATTGTGCGTTTGATGTGGTTAAGGTGGAAAGGGAGGGGGGTTCCGCTGACCCGGCGCTTCAAACGAATTTACGACCGGTTAGTAGGTCGTACGGGATCCCCCCCCGGTCGAAGGAACCCGGGGATTTACCCCCCGCCCTGGGGGGAGGGGGCTGTTCCTTGAAACGTAATACGAGCGTTCCGAGAGCTCTCCACCCCCATGGGGACGGGTTAATGCAAATGGATGAGGGGCTGAGGGATGCAGAACAAACGGATGGCTATCCGCTACTCGCCGACCGAGTATCACGTATCGTCAGGAGCCAAATTTCATTAAATCGGCACCACGAAAAGATCGCCCAAGAAATGTGATTTTTGTCAGTATTGTAATAATGCGACGGGACTAAAAATTGGGATTTTGAATGACTTTGGCCAGAAAGTCACTATTTAGGCCAGTCACCAGAAGATTGTAAGGGTGCGGGAATCGTCCAAGAAATACATGGTGTGGAAGCTTTTTTTTAATGGTTGTATTGGGTCTGAACAACAAAATATCAAAAATGGTAGCAAAATGTCTGCTGGGAGAACTTTTGGTGGCCAATAAACCTCGATTTTTTCGTTTCTTGTCCGGGTTTTCACCTATAACTCGAAAATCGAGCATCACAGGGAAAAAAGGACGAGCATACAATGCTGCGTCGAATGACCTCCTTACGCATTAGAATCGGGTCAGCAGTTCACCTTCAATCAAGCGTCTAAAATAGGCAATTTTTACCAACTTGGTTTAAAAATAGGATTAGCTCATGTTTCAACTCGTGAACGGCTGATGCAAATGAATTGGCTCAAAATGTATGTTGTAAAACATCAAATTACGAGTTAAGGGAGCACCTGAAATTCAAAATACTAGCACCAAACGAGAAAACGAAATTAAACCAAAACAAGAACGCCCAATCTGACACACGTTTTTCAAGACGTTTTCGCCTGTAGTTAAACTATTGGCCCGATTCCAAATTTATTTTTTTCTCGTGAAAGCTGATTAAATTTACCATCGCAGCTATTTTATGTTAAAGTTTGTTTTTAGCTTTGATAAGGGAGGGGCAGGCGTGACAAAGTATTTTTCGCGCAATTTTGCCCATAACTCGGGAACGGTTAGTCCGATCCTGATTCTGATTTTTTTTTTTAGGGACGATACAATGCGTCTGTTGAGAAAACAAAAGTTCCATTAGTAGGCTCTTATTCGTCAGAAAGTGTGAAAACCAGAAATTTGACCATCTACGACCACGTTTTTCAGAAAATGTTCATCTTTCCCTCCGAAACTATTTCTCCGATCGAAATTTCATTGCCCCCTTGCAAAAACTGATTAAATTTCCTTTCAGAACTGACATTAGGATTTTCCCGGAGACCTCAGGAAAATCCCGTAAAATGTCTCCCCAAATTCAGAGGGAAAATGGCAAAATCCCCGCTACATTTTCTAAGTGCTCTTCCAGCAGTTATATAATTGAAATTTTACATTAGGTGATCATCCTAGTTTTCAGATTAGTTGCTGCCGCATAAATGTTTAGCGATTTGCATTAGTCGTTCATAAGTTATAGGGGTTGAAACATGAGCGAATCGTGTTTTTGAGATAAGTTGGAAAAAATTGCCTGTTTTTGACGCTTGATTGAGGCTAAACGGCTGAACTGATTCTAATGTGTAAGGCAGTCATTCGACGCAGGGCTTAATGCTCCTCAACTTTGTATTAGAAAAGGTTTCTTTGCGATGCTTAATTTTTGAGTTACAGGTGAAAAACTGGAAAATGGCCGAAAAAAATCGACGTTTTTTGGCCGCCAAAAGATCTCGCAGCAAAACTTTTGCTACCATTTTTGATATTTCGTTGTTTCAAGAACAATTGAAAAAAAAAATAAATAAATAAAAGCTTCTACACCATTTCTATTTACACCCCCCCCCCCCCCCCTGGCCTGTATTAGTGTTCGGACAGATCTGATTCATACTTTTTTTTTCATTTTAATTATGTATGATTTACAGCACACATTAAATTTAGGCAGCATTTATACGAAACCCGTCATACGAAATACGACAAGCCCGTGCGCAAATTAAAATTAAAATTTGCAGCGTTCTCTCAGTAGTTGATCGCAATTTTAATCAGACTTTGATTAATTTTCATAAAATTCATATTTATCGGTTGGATATTTGTTCATTGTCGAATTTTTCACTTATTTGGCCCAAATCCACCATTTCGACTATTGACGGGCCCAAAGCGATATGCAAACGATGTTAGAAATTTCCCCGAAATCGCCAATCGACAATTCGCGTCGCTTCACAAAAAGCCATTTTATCTCTTTGTCCATTCCGGCTGATAAAACTCGATGTTTGGAAGGACATCAATTTTTCTTCGTCGCTAAACAGACAATGCGTTTATCGGAAGGGAAAAATGCCTCCGTTCAAATGAGTTTCGTTTGTGTTTTCCACCCTTCGTTCCCTCTTCGTCAGATTATACTTTTTTTTATCTCCTAAAAATCCCCCCATTGTCGCCGGGGGTGCACATTAGGAGGATAACGAGGACAAAAGAGAGGAACGATTTCCTACGGAGCTGGAAATTACGGGCTGTGCGAGGGAAATGGGCTATTGATTAGTTATTAGTGGGAGGTGGGGAGTGTCTTTTGAATGGGGACGGATCACGTGAAATTGCCTAAAACGAGAGAGCAGAAGCTTGAGGGCACCTGTGAATAGGTACGTGACAGTTGGGATCGATTTGGAGTTGACGTAAGGTGTCGGAACCGACCTGAATTCTACAAAATCCGGCTTCTATCTTAATAACGACCACTAAAAAACCAGAAGAAGCGGACAAAATCCGACGAAAAAAAAAAAAAATAAAAAAAAAAAATAAAAAAATTCGCCGGCCTGCCAATAACCATAACCATATTAGCGACTGAACTACTTGAATATGGCTGAATACCAACAAAATCTAACTCCCCCCCCTTCCCTACAGTTGACACCTTCACCAGTTCCCACGGAATCAATCTGGTTACGTCGTAATTGTCAACAATTTGTTACCAACTCGTCGAGAACGTGATTCCGTCGCTTCAGGAGCGAAGTTGGGTTGGTAATGAATTTATAAGGCCGGGGGACACTTGATGAAGGGGTGGGGGAGGGGGCGGAGTGAAGTTACTAATTAGCTTCTGAATAATCCACTATGCTAATTAGACGGAGCGGTGATAGTGAATTTATTTAGTTCGGCGTCAACCAGGGCGGAACTCGGATTATAAGCGGGATTCCTCACCCCCACCATCCCACTCATCGACCTTAATGCGAAACTGCCCTCAAATACAAGGTAGTGGGGAGGGGGGAGATTAATTATGAAAATGCCTCTTTATTGAACCAGTGGGATTTTCATAGTGAGAGTTTTAGAGCGGAATTGTATTTTGTACTAATCCAAGTCAATAATTTAGGCGGAGCATTTACATTAAATGTAAATGCTCCGCATTTTTTGTTGAGGTCAGGAAGATGGTGAGTGGGGGGCAGTGCAACCAACGTAACCAATCAAAAGTCCAAAGCAGGGTGTGTCGGTCCAGAGCGTCCAGGGTCAGCTCACAATGCACCCAGGATATACCCTTGAGAACCGTGGCTCATGTTGCTCCACCTTGAGCAACAAGAGTCAGTGCATGCTCTTTTGACCCCAGGACTGAGCATCCAGCATCTGCTCTTGACGCCTAAGGTTTGATCTTGAGCACCAAGCACCTGCCTAGTGACTTCCAAGAGTCGGCTAATGCTGCTCGAGCCTTGAGAATCAAGAACCTACTCTTGAGGCTACGGTCCCTTCCATCAAGCATTCCCTCTTGTTGCTCCAGTTTTGAGCATCAAGCGCCTGCTCTACTTCTTTCATGTCTGAACATCTAGAATCTGCTATATTAATCCCAATCTTGTGTTTTCTGAGTCTTCGTGATACCTCCAAATTAGCGACAATGCACGACGTGAGATCGGAGAATTACCTTCTGTGGAGTTCAACATGAGTAGGGAGTGAGGCTCAATCAAAATATAACAACGATTTAAGATCACGTTGAAATCCCACAAACAACTGAAGACGGTAAGTAAACAGACAAAAATCCACCGACACCATTTTGAATTAGTGCATCTTTGAGTTTTGGTACTGTGCCACATCACATAGAGCCAAACTACCTACAAATCCATGGATTTGTCTGCCGGTAGATGTTTGGGTGGCTGGTATTTGAGTCTTTGTTAAAGTGTTAACATCGTTCGGGTGACAGTACGGCAAGGACCTGTGAATTTTGTTAGTATACTTGACCAGGTGGCTCGTGCCACTGATATTGATATTCACCCGGAAGCATGTAGGAATCATTTGCTTCGCCTGGGAGCGGGTAGGATAACTCCCATCAAAACGCATCCTATCCAAATTTTTGAAAATGAGGTTATGGTGGTTTCTGACAGTATTTATTGCATCGTTGAATAAAAAGGATCTGCTCTATGGCTCGAATCTAGCATCTGCTCTTGTTACACCAATAATCAACTCTTGCTGATAACATCTTGAGCGTCAAGCATCTGCTCTTGTTCAACAGTTTTCAAATATCTGCTCTTGTAGCTTAAGTCTTGGCATCAAGCATCTGCACCTGTTGCTCCAGTCTCGGGCAAAACGTATCTGCTCTTGTTGCTCCAGATTTGAGCATCAGGCGTCTGATTTTCTGGCTCCAATCTTGAGCATCAAGCATCTGCTCTTGTTTCTCTGATTTCAAGCATCTTCTTTTCTGGATCCAACCTTCAGCACCAACCATCTGCTTTCATTTCTCCAGTTTTGAGCATCAAGCATGCTTTTCTCGCTACAATCTTGACTGTAAAGTTCCTTCCTTGCAGGATACAGACTTGGACGTCATTATTGTAATCCCGTGGGCGTTCACACGTGAAACAACCCCACCGCGAAAATACACCAAACCAGAGCTGATATCCCGTTGCATGACTGCATTTCTATCTCTTCCATTTCGTGCCTGCCCTTAAAAAAAATCCCCTCTTCTCTTTCAGCAGACGGTCAAAATTGCGCTATAATATCCGCAATTCTTAACTTACGCATAATAAGAAAAAAGTGCTCCCCTCCCTTGAGGCGATCGAAGAAGCAAATTTAATTTCTACCCCATTTCCCCTTCAAGAAAGTCTTTTTTTCCCACGAAAGGATTTTATCCGATTTCCTTCGAAGGAGAGAAAAAACCTTTTACACAGTTAATTTGCAAAGTAATCTGTATGGTAATACCCCCCCCCCGCTCCTTCCCCTTTACTAGCAACTAATTCTTAACTATTTGTCTCTCAGTGCTTTTACATTATTCATCACCTCATACGCTCAATTATATAAAAAGGGAGGAGAAAAACAGAAGAAACCTTATTTTTTCGTCGTCTTTTGAAATTTTCAAGAGCTCCCTCTTTTTTACGCCGCTGGTTCGCTCAAATTCAATTTGGCAAATTGATTGTTGGTAGACTGGCTATTTTGTAATGCACTTAAGGTGATTGCTGAGAGGAGCTTACCGGCGAAGTAGGCGAGCATGGCGGTGAGCGCCATGGACAGGAGGAGGAGAGCTATGGCGGAACATTTCCACGAGCAGGAATGTCGACACCGTTTGTCTATGTTGAACCTCGACGGGCTGTAAGGGGAGTAGTGGGGAGGAGGGGGTTGAGCTCCTCGTCCGGCGGGGAATACCGGCATCACCACCGGAGTTGGTCCGCTGCCCAGCCTGCAACAAAAGACAAAAATAAGGGTTAGAGGTGGATGAGGCGAAGGCGCAAAACGGTACAGTGATGGTATGAGGCTCTAAAATGAGGCCGAATAGAAGGAACGGGATGCCACGCTGAGGCAGGTCCAAAAATAGCAAAGTCTGGACGCAAAGACTGCCACAAAAGCAGATGCTTGAAGATCATGATTGAAACAAAAAGAGCAGGTGCACCTGCATGCTGGATGCCCAAAATGCCATCTTCTGACTCCACGGCCCCTGCCTCTATGTCACCGACTCACCTCATGGCTCTCCTCTAGGAGTGTGACGGTCTGGGTTCCCATTCCTGCAGGAATACCAATCGGTACTCCAACTGTGACAATGCCCAGGCTGTGGCTCATTTGATAGCCATGCGTAAAAAATTCCTTGGTGACCCAGTGCCAGTTCTTATTGGCCCCAATCGCCAATGAAACTGTTCCATTAAGGGCTAGGATCTTGTCACAAGTTGAAACTGGTCCAGTGAGATGCACTCCCCGTATCTCTACCAGCTGCTACTTAAATATTCATGTAGTGACTTGTAGGCTTCCTTCAGATCGTAATCCATTCTTTTGCTTTTTTAATCAGTGCATTGAGATCGAACAATGTATGGAGGAGCTATACACACTGGTTCCCTGCCTCGATCATTGCCTTGATCTTGCCCTCCCAGGATGGGGGGGGGGGGGGGGGGGGGTCCCACCAATACGCTAGCACGCTCGGGGTGTAGGGGATATTTCCCTACAGCTTCTGTAGGGAAATATCCCCTACTGCTGCAGACCCTCTTTCTTTCGTTTCACAAGAGCAGACGCTGGATGCCTGTTATGAACACGTGTATTATGAATGATCATGTCCAGAAAGTTGGTCCAATCTGGCGCCCCTGAAGGCCCAAGTTCAAGGCGTTGGAAGCACACTACAGCCAACCAGCACCGAAGCGCCAACGGCATCTGCTTTCAGCATGTTCACATTTACGTGGCTGGTTTACTTGGCCATGGAGCTGAACCTTGACCAAACTCTGCCCCCAACTTGTCTCTGCAGTTCCATTTCAGGGCTTGTTTCTCTTACACGCGTAAATAAAACGTGAGGCTTGTGGTAAACCGACCGCATAATTGGATGTTTCTGTGTATCTGATGGAGGACGAGGGTGGATGGACGGATAGACGGCCCTCAGTAAATCTCCGGAATTATTAGGAAAAGGAAAGAAAACGGGGCGTAATAATAGGACGAGACACGAATGTCATGGCCCATCACTGCCTTGCGGTAGATTACTTTTGGAGTTTACAAAGTAGGTTTTACCTGTTCCTTTCTGTTGGGGAACGGCATATGGGCTCCCATCACGCATTTAGTTTGCCTCGTCGGAACACACTTTGGTGATCCCATCGAGCGCTTAAGGGCCAGTTGTGTGGGAAGTTGGTAAAATAAAATTTTAAAACAATACCGACTCCAGCAATGACACCAAAGCTGACCCAGTTTGAATTTTCTCGCCAATCAATACCCTTCAATTATGCTCCCAAAAGGGGAAGGGGGATCCCTTGAAGAACTACAAGCTTCAGGCCTCTTCCCGATGAATATTTCAAACCACCGGGGGGCCCTTTGTAAGGACAGAGCCGCTTTTAGAACTTGAGGCTCTTTCTGAAGTTCAATCAAACCCGGATCGTTAAGTTGTTTGTTGTTGGGAAGTTTACTTCATCACAAACAGAAATACAGCAGGTAGTTCTCTTTTCTCAGGCTCGATCAATAACTAGCCGTTTTACCAAAACCATTTTAAATGTTGATAATCACTGACAGCTTCCGTTGGTGGCCGATCTTGAGCATCCAGCATGTGTTTTTGTTGCGTCAGCCTTGAGCACCCTAATAGGCTCTGGAGAGACTGGACAGCAAAAACAGCAGTTACTGTTCTATTGTGCCCAGACGTGCTCACCCAGCATGACCTTAATACTGAGCATCCAGTACGCGCTCTTGCGGACTCGGACTTGAGCATCATGAATCTGCGTTGGAGGATCCAGACAAGTATTCAGCACAAATTCTGCTCTTGAAGTCCCAGACTTGAGCATCAAAAATTGGCACGCTTCAAGACTGTGCTATTTAGCTTCAACACTCAGCTATTGCAGATTCAATCTTGAGCATCAGGAATTAGCTCTGGATATTCCATATCCGACAATCGCTCTTGTGGCTCCAGCCTTCAACTTCTAATGCAAATCCAATGCTCACCATCAGACTTTCGTACTAAGAACCTGCTTTAGAGGACCCAGGCATGAGTATACAGTACCTAATATTATGGCCTCAGTCCTGAACATCCAAAGTCTGTTCTTGCAGGGCAAAACGTGATTACCAAGAATCTGCTTGCGAAGATCCAGAATTGAGCATCCTGCGACTGCTCCTATGGCAACAGTCCTCAGGAATTGCGATGGTTTTTTGAGTGTTGCTCCCCCCTCCCAACACCCTGATCGCCTACATGCTATTTATGTTAGAAATGGCCCGCTCACTCTTGTGGAAACTGTCGCCAAATGGATCATTACAGCGAAAGGATTCGAACGCTGCTTGTTGTGATACGATTTTATCGTTCGGAAAGAAAAAGAAGGAAATGACGAAGAATGCTTTCCTCCGTCTATTTTTTGCCTCCTCGACGAGCCTAATTTATAACAAAACGCTGGAAGGGGCCATATGGGTTTTGTTTGGTACGGTAGCGGCTGTTCGGATCACGAAGGAGAAAGATGAGAAAAAACGGATTGTTAGTGTTTATACCGTGAAGTCCCTTGAGCGTTTCGTGGGGGGATAGCAGACTAATGGCCTACGAGGGTGCGCCTGCCGGCTGATAATGAAACTATGCAATGCAGAGGCGTTACGGAGACTTGATTTACTGGTCTGCTTACGTATGCATGAATACTACCGATATGGTCCTTTCTCCTGGGGGCTTAATCCTTTTTTTAAAGGTTCAAGTAGCTCTGGGAAGCCCACGATTCGACGATAAGGGGTCATCATTAGGGATTGTAGGTCTGTAGGTACCAAGTCGTTAGAAATCGTGAAGCTTCGTAAAAACCGGAACGTCAGGATCCTCATTGATGGCCTACGTCGGTTTTGAAATGTTTTGAAACAGTTTTCTCGACACGCAGAGGAATTTAAGCGACAGAAATGGTCAAGACTGGAGCCTCAAGAAGGGGGTTCCCAGCTGGGGGTCCGCCGACCCTCACTAGGGGGTCCGCGGCGAACTTCGAGAAAAATTAATACATTAATACAATAAACGTAGGGTGAATAAAATTTATTATGTATTTAATACAACTAACAACTCAAAAATTCATTTTACTGCAAAGGAAAAGAATGAATAAATAAAGTGATAACATTGAATACTGAATACAAAAGTATATTAGAGTAGGTATAAGAGTAAAATAGTGTGGCTGGTATCTCGGTCGCTCTTTTTTTGTCGCCAGGGGATTTTGGGGGGATGATGACGTCAGGGGTTGGGAGGGTGTAATATAATATTATTTTATCTGCAGATAAATCCCCATGGGGATTTATAATATAATAATTATATCTGGGGGAATTTGGGGGACATTTATCGTAAAAATGATAAAATCTTTGGATTTTCAGAATAATTTAATGATTAAAAACATGAAAACGTCTCATGTTGATGTTCATCCTCCCGTATAATCATATTTTCGCCCATTTGGATGGAATACCACCATTGTTTCATTATTCTCTTGATAAATAACCTACACTTTCCCTGAATGGGAATGACAACTTTGATTGGCCTGATAATAGTAACTATTATCATAACTTTTATGACATCATTTGCCATTTTGCGTTTCCTTCTTTGTATAAAAATATAGGTAACATAATATGTAGTATAAAGAATAATACGTAGACGATACATAAGTACATATTATGTAGAATAATTTTTATAGAAACATAATATTCCGTTAAACCAAGAGTTGTTTGTTATTAAAGAGCAGAGTAATTAAAATGAAATGAATAATTCTGCAAAATTGAGATAACATTACGGCCTCTTTGCATGTTGTGCTCGACCTGCAAACACTCAGCGCTCTCGAGACGGGAAGAAAAAACAACAAATTTCCCTTAAAAACGGGTATTTACCTCCTCTGCCGTCAAAAGGGTTGCGCAAAAAGGGGAGAATGAAGGTAGACTCTTGAAAATTAGACTTCTCATCCCGGAGCCGGAGGAATAAACACGAGAGGGAAAAGGAGCTTTGGAGGTTTTCCACGCTCATTGCGAAAATCCGCCTCGGGTTCTCATTTGGACCGTTTGCGGGCAGTTTATTCCTCCGCGTTTCGACAAACAGAAGCTCCCTTTTCGACGTTCCAAACAGTAATTCTTCATCTCATTTCGAAAGCCTCCCCCGTTTTCGGCGTTGAAGAAGGCTCTTCAGTTTGAAATTAACTGATAAACAAGAACAAGTTATCCACGAAACGGAAAGAGGGAGAGGATTTGAATGAAAAACACATTCCGAGCCGCGGCAATTATAAGTGGGTGTTTTGTCGGGAGGTTCGTTGAATATTAACAAATATGAAGGGGTCGGAGGTGAAATGGCGTTAGCGCGGAAGGGTGGCAGTCAAACGGGGTGAAATGACTCGTCGAAAGACTTAAAAAAAAACCTGTAAAAACGAGATAGCTCATATTATGGCCTGAGCATCCAGAGTCTGCCCTTGAAGCCCCATTGTTGAGCATTGAGAATCAACTATTGTAGCTCCAGTCATCTATATCAGTTCTATTACTGGAATGACTTGAGGGAATTTTGAACTGCTTCCCTCGTACAGTGTTTTATTTGGGGGAAGGGAGTTATTAAACTAAATTCATACTGAAATTAAATTCTAATTATGAATTTATTTCAAGAAATCAGAAGGGGAAGGCCGAAAAATTTATTGGGCCTCAGGTGGGACTCGAACCCACAACCTCTGCATTACATGTGCAACGCTGTACCAATTCAGCTACCGAAGACCAGTAGTCATGATACAGCATTGGAGATCAAAGGTTCAACCGTCTCCTGCCCCCAATGCTTGATTCGGCCTTCTCATATTTTTGCTTATTTTCCCCCTCTGAACCCTGATCTGATATGAAGCCAGTAGACATCCTACTTTTGTCCCTCTTCCTAGGGGTCCCTTAATTCCCCAGGAGGAGTAGTTTCATTACTGGAATGACTTGGCTTCATATCAGATCAGGGTTCAGAGGGGGAAAATAAGCAAAAATATGAGAAGGCCGAATCAAGCATTGGGGGCAGGAGACGGTTGAACCTTTGATCTCCAATGCTGTATCATGACTACTGGTCTTCGGTAGCTGAATTGGTACAGCGTTGCACATGTAATGCAGAGGTTGTGGGTTCGAGTCCCACCTGAGGCCCAATAAATGTTTCGGCCTTCCCCTTCTGATTTCTTGAAATAAATTCATAATTAGAATTTAATTTCAGTATGAATTTAGTTTAATAACTCCCTTCCCCCAAATAAAACACTGTACGAGGGAAGCAGTTCAAAATTCCCTCAAGTCATTCCAGTAATGAAACTACTCCTCCTGGGGAATTAAGGGACCCCTAGGAAGAGGGACAAAAGTAGGATGTCTACTGGCTTCATATCAGATCAGGGTTCAGAGGGGGAAAATAAGCAAAAATATGAGAAGGCCGAATCAAGCATTGGGGGCAGGAGACGGTTGAACCTTTGATCTCCAATGCTGTATCATGACTACTGGTCTTCGGTAGCTGAATTGGTACAGCGTTGCACATGTAATGCAGAGGTTGTGGGTTCGAGTCCCACCTGAGGCCCAATAAATGTTTCGGCCTTCCCCTTCTGATTTCTTGAAATAAATTCATAATTAGAATTTAATTTCAGTATGAATTTAGTTTAATAACTCCCTTCCCCCAAATAAAACACTGTACGAGGGAAGCAGTTCAAAATTCCCTCAAGTCATTCCAGTAATGAAACTACTCCTCCTGGGGAATTAAGGGACCCCTAGGAAGAGGGACAAAAGTAGGATGTCTACTGGCTTCATATCAGATCAGGGTTCAGAGGGGGAAAATAAGCAAAAATATGAGAAGGCCGAATCAAGCATTGGGGGCAGGAGACGGTTGAACCTTTGATCTCCAATGCTGTATCATGACTACTGGTCTTCGGTAGCTGAATTGGTACAGCGTTGCACATGTAATGCAGAGGTTGTGGGTTCGAGTCCCACCTGAGGCCCAATAAATTTTTCGGCCTTCCCCTTCTGATTTCTTGAAATAAATTCATAATTAGAATTTAATTTCAGTATGAATTTAGTTTAATAACTCCCTTCCCCCAAATATATCAGTTCTTGGGGATTCAATTATTTTATTTTATTTTTTCTAATTTACGTCTTTTCGTTAATTTTTATCCATTATATACCCTCAATATTATTATATATCTTATTCATGTTTTTTTTAAAACTTATTTTTGACTTATTTTATTACTTATTATTTTTTACTTATTAAAACTTTTTTTTTTAACTTATCTTTTTTTTAAAAAACTTCGATTTTTAAAAAGCTCTTTCATCGAGTAGATGGAAGCGTTCGTGAAAAAGAGCTTAGTTTAGGAGCTATAAGCAAAAACTGAACAAAAGTGCAAAAATTTCGTGGTGTTTTGGCTGCTATAAAAAACGCAGACCTTCTGCGATGATGCAAATCCAGGATACTTGTTTTTAGACCACTATAAGAACAAAGCTAACTCGGCTCCTGATCAAGTAGGCTACTCAGCAGATGTGGCTCTTCATCACGTACTCAGGTGACTAGACTCCTCATCAAGTACTCAGCTGACTAGGCTCCTTATCAAGAACTCAGCTGACTCGGCTCCTCATCAAGTACTCAGCTGACGTGGCTCCTCATCAAGTACACAGCTGACTCGGCTGCTAATCAAGTACTCAACTGACTCGGCTACTCATCAAGTACTCAGTTGACTCGGCCCCTCATCAAGTACTCAGCATTGCATATCCCCGTCAACTGACGGAATGCCGCGCTTATCGTCGGGAGGTTCGTATTTGTCAACCGTTGAAACAAAACAACAGGGTGAGAGGAAGGAGAAACACGAACAAAAATGTAAAAAACGCTCCTCTCCCGAGAGGCCCAAGTGACAAACGACGCGGAACAGTTGGCCTCACGTGTTGATTAACGAGCTGGCCGGTGTACACGTTCTTTCACTACGCGGCCCGATATGTGAGCCATCAATCTGAAAACACCTTCGATTCCTTCTGTACACGAAACGACGTTTCCGGTAAGAGAATGAAAAAAAAATTTCTTTTTTATTTAAATCAAAACAGGACCAGGTGAGAGCAGACGCAAATAGACGAAGTTTTTCTGCTCCGAAGTTTTTATACTTCCGCGCTAATAAGAGGGAGAAAAGTGATAGATGGCGCAAACAGCTGAGAAACCTTTAAATAATTTTCTGGAAGGGCTCACTCGGCCGTGTAATAGCCCAAGAAAAATACACGCCTGGTGAGCGGACCCTTCAACTCACTCCAATTCTGTCTCCTCCTGCGTCTCAACAACTCCCCAGAGCACTTGACTGCATACTGTTTGTTCTCCCTCCGAACCACATAACGGAGAAAACTGAGTGAAAGGTAAATAAATGATCAACCCGGGAATTGTCTTTTAAACCCCGAGCGGGCTCGGAGGGCAAAAACCTTTTGCAAAGTCACACAAAACGCAATTCCGCCGTTTTATTAATATTAGACGACGCGGGGAGAAATTGTGATGGGCTCCTGTTGATGTTCGTTTCTGTTTCAAAGTTGATTATCTAGTAACGAGACGGTTGAAAGGGAGGAGTTTTAGAGACAACGAGCACAGCAAGAGAAATAATAATAATTTTTTTTCTAGGGTTGGTGAAATGCTTTATGCACTGTCAATGAAGTAGGGCATCCTCATTCTTTGTTTAGGACTCTCCTTTTCAGGCCTACCCACTAAAACACCCAACCCTCTCATCTTATATACCACCTACCTTATACCTGTTTTTCGACCACAATAGGTACTCAGCTGACTAGGCTCCTCATCAAGTAGGTACTCAGCCCAGAAAATGAAAATGTAAGTTTTCAGCCCACGACTAATACCTCATAAATTTGACATATTTCATAGCTGAGGAGGTCAATCGACGCATAATTTAATGCACCTTCATCGACTAGATGGAAGCATTAAATGCACCTTCATCGACTAGATGGAAGCACGTTTTCACAAATTTTGTGAAAACGTGCTTAGTTTAGGAGTTATGCTCGAAAAACTAAAAAGAATGCGACAACGTCGAGGTTTTTTGTGTGCTATAAGAGCTTGTTTAAATTTAAAAAATGCTGCAAATTATACCTACACAAGGGTTTATTATTCTTTGATATAATATTATGTTACTTGTGCAAACATTTTATTCTGTGTCAATAAATATTGGAATTCTTTTTTATTTTTTACTTTCAAAACTTTTTTGGTTTTCACTCGAAAAATATTCGACCTCCTGGGATCCTTCAAAAATCCCATTTGTATCCCATGAAAGCCCTATAGATCGCCACAGTGAAATCGGATCGTTCCGGGACCTCCGTAAATGGATTCTACCTCCAAAAATACTTCGAAAACGACACCTAACTCGATCCCATAATCAAAAGCCTTTAAAAAACACCCTCCCTTAGCCCCATAGCGCCCCACGGGTTTGGGCGATCGGGCTGAAAACCTTGCGGGCACAACTAGATGGTAAACCAAGTATTTTCTCAAAATTTCAGATTAAAAAAAAAAAAAAAATGCCTACTACCCAACACGGCCCGGACGGCGAACGTACATTTCGGTTTTGAAATCTAGACCTCATGAAACGGATAATGTCACATTTTGAGGCCGACCTCCGTCGCGATTACATAGGTGTATTATTCCAAGAATAATAAAACAAAATGAATAAAAATAAATAAAATATATAAAAACATTGAGGGTATATTGAGGGTATATTGGCTGGCCGAGCTACTTATCAGGTCTCCCAAGTCCCTGTGTTGAACTTTTGGATCGATGGCCACCCTGTTCCAATTTTAATTTTAATTTTTAATTTCTTGTAATGGGCTTTCATTGAATGTGGTATTGAGGTCGGTTAATAGAACTTGTCGCAATGCGGGCAGTGTGTTTGACAATCGACGAGTAATGGGACATGTCGACGCTTCGTTGCGCCCACTCAAGTAAAACAGATGATTACAGTTTAAAATACAATAGTAGAACAATATCGGTAATGTTACAAACGAAAAGAGTAACTAAAGGTCGTTTAAGCCACGATCGTTTATTCAAGCCGAACGGGAAAATACATTTTCTCTTCCCCCCAAAAGGCCTCCCTTTTCTCAGGGAACCGTGTAATGACCTAAGGGGATTTTCTCATCAGGGAATCGAATTTATTGTCAAGGCCATGTGTAACGCAGGTTTGCGTAGGGATACGTATCAGCGGGGGAGTTTTGTCCCTTTTGTTTGAGAGGTTTGCCAGCAGGGACAACGAAGGGGGATAACTTGGATTTATGCCATGTGAAGGGGGAAGGAGAGAAAAAAAAGGGGAACAGAAAAGGGCTTGGGTCATCCTTCGTTACTGTACAATCTGACGATTTATCGCAGGTGGGACGTTGGATAACTGCGATTGAATACTACAAAAGCTGACCCTCAGCTTATAAATTGAATTTTAATATAATTAATGCGTTCCGCGTCCTGTTTCTATTTACGGGACCTCATTAGCCTTAACAACCTCGTCACACCTTCGTCGTTACGTGAGTGATGGCCGGTTTAGAGATGATTACAGGCGCCTCGGCCACACGCAGAATTACAGCAGCTCTAATGACGTAATGAGGTGAATTTATTGATAGATGCTGCCACCGGATCTGGCTCGCGTATAATTATCCACTTATTATAATACCGGGTGGCCCCCGTAATGTAGACGCCGTTTTGGGGACTATGGATGCACCAAAAAAAGAAGAAGGGGGAAAAAAAATCCAACGAATCCCTACAAAGAAAATACACTGCTAAGGCAATGGCACATGAGCTTCCTCGTGCCAAGTTCAAAAACTGTAACAAGAAAATTACGTTCGCGCATGCGCAGGGAGTACCACTGATTCAATCATGATGAAACTGATAGGGAACCATCTAGGGCTATATTCATTCAAAATTGTGGAAATTATGGCTGTAACAAGGAAATGCGGACAGACCGACAGACCCACAGACCCACAGACCCACAGATCCACAGACCGACAGACTCGAAACCAAATTTTTTCAGTAGGCTATGAAACGCAAAATGCGAGTGGAAATTTTGAATTCGGACAACAAAAATTTTTTTTCTCCCGAAAGTGAACACAAGGCTTCCTCTGCTTTGCAGACTCGGAAGCAATAGGTAGTAACTTAAGAAATTTTCCTTTTTTTAAAATTTATCAAATTTGTTGTTTGTTTCCCAACTTTGAAAAATCGCCTAAAATCATCTGTCATAAACAGAACTGCGGTTCACGGATTTGGCGCAGAAATATCGCCCGATTTTTTTTGCTAATTTTGTTGCTAATTTGTGTACGTTAGAAAAATCAGTTCTCCCACAATTATTGATATTTTTTGGACAAATTTAAAATTGTGAACAAATTTGGTGAATTTCTTGGGTCTATTTTGCGTCAAATACCGTCAACTGCGGGTCTATAAGTGGAATAGTCGATTTTTGTTGCTTTTCATAGTTTTGTGAAGAATGCAGGATTTCTGGATTTCCAGCACCTGGTTGTGCTTGACTACCTTCAAAATCGCCAACAATTGATCATTTAGGATAGGTTATAACGTCTTGCAGGACTCCTAACCGCATTATCTACCAGCAGAGATAAATTCCGTCTGGGTATTTCCCCCGAGTCGATAGAGAATGTTCCCGGGAATGTCATCTATGCAAATTCCTCGTAGGCCGACAGGAGCAATAAACGATGAAAAGGAACTGAGCCAAAACGGAGGATTTTTTCTAATGGACGAAACGGATATTCTTCGAGGTCATTAGGCGCTCAACCGCCGAGAAAACCGTTTTAGGCGGTCATAACCGGGAGAGCACAAATTTAAAAACAATTTTATTGGAATTTACGTTTCAGAGTGCGGCGTGAGACTGAAATCCCGCATGTTATCTCGGGCACGTGCCGGAGGACGATAGGAGCCCGGGAATCTTTTTAATATCCGCTTCCACACGCCGAAGAACCCGACTCAGCATCCCATTTCAGCCTGTAGGGTTTTCCCTACTGGGAAATTCATCCCCTCGCACGCCCCGCCGGGAAAAAAGGAAAAATCGAGGTTTTCTTTTCCTCTTTTCCTTTCGTCTCGACAAGGACGGAAACTTCTTTTACGAAAGGAAGGTTGAAGGTGCGAAAATGGGGTTTCATACAAGGCAGGGTTTTTTTGTTTGTTTTGGGGAGGGGGTTGTAATCGCCTCCCATCGGTTCAGGACTCATCCTTCTTACATTTCGTATTTTTGTACTCAAATCCGAAACGATGTGTACATTTCTCATTCGTGTAGAGTATCAGCTAGCTTGCCAAGAATGAACCCAATGATAATAGCGGATCTAAAATTTGACTTTTGGTTTAATAGTACCTATTGGAATAATACGCCTATGTTTACATCGCGATTACAATCGCGACGGAGGACGAAACTTCTGATTGGCCTCAAAATTTGACATTATCCGTTTACACGTAGATTCCACAATCAAAATGTCGAAAATCCCTAAAATGGCAGAAACCCCTAATAAGTGGAACCTCCACCTCCTATAGGAGGATATATACAACATGTCAACCAAACCAATAGATATATAGATATGTCTGGCCGGCTGGGTGCTGTGGGGTTATAGGAGGTGGCTTAAATGATGAGTCGGTCTTATGGCCAAGCTTTCGGGCTATATTTAGCCGTCATCAGGGCTCTACAAAAAGCAATTATACAACTTACCATTAGGAAACAGTTATTGCCAACCTGGGTGCCCGGGAAAACCTACTTAGTGTAGAATCTATCCGATGTTACAAACCTTCTTGGGTGGTGGAAATAGTGCTCAGTCGCATGTCAGGTTCCTCCATCCCAGTCTCCAACCACACACCTTTTGCGCCACTCAAGAAGGTTTGTAACATCTATACTATACGTTTTTCCCGTGCACCCAGGTTGATGGCGAAATATAGCCCGAAAGCTTGGCCATAAGACCGACTCATCATTTAAAACACCTCCTATAACCCCACAGCACCCAGCCGGCTAATAAGTGGATAAATTGACTAAAACATCGTATACCCCTGTTTTTTGGGGTGCTGACTATGTACGATAGGTACCTAACAGCCT
This sequence comes from Pilophorus perplexus, assembly GCA_955831195.1. Classification (NCBI taxonomy): domain Eukaryota; kingdom Metazoa; phylum Arthropoda; class Insecta; order Hemiptera; family Miridae; genus Pilophorus; species Pilophorus perplexus. Next base: position 16,293,022 of record OY037014.1, read on the forward strand.
ATTAGGTAACAGGCATCTACGTATGATAGGTGCCTCACAGCTATGAAGGTATGACAGGTACGATGGGTGCCTGAAATAGGTATGAAGGAAACAGGTATGATAGGATGATAGGATCATGAGGAGCCGCTTTCGAAGTATTTTTGGACGTAGAATCCATTTTTGGGGGTCCCAGAACGATCCGACTTCACCGTGGGGATCTATGGGGCTTTCGTGGACTACAAATGGGATTTTTGAAAAACCCCAGGAGGTCAAATAAGCTGTCTTCATCCGAGTAATTTTGGAGGCAAAATCCGTTTTTTTCGAGATTCCACTTTTTTTTAACTTTTTTTTCTTATTTTTTCAAAAATATTTTTGAAATGACACGGAATTAATGTTTGCACAATTAACCTATATCAAAGAATAATAAACCCTTGTGTGAAATTTTCAGCGTTTTTGCTAAACTCTCGTTCCATTCTACCGTCTTGTAACATCAAAATGATTAACTTGTCACTTTAAAAAAAATAATAAAAATCTCAACCCGCGAAAATAGTGGCGAAAGGAAAACATAAACTCGACTCGAACGAAATTTAATCTACCAGCCGGCGGGGGTGAGTTGACGCTGAAGGTCGCTAAAATACCCGTCTGGTGGACATCCTCGCCAAAAAGGAAGGCGGTATATTTGCCCCGCCTCACTATTTTTAATATTCGTACCCGTCCAACTTCTCGGCCCAGACAGCGTTGAATCGGAGAGAGTGAAAGACGGCGGAACGAGAGGAAAAAAACAAGAAGGGGAAAAAAAGCACGCAGAGAGGGACGCCCCGTGCCAAAGAAAACTTCCTGCAGCAATTAGTTAAAACCGGGAGAGACAGACTGGTATGTCGGGGGCGGAGAGCTTTTTTTTTTTAGAAATGACGGAGGATGCGAAGTTAGTAAATTTGTAATTTTTTCCAAATTTTAAAACTTGCTACTATATATAGCGTTTTCAAATTTGGAAAAAATTACAAATTTACAAATTACAAAATGCAATATATTTTCTGAACTTTTGGAAACTTTGGGAAATTGTCAAAATTCGTTTAGTCCACCTACAGAAAAATAAAGCCCACCTTTCTGCTAGCTAGTACGAAAGCGGCGAGCTCATACGCTCAGTAAAAATTGGATTTTTTAGGACCCCTGATCAAGTGTTCTAAGGACTGAAGTTTGGTTTCATTGAACAGAACTCTGCCAGGCTGCAGCCACGGAGAAAATTGATAAATTCTGTTCCTTGAATTTATTAAATGAGCGTTTGATGCTTCTGGTCAGATCGGAGGAGTTTCCCAACGCTGGATCTGGCTGGGGCACAAGGTAGTACCATTTTACTCCAGCAGTTTTGGGGAGGATCAGGATCTGAATTACCAGATCCAGAAATTTGCCAACTTTCCATTGAAGTTAGCCAACTTTGCTCCGCGAAAAGATGAACCCAAAAATCGAGCATAGAGGTTATCATCAAAGAAGATTATTCGAAAAACGACCGGGGCCTAGTGTTTTTATTCTGATTCCATCCAGATTTATTATTCAGCGCTCTGGCGGCTCCGTGTCCAACTACTCGATGCCCAGTGGGGTAAGGCATGACGTCACGGGCCCTCCTCTTTTAGTTCAAAATTTCCAATACTTTCTAAACAGTTCTGCACTATAGGGACGGATTTTCGAACTAAAAATTTGTGGTGGGGGGAGTTAAAGAGTGCAGAATCCGAATAGATTGTTAGAAATGATGAATTCCGACCATCTCAAGGAGCCCATTATTGTCAAGGGGTGAATTTTTTCATTTTTATCGTGAAAAGAAAAACTCATTTTAATGGACCAACCCGAAGGTAGAACTCCTATTGGGCTTCCCAAAAAGAAGAAGCACAATGAGTCAATGGAAAGTGAAAAGAGAAGAAAACGGGTTGCTCCAGGCATTATGGCGCCTCTCCTACTCACCGCCACTACTTACGTACTGGTCGTCCCGTCACGAAACTTTCAAAAGCCCTCATCACTGCTGAACCAAGAGGAATTTCAAGCTGAAAATTTGCACACAGCCACCTTGAAGGGTGGTGAATCCAAAACCCCATCGAAACCCGTTGATTTAGACTTGTTTTCAACGTGAGTTACTCAACGAAAAAACCTGTTGATGTCAGTTCTTTTTCGCCCCCTCCGAGGAAAAAAATGGAATAATAAGAAGCTTAGGAAAAAGAGGGAGACGACAAAAAGTGGAACGAGAGGAAAGTGGGAGAAAAAGTGGAAAATGATAGGTCCGTTCATTAGCCACTTCCAATCATCTGTTTCTGACGTCTTCATCGGCAGAAAAAAAACCTTTTTCTCCAACGCCCTCCAAACCCTCTTTTTCGCCAGGGTGTGTCCTTTCCGCAGCAAAAAAAAAAAAAAAAAAAAAAAAAACCCCGGAAGGGTTAAAAGGGAGGGCTTGGGAAGGGGCGGAATTGCTTTTCACGGAATTCCCACCCCGTGAAAGAAGGGACAGGGATACTGTTTAATTAAACCCTGCATCGTCGCGTATAAAACTGATCGACCTGTTTTTTTTTTTTTTTTTTTTTTTTGTGTGTGTGTGGCTCATTCTCTGAAAACGAGGCTTTTTCGGCCTTAGACATTTCTTGAAAATTTTCGGTGATTTTTCAAATTTTTGAAAGCAATTTCTCTTCTTTATTATTTTAGAGAACACTTCCCAAAGTTTCCCATCATAGAAGTTCTCCATTTTCATTTTCCAGAATTTTGAAGAAAAATTGGAAAATTGACTAGCCAGGGTTAGGAAATAATACTGACAACCGGTCCATAAAATGCATCTTTATTGCATATTTAACGATCCAAAAACATAAGAAAAGAGATTTCAATACGAAAGTTATTGTAGGTGACATAGCAGTGTGACTTAGAAGGAAAATGTAGGGTTACAATCACAAGCTTTCAGCACAACAACATGACTTATGCTAGTACGACAGATTTAAAAACACTTCGTACTAGTACGACAGATTACGAAAATACTTTTTCTTACTTCAAGTGACTTAGAGCGAGAATGGACGGTTACAGTCACAAGATTGGTGGTTTTCAAGGATTACGACGGGGTTTTTTTGCGCCAACAAAAACGGCAGGTGGTTTCTCTCTGTTTATTCGTGTTCAAGCTTTCGGCTACACGCCATCATCAGGAAATATACTCTGTAAAACACGTTAAGATTACCAGCTAGGACTAGGGAAAGGTAGCACAGGTTTACCTAGTTACAACAATTGTTATACGTACTTCGTGTGTTATTAAATTCTGACAGGATCCGACCATCCGTCTGCCGCCTCGCCCGCCAGTCCCAGGGGGTCTTTAAGCTGGATGTTCATGGGTAGTCTGTAGATTATTTAATATTTATTAGGGGTGTGATTTAGTAGGAGATGGGGGTGGTTATGTTCGTGGATTTACCTTTGACGTGGAGGGTTGGGGCGGCGAGCGCTGACTGCAAGTGCTGTAGTTGTGGGTGATAGGTAAGGAGAGCGGGTTTGTGCATAACGAATTTAGAATTTAGAAGAGAGCTTGACAAATTTAAAAAAAAATTGAAATTAGGACATAACCCTTCCTCCGAGAGGTCGGGTGATGAACGGCGTGGGCGTTAACCGTTGGGAGGTTTTTCCAGTGAGTTGTTGTGGGAGGCTGTTTTATGGGATCCCTGAGGCCAGCAGTGCGAAGCTGTGCAGGCGGGCGTCGGGCGGCCTGTCAGCCGGTAGGTAGGTACTTGAAATTTTTACACAGTTACATGAATTTAGAAAAGAGGTTCCTTATAAGCTACGAGTGGGTGAGGTACATGGTGGGTAACTATTGGTTAAACAATGGTTGAAATTGGGTGCCCAGGAATTGCAAATCTGTTTTTATGTTCATGGTACATGGGTGTTTTAAAATGTACATATTTTCATAAATTTGCCTCTTAAAACGAATCGGTTCTTTCATAAGCGAGGTGGTATTTTGTAGGTCGGGGATATGTCCTGTTTCAATGCAATGTTTGTCTAGTGACGTTTTTTCTAAATGATTTTGAACGTTATAATTGTGGGAGGACAATCTTTTTGATAAATCTTGGAAACTTTCTCCTATATAAACTTTTGGGAAGCTTTCTGTTTTACACGGGATCTTGTATACATTAAATCGGGTATTCATCAGTGGTTCTTTATCTGTAATGGGTGGGAGGTGTTTTTTGAGTTTATTGTTATAGGACCAAGCAATTTTATAGTTTTCTTTTTTAAATATGTTTTGGAATTTGTGTGACCAGTCGGATCGGTAAGGTAGGGAAATGTATTTATATGGTTTTTCGGAGTCAGTACAGTATTGGATTTGTAAGCTATCTTTTTGGTTGGTGATATGTTGGTTGACAGGTTTTTGCTGTGCTGTGGTTTTAGGTTTCTTAAAGTAATGAGTTATGGAGTATTTGGGGGGGTTTATAGTTTGTGAGCTATTGTAAGAATGGGTTGCATTATTTTTTAGATTGAATTTGACTGTTTTTTCGAAAAAGGTTTTTTGGAAGGGGAATATTGTTGGGTCGTATTGGATTTGGCGACTATCTGCAGTTAGTTTGTTATTTTTCTGTTGTTGTTGTTTACCTAGTTTGAAGAATATTATTTTTTTATCGGCTTTCTTAATTTGAGTGTTGATAACTGTCGACGGGTAGTTATTATTTATGAAGATTGTAGACAGCTTTGCACAAGATTGCAGTACAAACAAAATCTTAAAATATTCGCTCAAATTTGCTAGTTGCTAGTTGCTCCTGTTCTGCCTTCTTCTTCATGTCATACGCGTTCTTCGCTTGCCTCCATTTTTAGCGCAACCTTTTTCCAAAAAATGGAAAGGTGCGCTCACCTCTTCGACATGTGTTTTTTTTTTTTTTTTTTTTTTTTTTGTGTACAGAGCATCACGCCAGAGCGGCTCAACAGATTTTCATGAGGGTGGTCTCATTGTCATCAGTGAGTTCGGGGGGTGGTTATAGGCTACCTTGATTTTTCCTCCCTCATCCCCTTCATCGGTTTTCGGGAGGTCCTTCACGACGAAAGTTGTTTATCTCTGATGTGTAACTAAGGAGGCCTCAAAAGCGGGACGAAAGTTTTTTTCCGATTTCGTTGGTACAAGGATCTATGGAATGAGCTTTTCAGGCTGATTCCAACGACTCCAAAACGATTTTTGCAGCCTGAGCCGTTCGTTACCTCTGATCGGCATAAGGTTTTCTTACGCATCGGTCGTTAGGGTGCAGTTGTTTACGTAATGAGCATCACGTGGATATTTTTGATGTGTTGTGTGGCATAGTTTGGTCGCTAGATACCTACTGTTTCTTAGTTTCTCTCGCTCATTAAATATATCGTAATAACTGAAAGGTTGCGCTCATCTATTCAATTCAATTGATGGCTTGTTTTTTTTTTGTGAGCCCTGTGTTCACGATCAGTCATGTCCGCCACTTTCTTCAGTTTCCCCTTCTCATATTTCTTTTGGTGCTTGATGCGCTGTTTCTCTTGTTGGAGTTTCCATAGAACAGGATCGTTCCTGATGCGTTCCATGCGTAGGATTCCTTTTTTTTTCTGCATCTCGCTTCTCCTGCAACCTGTCTTCTCTTCTTTTCTAGACTGGTGCCATGATCTGTAACGAAAAAAGGAGAAATAAAAAATCCATCTATGTTAGGAAAATAAAAAATCCATCTGTGGGAGAAATAAAAAATCCTATCTACTTGCGCATTCCTAACCCTGGCTTCAGAAAAACTGAGGTGGACAGGGTTAGGAATGGCAGGGTTAGGAAATTGTCAAACAAAAAAATGCCTCCTGGCCACGTGTTTACATGAAAAAATCCGATTTCTTTTTCCCCCATTTCTACCTCGTGTTTTTTATACAATAAGCTTTGAATAATAAATTAAACACTTACCGAGACAATTTGCTGGTATGCCAAGGTTAGGAACGTTATGATGACCCCTTTCTCATTTTCCACAACATTCCCATGGGAAGATCAACAACAATAACTTTTGTGGAAACGGGAAGGTTACCATCAGGTTCTTCAGGGTTGCTGCGGCGCTGCCAACTGTTGAGAATAATTTTCCTACACGTAATGAGGGAATGTGGGCTTTTCAAACTTTGCCAGGGTTAGGAACCCGAAAAGTTGGTGACACACTTTCTTTAGGACAAAGATTCACTGAACTCAGCAGGCATTGCGTTTAGGTTGATGATAATCAGAATATGGGTAGGCCTATACCTAACAGTTCCTGGACATTTTTTTCCAAACCTACTTTTTATTCCGTATGGTCAGTAGGAATTATCAAACTTTAGGGGGTTCTCAGGGTGACATTGCAGGGTTAGGAAAAATCAGCCATGTTTGATTTTTTAAATACATGATTGCATGATTTTTCGAAATTACTTTTTGAACTCATTTACAGATCTCAGCTTCCTTTACACTATGGAATTTTTTCCAACTCCAAAAACATCATAATAAGGCCACAACTCGCCTGAGACTCAACTCTGACAATTCCCAGAGAATGACCCGTGTGTGTGTGGGGCAGAGGTGGAACTCCAAGGGCCTGACCGGAGGAATAGTTACTGAAGGCTGATGGGGGTTTTCAATAAGGTAAAAACGCAAGTTTTCTGCAGTTAAACTGACGTTTCCGACAGAAACATTTGAGAACCTATAGGTTACCAAAATGTAATTTCCCAATAATTATTGTTCTCTTGCTAGAAAGTTTCTCATCACCTTCATCATTACTCAAAATTACTGTATATGTCAACTCCAAAGCCCGCCGGCAAGGTAAAGACAATCCCGTAAGGGTGAAGAAATCTGTTTGTTTTTTTCTTCTCAGTAGGTATTTTTGTGTTTTTGTAACCATAACGAAAAATTGTCCAGTTTGCCAGAGACTTGTCGGTCGAAGTTTAATCAGAAGCCGTGTTCAATCAGTCTCTTGAAACGGATCGTATTTAATCAGAACCTTACTAACTGACGTGACGGGTTTCCTTCTGTGTGCTGAATGAACCCTTTCCTTCAAGATTTTTTTTTTCTCTTCATTTCTTAGTAACTAAGAAGAAGAACTGTTCTGAATGGCCTCCTCGTTCAGTTCCTTGATCGAGAGGAAAATCCCTAATTATTGAGGGGTTTTAATAAGAACACTCGCGGGAAAAAGGGGGAAGTTTAGATGAAACGGGAGTGATTTCTTATCGGGGGGTTTTTCATTACTATTGGCGACAAAAGACGAAGTATCGTGTTCCGGATTCCGGAGAGTAATTCCCTTCGAGACGAAGCCCTGTAGGTTTCAGGGGGTTTCAAACCGTCCTGGCTGTAATTAGAACGTGGAAGGAGGTGTTCTGTTACTAATTACGCCATCAAACAAAAACTTCACTTCCTTCGAAAAGGGGGGGCAAAGAGGAAAGTTCTCCCGGTTGTATTGAGGTGTGTGCTCGGCCCCTTTTCAAAACTTGTTCGTGAGAGAGATTTCAATTTCAAATGGAAGCCCGAGAGTTACGATCGGCGTTGGGAGAGGTTTAACGTGAATGTGACGCCCTCAGTAGACCAGTAGAGTAGATGTCAATGTCCTCGGAGAGAAAATTGATTTTCTTTAGGCCAGCAGGCCCCACCAATTGCTAAGAAGGGAATGGAGGTTCTGCAAGCGTTCATTATTCACTTGAATGAGTTTGACCAGCTCGAACAAGCTTAATTTCAAGTATGGCAATAGTTTATAGATTGAAGCCACTGGGTCATCACGCATTTCTTCTTTTATTTAAACACTAGTGTTCTTTTATTTAAACACTAACAGCGAATTGAGCCTATCAGACTTCTTTATGCTTCAAAATTCATTTACAAATTCGTACACAACAATAATTAAGGTCGGCTTATTTGGATTGGTTTGACCGGCTCGAATAGCCTTAATTCCGAATTTGCCCAAATTGGTGTTTACAGTTTTTTTTTTTTTTTTTTTTTTTTTTACGAGTGTTTTTCAATGATTTTTACTTAGAAAAGAAAAATTAGGGGTAAAAATGTAACCGGTTTGAACAGTCTTCATTTTCAATTCGACTAAGTTGGTATTTTTAGAGTTTACAGTAATTTTTGGACTAGTAGATTTCGATGATGTTCAGATAGGAAGGAAAAAAAAGGAAGTCAACTGGTTTGAACAGACTAAATTCTAAATTTTCCCAACTTGGTGTTTTGAGCTTTTGAAGTTAGTCTCGAATCAATAGATTTAGACGACATTCACTAAGGGGGGGGGGGGGGGGGGGATTGAGAAAAAGAGACAACCGGTTTGAACAGCCTTAGTTCTGGATTGAACTTACCGGACTGTTTCTTGCTTCTAAATTCATTTGAAGAATCGTACACAACAATTATTATTAGAGAGTAATATTCAATTGAATCTATTTGAGCAGTCTTAATTAGGATTCAGCTTAACTTGGTCTTTTAAATTATCTTCGAACTACCTACACCTACTAAATACACCTACACCTACCTACGAGTACATTTTGATGACAGACTATTAGAATTGAGTAAAGGGGACACCCCGGTTGAAGAGCCTTAATTTTGGATTGAGCGCAGTTTTGTGCAGCGGACTGTTTTGTGCTTATAAATTCATTCATAGAACTACTCACGATTACTAGCTATTCATTTGGAATAATTTGACTGGTTCGAACAGCCTTAATTTAGATTCACGCTTAACTTGATGTCTGATGTGTTAACTTAAAAGTTATTTTTGAACATGTAGATTTTGATGATGTTCGTCAGAAAGGAAAAACTGAAACAAATTAGGGTAACTGGTTCGAACAGCCTTTATTCTGGAATCAGCTTAGCGGACTGTTTCGTGCTTCTAAACTAATTTACAGACTTTTACACAATTATTAGCGAGTATGATTCAATTAAAATAATTTGACCGGCTTGAACAGCCTTAATTCAGTATTACTTTGATGATTTTTTTGTTGTCAAGTTGGTTGAATGTTTCCAAACTATTCGAGCCATCGTTAAAACTAGGCAGAACTGGGACGTCTCGCCCTTCGAAACCTCCTGGGATTCAGGCCCTTTTGACGGAAGTTTGACGGGACGTCAAAGGACGAGAGGAAACCTGCCAGAACTCGCCGTCAGAAAGCGAAGGGAGTCCGATTGTTCCAAGTTGGGGCCTTCAATCCCGTCATTTTCTCGGTTTTGTGTGGCCGTGTCAATGTCACGGAGGTGGCGGTTTTTTGAAGTTTTGGAGGAATATCACGGCGTGTGCCCCCTTAGGGTATACAGGGTCTGCAGCGCTTGCCAGTTATGCTCGGCAAGGCTTGGTATTTGTATGCGATACTGTCATGGGCAATCAGCAGCAAGCTTGGTTCCGGCCCAAACTTGGTCAAGGCCTGAGAGAGCAAAACTGTTCACCAGAAGGAAAGCCATTGATGGGAAGGCATATTTTCACTCTTGACACTGTCATGGCCTTCACATGCTTCATTTGCTGAGTACTATGATGCTTCTTCACTGTTGCTTCTGGTTGGTGAGTCATGTTGAGCAAGGATTGAAGAGTGGGCTTTGGAGGAGGAGCATCGAGTCTGGTTAGAAGCAGCCAGAGCGGCCTTATTATGAGGAGTGGCGTGTGTAACCGGGGCTTGAGCTTCACCTTGCACTGGCGAATGGTAAGAATATATCTTTTCCGTTGTCCTGCATGACGTTGAGCCAAGGACCGTGAAAGCGGCAGATATCAATCGGCTTGAGACATTCAATGCGGCTAGTCCACAGGATGAGAAAGCAGTATTCAGTCTCCAGGAACTCACACAAAACTGTCAGGACTATGTAAAGATGTGTGCGTATGTTTTCTGGCCTTCTATAGTGTCCACCATGGCAGAAAGGTCGAGACTCTCAAACGGATCGGCTCGGACGAGAAGGACATCATTGGGGCCTTGTATTGGAACCAGGCTACGGTGAAGCTCCCAGATGAATTTGATGACAGATGAATTTGATGGACAGAGAGGGGTCCGACAGGGCAGTATCTATCTCCATTGATGTACAATCAAGGTAAATGGTGTGTTCTGTAGGATGCTCATAATACCGTGACAGCCAATTAGGTTACAAAACGGTATTTTGCAGCACAACTATTTGACCGTGAAGGCCCGAAAGGTGGCATTGCTAGGGTATTTAATGCAAAATCAGAAATATGAGGTTCTGCAGAAGATCACGATTGGGGGGGGGGGGGGGGGGGGGGGGAGGGCTTTGGGACGGACGCGGGCATCTTGGCTTCTCAACATTTGCCAGTGGACAGGGAATCCGCCTGTAGCAGACCTGTTCCATGGAACCTGCAGGTCGCAAGAGACAGAAACAAATTCAGTGATGTGCCAACGTCCACAAGAAGAATATTTGGGAATCCATATCTCCACTTTGATGTTTGAAGAGATTATTTTTAGTTCCATATGTGCCTGGTGAGCATCCACACTAAAACCAATTACCTGCCAGTAGAAACCCTGACAATTAAGGGGCGCCTTGCCTCATCTTGCCTCTCGCAATGTCAGGAAGAGAGACGCCTAGTAATTACAGACACTGTAGGTGGTGAGCAGGTTGCTTGCCTGGCGATGTCGGACGAGGGGTGGAAGGCCCGAAGGAGGGACCACTAATCTTCACTATTGTTCCGAGAGGTGGAAACATTAAGTAGTTGTCAGCAAGATGTAGGGAGTCCCCCTAATGAGCCTTTCCGTTGCCCGGGGAACCGACTCCGCCCCAGCGCTATAAACCACAATGCAAGAGGATGTATCAAAGTGATGAAATGATTGAGAAGTGAGCGACATGCTAGCGCTCCCAGCTGCCACATTCGGTATTAGCCGTTTATACTAAGTTCGGCCCACAATCCGTTAGTACAATGTCGTTTCTGTTTATGTAACCTGTCGTATAAATGAATTAAAACGCCCCGGTTTTTTTTGCATTCGTATATACTTTTATGACTCAAGCCAGATACGGAAAATGGCTTCGCAGTTTATTATGACTTCGGTATCGGCGTTTATAGGCTGACGGCAGTCATATCCACCTTGCTCAATATCCGCACTACACGGTCTTATCTGCCCGGGACATAAAGGTTGTACAATTTTATGCTGACTGAAGCCATATTTGTTATGTTGGGAATAAACATCTCTTATCAATATTGTTGCAGGGCGGCCAGTTTCCCCTTTTCAATTTCGACCCTTCGGGGCAGTTAGGAGGAATTATGGGGATCGTTTTAACGTGGGCCGTGTTTGATTGGGACTAGGCCATTTAAAGTACCTGTAGAGAAGGCTCGCTTCGCTCGCCCGTTCGCGAGCGTTTGCGCCGCTGCCTGATCGCCTGGTTAGGGGCGCCTGGTGGCTGCCTCTCAGTAAATTTAGAATTCTTTCTTGCAGCCTGGTCGGATCCCTTCGTACCAGGCGGGGTCGTGACTGGGATGGGAGTTTTCCTCCCCCTCCTGAACCTGGTTCTTAAAAAGTTAGCTCAATATCTTACATTCAACTATTGTCACCTACGCTGCCACAATCGGCCTTGCTAGTGTTTTCCGTCCAAGGTGGCTCTTTTTACTGCCTCAGTTCCAGAATATATCTCCTTGCCAAGAAGCCCGTGGTCCTGGTCTTGGTCTGGTCTAGTCTGATCTGGTTTTAATCTTGATCTTGGTTTTGGTCAGATCCAGTCTCACTCTTGGTCTGGTCTAGTCTGGTCTGGTTTTGGTCATGATGTTGCCCAGGTCTTGATCTTGGTTTTTTTTGGGTCTAGTCTGGCGTTTCCGCTGCGCCAATTTCTCAACGTTATTAATTTTCAAATTAATTTTCAAATGCATCCGGAAGTCCATTAATCCGTGAACGCGTCAGCAGCGGGAAGCAGTGGAGCGGATTCCGGCATTCACGTCAGGCGTTCACAATCGTCCGGCAAATTGTCATTGCGTTGCACACAGCTGTTCCTTCCCGCGTTTATTCGTGTTTTGTCGATGTAGGTTTGGCAGCTTCTTTCTCGCGTTTATGAGAAGTTCTGAGTCCGACGGGTTCATGTTTTAATAAAATTTATTAACAACATTTAATGTTGGAATAAAAACGGTTAATTAGGAGAGACGTCTAGAAACTTTGCCGTAATCAGCTGTTCATTCCCGCGTTTATTGGTGTTTTGTTGGCGTTGCTATGTCGACCACAATAACATGGATGCCGTTATCGCCGTTATCAGTCCGTCAGTCCGTGAAATATCTGATTTTTCAGCTGTGTACAATCAGCTTCGAAAGTGCTTCTCCGTCAAAACTACCTTCTTCCCGCCCGCTGGCATCGGCCAATCAGGAGACCGAACGTACTGACGGAGAAATGCATGAACGGACTTCCGGACGCATGTGAACCCTGCTTGAGTTTTTGCTGTTTTCCTGTCTGTCCTAGATTTAAACCTTGGCGGCTTCATCAAGGTCTTTGTCTTGGTCTGGTTTTGCAAAAGACCATGGTCTCATCAAGATGTCGGTCTTGGTCCAGGTCTTCTTTGATTCTTCTTCCGGTCCTTTTTCCTGGACTACTTCCTGGAGCTGATCGTGTTGGTGGAGTCTTTAGAACATTGCCAAGGTTCTGGTCAACGATTGGTCACCGTTATAGGACTGATGCACTTGCTCATCAATTTGTGGATGTTCAGACGCAGCCAACGAATGCGAATTTTCCCACAATTCAGAGGAGGTTTTGCCGGTTTGAACATTTCAACCATGAAGAGGTTTATTGACGGGGGAGAATTTGTTATTTTCGTTTCAATAATTGGAGTCAACACCCTTCAAAAATTCCGTGAACAAATCTTCAGTTCAAAATCTATTTAGCTTCTCCGTGAGGCCTTTTTGACAGTGTCGTGACCTCACGCTAAACAACGTAGAGAGAGACATAACGTCACACCACACCATTCGGTGAAACCCTTTCCCTTTCCCTCCTATTTCCACTCATCGCAGACCCCTCGTGTGGCACCTTTTTGAAAATCCCTCATTTCGCATGACCGTTTGGCCACTTCGAAATCGTAGTTGGACGCCTTTTGGTATTTCGAGGCGTTATCGAGGTCGCCGACCTCGATTTCATCTCCCCACATGCACCAAGAAAAACCGTATTCTTCCAGCTAATTCGGAAAAAGAGATTAGTTCACACAGTCAAATGATAATTGAATTATGAGGCTCCAGTAAAAAATCAGTTGTCACGTCGCTAAGCCCGAGTCTTAGAAACTTCACTGAAAATACGAGGCAGCGAAAAAGAGAACGCGATTAATAAGATAAAAATAAAGTTTTTTCCCGACAAATACCCCGGACGGGTCGTGAGCCGAACCACATGGAACCCATACGTCAAAAGACAGTTAAGACTCTCCCGTTTTTCATTTGGAGTTGTTAACCGGCAATCATCCCTTGTTAAAGTATCGTATGGCTGGTGTAAGAATAAAAAAACTGGAAGGCTAAAAAAAGGGGAAAGACCAAATGGTGAAGAAAGGGGTGTAGCAAGGATGTGGAAGATGTGACCTCGAAGAGGAAATATACCACAACCAGAAGCAGTAAGACTATTGCCAAAGTATGGTGAAATTAGGGAGAAATGGGTAATTTTAAAATCCTCATGTCCCTTATAATCCCTGTCTCTAATTACCTCATCTCCCTACATAGAGAATAGTTTTTGGGTTGTCGTAATCTCTACGGTTCTGAACGTTTTCCAGATCGCTCAACACGAATCCAAGGATTTTTGACCGAAACTTTACCCGTAACCTTATCAAACGTAAAAAAACTCAAAATGTTGGCATTGTTTTGAGTTTTTGGCGTGTAACTCGAAAACTAAGGGTGTTAGCACAAATGTCACTACCTACATACTGAATTGAAGTAGACAAATTTGTCTCTTTCATAACATTTGTTCCTCACTTCATTTGTCTGCTAGCTAGAGTACGCCAAAGATAGGGTTAAAACCTCAAAATGTTGGCCCTTTTTTAGTTTTTGGTGTGTACCTCAAAAACTAACCGGTTAAGCGCAAACGCCACTATATATAATATATTATATTGTCGGAATTTTCATAATACTATTATTACGTTTGTTTCTAACTTCAGTCGTTCTCCCGCTAGAGCGCGCCAAACATAATATGTTTAACCATATTATGGTTAAAACTTCAACATTTTGGGCCTTAGGGTTGTACGGCATAAATTAGCATAATAGGTACATACATGTTCTTGGAGGGGGTTTAGTATTCTACCTAGTTTCCTTCAAAAGTTGTAGCAATGTGTTCAGCGTGAAAGTTTAATCTGAGTTTGGCAAGAATTCATTGAATGAATCTTTCAATTTCTGGCCATTCGTAACGTATTGGCTGATATGCACCAGAAAAAGACCACAATTTGGAGGTTTTTTGCAATTTAAACAAGGTTACAGGTAAAAATTCTGTTCGAAAACGTCGAATTAGTGTTCAGCGACCCAATACACAATGTGTCATACAAAACTGTAGAGGTTAAGACTACCTATTCCAAAATGTTCCTCTATTTATCCTAATTTCACCCTACTATAGCAGTATCTCCAGCATTTTTCCTTTTTTCGTCGAGTCCTGAAGACGAAAAAAAATTCATCTTGAAACGTCATTCATCCTTGTCCACTTGTACAACTTCCTTGAAAACGAGGGGAATGAATCAAATGAGTTTTTATTGGTGGCAAAGGCCCAGTTTCAGTGATGTTCACGGAACGGAATGGAGCAACAATGGACGGGTTAACAACCTTCTGGTTGATTGTTTCCTCCCGCTTAAACTGAACGTAAATTGATTGCTGGAAGTCGTCGAAGGAATGACGACAAATACAATAATTGTCTTTTAAATAAATTCAACGCAAAATTTTCGAATTTAATAATTTGATTGGAACTCAATGAGCGCCATGGTAATTTTCCTCCCTTTTAAAACGGTACAGTTTGGAGTGTGCTTTGCCGGATTAAAATGCAAATTGGGCCTGAAACGGGAGCGAAATAACCCCAAAATCAGCTTCGAAAATCGTCCCTCGTCGACGTCAGGTACGAAACCCCCAGGAGGAAATTTGCTCCGTATAATCGCGGAATGAATATTTACATTGGGGAAGCGGGTATAAATATTGATGGTCCGCGAGTATCCAAATCGATGTATAACATGAGGGGTGTGGGGTGTCGTTTACACAAGGGTTCGACTCTACGAAGCTGTTTCCCAATCTTGCGGAGGTGAATGTAATCATCGGCCCATGGAGAGAAATGAGCTTTTAGGGTAATGTTTTTCGGCGGTTAAACAATGTCAAAAATATTAATAATCGACATAAGTAACGCTAGTAATCGATGTGCGAATCAATAATTATTAAGCGGCAGGTTTTGGAATAGATGGAGGAAAAGAACAATTTGAGGCTCATCAGAATTTATCTCACTTGGGATCTGAACTCGTCTATTTAGTGTAATAATCAACATATTATGTTGATGTTAATGGCCATACAAGTTATTAACTTGTATGGCCCGTAATAAAATTTGTGCAATGATTAACCAAACGTACATCAGAATCCATCCGCGAACAGAACATTTTGACTAACAATCAATGGAACTTGTAGAATTTGTGAGACCATCATGAGAACTTGTGTGAAAATTCATAGAACTTGGAAACTTTGCCTGGTCACAAACCTAACATGTATAATGTATTTCAGCAAATATTCAATCAATGGGACTTGAATATTTTAGTTACCACTAGTTACTTTTCCAACACGCAGGATGGGTTTCAATCCCACGGTTAATAAATCATGCTCCATGTTTCTTGAATTTCAGCCGTAGGCTCAAAGCAAAAAGCATCCAAAAGGCCGAGTTTTTTCAAAATGCTCTCAAGGAGAAAATGCAGCGACGAGTGAAAATTTAGCCAGCGGCAGGTGAGCAAGCTTGAGTATCTTCCATCCCAAGGGTTACAAAGGGAAGACTCCCAGATCCAACAGGTGATCCACGGCTGAAGCATGGGAGGCGACCACAAGCCGACTCATAGCCTACAGCCCCAGGATTCGCCAGAAGATGGGAGTTGCTGGAAGGCTGCTACGAATTCCACCATGGACCCTCTTGATGAGCTCAGACCGGCTTAGAAGCAGTCTGTTCCAACAAAAATAAGCTCAACCAACGGACCATGCAGTTGAGACGTGAGCCCAACTGAGCGCATTTCATAGAGTTGCGGGTGCATACGATCTCTGCATTTGTCAACCATTGTGAAACCGTGTCTGAATTAGTTGGAACCAAATAGCGGAATTCCAAGGTCCACCTCTTCCATGCACCCGCTGGAAGTCAGAGATGGGGTATATAAATCCAAAAGAAGGCTGCCGCTGGGCTTACCGGAAGGAAACAAATATAAAGCCTATTCAACAGTAATTACACCGCTGGTCACTTTGGATTTTGAACACTGACAAAGGATCGTTATTTCTGGCCAAAAAACCACCCAGCAAACAACACCAACAAGATCAATCCAACGCAGAAAACCTGAAACTTCCCATATTTCATCCCCCCCCCCCCCCCCCCCCCCCCATCCTCTACAACTCCAGTCAGGTTTCTAATCCGACGATAACGCGCTTACATTATAACAGACACAATTCCCAGGGGAGAGAAGAAAAGACAACGTTGTCAACATTTTAAGCATTACGAGAAAAAGCCAACTTCTGCGAGGGAGACGATAAATCAAAAATGTATCGTGCAAAGTATTCACAGAGAAAAAGGGGAACTATTGTGACGGAATCCACAAGACTAATAACAAAAGGTGGGGAGAAAATTTCGCTGTTCGAACCCTCCTCAAAAACTTGCTCGATTCCCAAAGTCTCTTCATAAAGATTAACGACTTTCACTCTCCCCAATTTTCTCCCTTCCTTAAAAACGGAGTTTCTTAAATGAAAAAAATACAAATATGAAAAATAAAACCCCAACTAAACCATTACTCATTCTAATGCAATTTCCTTCCACGTCTTTTCTGACCCAATTGCATAATAAAAACTTGTAATGAACATTTATTAAACTCTTGTCTGTCGTGGATTTATGAGCCTTCCATCTTTGGATTTCACTAGTTTGCATTTTTCATCGTTTGATTTTCTCCTTGAGCCGTAGAAAAATTAATAGGAGGGTATTGTGGTTGGAGACGATCGTAAAGTGAAGTTTTGACGAGGTTGAGGATTTTTAGTGCGGTTGAATTTGTTTTTTAATTAATGGCGTTTACCGAGGGAATAATATCAAATGTCATTCCCTTTCGCGACTGAGCCTTCGTGGGAACTGAACATGAACCCGCCTTGCCATAATATAGGCATAATGCCTATTATATTATATTACACTAATATATTATATTAGTGTAATATTATATTACACTAATATAATAATATTATACTAATATATTATATTAGTGTAATATTATATTACACTAATATAATATATTAGTGTAATATATTAATATATTACCTTAAATACCTTAAAATTTTGGAACCATTTACAAATTTTGTAAATGGTTCCAAAATAAGGCCTCGTCTCTGGCCCACGGAGGCCACTTCTGGTCATAAGTTATCTCGCCTACGCCAGGGAGGTCACTTCTCCTCATTTGGTATCTCGTCTCTGGCCCAGGCAGGCCACTTCTTCTTGCTTTATATCTCTTCTCTGATTCAGGGAGATCACTGCTTCTTGCTTGATATCTCGTCTATGGCCCTAGCAGGCCACTTCTCCTCATGTGGTATCGCGACTCGGGCGCAGGGAGGCCACTTCTTCTAGCTTGATATGTCTTCTCGGATCAAGGAAGACCTCTGCTTCTTATTTGATATCCCGTGAACGGCCCAAGCAAGCCACTTTTCCTCATGTGTTATCTCGTCTCTTGCCCAAAGTGGCGACTTCTTCTTGCTTGATCGTGAAAGGGCCACTTCTTGGTCTTCTTGGTCTTCTTGGTTAATGGCTTTTACTGCAAGGATAATATCGAGTGACATTGTTACGAAGAACCCAGCAATGGAATTGACAGCTGGTAGTTTTTGGAGGATAATTTGATTTCTATGATGTCCCCTACGGACACTTTTTTGTTGGAACATCAGCCTTAAATGGGGTAGAACCGTGGAAATGTTGAGTTTATCGGATCCCAATCGGGCCCAATAAGGGAAAATCACGGCGAGGACAAAAGAGGCAAAAAAGGGGATCACGTTTGCGGGGAAATGGACGAAAACGAGGCGGACGAGGGCGATGTCATAAACTAAATTACGAGTTGGGTTGTTTGTGGATGTTTCTAACCCAAATACAAGTTCAGTAAGTCGACGGAAAAAAAGACAACGTTTGTGTTGTACCGTTGATTGTTACGCAAGTTACCTGTCTCTGAACTAGAATTAGCGGTTTAAAATTTTTGGCACTAGCATGGGATCTCCCTTCGTCTCAAAACTGTCATGTCAAGTCATTGTAAATATTTGCTATCATCCAGTTTGGCGGTGGGTTAACTACTGTTTCCCTCAATTAGAAAAATTAAACAACGCGGTGGTTAGTTCTTGGGCAGGTGACCACAGTTACTGTTCTACTGTAGAACTCCTTCTAACCCAGGGGGGGGGGGGGGGGGGGGCGAAGCAACAGCCATGAGAGCGAGAGTCAGAATGACGTATGCAATGACAGCATACCACTTGGACGAAAATCAACGTTAACATCTTTCTCTTCATTTTCACTAAATTTTGAAAGGAAGGTGGGGTGTAAATGGAGGCAAATTGGCGCAAGTGTTCGCAAATACGCGCAAATTGGCGCTCGTGTGCACAAACCAGCGCACCTCAGAGACTGCATGAATGAGCGATTTAAATGTTTCGTAAGAAAGTTTGGAGTTTACCAAAACTGCAGGAAACGTCACCAACCTGAAAAAGAAAAATGTATATTAAAAAAAGCTTCGGAAAACATAATAACATCATAATTCTGAAGTCATAAAGGAAATTGATCACATTGGCATTAACTCTCTGAGATGAACACCGCAGTAACAAATCATCTCCCAGAAAGTGGGGAAAGGGAAAACGAATTTGACGGGAGGAGGCGCCGCTGGGAAATAAAATACAACTCGGTAGGTAATGTTACCAGAACTTGAAGGGTTTTCGCATTTGAATACAACTTTCATTCATCTCCGCCTCAACCAGACCTGACCTCGCAAAGTGGCCGAGACAGAGATGATTCATTCCGAAACGGTTTTCACAAAAATCGGCCTTGAAGGGCGGAGTTGCATAACTTAAACGCCTCAAAAGTCCCCCCGCGCGCCCTCTGACGGGGTTAATTCCCGGGAGAAATATTTCGGGACGTCTCTTCGAGTGTTCTCCACCTCCGGTTTTAATGACGAATTTATTCACCCCCAGGCGGTAAAACAGGGTTAATAAATCACTCGAGGGAAACACCCCCGTTCAAAACCCTTCAAGAAGTTCGACCGAAGGCAGACGCACCGAACAAAAGGATTTTCCCCTTCGACTTTACACGATTAACCCTAAAATAAATGTTTGGGGCATTTCGCACCGTTTGGGGACACGTTAACAACGAGTGGACAATTACTTTCCCCCCTCAGGCCTTTCAATGGGTTTTCGACAGATTCCACACAATAATACAAACTCCCTCTTTTGCCGAAATGGGATTTTCTCATTACGCTACAATAAGTTACAATAGTGGATCAACGACGTCAACAAGCGTGTTACGCATTCGATGACTAAACCACACGCAAAAATCTGGAGTGAGACAGGCCAATTCATGTTTTGGACGCAAGTAGGCTGGTTAGGCGCTCGTCAGAGGCTGATCAAAATGCAGTAAAAAGATAACGAAGATAAAAGAGTTGCGTCCATTAGCGCCTATTGCACATTGAGCCTAAACACACTGCTTCGACACGGACCTTTCACTTCTCATTGGTCCAAACCCATGGGTTTGGTACTGCAGTACTCCCCTCCATTTTGCGCTCATTGCAAACGAAACTCAGAGGTGTTTTTGGAAAATGAGATTGAAATGGAGAGTGAACAATATTGGAGGTTGAAATAAGCATTTGAAATATGCTTGTTGGGCGCAAGATGTTACTCAGGCGTTCATTAGTACAACGAATTTTGAGGCTGATCGATATTTTTTGTTGAATCATGGTAACTATGATAAAAGTGTTAGATACTCCCCATTTGCGCCCATTTCGGCGAAAGTGATTACTACACAAAATTCTCATAATTCAATCAATTTACCTTTACCATCGCAAATGGAGTTCACAGTGTGTTGGGTGAAAGATATTCGTAAAAAAACATTAGGTTACCGTTTGAAATAAGCAAGTTAAGCGTAAGTGGACGCTAATTGGACGGTCATTTGACCCTAATTTTCATTACATTTTCATAAAATTTTCATTAAATGAAGACACCGGAGATTTGCGCCCATTTGCGCGTATCGCAACGGCCCAACGTTAAAACTCTCCGTCAAGCCAAGTTTGGCGGTTGACCTTCGAATTGAACACCTGTCCAGATCTTCCACAGGGCCCGATGAATTATGCAGAAGGTTTTGATTGTTAATGGAGTAGATGGGGCGTTACGGAAAGGGTCAGAAACTGGATCCTCGTTAGCTTTGGGTGATGTCTGATTGAACTGTCGACGGCATCGCCTGGAGCCGTAATTTTCGGTGTTTGTTTCATTATGTTAATCGGAGATCACTGATTGGATTTATGGATGTTAAACAACCGTCTCAATTTGGAGGAGTTTTATTTACAAAAACAGTAATTGGGCCTCGTTTAGAGCCGAATAGGCGGATTTACTAGGCTGTGGTTACTCTTCTTCTTCTTCTTTGGGTGCCATACCCATAATCGGGCGTTGGCGACCTCTCGCTACTAACATCTGTTGAGCGTGTTGACCAGCTAATGCAGAAGTAGTAGGGACCTACTGCTTAACGCCGGTTCCGAACGGCAAATTTGAGAGGTTTTCCACGGCAGAATACTTTCGGTGGGTTGCCATTGCCTTCCGAAAGGTGATTATCAGTATGAGGAAGATGTCTTGCGGCTGCTGGGATCGAACCAGCAACCTTTGACTCAGTAGTCCAACGCTCAAACCACTGAGCCACTGAAACCACTGAGCCACTGACACATGACATGTATGTGTCACATTGTGAGAGAAAGGCTTTAAGGTTTTTTTAAAATTTTCGTTTAAAGAATGCTTGTTGATGCTGACCGCTTGAAGGCGTTTATTTTTTTCTTTGTTGTGAAATAAGGACCCCAAAGCAGCGTACGGTTCCTCATTTTCAAGACAGATGCCTTCTGGATTTTGGTTGTCTTATTCATTGGATATTGGTCGTTTTCAAGAAAGATCAGTCGTCTGGAATTGTTCATTTTTCAGCCATTAGTCGAATTTTAGTTGTTTTAAATCAATTTTCCGACTGGCTTTGGCTGGTTTTTAGTCATTTGTCTAATTTCGGCCGTTTTCAAGGCAGTTGTTTCAAGGCGAGACGAATTTAAGTGATCTCGCTCTCTCTCTCTCTCTCTCTCTCTCTCTCTCTCTCTCCTCTTTGCTCGTGCGCTCTTACTGTCCACACCCGCTCTGATACCACCTCGATCTTCGTAAGTACTACAATGTCTAAGTGCTTCAAGTGCGAAAAAGGGTTCGCCCACAACGCGTACCGAATGAAGTGTGACGGCTGCAAAGCCCAATTCCACCTAGATTGCATTAAATTCTCCAAAACGGACTACCAATTCCAGAAGGAAAGTAGGAAGCCATGGTTTTGCGAAGGCTGCTTCAAGGTCAAGCGCCTGTCTCTAAGTGGGAGTCAAAACAACAGCCCCGCCTCATCTGTTATCGAGGACGACGAGAAGGAGGACGAAATCGATTCTGATGATCTAAAACAACTAATCAAATCTTTCAGGTCTGAATTCCGCCGAGACAATTCCGAGCTAAAAGGGTCCCTTCGTGAGAACTCCGCGGAAATCCGAGATTTAAAGAATAACTTAGAGAAATACTCACAAGAGATCAGGCATAATACCGATGAGAT
Organism: Pilophorus perplexus; assembly: GCA_955831195.1. Taxonomy (NCBI): domain Eukaryota; kingdom Metazoa; phylum Arthropoda; class Insecta; order Hemiptera; family Miridae; genus Pilophorus; species Pilophorus perplexus. Next base: position 16,314,883 of record OY037014.1, read on the forward strand.
TGCTAAGCTACGTGAAGATCTTTCGAAACTGAGGCGCGAAAATGAGGATCTCACACAAGCTAACAACACGCTAAAAAAACGGATTGATTTCCTCGAAACTAAAGTCTCCGTGGCTGAACAAATGGCACTCGAAAAATCCGTGGAAATAGCTGGTATCCCCTGTAACGACGGAGAGTCCATTGTTGATACTATCAGTCGTGTCAGTCAGGCTGTTGCCTTCGAGTTCAATGAATCGATGCTTGACAACTGTTATCGTCGACGCCCCTCTACTAGATCCGACCAACCAGGCCTAATATCGATGACCTTTGTCCGCCGTCGAGATAGAGATAATTTCGTCCAATTGGCAAAAGCGCAGAGGGCCCTTTCGACTGGAGATATCGGCTTGATCGACGTCCCTTCGAGCAGAATCTACGTGAATTCCAGCCTGTCTCAAGCCCGGCGCCAACTTTTGAACAAAGCCAAAATCTTCAAAAGAGAGAACGGGTTTAAATATGTGTGGGTGAAAGGTGGACGCGTCATGATCAGAAAAGATGAGAGTTCGTCACCAATCGAAATTAAAAACAGTGAGGATCTCATCAAACTCGTATCAAAAAACGGACTGCCTCCGAACCCAACCCCAGAGGGGCCATAGATGTAGACGTCCTAAACCAGACTTCAATGCACAGCCGGGATGAAAGTGGATCGAACCTGAACCCTCGCTCTCTGACTAAGAAATCTAGTATCTTACCGAGACTCTGCGAAATTGATACGTCGTCTATTGCATCGTCAGCCATGTCATCGCTTCAAACCGAAAAGTACGCCGGACCCTGCGATATCTCCTTCCAGAATTGTAGAAAACACGTCAAGGTCGTCCACACCAACGTCGAGTCTCTAGTTGCGCATAAAGACGTTTTCAAGCTTATGCATAATGACGAACTTTTTGATGTCATATGTCTATCCGAAACTTTTCTGAAACCTAGTCTACCGTCAACTGCATTTAATATAATGAATTACAAGTTATTCCGAAACGATCGTCTCAATAAAGAAGGCGGTGGCGTGGCAATGTACGTGCATGACAGCCTTCAATGTCAAATTATTGAGAGTTCTGCAGGAGCATACTCTAAATCAATTGAATATTTAATTGCGGAAATAACGGCATTAAGCACTAACATTCTAGTCAGTGTTGTGTACCGACCACCGAAGGCAACCGGATTGAAAGACTATTTTTCTATTCTCCAGAAGTATATAACTAGTTACGATAATGTTTTCTTGATAGGTGATTTTAATGTTAATATAAATCAGGATTCTGATAGTCATTACAAAGTCCAGTTACTCAATTATGTCGCGGAAATTAATTTCGATTTGCTTCCTTTGGACCCAACGTTTCACAGAAACAATGTACATTCCAGTCTCGATTTGATTATTGTCAAAAATAAGGATAATATTCACAAATTCGGTCAGTTCCCCTCCACAGGAATTTCAGCTCACGATAGTGTGTTTTTCTGTGTTCCATTGCGAAAGCGTGACAAAGTACATAAATTCATAACCTTACGGAACTATAAAAACGTAGATCTGAAGGCACTCAAGTATGACATAACAAATTTCGATTTTTCTGCTATTTATCAAATGAACGAATTAGACCGCAAAGTGTCTATTCTCTGCGAACTGCTACATTCTTTAATGGATAAATATTGCCCGGTAAGAACGATTCGCGTCACTAAGAAACCAGCTCCATGGCTCAGTCCAGATTTAGTGAAATCAATGAAAGAACGAGATCGGCTTCATAGAAAATATAAGCGCAACCCTACTGCAATCAATGCGACTAATTACAAACGGATGAGAAACAAAGTCAAAAACAGGATTCGATCTGCGAGCTGTAAATCCTCCGGTTCTGAATATCGTAGTTTAACCAACCTTCGCGACTTATGGAAGTACTTTAAAAAGCAAGGCTTCGGAAAAAATCACTCAAAAGAAATCGACGACCCAGATGTAAATCTGGATCAACTCAATGATTATTTCTGTAAGCTCGGTGATGAACTAGATATGGACCCAGCTATTTTGAATAGTTATGATCACAGTCCGTCAGCCCATGATGTTGACTTCGACTTTGGTTCTATCTTGCAAAAAGATGTAATTAGTGCAATAAGTGACACTGGATCCAAAGCGGTTGGGCCAGATTGCATTTCAAGTGTGCTGATAAAAATGATTAAGGATGAAATCAGTGAGGTACTTTGCCATATTTTCAATTACTCATTACAGATCGGGGTCTACCCTGAAATGTGGAAAAAAGCGTTTGTTCTACCTCTCCCAAAGAAAACCCCACCTGTCGGTCTCAAATCTTATCGCCCAATAAATTTACTTAACACCTTAGCTAAAGTGTTTGACAAAGTAGTCTTTTTAAAGTTGGCAATGTATATCGAAGAGAATAACTTTCTAGACGAATTCCAGTCTGGCTATAGAAAAGGATATAGCTGTCAGACGGCACTAGTTAAAATAACTGATGAAATTAGGAAGAATATCGACAACCGTTGTGTTACCATTTTTGTAAGTCTTGACATGAGTCATGCATTCAATAGTATTAGTCATGAACTGTTTCTTGCTGAACTTGAATCTATTGGTTGTAGGGGTAACTTGATTTCATGGTTCAAATCATATCTTAGTTCGAGAAGTCAGTGTATTAAAACTTTGAAGGGATCTATGTCGTTATGGCAGGATGTTGAAAGGGGTACCCCGCAAGGGTCTACTCTGTCGAGCTTAATTTTTGCCATGGCGATTAATCGCATATCTGAATCCATACACTCATGTAAATATGGTATTTATGCAGACGATATCGTCTTGTATTTGTCATCAACAGTGGCTGAATTACAGTCAAATGTTTCGGTGGTCAATCGAGATCTGGCTTCGCTGTACGCCTGGTGCACAGCGCGTGGCTTAGTACTGAATCCATTGAAGTGCTTCGCGATGGTATGCGGGCATTCCCGCCTGTTATCTACTTTTCACATTCAAGACATTCCTTATATTGAAATTAACGGTGCGAGACTCAATTATGTTAACAAAATTAAATGTCTAGGAATAACACTGGAAGAAAATCTAGCCTGGTCAGAGCAAACAAACATTACAGCAAGTAAAATAAATTCGACACTCTACTGCCTCAAGAAATTATTAGTTTATAAATCAATTAATATCAAAAAATACTTAGTTAATGCACTCATCATGCCATTCCTACACCAAGTCTGTGTTGTTATGTGTGATTTGAATTACGAATTGTCACTCAAGCTTCATAGGGCATTGAACTGTTGCATACGATTCATTCTAAACTTAAAATACGATGATCGAGTAATTGATAAATACAAAATGTTAGACATTCTCGACTTTTCCCGACTCCAAACTTACTCAATTCTCACTTACTTTTTCAAAATCATTAATCTCAAGAAACCTAGCTATCTATTTAAAGAATACGACCGATTATCTGATATTCATCGAGCTAATACCCGGTTTGCAAATGTGAATTTCAAGATTCCCACGTGTAGAACCACAGCCTATAACAATTCATTTTTATTTAAATCGATCCAGCTCTACAATAACTTACCGGCCAAACTGAAATCCAACGTAACTCTCCCGACGTTCAAAAAGAATCTGAAGAAACACCTATTCGAGCAATGTTAGTACTTTTATTTCACTCTCGGGTCTTGTATTTGTAAAATTTATAAGCACCAAACTTGAGACGTTATGGGCATTTGATACTTATAACATCGAAGTGTGGACTTTTATAATTAGAATCATAAGCATTATATGAATTACTCTAAGTGCACGTATCACTTTTACTATGTAGCATGTACTTGTACGCTGGTTAGGTGGAAGAATGGCCATTTATGGCCAAACCTTGCCAGATTAAATAAAACGAATCAAATCAAATCAAATCAATCTCTCTCTCTCTCTCTCTCTCTCTCTCTCTCTCTCTCTCTCTCTCTCTCTCTCTCTCTCTCTCTCTCTCTCTCTCTCTCTCTCTCTCTTTACTTAGAAAGCGTGTTGATGCTGAACGTCTTGAGGTGCGTCGTTGGTTTATCTCAAAACAGCTTCAATGTGAATTGAGGACCCCCAAAGCAGCATTTGGCTCTCCACCCGTGGAATAACACTTCTCACTCGCACCCTCGGAAAGCCGACCTTCGGTAATAGAGATCCTCCTAAACCCCCTTATCTAAATGGTTCCAATAAATAGGAGCGCCCTTCGCCCCCAATGGCTCAGACGATTAAGCCAGTGAAGATCATTGTTTCCTTAGGAGCCGAAAACCTCCTCTTTTTTTCACTCCTTCCAACTGCCGGGGTATAACCGTAAGCAGAAGTGCCGGAAAGTCGAGGTTTTTCTACCCGAATCTACTCAGATTGCAGAACGAGTTTTTTTTTTTTTCTCGCCGTTTTATGTTCATGTTCCTCGTTGATGTTGTTATGAATGGGGTTTCACGAGAGGGAAAACAGAACGAGCCAACGTAAAATGGCCAAACTTGCCTCTGTTGGTAGAGAATACACGCAAAAATAAGAGCATAAGCCTGAGAGAAAACTTTAAAACACGATTAAACGGAAGGCTATTCAAGAGGTCGTCCCATTGAAGTCGTGCATTCCGTCAAAATCCCTAAATTGGTTGAAAATTGGACGTGTTTTAGATATTAGTCAGACTGCGGTTGTTTTTAAGACCGTGTTCGTTTGGATATGGTCATGTTATAGTCATTCGTAAGACTTTGGTCATTAACAAGACAGTTGTCGCATTGATTTGGTCGTGTTTTGGTCGTTCTTAAGATGGTTGGTTGTTGACTGGATTTGGTCATAATTTACTCATTTCAGTAGGCACTCTCAACGATTTATCAGAGTCAGGTATGGGCAGGGTCTGTCTGGCTACATGCAAACCAGACAGTGTGCCCCCCAGGGATCGGTTTAAAGACCTACCCTTTTTATGACTGATGTGCTGGTAACCACGATCGAGCGAGAGTCCCCTGGAACAAACTCTCGCATTTAATGCACTCCTGTATGCTGATGAACTCCTGATATGGGCAACCAGCTCATCAATCCCAGCACTAGAAACCAGCATAAACGGCCCCCTGGCCACTCTCGCTGAGTGGTCGAATGAAAACTGCATGATTGTTAATCCCACCAAGACGGAATATCAGCTACTCGCGCTCTTGAAGAGGCCCGACCCAGTCTGCATAAAGTATGTAGGTACTGAACTGGTAAAAACCGACTCAGCCGCATACTGCGCATACCGCGCACTTCGGAGTGAAGCTGGATAACCAGCTGACCTGGAATGCTCACATACAGCAGGCTGTAGAAAAAGGGAGGCCGAGAATGAAGCTGCTGAACCGTGTGGCAGGTGCCACTTGGGGTGCTTCACAAGACCTTCTCAAGAAGAGATCTGGTATTCCCAACTGGATGAACTACACTCCTCCACAGGCCAGACTCATGTCCCAGCTCAATTTTTCCTGTGTAGTAGGAAACAAGGCACGAGAAATGAACCAGGATTTAGGAGTCCCAGAGCCTTTCCCGCAGGACTCTAAAGATATTTACTGGAAAGGACTGAGAAATCCTTGCAATAGAGGAAGGACATGTCCTTCCTCTATTAATACTATTTCACCTCTCCACCCGCGGCGAAATTCGGTAGCCCTGTTCAGGATGATCACCAGCCACGACTACCTCCACAAGCACATACACTGGATAGGAGTAGTCGATTCGCCAATTCCTTTGTGCAATATGGGAGACAAGGACAGCCGCCATATTATGGAGTGCCCTGAACTGGAAGATAGGCAGGAACACGCTAGAAGAAACTGCGTGTGAGAGGTATTGGGCAGCAAGAGGTACTAATCTGATGAACGATACAGGCGTAGGTAAATATATATATATATATAATAATCTAAATCACTAATAAATAAAACTATATTACATTTTAACACATAAGTCCTACTCATGAGTGGGTACTTGTTGCAACAACTGTTTTTGTCAAATGAACGGTTAGAATAAAGATTCTAAGAGATTCTTCTCCAAGTGTTGTAGCTGCAAAAAAGTAGAATAGGGGTCCACTTCCCTGCTGTCGTGTCCAGGCAGGCGGTCATTGCGGCCCAGCAAGACAACCATCGTCTGAATTCAGTCGTGTTTTAGTTGTTGGAAGTTTTTGAGTCAATCGTCGTCTGGATTTGACCGTGTTTTAGTTTTCGGCCGTGTTGGTAGTTTTCCAGACATTCGTTGTCTGGATTTGGTCGTGTTTTAGTTTTGGGTCGATTTCCTGACATTCGTCATCTGGATTTGCTCGTGTTTTAGTTTTCAGTCAATCGTCAATTTCAGACACTCGTCGTCGTCTGGATTTGGTTAAATTCTTTCGTCGAAACAAGTAAACGAAGAACAGTACAAATATCTCAGGTATTGAGAATAAACAAACGGGGAAAGCTCGACGAATCTTAATGACATCAGCCGGAATGAAAAGAGTAAACTGGTTTAACTTTGAAACTAAATAAAAGTTTCAACAACTTATTATCATTCCCCGCTAAGCCCAAACTCTCTCTTTTTGTCCTCCCCGCAATCAGATAGTTTTCAAGTCGACCCCTTCGCCGGAGGGGTTTTTCCCTCAGATCAATCTACAAGAGGGCGTTATATCCAAGTTTATTTCCTCTAATCAAGAAAAGCCCCCCCCCCCCCCCCCCCACCACCCCTCTCGGCTACACCACCCCAGCGGTTATTACGAAGAATAAGGTAAGATAAATTAAGAAAATACTGGAAGTTTTTGCCACTCTGGAGAAAGCGGGAAGGGGAAGGTTTTTGTCCCGGAGCGTGCTCCGGATAATAGACAAAGTTCTCGTATTGTAAGGTTTTCCCACCTTTTTCCCCCCGAAAGAAAAACCCCTCGCACCCCGAAAACTTCTTCATAACTCCTACCGGGCACCTTTTCATTTCTGGCGTCCGAAAGATCTTTCACCCGGTATGAAACCGAGCTAAGGGATATACTACTGAACCAATTTACCCCCCCCCCCTCCCACTCCCCCATAACTAAACGTCAAACCGCGTTGATTGCTAACCTGTTCGAATTCTCATGGGTTTTCCCCCTCGTTTTTCCGACCCTCCGCGAGCTACACACTTTTATCCCTCTAAAGAAAAGAACTTTCGGCGAAAGGCAATATCCTCATCGCTGTGTACTCGAACGGAATTCTTAACAAGCGTTGGTTTTTCGGTTGGCTTTCATAAAGCTAAAAACGCCGAAAACTTTACACAATGGTTTATTATTCTCTATAAATTATCCAAAAATTAATTCCAAATCAATACAAAACATTCAATTTAATAATTTCATTTATTGTATTTAATAATTTGACATTTTTAAATAGGTAGGTACCCAATTATTATTCAAGAATTTATTTTTATTTTCTTGTAAAGTTTGTGGTCGGATGTGGGAGCCCGAAAAATGGATTTTGCGTCCTCGGAAAACGACACCTCATTCGATTTCCTGGCATCCTTCAAAAGCCCCATGAAATACTCAGAGATCGTCCCGGTAAAATCTGACGGCTCTGGGACCGAAAAAATGGAATACGTTCAAAATATGTACTCCGAAAACGACACCCCACTCTACCCCATATCCAAAACCCTTCGAAAACCACTCCCGTAGCCTCTTTTTGGTCCCACAGAGCCCCACAGGTTGGGGCGTTGGGACTGAAAACCTTGCGGGCACAACTTGATGCTAAAATGAGTATTTAGTCAAAATTATAAATTCACCTAATACCTGCTTGAACAGATAAGAGACCCATAAAAATCCATAAAAACAAGTGAATTCGACGCCCAAAATTACTCAAAAAACGACGCTTCAATCGACCTCCTGGGATCTTTCAAAAGCGACGCATGTATACATAATACACCCCCATAGAACTCACACACATCCACGGTAAGGTCCGCCAGAAATGGACTCTCCGTCAAAACACTTAGAAAACGACAACCCACTCGACCTCATGGCCCAAGACCTTAAAAAAAACCTCATGTTGCCCTTTTTTTTAGCTCCACAGAGCCCCACGGTGTACTGGATGGGTTTGAGGCTCCTCATAAAATAAGTCTACGCCCAAAATTACTTCGAAAATTACCCCTCATTTGACTTTCTGGCCCAAGTCCTTGAAAAACTCCATTTATAGCCCCATAAGTTGTCGATTTTGGTTTATTATTCTTGGAATAATACACCTATGTTTTCGCGACGGGGGTCGACGACTCCGATCGGGCTCAAAATTTGACATTATCGTTTTCAAGTGGTCTACATTCTAAATCCGAAATGTCCGTCCGCCGTACGCCGTACGCCGTACGCCGTCCGCCGTCCAGGCCGTTTTGGGCAGTAGGAATTTTTTTAAAAATCTGAAATTTCGACAAAATACTTGGTTTACCATCTAGTTGTGCCCGCAAGGTTTTCAGTCCGATCGCCCAAACCCGTGGGGCGCTATGGGGCTATAATCGGGCTACGGGAGGGGTTTTTTGAAGGCTTTTAGCTATGGGATCGAGTTAGGTGTCGTTTTCGAAGTATTTTTGGACGTAGAATCCATTTTTTGGGGTCCCGGAACGATACGATTTCACTGTGCCGATCTATAGGGCTCTCATGGGGCTAAAAATGGGATTTTTGAAGGATCCCAGGATGTTAAATATTTTTCGAGTAAAAAATACGGAATTTTTGAAAAAAAAACACATTTTTGAACAAAAAAATCCAAAAAAATTTTTTGAAATAAAAATCCAAAAAAACATTTTTTTTTTAAATTTTTTCATTGACAGAATTAAATTTCTGCACAAGTAATGTATATCAAAGAATAATAAACCCTTGTGTAAAATTTGCAGCGTTTTTCGTTTCATATTCCTCTGTGTAGATTTTAACTGTGTTTTTCGAGCAAATTTAGGAGCATAAATGTTCTAAAGACACAGTTAAAATCTATTATTAAATTGATATTTTTTAAGATTATTACATTTTATAGATAGGTAATCTATCTGTTTTATAAAATAGATGTTTTTCGAAAATATTTGTTGATTTTATCGAACGTATCAATCCGAGCCCTAGTCATCAAAGTCATGAAATGAAAAAATAAAAATCTTGTCATAACAAAACTGCAACTCACACGAACACATATTTGAATTGAACAATAATGAATGTACCTAACGTTAATCGAATGCACAACAATCGTGATTCAATAATTGATGTGTTTGGGGGTTACCTAATGGTACCTAATGGGGATCTGAAACCGTATTTGCGTTAATGGCCGGCGATTTGCATATGGTAGACTGGCTTAACCATAATCCGCTCGAACAGTGTTGCCACCCGTGCAAATCTTCCGCGTGTCCAATCGACTTGAGCCGCCCGCGGGGTGGATAGATTGAACTCGGCTGGATTTAGAAAAAGGGAAATAGCCTGGTGAGGGATTAAGCGTTGAACGATCGTCGGACACAACCGCGGGGGGTGGTCGTTCATCCACCTTGACTTAGCGGGAGGATTATGGGCCGTCGGTCGATTTAAAGTTAAATTGGTTTGTCGTCGATTTACGAAATGCCGGAAGGTGAGTGGTGGGGAGGATGCAAGTTGGGGGTTTACAGCGAATCAACAATGGGACGCCACCGTTTACGTGGAACAACCCACCGCATCCAATTACTAAAAAACGACCTAAACTGACCCAATCGGCGACAGCTTTAATTCAACAGTATCTGTAATTAACTCGGCTAATCCGGTTGACAGTATTTGGTCTTTTTTTTTCATACAACTATTGGATCTTGGTCGTTTTCAAGACGGATGTCGTCTGAATTTGGTCATGTTTTAGCAATTATTCGAACAATTGCTAATAACAACCAAAATCCAGACGACAAATGTTTTGAAAACGTTCGAAAATCAATTAGCCCCTGAACCACTGCGTGCCAATACACAATCGATTCCCCAAACCTGCACACTCAAGCTCTTCACTTCCCGAGCCAATTCGAATTTCAAACGAGCTGTTGACTCGAAAGATACGAACTCCAAAACCCCTCCTGTTAACCCTAATTTGACGTCTTGTTATTGGAAAAGAAAACAAATTTAAAAATCGTAATAAATGTCAAGAGGTGCTCGAAGGGGACGAAGGATATAACAAGACTGAACTCATGAATTAAACAATGGGATCTTCCGACATTAATTTAATAAGTAATGACGAATAGAATATGAAGAAGGGGAGAGCAACAGACTTAAGAGAGTTTTTGAAGGGTTTTTCACCGAGGGGTTGAAAGGTTTTGGAATAGTTGGGGATGTAGGAATGATTGGTTTTTTTGATCGGCCTCAAAATTCGTCATTATGCGTTTCAAGTAGTGTAGATTCCACAAACGAAATGTCCGTCCGCCATCCGAGCCGTTTTGGGCAGTAGGAATTTTTTTTTTAATTTGAAATTTTGCCCCCGTTTCCCCTAACGTGTTGCGGCCATTGAAGGATGTCAGAAGGTCGAATAAGGTCTCCTATTCCTAGTCATTTTGGATGCATAATCCATTTTCGGGGGTCCCACATCTATCCAAACACTGTACAGGATTTGTTTATTTATTTTTATTCTTTTAAAATAATATTTTATTAACAGAAATAATTTTTGCATCAATTTTCTATATCAAAGAATAATAAACCTTCATATTATGAGATTCGCAGTTTTGCTTCCGAGTCTGGAAGGCAGCGGAAGCTTTGTGTTCACTTTCAAAATGAAAAAAAAAATTGTTGTGCTCCAAAATCCTAGGCAGGCAAAATAATATTATCGAAGTCCGACATCAATCAAAAGCTCTAAGAGAGACTTGGACTGGTGGACGACAATTCTGACAATGCCCCAAAATCGCTATCCCCGCATCTGTTACAACCAGCTACTCTCAACAATAGACAGAGAGGAAGATAAAGAAAAATTCAATTGGGCCGCACAATGGAAAAAAATCCTCATCAAAATGGGTTACACAGAAATTTGGGACTCGCAAAATGCGACGGAAGTCAATCGATCGAAAAAGGCCATCTTGAATACCTTCACCACTCTAGCCGTGTAAGAGGATTATGAAAGGATCCTTTGCTCCACGTACAACAAGTCCTATATCAACATTGTTGGAAACTATTCATGCCTCGGGAACTACCTAACTAAATTGGGACGTGCCGATGAAAATGAAGAGACTAATTAGCCAGTTCAGACTGGGTGGCGACACCCTGCCAAGAATGTTTCACGAGGAGAACACCTGGAAAATCGACCAAGCCGGGATCTGTTTTTAATGCAACTCAAATGAGCAAGAAACTGTAGACCATTTATTGGGACGATGCTCACAGGTGGCAAATGAAAGATGAATGCATGCATAGCTTCTACTCGGAATCCGAGTTCGCGGTTCCATTCAAAAAATTAATTGTTAGAGGAGAAGGTGGGAATATGGACCCCCTATTCATTTTTTTGTTTTGAAAAATCAAATTTCCAACTAAGGGCTCAACTGCTTATGGCAGAAGGCTTCATTGCTCACCGTAAAGTGACATCAAAGTTGGAAAACAATTTAGATCGAATTTAGGTGTCATAAATTGAGTTTTTTCAAGAAATTACTAAATTGTGTCTTTGCAAATATTGTAGGTAATATGGACCCCAAGGTATTTTGGGTAAAAAAGTGGAATTATGGCCAAAAATCGCAGGAGAATCGAGTTTATCATAACAATGATGGCCGTCTGCCATAAACAGTTGAGCCCTTAGTTGGAAATTTGTTTTTTCATAACAAAAAAATGAATAGGGGGTCCATATTACCACCTTCTCCTCAGCAGGAAAAAACATGGCGTCACAGTAAGCATTGCGGGGTCCATATTATAATCATCGAAGGAGCCATTTTATCAAAAACGACCTTCTCAAAAACTGTGTTTTTTTTTAACCTGCAGGTAAACGATATTCAGGATACAAAAAACGGATTATCACAGCCTGAAACATGCTCGTGAAGGGGGAGCATCGAAATTTGCTCGAATTGAAGTTTAAATGAGCAAAAACGAAAGTTTTAATCAATCACCTCGTTCAATATTTGATGGAGCAGGAAAAAACATGGCGTCATAGTAATCTTGTTGATGGAAAACTGAGCGTCCCCGCTTGCCCCCGTCGCTCCCCCACTCATAAGATACAAGCCGCTTCTCCACTCTTACCCCCTCCCTGGTCTGAGAAAGCGCGGGGGTCCATATTATGTGAGGGGTCCATATTCCCACCTTCTCCTCTATTAAAAGTTAATTGTGGCGAGCTACCGCCAAAAATTCAAATCGCACTGGAGGGGCCCCAAACCCACTTTTCTCGTATCCTGACGTCAAGTACTTTCTCAGGAGATTAAAGTTCAAGACAAGGTTCCGGACCCGAATAGGGTCGTCTTTCAAGCTCGCAAAAATGTCTTCATTCGGTGGTTGTTCGTTCTCATATGCCCAGGGATCAGGTATTATATACCTGTATAACAGATCCCTGCATACGCCTGGATATCAATTTCCATCGCTATGGGGCGGTGACTCCTATGAGTCGCCCGATTGATTTTGAAAATCACTTCTCGACGAGCTCAAAAGGGACGCCATAATCGGCTTTGACCTTCTTCATCCGGTAAAAATCGTGCCGAAGGTGGAAATAGCGTCTTTCCATTGTGACGTAAATCGGATCTCTTCACTAACGAAAGAAAAAGAAGGAAAAGGATCGAACGGCGTCCGTTTTTCCATCTTTCCGCCCAAAGGGTCAGATATCGTGGCCATTTTGAAACGGCGGCGCCTCTTATAACAAAAGCCGATATTCCTACCCCTTGACGGATCTGGAAAAGCTCGGATTGGGCGGAAAGGGGGGGGGGGGGAGTTTTCCCGGAAAACGGCACCCATGTGTCCCCGAGATGATTTAAAGGGTCCAACCTCCCCCCCACCACCCGAAAGGGAGAAGGCTTTTCGCATTTGTTATCAAAATCCCCCGGTATTTGTCATGATGGGCTTACACTCGGCGGAGGGAAGAAGGACAGTCTTGAAGGAGGAGGAAAACTGGGTTGAGGGACTTCCACGGACTCGGGACCCCCACCCATCACCCACCCACCACGGCACGTTTAAGATATTGCTTACCCGGATCAAAACCTTCCCTATGTAAAGTCAGCCCTCTCGTAATACCGACACTACGTGATCAAACTGTTCCAACAGGCCCAACATGACACAATCAAACCAACTCAAAGCTTGAAAGTGTCCAGTGAATTGAGGCTCAAAAACGCTGCAAATTTTACACGAAGGTTTATTATACTTTGATATTCACAAATTTCACCAAGTTGTAAAAAAAAATTTTTTTTTCATTAAAAAAAATAAAAATGAAAAATGTCCTGCACAATGTTTGGACAGATGTGGGGCCCCAAAAGATGGATTATGCGTCCAGAATGACTCGGAAAACGACACCTCATTCGACCTTCTGACATCCTTCAGAAGCCCCATAGATCCACACGATGGAATCGGGTCGTTAAGAGACCCCCAAAAATGGATTCTACGTTCAAAAGTACTTCGAAAACAACACCCCGCTCAAATCATACCCGAAAACCAGCAAAAACCCCGCCCGTGGCCACAGGATTGGGCGAAATGCTGAAAACCTTGCAAGCACAACTAGATGGTCAAAATTTCAGATTAAGAAAAAATAATCCTACTGCCCAAAATGACATTGAAGTAAAATTAGTTGGAAACGCTCAATAACGAAAAAAAAGATATACCTACGCACTAAAATAGGAGTGTCTGAGGAAGAGATATGGAGGAGACGCCAATGCGCAAGAACGCTGCTTTGTGGACATCCATTTAAGGGGCACTTTTAGTAAATTCAACCAAGAGCCTAACTATAAAATTTCCAAACTTACTTGAGACGAAAACCTCCCCGGGCGAGGGGGTGAAGGGGCTTGCTTGAATAGAAGGGTTCAGAATTTCTAACCTGGCCTCCCATACTATTTCTGAAGGCCCATTTACATTTGTCACACATTCGTATTATTGAGCAATGGGCGATAGAAATGTTATGAATCAACCGGATGTCGTCTCAAGTAAGTTTGGAAATAGTATAGCTACATTCAGGAATTCAAGGAAAATTGGCTAAAAAAAAAAAAAAAAACTTTCCCGGTAGTTTACCTGACCTATAAATTGGTCATATTGACGTATTGAAGAACAACGCAAACTATGAACCAAATGCAATAAATTAATAACTATAGGGGAAAAAAATTGTTTTAAGTTATATTTTCTGTTGAAATGTTATAATAAACAGCTAAACACTTCTATTTTGCCATTTTTATGTTAAGCCCAGCTTTAACAATGAGTCTGTCACCTTAAATAATTGCCGCCACCTTTTAGCATCATAAGCGGCGCTCATTGGATGGGGGGGGGGGGGGGGCTGAAAACCTTCATACATATATACAGGATTTGAGGCTGATTACCAACATACCCCATGTTCCTATACCTGAAATTGCTCCTTACTCTGTATTTTTCCAAAAAACTGGAAGAAAACACTTTTCCAGTATATTTTTTAATATTATTTTTAATATTTAAGCCAAAGAAGGATTCTCATGAAGTTTTTGCACGAAGAAGAGTTGAAGAGCAATAATTTTTGCGTCGAATGAACACCCAAAAATTGAAAATTGCTACAAAAATAAAAGAGTAGGTAGATGATTTCGTCCGAACAACCGTACGATTTGAGGAAGTGGCTGCAAAAATTCACGTGCCACATCTAAATTTACAACTATTTCAAAGTTCTGAAAGAAACGGCGTGCATACAAGTCTGCAACCACAGGAGAGCATTTTCATGTCTACGTTCCGTAGTGCGGAGACGTTTCATTTTATTCATGCGATGAAATGAATTTACGGGTCAACAATAATAATCTTTTGTTTACGTGTATCCTGGGACGATTTTTCCTGTCGCTCGAAGGGAAAGCTTTTTGGTAACGCTTTTTTCGTTTATGTGCCAAAGCAGACTTGAAAATGTCAAAAGAACGGATGTGCCAAAACCTAACTACGGAAAAATGTTATGACTTTTTTCATTATAAATTTTATTCTTTCCAAACATGTAATGTTTAATAATTGAAAATTTTTCACAATTACTGTAAAGTAGAACAATCCAAAACAAAAAATGATAACCGAAAAGCACGTCTTTTTTTAAGAATAATTTATTCTGGCATTATTGCCGAATAAAGTATGAGAACTCAAAGTCAGAGATAACTGAAATCCTCAGAAGCAGGAAGTTCTTGAAAACCATTTTTTTTATCGTGAGCGGTCCCTCTGTATTAAATACCGACCGAATTTTGGTCATGTTCTAATCATTCGCTGGATTTTGGTCGTTTTCAAGGCGGTTGTTGTCAGGATTGGGTGGCGTTTTAGTCACTTTTCGAATTTTAATCGTTTTTGAGGGAGGTATCTTCAGGATTTGATCTCGTTTCAGCCAGTAGTAGGATTTTGATACTGGATTAGTGATATAGATTGTAGTTCTCAAGACAGGATCTGTCTGGACTTGGTCTCTTATAGTAATTAGTCCAATCGGTGTCGGTTTTCAAGTGTCTCACTGCTGTGGTTGTTTTCAATTTCTAAAGCAAGGGAAAATTAATTCAATGAAGAGACAAGTTTGCGCCAACATTATCTCAGTGGGTAATTTATTAGGCGGGCCGTCTCCCTCCTGTTCCGTGTCAACCTGTTTATTATGCATGACCGACTGTACGGGGTAATACTTGGTGCCGAGGATTATGGGGAGGTTATAAGGGCTGAAGTATTCATCAGAGTCATCAAGTGCGCTTCGTGGGGGGAGCTGGTCGATTCTGGGCTGGCAATTCCGTTCGAGGGGCATCCGGAGAATTATTCATGTTTAATGATCGGTATTGGCCGCACTGGGCGTCGAATGATTGGGGGGGGGGGGGGGGGGGGTCGATTGGGAATCGAATGTAACATACTGGATCCATTAGGCCGTCCCGGAGCTCTTACCCCGATAAGTTACGCATGCTTCTGATTACTAATCGATTCCCGCCGAACAAAGTGGCGGCACAAAAGCGGGAGAGAGAGTGAGAGGAAACTCCGCCTTTTTCCCGTTTTATGAAACGGTTCTCTAGGCTTTTCGAATGTGTGGGGGGTGCTTCAATTGAAAATCACTGCGGTGGCACCTGAATGGGTTTTGAGCTAATGGACGAGACGTGATCGCATAAGCCACAAATATCGAACAGCGAATCAATCGAGATAGAAAAAAAGCAATCATGCAGCAACTCGAATAACACGTCTAACATAGAGAATGTCTAACAGTAGGGGAGACCGGGGCCAGTTGGCATTGTTTTTGGGAAAACGTTGCTGGTGTCTAGAAAAACAATTCAGGCTACATTTTCATACAATCTATAGATTTACGATAGTAAATCACTGAAAGAACAGAGAACGGAGAGGCCAAGTCATTGCAGGACAAATCATTGAGGAGAAAAAAAGAAAATCGTTCGCCACGAATAGGGTTGCCATACATACTATTTATATAGTATTATACTATATTTTGATCTAGTGTTATCTAATCTAATCAGCTTAATATGTGCTAGCCCATCGTACTCTTCTCCAGCTCTCATTTGTTAGCTTCTGAAATTTTGTAGCCGAAGAAAGCTATTATGTGGTCGTGGAGGGAGAGCGCAGAAAAATTCGTAGGTATCGTCCCGATCCAGTAGTTGTAGTTTCTTCTCTAGTCACGTCCTCTCCCTGTTTCATAAGGCAATAAAGCGCCTGGAAGGCATCAAAGATTTGAAATGCGAGCGCGAAAGTCGAAAAGATGACGGTTTTAAATTCTATTACCGGTCGAAATTTCATTGGTTTTAAAACGACCAAAAAAATGACCGAGGTCTGAGTTGAGGTCTGTCGATTCAGAGGAATGCATGAAATGTCTTATACTGCCAAATGGGTGGATGGCATCGGAGGAGTTTGCGCCAGTCTTTCAGGAGTAAAACCATTTTTGTAACCAATAAGTAAAAATTCAGAACAGTTCTAGTTACCATTCTTAACACAAAAAATATTAATTTTCGGTTTATTATTCTTGGAATAACACACCTATGTCATCGCGACGAAGGTCGAAAATTCTCATCGGCCTCAAAATTTGACACTGCGTTTCAAGAGGTCTAGATTTCAAAAACGAAATGTCCGTCCACCGTCCAAGCCGTTTTGGGCAGTAGGATTTTTTTTTTTTTTTTTTAATCTGAAATTCTTTCAAAATACTCGGTTTACCATCTAGTTGTGCCCGAAAGGTTGTCAGCCCGATCGCACAAACCCGTGGGGCGCTATGGGGCTAAAATGGGGTTATTTGAAGGGCTATGGGATCGAGTTAGGCAGCGTTTTCGAAGTTTTTTTGGACTTAAAATCCATTTTTGGGGGTCTCGGAACGATCCGATTTCACTGTGGCGATCTACAAATGGGATTTTTGAAGGATCCCAGGAGATCAAATATTTTCAAGTAGCTAAAAACAAACGCTGCAAATTTTACACAAGGGTTTATGCAAATAGAACCCACTGTGTCGCCTGGATTTGTCGTTTTCAATCCCATATTCGTGTTATCGTCGTGTGTTAAGACTGTTAAAAAAGAGCTGGAATATTAAATATTCCAAATTTTGAATAATATTACTAAAAAACCGCACGGTTACGAGGATTTCATTCAATCATTCATTCTTATGACATACAAGGCGGCAAATTGTGTATTTGAAAGGGTCACGTTGCTGTCAGTGGTGGTGGGGGGTGAACTTGAATACCGAAAGCGTCCTCCGCATTCAATTCCTCGGGGAGTCCCCCCCACCACAGGCAGTGGTGCGGGGATTGTTCCCAAGATAAAGTCAACAAAACAAGTCCCGTCAAGTAACAATATTTGACTAGAAGGAGTTGGATATTTGACCTCCTGAGGGGGTGGGGGAGTGAAACAAGCCCGAAACAAGGTGCAGGTGGAAGTCCTCCAGACGCCCCCCCCTCCTGACCCGGTTTTAATAAAGCGACCCCTTCTCCCCCCCTCACCCTCACTACTGACCCTCCCACAACTTTTGCACCCTTCGACTTCTCCCCTGTATATATTTGTGTTCCTCCTCCTCCTCCTCCTCCTCCTCCACTTCTTCTTCCTCCCATCACGGAAATTAGAATCAAACCAATTTCGCTAAATTGCTCCCACAGTAAATTAACTTATCGATCCGTTCGAAGGTCTTGCGAGGGTCTGGAAATAGACAAAGACCTGTGTTTACGGCTTTAACCTTCACAAACCCCTTCGAACCAACTAGAAAATCTACTTCACGTAGATCGACATCTCACGACGCACTGTAGGGCACCATCGAAAAAACGTGGCCAAAAATCCGATTGTATCTTTCATTCGATATGTATGTTAATTATTAAATAATAAAAAATAATTATTAAAAATTAAAGTTAAGGGATTCTTAAAATAAACAAATAGGTAATCAAATTTCAACCACAAAAGTTGATTTCGACAAGAATAGCGCACATTAGCGGGCAATTCCGTGGATTATGTTAGTTAGGTAATAGATTCTATGGATTATCTCAGTGGATCATGTTAGATAGATTCTATCCACAATCCACTATGGATAACGATCTGATCTGAGAACTTATCCTTAAAAAAAAAATCTACAATACATACCGAGCAATTCTCACTAATGAAATAATCTCATTTTTGAAAATGATAGATTCTTACCGTTCGCTCACATGTTTTCCGGCCCAATCGTCACTCTGTCCACTATTACGTGGGAGTTCGACTGCAGTGACCCGGTTTTTTTTTTTAATTTCCTAGTTGGGGTTTAGACGTTTTGATGAGTTTTTTCGACTGTATCTGGTCGAGTTTTCAGTAATTAGTCAGAGTTTGGTCGTTTTCAAGACTATTGTCTTCTGGATTTGAGCGTATTTAACATAGAATTGTTTTTCCATTAGTAACTAATAACTGTTGGCTAATAACGTTTTGAAGACGACGTTGTTTGGCTTTGGTAATAAAAAAAAACTGATTGATTGATTGAATTCAAGACGGTCGCCTTCTGAATTTGATCGTGTTTTTCAACGCAGAATGTTTTTGAGATAGATATGTCTTTAGGGGAGGGGGTCAGTCCAGAATCTGAGGTATCAAAAAAAAATGTCACACTTTTTGAGACACTTCCCGTGGTGGTAGAGACTTGAAATTTGGAATGAAGGCTCCGTTGGGAATCTAGTTGGCTGAGAATCCATCATTTTGAGATAGGATCACTATTCAGGGTAGTTTGAGGGCAGTTTCAGTCCAATAAGTTAATATGAAAATAGCGGTAACCATCTTAACAACAATATAGGTAGTTAAGAACCGTGGAGTTGAAAAAAACATTAGGTAGGGAAAAACTAGCTACCGTTGTCCTACAATCTGATATTTCATTTGTAGCTTCTTCGGGCCATCTGAACTATACCAAGATGAACATTACAAGACATATCTATGATCCTATGTTTTTCCTTTATTATTTAATTTTTTATTTTTTCATTAGGTGGATTTTAGACGTGTTGAAGATAGTTGTCGACCGTATCTGACCGAGTTTTGAGTAATTGGTCGGATTTTGGTCGTTTTCAAGACACTTGGTGCCAGGTTTTGGTCATTTTCATAGTAAATAGTTAGATTAGGTTATTTTCAAAACACTTCAAAACATTTGGTCGCATTTGGTGTTTGTTACAGGTTTTTATAAATTTTTGATAATTGGAACCCTTCACATTTTCGCAGTTTATTTTTTATTTCGTTTTATTTATTTATTTAGCCGGTAAAAGTGTGCAGAAATTGAGGCAAGAAAGCGTAGGGGTTGCTAAGACGCCCACAGGGGTAGTTACTTCCCCTTTTTCTCGTTCGATTCTTTTCTTACCCTCTTTTTTTCTCTCCCTTCCTTTTTCTCTTTTCTTATTATTTTCACGGGATCTCAGGTGATTCCGATGCATCCAGGGCACCCTTCTTGATTGATGGATGGCAACAGCCCCCCCGTCCCCTTTACCCTTAACATTTATTTCTTTCCCAATTCACTTAATGATCCTTCAAGTTCTCCCCCTTTTTTTTACATCGAAGCTCCTCCGATTTCCTCTCATTTCTTTGTTAAGTGGCCTGCCATTAGCGGGATGATTTATGCCTGGATGGGGAAAGCTAATTGAATAGGAGAATTCACCATCATTGAGCACGCGAAAAACAATTTCCCAATAAAAAAAAAATTTTACTTTATCACTCATCCCAAATGCCATTTTTGTATTCAGCCCCTCACACCTGTATAAAACTAATCCACACTAATCTTCGAGCACAATACTCCTTTTTTTCGAAAGGGAGAAAAAAGGTCCACACACACTGGAGGGAGAGAATAAAAGTTTACGACCAGGAAATAGAACGTCTTGGAGAAAAATAACGCTCCAAAAGGGGGACGAGAGAAACGATAGCTGTATCCACTTGGAGGTGGTGAAAAAGAAAAAGTAAATATAGTATGAGAGAAAAGGGGTCAGCGATAAATTTTACGGTCAACGTGCTCGGCGAGACAATTATTGCGCTTGTTTGTCGTCTGAAATTTCAACTGAAGACAATTTATGTCTTACGGCTTGAATCAATAGCCGGAGTTGAAGAGTATCGTGAAATTGCCCAACACCGCACTGAGAGAAAAGATTTTTTTAGTGGCTAGGTTAAATCCGAAATAACCTCGAAAAGAAATTGAAACCACCTAGAATCAATTGATTCAACCTAGAAAAAAATAGGTCCAGGTTAAAGTAACATAGAAAAATATTAATACAACCTAGACCCATATAGAAACAACCTAATCCGTTATAACCTGCCCTCTGACCACAACCTGGAATAAAAAAGTGTCAACCTAGACCAAATGTGAACTTCACATTTGGTCTAGGATGACATTGTGAAGACCTAGAAAATATATTACCTACCTTTGACTTTTAAGTGGGGTAACCTAGAATCGAATGATTTGACCTTCCATATAATTACCCTCCATTAAAGTCTAGGTTGTACAACTGAAAACAACCGAGAGATTTAAATGGCGAGATTGTTACTTTAGGTAACAACCCAGAAGAAAAAGTTAGACTTTCAGTCTCGGTTAAAACTACAGTAGTACCACAAATAGGTTTAGGTTTAAATAACAGTGATTGTAATTCATTCAATAAATTCCAGGTTGTTTCTACAGTACGCTAAGCGGTCGCGGAGAGCGCCACTGTAGGCGGTGGGCGTTAGTTCTCGTTGTCTTGGCACCCCTGCTATTTACCCGGTGGGGTTGAGGCCAAATCTCTGTCAAATTCTAATCATCTATTTTCTGTCACTATGTGCAGTCATATTATGACGTCACATTCAAATTTTTGCATTGAGTTGGAAACGTAGACAACCCAGAAAGATAGTTGAAGTTGATAGAACTAACCTGCAATGGAAGTGGAGCAAACCTAGAAAGAAAAGTGGACCACCTAGTAATTTATTAGGACCAACCTGAAAAGAATAGGAAGCTACCTAGAAATTTAACTGGTACAACAGGGATAGTAATTGAAACAACCTCGTAAATAAAGGGGCACAACCTAGAGAAAAATGGGTTCTAGGTTAACGCGCCATGGCTGTTTATTGTTTGAGGTGGGGTGAGAACGTTTTCGTTTTAGGGTAAATCAACCGTCTATGAAAGTGAAAAACATTGAATACCAGGGTGAGACAACCAAGACATTAATGTTTTTAACCTAGACTGTAAATGGATGGAGGCGGCGGCACACACTGTGAACTTAACCTAGAACTAAAGTGTGGGGGTGGCGCATTTTAAATCTTGGTTATTTACATTTTTAGGACGGTAACTTCACCAGTATTTTCAATCTAGGTTAAATGATATTCAACCTAGACTAAATTGTTCCACCCTAGAATGAAAACCAAAAAAAATCTAGGTTGGCAGCATTTAACCTAGAAAAAAACCGAAAAATAACCTAGAATAGGCCCTTTTTTTTCTCTCAGTGCGTTCAATTCAATTTAAGTGGAACACTTTGCGGGCAAACTGCTAGATGTCGTATCACCTGATGGACAGGAAAATGCGGAGTGCAGGTGCAGTTTTCTTTGGTCCACGTCACGAGTCGTGATCTGCTTCAGAGGTCCCTGTAGCTGCACAGAAGATTCACTTTGGACAGACTTGCTATAGCAGTATTTTATAGAAGCGGCTGAGTAGCCTGCTGGGGACACCACTTAGTACGGATGTTGGGAGTACAGGAGCATAATGCGTTTCTAATTCATTGCTAGGTTCATCAATATGACACATTGTGTGTAGTGTGTGTGGTGAAATGCCTCGAGCGTCATATCTAGGATTACGCCATCGTTGTCTTTGGAGGAAGAGGAAGGGAGTGCATCAATATACCTAATAGGTATTACCTATCTAAGGCATAATGCGAAGTGTCGCGATCCGCTGACCTAGAAAGTGATATCGATGCATAATTGGAGGATTGGCGAGCTCCCGGTTGGCACTATAATATAGTGCCAACCGGGATATTATGTCGAGTTGGCCTGGAGTGCATAGATCTTTTGAAGAGTGCTGATGGGGGATCTGGCTCGTGCGGTGTTCCTGCTGCGGAGGCTTTCCAGGGCTGTGTCTCGCACCATTCTCCGTAGAGTATACTATCCCTTCTTTGAATCGCGTGCGAGCTATGGGGTGCTGCTGTGGGGGCGCTCGAGTGGTGCAGCAGGAATTTTTCTCCAGCAGAAGGCGGCCATCCGTATTCTGAGTCGTGCCGGTCGCAGGGACCACTGTAGGCCGCTCTTCAGGAGTGCTCGCGTGCTCACTGTGCCGGCCCTGTATGCCCTAGCTCTGCTGACCAGGATCAGGCGTCGCATCGCGGATTATCGTCGCCGGGGAGATGTGCACGGCCATGGCACGCGATCGCGTGCTGACCTCTGTGTGGAGCGCCATCGTCTCACGCTTGTCCAGGCGGGTGACCCCGACTACCGGGGGGTGCTACTTTTCAACCGGGTCCCTGAACGAGCCAGGGAGTTGTCGCAAGGGGCTTTCGACGGACGGGTGAGGCGGAAGCTCGTCGAATGGGCCCCCTACTCGGTCGCAGAAATTGAGGAATACAACTGGTCCTAATTTTCTCGTTTGTTGTTGTTGTTGTTGTTGTTGCTTCACAACAACAACATAATATTGTTGTACCTATTTGTTGACTTTTGTTACCGACGTTTGACATAAACCATACTGTTGTTTGGCGACAATAAATAATATTGAATCTTGAGTCTTGGGAATCTGATATCAAGCATTCAGTGTCGTGATATCAGTTCGCCCTGAGCCCGCAGTTTTACTGGAAATCAGCTCGCTGGCTTCCACAAACGAATTGTCACCAATGGAGGCCTGGCCAGCTCACCCAGTCTGACGAGGGTCTGATCTCCTGGCTCCTACAAGCGAATCGTCGCCAATAGGGGCCTGGACAACGGACTCGCGCAAAATAATTGGTTCCACTGATCTGGCACCCTCAGGATTCCCGGTCGGCGGAACCATCCAAAAACACTGCGATTAAATGTTGATATGATAATGAATTTAAACGATCATAAAATATCAGTGAAACGATTAAACGGCAGCGATCGCTGGGCCCCACTCTTCTCGAGATTTGAAGAAGAGTGGGGCCGTGAGGGGAAATGGGAAATTTCAACCTGGTTTTTTCTAGTAAGGGTCAATGTTACGGGACCTTTCAATCGCAATCCCTTAGATCGGCATTTAATGTATAGTTTGGAGACTTGATTCAATCAATGATGTTGAACGAGGACTGACACGGACTTAGCTTACCAATACTGCGTTGCAAGGTACTCACCTGGAAAGTAAAATACAAATTAATACAACAGTTTCATAATATGAACTAACACAACAGTTTCACACATCGCAACTCTCGCGTGTCTCGACGTAGGGCAACATAGACCTCTGTTCAGCAAGGGGCGCCTCCATCACCCGCCTCCGGAAACGACACCCCGCTCGTTCCCTTATCCTAAATCCTTCGAAAACCCCTTCCGTAGCCATTTTTCATCCCAACTGAGTCCCACGTTAGAGCAAATCAGGTTGAACACCTCGCGAACACAACATGCAGTTTAACAGAAGGCGCCGGGTCAACGGACCAACATTCGGGCGCCGTTCTTGGAAAGGAAACCCCGTGAAAATTATTAGAAAAGAGAAAGAAAATAAAGAAAAGAAGGGTGAGTAAGAAAAGAATCGAACAGATGGGGTGGGGATGGAAAACTACCCTTCTGGGCGTCTAAGCAACCCCTAAGCTTTCTTGCCCTGAACCTGAGGCCACTTTCACGTTAAGCCCCACCAAGCAGGGGAGCTTCCCCGAAGTATTTTCCTTTTCCAAGGGATAATTGCCCCCCTCCACCCTTACCTACTTTTCCACCAACGACGCCGAAAGCGCCTAGAAACGGAAAAAGGTAAGGGATTACCTTAAAGCAATTAACTTGGGAGACGCTCGAGTCTTCCCAGTGCCCCAATTAAAAGAGGGAATGATTAATTGAAATAAATCCCCCCACCCCCACTCCCCTCATCAACCCCTTTTCTTGTCCGAATCCTTCGTCACCGGTTTTCCCACCGACGATTGTCGTAATTAAGGGGAAAATAAAGCCTTTGGCAATAAATAGCTGGCGGTGAAGCTTAGTTAAAAATAATCATTATTGGCCACTCCGGAATAGTTACCACAAAAAACAAAACACATGATGAAATTTTTCTGGAAAACGATGGCGCCGAAATCAAGAAACTGGAAAGTGAAACAAGATACACAAAAAGAAATCGGAAACACAAAAAGAAACTGGAAATACACATAAAAGATACACAAAACAGATACTCAAAAAATATATTTAAAAAAGATACACAAAAAATAAACGAAAAGAAACTGGAAACTACTATCAAGTAGTATCAACTCTTGATACATAAAATTGATCATAAAACAGAACCTAGAATTGAAGCTATAGGTAAACACAAAAGTTGAACTTGAAATATAACCATGAAAGGCTGATGTGAAATATGGAACAGATGGCAAGGCGAAAGTGAAACTTGATAACGAATGTAGGAACACAAAATTGAAACTTGAAACCCGAAAGTAAATTTTGAGATAGAAACTATAAAAACTGAGATTAGAATTAGAAAATTTGCCAAAAGTTATCAAAAATTCTCGAAGTATAACATGTTGGACGAAAGTGAATTATTAAGAAATTTCAATGTTTTGGCAATGTTTTAAGAGAGAAACTAACTATTCGTATACGAATGCGATCGAGGAGTAACTCGAATAGAAAAACATAAACTCTCCCCCATCACAGCATATTTCTTGCCAGTCTTGACCCTAAGATGATCCTACGGTCGTTGGGAGCGCTAGTGTATTGACCGCTTACTTCGGTGTTTTTTTTCTTTCTCGTGTTCGCTTCCAATATTTTCCGCATTTTGTCCCCCCTCCCCTTTTCCGCCTTATCTTCCCCGACCGTCTCGAACATAATTCAGTCCACTGACCAGCAGTGTGATTTAAAGTTCCCCTCTCGGTATCTAAACCGCGCGCAGTAGGGGAGGAAAAAATGACGAATATCTCCTCCTACGATCTCAAACCCCGAAAAATCCCATAACGGGCTTCACAAGTTCACGTTGAAGTAATGAAGCTTGAAATGAAAGTCCTTCGGGCGATTTCGATGGGCGGTCCAAGACGGTGTAACGAACTATTGTAATGCGGTAGAAAAAAAATGAGTCCTCTTCGATAAAAATAAAATTGAAATAGAAAAAAATCTATTTTTTATTGTGGTTCGTAAATAACTGGAAGGGTTCCATTTGTTATTCGAGGATTTACATATGAAGGCTCGAGTAGGTAGCAGCGGGGTCCTTCTGGTCCACTCCTTGTTGGGTTGGGCCTTCGGTTCGGAACAATCGACCCATAACGACTCCTAATTTACGACATGTAATTGCCCGAAAACCTCTGCGACATCCGATAAACGTTTATTGGTTCTATCCTCGCGTGTACTCCCTTCCTGAAGAGTTTTATGTGCGTGAACAGTCCTGATGGAAGACGGTAAAATGGGAAAGTTTATAGGCGGAAGGGATTTTACAGTTCCATGTCCCGTTGTCGTCATAAAGTGCGTCATGAATTCGATGGGTTCCCCTTTTGCGTGAGAAAGTCGAATTCACAGAGGAACTCTTGTTTGGTTGATTTGAGGGTTGTATTTCCATGCCAGGTGGTCCATGTTGGTCTTGAGAACGGTTCATTTTGTTGTGGCAACTAATGTCGAGTGTTGGCAAGGCGAAGGGGCTTCACAGGACGGCAAACCTACACTGGCTGGCGTTGTCGGGCGACAGCTGGGGATTGCCTTCCTTGTAGTCCTGATTGCTCACACCGTTTTGCCGACTCGAACTGGTTCCAGACTGCAGTGAGGACGAGCGGCAGGACGTTAGAGTCCTGATCAAGAGTCCTCTGTTGATCTGACTCAAGTGTCCTCCCGCCTCTGCTTTTCAATATCTCTTCTCACTTTGGGATGCCCGTTCAGCAATTCCAGCTTGTTCAGATATGGGGGTTTGCCTTTGCATCAGCTGCCCTGAAGGCTCTGCATAAACAGCAATAGCAAAGCCCAGGGCAAAATTGGGCCCAGTTGGGGGCGACAGCTGGGGATTACCTTCTTTGTAGTCTTGATTGCTCCCACCGTTTTGCTCAAACTGGTTCCAGCCTGCGGTGGGGACGAGTGGCAAGGCCTTCGAGTCCTGTTCAAAAGTCCTCTCTCGATCTGAATCAAGTGTCCTCCCGCTGCTTTTCAATATCTATTCTCACTCGACCCGAGTCAGTCGGGAGATCTCATAGACCTTGCACGTGCGCCTGGGCCCCTACAAGGGGTTACTGAAACTAAAACTAATAGTTTTAGTTCTGTAGTTTGTGAAACCAACTAATTTAGTTTTATTTTTAGTTTTTTAGGTTCGGAATTAGTTTGTGCCCAACTTGGTGTATACCAAGACACCTTTTCGACACTTTTCATGTACTATCACAGCTGTCTGACTGTAACCAACTGTGATGGCCATCTTTTCTTCTGAATGAAGGAAGAGATTAGATCAATTGCAAAAAGACGAATTGCAACAATTTCTACTTGATCTCAGATACTTCATGAACCAGTATTACCAACAATGAAGTACGACAATTATGCATTATGTCATATACCTTTTTTTTTATTCAAATTGGAAACTGAACTTGGGTGGGCTTCTAACTTATCTCTTCATCAGTGCTTTGGCTGTTTTGGAACTCCTTCTCTTCGTTTTAGACCCATGGAATGCCAAAGTGGCCATGGGCGATAGAAATAGGCGTTTAAACAACGTAAAAGCGCCAGAAACGGCTCTGAATTTGGTCTTCCGAAAAGATACTTTGAGTCATTAAGGGCTAAATCGATTTAGAACTGAGTGATTCGTAATGATGAAAATTAGTTTCCGGTTGGGGAAATTGGTTGAGGGGACTCTATTTCAAGACACCTGTAATTCGTTCGACTGGATGGAAGTCAACCCCTCCTTTTCCTTCTTACGCATGACAAGAGCCAATGACGGAAATTGGCGCTCGTAAAAGTTTCAATATTTAACTTTTTTTCCGCCCCCGCCCGGAAAAAGGCGCTTTGTGATGGGAGGAATTTCGAGGTTATTTTTTCGGGGAGGGGAGGAGATTCCCCTTTTGTTAAAGGGGGAAAGAGAGTAAAAAAGGGAATTAGCGGGAATATAGATCGGTGTAGCCACCCTTGTACGCTTGTTACAATTCCATACTCCGTTTTTCGCACAATGGCTTCGACCCTTCGGCCTCTTATGTGAAATCATTTTCCACTCTATTTTCCGTCCGATTTATTCGCCTGATTCCGCAATCCCCTTCAAGTTGTCCTGCGGTTCTGTTCCAAGAGAGGGGCGATATCGATTCAACTCCCTCCGGAACGAAGAAATTCGTGTTGGGGAAAAGTGAATCGCGCCGAAGTTTCTCCGTCTTGTCGTTACAAAGATAAGATCCACAGATGGTGATAAGACCGGCGTAGAACCTCATGTTTATGGGGGAAGAATGCGGGTGGTACATTACTTAGTGAAAATACTTCCTTTTCTTTTCAAACGCTTCGCGAAAGAGGTAGAAACAAAAACTGAATCACTTGAAGATATCAAAACATGCAACTGAATCAAGAAACTGAAGTGAGAACCATAGAACAGAAATGGAAAGATGAAACCTAAACGTAAACTTGGAAACTGAAACTACTTAGAAATTGGTGGGTGAAACTCAACAAGAACGAACGACTGACACTGTTCAGCGATATTTGACCCCCTAGACTAATTTTCTGTCCAGCGAAGACAACATTTCAGGGATGGCAGACTCCAAAGTTTAGCTAATTAATTATGTTCTGAAAAGTAGTAAACAAAATGGCTTTTATTGCAATTAGCATCGAAATCCCCTTTCGGGTTCAAATCACTCAATGTTGAGATTTTCTGTATGTTGACAAGGTTTCGGGTACTATTAAATAGTAAGTAGTAGGAAATTTTCCTAATGAAAACCTCGGATTCGTGTTCAACGACCCTAAAAAACATAAACCTGTAGACATTACGACTATGTGTAGACATTACGACTATCTCAAACCTTTCCTTTATTTGCCATTTGTCATCCTAATTTCCTAACCCTAAGGATGTTTCCTACACTTCCATGGAAACTTTAATCTTTGAGATTAAGCTGTTAGTCGTTGTGAATCGATTTTTCAGTTTACAACATAACTTACTAAAGGAGTTTGAGAGGGGTGATGCAAGAAACTCACCCCAGGAGCCCTTCTTATACTTGTAGATAACTGGGGTGCTTGGGATTTTTTTCCTGATTCAATAATCTAGTTAGTTATGGAATTGGTATTACCTTCACTATTAGTTGAGGGGGTGAGATATTGTGCATCGCAGGGGATTCTAATGGATCCCTTCGAGACCGGAGAACTTGGAACAAACTTGATAATCTAATTACCAACTCATTCCAAATTGTCACCGCCTGTCGATTCGAAGAGGGGGAGATACAATTAAGAAGCCGTCGAATCAATCTTGTAAACTTCAAGTAATCCAATACGGTTCAACCCTGGATACAGGCCCGTCATTGGCCCGGCAGAGGTCGCTGAGCTAAGTGGAGGTTTTGAGACAGAAACAATCTGAAATTTTGCTAAAGGCCGTTGCTGACACAAAGACTAAGTTGAGAAACAGTTTTATGATGAAACTAGAATGTAGTCTGATACACAAATACTGATCTGGAACAAGGAATGGAAAGTGAAACTTTTTTTTTTTTAATAGGCGTCTCCCCTTGTCAGGGGTTGCCCGAAATCGCCTGACGCCAGGAACTCCTATCCTCAGCTTGGTAGCCCCCCAGGTCCCCACGGTGAAATCGGATCGTTCTGAGCCCCCAAAAATACTTCAAAAACGACCCCAAAGCCGAAACCCTTCAAAAACCCCACCCGTAGCCTCTTTTTATCCCCACAAAGCCCCACGGGTTTGAGGGGATAAAAAGCCCGAGGCAATCGCCCCAACCCGAGAAGAAAAATTTTTTTTCAAGACAAGAAATGGACGCCATAGCTACGAATGCTGAATCACAAATCATAACATCTAACTGCAGTGGAACATGAATAGTAAGAAGTTGACACATGAAACCGAAACAAGAAACTAAAGTGAAAAGCTATTTAGAAAACGTGTTGATTCTTAAACTACATCTCTTCCTTATATTGTTCTCGCAGGAGTTTTTCACGTTTTCCCCAAAGTTTGATACGTCGCTAACAAATATTTGTCGAGGGCGAGAAAAGGGGGAGTTATGAAAATCAGGTACAAACATTCCCCCTTAGGTTAACGCTAAGTAAACACATGGGGGAGTAGAAAAAAGGATGAGGTTTTTTCGGAATGGATATGCTAATGTCTTATTTACCCTGAGGCGCACTCTGGAGGTTCCACGTGGAAGTTTTTTGTTGGCACTACGTGTGGGGTTGAAAACTGACAAGCAGGAGTGAAGAAAGTGAAATTTACATGAGTTATAGTTAACCCTAAATAGCACAAGATAAAAAATGATTCCCAGGTCAAAGCCCTTCAAAAACCCCACCGGCAGCCTCTCGCGAGCTTCTTGAAGCTCCCAAATGAAGGTCTGGAACTTCAATAAATCGATTTTAAGCCCAAAATTATTCCGAAAACGTACCTCACTTGCCTATCAGGCCAAAGCCCTTCATCAACCCCACCTTCAGCCTTTCAAGGGCCTCTTGAGGCTCCCAAATGGTGTTGTAATGGTCTGGAACTCCAATAATTCGATTTTACACCCATAATTATTTTCAAAACAACACCTCACGCGACTCCACTCTCCTAAGCCCTTCAAAAACTCCATCTGCAGCCCCTCACAAGCCTCTAGGAGCCTCCAAATGATGTTGTGAAGGTCTGGATCTTCAATAAATCGATTCTAAGCCCCAAAAAAAGTCACCTCACTTGACTCCCAAGTGAAGAGTCCAGGGGAAAAACCCCGTCATTTATACAAAGCTGATTTTGAGAAAAATGAATTTTAAAGTTTACCAACTAACAGAAACTTTAGAAACTATTTTAAAAATACAAAAAATGTTTTATTTGAACCATCAACTATGCAGATTCACAATATGTTTCCCGAATAACCATTTTTCAAACTATTAAATGATATTTTATACATAATTCTGAACTTATAACGCGAATTCTAACCCTCTTTTACTCCTAAACCAAACAATGGAGAGAATAAAGTATTTTTAAGAATGCAAAACGTATGTTAATATCCACAAAATACCAAAAAAAAAAATGCTTTGTACAATTTGTACACTGTGCATTAGGTTTTACAAAACATTTACCAAAAAAAAAAAAAAAAAAACGGTTTATAAACGTATAAATACGAACGAAAACTACGATTCAAAAACGCTGCAAATTTTACTCAAGGGTTAATTATTCTTTGATATAGGTTACTTTTGCAAGAATTATTCCTCTGTCAATGGAAAAAATTGTTGAAAAATTTTGTTTGAAAAAAGAAAATCCAAAAAACTTTTTTTTACAAAATTTTTTCCATTGACAGAGGAATAATTTTTGCAAAAGTAACCTATATCAAAGAATAATTAACCCTTGAGTAAAATTTGCAGCGTTTTTGAATCGTAGTTTTCGTTCGTATTTATACGTTTATAAACCGTTTTTTTTTTTTTTTTTTGGTAAATGTTTTGTAAAACCTAATGCACAGTGTACAAATTGTACAAAGCATTTTTTTTTTTGGTATTTTGTGGATATTAACATACGTTTTGCATTCTTAAAAATACTTTATTCTCTCCATTGTTTGGTTTAGGAGTAAAAGAGGGTTAAAATTCGCGTTATAAGTTCAGAATTATGTATAAAATATCATTTAATAGTTTGAAAAATGGTTATTCGGGAAAAATATTGTGAATCTGCATAGTTGATGGTTCAAATAAAACATTTTTTGTATTTTTAAAATAGTTTCTAAAGTTTCTGTTAGTTGGTAAACTTTAAAATTCATTTTTCTCAAAATCAGCTTTGTATCAATGACGGGGTTTTTCCCCTGGACTCTTCACTTGGGAGTCAACCTAAACCAAACAATGGAGAGCATAAAGTATTTTTAAGAATGCAAAACGTATGTTAATATCCACAAAATACCAAAAAAAAAAAATGCTTTGTACAATTTGTACACTGTGCATTAGGTTTTACAAAACATTTACCAAAAAAAAAAACGGTTTATAAACGTATAAATACGAACGAAAACTACGATTCAAAAACGCTGCAAATTTTACTCAAGGGTTAATTATTCTTTGATATAGGTTACTTTTGCAAAAATTATTCCTCTGTCAATGGAAAAAATTTTGTAAAAAAAAGTTTTTTGGATTTTCTTTTTTCAAACAAAATTTTTCAACAATTTTTTTACTCGAAAAATATTTAACCTCCTGGGATCCTTCAAAAATCCCATTTTTAGCACCATGAAAGCCCTATAGATCGCCACAGTGAAATCGGATCGTTCCGGGACTTCGAAAACGACACCTAACTCGACCCCATAGCTAAAAGCCTTCAAAAACCCCTCTCATAGCCCCATTTTAGCCCCATAGCACCCCACGGGTTTGGGCGATCGGACTGAAAACCTTGCGGGCACAACTAACCGAGTATTTTGTCAAAATTTCAGATTTAAAAAAAAAATCCTATTGCCCAAAACGGCAACACACAAGATGATGAGATAAGGAGGGGCGCACGCCGCAGCGTTGGCTGGAAATCGATGCTGAGCCCAAAATTTGTCCGAAAAATGTCACCTCACTTGACTCCCAGGTTAAAGCTTTTCAAAAACCCCACCTGCAGCCCCTCACGGGTCTCTAGGAGCGCCCTAAAGGTGTGCGTGAATGCGTGTAATAAGAACGCAGTTAGCGGGCAAAAAACCGCTCCTTGAGTTGTTTACGGAATTCCGAAGGGCGTTTTGAAAGGTCTGTGCCTTTTGATAAAAGGGGTGTATAAGAACTTGTAAATAGTGAAAAATGAAGGAAATTTGATGCTCTACGAGAATGACTTCAAGCAGTAATGTACTGGGAAGCACCGGAGAACAGAGATATCAAGCAAAACCAGTCATTGTTCCTTTGGAAACTTTAGCACTATTCAAGACCTGATAGGTGAACGAAAGATTGAAGGTAGTGCCGACTGATGGAAATTTAATGGTCTAAAATATTGTTATGAGGCAGGAGACGGTTTAGTGGGTACAGTACGGCATCTGTTAGTAACAGACTGTTACCGACAAATAATAATAATAATAATAATAAGATACAAAACAAGTAGATCCTTTCGACCCAAACGGGAAATGCTGGTGGCGTTAAATCTAACAAGTGGATCGAATCTGGCTCGGCGGGGAGCCCACTTTAAGTCAATGAGATCCTCGAGAAGTGGAAATTTTCGGTGTATGGAATTGGGAAACGTGACAAATTAGTGGCGGACGGAACTGGAAGCCAGTTAGTTTCGTTAACAATTTACGGTAGGAAGGGAAAAGGGGAAAAGAGGGAGGTAACGACATTTTACCAATTACCGAGTGGACGGAGAGATGGATACCGTCGTATTGGGAGGGGATCAAGGAGTTGTAAAGTGTGAAAAGGTTGTGGAATGGTTGGTGAATTTGGTAGTTTTATTGTTGAGTTTTGTGCACCTTGGAACAACTTTGGTTGTTTTATGGCAAGCGAAGCGAGCTGTTATCAACCTCCTCCTTCGTCCCTTTGCCCACTCGTCATCTTTATTCGGCTCGTCCCTCCAATCCATCAATACACCTTCCCTCACAAGGATGACCAGAGACCGAAGGGATGACCCTTACCGAGTTGGAAGGACTTACTGATCCTATAAGGTCTAATCCTATTAAAAGGGAGAGCTCCGAGGACTTGGGTTTTAGGTTCCTCGCCGAAGGGCTTCCAAGAGATCGTGACGTTTTCATCAATCACACACCAGGGCGGTTAGACGCAGGACAAATTAGGGTCTAGTTGCCATCGAACGTGAATCATCCCTGAATCACCGTGAAGATGGAATTATGATAAAAAGATCTCGGAGGGACGTCCTGTAAATGGATATGACCAGATACGTGAAGACTGTGTGAAATAAAAACAACCCAATTCACATTTTTGTTCGACTGAAATATCGCTCAATTAAAGAATGACAAAATTTTATGAAGGAAAGAAAAATAAAATCAATAAATAAAAAACAAGACCTAGAAAATTGAAGATAAAACTTATTGAGGGGAAACTCCATGTACCCACTTGCCTTTGTCCCGTGTGGCGCCTCCGTGTGGCGCCCCCTAGGTGGCGGATCCGCGAACTATCGATCGAGTCAACCTTCCATTGTGAAACCTTGACAAGGAAATTGGAGCGGTGAGAAATTTGATGTTCGTGTAGTGGCTGCGCTGTGAACGTGTGCTCCCAATTTATCCCTCCCGAGGAGGGAAATCATGTCACTTTTGAGGGAAGAAATTCCCGAAAAATTATCGTACGCAGGGGAATCTGCTTGATGATAAGCGATGATAAGAGATAACTAGTTCTATTTTCTCCAGAAGAATGCGCCAAAGGTAGGCAAAGTTTCTGTGGCAGACCTATAGCTACTTCTCCCTCAACAAACCGCCGGCATCTGTACCTATGTCATAGCCCGGCATTCCGTGTATTATCCATCACGTTTAATCACAGTTATTTTCGCACTATTTCCGGTTGATTCGGAAATTCCCACTGACACTTCGGACGGGATCTCCGAGGAGGAAATAGCAACTTCGCGAGGGCCAGTTGTCCAGCAGTCCATACTCGACAATTCAAGATTGGAAGCCGGGAAAGCGGTCCCTTGTAAGACCAGGGGCATCAACCAGGAGACCATACTTGACAAGGCCTGGGAGAGAGACCTGTACTGCATCCTCTGCATCCTCCAAAAACACTGGCGGCGTAACTAGGGACGCAGCGCCGAACGCATTCCGCCATTCACACCACAAACCTAATAATTCGCAATTAATAGAACACACCCAACACACACACCTGGTGGTCTACACTTGTTATTCTTGGAACAATACACCTAGGTATGTATTCGAGTCAGAGTTCGAGAATTCTGATCGGTTTAAAATACGTTTAATGATTTGTAGATCTAGTTGTGCCCGCAATGTTTTCAGCTCGATCACCCAAACCCGTGAGGCTACCAGAGCGTTTTTTGAAGAGTTTCGGCTATGGGGTCGAGTTAGGTGTCGTTTTCGAAGTATTTTTATGGAGAGACCCATGATTGCAACAATTTCAATCTTAGTTACCTTCTGATGACTAAACTTGGCAGACCCTTCATGGTAATGATCTCCATTTTAGCAGAACCTTGATGGCACTGAATCAAACTCAGCAGACCTTTGATGGCAATGATTTCAATCTTAGCAGACCCTTGTTGGCGATAATCTCAATCTTAGCAGACCCTTGAGGGCAATGATTTCAATCTTATTCGTTTTATGATCACTTGATCTGTATCTTAGTAACTCCTGATGCATGATCTCAATCTTAGTCGTCCCTTTGATCTCTTTATCTGAAATAGTTTACTCACTTAAGTCTCTTAGCAGACGCGCTATTGCGTGATCTTTTTCTCTGAATGAATCCCAAACAGGCACCTATCGGTTATCATCCAAAGACAGATAGCTTTCTCAATCGGCTTTGGGGGGCTGTTGAGAAGATGTTCCCCATTATCTTCGCCTTTTGTTGTCATGAGAAGAATTGATGGCCCATCCCACACCTAACCTCCTGTAATCAACGGAATGCCGGCTGTGGGAAAACCATCCCGATCTGACATCCTCGATTGAATCCCTATCATTTCCTTTTCACAACAATGAAACGTGATCTTGTTCGTTCAACTGGGATTAAATCCGAGATGGAGTTCACCGCCTGGCACATGGTCTTGGTCAGGAGTGATTCATTGAGTTTACCTAACTACCAGGGTAGAAATGATTGTTTGTAGTTACATAGTTAATGAGTCAGATCTCTGGAATGGGTGTTGGGATTTTCGGGAGTTTTTCAAATGGGACGAATCCTTTCTGCTATTTCTTTGTCTTGTTTCTTCTGCCACCGTATTAGTAGTCTTTAGAATTTCGGAAATTAAGTACAATTTAAAGCTCTGAAACTTATTTGAACTTATAAAACTGGGTTTATTTGAACTTGTCATTAGAGAAAACTGAAGGGAATTCAGAGCAAATTTATAGGCCAGTAGTAAAGTATTTTACCTACCAAAATACTCGTTACAGAAAATAAACACCCAATATAAAAATCGGTTCGACAAAAAATCGGCTTAGGGATAAAAATCGATTGCAAAAAATCGAAAATGGGAGGTAAAAATAGATTTTTGTGTTTAATCGAAAATCGATTTGCATCCCCACAACAACAGGGAACAACGGAGGTCCAACGTTTACGGCACATAGCGAAGAAGAAGCATTACGACATCTCGTAATGCAAAGACATGAAAATGTCTTCCTGCAAATTCTATTGAACATTTTTCAAGTTTTTATTTTCACGCTTCTCCATTACGTATTTTACAGAACAAATTCTACCGCAAAGCCCTGAACAAATAACGACGTTTCGCTTGGGTCAAGACGTATTTACCTAGCGAACCTCCGGGACAACAGAACAACAACAACTTCGCGTGTATCTCGTAGAACGAGCCTCGTTGTTGTTTTTCGAGCGGCGTCGAAGAAACAAAGGAAAATAAGAAACATTATCGTAATTAATGCGACATTTAAGGGACGCAAACAACGTCCTAACATGAAACGACAAGTTCACCTGACTAATAACCCGCAGACAGTAATTTCTCTCCGAAATGATTCCGTGGGGCTCCTTTGACGGATGAGTTATTAGTAGATGAGGGCTCCCAGTTGAGCCACCCACAAAAACAAGTTCAATTTCCTCAATTGACCAACAATCGTCAAGTTACCGGTGATGTCTTCCTCGTTGAGTAACTGAGGTGGTGGGTGGGGGGGAAATGAGTTGACAACTAGCTCTTGGAAATAATTGACATTTTTCAATAATTGGAAAAAAGTTGTTTTGAGAGTGGGAGAGAGGGACTCCGCATTTTTATGAGGGAGGAACACGTTTTCAGGGGGATTTTGGAATGTGAAAGAGGTCAAATAATGGAGATCTTGTGCCTCTTGGGAACCACATTCGCAAGACGTCAGTTTTTGGACTGTTACTTTAAAATTAAAAACAAATTTGGGGCTGTAATTCATTTGGGGATGCCAAATTGTCAAATGTCATTTTTTTAATTCCCGCAATTATTGCATATTCAAATGGCAAGCATAGTACGAGAAGAGTCTGAAACCAACAAAACGTTGCTCCACGTGGAGCATCTAAGCTCCGAAAGTAGAGGGGAAAAGGATTTGATTTTTTTTTTTTTTTAATTTGAAACAAATACCAAAAATTAGTTGTGGCGAGTAGATGACGAGAAAAATCTGATCGTTGTACCATGGGGCCTATCAGGTGGTCGAAAAATAGGGGCTGGAGTAGTTGACAAGATGTTGGGATGGTGGTGGGCCTAGGAGTGTCCGAAGGCGACGCTGCTGCCTCCTTCTCCCCTGAACTCACCCCCCCCCCCCCCTAAAAATACAATTATTTTCAAAAAACAATTTTCCACCTCTCAAAATCTTATGTTCGAACCCATCGCTTGGACTCAAGAATCAGTCGGAATCCAAAATTTGGGCCATTTAATGCCAACATATTGCCAACCAAATTCAGGCCAATTTTATCAAAATCGGTTGATTATTAAGGAAAAAGATCAAAAATACAAACAATTGTTCTAATTTATTTAACCAATAATTGGTTAAATAAATTGTCTATAATTATTACAGACAATTTGGCTGAAAGAAAAGTCTTGAAAATCATTTCCATAAAAATTGACAAACACCTACCTATTTAGAAAACGCTGCCAATTTTACACAAGAGTTTATTCTTTGATATAGGTTAGTTGCGCAAAAATTATTTCTGCGTCAAAAGAAAAAATGTTGGAAAAAAATTTTATGATTTTTTTTTTCAAAAAAACTTTTTTTTTGAATTTTTTTTTTCGAAAAAAATTGTTCTTTCAAAAATTCTTCATTCTTTACTCGAAAAATATTTAACCTCCTGGGATCCTTCAAAAATCCCATTTTTAGCCCCATGAAAGCCCTATAGATCGCAACAGTGAAATCGGATCGCTGCGGGACCCCAAAAAATGGATTCTACGTCCAAAAGTACTTCGAAAACGACACCTGACTCGATCCCATAGCCAAAAGCCTTCAAAAACCACCTTCTGTAGCCCCATTTTAGCCCCATAGCGCCCCACGGGTTTGGGCGATCGGGCTGAAAACCTTGAGGGCACAACTAGATGGTAAACCGAGTATTCTGTCAAAATTTCAGATTTTTAAAAAAATTCCTACTGCCCAAAACGGCCTGGACGGCGTACGGCGGACGGACATTTCGGTTTTGGAATCTAGACCACTTGAAACGGATAATGTCAGATTTTGAGGCCGATCGGAGTCGTCGACCCCCATCGCGAAAACATAGGTGTATTATTCCAAGAATAATAAACCAAAAGTTGTATTTATACTTGGAAAAAAATTGAGAGTTGTACAATAAGTAATTATTGTCGCACAGTGGTCCAAAGTAAAAACAAAAACAAAAATCAAAAACAAAAAATGCTGCAAATTTTACACAAGGGTTTATTATTCTGTGATATAGGTTACTTGTACAGACATTTAATTCTGTCAATAAAAAAAAATTAAAAAAAAATTTTTTTTGGATTTTTATATTTCAAAAAAAATTTTTTGGGGGGATTTTTTTTTCAAAAATGTGTTTTTTCAAAAATTCTTTAATTTTTACTCGAAAAATATTTAACTTCTTGGGATCCTTCAAAAATCCCATTTTTAGCCCCATGAAAGCCCTAAAGAACGCCACAGTGAAATCGGTTCGTTCCGGGACCCCCAAAAATGGATTCTACGTCCAAAAATACTTCGAAAACGACACCCAACTCGATCCCATAGCTAAAAGCCTTCAAAACACCCCTCCTGTAGCCCCATTTTAGCCCCATAGCGCCCCACGGGTTTGGACGATCGGACTGAAAACCTTGCGGGCACAACTAGATGGTAAACCAAGTATTTTGCCAAAATTTCAGATTTTTAAAAAAATTCCTACTGCCCAAAACGGCCCGGACGGCGGACGGACATTTCGGATTTTGAATGTAGACCTCTTGAAACGGATAATGTCAAATTTTGAGGCCGATCGGAGTCGTCGACCCGCGTCGCGAAAACATAGGTGTATTATTCCAAGAATAATAAACCAAAACAAACAAAAAAAAAAACGTGAATTTAATTTAATTTCTCAAAAAGTACTGCTAAGTCTTAATCTGAGAGGGTATTCAAAGTCCAAATTTTTGCAGAAAGTGATTGACAGAGCATGCTCCGTCTTGGTCCGAATTTTTTATACTTAAAACTAAAAGTGAATTTAGCATTAAATGCTAATTTCTTTTCTTTTTCTTTTTTTTTTTTTAGCGCTCAAGAAGTTTCAACTAAAAACACTCCACTCCACTTCTCCACACTTGTGTGTCGAAAGGATACCTATAGGCTTACAACTCCTAAAAGTTTCATGATCCTACCATTTTGCCGTATGAAGTTATAGATTTTTTAAAACTCAAGCATTTAAAACGACAGAAATCGCGCTTATTAAAAACCTCAACTTTCACCTCACTCCCTTTGGACTTGTGAGATATTTTTTACCAAATTAACGGTTGATAAATGAACTTCGAGAGCCACTCAGGGGCGACTATGACCCGTCAAATCTGGTTTTACCAGTTTTGGGCCCTTCGTTTGCCCGTTAGGACCAATTAGGAACCGCCAAAACAAGTTTTACCAGTTAGAATCTACTCCCAACATGAATCGAGAGAAGTTTCGATCAGCTCAGTAAAACGGTGGGGTGGTTTAGGAAAAATTCATGAGAACAAACGGGTGATAAGGAGGGGGTAACGATGGGAATAATTCAGTTGCTCTGAATGGGTGACAAGGAGGTGGGAGTTTGAAGAGGCTGAATGGAGAGAACGATTTCAAGTGCATTAAACCTCCTTCACAATGGAACCTGTGCGCGATTGTTCGTTATAGGCAGGTTGTTCTCTCTCATTGTCAATAGGCCCTTAAATAGACCCATAATAGACCTCAACCACCACGTACGATGCGGATGATGTTGGATTTGGACGCAATGCCCTGCAACGCCTGAAATCTTCCCCAGCGTTCTCTTCTACTTTGCAACACCGACGAAGAAAATGAGAAACTATCCGCAAAGAAAAACCTTTTCCAAGAAATTTGCATCGGCTTTCCAATGGAAATTTCCCCACCAGAGGCGAACAGTTACGGATTTTACCTCGTGAATAAATTCATAGCCTCCTTCGGCTTGAGGGGCGAAGATGTTCTGAACAACTTTTATGGGTCCTCCTCCTTTTCGCCTCGGATGGTAATGCCCGACCCAACTTTTCGTGATCTATGAAGCCAGAGGAAAATAACTTTATTGGGACATATATTCCGCGGGGATCGCACCGAATATTAAGGTGCCACTCGGAGAAAATTACTTTTCAAAACGGGTCGTTCGAAAAAGGCCTTGAATAAGTCAGTGGTGCTGTGGAAGGCGGTAGGGGCGGGATGATGGGCGTGAAACAAATATGGTTCAAAATCCGTTTTACTAGTAGTAGAACTGTCAGGAGCCTCCCAGGATCGAATATAACACGTAAAACGCGGTTTTACCAGTTGTGGACCTGTCGTGAGGCACTCAAGAGCAATAATTATTACGACTCGCCGAAACCGGTTTTACCAGTCATATTTCTGTCATGAGCCACTCAGGAGCAATTATGACTCGTCAAAACCGGTTTTACTAGTTGTATTCCTGTCATGAGTTATTCAGGAGCGATTTTAAAATCAAAACCAGTTTGCACCTTGGCTCTCGTTGGAATTGCTTGGTGGTTGGCCGTTGTTGTAGAACTGTCGTGAGCCACTCGGGAATGTATATAGCTCATCAAAACCTGTTATTTGTCAAGCAGTCGTGAACATCGATGTAGTAAACTAACATGGTCGATGGTCGTGAACCACTCAGAAGCGACTATGACCCACCAAACCGGTTTGACCTGTTGCCGTCAATAACACCTCGAATAAGTCCCCAACTTCACGTTTGATTCTAAGGCCCAGCTTTTATCGCAATGACGCCGTCATCATTAAATGATGAGGTGAAATTTTCACCTCACAAGGAGTTGAACGACCGTCAAAAACGAAGCAACAGGGCAACGAGGGCTCTCCAAAATTACCCGTCAACCCTAATTGTACCACTCGAACCTAAAAGAGACGGTGTCTTTTTCGACAGTTTTTTTTTTTCTCTCTACTCGAAACTTCCCTTTTCAATAGGGGTATTCAAGTTCCGCGCACCCCTTTCGAAGAGATCGTACAGACCCTTGAAGATTCCCCTTCTGAGGAACTTGAGTGCCGTGCGACCCGGATGCCACCCGAAACCCCTGAGGGCCCATTGATTTTCACTGTACAAAAGGGACGACGGCAAAACAAGACACGATGACAAAAGGTG
The DNA here is from genome assembly GCA_955831195.1 of Pilophorus perplexus. Taxonomy (NCBI): domain Eukaryota; kingdom Metazoa; phylum Arthropoda; class Insecta; order Hemiptera; family Miridae; genus Pilophorus; species Pilophorus perplexus. The sequence goes on from OY037014.1 coordinate 16,355,879, forward strand.
AAAAAAGAACCGGTGGCATGTTTGATAGTGTGAAGCATTTAATTTCCACGATAACATTATTCTTTTGAAAGATCCTTCAACAACAGCACCCCTTCAAGAACTTGGACTCCACTATTAGAAAACTTTTGATAGCTCTTGAATTTTCCAATTATAAAATAATTTAAATTTTAAATACCTTTTAAAGCTGTTCTATACCTTATCAGGTTATTAATTGGTTTGCCATTTACATATTTCATTTTGTCAAAGTTTTGACATTTGAACCTTTTACGATTGGTGGTGGTGGAGGGGTGGGTCAACTATTACAGCTTTCTAGTATTTTTATTTTTCTACTTTTTCTTTTCCTTATTTTCAGTTTCCATATTTTGAAATTACCTAAAAGTAAGGTGAAAAAAATTATTTTTTCTGCACTTGTTTTTCTAGTTTAAAGTTTTTTTTCAAGTTTTCTTCTGCAACTTTCAAGTCAATCTTCAACTTAATGAATAAAAAAAATTAATACATAGTTTCTACTGTAGTCCCACCATTCTAGTCATCAAAAGAGAGTCTTGGCACCCCAATAGAGAGAAACTAAGCGAATCCAACAAAAACTTTTAACGGGAAAACGTTTGGGGGCCTAAAAACCTCGACATTTTCGGACGAGTTTTGATTTATCATGAAAACTGTGCTTCATACAGAACCGTACACACCGTACACTATTTAAGAGAATACAATTCAGCGTCGAATGGCTTCCCCACCTTTCAAATTCGACCGATTGGTAAGGTCGTACTCGGTCGTCAAAATTTGCCAATTTTTCCCAACTTGTGTGAAAACTGCAATTACCCTACATTGAAACGCCTGCGAATTGGGAAAGGTCAGTCTGTGGGAAAATATCATGAAGTAAAAGTTGTATTATTTGCTAATTGGAGTTTTTCACACACGTTGGGATAAATTGGTACTTTTTGACTGCCGATTGCGACCTTACCAATCGGTCGAATTTGAAAGGTGGGGTAGCCATTCGACGCAAATTTTGTGCTCAAATAATGTAAGGAGGGAAAGTTTCTGTATGACGCATAGTTTTCAAAATATCAGCAAAAACCAAAGCAAATCGGAAATTTTTGAGGTTTTTAGGCTCGGAAAATTTTTCCTTGGACTACAGTTTCAACTCCTCAAAATTATCCAATTTTACTTCATCAATTTTTTTCTCTATTTTTCTATTGTATTGAAGCCGCAAGTGGAGGAGGGTGGCACGATTGTGGTCATCTTTATTCTAGGGCACTTCTAGCATTCGGAAAAATCTGAAATTGGTCTTGAAAAATCCAGTTTGGCGAGCATAGCGCGGGAAAAGTCTGAAACCACCCAAAAGTAGCTCCATGTGGCGTATCTGACCTCCTAAAGTGGGAAAAACGGAAATTAAACTTTTTCTAAAAAATGTGAAAAAAATACAAAAAATCAGTTTTGACGAGTAGATGACGAGAAAAATATGAAACCACCAAAAAGTTGCTCCATGTGGCGCATCTAAGCTCCAAAAGTGGAGCAAAAATCGAGGTTTGGAGCAGTTGACAAGGCTATGCCCCCCCCCCCCCCCCCTAATTAATTGTGTATCAGTAAAATAATTTTATTTTCAAAACTATTCTCAAAAGCTTTTTTTTTTTTTTTAATTTTTTTTTACTCGGAAAATATTAAATATTTCACCTCCCGGGATCCTTCAAAAATCCTATTATTCCCACGGTGGAATCGGATCGTTCCGGGACCGCCAAAAATTGATTCTACATCCAAAAATACTTCGAAAACGATCCCACAGCCAAAACCCTTTAAAAAAAAATACCCCCTCCCGTAGCGCCCCACGGGTTTGGGCGGTCGGGCTGAAAACCTTGCGTATTTTGTCAAAATTTCAGATTAAAAAAAAAGAAAAAAAAAGAAGCCTACTGCCCAGGCTCGGACGGCGTACGGCGGACGGACATGTCGGTTTTGGAATCTAGACCTCTTGAAACGGATAATGTCAAAATTTGAGGCTGATCGGAGTCGTCGACCCCTTTCCGATTACATAGGTGTATTGTTCCAAAAATAATAAACCAAAAATTGTTTCTAAACTGCTTCGTTATTTTTAATCTTTTTTTTTTCTTTTTTTCTTTTGAGGTGAACTCGCCCTCCAAACGGGCTACAATAGAAGTTGAAAGGGCTTTCTAGTTGTCGAGGTACAAATTCGTCGACAATGACGAACCTCCATTCCCATCTTCTTCCCTTTGCAGAGCTTTTGGCTTTGTTTTCAAAGTACTCGCACCCCCCTTTTGGGCCCCCGAAACAAAACAATTGTACCCATCTACCATTGTGGAGGACTCCGTGCCGCGTACACTTTCAACCGAGACTTAATTGAAGGTGTTTTATCTCCTTTCGATTGTTTACGTCGTACAATGTCTTTTCGAAGGCCGTTCGTGCAGTTGCGGTTTGTGTCAAGTGCCAGTAAGGATTGGCTGTAAGCAGCCCCGTAGAGAGGGGGGGCACTGGACCCGTTGCCCCCGGGCCCGGCCTTCGTAGGGGGGCCCGGATTTTCTTGAGATTTTTTTTTTTTTTTTTTTTGTAAAAAAGGGGGTAGGAGAGGCAAAATGGAAAAGGGACAGATCAATATAGGAAAAATAGGTACCTTTTTTTTTTAGGGGCCCAATGAATTTTCATGACTTTTTTTTTTTTTTTTTTTTTTTTTTAGGGGGCCCGATGAATTTTGCCCCCGGGCCCGGATCTCTCTCCACGGCCCTGGCTGTAAGAGTCTAACCCAGACTGGATTGGCGCGCCACCAGCGATAACCATACGGCCATATGTACGGCTGTTAGTTCCACAAACCCGGAACATCCAGAGATACGGCGGTTAAATGCCAGCAGGGATGGAAGGCCATCAGAGCAGAGCTGGAGTCAGCAGCAAACTGGATGGACTCGAAGATGGCTTTAGTAACGAGCAGTAGCAAAGACCAGGATTGGAAATGCAATGCTGCTGGCAGAGAGAACATTTCGCTTTTAAGTTCTTGAATTTTTGGGATTTGTGCGCTTTTCAACGAAGCGGGTACAGCGGGTCATGACTCCTCAAAACTGATAATTACCAGTTTTGGACCTGTCGTGAGCCACTCAGGAGCAATTAGAGAATTCCTAAAGAAGCATCCGAGATACGTCGACCGTTAATTTTTATCGCCGTAATGGATTTGTCTAGGGAGAATCAAAGAAAAGCTAACTTCACATATCACCGTAACAGAGATACGGTGTTATCAAAAGTCACGCTAAATTTTAAGTGCCGCTATTTACCTTATATTGTTCGAAATTAACGGCGTTATCCTTAAGACCGTAAGCATATCGCCGTATCTTTACGGCAATAACGTTCGACGTTAGGCATAAGGACGTAAGTTATCGCCGTTATTTCTGCGCATGCGCGAAATCTCGAGTTACGTCGACCGTAACTCATCACCGTTAGGCAAAAAGTGGCTTTAGGAACTCTCTATTATGACCCGCCAAAACCAGTTGTGGTATTGAACATCATACAAAATTAGCTGGAATTGTCTCTCTGACGCGAAAAACAACCGGTTTGACAAATATGAGGGTTAGCCCATGAAAATATGACTAGGTGGTTGTTGTACATGAGGTCTAAGGTCGGGTTGTAATGTGGGTCAGGGTGTACCCCTCAGGATCAGTCAACCAAGACTCGTGCCGGCCGTATCTCACAGTACGCGCCGTTCACCCGAGGAGGTTGATCCCGGGTTTGAACACCCTTAACCCCCCCTCCGATTTTTTTTTCTTTCGGGGTTGAAAGCCCCGCTAAAAGTCTCATGGGCTCCGCTCGTCGGGCTTTTCTCTCCGAAGGGGTTTTTCAGGGTTTCAAGTCACGACTGGAGAGTAAGTCCTCGCCGACGGTGGACTTCCTAAACAGTTCCCGCACCGCCTCGCCGAGTTAACTATTATGGGAACGGCGCTAGAAACCTCCCCCTTCCTCACAACCTCCTTCAGCGCTGCGAATTTTATTAGACGGAAAATCCTTGCTCGATTTATCCTTTTTTTTTCCTATTTTCAGTATTCAAAGCGCGATTTCCACACCAGGAGTGGATTTCCAAAAGGGTTTTTATTGCCGCGGGTTTCAATGTAAGCTGCAACTACAGTTTCCTCATGCTCTGCCAACCCAAATCCGAAACAGTGAAGTGGAGGTCAATAAAAGGGACCGATAGAATGTACCTAATGGCGGCCTGCAGTTTGGAGAAGATGAAACCCCGAATTTGAAGGTTGATCAAGAGTAAGAGGTTTAAATGATTTTTTTTTTTTTTTTTTTTTTTTTAGAACTGATCATGAGGAAGCGAAACCGGTTTTGGGAGAGCAGAAATAATTATTGGTTTTGAGGGGTAGACGCTTGTTTGAGGGAGCAGAAACAGGTTTGGAGGGCTCTCCATACTGGATTGAATCTGGCATCTGTAAGAGTTGTGAAAACCAGGTTGGAGGTTTTCAAAACCGATTGGCAAGCGATGAAAACCTAATTATGAGGTTGAAAACCAGTTTTGAGGGTTTTAAATCCTGTTTCAAGATATAGCGACCATGCCAAGAAGGTGACAACCGAAGAAGAGACGTTGAAAACGGGTTTGGAGGGGTGAAAACCGAATTTCACGAATTAAAATATGTAAAATCCCGATTTGAGGGATTGGAATCTGGTTTGAAGAACCTCAGAAACCCTGTTCTCAGATTTTCAAATCCAGTTCCACGGGTTTTAATTTTGTTTTTTGTTTGTTAAAACTGGTTTGAAGAAGCTAACAAAACAGTTTTGAAATCCTAACCCGATTAAAGCGTTTGGACGAGTTGGAAAAGCAGTGTGGAGAAGTTTAAGGGTTAAGGCAGACTTCACAACAACCTTACTGATCACCTGATATAACCTCTTCCTAACCAACTTTAAACCCTTAACCAACAATAAAACACCAGCCCGCTAAATAACCAACACAAACCCGCCTTAAAATATAAATTACCACCTTTTGCGCGGGTTCTTTTTTTCTCTCCCTGATCATTACGGTTCGGTAATTTCCGCCGCACTCACTTCCATTAGTAATGATCGGAATAATGCATTAAATAAACGAGCCCACGCATTTCCCCAACGACCAGATCTTTTTTTATACCTTCTGGTTCGACTAATTGAAGAGGTCTCCGGGCCTCAATTTTTAATAACTTGGCCAAATGCGTACTTTGTGGACGATTTTTTTCTAATTCATGACGTGGGCTTTTGATCAAAGCATTTTTCAACTGTAAAGAACTAATTTTAGTGCTCGTCAATTAATCATGTGACTTCTAGTTTGGGGCTACACTTCTAAGAATCATGAAAATGTCCCTAACAGTCCACAGCAAAGAAGAGAAGTTAGTGAGCAATTTTGTAGGTAATCAAAAGAATGAGAAAAAATACCATTGTTAGCAAATTACAATTTTGACTATAGTGTAAATAATATTACTTATAGATAAATTATATAAAAACAAAAAAAAAATTAAAAAATAATAAGAAAATTAATCAAATAACCATGAACATTATTCACTAAAAATACAAAAACAAATAAATTAGTGCAGTTATTCACAAAAAGAAGAGAAAGCAAAATAGGAACCGAGCAAAAAATAAAATAAGTAATCATAAAAAATTAGAATCTTTGCCCACCATTCATCTGGCCCCACCAGACCACGAATACCATCCCGCAGATGTTACTCTGGCCCCTATTTACGGGGAGTTTCTAAAAACTTTCCAAAATTTTAGATTCCGATTCTGCTCAGCTTGCCTTCAATTCTAAAAAAAAAAAACTGTTGGAACCATTTTCACTAGAACTAAGGACTCCATCCCTCCCCGCCAACAGAATGGTGTAGTTTATGACATACCATGTCAGCAAAATTGACCAAATGTTATATTGGCCACACTTCGAATTCTATGAAAAAACTTGTCAATACTCAAGAAAAAGAGAGCTCTGGCCCAATAAAACCCCGTCCACTGCCTTGACCATCCACTCTAATTAAAGTCAGCTTAAGCTGACCATAGATTTCAATTTGATAAGGCCAAGATCATTGGTAAAGAACCCGTCCATTCATATTGAACGTAAGAAACACCAAACTGTTAATTTCAGGACAGAATCTGTCCTAAACATCTGAAGTCCAACAAGTGAGTAAAATTTGCTTTACCAACATTTAATGTTAGTCTGAATTAATCCATAAGGGAGGCCGCTGGCATAACCCTTTATTACCTGTATTGTTCGTTGAACGGCCCCCCAAACCGCTCGGAAAATCCCCAAAATGCCAATGAAGGCCCCTTTGAAGTCTATTCGCCAATGTTTTCTATCAATGTAATATTTATTTATTTCATGTCAATTAGTACCAGTTTTTTTTTTTTAATATTTTTTATCATTGCACGTAGGCGAAAAAAGGGGTTCCCTCCTCCCTCATTTATGTTTTTATTTTAATTCTTATTTGTATTTTATTTGCCTTTATGTTTTCCCCCTTGATTTTATTCCGATTAATTTCATTTTATTTTTACTTTTTTGTTTTTATTTATATTATCATTATTGTTTTAAAAAATTAGTATAACCTTATATAATTATTAGTATTATTTTTAAAATACTTTCGAATTTTTATTGCGATTGCTTTTTATTTATTCATTTTTTTAACATTATTTTCATTCATTCATTTATTTTTTCTTAATTTATTTTATTTTCCTTTTTATTTATTTATTTATTTTTAATGAGTTTTTGGTTAGTTAGTTTCATCCAACCATTTTTGGGTTAATAAAAAGAATGAGAAAACAACAAAAAAGATTATTGTTACCGAATTAGTATTCTTCTTCGTAAATGTACCGAAAAAAAATCCCACAACCGTTTTCACCTTCCTATATTTGGATGTTTTTTTCCCCCTTCGGAAATAGACTCACGAAACGAACGTTTTGAACCCCAAAAACAATTCGAGCTATTAAAAGAAAACCCCTTCGAACCCCCTCAGCTCCTCCCAAATTGGGTTTAATTTGAGGTACAAGGGAGGTCTTTCATCGTTGGGCCCACTATTTATAATTGTCGGTTATTAAAAGGGCCGCCGTTCAAGCGTCTCCATCTTGGTTCTTGTTGCTTTAAACGTTTTCCTGTGAGGAAAACGGTTATTATTTTTTTTCTGTGGGTCAATTGGAAGAAAAAGGCGAGGAGTGTCGCTAACGATGATGACGGGTTCCAATGGTGGTCAATTTTTTTTAAGCGTTACCTGGAAGATTCGGCACAATCGAGACGTTAACGATTACTTACCATTTGTCTGTTGTGTTGGGGTCGCTGTAGTCCGGAGAACCACTTCTGTTCAACCTGAAACAAAACGAGGTTGGAAAGTGAAACCAAGAAGCTAAAAATGGTTTTGAGGGCGAAGACACTCGTTTGAGGGAGCAGAGACCGGTATTGAGGGAGAACACACTTGTTTGAGGGAGCGAAACCAGATTTTGAGGGAGCAGACACTTCTTTGAAGGAGTGAAGACCGGATTTGAGAAAGCAGACACTTGTTTGAGAGAGCAGAGACTGGTTTTGAGGGACCAGACACTAGTTTGGGGGAGCAGAAACCGCTTGAGAGGGAGCAGACACTTGTTTCGAGGAGCAGAGACTGGTTTTGAGAGACCAGAGACTTGTTTTTGGGAACCGTTAGGGGAAGCAAAAACTGGTTTAAAGGGACGAGACACCGGGTTTGGGGGAGCATAACCGGTTTTGGGGGCCAGGCAATAGTTTGGGGGAGCAGAAACAGCTTTTGAAGGAATGTGCACTAGTTTGGCAAAGCAGAAACGGGTTTAGAGGGACTAGACACTAGTTTGGGGGAGCGAAAACTGGTTTTGAAGGGGTAGTCACTTGTTTGTGGGACCAGAGACTTGCTTTAGGGAGCAAAACCCGGTTTTAGGGGACCAGACACTAGTTTTGGGGAGCAGAAACTGGTGTTGAGGGACAAGACAATAGTTTGGCAAAGTAGAAACTGGTTTTGAGGAGCCAGTTACTAGTTTTTATAGACTAGAAATACATTTGATTAACGGTATACCTCGCCGCAACAGACTGCGACCTCAAACCAAACATGCCCCACGGATCCACATATTGCCCACCTCACGTTGTGCTCAAACAGTAGATTATTGTGCAAACTAATTTACCCATTCAGTCGTAGTCGTGTCGGTCAAGTGGGCAGTATCAGTGTCCTGGGACGCAATATCCCTAATTAACCCCTTCGATTAAGTGAATTCAATATCGGGTTATCGATTTGATGTAATCGAACCTCCCCGACCAATAATGAACTATCGGATTTGGCCGGAGTGTTTGAACACCCCCATCACCGTCCCTGATTACCTTCAATTACGGGCGCCGTGTTGACCTTAATGCCAAAACCAACAAATGTCCACCGCAAACCCGTTTTGGAATAATAGGAGTAAAATATTGAGCGTCATGAAATCACTGCAGACGTTGAATCCGCAATTTAATGATCAATTTGCGTATTTAACGCCTGCAGTGATTTCATGACACTCAATATTTTACTCTCGAGTCTTTAGATAACGAAAAAGACTGTCATATCAGTTACTTTTGTCACCGCATCTGCCCCCTTCAACTGTTGAAACGACGACCCTAATCAGCTCCCATTCAAGTGTTTACTCGCACTCCATTTGATTTCATTGACAATCTTTTTTTGTTGCCAGGAAAAGAAGGACTTTTTTTGTCCTCCCCTCCAACGAAGGGGTTAACCGCCCCGTTATGAACCTCCGAATTAGTGACAACTCATGAAGTTTTTTCAAAGGGGTGACATTATGAAAGCAAGTGGAGGGAGAGAAACTGAGAGAAGTGTCAACCTTTGTGGGCCATTTTTTGTAATATTTCGGTATTGAGGAGTTGAAAACTGTTAACCAATATTCGAGGTAACTTGAGAAGGTTGGAGATGAACAGTAAAGCGCGATATCAAGGCATTCATTATAACACATGGGCTTATCTATGATCTTTTCCTTCAACGGAGAAATTTTGTAGGTACACAGAAGAACCAATCAATTGAAAAGGTTTCGTCATGCAAAAAAAATTTTCCAAGAAAACGAAAGTTTCAACTTTCCTACTTCTTCAAAATAGAGTCAGTAGGCCTGATCGATCACAATATCTTAAAAACCAAAATAAGGTAAATTCGCACTTTCGAACAAACGCACCTAAACACTGTGGATCTATAAAATTGAAATAAGTATGAAAGTTCAAGATACAAGCGCAGAGTACTAATTCCATAATCAACGGAAGGGTGGGGATAAATTAGCAAACAGAAAAACAGAAAGTTACCAAAAGTGAGAAGTAGGAAGATGAGGCAAAAAAAAAAAAAAAAAAAAAAAAAAGATTTTAAAAACTCAGAATTTTAAACAAGGGTTGAGACCCCCAAAATTGATTATGCTTCCACAAGTAGTCGAAAACGACACCTCATAATTATTTTACATTTTAATTCTTTCACACGTAAAAAAAATCATCAATTTATAAATTCGTTTATCAATGATTTTGTATTATAACTAATAATCCATTAAATAATACGTACCTAATAAATACGTATCAAATATTGATATTTATTTCGATATGGATATCCCTAGAAAGATACGAAAACATCTCCTATTTAAAGAAAAAGATAATTCCAGTTACTGGAAACCCAGTTTTTCTACTTATCTGCCGAAAATTTCCATCTACCTACCTGAGTCTGAGCAGCTGATGATAAACAGATTTGAAGAGGATTTCTCTCCCCTCCCCTTTATCAGGCCCCACTTGGGTATCGCTTCTCCGCTTATCCCCCTTTTCGAACTTTTGTGAATAGGATGAAAGAAGAGAGAGAAAAAAACAACAAGAGAGAACACCGCCCGGGTCCTCTTATCTCTTTCATCCTGCCCCTCCCGCTAAGCTCCCCCAGGTAGGCTTCATTTCCCCGTGAAAGATTTGTGCCAAATGGTGGATGAGGGGGGTGGAAGAGGGAGTGGAGAGTCGCGAGAGGAGGGGGACAATACCTCTCGACAATGTCGCATCACGCAGGTCCTCGAGGGGTGAAATGAATAGAAAATGCACGTGAGCTAGAAGTACTCTGAGAGGGGGATTCGTATGTGTTGTTATGTAAATGGAAACAGTATCGACTAAATTGGCAATTCGTTCGGGTTTTGATTGCGCTGCTGACGTCGCAGCTAGCGTTGCCAGAATTTTTATCATTTAATAATGATTAACAGGACGTTTCCATTTGATTTCGTCACGTCACGAGCGTCACGTCACGGGGGATTTTGAGCGCAACATGATCGCGAAAACTATAATCACATGATTGGTCTCAAAGGAAGTTTAGCGGTCGGTTACAAGTAGAGGGTTGGTGTAAAATTAATCATTATTAAATGATCTGACTGTAGAACCATAGGTCTACCGTCCGTTTTTTTCACCAGTAGGTATAATATAATATACTATATTATAGTATAATTTGGCCAAGGACGTAAAAAATATACAATTTCCTTACAAATCATAGTAGATAAAATGATATTTTAATTATTTTATAACATTTTATGGTATTTTATAAAATACCATAAAATGTTGGGTGATTAGATCACCCAGATTATAAATAATCTTTTTCAGTATTTTCATGAAAATTATAGTAAAGAAATAATATTTTACAGTATTTTATAATAACGTGCCATTAAAAAAATTTTGTTGAAGAAATAAAAAATAGTTACTTTATTCTGTACAACGTTAGGACAGAACAGATGTGAGAACTCGAAAAAACGTATCTTGCGTCCAAACTTACTCGGAAAACGACACCTTCCGAGTATTACTTCCACTAGGGCATCTTGTGTACTCCGATTTTTTCCGTTTTGTGAAGCATCTAATAGATTTTTTTTCCAGGTAGTTATTCAGTTGGGTTTTTACTATTTTCTAGAAAACGTTGGCGAAATTTTACAGGAAAGAAATAGGTCGGTAATTGTTCGCATCAGTTTTTATTCCTCTTTTAAATAGGGGCCGCACTAACCGATTTTGAGAGCATCTAGAAATTTTCCATTCAGTAGGCTGAGGTTAATTATTTAATTATTAAATGGGTTAGTGGTGATTTTCACGTTTTCACGTTAGTTATTGAGATTTTCAAGTTTTTTATTAGATCCGATGAGATTCCATCCCACCCCGGACCTGTTCCTCCTTTGATTGAGAATATCGTTTTGTATACTTCTTCTTCCGAGGCAGAGCTCAGGCTCACTTTTGATCCCACATGGCTCGGCAAATCTTTGCTCGGTTCATAGCTTTTTGCGGGGCTAAAAACCGGTTCAAAGATTAGAACCTGATTCAGGAGGTATCAAAAACTCGCATGAAGGAGCTGAGAGCCAAAATGAAGGATAAACATGGTTTTGAAGGCTTGGCAACCGTTTTGAAGTCGACAAATCGGTTATAAGATATCAAAACCCGGTTCGAAGGAATTGAAAGTGGAATCCAGGAGTTTAAACTCATTTTGAGGGGGGTTCAAAACTGATTGGACGGTTTAGAGATGTTCAAAACCGTTTTACAGAATTTGAAAGCTAGTTTGAAGGAACTGACAGCCGAATTGACGAGTAAAAAGTTTTTAGGGGTTGAAAACAGGTTCGAGGACGACGAAGCGATTTAGAGAAGCTGAAACATCGGTTTGTAGAAGTTGAACTTATTTTGATAGCGTTGCAGACGTGTTGCCTTGTCAGATGGCCCAATGGGATCGGAATGCACCTGCGAGGAACTTTTTTTGTTGTCAGCCGAGTGTCTTCCTTTTGTTGTGTCACTTCCGGGACGGCTCACCTTCCTGGAGCGTAATAATAGCTGTGAGGGTTGGAGAAAAAGGGTTAGAAAAATAATAGGAGGATTGAGAGGTGGTAGGAGAGAGGAGGAGCTTTGATGATGGGTATAGTTGTTATGATGGTTTGGAGGGATGTTAGGAGGTAGTAGAGGGGAGGAACTCGGGCGTGAGATATGGCTTCCTGCTCCCGGATAATTAGGAAGGTTTCCAGAGGCTTTGAAGCCCGTCGTGGAAGGAGGGAGGAGGACTTAGCTTCCCTCGGAATTAGCGTCAAAGCCTCGGCATCCTTGGGCGTTCCCGTTTGTTACCTTGAAAAAAGAAAAAAAGTCTCCCTCACAACATCCCTCCCCACTGTCGCAGCGGCTCGTCGCTACGGCCATTAAGCGGATTTCGCTCGGTCTCCCCGGAGGGGCAATTTGTCGCCACGTCAGCGTCAAGACGAGGGGGAAACTTCAAGATGCGATCTCATCACGTCCCGTTTTTAAACGCCCAAAGTTTATTTTTAACGGTGCTATAAAAAGTTCCAAATTACTCGAACACGGCCAGATGAGAGCAGTTCCGCTTTTTAAAAAAATCTCCGCTACCCATTCTCACATTAGTCGAATTCATTCCCGGCCAGATATTGAGAAACACTGCAAATTTGAACGAGGGTTTATTATTCATTGTCTTGCAGCTCAAAACAGATTTCTGCTTCCTCACACAAGCGTCTTCCAGCTCAAAACCTGTTCCTACTCCCCCAAATAAGTGTCACTCCCTCAAAACCTGATCTACTCCCCAACACAAGTCTTCCAGCTCAAAACTGGTTTCTACTCCCGCAAATAAGTGTCGCTCCCTCAAAACCTGATCTACTACCCAACACAAGTCTTCCAGCTAAAACTGGTTTCTACTCCCCCAAATAAGTGTCACTCCCTCAAAACCGGTTTCTGTTCCCTCACACAAGCGTCATCCTGCTCAAAACCGGTTTCTGCTCCCCCAAACAAGTATCACTCCCGCAAAATCTGTTTCTGCTCCCTTACAGAAGCGTTTTCCTGCTCAAAACCGTTTAGTGCACCCCCAAACAAGTGTCACTCCCTCAAAACCGGGTTTTGCTCCCCAGCACAAGCGTCTTCCACTGCAGCTCAAAACCTGTTCCTTCTCCCCCAAATAAGTGTTGCTCCCTCAAAACCTGATCTGCTCCCCAACACAAGCATCTTCCAGCTCAAAACCGGTTTCTACTCCCCCAAATAAGTGTCACTCCCTCAAAACCGGTTTCTGCTCCTCCAAACAAGTGTCACCCTCGCAAAATCTGTTTCTACTCCTTCACACAAGCGTCTTCCTGCTCAAAACCGTTTATAAACTATAGTGCTCCCCAAACAAGTGTCACTCCCTCAAAACTGTAGATCTACGGGTGTACTTCGCGTAATCCATGCCAATTTCACCCAAGGGTTTATTATCCTTTAGTATAAATTCTCTAAAAATTTGATAGTGTCTGGGCGAGCAAACACGACCAAATTACATCACAGTTGAGTGCCTGCCGGTTCAGGCAAAGATAGGAACTGAATGATAGTGTAGGAGCGAGGAAATAAGAACCACTCGAAGAATAAAAGGCCTTTCGGTATCGCGATTTCCCTATATATTACCCCCTCCTTGTCCACCCCTTTGGCGAGGTTTATGGCTTTTTCCAAAGGGACCTTTCGCACCCAAGTGGCCGTCGGGAGGGGAAGCTTTTCTAGGATTGGATCCTCCCAAAGGTGGGCGGGGTTTAATTTATTTCCTGAGATTTCATCAACGTGAGAGATTTCGTCCCCTCCGCTGATACCCTCGTGGGAAGGAAAGGGATTTTCTTCGGATGGGTTTTATGGGGCTTCCCCCCTCCGTTCGAATTGCCTTTGAAGGCGATTGTTTATTGTCTCGTTTCACCATTAGGAGGGAGAAGAGTAGTGCTGACTTCAGTTTCAACAGCTGTCAACGTCCTTGGTGCTTTCATCACGTTTTTAGAGACGCGCCTCAGACGCCAGTTTTTAGATACTCGCCAGACTTTAGTTTAATGAGCAAGAGGTGCCCCTATTTTGTTGTCCTATAGTTATTAGTCAAAGTGTACTCTAATTATCGCATGCATCGCAATATTTGATACATTCAATTACATGCTCACTAATTGCCTCCACTGAATGGTATGTGTTTTTCAGCTCATCAACAACTGTATCAACCCTTCTTGTTAGTTTTGCCTCGTATCACGCTATCACAACAAACCAATGCTCCACGTACGACTGATGAGGTCACAACGTCCCCTGTTGTGACAGTATAAACCGCTCAAACTCTACTTGAAACACATCTGGAAGGTTTCGCACATCTAATTATACGTAATGGATTCCCAGGCTGGAGCTGGCGGGGTTAATTACCTACTCCATCCAGTACAACGTCGCTCCCGACATGACCTATGGGGCTTCCCCGCTATAGTTGTGACATTATTACCCCATAACAATGAGTTGTGGTGAGGATTAAGTGGGACGCAGGGAGGGGTTGTAATTTAAATCGGGGCGATCCGTTATATTAGCTCATTAACGGGCTAATTCAGCTGGTTGGAACCGTCCGGGTTGTGCCGAAGATGCTGCAAAGAGTTGACCCAGATTCTACCAGAGTTTTATAATTTAAACATCTCACGGGCAGGCGGCTCTGTGCTTCTACTTTTGCGTGGATTGTTGAAGGACGTCCCTTTCAGAGGTCGCACTTTTAGCCTCTGCGATCGACTATCGTCGGACGAGAAAAGTGAAGGGGATTTGCAAGTGCGATCCGCTCCTGAAAATGGAACTGCACTTCGAACATCAGGCATTCCAATCCCACCAAAGTGACAAAGTGGTGGTTTTTTTCTTGCTTTCCGAGCTTTCCAGAGCGTACCAAGACTTGCTAAACTGCTCCAAAGATGAAGAAGGGTTTCCAAAACATGGCGATATGTTGCCAAGCTTAATAAGGGGTTTTTAAGGCTTGCCAAGATGGTCCCGAGCTTTCCAGAGCTGTCCAAGCCTTGCTAAGCTCGTCCCAAGCTGACTAAGCGTTTCATGCCAATATGATGCCAAGCTGGACAAGGATTTTCAAGGTCTCAAGATGGTCTCAAGCTTTCCAGTCCTTTCGAAGGCTTGCATGGCTTTCTAATGGTGACACAAGCTTCCAGGAGTTTTCTAACGCTTGCAAGGTTGGTCCCAAACTGGCTACGGCGATTTTGCGCTTGAGAGTCGTCCGCCATTTTAAATTTGTCAGAAAAGAGGGTCGATCGCCTAGAGTGGATCGCAATGCCCCGAGTTTTCCTCGCTGCCAAGTTCATTGTTGAGGTGACAAGGACGCTGGAACATAGACAGTATTTAGTGGCACATCTGGATGATTCAGGATGCTCGAGGCCCTGGCTGGGCTCTTGTGTCCTGGAAGCTGGATACTTGGGCTGCCCAAATGGAGGTTCTGATGGAGTGTCTGGACAAGGCGGGTCGACGATACAATCTTGATCTGATGTCAGGTTGGCGGTTCGTTGCGGGGAGTCCCAGGATGACAGATTGTTGGTGCTCCGTTGGAGGCTGCAGTTCAGAAGGGCACTTCTCCGGCTGAATGGTCTCTACTGGCGGTCTGGTCCCCTCATCGACTCTGCTTGAGTGTTCCTTGGGTGTCCTACACTTTCTTGAGCCTGCCCCATCCTCACCTCCCTCAGGGCGCGATTCCGAGGCAAAGGCGTCTTGTATAATGGAAGAACGGCGGAACTGTTGAAGCACCTCCTTCTCTACCACTGGTTCAGGATCGGATTCGAGTCATTTACACTTCAAAAGTTCCCCACCAATCGATTACATTTCATCCCAAGATTTTCCTCCTCCGCAAACCGCAACCCACACTCCCAAACGACCTTCCCTTCGACGTCGGGTAAATCCTAAACCAGAAGGTTAATTTCCGGAATTGGCGGAGACTCTGGTTTTGAAAAGGACTTTGCGGGATTAGCGGGTAAAGCGAGGCGGAGGAATCGATTCATTCCGTTCGCGATTTGTCTTCGTCCTGTTTATCATTAGTTAGGATCACCTTTCGGATGGTGGAAATAGAATTCAAAGCTGCCGGTGGTTAATGATGTTCCCGTGTTTCTCGGCTCAAGACCGGGAAATTATTGGGACGGTGGGCGGGAAGAGGTGAATGACCCCCTTAATCAGCTACAGGTATAAGCTCTTGGAATGTTTTTTTTTTTTTTTTTTTTTTAATTACAGGCTGGGGATAGCGCGGTTATGGACCAGAATTTTTATGACGCACCCCAACCACCACTATCTTTAAACCACATTTTTCCTTTTTTGAGCCCCTTATATTTCAATCATGCCGTGAAGGAAGGGTGTGAAAATTTCACATTAAATTTTAATGTGCCAGTCACATTTAACGCAACCATAATTGAAGAGCAACAATGCATAAGGGCCCCAGTGCCATTTTTATCGAATTTCTCTCCAGCTTTTCAAACATATTTTTAAACGATTAATTTTCTTACATTTCCCCCCACTCCGACTAATGGAAACGTCATCAAAATTTGAAAAACTTTGTCTATTACTTGTATTGTCACTATGTCGACTATTTCGCAGCTGAAACATTTTTTTAGTTCTTTATTCCCCATTCAAATCACACGACATGAAATTGTTATTATTTTTTACACAGAACTAAGTTTTTGAACAATACTAGAAAAATAATTATAAATTTTAAAAAAGTTATAAAAGTTAAAAAAATGAATATAAAAATACAAATTGGGAAAAATGAATAAGTTTGTGGAAAAAGGTCAGGAGATGAAGGAAATTTTTCAATTTTATTAAAACTTTTAATAATAATTTTAATGTAGGTACTTCATAAATGTTCTATTAGGTAAATAGATTTTTTAACAAATATTTGAGTTTTCCCCTTTCGACGTATTATGTAACTAAAATACCTGCATCAACAATGTGGAAATTTTAGCCATTTTCTATGTCCATTATTACGCAGCTCAGACAGTTTTTTCCCAATTTTCGCTAAATAACACGTCATTTTTCAAAAATATGCAAACTTAAACAATTTAAAAAATAATGAAAAAAGAAAAAATAATAAAAATAAAGAAAAAAGAAATAATAATAAAAATAAAGAAAATTAATGGGTTCGTGAAAGAATTCCCTCCTGCCCAAAGAAGGGAAAATTATTTTTGAATTTCTTAATTTTTCAATCTTTATTTTTAATGTAGGTAGTATTATTAGTTTTGTTAAAATTGAATTTTTAAGAAACGCTTGGTTTCAAGTTGTCCACTATTTACTATTTTTCCATTGTTATTTATGATTTATTTATTACTTCGATGCAATAATCACTTATTGTCCTGCGAAATCGACCATTGGGAAAAAACATCGATCGTACGAAGATGTCGGACAAGTTGATTGAAAACGAATGTTCGAAATACTTTTTGCGCTACGTGAAAAAAGTTAACTGTGTCTTTCACAATGAGAAAGACGAAGACAATTAATATGGATTTATATTTTTTAAGTATATCATATATTCTCTATATCTATAGAGATTCTCTATATCCATAAAGGAGCAACAACGACTCGAACAACAACAGCTTTTACGGAGGATAGGCGAACGTAAACCAGTTTATGCCCGTCTGCCTCCCACCACTCTGCCATCCTCCATTCTTCCCTACAATCTCCCAAAGTCACCCGGAGGGCAGTAAACGCGTGTTCCCGTAAAAAAAACCCTCGTGTTACTTTCGTGAAGGTGAAGGGCGAGTTTCTGATTTATGAACCGCTCCGTCCCGACCTTTTCGGCGGAGGATAAAAAAAATCAACCTACCTGATATTACAGGGGTGTCAATGGGGTGGTGTTGTGGGTTGAAAAATGTTGTGGGCGTCTTTGCGGTTTTTTTTTTTTTTTTTTTTTTTAAGTGACGTTTGAGGAGTGTCTCTGAAAATTGGCTGCTGAGGAGAGTCACTAAAAATCTCATTAAACTAACAAATAATAGAAGCAAGTTTTTAGAGACGATTCTCATAAACGCATTTGCAGCATCAAGCAACACAGAGGGAATAGGAATTTCGAGCTGAAAATGTATATGGTTGTGTTCAGTCCCGATGTAAAGGTATAAATAAGTTATTCGGGCCTTTCGAAAACTCCCCATTGTACGCCGTGTTCTACCCCAATTACCCCAAAATAACACCGCTTTTATCCCGTCGACTCTTTGAAGGTACCAGCCGGGGGTCCCCTCAGGGTTGTTCTTCAGAAGCGAACAGATCGGGGACTAAATAAACCTAGTTAGAAGGTTCTCAGGTTGGTGGAAAACGGCAGCGCTTAAATAAACATACCCCTCGTCGTCGTAACTTGACTGGTAAAAGGACTGACGTTAACCGTTTCCGACCGACTGGACAAAGTCCTCAATGAGGGAGCTTTTGGGAACTAGAAAACCTTCCCTTGGAATAACACTGGCTTGAAAAGTGGTCGTCGGTGACAAGCCAGTCGGAACTGGCCAAACAACCCGTCGAATGTGAATTCCGACCACCCGGCGAAGGTGAGGATTTCGTGACAAATTTGGGGTGGAAGCTATAGCTTCTTTTGAAGGAATTCGTCAAGGAACAGCTTTCAGAGACTCCCCTCAGCCACCGCCAGTTTATAGAGACGCTCCTCAGATGCCAATTTTTAGAGACGCTTCTCATACACCAGTTTTTAGAGGCGCTCCTCAGATGCCAATTTTTAGAGACGCTCCTCAGACGTCCCAGTTTTTCGAAAGGTTCCTCCTCATTATTACAGTAGGTAACTAAAGGAATCTGGACCGAATAGAAAGTGTTTAATGCCTACAAATTGAGACAATTTGAGTTGTAGGTAAGAGTTGAAAACAGAGATTTTGAAATATAAAAATATGGGAACTTGGAAAGCTCATGAGTAGCAGATGAAGTTCATTATAGTCCAAGTTCCCCCTAAAAACCCGGTAAAATGGAGAAAAAACGTGTTTTTCCTCATAAATGAGTGATATCTTGTGTTGGCTGACACTTAACGACTTGGTCTCCCAAGATGCCCTTTTAACTTGATGTTCCACAGGTGTATGCCTTGAACAAGGCAAAAATGGAACCAATTAAAACTGGCCAATTGAGAGAAAACTCATTTTTAAGTTTTCAAACTCGATTTTTGAGGTGAAATATAATTTTGATTCAAAAAAAGGTTACACCACAGAAAAGAGGAAGTTTTTCTCTTTCCGAAACAGTGGGGTGTTATTTTTTCGATGGCGGAATAAGGGCGGTAGAAGCCGGCGAAGTAAACTGAAACCTGCCTATTTTGCAAACTTTGCCTTAGCAGCGGCAAGAACGCGACGAATATTCAAAACGCTGCAAATTTTACACAAGGGTTTATTATTCTGTGATATAGGTTACTTGTACAGACATTTAATTCTGTCAATAAAAAAAATTAAAAAAATTTTTTTTTTGGATTTTTATATATCAAAAAAATTTTTTGGGGGGATTTTTTTTTTTCAAAAATGTGTTTTTTCAAAAATTCTTTAATTTTTACTCGAAAAATATTTAACTTCTTGGGATCCTTCAAAAATCCCATTTTTAGCCCCATGAAAGCCCTATTGAACGCCACAGTGAAATCGGATCGTTCCGGGACCCCGAAAAATGGATTCGACGTCCAAAAATACTTCGAAAACGACACCTAACTCGATCCCATAGCTAAAAGCCTTCAAAACACCCCTCCTGTAGCCCCATTTTAGACCCATAGCGCCCCACGGGTTTGGGCGATCGGACTGAAAACCTTGCGGGCACAACTAGATGGTAAACCAAGTATTTTGCCAAAATTTCAAATTTTTAAAAAAATTCCTACTGCCCAAAACGGCCCGGACGGCGGACGGCGGACGGACATTTCGGATTTTGAATGTAGACCTCTTGAAACGGATAATGTCAAATTTTGAGGCCGATCGGAGTCGTCGACCCGCGTCGCGAAAACATAGGTGTATTATTCCAAGAATAATAAACCAAAAGTACCTATGGAAAAGTATCGATACTTTTTATACATCCCTACAGTGAACACTTCCGAAAATCAGTAGAGATGGCAACGCCAACTTATTTTATAAACGCTGCAAATTTTACACAAGGGTTTATTATTCTGTGATATAGGTTACTTGTACAGACATTTAACTCTGTCAATAAAAAAAATTAAAAAAAATTTTTTTTGGATTTTTATATTTCAAACAAAATTTTTTGGGGGGGGGGGATTTTTTTTCAAAAATGTGTTTTTTCAAAAATTCTTTAATTTTTACTCGAAAAATATTTAACTTCTTGGGATCCTTCAAAAATCCCATTTTTAGCCCCATGAAAGCCCTATAGAACGCCACAGTGAAATCGGATCGTTCCGGGACCCCCAAAAATGGATTCTACGTCTAAAAATACTTCGAAAACGACACCTAACTCGATCCCATAGCTAAAAGCCTTCAAAACACCCCTCCTGTAGCCCCATTTTAGCCCCATAGCGCCCCACGGGTTTGGGCGATCGGACTGAAAACCTTGCGGGCACAACTAGATGGCAAACCAAGTATTTTGCCAAAATTTCAGATTTTTAAAAAAATTCCTACTGCCAAAAACGGCCCGGACGGCGGACGGCGGACGGACATTTCGGATTTTGAATGTAGACCTCTTGAAACGGATAATGTCAAATTTTGAGGCCGATCGGAGTCGTCGACCCGCGTCGCGAAAACATAGGTGTATTATTCCAAGAATAATAAACCAAAAATGGTTAATTTCGTAGAATTTATAATAGGTATAGATCTACGAACTAAATTATAATTATAATTTAATTATAATACTCCTGTGAGATGACCAGACCACCCGCCATGACGTGCAGATGGCTCGTGCGATCATGTGGAAGAATTACAGGACTGCGCCCGGACATTATCAAGACCTAATGTTTCCCATGCAGCTGATGAGAGGACTTTTCGTGTTCTTTCCGCTCCCGCCATCTGGAAGACCGTCGGGAAGTTGCGGTTTGGCCTTTTCCGGTTGGTCCGGTTTCAAGTTTCTCAGTGATTGATCCGTCGTTTTGAGCAGGTGGACATGTCGGCTTAAACGGGAAGGCAGCTGAGAATGTGAAAAATAATGAGATTTCTGGGTGAGGATCGGCTACGGAGGAAAGTTTCAAGGCACATCATGAGAAAAATTTGCCACTTGAACAGATACTACCATAGTGCTCAGAAGTCGATCCACTGACCTGGCAGGCCAGTAGTCTACTATCTAAGATCGCTTCCAGCATCCAACGCGCGGTGGGACAGCACTCCTTGTAGGTACGACGAAATAGACATCGACGTTATGGGTGTCACTCTCATTTTCCAGCAGTATGCTCGATTTTCTCGGTATGCATCGTTGCTCGGTATGCCAAATGTCCATCGAGACCTGGAAGAGGAGAAGGAGGATCCCTCGTCTACTCCGACGAATGCTGGCTTGGCGCTCATTGGGGACGACACACTTCTCCAAAACTGTGCCGACGCCAGGACTTAATAGTCAAGTCAATCGATGTTCGAAATTGCACTTTCCGTAACAAGGTTAGGGAAGTTTTTCTCGAAGGATCTATACATAGATAGAGATCTAGACATATATTTTTTTTTTTCGGTGTGCTGAATCCGAAAAATCGTTGCACATTTTTCAGTTTTTCGCCTACATATCTGAAACTATGCGTTTTTCGAATATGACCACTATACAAATATTAATGTACGCAAAATTTCCTTCTAAAAGCAGTGGTCAAAATTCATGTTTGAGCCAATGGTCTTGGAGATACAGCGCTTTGAAAAAAAGCGATTATTCGGCCTTTCGGCGAAAAGGTCGAAAACGCCCACATCCACCCACCCCCTGGTACCCGATCCTTGTGCCATCAATTCATCCAAAACAACGTACACGCATCTTTTGTAGACGGATGAACGGATTCTTTGTGGGTCGTTTTCGCTGCAGGTCGCAAAAGTCATATTTCTTCGTTCCTACTCTGCTGTCTCCCCTCCCCTCAACACGCCAACAAACTGGATGACAGGATTGTTTCTTATGGTAAATTTAGTGGGCTTTCACGTGGAATACAATTTTTTTTATTGATATCATGCATATTAATCGGGCTCCAGGGGGTGGACGTGGGCGTTTTCAACCTTTTCGCCGAAGAGCCAAAAAATCGGCGTTTTTCAAATCGCTGTGTCTCCAAGACCACTGGCTCAATCATCAATTTTGACCACTGTATTTTGAAGGGAATTTTGTGTACTTTAATTTTGTTCGGAGTGGTCATAGGTATTCGAAAAACGCATAGTTTCAGGTAGGTATTCAGGCGAAAAACTGAAAAAATACTTTCGCTTGGTGAAAACCACCATTTTGACTGGACTATAAAGCTCCTGTACATGCGGGCCAGACTGTAGGAATCGTCGACATCCCTGTGACATTACTCAGATCGAATCCTCCGCCTCGGCGGCCTCCCTCAGAGATGCCCCGGGGCATCAGGCCTGAACACCTTCAACGACTCAAGCCCCTGGAAAACCTACCCCGAAACTCCCAGTAATTCCTCCAACACAAGCAGCGAGAACTTGGATGACGCGCCCTCCGATTTCCACCCATCACACAAACAAATCGCAATTTTGGATATTCCACACTCGGTAGGTTCGCTTTGACTTCCTACAATCGATACGACCTATCCACTCCGACTTTCTGATAAGGCGGTAATCCTCCCGAGGAGGGAACACGTTTGCATGACTGTAAATACAGCGTGGGAGGTTTACATATCATGATGGAGATTGTAACCCCTTCAGTTCTGACTGCGAAAACCGTTCGGATAACGCGGAGGAAACCTCGACGTGTCACGCAGGAAAGGGATACGCTGCAGCGTATCTATAATGGTAGACAAGCCGAGAAGCGCCATGGACCCTAAAGTAAAAGAACAAAATATACGATGTTGGTACCAACGAGAATCTTCGAGAATGCATTTATTTATTAAGGCAAAACCTCACGGATCAAAGTTGAGGACTCGGTCTTGCTGAAACAAACCCAGCGCAATAAGTTCATCCTCGTCTTCGATCCTACTCCTTTCGAGGTTGTCACTCAACGGAAGCCAACTGTGGAAGGGCGGGGCCGAAATTCATCCTTGTCCAAGAAGACTGCTCTTGGAAAAGATACCAGATGAGCGCGAAGAGACAGCCACATCGGAGATCCTACTTTGACTGCGCGGCAGAAATGAAGACTTTAGCAAACCCAGGAGAATTATGTGAGCTTGCGAACGGACAAAACAAACCTCCGAACATCACTGCAACCAAAAAGCCAATGCCATCTTCAGCGCTTCAACGACCCAGGAGAGAAACCAAGCGCCCGAACGATTCATTCCTTAATTTCCTCGTTGGGGAGGGATGCCCCAGGATGTACAGTAGGCTCATCACAGTAGAGTACTTGCGCCCAGTAGGCTCCTCCCAGGTTTGTAGGGAAATACGAGCAAGGGCACGTTCGTTCCAAGCCCTGAGAAGTCTCTCAAGTGGTTTTCTCTCTTCTTGCACATTCAATCGAATCGTTTTCAACTACTAAGACAAAAAGGAGGGAGGGACGTCACCACGTGTAAAAAATCGATTCGACCTAAAGACAATCTTAACGACTCGGCCCTAACTTGGGGGAGGGACAAACAAACGCGTTGAAAACAAGGAAGAAAAAAGACACCGATAGGGAAAAAATTTGTTTTTCTTCCAAAGAAAAGATGAAGGGAGGCGCAGAAAGGGGAAGATAAAGTGAGCGATGGAAAGTGGAATTCTGGGGGACCGGAACTGGCTGTCGTTCATTACAGACGAAATGAGCGGACCAGAAAGAAAAGCTCTCGAGAATGTTCGGAACAGATCGTTAATTTTCATTTCTTGGCGATTCGTCAACAGACTCCCCCCCCTTTTCCACCGTCGGCGAAAAGTACATTTCTCGGACGACTTTTTAATAGGTGTAAACAGAAAGTTAAGGAAACAAAACCGAAACAACGGAAATTACTTTCAAAGTGGTGTCAGTTTCGAGATTTTACGGAGCAATTTTCCATTTGAGAAAAGTCCATCATCGTAAGGTCCTTGGTGCCCTTTCTTGTACCCAACACGACCCCCTCTGATCTGCCTCGAACCTCCCAAAGGAGTAAATCAACCTAATTCATTACGACAACCGCCTGAATGGAGGCCCGTAAACACTGTCTTCCCGCGTTAGCCCGCTCGACAAGGATTTTACGGGGACGCTATTGTTCCGTTGATTAATAATGTGGGCCACATTGTTCCAATCAAACGGGCGATAATTCAACGAGGGAGGAGAATGAGTGGGGGAAGAAAATTGTGTAGAAAGTGGAGAGAATCGGAGTCCTGACGGTAGAGTACGTGAGGCCACTAGGCTCATAATTTGTCAAAAGTTGCAAGATGAGTAGATTCCAAAGTTTGGGTAGACTTTTTTTTTTAAATCTGAAAGTTTGACAAAATACTTGGTCTACCATCTAGTTGTGCCAGCAAGGTTTTCAACTCAATCGCCAAACCCCGTGGGGCTCTGAGGGGCTAAATAGGGGCCACGGGAGGGGGTTTTGCAGGTTTTCGGGTAGGATATCAAGTGGGGTGTCGTTTTGGAAGTATTTTTAAACGTCGAATCCATTTTTTGGAGTCACAAAACCATCCGATTTCACCGTGGCGATCCATGGGGCATTTGTAGGGGTACAAAATTTAATAGAGCTGTTTTATGGAGCTATAGAAGGACGTTAGAGGGGGTCAAACTCTTGGAGGTCTTAGATCAATGCAATCGCGACGGATGTCGAAAATGTTGATTGGCCTCCATTTGTTAACACACGTTTCAAGATGTCTATATTCCAAAAACGAAATGTCCATCCGCCGTTCTGGCCAATTTGAGCAGTAGGATTTTTTTTAAATCTGAAATTTTGACAAAATAATCGGTTTACCATCTAGTCATGCCCGCGAGGTTTTCAGCGCCATCGCCCAAACCTGTAGGGTTCTGAGGGGCTACGGGAGGGGCTTTTGCAGTTAAGATATCGTGTAGGGTATGGTTTTCGAAGTATTTTAGGACGTAGAATCCATTATTTGGGGGTCCCAGAAACATCGAATTTCACCGTGAGTGCATTCATGGAGCTACAAATGGACACCAGGAAGTCGAATTAGGTGTCGTTTAACGTAAGCGTGATATTGGACGCCTAACCTATTTTTCGGGGTCCCACATCCGTATACAAACTTTAGACAAAAAATGAACAAACAAAATATTTAAAAAAAATTTTCAATAGGTAGTTAAGTAATTAAATTAAAACTGGCTTATATAAATCGGCTTATACCTATATATAGGTTTCTTAGGAAACTTATATATAAGTTTCTTATATATCCTTATAAGAAGTTAGGTTTGCTAAATTTCAGATTTAAAAAAATTCACCTTCACAAAACGGCTTGGACGGAGGACGGACATTTAGTTTTTGGAATCGTGTAATGAGACGGATAAATAATTATTATCTCAACTTTTGAGGCCGATCAGAATTCCAAGAATATTAAACCAAAAGGATAGGGAAACCCCCCCTCCAGTGAAGCTTCCTGGGACTTGGGAATAATTATTGTCACAATCGGCCACCGCCAGATGTGAACCATCACCATGAGCAGGTACTAAATTTCGACCGAGCCCATCCGGTTCCAATTCTTATTCACGTTGACACGTTAAAATAGTCATCCGAGCGTGAACCAACACTCGAGGGGAAGGCGTGAGTTAGGTCCGTGTTCTCGTTTTATCGAGTCACCCCGACATTGTAAATCCTCTTTTAATAGTTTGTTCACAGTTTAGCGTTTGAATGGCGTGAAAGATGTGATGCAGGCAGGGAAGCCTATTCTTGTTCACCGGGTACGCCGACCAGGGACGTTGGCAGGATGAACCCGTGGAACGTGTCATACCCTCTCAAAGGGTTCAAGTGGCTCATACTGCCGTGCTAACGTAAAGTGCAGTAACTCCACATTTCGCCGGTTTTGAGTTAGACCCCTAGGGGGTATCTTAGATATGTAATGCATCATATGGAGGGTCAAAGTTCACCCTAAATGCCCCTTTTCCCGCAAAAATCGATTAGCAATTTTGCAGTAAGCGCCACGAATATTGGGTATTGCTAAGCTATATAGCAGTAACTCCATAGTCCAACGCTAAAATGCAGTATCTCCAGCTCAATGTTTTGGAGTTACTGCGATATAGCCTAGCAAATGGAGATACTGCAATTAAGCTTAGGGAAATTAGATCGCCTCAACACATAATTGCAGTAACTCCACGACTCAGGAGGCCGCTTGGAATGACAATCTGATGCTGTTCCGGCTGTTACTGCACTTTAGCGTAGTGATTAAGAGTGATTTGCTAAGCCAAAATGCAGTAACTCCAATTACATGGCTGTTACTGCACTTTAGCTTAGTGATTAAGAGTGATTTGCTAAGCCAAAATGCAGTAACTCCAATTACATGGCTGTTACTGCACTTTAGCGTAGTGTTTAAGAGTGATTTGCTAAGCCAAAATGCAGTATCCGCCCAGCCACATGTTAAATTGTAAAAAAAAAAATTTTTTTTTTTTTCAAATTGCTATAATACGATGCCAATACCAACATATGACGCCACTTTTTGCAATAAAATCATATTTTTAAAGTGGCCCGGCGAATTGAGGGTTTTTGGCGTTTTTCTCCACTTTCACATTCGTTCGGGCCCCGGAACCACTGTCGAATAATACTTTTTTCTGAAAGAACTTCATAATTTGAAGGCATAGCAGTGAGTTTTGGGCTCCTACGGTGTAATACAAATTTCCAGGGCACTGTCGAAAATTTCAACTTTGAATCTGGAGGGAAAAGTGGCACCACTCTCTCATTGGCTGCTCACGGCCGCCATTTCCGCCGTCACCTCCGGCAGATTCCCGTCGGTCCCTTCTTATGCTAGCGCACTCTGGCGGATTAGTTATAGTGGCACCGCGGAAAATTCAAAACGCCAAATATTCACTAGTGATTTCCTCTGCTCAGACACCTAATTTCTCAATGCTAACTGTACTGAGTACTTTGTTCATTACTAGTTCAGCTATGTTCGGCCGAATTTTCCCATTTCTCTGACCTAGTTCCGTGGCCCAATGGAGTTACTGCACTTTGCGTTAGCACGGCAGCATAGAGATCGGCAAGGAATAGAAATGTATAGATTTTGTGGATATAGAATCGATATCCTCAAAATCGATACTATCGATAATATCGATATATCGATATTATAAATAGGTATATTTGAGGTGACGACGTTATCGTATATTTATTTCAATGTCGATATATAACAAAATAATAATAATAATAATAGGTAATAATAATAATAATAATAATAATATTATATTATAAATCTTGAGAGAAAATGATACGGGGAGAATGATAAATCTTAAGCTTTTTTATTTAAATATTGATATTTTATGTTATAAAAGTTGATGTTGATCAGGACTTCATTAAAAAATAAAAATGAAATTTAACAAAGTCCCAACCAGGGCTCGAAATATCGTTCCGTTTGGTTCCCCCAAACCGTTCCGTTCCCGAAAAGAGCGAAAAATTATAATTTTTAGGATGAAGTTCCGAATGAGAACGAAATCATTAAGGTCTGAAAAATACAGTTCCCAGTGGGAACGAAATGTGAAGGAATAATATTTTATCGTTCGGGTGAAGAACGTTCTTCTCGAAAACGTTATTTTTTCGTTCCAAAATTAAACATTCTTGACCCGAACGATAAAATATTGTTCCTTCACATTTCCTTGCACTTATTTTGTTATGATCGTCATTTTATGTCCAAACTCCACAAATCAACGGTACTTCAGGCCCGAAACGGAGATGGGAACCAAAAAACTATATAACGAATAATTACATTTTGGCCTAAACCTTACTTTTTGGAAGCACAAATCACTGAGAGGTGGTAAATAAAGTTCCCATCTTGAACATTCATTTGGGGAGCTTTTATTTTTTCAGGAACTTTATTTCGAGCCCTGGTTCCAACCCAATAGTAAGAGGGAAATATCCTACCTTCCAATGAGATCCAATATAATTCGATAGTCCAATAGAGTTCTTGAAATCGCTATGTTGACAAATCAGTTTTGACAGGTCATAATAGGCGCTGAGTGGCACAAAACAGGTTCAGAATTGATGGTTTACAGTTTTACGGCTCATACTCAGTGAGTATTTCATACAATGTCTGCGACTGAATTCAACCGCTTTTGACGGGTCATAATTGCCCCCAAGTGGCTCATGGGAGGTCAACAACAGGTAAAGCCGGTTTTGATCAGTCATAAAAATAATTATTATGACTTATCAAAACCGGCTTTACCTGTTGCTTCAATGATTGTTTTTGAGGGATCTCAAGGATTGTTCAAATAGGCAGCAAATCCCTGAGATCCCTCAATAAGGTAATACGTGATTATGGAGGCCAACATAAACCAACAGAATGATTCAATTATTGCTCCTGAGTGGCTCACGACTGGTCTACAGAAGGTTTAACCAGTTTTTACGGTTCATAATTGTTCCTAAGTGGCACACCACAGGTCTAGTACTGGTTTGAGCGGTGTTTAGCGGTGTTATTGAAAAGGCTACCACCGTCGGTTAAGGTTCACGATAAGGCTCCCGCGGGCAGGATCGCCCTATTGCGAGAAGGCTCCCGAGGCACCCCCCACTGATGACGAACTGTTGACGTTATCTTTCTTTAGTTCCGATCCTACCGATAACCAGTGCCGATTCTACAATGACCGAAGTGAGTAACATGCTCAGTCAGAAAAATAAAAATGTTAAAGTTGTAGAAGGTGGAAAATGGCAGTAAAACCCGTGCACGAACAACTGGACCGGTTCTTCGATTACATCCTCGACTATTTCATATCTCCTGGGTGCAGGTTCCCCCCCAAAATGTGGGCCAAAATGTCACCAGAAGCGAGCAGGACAACCAATTGCTATGAATCGTTCCACGCAAAATTTAATAGCCACTTCAATACCCTCACCCCAATATATTCAACTTCGCGCATGTTCTGAACGACATGCAGAGCGACACAGGTGTAGGTCTACAGGTCTACACATGTAGGTCTACTTCACGGCAAGGAGTAAAAACAACCGTACCAAAAAGCAAGTTATGCTCAAAACGAAGTTTGTTCGTCAGGCCATACAGGAGTTTAGTAAAGGCGATTTGAGTCGTCTGGACTTCGTTAAAAAAGTGTGTTTAGGACTCATAATTGCTCCTGAGTGGCTCACGACTGGTCTACAACAGGTAACACCGGTTTTGGTTTATTATTCTTGGAATAATACACCTACCTATGTTTTCACGACGGAGGTCGACGACTCCGATCGGTCTCAAAATTTGACATTATCCGTTTCAAGAGGTCTAGATTCCAAAATTTAATCCGAAATGTCCGTCCGCCGTACGCCGTCCGGGCCGTTTTGTGCAGTAGGAATTTTTTTTTAAATCTGAAATTTTGACAAAATACTCGGTTTAACATCTAGTTGTGCCCGCAAGGTTTTCTGCTCGATCGCCTAAACCCGTGGGGCGCTATGGGGCTAAAATGGGGCTGCGGGAGGGTTTTTTTTAAGGCTTTTGGCTATGGGATCGAGTAAGGTGTCGTTTTCGAAGTATTTTTGGACGTAGAATCCATTTTATGAGGTCCCGGAACGATCCGATTTCACTGTTGCGATCTATAGGGGCTAAAAATGGGATTTTTGAAGGATCCCAGGAGGTCAAATATTTTTCAAGTAAAAAACAAAAAATTTTTGAAAAAAAAAAAAAAAAAAAAAATGTTTTTCTAAAAATTTTTTCATTGGCACAGAATTAAATTTCTGCAAAAGTAACCGATATCAAGAATAATAAACCCTAGTGTAAAATTTGCAGCGTTTTTATACCTCATAATTGCTCCAGACACTTATATGCAATGGGTTAATTGGTCATAATATTGCAGCACTGTTTAAATCATGATTTTTTATTAACCCTAATGACTTTTTTAAAACAGTCGCGATTGTTCAGCAGGTTGCATGCACGTCAACACCAGGTTTGAGCTTCGCGGATATTCGGTATTAATTAAAATTTCACCGTCCTGGATTTGTTGGGCCCAAGGCCATTATTAGCACCCCCCCCCCCCCCCCCCCCCGCAAGAGCACTGGTTAATTAAATGAAGCCCTTGTTTATCTTACCGTGTGTTGTACGTTGAAACTGAAGGCGGAAACTTGCACGGGGAAGGGATGCTATACCTCCCTTTTGCCGGAGTTTCCTACCTCCCCCCATCCTCACCACCAACACCTCAGGGAAGTTGGCCATAAACTCGCGGGAAAACGTCACCTTCTCCTCCTCTCGCCGTTCCCAGAAGATAAACATCGCCAGCTATAACCTACCCCTATATAACCTCACCCTTTTCCAGTGACCTCACCTCGAATCCGTCTTCTATTATCAGCCCCACGTTCTTATCTTTCTTCTTCCGTTCCTCTTCTTCATTATTATTTATTTCTTTTCCGACCGCTCGTTTCGGTCACTTTATCACTTTTCTTGGCTATCGACAGGTATTAAAAATGGAGGACTGTAACCGAAAATAACGTGACGCTGCGTTAAGCTATGTCTACACTTGTGCAACTTTTGTTCATCAGAGGCATGCGTCATAGCGCAAGGTGTGACGCACGTGATGAAGTCCAAGGGGCATGCCTCATCCGAGTTGAACGGGAGTGTTGAACGGTAGGGAAAGGGGTAGCGCACGCCGAACCGCATGGGTTGGATTTCTATGCCTCACACCGTTCATCTCGCAGGAGTTTTCCATTGAAAAAGTGCTGTCTTCAAGTTTTTATTGTTTTATAAAATGTCTGATGCGAAGGAAACGCTTGAATTCATCGAGGATTATAGTATACCTTTTTTTCATCGAGGATTATAATATAATTATATACTTTTTTTTTTTTTTTTTTTTTTTCAAAAATATTTCCTTAATGGCTCAGAATTGAGGGCGTAGGTGGAAGGGGCCAGGGGCGCATAAGCCCATTATTCCAGAAATCGTTCTGATCGTAGTAAACACGCATCTTCTGCTGACTCCATCGCGAGGGTTGAAAGAAACTTGACGGGCAAATGTGGACAGGAATCGCTTGCTTCTAGGGCATGCGTCAGAGGCAATCTTCATGAGGCAAGTTGAAAGACGCAAGTTGAAAGACGCAGGTTGAAAGTTGAAAGACGAAAACGCACAAGTGTAGACATAGCTTTTAACATGCGATGATCCCGAATCCAATTGGTGACAGCACCCTCCCCACTATGTAAAGTGAGCCAAGTTCGTTCTCACGTAGTGCGTAAAGTGAGCCAACACCTAGTGGGCGCAATATGAACTCTAATAGCGATATCTAAAAGCCTATAAGTTGTCTGAGGCCAGGTGGAATACGGTCAGGGCGTGGGCCCCTACTCCTATTAAATGGCTTTATTCTAGGGTACTTCTTAGAGTCGGAAAAATTTGAAATTGGTCTAAAAAAAATTCAACTCGGCGAATACGTAACGAGAAAAGTTTGATAACACCCAAAATATTGGCTCATAGTGGTCCAAAAAAAATGTTCGAAGCGTTCAAAAAATATGGGCAGGACCAATTGATAGGGTGTTGGAAAAGCGCAAATTTGAAATTAGAATTCCAAAACACCGACATCCTGTATTTCTTTATGAAAAAAACTATTCAAAATCGAAAAGCGAGTAGAAGGGGTCTGAGGCAAGGTGGGAGAGGTAGGGGGTTGGCTAGCTTTAGAAATTAGAATTCCAAAACACCGAAATACAGGACTGTATTTCTAATCATAATCCTGTATTTGCTATTCATAATCGAAAAGCGAGTAGAAGGGGTCTGAGGCAAGGTGGGAGAGGTAGGGGGTGGCCTCCTAGAATGCCAAACAGCGCCTACGGCGAGAGACGTGCAAACCCTCAGCCGATAAATCACTCTCATCACTCCCCTTGACAGCTTCATCGATGAAACCGCCGAATCAAGACGCCAGACAAATCTTTTGAACTCGCGTTCAACTTGACGTGCCACACAATTTCCAAAACAAATCGAAAACACCATCAAACCGCGTCCCCCTCTCGACAGATGGTCTGAGCACCACCGAGGGATATTCTCCCATCAATATTCCACAACTTAAAAATGATGTTTTTCCCCCCACCCGAAGGCCGAAGACGATATTTTACAATTACAACTCCCCTCACACCATCACATTAGATACGGAATCTTGTCAGCACTTGCATAATCAATGACTGATGAGTAACGCAATGGTGGAATTTATGATCGAAACCCCCGCATCAAAATTGATTCGTCGCAGCGTTGAATTATGAATGGCCAATTCGAAGTATGAAAATTCGAGATTGGTTGACTAATTTAAGCTCATCAACTTTGTCAGAAGGGGTGCGTGAAGTTCGATGAAATACGAGAGAGGACGTTTTTATTTCAAGCGCTCAGAAATTTATCGAGAGGTTGTGTATTTTCATCTTGTCCATTCTCAAATCGATTACGGTTATGAAGCCAGTAGGTGGGAGAGAATAATAATTATTCTCTCCACAATTATTGTGCCCAGTAGGGTTATCACAAGAGCCTGGAATCATCTGTCGTCATTTGTCGTCAACCAATTATTGGTTGAAAACGCTTAATAACGACCATGACATTGTAATGCGATATACCTACTCATTAAAATAGCATAATAATATTATGTTATATTGTATTATAACATTATGTTATATTGTATTATAATATTATGTTATATTGTATTATAACATTAAATGTTAATAATATTATGTTATATTATGTTATATTATGTTATATTATATTATGTTATGTTATGTTATATTATGTTATGTTATATTATGTTAACATTAAAAGTTAATAATATTATGTTATAACATAACATAACATAGCATGTTAATAATATTATATTATAACATTATGTTATATTGTATTATAACATTATGTTATATTGTATTATAATATTATGTTATATCGTATTATAATATTATGTTATATTGTATTATAACATTAAATGTTAAATATTATGCAAAATTTGAATTTAAATTTAAATATTATTGCGTATCACGGTAGAGCACTATATCACTCTCTAGGATCCTCACAGTAGGTTCTTATAAAGGCCAGCCAGATGCCTTCTTTGAAAAGTTACTGGCTTACGAAACTCATAACATTAAAATGATAGACTGATCAATTCCCTCACAAGAGTTTTGTGTAAAAAATCTATCAAGCACCCCTGAATTAACTCTAATCGTTTCCGCACGTGGAGCCACACGTGAAACAGCTCGACATTTTTTTCCCCCCACTTTTTGTAATCAGATGTGAGGGGCAAAGGGTAGCATTAGCGTCATCTCATTTATTACTGAATAATTACCGGGTTTTGTCGAGAGTATGTACACGAAGAAACGGTTGTTCTCTCAGTCACGAAAGGTACCACGAATTAACGTGAAGTCCGATCGTTACTTTGGAGCAAGAAGGGTTTTACAGAACGTGACCATCCTCGATTGTGTTCGATGACAAGCGTGATATTTCTTGACAGGTGTGGGCCGATTGTGTCCTAACGGATCTGAACCGTCTTGTCCATTCAGGTTACACGAGGACGGGAACATCTCATCTAATAGATTATAATGGAAGTCACGTGTTGATGGATGGAGAGGGGAGGGGACAACACGATACGCCCACAACCATTTACACGTCCTAGACTGAGAAGGAAGGACGCTGTGTGGACCGGGAGAATCGTCATCTGCTGATGAGTGCTGCGCAATAGTTCATGAGGCCAAAATCTTTGGGTTAGTTGCAACTAACCCCCTAGTTAGTTTCATGAAACTGGGGGTGCGATTGAGGAATCACGTCCATTTGGAACTGTCAGCACCTCTAACCTCTAACCATCACTTTGACCAAATCTCGACTTTCAAAAATTAGACTTATGAGCGGTTTTTTTGCGTTTTTGCCCCACGGTTCGCTCCTCAGACGCCAGTTTAGTAAAATTTAATGCTCATACATGATTTCCAATGGCAACTTACAATGGGGGTGGACGCTCTAATAGGCATGCTAACCACGTAAAATTACCCCCAAAGAGCGCTTCTCTCTCCCCAATCCCATATAATAAAGTCCAGAGTAGTTGATTAGTCACAGAGTAATTAGTCGGAACTAATCATAAAGAGACTGCCCTGGGGTGAGTCGTGACACAGAATCCGTTGTAATTGCCTCTGGCGGTGTTGGGGGGACGTTGAAGGGAGTTTAATCCTGAGATATGAAGACCTTTAATTCCGGGGACGATGCACATGGCTACTCAACGTGCTCTCTCTTTTGTGGAGGGCACAGAAAAAAAACGGGGGTTAGCATCCCCTTGTTGCGGCCTGTTCAAACCCTCCGGCAATATCTTCCCTGATATTGGGTTTCCCAGCTTCCAACATCCCCTCAGACATCACAACACCGAAATATCGTCAACTGGGGACAACAAAACCTCGTCAACATTTGGAAACTCGGATAAGAATTAAGCTTAAGTGAAATATGAACAGGGTTCAACCGGTTCGAACTTCATGAATTAGGAAAACCTCTCCTGATGCTACATAGCGACAGAAAACATGGAAAATTCAACGCTCCTGAAAGGGATTACCGGTAACGCATTTGCTCGCTTTTATCCCGAGAAGGAATTCGATTCCGTCGGCAAATAAAAAATTCGAATGGAAAAACAACGTTCAGGAGGAAAAAAGCGCAAAAATAGCTCAAGGAGTGAGTGGAACGCGAGAGGTGACGGGAGGAAAAGAAATTTTCTCTGCAAATAACCCGAAGAGTTGGGTCAACTTGTCCCAAGGGGTTGAAAACGTGTGAATACAGAAACTCAACTGGCGGTCGGTTTTCTCGTCGTTCTTTTTTTTTTTTTTTTTTTGTTGGGTGTTGTACACCAAGTTTTTAAGTTTGGCGAGAGCGTTTTGACGGGTTTCATTCGGACGAAAACACTCGAAGGGAAACAGTACCGAGTTGGTTCTGCACGAGGACTTCGGTTGGTCCCTTCCTTAGGGCGGAAAAAGATGAGCTGAAGGGAATATCCTGCGCAGGCCAGTCAATCAAACGCGTTAGTTCGAACTAGGGGGCCGACCCCTGCTGGCTACAGCCAGCCAACCCCCAATCTCTCTCAACTGACCTCAGACCCCTTCTACTCGCTTTTCAACCGTGACGAGGTTTTTTTCTTAATGAAAATTTCATTAAGTTCCCATTCACCAAGTTCCTTGCACTTTCATTCTGTATTTAATACAGAATGAAAGTGCAAGGAACTTGGTTTGCAGAGAGCCTGTCGAAGTACATGGCCTCTCACTGCACCCGTTTGTCGTCGAAAATACCATACGAGGAAACGACAGCAATTTCTGGCTGACCAGCTGGAGAGACACTACAGGCAACCTACAGGAATAAGAGTATTTAATACTTAATATTAAATCAATTTAATTCTCCGACGATTTAATCGACAGAATATGAAACAATACATTTTATTGTTTCATATTCTGTCGATTAAATCGTCGGAAATATTAATATTATACTTAGATAATATAAAATGCATATAATGTTATATTGAATTTTGATGAACCTGACGACTTGTGATCAACGTGTGACGTCTTGTGAACCACATAAGTACGTGTAAGCGCTATATATATCGGTGTTCCTCCGAGATAAGCGACCAGTCTTCCGTCGCCCCCTATACCTGGTATAATAATAGGTAAAACAAATACTTAACTTTTTTTACTAGTACCGACTTCTTTTCAATTTTTCAATGTTTCAAGTTTCAAAGACAAACAAATACTTAAATTTTGACATTCTATGTCTTTACTATGGCACATAACTCAAAAAGTGTGACGGTGACGGTGTTACGCAACACGATCGCGAAAACTATAATCACATGATTGGTCTCTCATAAAATGTCCCTCGTGGTTGCGTACTTGTACGAAAGCTGTACCCACCGTTTGTGTTTTATCTTTCTTTTACTAGTACCGACTTCTTTTCAATGACAAACTTGTTTTAACTTTTCTACTATAATTTAAAATTTTCATTTTTTAATATTTTTTATTTCATTTTATTTATTTTATTTTTTTTTTAAAGAATATTAAAAGAAATTAGTTACCTAATTTTCCCCCACGCCTATAAAACAATCGATGTTTAGTTCATCGATACACATCCCTACTAAAAACTGGCGTCGGCGGGGTCTCTAAAAACTCCCTCTGCCCGTTTCAAACCAGTTTTAACTCTTTTCAATCATTTCAAACCGGGTAAAATCCCCTTAAAACCCCGGTTTCACCTCTTCTTCAAGTCTCAACCTAGTATGAACTGGTTTCAAACCCTCCCAATTTTTCTTCATAATATCCGTATACTTGCAGAATATCCGTATACGGCAGAATTTCCTTCTCCGCTCTCGAACTCATTATAGTCCAAGAGCCCGTGACAAAAACCATTGGTTATTTGACCCCAAATTCCACGATAGGTTATGAGTAGCACACCTATCGGGGAGTAAAAATCACCCCGTCTGCCAACTCCAACCATTTGGATTAACTTGTGGCGTTAATCCAAAGTTGGGTCAGGAATCCAAAAATCGAGTTACTTGACCCCGATTAGTTCTTGAACCACATCAAACTAGATGTCATGAAGTTCCAAAAAATAATAGTCTGCCACCCATTTCGATTTGGGTTTGCTGCGCAGACGGAACTCAAAAATTCACTTTAAAAAAGTCAAAAATGAGTTACTTGACCCCGATTAGTTCTTGAACCACATCAAACTAGATGTCATGAAGTTCCAAAAAATTATACTCTGCCACCCATTCCGACTTGGGTTCGCTGCGCAGACGGAACTCAAAAATTCACTTTAAAAAAGTCAAAATCGAGTTACTTGACCCCGATTAGTTCTTGAACCACATCAAACTAGATGTCATGAAGTTCCAAAAAATAATAGTCTGCCACCCATTTCGATTTGGGTTCGCTGCGCAGACGGAACTCAAAAATTCACTTTAAAAAAATCAAAATCGAGTTACTTGACCCCGATTAGTTCTTGAACCACATCAAACTAGATGTCATGAAGTTCCAAAAAATTATAGTCTGCCACCCATTCCGACTTGGGTTCCCTGCGCAGACGGAACTCAAAAATTCACTTTAAAAAAGTCAAAATCGAGTTACTTGACCCCGATTAGTTCTTGAACCACATCAAACTAGATGTCATGATGTTCCAAAAAATTATAGTCTGCCACCCATTCCGACTTGGGTTAGCTGCGCAGACGGAACTCAAAAATTCACTTTAAAAAAGTCAAAATCGAGTTACTTGACCCCGATTAGTTCTTGAGCCAAATCAAACTAGATGT
Source organism: Pilophorus perplexus (assembly GCA_955831195.1). NCBI lineage: Eukaryota > Metazoa > Arthropoda > Insecta > Hemiptera > Miridae > Pilophorus > Pilophorus perplexus. The sequence goes on from OY037014.1 coordinate 16,392,931, forward strand.
CATGAAGTTCCAAAAAATTATAGTCTGCCACCCATTCCGATTTGGGTTCGCTGAGCAGACGGAACTCAAAAATTCACTTTAAAAAAGTCAAAATCGAGTTACTTGACCCCGATTAGTTCTTGAACCACATCAAACTAGATGTCATGAAGTTCCAAAAAATCTAAGTCTGCCGTCCCTAGCCCGCTGGGATGGTATTGGCAGACGCCCGTGAAAATATAAGTATTAAAATTAATTTTTTTGAATTTTATTTAAATTTTATTATTTAATTATAATTACTAAATTATAGTAATTGGGCTCGCCGTCTGTCATATCTAAATAACTAGGTAAAGGGAAAATGTGTACTATTTCTCCAGCAAAATTCAATTATTTGAGTTTTTATTCCGATCATTCCCTAATAGTACCCTGGATTAGTCATTCCCACATACATTAGTTCAGATAGAAGCGATTTTTTTAACCCAATTTTTGGGATGGGGTGGAGGTACTTTTCTCAAGTTTTTGACTTCGGGGCCCCTCCGGAACTTGGTTTCCCTGGCCAAAAACCACTATTTTTCGGCACTTTTTTTGGGGTTTTAGCCATTCTGACTATGGAGGAATGGTTTTTTGACCATGGCCACTATATGACTTTTTATACTAGATGAAATTTACTAGATTCTGAGACTAACGGCAGCGGTGTAGGTTCATTAGCCTCCAAGATGCAGCGTTTCAAAGTTGGGATATTTTTCCACATTTGCATATTTTTATGCATTTTTTCAGTTTCTGACCATTTTGATCACAATAGAATGGTTTTTCGATTATGAAATACAGTAGGGGTATTACTGATTATGTACTTTGTTAAGTATAACTAACCACAGCTCTTTAGATTAAATAAGCTCCGAGATACAGCGTTTCAAAGTTAGAGTTCTTTTTCTGTATTTGTACACTTTTATCAGTGTCTTATTAGGCCAGTCGCAAGAGGATTGAAGGAGGGGGGGGGGGGGGGGGGGGGGGGGGGAGAATGGTTGTTGAAGCTTCTATTTTTAAATGGTTGTAATGGCCCTGAACAACAAAATATCAAAAATGGTAGCAACATTTTTGCTGGGAGAACTTTTGGCGGTTAAAAAACCGCGATTTTTTTCTGGCATTTTCCAGATTTTTACTTTAGGAAAATGTGAAAATAACCTTGGATAATAAACCTTAGAAACTAAGCAGCGCGGAGAAAACGTTTCAGCATAAAATTCTGTGTCGAATGGCCTCCTTACACATTTGAATAGGTTCAGCCGTTTAGCCATAACCGAGCGTCAAAAATGGGCAATTTTTTTCGAGCTTGGCGGGAAAATAGGATTCGCTCATGTTTCAACCTCTGTAACCTATGAACGGCTTATGAAAATGAATTGGCTCAAAATTAATGTTGTAGAGCATCAAATTATGAGGGAGAAGTTGAAAAAAATAAATAAATAAATAAATGCTACTACCAACCGAGAAAACCAATTTGAACCAAAATAAGAAACGCCCAACCTGACTTCGCTCGGTAAGCGGAAAACCACGTTTTCCAGAACATTTTCGACTGTAGTTCGGAAACCATTTGTCTGATTCCCAATTTATTTTCTTCTCGTGAAATCTGAATAAATTCCCCATCGTAGCTATTCTATGTGAAATTTTGATTTGAGCTTCAATAAGGGAGGGGCCTGCACTGCAAAAAAGACACAGTTCGAAATGAAAACGTGTTTTTTTTGTACATTGTTGCCCATAACTCGGGACAGGTTTGTCCGATCTTAATTCTCTTTTTTCTAGTGAAAACTGATTCAAGATTCAAGATTCAAGATTCAAGATTTTTTATTGCCAAGAACACAGAGTGCAAAGACAAGGTGAAAATTTCCTTACCAAATTACAGCTCACAAAAACTTACTTCAATAATACAGCGGTAGGTACCTAGTACATCATTAACAAGCTATTAGATACCTAATTTACAAAACCTATGCCTAACTAGAGCTCTCTTACATTCTTTATACTGAGGAAAAATTCATTAAAATCAAAGGGTGTGATGGATTTTAAAAACTTGACAAGTTTTGGCCTAACGTTTGTTGCCGTAAATTTCGCTCGCAACTCTTTAGGGATGGCATTGAAAAATTTAATACCCCACCATGAACTGCTGATGCGGGATGATTTCAAGCGGTGAAAAGGTACCAGCAAGTCACTCCCATGCCGTGTTCTATACCCATGATTAAATTTCATATAGGGTACGGTATATTGCGTTTCTATTGAGACAACAAAAGCGCCACTAGGAAATGGAAGGGAACCAGATCTTACCAGAATTCACAAATTTGACCACCTACGACCGCGGTTTTCAGAACATTTTCTTCTCTCCCTCCAATACTATTTCTCCGATCGAAATGTCATTGCTCCCACGCGAAAGCTGATTAAATTTCCTTTCAGAGCTGATATTTGGATTATCCTGGGGACCTCTGAAAAAGCCCCCAAATAGTTATTCAGAGGGAAAGTTGCCAATTCCCCGCATCATTCGCAAAGTGCACTTCCAGCAGTTGTAACTTCGAAATGGTTGGTCCCAGCCAAAAAATGCATACCTACAATGAAAGCAGTAAATCTTGAAATTTTACATTAGGTGGTCATCGTAGGTTTCAGATTACCTGCCGCAGTGGTAGCCGTAGCAGCCGTTACGGTGAATTGTAATAACTTCGGTGGAGCAAACCGGTGTTTGGGGTCTTTCGATATGTTTTACGACATGCTAATCTGATGACCACCTAATGTAAAATTTCAAGATTTACTGCTTTCATTGTAGGTATGCATTTTTTGGCTGGGACCAACCATTTCGAAGTTACAACTGCTGGAAGTGCACTTTGCGAATGATGCGGGGAATTGGCAACTTTCCCTCTGAATAACTATTTGGGGGCTTTTTCAGAGGTCCCCGGGATAATCCAAATATCAGCTCTGAAAGGAAATTTAATCAGCTTTCGCGTGGGAGCAATGAAATTTCGATCGGAGAAATAGTATTGGAGGGAGAGAAGAAAATGTTCTGAAAACCGCGGTCGTAGGTGGTCAAATTTGTGAATTCTGGTAAGATCTGGTTCCCTTCCCTTTCCTAGTGGCGCTTGTCTTGTCTCAATAGAAATAAAATATACCGTACCCTATATGAAATTTAATCAGTTTTCACTAGAAAAAAGAGAATTAAGATCGGACAAACCTGTCCCGAGTTATGGGCAACAATGTACAAAAAAAACACGTTTTCATTTCGAACTGTGTCTTTTTTGCAGTGCAGGCCCCTCCCTTATTGAAGCTCAAATCAAAATTTCACATAGAATAGCTACGATGGGGAATTTATTCAGCTTTCACGAGAAGAAAATAAATTGGGAATCAGACAAATGGTTTCCGAACTACAGTCGAAAATGTTCTGGAAAACGTGGTTTTCCGCTTACCGAGCGAAGTCAGGTTGGGCGTTTCTTATTTTGGTTCAAATTGGTTTTCTCGGTTGGTAGTAGCATTTATTTATTTATTTTTGTTTTCAAGTGCTCCCTCATAATGTGATGCTCTACAACATTAATTTTGAGCCAATTCATTTTCATAAGCCGTTCATAGGTTACAGAGGTTGAAACATGAGCGAATCCTATTTTCCCGCCAAGCTCGAAAAAAATTGCCCATTTTTGACGCTCGGTTATGGCTAAACGGCTGAACCTATTCAAATGTGTAAGGAGGCCATTCGACACAGAATTTTATGCTGAAACGTTTTCTCCGCGCTGCTTAGTTTCTAAGGTTTATTATCCAAGGTTATTTTCACATTTTCCTAAAGTAAAAATCTGGAAAATGCCAGAAAAAAATCGCGGTTTTTTAACCGCCAAAAGTTCTCCCAGCAAAAATGTTGCTACCATTTTTGATATTTTGTTTTTCAGGGCCATTACAACCATTTAAAAATAGAAGCTTCAACAACCATTCTCCCCCCCCCCCCCCCCCCCCCCTCCTTCAATCCTCTTGCGACTGGCCTAATAAGACACTGATAAAAGTGTACAAATACAGAAAAACGCTGCAAATTTTACACAAGGGTTTATTATTCTGTGATATAGGTTACTTGTATAGACATTTAATTCTGTCAATAAAAAAAATTAAAACTTTTTTGGGGGGATTTTTTTTTTCAAAAATGTGTTTTTTCAAAAATTCTTTAATTTTTACTCGAAAAATATTGAACTTCTTGGGATCCTTCAAAAATCCCATTTTTAGCCCCATGAAAGCCCTATAGAACGCCACAGTGAAATCGGATCGTTCCGGGACCCCCAAAAATGGATTCTACGTCCAAAAATACTTCGAAAACGACACCTAACTCGATCCCATAGCTAAAAGCCTTCAAAACACCCCTCCTGTAGCCCCATTTTAGCCCCATAGCGCCCCACGGGTTTGGGCGATCGGACTGAAAACCTTGCGGGCACAACTAGATGGTAAACCAAGTATTTTGCCAAAATTTCAGATTTTTAAAAAAATTCCTACTACCCAAAACGGCCCGGACGGCGGACGGCGTACGGCGGACGGCGGACGGACATTTCGGATTTTGAATGTAGACCTCTTGAAACGGATAATGTCAAATTTTGAGGCCGATAGGAGTCGTCGACCCGCGTCGCGAAAACATAGGTGTATTATTCCAAGAATAATAAACCAAAAGAACTCTAACTTTGAAACGCTGTATCTCGGAGCTTATTTAATCTAAAGAGCTGTGGTTAGTTATACTTAACAAAGTACATAATCAGTAATACCCCTACTGTATTTCTTAATCGAAAAACCATTCTATTGTGATCAAAATGGTCAGAAACTGAAACAATGCATAAAAATATGCAAACGTGGAAAAATATCCCAACTTTGAAACGCTGCATCTTGGAGGCTAATGAACCTACACAGCTGCCGTTAGTCTCAGAATCTAGTAAATTTCATCTAGTATAAAAAGTCATATAGTGGCCATGGTCAAAAAACCATTCCTCCATAGTCAGAATGGCTAAAACCCCAAAAAAAGTGCCGAAAAATAGTGGTTTTTGGCCAGGGAAACCAAGTTCCGGAGGGGCCCCGAAGTCAAAAACTTGAGAAAAGTACCTCCACCCCATCCCAAAAATTGGGTTAAAAAAATCGCTTCTATCTGAACTAATGTATGTGGGAATGACTAATCCAGGGTACTATTAGGGAATGATCGAAATAAAAACTCAAATAATTGAATTTTGCTGGAGAAATAGTACACATTTTCCCTTTACCTAGTTATTTAGATATGACAGACGGCGAGCCCAATTACTATAATTTAGTAATTATAATTAAATAATAAAATTTAAATAAAATTCAAAAAAATTAATTTTAATACTTATATTTTCACGGGCGTCTGCCAATACCATCCCAGCGGGCTAGGGACGGCAGACTTAGATTTTTTGGAACTTCATGACATCTAGTTTGATGTGGTTCAAGAACTAATCGGGGTCAAGTAACTCGATTTTGACTTTTTTAAAGTGAATTTTTGAGTTCCGTCTGCTCAGCGAACCCAAATCGGAATGGGTGGCAGACTATAATTTTTTGGAACTTCATGACATCTAGTTTGATTTGGCTCAAGAACTAATCGGGGTCAAGTAACTCGATTTTGACTTTTTTAAAGTGAATTTTTGAGTTCCGTCTGCGCAGCTAACCCAAGTCGGAATGGGTGGCAGACTATAATTTTTTGGAACATCATGACATCTAGTTTGATGTGGTTCAAGAACTAATCGGGGTCAAGTAACTCGATTTTGACTTTTTTAAAGTGAATTTTTGAGTTCCGTCTGCGCAGGGAACCCAAGTCGGAATGGGTGGCAGACTATAATTTTTTGGAACTTCATGACATCTAGTTTGATGTGGTTCAAGAACTAATCGGGGTCAAGTAACTCGATTTTGACTTTTTTAAAGTGAATTTTTGAGTTCCGTCTGCGCAGCGAACCCAAGTCGGAATGGGTGGCAGACTATAATTTTTTGGAACTTCATGACATCTAGTTTGATGTGGTTCAAGAACTAATCGGGGTCAAGTAACTCAATTTTGACTTTTTTAAAGTGAATTTTTGAGTTCCGTCTGCGCAGCAAACCCAAATCGAAATGGGTGGCAGACTATTATTTTTTGGAACTTCATGACATCTAGTTTGATGTGGTTCAAGAACTAATCGGGGTCAAGTAACTCGATTTTTGGATTCCTGACCCAACTTTGGATTAACGCCACAAGTTAATCCAAATGGTTGGAGTTGGCAGACGGGGTGATTTTTACTCCCCGATAGGTGTGCTACTCATAACCTATCGTGGAATTTGGGGTCAAATAACCAATGGTTTTTGTCACGGGCTCTTGGACTATTAGCATTCTTTCAACATTCCAAATAAAATTAATCGCTCGAAAATGCAACAAGTTGGATCGACGAGCTGAAAACTCCCGCAGGCGAGAAAAAAAAAGTATTTTCGCCTAATTGAAGTAGAACTTGAACGTCAAGAAGGAACTTCCGTTTTTTTCCCCCGTGTAATATCGTACAGGGTTTCAGTACATGGGATATACACAGGGAGGGGATGATAAATGGAGGTTTTATTCCGCGGGAAAAGGGGGAGAAAAGGATAAAAGGAGATTTCAAACTAAACTGGCCCTTTTTTTCTGCCTTCCTCGACAGAGTAAAAACCCCACGCGGGCGCAACCATTAAAATTCACAAAGCGGAAGGGAGAGAAATAAAAAGTTTTAGGGGGGAAAGGTGGGGGAAAAATGTACCTCATAAGAGCTGGAGTCTGAGGAGCATCTCTGAAAATTGGCGTCTGAAACGGGGGTGATGGTGGAGGAGGATCTCTGGAATCTGAGGAGGAGGAGATGGAGCGTCTCTAAAAACGGAATGGCGTGAGGAGAGGGAGAGGAGGAAGAGAATCTCTGGAATCTGTGTAGGACGAGAATATGCATCTCTGGAATTTGAGGAGGAGGATGAGGAGAAGAGCGTCTCTGGAATTCATGGAAGTGGTTGAGGAGGAGGAGGAGATTGAGTGTCTCTACAAATTGGCCCCTGTGAAGAGGGAGCATCTCTGGAATCTGAGGAAGAGGCGTAAGAGAAAGAGGAGCATTTCTAGAATTTGATTAGAAGTAGGAGGAAGGTCTCTGGAGTTTTAGGAGGGGAGATGGAGCGTCTCTGGAATTTGAGGAGGAAAAGAAGCATCTCTGAAAACTGGAATCTGAGGAGCATTACTAAAACAACGGGTGAGTAAGAAGCGTCTCTAAAAACTGGCATCCGAGGAAAAATTCAAACCTTAGTCTTCCACGTCCACTGAAGCCAAAATGGTGTTTTGGATTTCGCCGAGAAGGAGCAGTTTCGTAGTACTTTCAAACGATTGGATTTTACGGGGGTTTCCCCAGCTCGTCCAACATTTGCAAAATTCAAACGCAAACGGCCCAAATTACTCTTTATAAAAATAGAAAAAACTGTGGTCAGGCTTGGTATCGATTTGTATTATTAACACTACCAGGTAGGTCCTAATGCAATAAAAACCTCACCCATCTGATGCCTCGTGCACTCCAATCCCCAGTGATTGAATAATTAATAACCAAAGCTCTATTCAAAGGGCCAAAACCGATTTATAATTCTGTGGACAGGAAACGTAGTGTAGAACATTCGTTGGACGTTAGTTCTCTGACAAGGAGGGGAACCGGCGGGGAGTTAAGTGGTGTTGACAGAGATGAGCTTTCATTACCGCTAATGGGGCTCAGATGAGGAAACTTCCAAGAGGCTAGTTATAATTCGATCGAGTGATTATCATTTTTGGCGTCGACAACCGATACGGCTGTCGGGGTCAATTTCCTTGAAGAAATGAAAAATCCACGCCGTAATGGAGTCGACAGCCTGCAGAATGTGTAAATAAGCTAACCGACTAAACAAAAAGGGTTTATTAAATGATAAATTTTATCGCTTGTCTTACCCTGTTAGTCACATTTAACCCCTTGGAAAAAGGACACGAGCGGTCAACACGAGGACGACAAGCGATGGATGAAAAGATCTATCAAAGGACAAATCTAACGTCGAAATGACCAAAGAAAGCCAAAGGGCAACACGACGAAAAATTCCGAAAGTGAAGAACAAAAATTCAATCAGAGGACAAAAAAAAAAAAAAACCACAATAAAAGTAACCCAAAACAACAATTAAAAATCCGAAGGAAAAATAATAAAACAAAGGCAATGGACAAAAGGAGAAAAATCAAGAAAACAATCATTCAAGGGACAAAAATAGCAACGTTGAAAGACGAAAATTCAACAGAAAAAAAGGCGTAGGATAACAAATTCGAAAAAAAAAAATTCTAAGTTGAAGGACAAAAAATCAACAATTCAAAAGTCCAGAAAGAACATTACTGTGGGTAAAAACGCCGCAGACACACAAGGGTTAAATATACTTTGATTCAAGTACCTAGGTAAATTGTGCAGAAATTATTTTTATGTCAATAACATTTTTTTTTATGTCAGTAATAATTAATATTATTATTTATTTGTTTTTTGTTTAATGAAAAAGAAGATGAATTTCCAAATGCAATGTTTGGACGGAAGTGGGACCCCGAAAAATGAAATAAGCAGTCAAAATTAATCGGAAAACGACGCCTCATTTGACATACTAACATGCGTTTGCAGCCTCATCCCAGCGGTGAAATCGGTTCAATCTGGTACCCCCGGAGATGGATACTCTGTCCGAAAATACCCCGACGACACCCCACTCGATGTAGCCGAAACCCTTCAAAAGCCCCTCACGAATCATTGCAGATAATTTCAATAGGTACCTAACATTCTATTTCCCAATCTTCCAATAGGTTTTCCTAAGCTCCAATTTTCATTTCAAAAAGGAACTATGTACTACTTCAGAACGATTTCCTACTATTGAAATAACCCAAAAATGCGTCAAAAATTTAAAAAAAAAAAACCGTGGGTGTTTTATGTCTACATTTGTTGTTCATGAATAGTTAAAAAATTCCATAAACTACAATTGGTTATTTAAGTTGAGAACGTTCCATAAGAAACAAAGACCAGGACCGGCGTGCACGACTTTTGAAATTTATGATTTAAATTTAAAAAATTCATCATGTTTCATGTCCTGAATATTACATAAGTACGTGTAAGCGCTATATATATCGGTGTTCCTCCGAGATAAGCGACCAGTCTTCCGTCGCCCCCTATACCTGGTATAATAATAGGTAAAACAAATACTTAACTTTTTTTACTAGTACCGACTTCTATTCAATTTTTCAATGTTTCAAGTTTCAAAGACAAACAAATACTTAAATTTTGACATTTTATGTCTTTACTATGGCACATAACTCAAAAAGTGCGACGGTGACGGTGTTACGCAACACGATCGCGAAAACTATAATCACATGATTGGTCTCTCATAAAATGTCCCTCGTGGTTGCGTACTTGTACGAAAGCTGTACCCACCGTTTGTGTTTAATCTTTCTTTTACTAGTACCGACTTCTTTTCAATGACAAACTTGTTTTAACTTTTCTACTATAATTTAAAATTTTCATTTTTTAATATTTTTTTATTTCATTTTATTTATTTATTTTTTTTAAAGAATATTAAAAGAAATTAGTTACCTAATTTTCCCCCACGCCTATAAAACAATCGATGTTTAGTTCATCGATACACATCCCTACTATTTAAATTTACGATTTAAATTTAAAAAATTCATCATGTTTCATGTCCTGAATATTACTAGGCAGTTGGATATTCTATTTGCGGAAGACATTACATATGTACGAGACATTATTTACTGATCATTAAAAACAGAGGTTAGTAACTGATACTTTCGTGAAAATAAAACGGCTAATAAAATTTTTTTAGATTTGCTTCGATATCAGCAGTTGCTAAGCAAAGGGTCCTACAGTTTTGGACGTGCAAAAATTCAAATCCTGGGCCGTCTTAAAGACATGAAACATATCAAAAATTCCTACTGCCCAAAACATCCCGAACGGCAGACGTCCATTTGTTGAGGCCGATCTCAATTTGCGATCCCCGTCGCGAATACTTAGGTGTATTTTTCCAAGAATAAACCACAATCTCCCAGAAAATGAGATTATTTTGAGTCTTTTTCCGAGTTCCTTCGGCTACCTTTGTCAAGCGTCAAAATGACGAAACTTCCCCTCGAAGGATTACCCTAATTCTCTTCCGCTCACGAACTCAAAAGCCTTAACTTCCTCTTTCCACCACCAAAACCCGTCGTAAAAAGTTAATTCTCAGTTTCTGGAATTGCCGGTCGCGTGGAGCCGTCCAATTACATTCGCGTGGTTTATTCAATTTTCACCGGGGCATAAACGGTCGTTAGTTTGGCAGGACTGGTGTTCGGCCTTTTGCACGGTATTGTGGGGAAAAAAAAACGACATTTCAATACGAGCGCCCTTTTGAGTCGACTGACGAAAATACGCCGGCGAATTCGTTCGAAATCGATATTTCCCGAACGGTGATCGGAAAAATCGCCCCCGTCCGTGAATTTGAGAAAGAATGTAATATTGGTAATTTGAAAAAGGGAAATTAGGAAAAAGAGAAGAGAAATGCATGAAGATAGGTGTGTCCTATGCTGTTGAATGCCTGTATGATTTTGGTATGATGCTCGAAAAACGGTCGGAGAACTGCGATGATCCTACTCGACCCTAGTCGATAGATGAAGGTGGAGGAAAAAAATGAAGTGATTTAAAGAATAAATAGGTTAATAGGTATTAGGTTTTAATAAAAATTAAACTTTAAAAAAATGAAATAATTTAAAGAATAAATAAATAGGTATCAAATTTAAATAAAAATGAATCTTTAAAAAAGGTTAAAAAAAAAAAAATAAATAAATAGTTATCAAATTTAAATAAAAATGAATCTTTAAAAAAAAAGTTAAAAAATAAATAAATAAGTAGATAGGTATTAAATAACAACATAAAATATGTAATTTCATAAATAAATGTAATTTCAACAACAACAACAAAAACCGCCGGGGCAAACACGTTTGGCCACGAAGGCCTTCCTTGGTGTTAAACTTGACCCAAAATTAAACTGGAAGATCCACTGCAATCAATTGTGAAGTAAGGTAAAAGGGCGAATCCGCCAAATTCAAAATTGGCGGATTTGCCCTTTTACCTCCCGGCCGACGATTTATACGTTTCTTTTGAGACGCCTATCTGACAGGCTGTCAAAATCCGCTGTTCTAGCTGCTTTCCATTCATGTTTTCAAAGTAGAGCAGTCTATGCTATTTTAAGTTGGGGCTACTCAGCAACGCATCAGACATTTTCGCTGTGCAACGAAGGGCTGTTAGAGTGGTAGACGGCCTTAAGTACCGGGAGGATTGCAGTGAAGCCTACAAGCGGAGAAAAATATTAACTATCCCTGCCGTATACATTATTGAATGTATTTGCTACATCCGGAGAAATATCGGCAATTACAAGTCGTCAGATCACGGCTACTCAACTAGGAACAAAGATGACCTTTGTTTACCGTTCCATCGCCTGACACCCTCCAGGATTAGAGTTCTTGGTGGGGGATAAAGTTTTTCAATGCCGTCCCTAGCACATTTGACGACTTTCTGACCAGCGCCTGGGAAGAATGTAAGTGAGAACTAGGAACTGGCTATAAACCCTTTTGTTATTTTTACCTAAATATTTTTGTTACAATGTTTTGTTTCGAGTCAAATAGCCAGTTCTGTAGTCTGTGTTCTGTTTTTCTGTTTTTTTTTTTTTTTTTTGTTTTTTTTTTTACTGTACTTACGTGACTTTGGTTTAAGAAATTTTAAGTAAAAATCGACCGTTGTCAAAACACCCCTTGTATCTGACAAATAAAGAATTTGATTGATTGAACGATTGGCCGGCCACACGAAAAACGACCCGTTTGACCACAGATTTTTGGCGGCTTTTCGCGCCCTTACGGCTGGTTCAATTTAAACTTTATTTCAACTTTAACTTAGGTAGCTCTTTCTACGCAGAATGCGTTCTTTAATTTACTTACCACACAGAATAGTTTTACCACTCTTTACACTCTTTCAGTTACCTATCCATTAAAAAAACGTAATTTCGTGGTTTTTGCGTTTTTGACGGTGAGCGTCCCACAAATGTTGTTGGCAAGCTTTGGAATCGTGTTCGAAACCCCAATAAATTATATTATATATTTAATTTTATTATAATTATATTTTTATTATAATTTTATTATAATTATATTATATATATAATTATAATAAAACGTATTATACGTTTTATTATAATTATATATATAATATAATAAGCCCGTTGAAAGAAATTCTACACCACGCGTTGCACTTAACGCCCTTTTGAGGAACCTGGTAACCAGACTAATATTATTCCACAAAGTTAGTATTACTTGATATTAGTCCCCAAAGCAACTCTGATTACTGTAGCTACTCGCCTCATAATATGCGAGCAAATTTGCTTTGTGGTTCTACTAATTGAGGACATACAACATAACACCTACTCATGAAGACATTGGTAAGTGGCTCTCCGATAACACTAGACCTAAAAAGTGTCCCCACGCTAGACACTTAGGTGGCAAAACATGATGCTTTTTCGTGGCCAAACGTGTTGCCTTTTCACCCCTCGATGGCCAAACGGGGCGAATTTCGTACAATCTTCCCGAACATGGTAAAAAATTACGAAGCCACTTGTTTTTTGTTTTTGTTTTGTCGTGGGACTACAAAAGAGTTGAATCGTGTAGCGTGAACGTCAGACGTCGAGTAAACAAGAAGTGAACACAGTCAACCTGAAAATCAAACTTGAACTCAAAGAGAACCCGGTGAGCCCATAGGAACGCTGCGAATAGGTACTTAACAGTTGACTTTATTGTTGCTAATATTAATAATAATTATTATTAAAAGCAACACAAGTTCAATTATTGAACTTGTGTATCAAGTGGTTGTTTGCCGAAGGTGCAGAGGTCTAATCCAATGTTGTGATTAGGAAGAGAAATGACTCCTCCGCTGGTGTAGGTAGTAAATTGTTAATTCGAAAAACAATTGTAACGTGGGAACCGGTTTCGAGCAAGGCGAAAAGGGAGATAACTGTTTTAAAAAAAGTGATAGGTACATCAAGGAAACTGTGCGGAATGACGGCGTAAAAAGTGACACTTCCTCGTTTTCTACCTTCCTGTCGTTAATTCCGGGTGGAAGTAAAAATTTGGAGGGACTCATTGCCTATCCGTGTTCCTGCGGACTCGAGGTACCTACCTTCTCTCATTTACAACCAATTGAAGCTACCAAGGTAATGAGAACGTTTACAGCTCCGTATAGAGAGACTCCAATGATTGATTGCCCTTTTTTGACCAGAACAGAAATGGCCTAGCAGGTAATAGGTAGCTAGTGCTCACTTATTTTTTAAATCTAAACTAAAAGACACTTGAGCGAGACGAAAAGATTTGAGTTATGCGTACCTACATCACGTCCAAAACGGCGAAATTTTCGGGGGAGAAAAAAGTCATTTCCGAAATGAGTCAATTTTCAGCCCGTGAAAGTCAAGTAAACAAAATTTGTTTTGTTTAATTTAATGGTTTTACATCAAGAACACTGTCACTTGGTGAGGTGACAGTTTTCCTGCATGGATTTGGGGACCCCTTTCAGCCACTTCCTTGAAGTGACACTTTTCTCGCCAGATATTGAGAGCAAACTACTGACCACGATGAGCCTCCTCCAAGAAGTGTCACTGTTGATGCCACAAAAGTCTCGAAACCTCCTCGCGGTTCAAGTGAAACTTTCTGCTCTCTAGCAATTATTATTGAAAATATCGAAATAATTCACGTTCTAACCGCTAGAGGGCAGTCCAAGGTTTCTAATGAACCCTAATTCTAAATCGGCAATTTGGCAGAAGTGTCACTTTTCTCGCCGGGGTGCGATTTACGGACCGATTCACCATCGTATTTCATAATAAGTGTAATATTATTTCAATCTTCGTAGGCCTCTATTACAATTTCTACTTATATTCAATACAACTGTGTTGCAAATTTATTTCTTCAAATTTTTACGGCTTAAGAACATTACAAGGGTAAATGTTTCCCTACGAAAGATAGAAATTTAATTTTTTTTAAAGTTATATTTTGGTACTTGCGGCGTACAATTTGCTGAGTTATGTATGACAAAAAAAAATGGAAATGGACATGATACATACCTATTATGTAACATGTCCATTTCCTTTTTCTTTTTTCATTTTTTTTGGAGGGGGATTTCTGAGCTTTTTCCCGTCTGAAAACCCTTCAAGGGAATATAAAACCGATGATAATATTTTTTATTTATATGTTGGATTTTTTTTTTCTTTAGAAAAAGTTAATAAACCAAACCAAAAAGCTACCAATTGACAAATCTCTTTCCTATTCACCTGGTACAAGGTTACGCTCCAACGAACTTACATGGCCCTATCAAACCAGAAACACTAAAATACCCAGCCTGTGAAAGTAATTTATAATCATTTCTGCAGGATTGAAACAGAACACTTTAGGTGTATACACACCACCTTTTTAATACATGTTTTTAATGAGAAAATAATATGTTTTACAGTAGGCAACATAATAAATTTTGTTAAGATGGGAAATAATCCAGTGCACATATTTTGATTTTGGAGGACAAAAAGTATAATATATTTGTAATATAGGTACCTAATGTATTATATATTATATACCTATTAATATTTATTTTTTACAATTTTTAAAATTATTTTTATTTAATTAATTTTTTTTTAAATAAAAATTAGCAATGAACAGTTAAATATCTTTTAAACAATTCACTCAATTGATGATATGTATGTACCTGGCATTTGGTGGGGGCGGGTTCCTCCGAGGGAGAGGCGGCGTGTATTGCGGCTCGGCGTACCTGTGCCCGTACATCATAGAAGGCGGTTCAACATGAGTGAGATGATGTGAACTCCCTACACCTTGAAATTAGAAAGATCGACGAGTCAAATCGTCGAAAATTAAAGGAACCGCGAAAATTTACGAGCGCGATCGTCGGATTAAACAGGAGGCCCGCACTGACCGCACGCGGGTTTTCGCGGGGTTGGTCGGCCTGATTTTCGGTCAGAGCCGACGATAAATCCCGTGAGCACTTGAAAAAAAGGGGAAGGAAGATGGGAAATGGGAAACGGCAAAAACGCACTCGAAGGTTTTCTTCGTCAGGTGACCGTCGCGGTGGCTGGATCAACACTGAAGCTGGGCGGTGGGTCGAAGCGGGTTGGGGCGGGTTGGCGGGATGGGGCGGGAGGCGATGCTCATCATCCCTTCTACCCTTCAGAGGGTGGATTTGATGGGAGGGTCGAGTTTTAACCCCCCGGCGAGCCAGAAACTGCAGGCTCACTACCGCCACTACGCGAAAAAAAGAAAAAAAAAAGTAGCACTCATTCACCGATGTGAAGTTACGAGACGCTAAATAGGTACCTACTTGGTCTACCATCTTGTTGTGCCCGTAAGGTTTTCAGATCGCCCCAACACGCGGGGCGCTAAGGGGCTAAAAAGGGGCTATGGGAGGATTTTTAAGGGTTTCGGTTTCGATTTTTATGGGGTCGTGTTAGGTGTCGTTTACGAAGTATCGTTGGACGTAGAATCCATTTTCGGAGGTCCCAGAACGATCCGATTCCACCGTGGGGATCTATGGGGCTTTCATGGGGGCTACGAATGGGATTTCTGAAGGATCCAGGGAGTTAAAAAAAGGGATCGTTTTCCGAGTAATTTTGGACCAAAAATTCATTTTTCGAGGTCCCACATCTGTCCAAACATTGTACCTACAGCAAACAAAAATTTATTTAAAACTTTCCAAAACTTTTCTTAATGACAGAATCAATTTTTGCACAATAATTGTTAGGGTTTATTATTCATTGGTATAAGTCAATTATTGAATAATATACCTAATGAATAACATTGTGTTGTAAAATTAGTTAAATAGTTTTGGCTATTGGATCGAGTTAGGTGTCGTTTCCGAAGTATTTTTGGTCGTAGAATCCATTTTAGGGTTCTGAGAACGATCCGATTTCACCGTGGGGATCTATTGGGCTCTCACGGGGCTTCAAATGGGATTTTTGAAGGATCCCAGGAGGTCAAGTATTTTCCGAGTAAAAAATTTTTTTTTTTTGTGTTTTTTTTTTTTAAATTTTTTTCACGATTTTTTTCTTGACTATCAATTTTCGCACCAGTAACTTATATCAAAGAATAATATCCCTTGTGTAAAATTTGCAGCGGTTTTTTATTTCAACTTATGAGTGGGCGAATTTGAAATTTCAGGTGCTCCCTAAGCTCAGAATTTGATGCTCTACAGCATAACTTTTGTGCCAATTCTCTTGTTGTATCCGACATAAGTTACAGGGGTTGATACATGAGCGAACCCTATTTTTTCAGTCAAGTTGGAAAAAATTGACTATTATTGACGCTAAGTTGTGGCTAAACTGCTGAACCGATTTTGTTGTCGGAGGTCATTCGACGGAGAATCACATGTTCTTTAACTTTGCAATAAGTGGGTAGGTTTTTGTCTAGAATGATTAGTTTTCGAGGAGGTAATAGGCGATAAACTGGAAAACATTCCGAAAAAATCGACGATTTTTGGCCACCAAAAGTTCTCTCGGCAAAACTTTTGCCACCAATTTTGATATTTTGTTGATCAGACCCACAAAAACAATTTTGAAACTAAAAAAAAAAAAAAAAAGGCATCGACTCTTTAATATTATTTTACACTAATCAACCCCTCTGGCGACTGGCCTAGTGTGACGATAAAAATGAGCTACGGGAGGGTATTTGGAAGGTTTACGGCTATATCGAGTAGTTGTCGTTTTCAAATCATTTTCGGACGTATAACCCATTTTTGGGGGTCCGAGAACCATCCAATATCACCAAGGGGACGTCAAGTGGTCGAATGAGGTGTCGTTTTCCAAGTAATTTTGAACGCGCACTTAATTAATTTTTTGGGGTCCCACAACTGTCCAAAATATTAACAGGGAATCCCTCCCTTTTAATTTTTCAAATAAATTTCACTTTGTATCTTCGAAGTATTTATATTTTTTCTTCATCCAATTTGCGGAACTCGAATGTTTTTCATGTTTTCGCAGTTTTTCACGTTTGTGTCATTGCCGATTCTAAAGTATTTTACAATATTTTTTCTGCCAATTTTACAGAGTTTGACAGTATCAAATACCAGTATTTTATTCCAATCCAGTATTCTGCAGTGTTTTTGTCAGTTAACCAAATTTTACACTAATTTTGGTGCCAGTTCGGTGTGCGCTCTATGAACCGGCTGCGATCTATGGGTCCCGTCGCGCTCTGACTTACGCCAGCCTGCGATCTATGTGTGCAAAAGTCAAAGTTGACAATGCAACCTTTTTATATGAAATCTTATCTCCTTTTCCGGTCCCCCTATCTGTGAAGCAGGGTCGGATCAGCGAATGTGAAGCAGGGTCGGAAATACATTCAGATGAATGGCCTGCATACATGTGCCTAAGCAGTCGCGGGTTTGTACACAAAACCGTATACCACCAGCAAGCATACGTGGATCCAGCAACTGGGGCTCACACCCAAAGTATAGAGAGGTCGTGGTTAGACGCGAAAGTTCAAATATTTAAAAAAATGAGAGGAGTTCCTCAGCACCATTTGCAGTCACACCTTGACCACTACAGTAGTTAAACTGCTGAAAACTGTATCGTGCAGACAGTCCTGACCTCTTCGTAGCCCTGTTGGAAGACATTGGAAGCATTTGCGCATAAGGTAAAATCACTTGTAATGATTTTTTGTCATTTGCATTGAAACTCTGGGGTTAGAGCGCACACCAAACCACAATCCATACGTAGAACGTACACCGAACTTGAAATGGGGCGATAGAGCGCACCCCGAACCAGAAACGCAACGGTAGAGCGCACACCGAACTAGCACCCTAATTTTTGCTAATTTTACAGTATTTAGCAGTTTTTCCCGTTTACAGTATTCTGCTACATTTTTTGCCTTTTCTACAATTTTGGAAGCAAATTATACAGTATTTTTCCGCTAACTTTACAGTATTTTGTCAAAATTTACGGTATTCTTCAGTATTTTCTGTCAGTTTACAGAATTTTACAATATTGTCTGCTAACTGTAGTGATTTTCTAATTTTACACTATCTGCAGTATTTCTCGTCAGTTTACGGTATTCTACAGGATTTTCCACCATTGAACAGGGAGTTTTTTGAACGTTTTAATTTATCTTTTAGCCCCACCCCCTAACTTAATTTTTTTTCAATTAATTTTTTTCTTTCTTCCTAATATGAATATATATTATATTCATAATATATATATTATATTCTGAGTGCATAACTCGAATGATTATTTATTTCTTGAAAATCATTCATTAACGATAATATCTTCTATTCTTCAGCAGTGATTCACATACCTGTATATCGTTAATGAATAGGTCAACTGTTGACCTATTAGGTCTTTTATTGTCTCCTGCTAGACGACTGCACATCTCGCCACTTTGGACAATCCATCGAATCTCAACTGTGCGTTGTGTGATACAACTTGTATCCCATCAATATTCCATAGCGGATGGTTGACTTTTTCCCCATTAACTGCGAATATTTCTCTTTTTCCTATCACTGTTTCCCTTCAAAGAGGGAATCGCCGAGAAAAAACGGTTGCACCGGCTCCCAACGCCTGCATTTCATCCTGGAGGAAATCCCGGTCGGGGCCTCAGTGCAAATCGACGGGGGTGACATCAAAGGGATTACAAAGAGAGGAGGAGGAGGAGCATCCAATAAGCTTTTGAACTGGACTATCCCCCCTGTTGCCGCTTTCTGCCTTGCACGTCAGCCTCGTCCCTTTGCTTTGACAATCCGACCCCGATAATTACAGGCAAGCAATCAAAGCAAACCCCCACCACCAGGCGTCCCAGGGTACCGCGTTCCAGCAGACACGAGCCTGTCTGAACCAGGTTGATACGCAATATGTTGGCGTAGGTTCTGACGTGGTCACCGAGGAATGTCTTGCCCATGCCGATCATTCCAGGACGGTTTGCTGCTCATTTGTGGGCGAATGACAGTAAAACCTCCAGCGCACAACAGGAAGGAAGCTATACGCTACTATATATACTACGCTGCTATCGCTAACGCCACACGTCATCAACTGCCGCCGATGGATTGGAGAAAGCAGACCAGGCAGGACTGGAAGGCGCTACTGAGGCGTTATAGGCTATTCAGGGATTTCAACGGGCTTGCGGTAGCATTCTGAAGGTCGTCTGAGAAGAATCAAACTGGTTTATGAGGAGCGTCTCCAAAACGGCCTGTCAGAAGAATGTGTCTTCACACTAGTGAAGCTACACTACGGTGAATTTATCATCTCTATAATTCTATTCAACTCACCAAACCATTGGCCCTCCAAACGAAGACTTGTGATGACTCTAGCTGTCAATGAGGTCACTCTCAAGGACTCCTTTGCTTCACAGCCAACTATGTTGCAGGGAGATAAGTATCATCAGGCTCATTGGACATTAGCCCCTTCCTGCAGTACCTATCCCCTTGAAATATCTGCAGACCAATAACAGCTTCCACTCTGGGGAGTGGTCTCTGGCAGTTCACCAGAATGATCTTTGGCTTTGGGCATTTCAGAGATTGGCCAACACCAACTGTGTTAAACGACATAATTGTGCGGAAATTTGGTTAATTTTCAAATTTCTTAAAACAATTTTATATTGTGGTTGTTCGTAGACGGTGCTGAGGCCTAATCCAATCAGGTGGTTAGGGAGAGAAGACGACTCCTGTGGCGTCAACAGTCTCATTTTAATTTTAACTTGACATAAAATTAATTTCACCCCAATTAACCTACCTACATATAAAAAAGGTACGTAAAAAAGAATAATAACCCTTGTTTAAAATTAGCAGCGTGAATATTCTGGTAGGAAGGTGCTGGTAGCTACGTAACAGAGTTGGGATTATTCGAATAAAAATTTAGTTGAACTAAAGTGGAAACTAAAAACTAATAAGTTTTTAGTTTCGAAAGTGAAACTAAAAACTAATTTAGTGTTTAGTTTGACTTTCGAAACTAATTTTGGAACTAAATTAGTTTTAGTTTCAACTGTTGAAACTAAAACTAATTTAGTTCCACAAGTTAGTTTCGAAGTTGCGAATAAAAACTAAAGTAGTTTCATCTTTTATTCGTAGTTTCGGAACTAAAAATGAAACTAAATTTTTTTTCCTCGCAGACATTTTTTTTCCTCGCAATTTTTTTCCTCCAGACATAATAAATGACTCATCACCCTCAATTCTTCGATACGTTTCTGAAAACGTTTGATGTTCCACTCAAAGTGGTGGGGAGGGGAGCAAACTTTAATCTATTCTTCTACGACCCTGAAAAAAAGAACTTGTTCGCACCCAGCACCCACATTTCGTTGAAACACACACACGAACACACATCCCCTTCAAATCAGTAAAAAACGCGAGGAAAAAAATTAGTTTCATTTTTAGTTCCGAAACTACGAATAAAAGATGAAACTACTTTAGTTTTTATTCGCAACTTCGAAACTTACTTTTGCAACTAAATTAGTTTCAGTTTCAACAGTTGAAAATGAAACTAATGTAGTTCCAAAAGTTAGTTTCGAAAGTCGAACTGAAACTAATAGTTTCAGTTTTTAGTTCCACTTCGGAACTAATTTAGTTTTAGTTTCAGAACTACTTTTTGCCCAACTCTGCTACGTAAGAGCAAATGAACGGACTTTCTACAGTATTTCTACTATATCTACGGATTTTTACTACTAGGAATTACCAACTTTACAGTATTCTACAGTACGTTTCCTGCCATTTTACAGAATTTGACAGTAGGTATTTATTTCAATTTTACAGTACATTGCAGTACTTTTTTGCCAGTTTACAATATTCTTCAGTATTTTTCTGCCATTTTAAGTAATCTACACTATCTTCTTGCCAATTTTATAGTAAAAACAGATTTTCAGTTTACAGTATTTTCTGCCATTTTTACTGTATTCTACAATATTTTTTCAGCCTACGTTATTCTGTCAGTTTACAGAATTCTACAGTATTTTTCTGCAAATTTTACAGTATTTTGTGAAATTGAATTGAAGTGAATTTTGCCGTATTTTTTATAGTCAACAGTACTATCGGTACTTTTCCGTTATACCCCCCCCCCCCCCCCCCCCGATTTTGGGTGCCCTAAAGCCATCGGGAGGGGTGTGTATGAAACTCGAAATCGAATGGGAAGGGGTGGGGGGTGTTATAACGGATAAGTACTCGAATTTGGGTGCCTTAAAGCCATCGGAAGGGGTGTGTATGAAACACGAAATCGCATGGGGGGGGGGGGGGGGGATAACGGAAAAGTACCTTACTTTCTGCCATACTTCAAGGACTCTACATAATCCCCCCCCCCAATTTATAGTCTTTTTTATATTTTACGGTATTCCACAGTATTTCCTGTCAGTTTACAGTATTCTACAGTATTTCCGGTATTTTACAGTTTTTTGCCAATAATACAGTATCCTGCAGTATTTTTTTATGTCAGTCGTTCATGATTGAGACTTCGGGGACAAATCGACAAAATGAGGGACAGCAAAGTCCATATGAATCATCGTTGTGATTATAATAAGAGTTTCAGGGATTAAGCGTTGAGTATTGGGGCTGCGGATGGTGGGAGGGGTTGTTTCTTATGACATGATGAGCTTTCCTAAGTCCGAGCCCGTGAAGGGAGGGTAATGCCCTTAGGAAATGGAATACGAAATCAATGGAGCTCAAATAATTCCCTCAAATCCCCGGGGAACCTCCAAAAGCCCCCTCCGTCCGAAAATCCCCCCCCCCCCCCCCCCCCACATCTCTACCACGTGACGGCAAAGGGCGAAGGTTTGCTCGGGCAAAGGGTTGTTTGATTGGCAAAGGGCGAGCAGGTCCCCGTAGCGTTTAATATCCGCTCGCGTCATGAGAGGGGGGAGGATGAGGGGGAGTGAAAATTTCGGACGGCCGTGTGTAGTGGGAGGCGGAGGGGTCTCAAGGCTCATGCAGGGAAAAGGTTTTCTACGGACTTGTTGATTGGCGCGACAAAGGCTGTCAGTTCCAGAAGCCCTCCCCCCTCCATCCCCTGCTAAAACCCCTTCCAAGGCCTCGAAGTCGACTCAATTACGGCAGAAACAATGGACCCCCCCCCCCACCCTAGTGAAGACCCTGCGAGCTACTGATAAACCTTCCTGGCGCGGCGTATTCAAATGCGCGCAAAGCCCCCCCCCCCCCCCCCCCCCTCCCAATGAAGAATGAAACTGACGAACGTTCAGGGGATCTTCCCTTTTCAAAATCTACGGGGGGGGGGGGGGGGGGGGGGGCTAGAGACGATCCGGTGGTACTTCGGGGGTCAACGGCTGAAAGGGTTTCGCCCCGCCTCAAGTCGAACCCTCAAGCAGGATCGCACCAACTCCGAACGGTTCTGAAATCTGGTTTCGAACGTTATTGCGTAGGAACGAACATTTCCCTAAACGTTTCCGCAACGTTCAAACACATGCATCGCCCCAAAATTACCGAATTAGTAACGTTGGTTTATGTCGACTATTTAACAAGTTTCTCGCTCGACGGAACTAGCTTTAAAAAATCCCTTTGTACGAGTACTATACAGTAAGTTTAATACTCAGAATGGGTACTTTTCCGTTATACCCCCCCCCCCCCCCCCCCACTCGATTTCGGGTTCATAAACACCCCTCCCGATGGCTTCAAGGCACCCAAATTCGAGCCCTTTTCCGTTATAACACCCCCCACCACCACCCGCACCCTCGAACTCGATTTCGAGCCCCTCCCGATGGCTTTAAGGCACCCATAGCCAACCAAAATCGAGTGGGGGGGGGGGGGGGGGTATAACGGAAAAGTACCTCAGAATGTTCAATTTAATAAATCAAGAAAGGATGGCCCGCCCACTCTTTCCAAGTAGGTACTTAGTCCGCAAGTAGGTACCAAAAAATTACAATAAGTGTAAATTGTTGGTACTTTAATATTAATTTTAATGTTTATTGCTATACAATAATTATTATTGTATGAATAAAAATATTAAAATTTACATGAATTAAAATTAAAATTAAAAATAAAATTTTAATCGTTAATTTTTTGTTATTATAAAAAATTTAAAAATAAAAAATTTAAAAAATTAAATAAAAACGAAAATTTTAGCTTTTAAATTAAATAACATCAAATAAAAAAATTAAAATTAAATGAAAATTCGATTTTTTAATTTTAATTTCAATAGAATCAAATTAAAAATTGTAAAAAATTAAAAAATCGGATGAAACAAATAATCTTATGAAACAAAATAATCCTTAATTTTACTTACAAAATTGTATTAAAAATTAAAGTAAAATTTGAAAATAAGAAAATTTCTTATTAATTTAATTACCTTAGGTAATTAAATCTTAGGTAATTTAATATTAATATTTCAATAAAAAAATTAATTTTTTAATTTTATTTAATAAAATCAAATTAAAAATTTGTAATTACAAAATTTTATGAAACAAAATAATCCTAATACTTAGGTATATGAACGGAAGTCTTTTCAATAAAATGTGCATTTAAATTAGTTTGCATGCATTTGCAATAAATTGCAATTTTTGGCAGCGTCGCGACGGCGAGTTTTAAAATCAATAGTAGTAATGGAGCTCTGTAATACCATTCAACCACTTGAACCACGTTTGGAGCAAGCTGGCAGTCTGACCGGGTTTGAGACCACTTGAAGCGGGTTGTCAACCAATTCAAACCGGTTCATGCTCACTTCAAACCTTCAAAGTTGTTTTCAGGATGTGCCCCACGATATTAGTCAAACTGCCATTTTCTTGCTGCCTTAAATGCAATAAATTTTGGTGTTTCTTGCTAAAGGTTCCTAATTTCAATCAAATTCATCTATCTCAACATATTGTTGATACATACCTATCTATTAAAAGTTGTTCTGATCGATTTGAATCTTAGACCGTGACGACGTAGAAGACGACACGAGTTTGTCAAATCACCGACCAATGAGGAGGCCGAATCGCTTGAGTGACGTCAACCTAAACAGCTGATTGCTTGTCCTGCCGTTTCATTCAAACTTTAACTATTCAATAAATTACACAAATTAATACGAACCTGAGATCAACTCTGATCAAAACTGTTTTGATCCCATTAAATGGAAATTTTCCAGTGTTACTTAGGAAGCCTTTTATCGATTAAGAAAATCCAATAGCGAAACATTGAACTTCACGTCGAATCTCGGATTACACCAGCTGTTTACCGCCGAGTTTCCCCTTCCACCCTTTTTTCCGTTGTTACTCCTAACAACGTTATCGGTTCAATCAATCACATCTGCCATCTGGGATACTTTAATAGAATTACTGTTGATCTTCTACCCCTTTTCACAAGGTAAACAATGAGGGAGCTGCGGGCACTTCGACTCATTTACAATGTAACCCTCTTCGAAAAGGGAGCTTAATGCTCGGAAATGGGCTCAGGAAGAGTACTTGAAGATTGGGGGCGTGAAAATACTGGTTGTGAATTTCGGTGAAATTGTCAAGAATGAACACACGTGTCTTTAATTTGTGGTGGCTGAAAAACAGCGATTTTTCGGCACTTGTTTAAGTTTTTCGAAGCACAAAATTATGCTTCGAATGATGATATTATAATCATAGTCATATTATGACACGTCGAAATCGGTTCGGCCGTTTGGCCAAAATCAATCGTTAAAGTTTGATAATTTTTCTCAAATTATTTCAATTCAATTATGTCATTTCAATAATATTGATTCCTTCATATTATGTAGGAATAATCACAGGATTAATCCCCTACGGAGGCCACCTGGTAACGCTTCGCTTTGCAATCCGTCCTCTTCCCGACACGAGACACTATGATTCAGCGTTGCTTTCAAACCCCACCGTCGACCCTTTGGCTGTAATTCGACCCCGCCGTCCCCCAGCTGTTGCTTCGATCCCAAAACCAGGCAAAAGCCATCAGTCCACTTCGCCCAAGAAAAAAAAAAAAAAAAAACTTTCCCGATATGATCAGCTCTCCCGACATAACCAGCAAGGAAAACGGATAATCATTTAACGCTGAGTCGGCTACCCGGGTGATTAATTACCGAAACGTTTTCGGCCCCGAAACTGGAAGCCCTCGAAAACAAAATATGCTAACGAGGTTTCAGATAACAAGGAAATTCCCCCCACCCTCGAGAGCCAGTGTTACCAGCCCCGCCTAATCCGTTTTTTTAACGAGTACCCCACAAAAGCTGATCATTAACAATATTCAATTTGGCCATTCGAATCACTTCCGCTGTTCACTAATTGCCACAAATTTAAATTAGTACCTACCTACCGGTTGAAATTAGAAAAGTGGGAAATGTTCCAGAAAGGGAAGTGTTATTCCTCACTAAAAGGGCTCCAAATTCAGCTGTATGTAGCGAACTGTTTGCGCCATTAGGATAAGAGTACAACTGGCCACACGGTGATATTTCAGTGGAACACCATAATATATTATAGCAGGAGTAGCAATTCAACTTGCTACTCAGTCGTGACCAAGCAGGGATGAGAAGGCGTGAGGGAAGGGTGCAGGTTGCCACTTTGTATACTAACGCTAGGAGTAGGAAAGAGGTGAGGTCCATCAAAGGGATGGTTCCATCAAAGGCCCATCAAGGTCCATCCATCAATCTCCTGGTCCATCCGCCAACGTCTATCTGTCAAGCACCATCTAGATCTAACCAACAAAGTTCATCCATCAGGTTCATCCACATATGTCCATCAAGCTGCACCAAGGGCCAGATGGGGTTTCATTCAAGGGGCATCCATCAAGCTTCACCAAGGTCCTTCAGGTCCATCGAGAGCCAATGGATCAATCAAGGTCCATCAAAAAGGAATGGGGAGGGTTCATCATCAATCACATTCCTCTTGGTGGGAGGATGGTGATCCAAACTGGTGGGTCAGGCATAAAAGTACAGCGCAGTGACAGCAGCTGTCATCCATTGAGAGAGCATGGGTCCAACAAGACAGCAGTCTCTGGCAATAGCTTCAACCCACCAAGGTTTGGGAAGAGCATGCCCAGCCTGTCGGCTCGTATTCAATGGCATAGAATACTGGAAGGACCTCCTGGGCTGCTGAAAAGCCTGAAGCCGGCTCAGAAACAGGGTCAAACGCTCAAAAGAGAAAGCGTCGACCCATGGAGTACATTGACCACACTATACCAAGCCCTCCTGTGAGCACTTGAGAGAAGATCGGCACATTCTCAGAAAACCAAATGCCATCACAACTGGGAACGTCCATTTGACATGATTCAATTAGTGGAGTTGATCGAGGACTGACACAAACTTAGCTTACCAATTTTGCGTTGCGAGATTCTCACCTGGAAAATAAAACAAAATTTAACGCAAAGGTCTCACAATGAGGACTAAAACAACAGTTTCATACATGGATGTATATGGATAGAAATCGTCCCCATAGAAATGCATGACAGCAACAAAAGTCCATTTTAATTCAGCTCATTGAAAGGCAGATTAGACGAACTAAAGACACTAATAAAAGGATTGGAGCAGAAGTGGTCAAGAGAGAATGGGTGACCTATTAAGAAATATGGTATATAAGCTGGTGTGTTAACTGAAAAACTAGCAAAATGACCCCAACAATCAATCACGGATACATAACACGCTTGGTGGATAGACCCGTTATTTAATATCGAAACGACCAAAATGCAGACGTTACACAACTTTACACAGGACACAGATTTCGAACTAGGAAAGGAAATTACAATGCAAGAAAAAAGTTTAAAATTAACCTAAAAATTCCCTCAAGACCCCACCTGATAACTGGATTTTCCCATCAAGAATCGGATTTTCAGCCTACAAGAACTGCATTTTCAGCAGTGAATCCACACATTTCAGTGTTTCTGTGAATCTGTATCCATCAGTGCTCCGTGCGGCATGTAATGCTGGTGTGTGGACGATTTATTATTGATGCAATTTAAGGGCGCAGAGCACGGATGGCCGAGAATTCACTGATATAACTGAAATGTGTGGATCGACCTTAATATATTATGCAGCAGAGACCAACCCTTACAAAACTTCAAAAACCTGCATTAGGATTTGCTGCAAACTTAGGCATTTTTCCGCTTAAATCCACTTCACTCGCCCGGATTTTCAGGATCAAGGATTTTCACGATCAAGAATCGAATTCGAAGGAACACTGAGCAGTGTAGAAGAGATAGATGGGTCGTCAATGGTTGATTAACGTTTATGGCACTCCGAGAACCACCAAAAATGGATGAAGTGATAGTTTGAACTTGACAGGTTGCACTTGTTCTGCGGTCAGCACTGAATGAACACTTTGCTCGAGAACTTGCTTGGATTGTGGCCGTGACCAGAGACCACATGTCCTGATATATATATCATTGATATATCATATATATATCAAAGCTTCTGAAATTACGAACGTCAAACCTACGCGAGGGCGAATCAATAATGAACGGCGACTCTCCCTCTTCGTATCGAATAACATACCGCCGGTAATCCAGGGATTTGGGAGAACGAGGATGGGCCACTCCCCACACGCGTTTAGCTCTGTTCAGTGTTTCCCTTTCATAGCGCAAACACGCGAAAAGTGAGGAGGAGGAGAAGGTTTGTCCCGGCGGGAGGAACAAGCGGAGGGAGGTTTGTGTCACAGAATATTCCTCTTCCTTTCCTCCCCCGTGTGTCAATATTCCCCGTGTTTTCGAGGGAAAGCGTGCGGTGGAAGAGGAAGAGCCAACATTACACCCGAGGCGCCACTCTGTGGGTTCCCACGCAGCGCCATTGATCCATTCCTCATTCCTCAACACCGCCCCCCCCCCTCTTCATACACCCCAACCATCCAAAAACCATCCACGACCATTTCCTACCTTCGCCCCCCCCTCCACACTCTTTTCTGGTTGGTTTGTGGTTTTTTCCTCCGCTGAATACACATTACCTGGTCAAATCGCCGGATATGAACTCCGAAGGGAATCGCTCCCAAAGCGGTTTCTAGCATTTTCCCGGCCAACCTAATACTTATTTTTACGAATCCCTTCTGAATAAGCCCAATAGAGAAATATCATACAATTTACAGTCGGTATATTCAGTGTATTCATTGACGTAAAAAATCGATTTCTCAAAGAAAATTAAATTAAAAATTAAAACTAAAAAAAAAAAAACAAGCCATCAATTGAATTGAATAGATGAGCGCAACCTTTTTGTTATTACGATATATTTAATGAGCGAGAGAAACTAAGAAACAGTAGGTATCTAGCGACCAAACTATGCCACACAACACATCAAAAATATCCAAGTGATGCTCATTACGTAAACAACTGCACCCTAACGACTGATGCGTAAGAAAACCTTATGCCGATCAGAGGTAATGAACGGCTCAGGCTGCAAAAATCGTTTTGGAGTCGTTGGAATCAGCCTAAAAAGCTCATTCCATAGACCCTTGTACCAACGAAATCGGACAAAAAATTTCGTCCCCCTTTTGAGGCCTCCTTAGTTACACATCAGAGATAAACAACTTTCGTCGTGAAGGACCTCCCGAAAACCGATGAAGGGGATGAGGGAGGAAAAATCAAGGTAGCCTATAACCACCCCCCGAACTCGCTGATCACAATGAGAAAATCATGAAAATCCCTCATGAAAATCTGTTGAGCCGCTCGGGCGTGATGCTCTGTACACAAACAAAAAAAAAAAAAAAAAAAATACATGTCGAAGAGGTGAGCGCACCTTTCCATTTTTTGGAAAAAAGGTTGCGCTAAAAAAAAAACATACATGTCGAAGAGGTGAGCGTACCTTTCCATTTTTTGGAAAAAAGGTTGCGCTAAAAACCAAATTAAATGTATTAATACGTGTATTATTAAATGTATTGCCTATTATTAAACGTAAAAAATGTAGATTTCTCGAAGAAAATAAAATTGAAAATAATTTTCAACTTCGAACGAACTATCAATCAACTTCATTTTAATTATAATTATTAAAATTAAAATGAAGTTGATAGTTCGTATCATTCGTTCCCGTCGGGCTTTCATGGCCGGTGGTTTTCAAGGAGCACGACGGTGTTGTGCCAATAAAAACTGCTGGTAGTTTCTATATCTCTGTTTATTGGTCAAGCTTTCGGCTACACGCCATCTTCAAGAAATATAAAATGGATAACACGCTAAGGTTACAGGCTAGGACTTGGGGAATATAGCAGCATACGTCTACCTAGTTAGAACATAGATACACTCTTCGTTTGTTGTTTTAATGTTGTCCTCGTCCGACCGTTCACCCGCCGCTCCTCCTGCCAATCCCAGGGGAGCGTCAACTCAAGGAACCCCCGGGGACGGGCAGGAGGAGCGGTGGGTGGATTTTCGGACGAGGACATTTAACAACAGACATTTAACAACAAACGAATTATGCGTCTATGTTGTAACTAGGTAGCCTTATGCTGCTATATTCCCCTAGTCCTAGTCAGAAACGTTAGCCTGTTATCCATTTTATAGTTCCTGAAGATGGCGTGTAGCCGAAAGCTTGACCAATAAACAGAGAGAAAGAAACTACCAGCCGTTTTTATTGGCACAAGACCGTCGCACTCCTTGAAAACCATTTTGCGGTTATTCGAGCTGCTCACAAAGTTCCCGACGATTTTTTTACCTGCAAAATTGGGTATGGAAAGGTGCGCTCATCTCTTCGACATGTTTTTTTGTGTGTTTGTGTGTGTACCACAGCATCACGCCCGAGCGGATGAACATAATATGTTCATAATATTATTTTCATGAGGGTGGTCTCATTGTGATCAGCGAGTTCTGGGGGTGGTTATAGTAGGCTATCAAAATCACCTCCGTCGTCGACGATTCGTCCGATCCCGAGAAGATGACTCTTGAAAAAGGCGACCCAGCGCATTTTGTTGATGTGTGTCAAGTTACGAATTCTTAGTTACGGTATTGGTTTCAATAAAGACGTTCGTAGTAACAGAAAGGTTGCGCTCATCTATTCAATTCAATTGATGGCTTGTTTTTACCTCCTATATGATTGAATTCGTTTCCTTAGCAGTCATAACAAAATACACCTATCTACATCTGTTCTAAACATTTTTCCCTCGCTCCTATCAACTGGATTACAATGTTCTACCTCCTTTTTCGTAGTAACTTAATACCAATGTACTACCGTTCGACCGGAATATAACAGTAAAAATTGATCAGTGGATGGTAACACATTCTTTGTTCTAGTGTGTTTGAGTCCCTACCTGCTAAGCTTTTGCATTAATTTGGGATTTGTTATTCAATGTTACATTTAATTTACAAACAAGTATACGGGTCATTTCAAAATTTGGGGTTATTTAGCGTCACACAGCTTTTGTGAGCACTCTATTTGTCTTGGAAATTCGGGATTTTTTCTGAGACATACAGCAGGTCGGAGTCTAGGTAGATCACCTTGCATAAATTTCAATAATCAATAAGCTCAGAAATCAAAAATCATTTAAGACCCCAATTCTCTCTCCCTACACCTGTCACAAATGGTAGGTTGGGAACTTCAAACATTTTTTGAAGAAATCAATATTCATGTATTCATTGAAAGAATAAATATTAGTGGTCCAGTTTGCTTTCCCCTTCAAAATAAATTAAAAACTAATGACAAATTTTCATGGTTTGGAAGGGCTTTTGCTGTTTTCCGTCTGTCACAAGATCTTATTCTCTCTCCCTACAATTTTTTTGAACTGCCCGCCCACTCCCAGAAAATGAATATTTTGCGTGGTGAGAAAAAAAGGCAACACTGCTGCAACATGGCTTCCAAAACTACTGGAGGTTGTCGCACTTTCAAGCCTTCAGTTGCTTGGATGATGTTGTGAAGTGTTGAAATTGTGAGAGTAGGTTAATACTTTCTCCATCCCTACAACCACCTCACTCATCAGGGTAAGTGTTTAATTATATATAATGGAACTCAAATTACGATTATGAATGACATAGTGTTGTGTATTTTTTCTAATGTTCAGAATCACTGATGATGAGGCTGGTAGAGAGTGATAACCTTCCAAATCTCTCTCCCTACAACCTCTCTACCTACAACTTCTCTGAAGAGGCTGATTTGTAGGGAGAGATATTTGGAAGGTTATCACTCTCTACCAGCCTCATCATCAGTGATTCTGAAAATTGGAAAAAATACACAACGCTATGTCATTCATAAGCGTAATTTGAGCTCCATTATATGTAATTTAACACTTACCCTGATGAGTGAGGTGGTTGTAGGGATGGAGAAAGTATTAACCTACTCTCACAATTTCAACACTTGATAAAGTTTGCGCCGACTTCAGGATCTACCTCAGGGGTCCATACAAAGGAGGCTTAAGGGAGAAAAAATTCAAAAACTGAAACATTAATTTAGAAAAACGGTCGAGCTCAAAATATCCCCAAATTTTGAAATGACCCATACTTTTAAGTATAACTTTTAGGTATAAATTTAGGTATACCTAAATAATTATTTTTTTAATTGATAAATTGAGCAGTGGTAAAAGATCTACAAAAATAGGAATTTGTTATTTTGCTGACTGCTGGCCACAGAGTACCTAGGTGATGCCTAACCAATCATTATTAAATGCTGAATTTGTTGAAGGAGGTCACGACCCTGGCGGATTGTAGTGCCACCCAAGAAGAAACCCTACCTTACCTTCTGGGAGCGGAGTCAAGATCATTGAGTCGAACCCTGGCATCCCTGGCGCTATCAGCACACACTGCACAGCATACTGTTCGCACATACTGCAAACTTTAAGCCTGATGACAGCCGGCTTGCCAACAACGATACCTACCAAAAAGATTCATCTTCTTTTTTGTCTTCTATTGTTCCTCTCTTCTCTTTTCCCAAAATGCAGAACGCTCAGGTTTATTCATCCCCCCGAACGGGATATCAGAATCAATTACTTTTGACGGGAGGGTCGTCCGGATCACACGCCCCGTTAGGTGCACAAAATACAGAAAACGGAGTAAACCGATCTCTCCTTCAACTGTAATCCCTTAAAACTCCTCCGAGGTCCTTTCGGGGTTCTCCCTTGTTTTTGTTCCTATTCACTCCGAAAACCCCCTCAAGGAGGATTTACCGTAGGTAGGGAGCTTTTGTCGTCGGGTATGACCGTAATGCTTACCTGAGGGATCATCCGATATGCAGCTGCAGCGGGACATCCATCTCGAGTTCATCCAGGGGTTACGCCGAGATTGCATAACATGATGGACTAGTGCGGAGACTTTCGACTGAATCTCAAGCTGATAGTTGGTCGGGGTTTAATGGAGAAGTCGCTTTTGAATCTACGTGTCCTATACCCATTTTTTGCTTTTTTTGGTTATTATTCTTGGAATAATACACCTTATGTTTTCGCGACGGAGGTCGACGACTCCGATCGGCCTCAAAATTTGACATTATCCGTTTCAAAAGGTCTAGACTCCAAAACCGAAATATCCGTCAGCCGTACGCCGTCCGGGTCGTTTTGGGTAGTAGGAATTTTTTTTAAATCTGAAATTTTGACAAAATACTCGGTTTACCATCTAGTTGTGCCCGCAAGGTTTTCAGCCCGATCGCCCACACCCGAGGGGCGCTATGGGGCTGAAATGGGGCTACGAGAGGGTTTTTTTAAGGGTTTTGGCTATGGGATCGAGTTAGGTGTCGTTTTCGAAGTATTTTTGGACGTAGAATCCATTTTTTGGGGTCCCGGAACGATCCGATTTCACTGTTGCGATCTATAGGGCTTTCATGGGGCTACAAATTGAATTTTTGAAGAATCCCAGGAGGTCAAATATTTTTCAAGTAAAAACAAAAAATATTTGAAAAAAAAAAAAAAAAAAAAATCTAAAAAAGTTGGCCGTTCCAGGTTCTAACTAATCACTGATAAGTGATGTCGGAGGGCTGATCAGTGCATCTTGAGTTGAGGGATCGGAATGAGACGCTTGTTTCACAGCCGAGATGAGCGTTTCTGCTTGGATGATGAAAAGCTTCATCCTCTCTATTCTGATGTATGGCGTCGAGTTGCGAACGACATCAATTGGCTTGAGGTGTTTGAGATGTGGTTGATCCGGGGGATGTTGAACACCGCCTTGTACTGCAGAACGACTTCATTCTGCCGCACAACAATTTGAAACGGGAGCTCCTGACCACCATAAAGCGCCAAAAGGTTGCATATTGGGTCACATTATGTACCCAAAATACGAATTGCTGCAGACCAACATGATGGGCAAGCTTGCTGGGTGCAGAGGAATGGGCCGACGTAGATCATCGTTGCGGGAGAAGAGGGATTCGTCGTGCCGCGGCCGCAGCGCGTCCTGCTCCTCTTGCCGGAACTAACTCTGGCGGGCTGGCGATATTACGAGATAATTGTGGGGAATATCTCCAAGATTCCCCACAGGGATAAACCGATAACCCGGAATTTTTCGTATGTTTATGAATTTCCCCCGTTCGGACACAGAATTGCCGTGAGGCGGAGCCACCATACCCCCGTTTGGCGGTGACATTTAGACCCCCTTTATCCACATTGGCTCCAAAAGGGCGAAATAAGAGGTGGGAAAGGATAGTAATTAGGGTGAGGACGTCACCAACACTCCCCCGCCCCCCCCCCCCCCCCCCCCATCCACTCTGCACGGTGGACTACACCTTTGTGAGTACTTCAGACTTAATTGGTTACCGACATCTCGCCAGAGGATGACTTTGAGCTCCCGGCAGAGGGCGCTGCCCCGTTTTGAAAAGGTTTTCCGCCCAGAATCCCCCACTCTTCCCACCACCACCAAACTTGTTCCCGCCATTGAACCGACCCCTTCAATGGGTTCAAAGTCGGTCCCTTTTCCGAATCAAAAGTCTTCAAAAACCCCTTTGAGGCCTCAGGAAAATGAAGAGGTCTCCCTAAACGCCTCTTATCCTCCAAGTGGGCAAAACCTCCGGAAACCAACTTTTCCCCAGTTTTGCCCTAACGTTTATTTACGTAATCAAATCAACTCTCGGATTATCGACCCTTTACAACAATACCCCCCCAGTGCAACTGACATGAATGCCTCTCCTTCCCCTCCACACGATATAAATCCAATTTGGTCGGAAATGATTCAAAGAAAATATAAACCCGAAACTCAAGTAATAACAAAATGTTGTTCTTGTCAAATCCAGTTTCCAACTGTGGGGGGATTACCGGGAAACTGGAAAGCTCTTGTTGGACTTGGGGAAGTTCCAATTGCAATTTCCCCCACTGGTTGAATATCTTTTGTCTCATTCGCTACGTAACGCTACGTATCTTCCGAAATTTCGGAGTATCGATTCTCTTCGCTGATATCGGAAGTATCGACACGTTGTCACCGATATTGATCAACAGTGTTCGATAATTAGCAGAAACGCTTACCTCTACCCATCTCTATTCAATTGATCCTATACATTACTGTGTTGTGTTTTTATCGTGAATCCAACTGAATTGGGGAAGTCTTCTGGGCTTCTGGTATCGACCTTCGTTAGAGCGCAGATTTTTAGTGTCGCCGGTCATAAAAGGGGAGACGTTTGTGGTCTTTTCCCTCCGGGGGAAAGTAATGGTAAGCAGTGAACCCGTAGGGTCCATCCAGAGGTCGGTGTGAGCACTCGGGAAATGACTGTGCTCGTTCCACGTGGCGCTCCGGGTGGGCCGACTAACGACTCTGGAGACGAACAGGGTAGGTAACCTTTGAGCGGCATCTGGTCATTCTGTTGAGTCAGTAGTCCAGCTCGGTCCACCTTTTTACGTCTATGAGTCATCCAATTGCTCACCATCACCAGTTGGAAGATTTTAGTATCAACGACTGGTGTTTTTAACTCAAATGGCGGATTTCGGTCGTAAATTTGGCTTTTTTAGCCTTCAGGTGGATTTTGGTCGGTTTTTAGTCGTGATTTGGCAGTCTTCAGGCAACGAAAAAGGGGGGGGGGGGGGGGGCAGTTCCCTGTTGTATTAAGTATATGACAACAGGTATAAATTTTATACCTGTTGTTATATACCTACCTTTTTTGTTGCCTGAAGGCAGTCCTGTCAGTTAAGTCCTAACATATTATGTTAGGGCTGTAGCGGATACAAGTTCACCTGGGGAAACTATTCAGGCTTCCCTGAGGACCAGTGCCGTATCGACAATAATAACTATTGTAAAGCCAATATTAAATATAATAAATTTTATTATTCGAGTCATACACCTGGATCATCTTTACCAGCACTTCTGGTCCCATCCTATAGGACTGAGAAGACGTCTTGGTATACCAATACACTGGCGGCGTGAACATGGAGAATGCGCCTTCGGAACTCCACCATCCACACAACACAAACTATAATGAATTAGGAAAACCGCAACACA
This sequence comes from Pilophorus perplexus, assembly GCA_955831195.1. Taxonomy (NCBI): domain Eukaryota; kingdom Metazoa; phylum Arthropoda; class Insecta; order Hemiptera; family Miridae; genus Pilophorus; species Pilophorus perplexus. The sequence continues at coordinate 16,428,181 of OY037014.1, forward strand.
TGGGTACGCAGGTACATAGCAGACACCAGTGTTAACCAATTCCGCGACATACAGTTTAACTGTTTTTTATATCGTTGAAACAAGAAAATGATGGTCTTCGTTTCAGTGACTAGAAAAACGCTGCAAATGTTACACAAGGGTTTATTATTCTTTGATATTATTATTCTTTGATATAATAGGTTAATTGTGCGAAAATTAATTCTGTCATTAAAAAAAATTGTTCGCAAAATCTTTTTTTTTTTTACTCGGAACATATTATAATATATTTATAAATATGTCAAATTTTGACCTTCTAGGATCCTTCAAAAATCCCAATTGTAGCCCCATGAAAACCCTCTAAATACCCACAGTGAAATCGGATGATTCCGGGACCCCCAAAAATGGATTCTACGTCCAAAAACACGTAGAAAACGACACCTAACTCGACCCCATAGCCGAAAACCTTTTTTAAAAAAACCCCCCGTAGCCCCATTTTAGCCCCACGAGTTTGGGCTGTTGGGCTTTAATCTTTGCGGGCACAAGTAGGTATTATGGTAAACCTAGATGGTAAACCGAGTAGGTATTAAATACCAAATTTTGGTCAAAATTTCAAATTTTTAAAAAAAATTTCACTGCCCAAAACGGCTCGGACGGCGGACTCCGAACGGGCATTTCGTCTTTGGAATTCGTGGACGGAATGGTGTCTTGAAGCGGATAATGTAAAATTTTGAAGCCGATCATAATTTTCGACGCCGTAAACATCGCGTTTACGTAGGTTTATTATTCCAAGAATAATAAATCTAACTTTAACGACAAAATTGATGTTTGCGCAATTTAAATCAGAGAATAATAAACCCTAGAGTAAATTTTACAGCGCTTTTTAATTGGTTACCCTTTTTTTAAATTGTCCCACATAATATTAATATGGGACAACATCAGCTTGGCAAAGTTGGCTAACTTGCGGCTCTAGGACCGATCAAAAAGAACAAAATTGAGGAGCCCATTGATTATTGGAAGTCGGTCCCTCACATGTTCAACCACAACGATTGTCAATAATAAACGCCATACCCGCGTTTTTATTTTGCAACGTTTTTCCTTCACCGGCCAGTGAATCTTCCCCTAAAAACGGACCGGCTCTCCAAACCAGTGAAGGGGATAGTTTTAATTGGTCCCCTCCCAGTGCTGCCACTCCCTTCACTACCCTCTCCGAACAAAGACGGGAGAAAAAGGTATACGGCCCGACAACTGAAACCTCCCGAAGAACTAACTTCTTAAGAGCGGCAGGCGAAAACGGAAAAGAAGGTCTGGAAGGGGCGTGAGGGGAAGGTGAAGAGGGAGGGGGAATAAAAAAGAAAAGTTTTCCCCGGCGGCAATTAGCACGCGGAGAGGGGTTGACTAATGGAGACGATTATCTTTTCTCGCCACGCAACTCTTCCCCTCCCTCCCCTCTTCCCAGGCTATGTCCTAAAAGGGAGATAGAGGTTTCCCTTCAGCAGCACTTCTTCCATTTCCAAGTTGCCCTCAAAAGCTCAAGTTGGCACGCATGCCATGTTCCGACCGTGTCGATTCGATTTAAGCCCCCCATCATACAGTTTGGATTTGTCCTACCTGGCAACCCTGCATCCCTCTGGACAGCTCCTGAAAGCTAAGGAACGATATTTAACCCACTACAGAGCATACGGCTGTTCACCCTTTACTGTTAACATAATTATTGTCAGGGCACTGCAATCCACTCCCAATGCGATCTACTCTCAGTGATCATCTCCCTTTTCGGACTAAGTTGTTTTAAGTGATCATCTCCCGTTTTGGCAGTCGACTCTCGAGCACAAAGTTGCTGCCACCATGATCAGAGAGACCAGCTTTGCAAGCCTTGGACAGACATAATAATATTATTATGTCTGATGATATATCGACCGTTGCGAGGGGGTCTTCTCGGGAGGAGATGAACCGTAGCTTGCATGGGAACTCCTCTATTATTGAGAAGTGGTGCTCAGCTAATTCCCTGGTCCTGAACAAGAATACGCCTCAAAGTCTAGAACTAGGCCTAAACCGACGTCTAGATGGGTCGGTTAACTTCTTGGGTTTAATGGTTGACAACCGTCTTTCATGGCTGTTGCACATTGACGCGCTTTTGCCAAAATTGTCGTCCTGCATTTACATGATTAGGAGATTGAGGGGCGTTGTGTCTGATGAAGTTCTTCGTTCGGTGTACATATGTACCATGCATGCTTTGCAAGCAGGGCCAGTTACTGTATCATTGCATGGGGAATTACCAGACATGCCATCAGGATCTTCAGGCTCCAGAAGCGGGTTGATCAGGATAATTGCCGGTCTCCTTAGAATGAAAGTTGTCGGGGCACTTTTGTGCGTCTGGGTATTCTAACCATTCCCAGTTCCTATTTTTTGGCGGCTCTGAACACAATCAAGTCATGCTTGTCAAACCTCCCCATGGTTTCTGATGTTCACGAGCATTACACCCGCTCCCGAGGTAACCTTGCCATTCCATTTACCCGTCTCAGTGTGGCCTTGAGGAATAACCCAATTCAAGTGGGTTCTCGTCTTTGCAATGCCCTGCCAAATCATATACAACAGCTCCCTGATAGATCCTTTAATAACGTAATAAAATCACATCTTCTCAAAGCCGAACTCTACTCTTTGGAGGAGTTTTTCGGTATGTCATGGAGCGATGTGTCTTGAGTTGAGTGGATCGTGGATTGGGAAGCCTTATCTCGGTGCCAACTTGTAATTTGCCGCACACCTGTTGTCATGTTTCTATTCAAGTCCTGAGTTGTTTTAGTTTGTTTTGCTTAACCATATGACCACACCTATCATGTACCATTGTTTGCAAACATGTTTGCTTTGTACCATGCAACTACCTGATGTGTTTCGTGTTTATAATTACGTTTTTGTACCAACTCATGTTTGACGTTTGCTGTGCCATATTGGCCTCTGCAAATAAAACCATTGATTGATTGATTGATTAGACCTGGAGAGCGTGGAGGCTATCATGGCAAGCCGCGGACAGTATGGAAGGCTTTGGACCATCCTGGCAAGCCTTCTAATCCCCTAGCCAGCATGGGACCAACTCTGGAAAACTTAGACACCCTTAGCCAGCTTGGATCAGCTTTGCAAGCCTTGGATAGGTCTGGAAAGCGTGGATGCCATCCTGACCAGCCTTGGAACCCCTTAGCCAGCTAGGGACCATCAATACTTGGAAATCCTTATCCAGTTTGGCTCCATATTTGCATGCATTGGAAACCCTTAGTCAGCTTGGGACCAGCAATTCAAGCCTCAGACAGCTCTGGAAAGCTCAGGAAGCAAGATAAGAATCGTCATCATTTTGTCAACATAAGGGAGGGAGTGGAACGCCGCCGCCTAGGGTTGGAGGTGCAGTTCCGTTTTCGAGACCGGATCTCACTGACCAATGAGCGATCGATATCCCTTCTCTTTTCTCGTCCGACGGAACCATTAAATGGTTGATACCGATCGGCGCCGCAGGATGTCGCCTTTTCAACTCCCCAGCAAGGTGATGTGCCTCTCGTGCGAGAAGGTAGCTTTATCGATTCACGACAGAAGGATTTCATCATGTCTGTACGCGCATTTTCATCATATCTGGAGGATATTTACAAATTTTGTACATTTGGAACCACTTCACAGCCTAAGATCCCTGGCCCAGAAGACCTTGTTGTCCCTAGACGCCCAGTTGTACCCGAGGGTGCTATCCCGCAGTTTCTCACCTGCCCCTTTGTGGTGTCGGTTTTCCTCTCTGTGTCTCGGGACAGTGTATTTCGCATCAACATAACGGCCCAAGAGGATTTCCACATCAACGGCGGCCAATCCGATTAGCAGGCACTAATGGGTTATTGCTTCAGGTGATGAACCTGTCTTCACCACCCGCTCCTCGACATACCCCATTTGTTCATTTATGTCTACACAACCAACCCAACGTCCAACAACCCTCTCAATGTTCAGGCTCGGTTATATGCTTCTTCAAGGAGGCTCAACATCATTTCAGATAAAAAGGGTTCATATACTACCCGTGAGGCAATAAACAGTCGAGGGGGATGTCCTTTTCGAAATAATTTTCAACGTGGAATAAATTGTCAGCGTTTTCATTGTAGGTTCACAAACTCTGCAAAATTTTATGTAGACGTGACGCCCCAATCGATTTTTCACGCTTCCTCCAAAATTGGCAAAAATTAAGCAAAAATTATGCCAAAGTTGGCTTTTCCTCAAAAATAAGTGTGGCTCATGACTTACACAGTTGTCAGTTACTGACTTCTCATACATATTCAGCTGTGAGGATTTTAATTTTTAGCATTAAAAAATAAAAATAAATTTTTTTTTTCATGCTCGAAATTCCAAAAATTACACCAAACCAGAAGATTTAAATAGTGGAAACACGATGGATAAATTTCTAATTAAACGTCACCGTTGAGTTCCGCGTGAAAATGCAGTTGAAAGTCATGACATGACACTTGTTTTGAGCGAAAATCCAATGTTGGTCAAATTTTTGCACAATTTTTGGTTAATTTTTGGCGCAAAAAAAAAAAAAAAAAAAAAAAAAAAAAAAAATCGAATGAGGTGTCAAATTTACATGAAATCTCGCGTAGATTACGAATCTGCAATTAGGATTAGGGCACCCTTTAAGGTTACGTAGTTGGTTAGTCGATTTTTCATAGTAACGTAAATAGTAGTATCATAAGTAGTATCATAAATAATTTATGATACTACTTACAATAATTAATAAGTAATAATTATTATTGTACAATTATTGTACACGAATGTTCAAATGAAGTGTTACCGATCAACTAGAATTAAAAAATTCAAATCCTGAAATAATGCTTGAGGCATGAAAAGGCGTTGAATTCTGCATGAAAATGCAGTTGAAGGTCATGTGTCACACTTGTTCTGAACAAAAATCCGATTTTTCTAGCGATTATCGCACGACATTAGATTATTTTTTGGCGCAGCCAAAAAATCGACTGGAGTGTCAATTTTACATGAAATCTCGCGTAGAGACCGAATTCGCCAATAGGGTAAAAGCGAAGTATGCTCGTCGATTTTCCACGTAACGTAAATGTAACACACAGAGTTTTGTGCTGTGAAATTTAACTGCGATACGTGATTACGCTCTCCAGGAATAATCCTTTCCTGGGGGTCCCACTTGAGCCCATTAGTCCCTCCCCGGGCCCCACTTGGGAACTCTGAGTGCATGCGACCATCAACTATAACGAGCCAGACGCATCTGGATAATGTCGCGAGACGCATTCAAGGCGGCACCTTTTGATGGTCTTGTAGTTTCCACTGGGGACGGCAGTTGAGGAGTTTTACATAATGGAGGTATAGCATGGGTGGTGTCTTGTTGAGCAGCGGTTTTCCCCTTTATTGATGATTTTCAATTCGGTCGAGGCGTAGAAGTAACCGATTAACCACTTAGGTGGTGAGGGGGGGGGGGGGGTGTGAATATTTTACTCTTGTCGCCAGACGTTCTAATTTTAAGGATGTTTAGGCCGTCTTGTCTTGATTTTCTAAGAAACCTGATTAATAATAATTATTAAATGTTAAATTTTAACAGGATCGAATTATTCGATCCTGTTAAAATTTAACATTTAATGTCCTATTTTATTGTATTTTTTTTATCTTTTTTTTTAATTATATTTTTTTTAAAATTCAGTTGCAACTAAATTTGAAAAAGTCAAGGTTGTAAAACATTATATTATAGTGGTCAGGGTTGGAAAAACTAGACAGAGTGCCAAAATTAAAGGTTTTTCGGCCCCGAGATCTTAAAACTTGACAACATAATAATATTATGTAAAGTAAAGTAAAGTGGGTTTTCACAATTGGGGCAGGAGCCGACCCCGCACTGTACTTGACAAAACTTTAGAAATTCTTGCTCCATTGAAGGATTCACATAAAGTTACGTTCAGAGGTGAATTGTCTGCCGACAAGACAGGTAAGTTTTACGGTATTACAACACGTGATTGACTTTTGGTCAAACATCGGTGTTCCTCCCCGTATCTGAACCAGGCTGATCAGCGCCCCGACTGATTAAATCAAATTACAAATTTTGTAAACAGACGTTTCACTGACGCCTTAGCCCACGGGGCCACCCTGTCCCCCGACCACATAGGTAATAATATTATGTAGGTGTATTACCCTCCAGGACGTCTCAAAAATTGGTTTAAAAACTCACGGTTCGCTTAATTTTTTATTTTCAACTTTATTATTTTTATTCATTCATTTTTTAGCCTTACTTTATTTTATTTTTACTTCATTTTATTTTTTTCATTTAATTTTTTGGTTAGTTAGTTTCATCCATCCCCCCCCCCCCCTTTCGCTGTTTATACTGTTAACACTGTGTTCAATGTTTGAATCTTCAGTTTGTTAAAAAGGTGTATATGTTATTAAGAGATCTAAAACTTGATATATCAAGGTGTATATATAAGGTGTATATATATAAAACTTGATATATTATATCAAGTTTTAGATCTCTTAATAATATTAAGGATATTATCTTCAATGTTTCAATTTCTATCCGTTTTAAACTCTATTCCAATGTCCTCCAAAGTTACTTTGTTTATTACTGTCCTTTTGTTCATTTCATTAGGCCCTGATGATGGGAGAATATATTTCTTGAAACGCCGGCACATTCTCGTTTTATTTGAACGACCCTCAACAACTTTCCACTTACATTAATCAATTAATTGCCACTTGAATCCTTTTCCCTCCTGCTGCATACGTCATACTTGAGCGGACTCTTTCGACAAATTCTCATGCTGATATTCGGTCGGTTTTTAACGGAGAAATCCCTCAGACAAAGTGGGAAAAACCATTAGCCGTCGCCCTGTCACCTTCTGCACACCCTCGGAGTCACGTTTACCCATTTTATTTCAAAACATAGGGGGGAGATGAAACCTGAGACCGGTGCATACTGCGATGAGTGCTTCAATATCACTCCCGGCACGGGCCACACGTATCCACACGCCCCTTTAATGGTACCCAGTCATTTTTTTTTTCTTCTTCGCACATTTCCCTAATTGCCAGACTGGCGAAAGGGTGAGGTTGGCAATATGTAATATTTGAAACATGGGGGGGGGGGGGGGGAGATGTGGCCTGGCTGGAGTCTCTTTGGCAAATGAGATAGTGCAAGGAGCCTTTTACACTGCAACATCCTCGAAGACGTCACGAAAAGCTTGACAACCTGGGATGGTTGAGGAACAGTGTATCAGGAAGCAGAAGGAGCAGAAGGGCGCAAAACGCGTTGCGTTGAACACGAATTTGTACGCAGTAAAACCAAAATTTTTCCCAAAACATTCCTACTGTGGTCCGCCTCCATCTGTTTTGTTGGAAAGGGTGGAGAAAATAGACGCAAGCGCGCGCAAATTAGTGCAAGTGCGCACAAAGTGACACTGCCGCTCGCAAAATGGCGCAAGACCGTCTTACTGCGTTGGTACCTTACATTTTTTATGGTTTCCGATTCAACAATAAAAGACAGAACTAAAATCAAAGAAAACTAACTAAACGAAAATGAACTGAACTTCCCCAAACTGATGTAAACCATTTTTCTCCCTCCAGGAGCACTAATTTGTCAATGGGAGGTCTCTAATGTGAAAAACTACTTCGGAATCAACTCAGCATGCATCCAATATCATAGATAATAAATGCAATTCAATCATCGGCTTCCCAGCTTGTCATTGATTGACACCTGCTGATGGATTGGGGCCATGAGCTGTGTCAAAACCTCCCCTCCCCTCCCCTCCTTACTTGGCTTGTGTCAATCGACCCGTCCCGAACCAGACATATCGCTTAAGCGCTCCAACACGGTGCACCAGACAATCATGTTAGAGGTTAAGGGGAAAACCCCCATTCGGAGTTGATATATTCACACTAAAACCGTCCTGCCTCTCTCCCCAGAGCCACCGAGAGCGACCAATTAAAACTATTCTAATCAAACTCCGGGCAAAAGCGACATGTCGACTGCAAAACCAGAACAAAGCTCGTCTCCACTCTCAAGTCTTCTGTTTCAAAATTAAATGCGCTTTTGCGAGAGTACCCCCTCCTCACCGTCTACCCTCTCTACCCCTTTTCATTCCTTATTGCGTTCCCTCTTTTTCCTGAGTTTCAAAATTGAAAACCGTCACCGGAAACCACTTCAGTCATGTTTCCACCTGGAGTGACGGTTTGAAAAGTCGCTCAGCCTTCAGCGTCATAGAGATGAAATGTAGGTAGTTGGATCCAATTTAAAGTTTTAATAATCTCGGGATTTTCCGGTTTTGGGTTCATTGCAGTTGGAAGCAGGAACAAGCGCTTGTAGAAGGATCCCGCGGGGGGTGCTCTATTTCATGAAGTTCCCCTGGACGCTGCTAAGTGCAGCAGCGGCTCATGTCATGGGAGTCAGTGAAGGCTTAGGGTTTTCTTCCTTCCCTTCCATCTCATTCTACGCAGGCCAGCAAAATATATTATTGGTGGCAATTTAAATCCCGAGCATTTCATCTGCTCGTGGTCCAGCAACAAATCTCATGCCGAATGGTAAATGTTGTTGACGAATTGTAGGTAAATGTTCTAGCGATTCGAATAAGACGGCAACAACCAAAACAATCGTCAGATTCGCGTCACTTTGTCGCTCAGTATCGAAATACGCATCACGTAAAGTATTATTGAAAGGTGGTCGAAAACCAAGTTGACCAACAGAACAAACCACGTCATCAGGTCTCTTTTCTCATTTCAGTTCTAGTGCGCTCTGGTGGACAAGTTTTCGTCTTTCTGGAGAGGTTCCTGGTATGGTATGAATACAGGTATTTTCCTTCGCGATTTTCTCTTCACTGAATACCTATTTCCTTTTCGTGTGTCGACCCGTCCCTATTATTTTGGGCCAATGGAAAGGTTTTTGGCCGAACTTATTTATTTTTCCGACATTGTTTTGATTTATTTCAGGAGGATTTGACGATTACAATCCGAATTCGCTGAGAATAATACCCGTTTTCCCCTACAAAACGTCCCCTTCCCTTAAAAATGTGTTTTGGTAACACTCCAGCTGCTGTTTATCCTGTTCTTCGTACCCGTTCCTATTGTTCGTACCAGTGGAAAAACGCTGCAAATTTTACACAAGGGTTTATTATTCTTTGATATACATTACTTGCGCAGAAATTTAATTCTGTCAATGAAAAAATTAAAAAAAAAAATTTTTTTTTTTTTGGATTTTTATCTCAAAAAAAATTTTTTTTTTTGGATTTTAATCTCAAAAAATTTTTTTTTGATTTTTTTGTTCAAAAATGTGTTTTTTTCAAAAATTCCGTATTTTTTACTCGAAAAATATTTAACATCCTGGGATCCTTCAAAAATCCCATTTTTAGCCCCATGAGAGCCCTATAGATCGGCTCAGTGAAATCGGATCGTTCCGGGACCCCAAAAAATGAATTCTACGTCCAAAAATACTTCGAAAACGACACCTAACTCGATCCCATAGCTAAAAGCCTTCAAAAAACCCCTCCCGTAGCCCCATTATAGCCCCATAGCGCCCCACGGGTTTGGGCGATCGGACTGAAAACCTTGCGGGCACAACTAGATGGTAAACCAAGTATTTTGTCGAAATTTCAGATTTTTAAAAAAATTCCTACTGCCCAAAACGGCCTGGACGGCGGACGGCGTACGGCGGACGGACATTTCGGATTTAGAATGTAGACCACTTGAAACGGATAATGTCAAATTTTGAGCCCGATCGGAGTCGTCGACCCCCGTCGCGAAAACATAGGTGTATTATTCCAAGAATAATAAACCAAAAACAGCTTGAGCTGCAATGGAGACCAGCTCAATTTCAATTCTCTTTATTTGCAGTTATCTCCTTGTACAGACATTGCAATTGTCAGCCACGTGCAGCCACTATAATTTCGCCAAGTCATGTGACCTTTCCTTGCCGGTTTGCCTTTGGGAAAAACCCTCATTTTTCCAATTTTCAGCTAAAAACTTAGGTTTTATTGGTTTTTGAAAAAAAAGTCGATGTTTTGAGACATCGATGGTGTTAACGGATGTTTGTTAATCGATGGTTTTAATCGATCTTTGTAGTCGATGTCGCAGCCCTATTCAGAACCAGGCTCAGCTCCAAATTCTGACGCCACATTCCCCAGCCAAATGGAACTGTTATCAAAAGTAGTATGAACTATTTTACCGACTAGCATCAACCATGACACAATGGGAAGCTGTTATTGCGTTTTTTTTCTTAACTGATAGGTATTAAAAATGATAATAAATAACATTTTTCGGTCCTCTCGCTCACTCTCACCTTCCCCCTCTCTCTCGCTATCTTTGGGGGTTCTCTGAATAAAACCAGTGGACGAACCGCCCCTTCATAGTTTCGTGGTTTGTATCAGCGTAGTGACGACACGCGTCAGTATCGCTGTAGTTCATTTTATTTCAGTTCAGTTTCATTCTTAGTTTAGTTTGGTTCTCTGGACGCCCCGAAAGTCCCTCTGAAGTCCTCAGAAAAAAAACCTTCCCCCCTGAGAGAGCATTAACATTTCATAATATTTTATAATTTTTTTATCAGAACAAAGGGGAGATTGTTGCGTCAGCAATGGGGTAAAACCCATTCCGGTTCCGTTTTTCACGGGGAATATTCCCGTCGTAGATGGTCGGAAGGGGGAACAAAAAGGGGTTGTTTAATTAAGAATTACTGGACAAGAAAGGGCCTTGGGTTGCTAGTGAGCGCCATTCCCTGTCTTTATTTAAAAATTCATACCTACTACATGGGGGTCATTAGAGGGAGTGAGACGGTAAGAGGAGTGAAAACAGTAAAAACGAGCACTTTAGAATGGTCTTTGTTGAAAAATTTTTTTTTGTACGAAGTTGACGAGTCAACTCTCAGTACGGACCATATTGGCGGTTTTGTTTTTTCGGGTTGACGAGAAACACTTGCTGATTATTCTGGTTATAAATTACCCTTAAGAGGGACCCCGGGCGGACCAGATGCCTGCAGTAAACTTGAGAGAGGTTGAAGGAAAAGGCCTCGGAGTTCCGCTAAAGAAGCACTTACTATTCTCCCCTATAAAGAACCGAAGACCTCCTTCTTCTCCTTAAGAAAATCAGGCGGGGGACGAGACTGGGGGCGCCCTCTATCGACGTTGTTTACAGATTCCGTTCACGGTTTTCCCGAAGTGAACGAGGAAAAGGGGGCAAAAAAAGGAAAGAAAGCTTTAGGTTACGGGGGGGGGGGGGGGGAGACTACCTGCTCACTTCCATCGGATTTTCTCGCGGAAAATTCCCTTATGTGCAGGGGCCCGATCAAAATCGAATTTCCCTTTCCCCTTTTTTTTACTCTTCCCCCGTAACAAGACGTCTTTGCTAAAGATCGGAGGTATACTTAATCCCCTGTGTTGATGGAGGGGCCTCGTGGTAAACGCTCCTCCCATACTATAACAACTTCAATTTATACGGCGTATGAGGCCGAGATGATGGAGAAGGTGGTTTAGCGTCAAAATAAAACTGATGAACGGTGTGAGAACCTGACTGAATTCAGGTGGATTTAGCGTGGCTGGTTTAAGCGCCCATTTTCTCGCTGTCGCTCTAAGGTGGCTTCGTGCATGGACAGTCCAAGATGTAGACCAAGATGGCCGCTAAAGCCAGCCAACCCCCAACCTCTCCCTCCAGGTCACAGATCACAGACCCTTCTTTAAAGAAATACAGGATGAAGTGATTTTTATACCTTTTTTGTCCAACTTTTGGAGGTCCACGGTTTTCCCCTCGCTAGACACCTTTTTATCCCCCCCCCCCCATCCTTCCGCCAATCCATCAGAGCACCCCTTTATTGTTGTTTGTGAATATTTCATTCATTTAATGGCTTTTGAGATGACCAACGATCCTCCTTGAGGGGGAGAGGGATCACCTTTTCGCCGCCTCCCCCTCCGCCAGCCCAGTCCATCCCGCCTTCCCAACATGCTTTAACCCTTTGCTCCTATTTTTTGAACAACTTGTGTTTCAAATGGATGACATTGAGCCAACGTTTTGGTGTTTTCACATTTTTCTCGTACTAAGCATGCCGAGCTGAATTTTTCAAGATTTATTTCAGAATTTTTATACTTCTAAAAGTATTCTGGAATACAGATGATTGTCCTGCAGTGATGATGATCAATACAAGCCAGCCGCGAGAACATATTACAGAGTGTGGTGACTATGACCGTTAGCACATGATTGCCAGAAGCTATAGCAGGCTGCTGTGGCATTCCAAGCTGTTACAGTAACTGTACTGGCAGATTTTGTTCAACCAGTGCTGATGAGAGGTTGATGTGGAATTGCCAGGAGCTGTAGGAGTCTGGTGGGACATTTCAGGAAGTGAAGCGAAAGCTGAAGCATTGCCAGAAGTTTTAGAGGAGTGTCTGGGTCGTGGAGTCTGAGGAATGGTAATGCGCATTACCATTCCTCAGACTCCACGAGCCAGACACTCCTAAGCGTTAGCTGGAAATGTCGGTAGGTACTTGTAGAAGCCGTGCCAGAAGCTACAGCAGGCAGGTGTGGCATTTCTACAAGCCGTACTGGCAGATTTGGTGCAGCTAGCGCCAAGGTCGTACGCAGGTCTTCCTTTAAGAGGGGAGGGGGGGGGGGGGGGGGCTAAAAAATATTGCAGGTAGGCATGCTGCTAGCTAGTTAAATTAAAATTAAAAACGCTGCAAAATTTACACACTGGTTTATTATTTCATGATATTGGTTACGCGTGAAAAATAATTCTGTGTCAATTTAACAAATTTTGGGAAAATATTTTTAATTTTTTTTTACTCGGAAAATATTCGATTTTCTGTTTTTTTTCAAAAATTCCATTTGCAGCCCCATGAAAGCCCTATAGATCCCTACAGTGAAATCGGATAGTTCCGGGCCCCCCAAAAATGAATTCTACGTCCAAAATACTTCGAAAACGACACCTAACTCGATCCCTTAGCCAAACGCCTAAAAAAAAAAAACCCTCCCTAGCCCCACTTTAGGCCCACGGGTTTGGGCGATCGGGATGAAAAACTTGTATTGCGGGCACTACTAGATGGTAAACCAGTATTTTGTCAAAATTTCAGATTAAAAAAAAAAGAAAAGAAGCCTACTGCCCAAACGGCTCGGACGGCAGACGGCGGACGGCGCGCCGCGGCGGGCGGACATTACGTTTTTGGAATCTAGACCTCTTGAAACGAATTATGTCAAATTTTCAGGCCGATCAGAATTTTCGACCCCCGTCGCGATTACATAGGTGTAGGTATTATTCGACGAATAATAAACCTCATTGATCGTAACTTTGCATTTATTAAATAAAAATAAATTTAAAAAAAGAGTGTGGTAGGTAGGTACCCGATATTGTAAATAATATTACACAGCTTTAACTTGAGTAATAATATAAAATAACATACAGCACATTTTTACAAAATCAAGTTTTGTAATTCACCTTTTTTTCCCTCTTAATTTAGAACTTTACAAAAAATGTACTCCACATAAGTAGGTACCTAACAATGTCAAATTGAATTTTTTCTCTTTTAAATTTACAAAATGAGCCGCCTCGGGTTCTCTGCGAATTTTTCAACTACTACCTTTATTTCTTTTAATCTGAAAGTGTATACTGGTACAAGCCCCCCTCAGCCCCCCCCCCCACCCCGTGCGTACCCCTATGGCCAGATTTGGTGGTATCAGTTCTTGTGGAACGCCTATTTTACATTTCCACCAGCTGTAGCAGCTTTGTCCGAGTTATTTTAACCAACAAATTATAATCTTCTAGTACCTCGTATAAATTAGTTCTTAATTCATCTCGGGGCTTTGCGGCAACTTCATTTTTAAGTACCTTCTCTCGTACTGGAGAATGTTACTTTATTAATAACGCCAGATTACTTTGGCTTCAGCCTTCCGAAGATAATTTTCCGTTATGAGGCGGGTTTTGCGGGAGCGGGAAAGAAAAGAGGGGTTTTCAAGGGGTTGAGGCAACCGCAGGAGCTCAATGACGACAACTTGTGCCTCCCATGGCGGTTTATTGTCTTTTGGTTTTATGCGGGGATGATAAAATTACCTGAATTCCTGGGTTTTCCCCTCCTTCTGGGTTGTTTCGGCTCTTGTCTCTATTGCTCGGCAAAAGGTTCTTCCTCGGGGGGGTTGAGGCCCTTATTGCGGCTGGTTCATTATCAGATGCGGGCTCTTCTTGCTCTCATTTTGCCTTCCTCTTCTCCACAAACGCCATCATCGGCAATTCCTTTAAAACCGTCTTGCTCGTCGTTGTACCACTCAAAATTAAAGGGCGCCTCAACGAGCTGCTTTCACCTTGTGGGAGGTTTAGAATCAAAACTTGATCGGCTGAGCATCCACTCATGAGGTAGAGACAGAAAGGAGGTGGGCATGATGCCACAACAAAACAGAGTAGAGTGACATCACACTCACTCCATAATTTGTATCACTGTGACAACACACTCACCCTCTAATCTGTTTTGTTGTGACATCACACTCTCTCCCTAATCTATCTCACTGTGACATCACGCTTGCCCTCTCCTCTGTGTTGTTGTGGCATCACACTCACTGCTCAGTCTCACTGTGACATCACACTAACTTCCCATTAGGAGTGGTTACGAGCTGTAAGAGGGTGAGCGTCATGTCACAGTGAGACTTATTAGAGAGTAGTGCGATGTCACAACAAATCAGAGTACAGGGTGAGCGTGATGTCGCAGTGAGACAGATTGGGGAGAGAGTGTGACGTCACAACAAGACGTGAGCGTTATCTCACAGCAAGACAGAGTAGAGGGTTAGTTAGTGTCATGACATGACATTGACGTGACATTGTCACAGCCTGACAGAGTAGAGTGTGAGCGTGTGTGTGTGTGTGCTGTGTCACAGCAAGACACAGGATAGGGTTAGTGTCATGTCATAGCAAGACGGATTAGAGAATGAGCATGATGTCTGAATGGATTCAAATTCGAAAATCTTGTGAAAAATAACATCAAATGAATAGTGAAAAATAACAGTAAATTTTACGTTTTCTTCATTATCAAATTGGCCACTTTCCCGTCAATTGGCATTTATCCAAAAATTTCCCCGCGTCCCGCCCAAAACCGCCCGTTTTCAGCTTCGGGGCGTTAGTTACCGTATAATATCTGTTGTGACAGGCTGACAGCTCAGAGACAACTAAAGCTAGAGTTATACTTCACTCCCAAAACCTTCCAAATCTCTTCCCGAAGAAAAACTGAACACCGGGTTGGGTCGGATGCCGCAAACGTCCAACTGGATTTATTGTGCTGGAGATGAAACAACCAAACATCAAACGGCGGTAGGGGAAGAAATATTTGATTTCTGAGAGGATGCGAGAAAAAGCGGGAGTTGCGATCGTGTAGTCGGAAATGTGGATAAGAAAAAAAAAAGTGTCGGATGTAATACCCATGTATGTATATTGAGCATTAGTCAGTCGCAATATCGAGAAGGCTTTTTCTCCTCAGTCCAAGACGGTTTTTCGTTCTGCGAAAGAAAAAAAAACGCCCTGGCATGGTGTATATACCTCGTATGTACTTTGGGTCCGACGGGAAGGGCAGATTTGCATGGCAAAGACCTTTCGTAAGACGGATCCGATCTTTCCTACCTTCCTTTGGCCCCTTTACTTGCCCTTTGACGCTCTTCTGGCTGGGAGAAGGGAGAGATGGATACTTTTTTCCCCGTTATTGGACCAATCTTCTCCCCAGTGAAACAGAGCCTGCAACAGTCAGTTGAAGATGGGAAGAAAATTCATTTGGTTTCTCTCACGAACGGCTGAATTGTGCGATTTCGGCGAGGAAACGGAAAAATGGATTACAGACTGCTCAATCCGGTAGTGGTTTACGTACGCGCCACTAGGTGTCGCACATCAACAGCATTTACAGCCCTGGGGATCCCCTTCCTATACGGCACCGCTGACGAGTTTGGAGGGATCTTCACGGATTAAATTTTTGGTACTGAAAAACCAGATTCCTCGCTAACTGCCAAAAACACTGCAACCAACAACTTTCAGCCAAATGCTCTGACGGTTTGAGGTATCGGGGCGATTACAGTGACACCTTCAAGGATTTCGACATCGTAGGCAGGAGATTTGCAGTCATGAGTGAGGCTTTCACAAATCTTGAAGCTGTAGCTGCACAGTTTGGACTGGAGGTTGACCAGCCGAATCCCAAATACATAACAACTAATGCTACAAGTAGGGGGCCTGAACGCATTCAAGTCCACGGACACACATTCAACCAAGGGAATGAATTCGTCAACCTGGGTTCTCTGGTACCAAGACTTAGTGATAATGAAGTGTAAGGGATGTGCAGCGAAGGATAGGCAAATCGATCTTACTTTTGATTTAGTCCCATAGCTTAAAGCAGAGTGATCTTGACAACAGCCAAGCTGCGACAGCGCAAAACTTTGATCAGACCAATCCTTAGCTATGGTTCCAGACATGGACCTTGACCAAGGCACGCCGTTTTGAAAGAAAGTGCTGAGGAGAATCCTGGGTGGAACCTATGATCCAGAGGAACTAGAGACGTTGAACTAATCAAGAGGTCATGAACTTATACAAGGACCAAGACGCCATCCAATTTATAAAGGTGGGAAGGCTCCAGAGGGCTGGGCATACAGCCAGGATGAGCCCAAAGGAACTGCCTCGAAAGATCCTCGACGAAAAAATCTACGCAAGACGAAGATTCGGCCGCCCGAAACTTCGCTGGTTGGACGGTGTTACTTCAGATGCTCACCCCATCCTTTGGACAAGAGACCGGAGAGTAGCAGCACATAACAGAGAGGACTATCTGACATCACTACAGAAGGCCCTGACCCCACGCTGGGTTGTAGCGACATAGAAGAAGACTTTAAGGATTTTGCCTCCAACTCCTCTGGGACTATACATTCAAGAGATTTTCATAGAATCCTCGAAAACATATTGCTGCAAAGACTCGGACGCAGCACTTGCCCGTTCTTATCAAACCTCAAACACAAATGGTGACACAAGAAGGGTCTTCGCTCAGCCATTCAGCTTGCAGCCAGCATTGATTTCCCGGAAGATTTGGGAAAAGCAGGAAATCGCGTTCGCTGACAAGCTCCCCGAAAATTTGTTCACCTTTTTTTCGGCCCCGATAGGATTTTCACACCAAATAGATGTAAACCACGCCCTTCTGTCACCACCACGTCCTCTAATCCGGCGCTAAAGACCATCAACTTTTCTCCCTCGTTTTTTTTTCTCTCATCCTCTCCTTTTTTTTCGAGCAACGAGAACCCTCGTCCAAATTACCCGTGATATTTCATGAAGTTGAATCTGTAATGAAGGCCGGGGACCCTTCGGAAGGGGAAATTTCCCTGCAACCGACACACGACTCCCAATTCCCCGCCGTAACGACCCCTAATATAAAACAATAACTTATTGCTGTACCCCGTTATTTCAGTCGTATGTAAATGCCAAGAGGAATCCTCCGTCTGTGTGAAATTGGCCTTTCTAGCCAGATGCATTTAATGGTGTCTTTTTTTAAAGCAGGCCTGACTTACAAATTAAACATTGTATCTATTTGTAGAGTTGGAGCCAGAAGCTGGAGCAGGAAGTAGCGGAAGGTCGTTTTTGGTTGAGTCGGATTTGGGATTGAAAGTTGTAGTATTGATGTGGTGTTGTAGGGAAGTAAAGCAGGAGAAGGTGGCATTGCCAGGAGCTGTAGTCGGCTGGTGTGAGCTTGCCCGAAACTGAAGCGGGAAAATGGAGCAACGCTTTGGCAGATTTTGACGTGCCAGTTCTTGTGAGAGAGGCTGATGCGAGTTTGCCTGGAGCTGCAGCAGGCTAGTGAAGATTGCCAGGTACTGTAGCAGGCGGAGGCGGCATTGCCACAAGCTCAAGCTGTAGATTTGGAGATGCCAGTACTTGAAGAAGCAGTAGCAGGTTGATGTGGCATTACAATGAGCTTTAGCAGGCAGATGTGGTATTGCTAGAAGCTGATACACACGGCTCCTAGCACCTCCTGCCTACCTCAACAGGAAGTCGCCAAGTCTGTTTGCGTTCAGATAGGTACCATTGATGAAGGAAAAGTGATTTGGGAACATGGCAAGGAATGTTAGAGCCAAAGTTCTGGGCTGGTGGAAGGACACTTGCAAATGGTAAAAATCCTATCAGACAACTGTATATGGGTGGTCAAGGTTGGGGAAAACCTATGTCAAGAGCTGCTCCCACGGGAATTCGTGTACACTCCTATAGGAGTGCATGGAGAACGGCGGGGACTTGGACTTCTTCGAGGCTACGGACACAATTCGACCTCACAGTACTGCTGAGGTGCGAGTTTTGTGCGGGGGACCACAAAACGAGGAATTGCCCTAAGAGATAAATCAGCAGACTATTGAATGAAGAACTAATTCAGCTTAGTAATGAAAGAGGAGAGAAATCAGCAAAGTAGTGAATGACGAGTTCAATTATTGAGTATTTATTATAAGAGTTCAATTATTGAGTATTTATTGAGTATTATTATAAGAGTATTAGCCAACCAAATGGAATCCTACCTTCAAAACTTGCACCCAGAAGTTTAGCAAAATGTTGAGTCTGTATTTCGAACCAAAGATTCCAACCTTCCAAAGACCACTAAAGTTTCAATGTCACACACAAGACGCTTTCCAAAAAATTGAGCCCGGCTACAATATTTTCACCACATTACGGGTTCCGGTTGAACAGGAACAAGCGTGTTGAGTAGTAAAGTTTCAAAGTTGCTAAGAGTTGGTGAGAAGGGAGAGAAGAGAAAAAAAAAAAAAAAATCGAGAAAACTCGAAAGAAGTTTCCGTTGTGACAGGTGGGTGTCAAAAGTGCTTTTCGAGACGTGTCGAATTAAACGGTTAAGTGAGACGCCTGTTGTTACCCCTCGTGCAGTTCGGACGTGTGAAAAGTGCAGATCTCCGAGTGGTTGACAATGTCAAGGAGAAATAGAAGAGGAAGAATGATATATATTTGAACGAATTAGAATTACACAATATAATGTCAATATACATGTCAGACAGAGGTCTGCACAAATATACCTATTCAACAGAATATTGTCGTAGTAGAAAACTTAAAGACTATAAGTTATTCCGAGAGCCACTCACATGATCAATTTAATTATCCCATTTGAAGAAGCAAAAAAGGTCAGCACGACCACAAGCTCCAGGCTGAATTACGAAATCTCGCCAGAGGTGGCCAATTCACACCATTTAGGATGGTCAAAACCTTGCAGTTCCACAATGGGGAGTTCGCATTGATTTTAGATTTGGGAATCTTCCCTACCATTCAATAATATGGCTAAAAAGTAACGTGCACAGACTCCAATACCAACGAAAAAAAATCATTGTAGGAGATATAACGAAAAAACGAAACGCACGGTTTGAATCAGCCGACGTTTCCCACCAGTCACTGTTTGAGGACATGACGTCACAGTTCCAGTGACTCTCTCACCATCAGCGCTAGTGTCGTCAGCTTATATGATAAATTTATAGCAATTATAACTTGATATTACGGAAAACATAATTAACTTTTAATTATACTAGCCGGGCCGGCTGCACTCTGTCCATCACCTATCAACGATGTACCCGTGGCAACGACGCTTTTTGACCCGTCTCTCGTCGCGAAGGAAACCTAGTACCTACCTATCAAACTAATCGAAGGCTCGCAAAAAATACTCATACCCACCTACCGACGATGTTCGAATAACTTGCGAACGGGTTATCGCACAGAAATCGTTTTGTACTCGTTGAAATCAGAGTGAAAAGCTCGTTTTAACAGACGTTGTTTCGTTCTAAACCGACGACAAAAGTTGTAACGACGCTATTTGACCCGGCTCTCGTCGCGAAGGAGTACCTACCTAGTAGTAGGTAATTGAAGGCTCGCAAAAAATACTCGTACCCACCTACCGACGATCATCGAATAACTCGCGAACGGGTTATCGGACAGAAATCGTTTTGTACTCGTTGAAATCAGCGTGAAAAGCTCGTTTTAACCGACGAAGTTTCGTTCAAAACCGACGCCAAAAGTTGTACCGGGTTTCGGCGTTTCGAAAATTTTCCTAGCAATCCCTAGTAACGACGCTATTTGACCTGGCTCTCGTCGCGAAGGAAAGCTCCGTTCGCGACGAAGGAAGAGAGTTTGCGAAATCTAATACGGCCTACGACACATCCGGGCCTACGCGGAACCGACTCGAAAAAACCCCGTCTCTCTAGGCTCTACCGTTGAGGCGGGTTAGCGTGGACAGCCAGTCTGCCAGTCAGTCCGAGACACGAACAACTTTAATTGTATAGAATACATGATACTTGAAGTTTAAAGCCTTATCAGAAGGATTTACGGCTCACTTGAATTTTATTCTGTGATGAGCAGTGGAATAGCAACACTGGGCGGAACAATCCCCTCACCTGTCAAGAACAAAACACTATCGACGACGCTCTTCAGCTGTAATGAGGACGTGACGTCACGCTCCCTCCATGGCCCCGGTTTTTCAAACGCCGTAATTTTCGTTAAATTATTTCAGGCGGCTGACTGCTGTTTTCCCTACATTCTCAGGGAGTACTTTCAGAAAAAAAAATAGAAAAAAAAAACAATGCGAACCCCCCATTGGTCATTCTCAATTCCCCTAGAACAGGACAATCCGCCAAAAAGTGAAACATAATACATAATATGCACGAGGATGAGGATGGTTTAAACTGTTCGGGTTGTCCCGGATAAGATAATATCTACATATTATTATTATTATTATTAATATTATTATGTAGATATTATCTTCCGGGACACCCCAAACAGTTTAAACCATCCTCATCCTCGTGCGAGTGGGGCCGACAGTTGAGGCCGAGCAGGTCCCCACGAATCCTTGAGGACCAACATCGATTCCCTCAGGGTCACCGCCAAGAGAATTATGCTTTTCACTCCATGATCCAGATGACGGTAGATCCGATCTCGTGAAGCAAGGCCCCTGGCTCTGGTCAGCGTCATCCAATTATCCTTCACCCTTTGTTGAAGCTGATCCAGCTGATCCTTCAGCCTACTCCCGTCCCCAAACGTAATGCTCAGTGCACATCCCACCTGGTCTCCCAAATCTTGAAGGGCTCCAAAAAAGCTGGCGACCCGCCATTTCCGCGGCCAGCATTCTCAGATAACGACTAGAATACTAGTATACTCAGTAAGGTAGTCAGGGCCGCCGAGAGAAAAAGCGGGCCCGGGGCAAAAGAGGGCATAGGGCCCCCCATGTAACCCCTGACCTTTTTTCTGTTTAGGCCAGTCAAAATCGGCACTAAAAATCGCTAAATTCGAAAAACGAGATACATCAGAGATACATCAATTTTGCAATCCAAGCTGTGCTTCACGCGTAGCACACGAAAAACCGCGATTTGTTCGGCCTTATTTCAGTTTTTGCTCTATATCTAATAAACTGTGCATTGTCCGACGAAAACTACTATACGAGTTTTTAAATAGCAATAAATGTGTGACAATTTAAGCCCAACCGGAGCTTTGTAGGTCAATTAGTTTCAGAGTTATGGAACTTTGAAAATAGGCCATTTTTTCCAAAATGTGAACATTTTAGTTGAAGCCTTGAAGAAAGCGGAAGCACGTTTTTCAGAGCGTTTTCAGCTGTAGCTCAAGAGCTATTGGTCCGATTCCAAATTTCTTTTTTTCTCGTGAAAGCTAAATAACTTCCCCATCGTAGCTATTCCATGTAAAATTTTGATTTTAGCTTCGATAAGGGAGGGGCGGGCACGGCTAAGAAGTGGCACATTTCGAACCAACCGTGTTTATTTGCACATTTTTTCCTATAACGCGGGAACGGTGTTCCGATCTTACTTTTCTTTTTTTATAGGTGAAAGCTGATTAAATTTTAAAAAGCGTGGGGGCAATGAAATTTCGATCGGAGAAGTAGTCTTGGAGGGAGAGAAGAAAACCTTCCGAAAAACGTGGTCTTAGATGGTCAAATATCTTGTTTTTTCTTGTAGTTTTCACCCTTTCCGACGAATACGAATGGCACTTTTATTGTTTCAATAGGCATACAATGTGCCGTCCACTGTATAAAATTTAATCGTCGCTTTCACCAAAAAAAAAAAAAAAAAAAAAAAACAACAACTGGGGTGTGGTTTTATGAAACCACGTTAAAAGTGAAACTTTTTTCCACTAGTCTCTCCGGCTCGCTTCGCTCGCTCCCCTAGTGGGGTACGTAGCATCGATGGACACGTTTTTTATGTCTAGTCCCCCCCCCCCCCCATTTTTTACCCTTGTATCTCTACCCACGGCTTCATTTTGGCATTTTCTCAAATTGATTTCTAACGTGGCAACTGATAACAACAAAACAAGCGGCATTGTTTACTGCATCCATTAATAACATCAATAAATATAAAATGGGGACATAATGACAAAGAACAAGTACGAAAGAAATGCGTGATAAATCGAGAGCTTTCCAACGAATGGTGAACGATTTTGTACGATTATAACTGGCGAAGATGAAGTTCCGTAGCAACGAATCGGTTGTAAGCGAAAATCAACGGTAGCGTGACGGGACAAGAAATGACACACAGACCAAACAAAATTTGGGACGATGTAATAAAAGTTTCACTTTAAAAAAAAAAAAAAGTAAGATCGGACCAACCTTTCCCGCGTTATAGGCAAAAATATGCAAAGAAACGCGGTTGTTTCGAAATATGCCACATCTTTGCCGTGCCTGCCTTATCAACGCTCAAATCAAAATTTCACATAGAATAGCTGCGATGGGGAATTTATTTAGGTTTCACGAGAAAACAAAGATATTTGGAATCAGATCAATAGTTATTGAGCTACAGCGGAAAACGCTCTGAAAAACGTGCTTCCGCTGTCTTCAAGTCTTCAACTAAAATGTTCACATTTTGGAAAAAATGGCCTATTTTCAAAGTGCCATAACTCTGAAACTAATTGACCTACACAGCTCTGGTTGGGCTTAAATGGTCACACATTTAATGCTATTTAAAAACTCATATAGGTAGTAGTTTTCGTCGGACAATGCATACATAGTTTATTGGATATAGAGCAAAAACTGAAATAAGGCCGGAAAAATCGCGGTTAACACTACCCTAATGGGTCCGAACTACATACTAAAAAATCAGAGATACATCTCGTTTTGCGAATTTAGTGTCAAAATTGACTGGCCTAGTTGTGTTTCACAGGGTTTATTGTGATTCACATTGCTTGAGTTTTACAA
This sequence comes from Pilophorus perplexus, assembly GCA_955831195.1. Classification (NCBI taxonomy): domain Eukaryota; kingdom Metazoa; phylum Arthropoda; class Insecta; order Hemiptera; family Miridae; genus Pilophorus; species Pilophorus perplexus. Next base: position 16,451,316 of record OY037014.1, read on the forward strand.
GGCCCAATCTCACGGAAGACTACGTTGCCTACCGAGTGGCAACTTAGCCATTTTTTCTTTTTTTTTTCTTTTTCCTCCTTTTCCCCTTTTTCTTTTTTTTCTAGGGCCCGCTGGGGCCCCATGTAAAAGTCCGGGCCCGGGGCAAAAATGTCCCCTTTGCCCCCCCCCCCCCCCTCTCGGTGGGCCTGAAGGTAGTACTCACTACCTTCAGCAAATACCAGCAATGGAGTGACAACGCGAACATGAACAACGGCTCCACTCCAAATACACAACGTAGTCCGGGGTGCTGCTCGGGAGATGAAACAGACGCTTAAGGACCTTGAGGACCTGGATCCACCTGTACTGCTGAAAACCCCAAACCTTGTAAAGTATGGCTAGGATTTGGATGGATTTCAAAAAATTCACCTCAAGCACCCACTGCTCACAATGAACCTGGAGAGGAGCACAGCCTAAAAATCATTCAGAAAAAGAGCAAACAACAAAGGACTCAGAAGGCAACCCTGCCTCACGCCTCGGCCAATTTGGAAAGAACCAGTAATACCCATTTCACTCCAGACAGCAGCACTTGCTTGAGCATACATGGACTCCAACATCCGGATAAACCTCCGGCTGACTCCAACTGGTTGAACTTCTGAAACAAGAAGTCGTGGTGGACACAGTCGAATGCCGATTTGAAACTTACAAAAAAAAAAGAAGCATAAAATCTCTTGTTTGGCGAGTTCACCCCAAGGTGAGCCGGGCTGGGCAAAGTAAAAACACAATCTGCAGTACGATAACACCTTCTGAAGCCAGCCTGACACTCCCTCAGGATCGATCCTCCGCCAAAAAGCTCTCCAACCTAACAGCCCAGACAGCAACTTAGCGTTACAAGGATAAAATTTATACTATATTTAATATAAGATCTTGAAGAAATTAACAATAAGACATGTCTTATTGTGTCTCTGCAGAGATGAGAGAGGGGTGTGGGGCTACAGCAAGACAGAGTGGAGGCCATGGTTGTCACATACAAATTCGTGGTGGATGAGCATGAGATTTTCTTAACCCTTTCACGACCAGCGACGAGATATCTCGCGAGAGGAAGTGGTCCCTCTGGAACAGAGACAAGATACCGCGTGAGGAGAAGTGGCCTGCCTGGGCCAGAGATGAGATATCAAGCAAAAAGAAGAGGCCTGCCTGGGCCAGAGACGAGATATCAAGCAAAAAGATGTGCCCTGCCTCTGACTGAAATGAAATAACACACGAGGCGGTATTTTGGACCGATGTTCTGGAACCGTTTACAAAATTCAAGGGTGTTTAATACCCTTAGAATAAAGACATGCAATGTTCAGTGCCCACGGAGGCTCAGTCGCGAAAGGGTCAAGTCACACTAATTCAGATTTACCCTATTCTGAAACTTTTTGCCAAGTATCTAAACAAGTGGCTCACAAATGCATTCGTCGTCTAGGTCTAGTTCAGCATCTTTTCCGGAATCAGTCCAAACGACCAGGCAACAAACCCACTAAACCCACTACTGCAAATGTACCTACCCAGTATCTTTCTTGCCGTCCATCGGTAAGAATCTCAGCTCTCCCGTTGTTCGGATGGGTCGAAAGAGGAAAAACCCTCAAAAATCTCCTGGGTACACGCAACCTCTTCGGAAAAAATAAAGTAAATAAACCGCAACCCTCCCACCTAACTAACTCAGTGCACACCAAAGGTTTTTCCTGTGCAGCCATCCACTTCTGGGAGGTCCCTGGCCCCATCACCCTCTTCCTCCCAACTTCCCTTTCCGGTTCAGCAGACTGACGTATTATCCCGTAAGTGCGCGTAATTTTTTATGAGATCGAACTTTCACGGGACCTTTACAGCAGGTATCTTTATTTGAAGGGGTTTTGCTTCCCCTTTAATTAAGATTGGAACTTTGAAAACACCTTCGCCGGGGTTATCTGATAACGCTGTAGGGAATTACGTTCTAAAAAGGGAGGGGGGGGGGATATTGATGTTGTTGTTTAGTGGGGAGGATCAGCCGGATTTGCTACGATGGATGTGGCGGTGGTTGCGCTCTATTACTATTTACTCTGAATCTAATGACCGCCGAGCACAGACTGTTTGAAGCCTCGGGATATTTGCTTTGGAGGACTTGCGAAGGGGTGGGGCCTTAATTAACTGATATTGATGCAAAGAGACGCGTTCACGGGGAACTGGACGCTTTCCCCCAGACGTTGAATAGCTCATCAGTGCATCCCTAAACCTGTTTAGTAGTCAGGTTGATCCTTGATCCCGTTCTACACAGGGAAACAAGTTTGCAAAAAAAAACTTTCTTGTGGTTTATTATTTTTGCAATTATACACTACCTATGTAACTGTATCGGAAGTCAAAATTTTCGATCGGCCTCAAAATTTGTCCTCATACGTTTCGAAGCGTGTAGATTCCAAAAAAGAAGTGTCTGTCCGCCGTTCAAGCTGTTTTGAGCACTAGGAATTTTGTTAAAAATCTGAGATTTTGACTAAATATACGGTTTATTACCATGAAGTTGTGCGAGCAAGATTTTCAGCCAGATCGCCCAAATCCGAGGAGCTCTGTGGGGACTGAAGGATGCCAGTAAGCCGAATGAGGTGTTGTTTTCCGAGTAATTATCGACACAATATCCATTTCTCGGAGTCGCACGTCCAAAAACTGTACAACAAGTTTTTTAAAAAATATATTGAATATGTGATAGATTAATTTTGGTTCATTATTATATCACACTTTGTCATTATCCGTTTCAAAAGGTGTAGATTCCAAAAGTGAAATGTCCATCCGCCGTCCAACCCGTTTTGGGCTGAACTAATTTTTTCACAAATCTGGAATATTGACAAAATACCCGACCAATTACCATCTGGTTGAGCCCGAAAGGTTTTCAGCCCGATCCCCCAACCCCGTGGGGCTCTCTGAGGCTATGAAGAGGCTACGGGAGGGGTTTTTGCAGGTTTTCGGGTATGTTATCGAGATGGGTGTCGTATTCGAAGTATTTTGGACGTAGAATCTATTTTTTGGGGTCTCACATCCGTCCACAAACTTCACTTTAAAATAAGAAGAAACATTTTTTTATTGCTATAATATTTGGATAATTTATATCGAAGAAAAATTTATACCAGTATTACTCCTGGTGTGCTATAAATCTCCCTTAAGGGGAGAACTTTTAGATTATGTCTCTGACAACAAAAAAAACCTATTACTACCAGCAGAAGTAGTAACCAATAAAAAATGTTGCATGTTTTCGTCATTACACAAATTTTTCCCAATTTTACACAAATTTTTCCTGACCCTCTCGCCTAAGACATAGACATGTCACAATAAACCCTTGACGGTTCATAATCGCCCATTTGTAGGCGCTCATAATCGCCTCTACATAGGGGAGCGAGGCCTTATGTCTGAGTTGAAAACCCCCCCGGCCGAGCGAAGCGAGGCCCCCATGTCCGAATAAGCGCTCGGCCGAGCGAAGCGAGGCCTTATGTCTGAGTAGGGGTTTGAACGTGTCCATCGATGCTACGCACCCCACTAGCGGGGGGTCTGGGGGGCGAAGGCGAGCAAAGCGAGCCGGAGCATCTAGTAGGTCTAAAAAAATTCAGCTCGGCGAGCATAGTACGAGAAAAATTCCAAACCATCGAGCAGTTGCTCCATGTGGCGCATGTAAGCTCCAAAATTGGTCAAACACTAGGGGCTGTAGCAGTTAACAGGATGTTGGGATGGTGGTGGGACGAGGGGTGTCCGACCTGGCTGCTTCCTCCCCCTCCCTCCAAACGACCGCCCCCCCCCCCCCCCCCAACACACAAAAAAACTGTACTTCTTTAAGAAAAAAAATACTACACAATAATATTGTCATATTATGTCAGGTGGGAGCCAGCAGGTGATGGCCCCTTAGTTACCGTTGAAGGCCTGCGACATACGCATGTAGTCCCATCAAATTTTGAGCACACTTGCGCCCAACTGCCTCATTTCGAACGGTATTATTATCGAAGAGTTGACTCCAGTCGTCTGAATGAGTTGGGAGGGGGGGATTCGGTTTCGATAAAACGGTCGAGAGGGTTCGATTTGTTACGGCCCAGTGAATAAACCGGGGAAGGTCAACTGGCACACGGTTCCATTCACAGTCCCGAAATACTCCGGCTGATCCGAAAAGGCGGGGTTTTAATTCTGAAAGTCTTTCGGAGAGGAAGTCGTTTGTTTTCGGCCTTCGGATGATCGAGATGCCGGCGTTCTTATTCGGGACGAGTTTGTAACGTGTCTGCCAGAGACGGAGAGTTGGGGAGTTTGTTTTTTTTTCCATTGTTTCAAAGGATAGACGCGGAACCAAATGAGCAGAGTGGATGAGAAGTGTTCAGTACGTAGTGAGGAGAAATAACCAGGCCTTGAAAAGGAGACCAAATTAGTGTCGTCATCGATGTAAATTTCTACGTAGAACACTAAGGGGAGCTATCAGAAAGTAAAACTAGCGTCTACTCCTAGTACGTAATAGGTTTGTGGGTAGTGAAAGAGAGGGGGTGGAGTAAAAAATTGAAAATATCGTGATTTCGCAGTTTTCCGGTTAGGTACATCTCGAACAGGTTAACGCAAAGATTAACCCATTCAAAACTAATCGACAATACGGAAATGTTGAACAGAAAAGTACCGGACCACTATTAAAGCCCGAAAGGTTTTCAGCCCGATCCCCCAATCCCGTGGGGCTCTATGATGCTATGAAGTCTTCATAATGAAGAGATTACGGGAGGGTGTTTTTCGCAGGTTTTCGGATATGGTTTCGGGTTGGGTGTCGTTTTTAAGTAATTTCGAACATAAAATCCATTTTTTGAGGTCCCGGAACAATCGGATTTCACCTAAAGGATCTATGGGGCTTTCATGGGTCTACAAATGGCGCTTTGGAAGGATGCCAGGAATTCGAATGAGGTGTCATTTTACGAGTAATTTTGAACGTATAATTCATTTTTTGAGGTCCTACATCTGTCGGAAATTGTAGAAAAGAACAGAAAATTTACAGGACCCCATATGCGTCAGCAATGTTTACAAGAAAACCCCGAAAACTGCGGGAGCGTGATAGATGCCGTGTTCGAAATATTTTTGGCCGTAGAAATCATTTTTGAGGGTCCCAAATCCGTCCAAATACTGAACAAGAGTTTTGCCGTTTTTAAATTTTTATTCATCTTTTAAATAATTTTCAATCGACAGATATAATTTTTGAATAATTTATACGCTGCAAATTTTACACAAGGGATTATTGTTCTTTGATATGCTTAAATGGCTTAGTGCAAAATTTAATTCTCTGTCAACGAGAAGAAAATTTTGAAAAAAAAAAAATTGTTTTTTGGAAATTTTTTTTCTTCAAAATTTTTTGTTTTTCACTCGAAAATATTTTACCTCCTGGGATCCTTCAAAAATCCCATTCGTAGCCCCATGAAAGCCCCATGGGGCTTCTATGCATAGATTGCCGCAGCGAAATCGGATCGTTCCGGGACCCCCAAAAATGGATTCTACGTTCAAAAATTCTTCGAAAACGACACCAAACTCGATCCCATAGCCAAAACCCTTAAAAAACCTCCCGTAGCCCCATAGCACCCCACGGGTTTGGGCGATCGGGCAGAAAACCTTGTGGGCCCAACTAGATTGAAAACCAAGTATTTTGTCAAAATTTCAGATTTAAAAAAAATTCCTACTGCCCAAAACGACCCGGACGGCGGACGGACATTTCGGTTTTGGAATCTAGACCTTGAAAGACTCATGAAACGGACAATGTCAAAATTTGAGGCCGCTCCGAGTCGTCGAACTCCGTCGGGATTACATAATATGTAATAGTATGTTTTGGTTTATTATTCTTGGAATAATACATATTATGTATTATTCCAAGAATAATAAACCAAAAGTAGACCCTTGTGTAAAATTTGCAGCGTTATACTATCAATTGCATCTCTTTTAGTTTTACTCCTCTAGTAAAAATATGCCAGAATCATTGTTGGGAGTTGCTTCGAGAAATTCAACTGTTGATGATTTCGTTTCCCAAAGTTTTGAATACATTCCCGCCAGAAATCTTTTACAAAAGGTCAAACAGCGGTTTTTATTCGCGAAAGTTCCAGTCAACTTAATAAAGGAATCCCCCTCCTGCCACTTACCAGCCCTTTTAATTTAACCCTTTAAACCATCGTTTTCTCATTCTCACGGGAGGAGGAAACCCGCCATCGCTAACGATCTCTATTATAGAAGAAAAAAAAAAAAAAAAAAAAAAAAAGACTCCGAAAGCGAATCGGACCCAAAAAGCGGGAGAAGGGAGCAACTGTTTTTAACAAGCCCCCGGAGAGTGTAAAGGTACGTTTATGATATGGAAGGGCACCGTGGGGAAAAAGATCACAGCAAACAGTCGGTTTAATTTCACGAGGACTCGGAAATTTCTCCTCTAATTGGATCGGTTCCTTTCGTGGGGAGCCCACTAATTGATGGGAGAATTCAATAAACGTCAAACTTTGTTTTTTCTTTAATGACTCCAAAACATGTGAGTGGCTGTAGTATTGGGAATAACGTCAAAAACACTGCAAATTTTGCACTAGGGTTTTTATTCTTTGATATAGAAAAATTGTGCAAAAATTAATTATGTGTCATTAATTATTAAAACTTAATTGATAATTAATTAGGTAACAAATACATAATAAATAATATTACCTATTAATATTAATAATAAAAAAATACAATTTCCTGTAAACGTGTTGAAAAAACCTTGTTTCGACATGTTTTTAATTTGCTGGGTGATGTCGTCGTTAAAGAATCATTAAAATTGATCAATAATAATTATTGGTAATCAATTATTGATTACCTACCAAAAAACGATGTTTTTGCAACAACAACAACAAAAAACATACGATGGAGTCATTTTAGACCACTTAGGTATTTATGGCATATTTGTAATCAGCGTTAAATTTTCTAAAGGTTAGGCCGATCTGCGAATTTTGTCCACCTAGATAAGGAAAATTGGCCAGTGTGCGGCAAACGGACGTTTCATTTTTGGAATCGACACTTCTTGTAACGTATAGTGACAAATTTTTAGGCCAATCAAAATTTTCTACCTCCTACACGAGTATACGTATTATAAACCAACACAACAAACCATTTTTGGGCAAATTTCGCTCAAGACTTCCATAATTATGGCAAAATATTAGCTTTTGTACGGTTGTATTCTCAAAGAGGAAAAAACTCCTTTGTTTAGTTTTAATAAATTTTTTCCTCAGTAAGCTTCGGGACACAGAAATCCCCTTTTGAAGTTATATACCCCCCCCCAACCCACCAATCCACCAACGACCTTCGGAGGGGGTCCTCTTAATAAGAAAAGCACACAATGGTTCCCAAAGAGACACCACAAAAGGCGTGGGAGGTGAGGTCCTATTCGGGCCCTCAAGAAGTTGAAGGAAGAAGAGAGAGCGAGAGAAAAAACCTGAAGGGGAGGGGTGGGAAGGATAAGGATGAAAAGTCGGAGCGGAAAAAGGGAGAGGGGAAATAAAGAAGAAATACTGGGGAATTCTGGGGAAAATTTAATTAAATCCAGAAGTAGGGCGGGAGTGGGGATAAAAATGAAAGTTGGGGAAGAAAAAAAGAAGGCAGAAACCGAACGTGGGTCGGCTGACCCAGGAAGATTAAGGAGCGATTATCCACACCGCATTACCCGAAGAATATCCTTCTAAAAGCGCCCTTTAATTTTTTTCCTGGGGTAAAAACTAGAAAGTTTTCACTCCCATTAATAGCCGCCGGAAAGTTCGGAGGAAATATTTCAACACTGTCTTCCGGGCGAATTGTCGTATAGTAGATTTTAGTCGATTCAGTCAAACGATATTTTCAGGGGGCCGAGAGAGACGTTGTTTTCGAAGCAATTCGGGACATCAGCGCCCAAACATGTAAAAAAATCATTCGAAACACCGTTTTCCCGTTGCGAAAATCGAAGCATCACCAAACTTTTTCTACTAGTTTTTTTTTTTAATAAAACAAGAATTTTATTAGATATGATACTAGGGGGCCACCCCCAGCGGGCTACTCCAGCCAACCCCCGACCGTATCTCACCTGGCCTCAGACCTAACAACTCGTTTTCTCGTATTTTGTAGTTTTTGTTAAGAGGAGGAGTGGTGGGGTAGCCTTCGAACAACACCCCTTGTCCCACAGCAACCTCAACACCCTGTCAACTGCTCCAAACCCTGATTTGCGCTCCACTTTTGGAGCTTAGATGCGCCAAATGGAGCTACTTTTCGGTGTTTACAGACTATTCTCGTACTGTCTCGCCAAACTGGATTTTTTAAGCTCAATTTCAGACTTTTCCGACATCTCGAGGTGCCAAATAATAAAGATGATTCTAATCTATAATAGGAATTTGAAAAAAGATAAATAAATATTAATAATAATAAAATTTATTAAATATAAACTTTATTAATTATTTATTATATAATAAATTAATAACTAAAATATAAATTAACAAATACCTACTCATATTATGATTAATAATATTTAATAAATATAATTTTATTTATTAATTTATTACATAATATACAATAACCTAATAAATAAAAATTAAATTAACCCTTTCACGAACAGGGACGAGATATCTCGCGAGATGAAGTGGCCCCTCTGGATCTGAGACAAGATACCACGTGAGGAGAAGTGGCCTGCCTGAACCAGAGAGGATATCAAGCAAAAAGAAGTGACCTGCCTGGGCCATAGACGAGATATCAAGCAAAAAGAAGTGCCCTGGCTGGGCCTGAGATGAGATATCACGCAAGGCGATGTTTTGGGGCCGTTTACAAATACCCTTAAATTACTCATAACAACATTATTATAATAATATTATATTGCCATATTATGTCAAGGCGGGTCCATGCAATGTTCAGTTCCCACGAAAGCTCAGTCGCGAAAGGGTTAATTAATAAAATATAAATTAATGGATAACCATAATATGGTTATCCATTAATTTATATTTTATTGGTAAAAAATGGTAAAATAATCATAATATTATTATGATTATTTTACCATTTTTGTCCACCCAGATTGGCCAAACCCCACTATGTGTCGCATTGTTACAAATCCGATCTGAATATGATTAATAGTTCAGCTGTTATTTTGTTAACACTAATCGTCCCATATCGGAACCAGCCCTTCTTGGAGAGTCGACTCGTGAATTCGTGCACCCTTTCGGGCGTTTTGTTATGATTTGCTTTGAAGAGTGCCCTCCGGCTCATTGCACACAGAAGCGTCACCATCACAGGGCTCAAGTAGCTATTGAATCAATTCGACCCCTCAACATCTGGATGGGCCTTTCAAGTGTCCACCTCTGGACCTCGTGGGAACCCAATTCGAAAATCTACGGCCCCCGAAGTTTTTTTTTTTTTTCACGACGTGACGACCTCTCCCACATGTTTTGGTTTGTTTGCTCGGAGTCCGGTGTCAGGGTTGGGGAACGGGAGGATTAATTGAAGATGATCCTTCAACGACTGACACGTGAAGGGAGGGAAAAACCGCCCTATTGACGGAAAAAGGCGACAGTGGCGCTCCCATGGCAACTTTGAGTTTCCCCTCGTGGCACCGACACATGTCCACTTTGTGTCCCTTTTTTATGGCTTCCGGAATCTGTGGGCGGCCACGTACAGGCAATTTCGTTAAACGGGGTTTCAAGTTTTTTTTTTTTCTCCTCTGCCCGTTTGAAGTATTTTGAGAACTTCCGCACAGCAAATTCGATTATTTGCATGTGATGTTCGTTCAAGTACGTAGGTACTACTACGTAGGAAATCTCCGTAGAGTTGCAAGCCCTGATTTTAGGATTGTTCTGACCGTCCTTTCCTGATTTTTCAAAAGTCCTGATCAAAAATTCAAGCGTCCTGATTTTTTATTCAACTTCTGCATCCACGCAAAATTGAAGGGTAGAGGAATAGAAGTAGGCTATTCACCCTCATTTCAAAAAGATTAAACATTTAATTTTGAAACGCCACAAAAAAAAAAAAAAAAAAAAAAAAAAATGATCCAAAAATTGAACATTAAATTAAAATGATTGAAAATTAAAATTAAGAAAATAATTTAAAAAATAAAAATAAAATAAAATGAAAAATTAAAACAAATCAAATAAAATAATAAACGCCAGTATCCAGTTGTCATCTCTATAGTGGCATCTGGTATCCTGTCGTCATCTCTATAACGGCATCTGGATTACTCTTGTTATGTCTCTAATGGCATCTGGTATCCTGTTGCCAGGCTGAAATAACGTCCATTACTATGTTGTCTGGTGACCTGAGCCTCCCTACTCTATTGTTGTATAGACCATCAGATATTTTGGACGCCATAGTGAACAGGACAATAGCTGGGTAAGCCGGTAGGCCTGAGAGAAACCTAGAAATATCTGAGTTAAATTCTAGGTTTCCCTCACACCTACCGGCTTGCCTGCCAACCCCCAAAAACCCGTCGTCCAGTTTGCAACCGCCAATAGCTTCATCCCTCGATCTAAAAACCCATTCTCATCCACAGGACTCTACCCGTTTGGTGAATTCCGTTCCCATCCCGGTTTCGCACGACCTTTTAATTGGGCGGAAAAGACAACATCGGGCGGCAAACCGTACGACGCCCTCGGTTCCAACTGTGTACCTATTCCCGTATTTATACAGCTGTTGGAAAGGCCCGACGAGATCCCCTTCGGTTTATCGGAGCTTCCGTTTCATCCCAAAGAGAGAGACTGAGAGTGAGAGAGAGGTCCCTTTTGGGTTGTGGATGAAAGCGGAAAATGTGCCGGGGCGGTTATATAGGCGTTTTCCGAGCAAAAGAAGGTTCCGGCGGTCGGCCGCAGAGAACGCTTTTTTTCATCTTTGCGGAAACTTCAAAAAGATGAAACTTTAACGGTTTGCTCTTCGATGTGGCCAGCAACAAACTCACCACATTCATTCCGTTCAAGAGAACCAAAACAAACTCTGCATAATACGACATTCACACAGCTGAATTTATTATAATTTCGCATTCATATACCGGTTCAAACCCTTCAAGCTCCTCTAACTGGAAACTCCCACCGTTTTTGGAGTTAAGTGTTCAACATTACAAATTACATAATTGTCAGAGTACCGCTTTTGTAGTGCTCGATCACGTTCATGCAAGTCATGTTTGTTACCTCATCAATATTGATCATCGCTTGTTGACTTCCTTTACAACGCAGTGTCGCCCTCTCTGGAAGGGTGATCCATATTAATACGCCGCTTTAATTAATTTGATGACCACTCGAAGCTATAAATCTGTATCAAGTGTGTATGGCGGCTCTGTGAGACCTGCAGTTAGCGTGGAGTTTATTGTTAACTAGGGGGCTCGGCCAACCAACCCCCGACCGATTGGAACTTGGATACGCCACATGGAGCAACTTTTTGGTGGCTTCAGACTTTTCTCGTACTATGCTCGCTAAACTGAATTTTATAAGACCAATTTCAGATTTTTCCGACCGCTAGAAGTAGAATAAAGATAAGTAAAATCCTGCCACTCTCCTGCTCCTTGTCTGAATTGGGCGTTAATATACTAGGGGGGCACCCCCTGCTGGCAAAAGCCAGCCAACCCCCGACCGTATCCCATCTTTGTAAGGGTTTTGCCCAGTAACTTGAACTGGAAGCAATTCAGCGACTAAATTACTAATATCAAAATGAAACTATCTACAATTTTCTCTCCCTACGTTTTTTCAACATTCAACCACTGTGCCACTAAAGCTAGTTGAAACATGAAGTTGTCAAAATGGTTTGGACCTTTTTACGGTCAGCAGTTCAAATGAAAAGCGATGTAGCGATTTGACCCCCATCATAAAAACCAATCATGAAACTAAATATTTCCTACAATTTTCTGTTGTCAACTCTGTACTTAATGGCATCTGGTATCCTGTTGTCAATTGCAATGATTTCAGAGACGGTTAGTGGACAGTTGCAGTTAGGAGAAAATTTGTTGTTAACACTCGACAAATAGCTCGCACTGTAAGTTCCATCGGATCGGGTTTTAGCGGTTTCTGGGGGAGAGGTTTGTGATTTCATCCGAAACCCTTCGGACCGTAAGTCAATTAGAACGCGTTAATTAAGTTCGATTCCCACCGGTGGTGATTTTTCTTTTCCCGAACCAATATTGTTTTTAGTCCGGAAGGGGTGGGGGAGTATTAACCTTACCTCTCGAAAAACCGATGTTCCTTCTTGCCGTACAACCTCCTTATTGAATAATTCAGGGCGATAGGGGCCTCCGAACAAGAAAGGGCTGAAATGGAAGGTCGGCCGGGTGCCGAGGTGTTATTTACGTGGCGATCAGACGACGGAAAATTTGAAGAATCGACGTTAACACTGACTTGGGAGGGGGAGATGAAGAGAATCGAAGGAGTAACTGAGTAGGGTAGCCATGTCAATGCAGCCATTGCAAGCATTGCGCAAGAACCTGCTGTACAGAGCCATTAGATTGTGTCTGGGGCCAGTTGGCCCAATACAATCTGTTCTGGCCCTTCAGCGCCGGATTGCATTGATTAGAAAGTGACAATTTTATTCTAAACTTTGATTAGAAAGTGACAATTTTATTCTAAATCGGATTGATATTAGCGATCATGTTGGTATATTGCTTCCTATTCGGGTTTCACACCAAAAACTGTAATAAGAATCTCAACATTTCAAAAATCCCATGTTTCAGCGAGCTGTAGCAGCAGAATGGTTGCTCGCACGAAAAATCTTAGGGAGAGCAAAATGTAGAAAATTTCATTTAAATTTGAATTGATAATAGAGATCAAGTCGCTACATGGCTTCCTGTTCGAGTTACAGACCAAAAACGCTCAAAAATGCTCATGAAAGTGTACCAGTAAAGGCTCCATGGATGGAGCTGCAGCCATATTCCGTAATCCATTTAATTAAGCAGCAGGGACCTCTTTCTACCCTCAAAACAGCTCATTTTGGCCCATCCGTAATACACTCACAGAAAGAGACAGAAATTCCTAATGAACTGTTTCCCAAAGTTTCTGGGGGCTGCTGTAGCATGTAATTATGACACGAGGCAATTGTAAGGGAAGTAACTTGGTTAGGAGCCATGTAAGAAAACGACCTTCCCGAGCGGAGTAAATTAAGAGCTATTGTTTTCCGGTTTCAAAAGGGTTGGGTTTACTCCCCAAGAACACCCCGTTTCCTCGGGACTTCCACCGAACGGACTTTCCCGGATGATGTAGAGGTTGAGGTGGCGCTCGCGAAGGGAGGGATTTCGTCAGAGGATTCTACGCCGGTTCCTCCATTGTCATACCAAAACTCCTGACGATGAAGGTCATAAATCCGTGGAAAGTTCGGCGCAACATCTCCCCCTCCCCCCTTCATGACTCGTCTGCCGGGAGAGGGGGGTGACCCTGTTGTAATTATAATGGCGTTGTAGAACTAGCCTACCACCCAACTCCTTTCACAAGATCCTGATCCTCCTCCTGGCGACGCAAATTACCCCCACCCTCAGGCCGCCACTTCCCTAAATAACTTCCTTCTTCGACGACTAACTTTCTGATAAGTAAAATTAGCTTCTACCCGCACTCCATCAGAACACTGACGACAAACCTTATCAAAACTCGTCCAGAACTTGGGGAGCGCATCAATATCCCGTGATTGGAGGTGGGCAAGACATTAGGGGTGATCAGTCACATTGGCTGCCCGCAGTGTTAAAGGGTGGCCAGTTGTCAGGTGGATAATGGCGTGCGAAATGAAAATCTGACTACAGTTTTTGGTGACCCCGACATTTGTTGTGATCCTCTGGTGGGCGAAGAATGCCACAAGGAAGAGGATGTTTGAAAAGCGGGACCGGCTCACAGAAGCAGAAAAAACATTCTGATAAGCCGGCAGCCTCGAAGGGACGATGGTTGGAGAGACGTGGGCCATCCTGGGCACATCAGAATGATGGGATGTTGTGAGGGGAAAAAACCGTATGTTGATTGGTGTAAATTGCATTTAATGAAGTATGCAACTCAAGGCGCCCTTTTGGGTTCAGAGCTCTTCAGGAGTGTAACATTAACCATTAAGTCAAGCTGCATGTGGACTCCCCGGCAAGTAACCCCAAAGTCAATGTGGTAAATTCAACATGTTTACGGCAAATACTCCCTAATATCCCCAAAATACGGCATCCCAAATGAACATAAAACAACCAGAAACGACCACCAAACCCCATCCCTGCGAGGCGCTCTGAAGGAGGAGGCCAACTCCTGAAGAGCTCTGAACACAAAAGGGCAGGAGCGAAAGGCGCCTTGAGTTGCATACTTCATTAAATGCAATTTACACCAATCAACATATGGTTTTTTTCCCCTCACAACATCCCACTAAGAAAGATGGAAACCGCCTATACCACGCAGAATCATCAGGTTGATGTGGATAACGCCGGAGGGGACGGGAAGGCCTGCTGTGCTTCCTGGGGGAGTGATTGAGAATACCGAGAACCACCGCACTACTCCAAACAGAAATGGCCAAAAGGTCCTGGAACCGATTGTCGACTAATACTTTTTTCTGAAAGAACTTCATAAATTGAAGCCATAGCAGTGAGTTTTGGGCTCCTACGGTGTAATACAAATTTACAGGGCACTTTCGAAAATTTAAACTTTGAATATGGAGGGAAGAGTGGCGCTTCCAAGAAGTGCTCTCTGGTGATCAGCCAATGAACTAAAAGCACGAATTCAGAGAGATTCAGGAGGTGAAATCGCAAGGAAAATAGCGTCACGGCGGGAAAATTCAAAACGTCAAATATTCACTAGTGATTTCCTCTGCTCAGACACCTAATTTCCCAGTGCTAACTGTACTGAGTACTTTGTTAATTATTAGTTCAACTATGCTCGGCCGAATTTTCCCATTTCTCTGACCTTGTTCCCTAACCCATTAAAAACCATGAGCCACGCTGTTGAATAATCTTCCATAAGTTAGTGTCAGTCTGAACGCATTTTGCACTTGATCAGCTCTGATTAGGGGTCGCAATCCCGCGGTGTTTTTCCAATCTTGCAAATGCGGGATTCTCAACGCGGGATCCAACGGGATTTTAAAAACCCATTTCTTCCAAGAATTGATACATTTTTTAGACCCCCCCCTTCACCACAAATATAAAACCGGTCAGAAAAAGTTTACACCGAAGTAGCATCGAAAAAACACCTGGTGACTCGATCGAAAAACTTCTTTCTGCCGACCCTCTCAGATTTCTCCGATTACACATTGCAGATTACAGGTTGTGGCCACAGGTTACTTTTTTCCCCGATTCTGACGTTTCCACGTTTGAAACGGTTATTGTCGCGTGCGGGACAGTCGTAAATGTCCGGCTGTGGGGAAAAAAGAGAGGAGAAAATAGAAAAGGGGGGGGGGGGGCTTTCAAAAGAGCGTGATTTATTTATCGACTGGATCTTTCTGTTTTTATCATTGCGGAATTCGTGGGACGTCAAGGATTTTACTTCGAGCTTTTTTTTTGCTGTGCAAGTTCACTAGCGACGTTGTCAGGTGAAACAATCGAAAGTTTGTTGGAAAAACATGGTTTGGGGCATGAAAACCCGTTAAGACTGTCTGAGGGGTTGTGAAAGGGCGGAAAAGGTTTTGGTGAGATTTCAGGTGCTCATTCAAAAAGCATAAAGGGAGCGACTCATACAGTGAAGGGCGCATTCCCTCTCATCCGTAATTCTCTTTTCTCGAAGCATCCCGAAGACCTCAAGTAGCGAGGAAGAACTTACCCCCCAAAGTCTTATACCCTTCACGAATAGAGAAGTTTGGCAAAAGGTAAAGTGACATCTTTGGAAGGGTCTTGCTATGGTTCTTGAAACTCGCGCTCCCTTCCGACGGCGTTCAAAGCCTCCCTGTTCCATCCCTTCACAACTCCGGAAGGGAAACTTCAAAGGAAACGAGGCGGAAACACTGCGGAGGGCGAAGGGGGGATGAAGCGGCCACAAAAGAGCAAACGGGGCTCCACCACGAGAATCGATGTTCCCCGTTGCATCTTCGAGAGTTGTGTTCTTAGCACCAAACAATATCCCGCTATTTTCGGTCCTTTTGCAGCTCAAACTTCATCTTCGATTACATTAAAAAATGCCAAGTCCGTCACGATCTCCCAACCGGCCACCTTTTCATTTCCCTCCTTTCTCATAACTATTTTGTTCGTCTGGTGAGGGTCACGCGAAATATTAATGACCTCGCAGATCGCGTAATGTTCCGCCCGGAAACTCCTTTGAATTATTCACAACTGAGCTCCTGATGAACTGATGAACAAACAAGTTCAGACCCGTATCAATCCGAAGGGAATATTCAGAACACGATGAACCCCTTGTCTGTCACTTGCTCAAGTAATAGCCCGAGTAATATCCGTCTGTCGGGTCAATTTATCCCAAAACACCTGACGTTTGGCTTAACCTGGCCATTTTTCATAGCGGTTAATACGACGGTTAATATGACAAGTGCACGTTGGGTTGTGAGGAATTTGAACCACATCAGATCACCTTTTGAACTTTCGATATTGAAGCAAGAAAATGTGTTCTATAGGAGCAACGACTAGCAGATGCAGATTATAATATCGCATATTATGCGAGCGAGGCCATCAGGTGGACATGTCCACCTTGCTGCATTGGGGATCATTCTTTGAGCGAAATGACCTATTCCCGTGCACAGTGAGCAAAATTTAATGCTCGTGTTGAGCCTCTGGGCGTAAAAAAAAAAAAGGAGATGCTACTCATCAAGTTTAAGCCCAAAGCCTGCACTTGGCGTCTGAAATATTGCTCGCACAATCAAACGTAGAGAAAGCAAATTGAAGGAAATTTCATCTGGTTTCAACTTGTGTGGTCAACTTGATCGGGGAAACACGTTTGGCACGAAAGCCTCTGAAGGAGGCCTGGAGAGACAACACGATTGGCCACACGAAAAACGACCCGTTTGGCCACGGATTCTTTGCCGCCCTTATATTATTACGGCTGGCTCAATTTTAACTTTAAAGTTAGTTTATTTGACGCAGAATTTTGTGTTTTTTAATTTCCTATATAGAAAAGTGTTTACCTGTGACGCACCGTTTTCGAGGTATCCGTTAAAAAAAAAAAAAAAAAAAAAAAAAAAAGTGCTACTGCCTCACCTCCCATCTCAAAGTGAAGCCAGCCAATCTCCGAACATATCCCACCTGGCCTCAGACTCCTTCTACTTGCTTCAGTATAAGTAATGTACTTTTTTTATCTTTGAGAAATACTGACACAACGGTTTTTTGGAAATCTAAATTTCAACATTTGGATTCAGCGTAAAAAAAAAAAATGTAGAGAAAACTCAGGAGAAGGCGCTGGGCAATGTAACTTGAGTTTTGCGTTTAGTTTGTTGTAATCAATGATGGACCCTGGTGCTGCCGACACAGGAGAACAGGAAAGATTTTACCTCACTCACCCCTCATACAATACTAGGTACTCATGTCGACAACGTTGTGACTCTCCGATAATACTTAGCAGTATTTTCGTGGCCAAACGTGTCCCCACGCTAGCCGTAGTGGTGGCCAAACGTGTTGCGTTTTCACCCCTTGGTGGCCAAGCGTTTTACTCCCAACTTGATATCCGTGATCTAGTCACTAAATTGCTTACAGTTCGTGTTAGAAACCAAAAACGGTACAAAGATCCTCGACATTTCAAAAAATCTCATATTTCAGCGAGCTGCTGTGGGTGAATGGCTATAATATTATTATAGAAGCAGGTAAAAGGAGAAAAAACACATCAGTTTGAGGTCCCAGCATACGAAACGAAACTGTGCACGGACTCAACGCATGGCTCAGGCAATTCCCCCAAATTCCTTAAGAGAGTACAACTCAGCTCTAATAAGTTTAAGCTTCAACGATTTGAGGAAAGACTTTATTGGGAGCTCTCGTATCTCCCGGTGAAGAGAGTTGAACAGACGGGAGCCCACCAACATTGGATCACCATGCTTATAGCGGCTCTGAGGCGAGTGAAGGGGACAAGATCGCTCCGGGACCGAGTGTTATAGTAACTATAACAAACTGTTGTGAACCCCAGAGACCAGAGTAAGGCCCGGCGAATTGCTCCTCACAAGGTTCACGACTGCCGTACAAACCCGCGATCGTTAACAGCCTAGGGGCCGGTTTTTGAAACCATAGTTAACTCTGACGGCCGTAAAACGGAAAAAGCGTTATTTGAACCTTAGTTACCGTTTTACGGGCCGCTATTTTTACGAAATTGGAACCACAGCAGGACCCTGGGGTCAAATTTTTACGGAGCCGTGACCACCGCTTTCATTGGTTGACGAGGAACAACTTTCGTTCCACGACAGATTGGCCAAGATCCTTATAGCTCGCTTTTGGGGCGTAGGATTTTTTTTTAATCTGAAAATTTGAGAGAATACTTGGTTTTCCATCTAGTTGTGCCCGCAAGGTTTTCAGCACGATCGCCCAAACTCGTGGGGCGCTATGGGGCTAAAATGGGGCTACGGGAGGTTTTTTTAAAAGCTGGCTATGGGATCGAGCTAGGTGTCGTTTTCGAAGTATTTTTGGACGTAGAATCCATTTTTAGGGGTCCAGAACTACAAATGGCGCTACAAATGGGATTTTTGAAAAACCCCAGGAGGTCAAATATTTTCCGAGTAAAAAAATAGGTAGGTAGAAATTAAAAATTTTTTTTTCAAACTTTTTTGTTGACACTGAAGTAATATTCCGACATGTAACCTATATCGAAAAATAATAAAGCCTTGTGTAAAATTTGCAGCATTTTTTCATTGAAAGGGGTTTATTTGTTTTTCTTGCTCCGAACCAATTGTTTGACATTTTATTCCAATTTAATTTACATTATTCAAGGAAACATGTTTGTTTTGGTCAGCTCATGGGCATATAGTGACTTCTAGTAACTTGTTGGTAGTTACTTTTTTAGTTTGATTAGGTATATAATTTCTAGTCTACATCAGCATTTATAGAATTGATGATTACCTATTATTGGTTTTTTCTTCTTCTTCTTTTTTGATTACTGAAGTTTGAATGCCTCACCAGCAAGTTCCGCTGAGGCATTTTTAGCAACTAAATCTGTTCTCTATCTAGTCGAAGGTTTCATTTGTGTTTCAGGTGTTCCAGAGTATACTGGCGTCCTTCACCGTCAGCTCGTCATAGACCAGCCTCGATTCGGACCAATTCGAATGCTGCAGGGTTTTTTTTTCTTTTTTCATACGATTTCGAGTGATTCCTCACCAAATGAATCATGCATGACGAGGAGAAGGTGCCGAATTCATTATAATAACCCCCACCTCGCTTCAATTTTTTTCCCTCCCCGCGCTCAAAGGGGGCTACAACATTAATGTAGACCGCGTTTATACAAACCATTAAAGCGGCGTTGAAGGAGTGGGGGGATCTGAATAAAGCATTAGGGTACGTTTCACGAGTTGCTTTCAACCAAGAACCAAAGAGCTCAGCATTTTCATGGCTTTTCCTCTCTCGAAACGACACAACGCGTCTCGCCCTTCGGATCATTACTTTCAACCCTGTCACTATTTGTGTCGTTTACATAATCATTTGACGGTTATAAACGTTACTAGAGGGCTACGCCAGCCAGCCCCCGACCATAGCCCATAGGATGGTGCACCAGGCCTCAAATCCAGCAACTCATTTACAGGTTTTCGTTTGGAAAGGGGGGGGGGAGAGACACCCCTTGGCCCACCGCCATCCCAACATCCTGACAATTGGTCCAGCCCCTATTTTTTGACCCCTTTCGGAGCAACTGACGGCACGTTGAAGCAAGTCATCTTTGTTACCCTCGTCAATATTGATCATCGCTTGTAGACTTCCTTCACAACATATTATGTAGTGTCGCCCTAAGAAAGGGTAATTCATATGAATATGCCACTTTAATAGAGAGTTCCTAAAGCCACTAAAGCCAACCCCCAAAAGTTTGTTTGAAAAAGTTTTAAATCCTGTTTTTCACCACTTTTGGAGCTTAAATACGCTACATGGAGCAACTTTTTGGTGGTTTCAGATTTTTTGCATACTATGCTCGCCGAGCTGAATTTTTCAAGACCAATTTCAGATTTTTCCGACCGCCAAAAAAAAGATGACCAAAAACGTGTCACTCTCCTCCTCCTTCTCTTCCTCGGGCTCGGGCAGTAGGATCTAGGGGGCCACCCCTGGTTGTTGCGCCAGCCAACCCCCGACCGTATCCAACCAGGCCTCAAACCCATATTGTGTAGGTTTGTTTTCTTAAAGAAATACAGGTTGACGGGGAAGGCTTTTTTCTTTGTGGGGAGTGGAACCATCACGCAGGAGGAGGAACCATCGGAGGCCTCTTGGCCCACCGCCATCCCTACATCCCGTAAACTGCTCCATCCCCTATTCTTTACCACTTTTGAAACGCCCTATGGAGCAATTTTGTGGAGGTTTCAAATTTTTCTCGTCATCTACTCGCTAAACTAATTTTTGGTGCCTATTTTTTTTTTTCAAACAAAAATAAAAAAGTTGAAAATCCATTTTTTCACCACTTGAGAAGCTTAGATTCGCCACATGGAGCAACTTTTTGGTGGTTTCAGACTCTTCTCGTACTATGCTCGCCAAGCTGAATTTTTTAAGACCAATTTCAAGTTATAGGGGGGCCACTCCCTGTAGGCTAAAGCCAGCCACCCCCCAACCTTATCGCACCAGGGCTCACCCCTTTCTCTTTGCAGCTTCAATGTAGCAGATTTCCACGCTAAACAAAAATTTTATTCTTATTACCTATTATTATTATTATTATTTATTTCATTTTACCAGGTCAGTTTCTTGTCGCAACTTTTAAAGACACAGCTCAGTTTCAACAGAGAGCGCCACTCAACAAAGACTACCTCAGCACGTTCTCAATGCTCCAGCGTCTTCTCATAACTTGATCAGGCTTTTCTCCGCTCCTTTCAATCTTTTGTTAAAAAAAAAGATCCCTTCCAATTCTCCAACGCTCTGCAGCTTTCCGCGTCGCGAGTTCCGGCGAATAAGTCAATTTTCCTCTTCCCCAAGGCGCGGGGGGGGGGGGGGGGGGGGAGAGAAAGGGGGATCAGAGCGAGGTTGAAAAGGCGTATTAGAGATTTTTTGTGTAAAGGAACCTCGCATAAATGAAGTGCATTATCCGGAGTAGGGAGCGAATATTGGCATGGGAAAAAGGGGACAAAACCCAGGTTGGGAGGCTAATTTCGAGCGGCTTCTAACTGCTTGATTTTTTTTTTTTTCTTCTCTCCTTTCATATCCTAATAACGCACCTCTTTTCACGCGATAAGAAATCTTGATTGATGTCAGCCCTTACCGGTTGTGCCAACTTGACTTCAGCCGCGCTCACCTGAAAAAGAGGAAAATGACGATAATGAACATCATAGTCCAGCCAAACATAGCAAATCACTTATCAAGGAAAATGGTTTGGGCAGGTATAAATTGTTGAAACCCGGACTGGATAGGTTAAGGACTGGTTCGAAAACATCAGCCTGGAAAAGTTTGAGAGGATTAGAACTGGATGGAAGGGGAAATGAGCAGTTTTGAAGGGTAGGTACCTAGCAGAAGAAGACGAAGAGAGCATTAAAAAAATCACGTATTTGAACTAATTAGATTACACAATAATATTGTATATTAGGTATGTCAATATACATCATAATATGATGTACGCTATATTATCGCATCTCAGCTGGAAAATTGACTCCAAAATTTAGCTGTTTTGAGTTAGGACCACTATAATATTCTTCAGATTACAGAGTTTCATCTGGAAAAGCGACTAGGCAAGATTCACACCTGGCCAGACAAAAGCGCTGGTGCCACTTTTCCTCTGCCAATACTATGGCGAACTTTAGCCTAGAAAAGTGACACATTTTCAGTTCCGACGCTTTTCTTGAAAAATATTTCATTTTTATTTTGTCTTAGGCCTTTTGGTTTATTATTCTTGGAATAATACCTACACCTACGTAATTGCGACGGCGGTCGAAAATTCTGATTGGCCTCAAAATTTGACATTATACGTTTTAAGATGTCTATAGAATATACTATATTATTATTAGTCTATTAGACTAGATGTCGATAGAATCCAAAAACGAAATGTCCATCCGCCGTACGCCGCCCGAGCCGTTTAGGGCAGTAGGAATTCTTTCAAAAATCTGAAATTTTGACAAAATACTCGGTTTAACACGCTATATTTTCACTCCGAGCGCTCAAACCCGTGGGGCTAAAATGGGGCCACGGGAGGGGTTTTCGAAGGGTTTCGGCTATGGAGACGAGTAAAGTTTCGTTTTCGAAGTAGGTATTGAATACTTCTTCGTTCAAAACTTTTTTGAACGTAGAATTCATTTTTGGGGGTCCCAGAACGATAGGCCCTATCGGATAGGGCTTTCATGGGACCAAAAATGGGATTTTTGAAGGATCCCAGGGGGTCAGATAAGCAGTCATTTTCCGAGTAATGTTGGACGCAAAATCTGTTTTTCAGAGGTTCCATATATGTCGCAGATATATCTGTCCAAACATTTTACAGATCATTTTTTGTTGTTAATTTTCAAAAATGTTTTAAATTTTACACAACTAACCTGTATGAAATAATAATAAACCCTTGTGTGAAATTTGTAGCGTTTCTGAATCTACACATACTGCAATGTATTATGCCGAATTTGAGGACAATCAGTTACGTTGATACTGTATCATCGCACTCTCGTCTTTTGTTTACTGATCCCATCATCTACCGAAACAAGAAAACCCCTACTACCTACGGTAAAATTGGGCTGAACAACTTTTCTTTAGAATCATTTCACGAAAAGTTGTTCAGCCCAATTTTACCGTATTACCGTATTTTACCGTTATAACGGACGCGTGCGACCTTTTCGGCAACCAGACCAAAATAACATTATGCGATCGGCTCGATGTTGATGCACGCTGACAGCGGAATATTGTAATCTGCCCCACGTCGTTTATTTAGATGACACGTTCATTCCCAGATATACTTCCCTTTTCCCCCGTATTTTGTCACATCACAATCCGAGCGGGAGTTTCAACCGTGAAATGAGAACAGAAAGAGGGGAAGGCCTTAAAGTTTGATGACGCATAAAAAAAGTGTCCGTAATTATAGTGTTATGCTCCATAAGCCCATTGGGAGGAAGGGCGTTTTTTTTTTTTTTTTTTTTTTTTTTCATTATGCAGTTACAGTAGCGACGAGGGACACTGGCGTGCAGGTCAGTCGGGTTTATTGGCGCGTCTATCACCCAGTAAAATCTTTTAGTGTCCTCGCAGCTGCAATGCTGTTCTTTTGAGTGGGAGATCCCGAGTTGAAAATTCGGCTTGAAAACGAGGCCTTTTCTTGTTAGGTGTTTTCTATTTTGTAAACCCGTCTTTGTAGCACCCTCAGAGAAGTCCCCTTTTTGTCCGTGAAACTACTCTTCTGTTTTCCTAGCTACGCGGTGAAATTCGCGAACCAGTGAATATTGCGAAGCCCTTCGACCCCCTCGTTTGATGTTGATTGGTCGACCGAGTCCGGCGGAGTGTGATATTCTGAGATCCCCACGTCTCCAACTGGTTTGCGATCCACAAGTGGAAATGGGTTTATTTGTGTTGTGAAAACCATCCAAATCGGCTCTTGAACTTGCCAAAGCCGTTGCAGGCCTTCAAACCAGCTTGTCCGAACAAGTGATGACTCTTTAAGCCAGTGCCTCGCCATAATCTCCCTTCCAACTGCTTGTTGTCCCTCCAAACCAGTTTCCAATGCATCTGATGCAGTAAAGTTTGTTCAAACCAGTTCTCAACCACTCCAAAATCACTTACAACTGCTTAAAGCCAATTCCAGTCAGGTTTGAGAGTCGTCATTATTGAAAAGCGAGTAGAAGAGGTATTAAGCCAGTTTGGAGTGGTAGGGGGGTTGGCTAAAGCCAGGGAAGAACGACGGGGGTTGGCTAGCGTAGCCAGCAGGGTATGACCCCATATTCTACTGTATTAAAGCTGCAGCCCGAGGACGAGGAGCACGTAAGCTCCAAAAGCGGGCAAAAATAGGGGCTGGAGCAGTCGACAGGATGTTGGGATCACTGTGGGACGAAGGGTGTTCGAAGGAGACGTGGCTGCCTCCTCTTCGCAACACCACGTATCAGCCTGGCTCTGTGGATTTTTCTTCAAAATTGAACTTCTACTCCAAAAAAATACCATGGAATAGTTGTAAAATGTCATATTTCGCTCATCAAAGCATATTTGTGTTCTGAAACTCTCTCTTCATTTGAAAAGTCATTAAAATTCGGGTTTTTCGCTCTCCTGTAAAATTTGGAAAAGGTATGATACGTGGTGGTGCACTGAGACAGACGAAAGGGTCTCCAACTGGCCGCGTTGCGAACTGAAAATCCAGTTCTTGAGGGGCTGAAAATACGATTCTTGAGGCTGAAAATTCAGTTCTTGGAGGCTGAAATTCTTAATTCTTGAGTGGGACAAAATCCGACTTTTGATGGCGATTAGGACGCCTGCGTGTCCTACAAGCAAGACTTCTTTTGGCATGGCGATCTGGAGGATCTCGTCAAAGCTGATGTTCCAGAGGTCTAACCGAAGAAGTAATCCCCGTGCGGCTCCTGAGCTCACTCTGTGTGCCTCCTGATTTTCGTAAGTCACCCAACGAGACGCTCACACGCAACAATACGGATCTTCCACCAACCCGGTAAACGTGTTTTGCGTCCCTTCAGACTTTCTTCACTAATCACCCTCCCACCACACGTCAACGAGACGATCATTATTTAGAATTTTATTAGCATAATCTCATATTTGCTCCTCGTGTTTCCCCCGGCGAAAGGGGATTATCACTCTAAATTTCATTAAGGGGTTCAAACTCGCAACACCCACGTAATCCCCAGGAAGGTGTGTGCACTCCTTAATCGCATGGAGACCGTATCTCCAAGTTCAGCTCCTTCGTGTGACGAGGCCGAAATTGAAAAATCACCATAACGCTGAATCACACTGCCGAAATTGATTTTTTTCCAACAACATTTTAGTTTCCTGTTTATTTATAAAATTCTTAATTTATTGCATTCTATTTTTACACCGACTGGTAACTTCTACGTGAACCTATCGCATGTTGGGGGACGTTCGCGTGAATATGATGAAAATAGCGGGCCCGCGTTTTGTGGAAAGGCGATAAGCGGGTTATGAAACTATTTTTAGGGCCCGAACGGAACCGCCGGGACTATTTCTGGGTTCTGAGGACGTCAGAATTCATCCATCATCGGGTTTTTATTTTTGTTTTCCGGTAATTTAAAGGGCGTGGAAACGAAACCCGGAGTTACGAGCGGATTAAACTCTAAAATGACGGGGCGTTTACGACTTTTGAAATTTGCAGGTTTTTTCAGTATCAGTGTATCAGTGGTTTTATTTTTTTTGGTGAACTGAACGATGTAAATAAAATTGTTGTGTAAGGTGGAGTGGGGCAATTGCGACAAAAAAAGGCTACAGTTAAACTTTGATCTTCTATAGCTTTCCTTTGAAAAACGATATTTTGACTTTTTTTTAATGGAAAATTTTAAGTTTTTTTCATTATTTTAATTAAAATTTTTATTCATTTAATGAGCCGCTTACGTGGATTACGATGCACTCTTCAATTTAAACAAAAGATTTACTTTTCATGGTTAAAAGCTGAGTTTTTAAAACGCCAGGGAAATCCGTAAGTCCCTCAAGTTGCATTGGGGTAAATGCACACAAAACCCTCTTCAAGACGAACAAACCTACTCAATTTCGTTCTCCTCCATTTTCTTGTAACCATTGGAAAAATGAACTTTTCTGCGCCAGCTGTTAATAACTTTTTTGACATTTCATGTCTTTGCTATGGCACACAACCAAATTTTCGTTATGTCACGTTACGTTACGTAACGAAGTATGCTCAATGATTATTATGATTCGTAGAAGTGAGGTAGGTAGGTACCTATATGATTATAGCTGAAATTTGGCTATATGATTATGATGATGATGATGAGCTGAGTGGCTCCTGAAGCTAACTTCTTTCCTATCAACCCTAGGAAGCTGAAATTTGGCTGGTAGCCTCCAATTGGTGCACAGGGTTTTGATCAGCTGAGTGGCTCTTGAAGCTAACTTCTTTCCTATCAACCGTAGGAAACTGAAATTTGGCTGGTAGCCTCCTTAGGACGTGAACAATAAGGCGCAGAGGGTTTTGATCAACTGAGTGGCTCCTGAAGCTAACTTCTCTCCTATCAACTGTGGAAAGATGAAATTTGGCTGGTAGCCTCCTTAGGACATGAACAATAAGGTGTACAGGGTCTTGATCAGCAGAGTGGCTCCTGAAGCTAACTTCTTCCCTATCAACCGTAGGAAGCTGAAATTTGGCTGGTAGCCTCCTTAGGACGTGAACAATAAGTTG
This sequence comes from Pilophorus perplexus, assembly GCA_955831195.1. Classification (NCBI taxonomy): domain Eukaryota; kingdom Metazoa; phylum Arthropoda; class Insecta; order Hemiptera; family Miridae; genus Pilophorus; species Pilophorus perplexus. The sequence goes on from OY037014.1 coordinate 16,477,607, forward strand.
TACCGGGTCTTGATCAGCTGAGTGGCTACTGAAGCTAACTTCTTTCCTATCAACCGTAGGAAGGTGAAATTTGTCTCGTTAGGACATGAACAACAACGCTACTGGAGTAGGTGATGTAGTCTGGCTCGAATACACAGAAGAAAATGTCCCAATGTGTTGCAGACTCGTATGCAAGCATTTATGATTCTTAGAAGTGAGGTAGTTAGGTACCTATATGATTATAGCTCCTAAACTTTTCCATTTAGGTTTGTAAACAAATCCATGTCAACCTTACATGGATACCTAGTAGTTGTATTGATACTATATTCAATCGAAGTAAAAAGTTAGGTTTATAACTAAGAGTTGCAGTTATAATTTGTAGTCATACATTATGAATTCAACTAAACGTAAATCGCGTTTTGACGACGAAGAAAGCTACGAAAAACGGTTAAAGCGGGGTTCAACAGTGAAATCACAACAAAAAATGTAATTCACAGAGGAAGACAAGATTGCTAGAAGATGGAAGGGAAGAAGGAGGGAGGGGAAAGACATGAAATGTCCTAATGCGTTGCAGACTTGTATGCAAGCGTTTTGTTCAGTTGAATCCCATTCTGTAGTTAAATTTCTTTCTTGCCGCAAAAAAGCCTGGAAACCCATCTTGCGTGTTGGAAAAGTAACTGTCCGAACTAGTGGCCTAACGGTGAGACAATTGACGATGCGAGCTAGCGGCCTATCGTACGACAGGCAAGGACGCCGAACTAGTGACCTAACGGTAAGACAAGTGAAGATGCTGAACTAGTGGCCTAACGTATATTTATAATACGTAATGTATAAACGTGACAACCCCTCCCGGATTAACGTTTTTGGGCAGTTAGGTCACAGCTAAAGCATGTTCCATGCTAAAATGCTCGTATACGACGCTCTGAGGAATGTTTTGCCCGTGGTGAGTAACGGCATTTTAATTCTTGTCCTTCGAATTAATCAATGCATTGCAATCAATTGGGATCGAGGCAGTTAAGGCGGGATTTTCTCAGATTTATTTAGAAGGGGCAGCCAAGTCGTAAGAAACCTCCTCGATCCTCCTTAAAACGGATCCCACCTAATCAAACTCCCACGTTTCTCCCTCGAATGAAAATGATCGGGTTTAACGTCGAAGGGTCGTTCAGATGTCTCCAGACTCCGACTAAAACCTTCGAGACGAATTAAACCTCGGATCATTTTCTGGGTGATGGGCGAGTTTGAGGGTCGCCGAAATATCAACGTGGGATCTCGAGCACCGAAAAAAAAAAAAAATCCTTCATCGATTAGTGCGATAATCGTAATACACCAACACACCACGCCCATGGGCTCGTTCGGATCGTTCTCGAACCCAAAAAGGATGGATCCACAAGAGTTTGTGTAGATTACAGGGAGCAAATGGAGTAACAAAGACGTCACACTCTACTAAAAATCCAGTGCATGAATGGAGCGAAAATTGATTTATATGGTTTACGCCTGTCCGAGCACACTGTGAGGCTATATGGGGCTTCTAAGAGGCTGCAAATGGGGTTTCAGAAAGATTTTGACTGGGTAGTCGAGTTGGGTTTTGGAAAGACTTTCAGACACAGGATTGATTGTTGCAGGTCTGCCTATTGATGGTCCACATCGCAGCCTCACATGCATCTGTAATTCAATTTGCAGCCGTTTTTGTATTATGTGTCCGCCACAGACGGCACGTGGACGAAAAAAGTAAATTCTCACACTTTCGCCGAGACGAGAGAAAATGAATTCGCTGCCGGAGGCGGTTTCATTGTACCTCACTGGGAGGGGGGGAGTCAAACCGAATATGTGGCCGCTTTGTGAAAATGAAAAATTACATAAATTGAGTGGGAACGACAGAAGAGGTCCGAGGACTGAACAAAGGGACAGGACACCCCTCTAGGGCGGAGGTACAGGTGGAGGCCTCCCAGCCGAACGCACAATGGGACAAGCCGCACGTGAACCCGGCTTCGAAATTAAATTAGGGAAGTAGGCTGCGGAGAGGGGTGGTGGAGGGGATGATGCCTCTTCGGACAATAACAGCTAGAGCCCACACCGGTACATTTGCTGGGAGGGAAATAGCAGGTCGACCGGAGAGCGATAGCTAGGGAAACAAGGTGGGGGAGTGGAGGGGGCTTTCCCACCAGTGAGTACCGTCCTTCGTCCTTCGACACGGTCCAGTGGTTCCCCCCACCCATTCCAGGTCTATCATTTCGGCTTTTCATGATTTGATCCCCCCCCCCCCCCCCCCCCCACAACAATTCGATGTTTTCACTGTAACCAAATCTTGAAAAGGGAACAGTAGGGTGTAATTCCTGCTACCCCACCCCACTTCTCGCAATATTAATTTCGCCGTCCTGGAAAACACTCTACTCATAAAGGTGACACAGGTGGACTACAGGCAGGTCAGCTGTCCCCTGAGGAAAAATGGGAACACCCCAGCTATACAATCATAGACATAACTTGATGGATAGCGATTTGATAGCGTCCTGATAGCGTTCTTTCAATCACTCAGAAAGAGGCTGTGGATTTGTTTTCCCCATGTAACGAGAAAAGTAAGCGGTTTAGAGCAAAATTCACTACGAACTAAATTAAAGTAGAGAAAATTTCTTAAGCTCTCAATACAAAACATTTATTCCTATCTTAGCTTGCCAAAGATTGGAGTGAATAAAACTACAAAATTACAATCATTGTGACGAAATTAATGTTGTAACTCGGGGGTTATTACTCCAAGCCCCAATCTAGTAGACCTGTATTACATGTTTGGACATCGTTTATGAGGTTATTGTATGAGGCAAAAGCCCCAACGAAGTGAGCGTTAATGGTGTGGCAAAATAGTACGTAATTAAGAAGATCGGGGTGTCGCCCGGCCGGCACTGATTTCGGAAAGCGACAGTGACAACCACCTATATCTTCCCCTAATGCAATCAACTCCTTTTTTTTTTTTTTACCGTAATGTATGTTTGACGCTTGCTATGTACATTGTACCAACAGCAATAAAGGATTTTTGACTTTGACTTTGACTTTGATCATGGGGGACTTCCCAATGCACGAAATATCCAACGAAATATCCCACCCATCACCAATCATTAATGCAACCCATGGTTCACTCGGAACACACGTAGCAACCCGTCAACTTGTAAATTTTCCTAATAACAACCTCGGATCGAAGGCTCGCAAAAGAAACTCCTACCCGCCTACCGACGATCTTTGAATAACTTTGGAACGGGTTATCGCACAGAAATCGTTTTGGACTCGTTGAAATCAGCGTAAAAAGCTCAATTAACCGACGTAGTTTCGTTCAAAACAAACGCCAAAAGTTGTACCGCGCTTCGGAGTTCCCTAGTAATCCCTAGTAACGAGGCTTTTTCACCCGGCTTTTTCAAACGTCATGAAGGAGGACGTTTAGAAGAAAGACGATTTCAATGAGCCGCCTTACATTATAGTATAACGCTATGTGCATAGAACTACCAGGAAAAATTTCATCGTTGTAATTTCAGTAATTATAGTTAGTAATCTTTATATATTAAAATTTAATATATAATTATATAATATAAAGAGTACTAACCATAATTACTGATAAAGTAGACGCCGCTTATTTTGGCCGCGGTGGGACCAAGACAAACTGCCCACAATAAGCGAAATGCCACGTAAAGCAAAATAGGTTGAATGAATAAAAATCATTAAAAAAATATTAGAGTTCGCCCTGTACTCCCTTGACTCCATTAAAACCCCGCGGCTTTGTGCTCGTCCCAATGGCTATATCAATTTTCTTTTCTCACCAACCATAGGCAATACATGAGCGTGATTCGTCCTCTTGCTTTGCCACTTTTCAATGCGTAGGTGTGTTCTGGAAGGGCTCGGGAAAAAAGGACGGTTTCGTCCGCATTAAACACGTCTGCCGGTGGATACTGGCCCAGTATTACTGGGACATCAAATCTGACCAAATTGACTAAAGCCACGAGGTGGCCCCTTGGTGATCAGCTTCTCCCTGACCTCCGTGTGGCTTCAGAAATGTTATGTTCTCTCTTTTTTTCCACCGGCGGAACCACCTTCTGTCGCTGAGAAACCCTCTTTCCTCCATTTAATCGCCAACTCCTCTGCTTTATGGCGACGAAAAGGTCCGTTTACCCTTACTAACCGTAAATACTGATAGTTATGTATAATAAAGATTACTAACCATAATTACTGAAATTACAATGATGAAATTTGTGCTGGTAGTTCTATGTTGCACATGCAAATACCTTAACGCCAAAAAATTGGTAAAAAATCTGCTTGATTCAAAAAGCAAAGCAAAGTCGACTTTATTGTGTTAACCATTTGCAGATGTCAAAAGGAGCACAGATAACCCCAACTGGCTGAGCAGAACCGGATTCTGCAGAACCAGACCGTTTATTCTTTAAACTCCGTACCGGGAACTGAGGATAGACGGGATTTATGACGGGGCGCTAATTTATTGATGAATCACTTTAACCCAGCTGCACTTTTATTCCCGAAATCTCTATGGTCTTCAACGGGATTCGAACCCGTGGCCTCAACAGAGTGCAGCGCGATGTGGATAAGGCCCAGAACCACACGGCTATGTTGGTAGTACTGCGCCTGTCATATGATTATCATTTCTGTTATTTGGTTTCCGAGTTTTCTCTGTCAGTAAAAAACCTGAAATAGTTCATACGGCGTACTTAATTTCGTGACTTCTATCGCATAAACTTCAGCAATAACAACCATATTAGCTACTAAACTACTAAAAAGCAACTAAAATCCTGCCACTGTCTTAATAGTCTCTTCGCCGTTTCGAGATTAAACCCCAATCTTTGGCACGCTCTACCGGGCGGTCGAGTGAGACTAAGAACAAACATTGCCTGTTGAAAGTGTAAGAAATTTTGTCTACTTTAATTTAGTTCGTGGTGACTTTAGCGCTAAACCGCTTACTTTTCGAGTTACAGGCCAAAAACAAAAAAACGTGCCAACATTTTCAAGGATTTTGCATTTTTGGCACAGTTCTGGGCAAAATTTCCTTTAGAAAACCCAAGATTCGTGTCCAGTGACCCAAAATACGGAACCGTAGAGATTACGACTATTACAAAGCGTTCATATTTTTTTCCTTTCTTCGCCGTAATAAAACGCAGAACAGTAAAATATTAGAATTAGATTAAGAAACTTCCATCACTGCCACTTCAGCAATAGCGTCGCATTTCGCGAAACGTTAGAGTCCTATTCTGCGAAACGTTGGGTGTCATTTGAAAATACTAACAGCCACTGTCAGACGAGATGCATACTAGACCGCTAGAGGCGCTGCGAGCGATACGAATATGCTGCCTGTTTCAGCACCTTCAAAACGAAACAGATACCATCCACCGTAAAAAATAACCTAACCACTAAAGCGCTTTTGACTCAAAAGAACTTTTTTTTCTCTCTCTCCCCTTTTTCTTCAAATAATGAGCACTTCTTTGCAACCTTCATCTCAAGATACCGTCAGAAGGGTTAACCCTTTTCACCGGCTAAACCTCCATTCCTCTTCTATTTTTCACCATTCATTGATCTTAATCCTTTCCTCCCTTATCTCTTCCCGGCGTTTCCTTGTAACTTAACCGCATTATTTTTCTTACTCATCGCCGGCGTAAACAGCCCCATTTTTTTCCCCCGCAGAAGGCTCCAAAAGGGGGAAACAGCGCTGATAATTTTAATTTAATAAATAAATTAACTCTTTTTTTGTGTAATGTTTACAGGGCTTTACAACACTCCCGTTTTCCCTCACAAACTCTAATTTTCAGACAAAGTAAACCAGACTGTTGAATAAATTCGAATCCTGTAAGATTAAAAATGTAGCATTCGAAGAAGGAACGGTCAGAAGTAGTAAAGGGTGTATTATTCATTTGTACATCGCAAAAAATGTATTCTGCGCCGCTAGAAATTTTTTTGGAAAAAATTATAATTTGTTTTCATTGTAAACCCCCGAAAATCAGTGTGCGTTCAGAACACTTCAAAAACCCCAAACGGTAGCCCACTAGAAGTACCTACCACAGAGCCAGAAACTAGAAATTTAAAGTGTTCTGAGGGGGCCACGGGTTCGAATCCCGTAGAAGACCATCGCATTTAGGTTTATTATTCTCGGAATAGTGTGCTCATGTATTCGCGATGAGAGACGAAAAGTTTGAATGGGTTTTGGCTCCGAAATTCGACATTATAAGTTGATTTCGTCGAAAATTTCAAAAATCAACGTGCGTCTGCCGTTTAAGGCAGTAGGATTTTTTTTTTTTTTTTTTTTTTTTAATCTGAAATTTTGGCAAAATACTCGGTTTACCATAATACGGTTTTCAGCCCGATCGCCCAAACCCGTGTGGCTTCATGGGGATGAAAAGGGGCTACGGGAGGGGTTTTTGCAGGTTTCCGGTATGATGTCGAGTGGTGTATCGTTTTCGAAGTATTTCAGGAAGTAGAATCCATTGTTGGGGGTTCCCAGAACGATCCGCTTTCATGGGGCTACAAATTGGATTTTTGAAAGAACCCAGGAGGTCAAAATTAGACCATAATATGCTCTAATATTAGACCATAAATATTATTTATTATGGTGTCGTTTTCAGAGTAATTTTGGAAGCAACATCCCAATTTTCGAGGTCACCTAAGATTTTTCAAGAATGTTTTCTTACAGAATTAACGTTTGAGTAATAAACCTACATCAAAGAATAATTAACCCTTTTGTAAAATTTGCACCGTAAAAAAAAAAAAAAAAAAAAAAAAAAAAGAAAAATCAATGCATTAAAAATAATTTTAAATGTACCTATTCAACTTTTTTTAAATTTTTTTATTTAGGGTTCAAAGTACAGGCTTCCTTCCTCTGAACTCGTAGCTGTACTGTCAACAATCAAAATCTTTTTCGCCTTTGTGCTCATTGAACTGAAATCGAATAGAAAACGGCAACACCCTCAAGTTCATCGCTCAGCTGGATTTTCTCACTTCATTAATAGCATTTTTATGTAAAATATAATAACGCTCACCTTCAGAATTAAAAATTCCTTCCGTTCCAGTTAGGAAATTATAATACAAAGAAAAGGGCGCTCGGGAAATTGCATAGTCAATAAAAAGAGGCTATTAAAGAGGATGGCGTTTCATCAAAGTCATTATTCAGTTGAATGTGAGGCTGTCGGAAGGAGCAATAAAAATTTAATTGGTGGCGGAGGGGTTTGCGTTTCTTCGCCGTTTCGAGCGCAACGTTTGTGTCAAACTATTGTCCCTTTTTCGTGCAAACGCGTGAATCTCTCCCTCGTATTTAATAAACTGGGCGGATGATTTAGTGGAGGTCGACACCCGATAGAACACGTTGCGTAGGTGCGGTTTTAGGGGATGCCGCCCCTGGAGCCTATCAATTCGACCTATTAGCGTCCCTGTGTCGATATTTCATCGGAATGTCTAGACTGGTGCCATTCGATTCGCCAATTTGTTCCAGCCGGCTCCCTTCGGCAGCTGGTCCGGTCGAAACGGGAGAGCGAAAAACGTTATGAAGAGGGAAATTGGCAGCGGCGGGAGATCAATAATAGAGTCGATGAGAGAATCGATCAATAAATTTGTGCGTTTGATGAAAAGCTAAATACTCATCCGAGAGAATGGAGGGCGTTTTTGAAAGGTTTCGGCTATGGGTCGAGTTAGAAGTAATCCAGGAGGTCAAATATGGTGTCGTTTTCTGAGTAATTTCGGACGCAACATCCCATTTTTCGAGGTAACTGTCTAAACATTGTACAGAAAGATTTTTTTTTTCCAAAAATAATAAACATAAGATAATGTTTCTTAATGACACAGAATTTATATTAAATACCTTCTAAGTATGGGTCATTCAGAAAATATTTTTGAAAAAATTAGGAGAGGCTAAGAACATAATATGTTCCACCTCCGAGCGATTTTAGGGTTCTTGCATTTTTTCCATCTCCATCCAAGCGGGTCCTGAAATAGTTTTTCAAATCCCAACATATCCCTATTAAAAATACAGTCGAAGTTCATAGTTGGGGAGACATTTTACGGGTTTTCCTGAGATCTCGGGGAAAATCCTAATATCGGTTCTGAAAAGAGATTTAATCAGCTTTTGCGTAGGGGCAATGAAATTTCGATCGGAGGGAGAGAAGAAAATATTCTGAAAACCGTGGTCGTAGGTGGTCAAATTTCTGGTATGTCCACACTTTCCAACGAATATATTCTAAATAGCATTAAATAGAAATTTTCTATTGAGACAACTTAATAAATAATAAATTTTTTTATAGTATACTAATGGCACGTTCTTTGTCTCAATAGAAATAGTACAGTCCCTTATATAAAATTTCATCAGCTTTCACCAGAAAAAAAAAAAAAAAAGAACGGACAAACCGTTCCCAAGTTATGGGCAAAATGTGCAAAATGTGCAAAAAACAAGTTTTCTTTAAAGTTGGCCATTTATTTGCCGTGCCCGCCCCTCCCTTAACGAAGCTCAAATCCAAATTTCACGTGCAATAGCTGCGATGGGGAATTTAATACGCTTTCACGAGGAAGAAAAAAAAAAAAGGAATCTAACCAATAGTTTCCGAGCTAAAGCTGAAACGTTCTGAAAAACATGATTTTCCGCTTACTGTATTCGTTTTCTAGGTTGGTAGGAGCAATTTTTTTTTTTTTTTTTTTTTAGAATTTCAGGGGCTCCTGAACTCGTAATTTGATTCTCAACAACACAAATGTTAAGCCAATCCATTTGCATTAGCCTTACATTGGCTACAGGGGTTGAAACATGAACGAACCCTATTTTTCAGCCAAGTTGGAAAGAATTGCCTATTTTTGACGCTTACTTGTGGCTAAACGGCTGAACTGATTCTAATGAGCAAGGAGGGCCCGCCGATGGTGTAGTGGTTATATTACTGGGTCCACTACTATAGGTAGGGTGACCATAATTTCAAGACAAAAAAAGAGTACCATTTGGAAAACAACTATATTACTTTATATATCATAATATATTTAACATTGTTATAGGTACCATTATAAGTATATATACATGTTATGTTTCATGTTAAGTACCTAATTTTCAAAATAAACTTTTTTTCTTATAGGAAGTTCCACAGCATGGTTGGTAACAACAATAAATTGACAAAGGATAAGGAACTAAAATAAGCAAGTGATATTAAACAAACGGACATAGCAAACTAAAAAAATCGTTTTTCAACTCAATTTTTCAGGAATTCATTTTTTTCATTTTTTAAATCCATCAAAATAATATTATTATTTTGCAGAGCCGTGAATGGCTTTGAGCAGCTGTTTGTGATTTCTCAGAAAATCAAACATCTCTAAAAAAATGTTCTCAAAATTTTGGTAAACCTGCATTACCTCTTTCAAGGTCTCAATGCCTAATCTGGATTTTTCCAGACCTTTAACTTCCAATAGTAGGACTTCGGGAGTACCGCTTCAAAAAAGGAGTACCATTACTCTATTTTCATGTATCCAAAAATATGAGAGGACCCAAAAACAAAAAGTAGTAACTGTCCTCCCAAAAGGAGTACCTCTGGTCACCCTAACTACTATAGGGTCTGGAGTTCGAGGCTGTCTTGCGTCAAGGTTATCTTTGGTCCTTTTTCCTTATCCGCAAGCTCCCGTAATGCCATACAAGTCATACATAGCCCTCCACAGCGGAAGACAGGCCTAAAGCGCGGGGGAAGCCGAATCAGCAGTCTTTGGAACCTGGACCCGAGGACGGTTATAACGTCCTCACGCAGGGTCAGTATTTCGACCCAGGGGAGTGAGTGGTGATCCCCGCCCACAGGGGTTCTCTGATTTTTTGAACACCTAGACGTTGACGCCGCGAACCTATAAACGGGTCCGCCCATATGCGCCAATCCTTGAAATTTCAATGTCCAAAAGCGCCAGAGCTGAATTAATAGATGTTCAGTGAACAATAGAACCAACACTACCAAAAGCGCCAAATGAAATTCCAAACTAAAAGGTTCATAAGCGCCACAGTTATGTTGTTCGTCCCATAAGCGCCACTAACGCACTGACTGGGTTGGTATAGGCTTACAAGATAATATCGAGCTTTGTCTCAAATAGGTACCCATTCAAACTTATAGGGACACAAACAAGATTCTTTCATCAACAACAGCAAGGATTAATATTAATCCCAACCAACTGCTTACTTGATTTTGAACGTGCTGCCCCTATAGGCTTCAAACAAGTGTTCCCAGCTCCTCAGTGCTTACAAGTGTTCAAACAAGTGCTGCAATAAATTATTTCCACTATGGAAAGCTTTATTTCGAAAAATGCAAAATCTTGGTCTGGCGACACATTATACAAGACTTGTCACTTAGTGACTCCGATGTGGAGAAATTCCTCAAAAAATTTTTTTTGGCTCATCATGCTTACCAGTCTAATTCCTACAAGTGATTCATAGTACCTACCAATCCTTGATTCAGGACGAACTTGTTGGCGCATCTGGGAATATTGATTTTGAAGCATAAGTAGGTATATTGTGGCGCATTTGGGTGTTTTTTTTTTTTTTTTTTTTTTGCGGATATTGATAAGCCATTGGCGCTTCAGTTCTGCACCGCTATAAACAATACCTACTGATAAAAAAGTGGCAAAACATGCAACTCCGGCGGCCCTATCTCATTACCCATCGAACCTCAGAGCAGACGCATCCATCTAGTCACGACGGTGGGCTTGCCCCCCCCCCCCCCCCCGACGGGATTGCGACTCCCAAGTTGAATTTCAGAGCTTTAAAAAATCCTGCAAAGTTTCCTCTGCGATGCTTAGTTTTCGAGTAAGTAGGTAGTAGCTGAAAAACTGGAAAATACCCGGAAAAAATCGAGGATTTTTGGCCGCCAAAAGTTCTCCCAGCAAAAATTTTGCTACAATTTTTGCAAACCCGTTAGGGTACAACCTTTAAAAAAAACGCTTCTAAACCCTTTCTTCTACGAGTCCCGCCCCCTTTCAATCCTCTGGCGACGCCCAGGACGTCCCAGACGATGGGCGTGTCTTGGCCTGTACGTTAACATTTATTTAGTAACCAACGTATTGGAGGGTTCAGATTTTTCTCGTCGTATACGTTATACGTTATACATCGTATACGTTAACGAGCTGATTTAAAAAAAAAAAATTTTTAAATTTTTTTAAATAATTTTTCCGATAACCGGGAGTAGGTAGGGTAAGTGCACCAAATGTCGCCTAGGCTCCTAATTCCGCCTACTCGTGTTTTGAAGAGGCTAACAACGCTTTCTGCAAGTTTGAGGCAGTAACATCAAGTTCATAGATTGCCTAAGTAGGGGCGCTAGGGTTCGAAGTGTTGTTGTTGCTCAGAAATGTGAGAATCACATTATTGTTTCCATATGATCGCCGATCGAACTTCTCTCTCAACTTTATCCAAATGAAACACCTGGTAAGTTTTGTTTTTTAATTTTTTCTCTTGAACCACGTTGAAGCTTGTGATATGGAGATTCCACAGGTGTATTAAACTTTGAAAATAACCGTACCTAGTTGGTTTTATCATGTGATGTGTGTGGAGTGATCACTGTTCCTAATTTCGCCTACAAAACAGATCCAAATTTCGCCTACTAGGCGGAAATAGGAACATGCTGGAAATTGTTTCTTAACACTTCTATTACAATTTACAGATGTCTGAAAAGAAAGACAAGACGCTTCGTCGAGCTTCTTTTGAAGATGAAGAATTGAAGAAGGCGGTAGAGGCGGTACAACGCAAGGAAATGGGGACGCTTCGAGCATTATGATACCTATACCTACTAACTTTATTTGGAAGTATATTTATATTAATACGAGTACCTATGGAAAAATAATTTCATTTGAATTATATTCAGTTTCAAACCAAGTTTTAGCTCTTCACAACCCTAGTCTATCGTCTGTTCCTAATTCCGCCTACCAGGCGGTTTTAGGAACACCTGGGGGGCGAAATTGGGAACACTTTTTTGGGAATCACGATTTTGGGTTTTCTCACTTTATCTAGAATCACTTCTAGCAGGATTTTTCAACAGCAATGTGGGCTTCAGGAATCAATGACAGGACCCCACTGGTAATATTCAGCATTTTTTTGGACGGGTTTACCTGAAAACAAAGCTACTACAAGGAAAAACAGTTAGGGTAGGCGGAATTTGGGACACTTACCCTACTCATAAGTAGCACAGACGTGAACAGCCGGATCCATAGACCTTCTTTGCTCGACTGCCCCAAGAACCCGCTTCGCCTTCGCAGCCATCAGCAATTTTTGACCTAACCTACCAAATCGCCGTAGTTCATCACATTGAATGGCCATTAGGGGATGCCGAACTAAACCCCCTACAGCGAAACCTTCGCTACATTACATCTTAAGACCCCATTCTTACCGGGAGCTGAGTGGAACGAAAAAATGTAAAAGGGAGACCACGGAACATTTCACGGACTTGTTCATCAATCAGGGGGGTTAGATTCAGAAGGGTGAATTTATAGGGGTGGTTTAAGCCTCAGACCGCCCGTAGTTACCCTATATGGGGGCGGTTGTGGGGGTTGACAGCAGAAAAAAATCATTTTAAAAAACTCCGAGTCCGACCCATTATACATTTTTACGGTAGACGGAACTGTTAGGCACCGCTCTTGATTCGCTATGCCCGAAACTTTTTTTTTTTTTCCCCTGTTCTTCCTTTTATTCTCCCTTCTTCCGAATAATGAGAAGGGAAAGTTAATAACATGGTTCATTTCCACGGGCCGATTCGAGTTGAGTCACAAAGTTTCTTGAGGATCGAATATGGTGGAGGGGGTCGAGTGGGGTGTCGTTTTGGAAGGATTTGTACACGTAGAATCATTTTAAGGGGGTTGGAGACCTGTTAGGGAGTCCACTGGAACAACGCGGCTAGAAAGCTTCACAAATAAACGATAGCATAATATATACGGAAATGAAATTTATTTATAAGTACTATTCAATAGTACTTTTGGGTCTTTGTCCCATGCGTGTGTCATTATCAGGAGTAACTTTCGCTGGGTATGAAATGGGAAACAGGGTTGAGTGTTTTGGGTATGAAACGGTATCGGGGTGGTTGAAAGTTGGGTGTGAATCAGGCCTTCGTTTTCCTGCTGGGTATGGGTCGTCCTACTCCCGCTTCATTCTAGGGCACTTCTAGCGGTTGGATCTGAAATTGCTCTTACAAAATTCAGCTCGGCGAGCGTAGAACGAGAAAGGTCAGAAACCACCAAAAAGTTGCTCCATGTGGCGTATCAGTTGCTCCAAAACTTGTCAAAAAATACGAGCTGGAGCAATTGACAGGATGTTGGGATGGCAGTGGGCCGAGGGGTGGCCGACGGCCACAGCCTGCCTCCTCCCCCCAACTCCACTCCCACCGCCCACTAAAAAAATCCTAATTTTTTAAGAAAAAAAAAAACAACTGCAAAACAGGAAAGTGAGTAGTAGGGTCTGAGGCCAGGTGGGATACGGTCGGGGGTTGGCTGGCGGAGCCCCATGTAAAACAGATCGAGCAGATCATGAACCCGCTTCAACGTCCAATAACAATGTAAATGGAATTGTCATCATTAATTTTTAAATAAAAGTTGAATTTACAGGGCAGCTCGCATACAATTAAGGTTATTTTGGTCCGTTCACATTCTTTGTTCCGCCAGCACTATCCAGGAGCAGGATCCAGGAAAAATTAATTACATAAACAGCCGATATATCGAAACCTTGATTTTGGTTTATTATACTGATCGGTCAAGACACGTAGATTCAAAAATTGAAATGACCGTTCGCCGTCCGAGTCGTTAGACAGAAGAATTTTTAAAAACAATCCAAAATATGAAATTTTGACAAAATACTCGGTTTATCATCTAGATGTGCCACAAGGTTTCCAGCCCGATCGCCCAAACCGGAGGGGCGGTATGGGGCTAAGAGAGGGGTTTTTGAAGGGTTTCGGGTCGAGTTAAGTGACGTTTTTTAAAGTATTTTAGAACGTAGAATCCATTTTTGGGGGTCCCGGAAGGATCCGACTTCATCGTGGGGGTCGATGGGGCTTTCACGGGGCTACAAATGGGAATTTTAGAGAATTCGAAAAAGGTCAAATAAGCTGTGGTTTTCCGAGTAATTTTGGACGCATAATCCACTTTTTCGAGGTCCCACAACGGACCATACATTGTATAGTAAAAACTTTTTTTTAATTCTTTCAAACAAATATTTTGCACAGAATTAGTTTTTGCACAATTAACTTATATCAAATGATAATAAACCCCTGCGTAAAATTCGTAGCGTTTTTATCAGATATTGTAGATTCTACAATATATTGGTGACATTGATATGGAAAACCGATGTATCGATATCTTCAAAAATTTCGCCATTACTCAGTCTTCCATGAATCAGCCATGTCTGACAAACTCAGTCTACACATCCTCACACCTCGCCACATCTTGTGCCTCGCGTCCTGAAAAATACAAAACCACAAAAAACAATTTCCATCAACCGATCCTCATAGTTTGGTTGCAACGTCCGAACGTCCCTACTGAAAAACACCCCCTCGACAGTGAAATGGAAATTTTTCCCCCAGCTCAAATATATTTCCCTCTTCTCCAGGGGTTTGTCTCTTTCTCCCCCCCCCCCCCCCGTCGCCACGAAATCTTTTTTGTAATCAATTCAGGATTCATCACGTTTCAATTGACGATTCCGGGCGGTGCTTTTCTCGCCGGTCTCGCCCCGGCTATTGTTTACAGTGGGAAGAACCGGCGCCCACACGGTATTGGCCATTCAAACAAAACCCCCGCGCAATTAATTATTCTCCCATTTAGCGTTCTCGTGGTTTTGCGGGAGTGTTTGCCGTTGGTTAAGGCTGACGGGAGGGGGGTAGAGAAAAATCTGTACCGTTGTAGGGAATACTTCATTTTCAACGGTGGGAACTCGGGCGCCTGTCTCTCCAAACAAAAAAATAAAACGGCCCGTTTTTCTGTTCATGTTTCGAGCTTTTTTTTCTCGAGGCCTCCCCGATTCCTCGCTAAACGTTTATCTGTCTCTCTTCATACGCTCTTTTAGCGCTGTTTGTGTTTCCCTCTTTTTGTCGAGAGTTTCCACTCTTATTTACCGGAGGGCTGAACAGGTTGTGCGTGACGCAAGTTCTTCGTTTGAACATCCGCGGCAGTTTTTTACTGGAACGCGTTGGACGACTTGAATGGGCTATAAAACGTAGATAGAACGTGTTGTGTAAATATTTTGAATGAGGGATGTTTTCATAAAAGAAAGATTCTTTGGCTGAGCTTCGGATTTCTGGTCTTTGTATCAGCGAGAAGTAACAAGATGAGAGGATTGATTGACATAGCTTCATTTTCAAAATCTGGCAAGATTAGGTCGTAGCCGACCATTCTTCTACCTAATACAAGTTATACTGTGTCCAAGCTTTCTTGGCAGGTTGCCCAGGGCAAAATAATTATTAACCTCGTCCAAAATAATAATAATTTATTACCCTCGTAATAATTATTATTACCCAGGTAATAATTATTATTATCCTCGTCCCCCGCCGCAATAATTATTTATTACCCTCGTAATAATTATTATTACCAAGGTAATAATTATTATTACCCTCGTCCCCCGCCATGGTACGGCAACGCCGGGTGCTCAGGACCGACCAGCCATTAAAAAAAAAAAAAAAAAAAAAAAAAAAAAAACCAATTATTACCCCCTACAATAAACGATGTTTCAATTTCTGTTAATGAATTTGGATTCTTCATGAAATTTGTGTCAGAATGAGACCAAACAACACAAAATTCAGCGGTGTTTAAACGTTTTTATCATGCAGGAAGAAATCGGTGTTTTTAAGGGGATACCCTGGAGAGATGGCACTTCAAGAAGAACCTACTATGACGCGAGGGGTACCAGGACTGGCACAAAGTGCACCAGGGTGAAAACAGCGCCATGGCGCATACAGTAGCAGGTCACAAGGCTTACTAGGAAGCGAGCAGTACCAAGACGCAAGTAGGTAGTAATAGTACACAACGGTACACTGTAAGCCATAGCATAAACAATCCCAATTCTCAACATGACCAGCTGTCATCCACCTCTATGGATTCACTCTTTTTTCTCCCAAAGCCTCCGATCCAAACAAATATTTGAAGGGAACCGTGTGAGGGCCGATTGGGGGGGAGTGTCCCCGGAATATGCCCGGAATCCCGATGGAATCCCTCCGGTTGGGCGCTAGCCCGGAAAACCTCTGCCCATCCCCGACCCTCTTCAGACGTTGGAGGAGCCTGACGGAGAAATTATTGAGGATATCCACAACATTTTTCCTATAGCTTCGGGGATATTAAACATTTTCCACGAGGACTGTGAGCGAAATTCTCAGCCAAGCATTGAACGGAATGTCTGCATAACGCAATTTATACATCACTTCCTATTTCTACTATTTTCTTGGATGGCTCGAGAACCCCGTCGCCCGGCGGATACGCAGAATGGTGACAGAATGTGCCTCATGCAAATCTATAATAAGAGATGGGTCGTTCCAGAATTTCTAGTAAAACCTTTTCGTAATATCCAGTTCAATTTTGGTTTATTATTCTTGAAATAATATACCTATGTAATGGCGACGGAGGTCGGAAATTCAGATCGGCCTCAAAATTTGTCATTATCCATTCTCAAACACTTCCCCAGGAGGCACATCAGGCCCTCCTGTCCCCTCCGGCATTAGCCACATCTTTCAAGATGTCTAGTTTCCAAAAACACAATGTCCATCCCTGCTGTACCGAGCCATTAAGATTGTGTCTGGGGCCAGTTAGGGCCAAAACAATCCAATCTGGTTCTTCAGCGCCTGATTCACATAATTCTGCTCTTCCTCCGAAGGCTTGGCTCCTGGTATTATTTCGCCATTTCTGCTGGGGCTAGAGCCCCACCAGTGGCGGTTCTTGGTCTTCTCAAACACTCCCAGTATAGATAATATCTGTCTAATCCTTTCTTAAATCTAGATATTATCTAGATAAGTGTGTAGGTATTTAGAGTAGACTTTTAGATTTAGGGTAGGTATTTAGATGATTTAGATGTTTCAGGTTATTTCAGACGTTTAAATCTAAACATATCCTACCTACTCTATGTACCCAATCTAAATAATATTTAGATAACCCATTCTAAATAATATTTATTTACCCCATTCTTCCAGAAATCGAATCCTAAATCTGAGACTTAAAAGATTAGATCAGCTTCAGGCTCTTGGATTTGGTTTCTGGGACAAATAAACAATTTAGGAGCAATTGATTTTATCAGTCACATCGCCATCAGTCACAGCAATTACGCATAATATGAGATAATATAATAATAGGTAATAATAATATTATTATCTCATTTTTTGGATGATTCGCGTTTGGTACATCCCTATAATATTTTACATATTATGTAAAATCTAAAGGTCTTTTGATTAAAAATAGTGTGGTAGCGGTGGGAAGGGCCACAAAAGAGAAATCGAAGTAAATGTTAATAACGAATATCTGATCAACACACACGGCTAGTCGTATCTAAGCATATGCAGTCCTTTACCATGTGCATTACGACCTGTCGGCCAGTTTGAGCCAGAGTGAAACCGTAATGATATACATCAATGCCACCGTTTATTTAACAACTGATAACATCATTGAAAACAGCAGTATTGGCTCTCCTGGAAAATTGGTCAAAATGAAATAATATTATGCGTAATTACTGTGGTACTCCTCGTACCAAAATTCCTCATATCTGGGCCCTTTTCGCGTTATAGTAGTCCTGACAGTGGTTCTGATAGGGTCCTGGTACTTGAAGTGCTGGTTTTTGTTAAAAAGAAGAAAGACTCTGACATCTAATTTGGGGATAACCAGTCAGTATGCCTCAGGTCCTGTTACTACACGCATCCTGGTACTCCCTGCTTCCCACTGTGCCTTGTGTCCCGTTCCTACCTACGTCCTGGTACTGCTTGCTTCCTGTATGCCTTGTGTCCTGTGCCTATAGGCCTAAAGGTATAACTACGTCCTGGTACTGCTTTCTAGCCACTCAACTGGTTGAACGCAGCACACCTTTCAGTTTCCAGGTCACCGAAGTTGACCTCAAGTGACTTACACATTCCCATACAGACGGATATGTGTACATGAATGAGGTGTCGTCACCACAATAGGGGACTTATTGAAGAGGGTCATATAATATAGAAGCACCCCCGACCGACCTCATTGTCGCCTGTTTTCACGGCGTCGGGTCCTACCAGGTGACAATACCGCACGTCACAATGCGGTTTAATGTTCCCCTTTTCACGCCCGTTGTGTGGAAACTGACCGCCGACCATCAATTCCCTCTTGGTGAAAAATTACAGAGTGATGTTGACTGTAGTCGGACAACATGGCAACCCTGGATGAAAGCGCTGGGTCTTTGGGCCTTTCGGGTGTTCCATTGCAAATCACTTGAGGCGAAGGAAATTGGATCCCTAATACCGTCGAATACGGTCTACCGTCCGCGAGGCCCTCCGGCTTCCCTAATTGACCCGATCAGTCAATCGAGGGCTCGGCTATCAATCACGCTACAGCTCGTCGAAGGTGGATTATTGCACTTCGGCAGTCGAGCAATTCCGACCGACCTGGTACGAAACACTATGTGGAGGGATTGTGGCTCTTGAAGTGGAACGAGGCTTCCCCAGAGACCATCGGGCTGTTAATTACTATTGCAGCTCTCGTGATAATCCAGAATTTTTAAGTCAATGGTGAGAGAAGCATATCAAGGGTATCAAGGCACAAGGTGTACCAGTCCGAGGAAGCAAGCTCTATACCAGGGCGGTTTCTTCAACATCAACTTCATCGATTTCCACCTGCACAGTTTCTTCCCAGGGGTTCTCTTTAGAGACTTCTTGGGGGGTTGTAACTTTTGCGAGGTTACTTCAGCAAGTGCAGAGGTTAGCATTCATCAATACCAGGAATGTCCTCGATAGGCTTTGAATCCTCAACCTCTACATCGTTTGGCCTAACGACACTCGCACGAGGGTGTACTTTGTCAAAATTACAGATTTAGAAAAAAAGGCCTACTGCCTAGGGCCTGGACTGCGGATGGACATTTAATTTTTTGAATCTACACATCTTGATACGTACAAAGACAAATTTTGAAGCAGATCACAATTTTCGACCCCATATTTCGAATTCATAGGAATAATAGAGAGGTATAGATTCGAAAGCAAAATTTAATAGAGAGGTATTAGAAGTTTAAAAACAAGCAAATAGACTTAATTCGGATGGGGTAAATACTTCATATGGAAATTGAAAGAGTCGGGAAATATGTACGAGCCACCTGGAAAGTCATCAATGAAGCAGCGGGGAGAAAAGCTTGAGTTTATCAAAGATGGTCAGGGGATCACAAATGTAATGAAAATGAATAACCATTAAATTGAAAAATTTTTTCAACCACTGGGACAAAAGCTAGCCGATAAGATATACCAAGTTCCGATTATACCTGAAGAGGAAACTACACAAGAGTTCTGGAAGGCATCGGAAGAAATAGGTAGCTGAAAAAATAATAAATAGTTTGAGGGAGGGTTCGAGTCCGGGAATGTATAATTTTGTATAATTCATTTCCGATTGTTTATTTACTAAACAGTGCGAGTTATGTTATTATTAATTGTAAATTTTGTTTACAAACAAAGGTAGAATTACGTTTTTATATTGGTTTATTGGCGTTGATAGTATTATGATAATCATAATAGATACAATGTGTGTATTTAATGCTTTTCACGAATATTATTTCAATATTATTGATTTGTTCATATCCACGACGAACTTTCCATTGTACTCCTGTTACCGCCACATGTATCTTCTTAGGAACTTAGGTTTTTTGTGTGACTTATGTATATACTATGAAACAGTTGAAATAAGTGCTTTAAACAAATACATTCCACGAATAATAAACCAAAATACACTTAAATTTTACGTGTGACGGCTTGGAGCAGCACGTACATTTTGATTTCGGAACAGAAAGATTCGTATTCGTATTTGTACTTTGGATTTGAAAAAAATTACTATTATTATAATTATAATTATTGTTGGTGTTATTATTATTATTTAGTTATTTTTTGTTGTTGTTGAATGCTCAGGTGTGTAACCTCATGCTTATTAGCACAGCAGTCGAGACGTTCTGATGGGATTTGTTGGCTCGTGTGACTGGGGAAGATTGCATGTAGGTAGACTAGGTGGGTGGGGTATCACACGTTAGAAGAATATCGAGTAACACGCCGGCGTTTCGAGACAAGTTACATCTTTTGTGAAAGAAACACCTCCCGACGTCTTTGTGTTGTTCACGTGTGTTAACGGCGTGCCTTTTGCGACTAGGGAAAACCGACAGTGAGCTACGACAAATTACAATTGCAATATGGGGATATCAGTTTTCACGCTAAGATTTGTGAGGATTCCAGAAATTTCACGACCGCAGTCCAATATCGTCTCAAACGGCTCAAATGGAGGGTTATGATATCATACGGTCAGTTTCTGGGGAGGATCTTCCCTTTCAAGGAACATCATCCCTTTCTGGTCCGGGCGAAATGAATTTATTGACCCCACGGTGCCGCAAGGAGATTGGAAACGATGTTGTGGTGAAGATTCCGGGGAGTATCGAACCCTGCGGTTAAAGGGTCCTTCCAACCGGAACAAAACCCCTGGAGTTGGACCCCTCCCGGTTTCTTATAAGGGTTAATATATTAGGGCGAAGGTGTGGCCGGGGGATGCTGAGGTAAGCAGTTCGCACCCTCTTTCGTCGGGGCCTTCGCAAGGTCGTTTTTCGACTGTCTGCTCCCCTCTCTTTCATCACAGGTTGGGGAAGACGATAGGATGAAATGGGCAGAAAGTTGACACACCCCTGTATGATCTGTCTGGTTGAAACAAGTTACGCATGAAGACTTTTACCGGGTGAATACATGGGGTTTGTTGCCCAGTAAACAGTATGGGAGCTGCAAATGAGATCTTTCTTGCGTGGGTGCCATGCCGCGAGGAGTTCCAGGACACAAGAAGCACCCTACCAAGAAGCGAGTAGTACCTCCTGAAGGGACTTCGGGTCTCTGGAAGGGCCCCACCAGATACAGCACCACAACTTGTGGGAGATTTACACGTACCAATGACTCTGGCTCCTGGTGATTGAGGGCGCGTCCACACTAAGCCAAGCGGTAAGGTTTGTCCCATGGTAGTAAGGAAAGGAAGCCTCACTCCTGTGTTAAACGACGTTCCCAAAACGCCAACCCGGTGGTGGATTTCTAGACTTCTAGAGCTCGAAATCTCTGGATTTCAGGGTTTCTGAATTTTAGATCTCTCGATTCCAGGATCTCTGAATTTTTCATCTCCAGATCTCGGAAACTTTTTCTGGATTTCTGGATCTCTAGATTTTCAGGATTCCTGCATTTCTCGATTTCAGCATTTATGGATTTCTGCATTTCTGCCAAAGGTACAGTGAAGCTAGTCACCTATTTCTCTCCCAGTCGAAGTGTTAACGTTAAGGGCAAACGGATCGCAGAAACTGAGTTGGCGGATATGGTAGTCCCCACATCAACGCTAAAACGCATTGCTTGCGGATTGGGATGTTGAAATTAGTTGGACTTCGGCGGAGTTGAATCGCCCCCCTCGACAATCCTCTCTCTGAGCGTCCACATAATGTCCAGTAGGTAATAGTTACTTATGTACCAATTATTGGACCGTCATCAACTCTTTTTTTTTTTTTTTAATTTTATTTCATTTTTTGTTTTAGGTACCCAATAAATAGCCCTGAATGAAGATTTCTTCTCGTGCAGGTTACAATGCGCTCTAACCTATATGAATGTTTAGGTACAATTAATAATAATTAGTTAATTTAATTATTAAAACGGGGGGGGGGTCCTTTGAATATTTGTTCTAAAATTACACCTAAAAATCATACAATAATATAAAATCCTCCGAGTCACATTATGATATACACTAGGTACCTGTTGTAAGTCACCGCATCACCTAATAACCCAACTAATCCGAACGAAACAATATTTTATTTTATTTTAGGGCCTCGGGGATGGCTACCAAGAGCTCAGCCAGCCATGGCTACCAAGAGCTCAGCCAGCCATGGCTACCAAGAGCTCAGCCAGCCATGGCTACCAAGAGCTCAGCCAGCCATCGCCCCCGTTTGGGCCCGCATCTGCCGTCCGGGGCGTAGTTGCCGCCGAGACACGCACGGCCTTTGCTGCAAACGCGCCCCGAAACAGGCCCTTCCGGGATTTCTGAGCCTTGCCAAACAAGCTCAGCAAACGGATGCATGTTTTAACAGGTCCACCAGGAATTGTTGCCCTCCCAGAGAACTCCAAATATTGATTGTGCGGATTCGATTTCTCGATCTTATGACCCGAAGACAAAATTTGATGTCTTAGCAGCCTCAGATCTTCGCCACAGCAGCGCCCAAGTGAGGTATAGTTTTTTGTGATATTTCGAACCTGTGAGGTCATGATAATATCATGACAGGTTCGAAATATTCATATTTCTAATTTCATTTATATCATATTATGATATATTATATTATAATAGTATTATATATCATAATAGGCGTTTAGAATCAAAACCGGACAACTCCAAAATTTCAGAAAATGATTTTTTCACTTTCTTTTTTTTGGAATTGTCCGCTTTTGAAACTAACCCGACATTTCGGCATGTTGTTTCTCATGGTTTTAGTCCAGTTATGAACCCACACTTTTAAGAGCATAAGTAGCATTAAATGCTACAAGTTTGAACAAATTTTGTTCAAACTTGTATAAAATGTGAAAAAATCATTTTCTGAAATTTTGGAGTTGTCCGGTTTTGATGATATTATTTACTTCTGTATAATAGAAGAAAAACGTTGACTTTTGTTGCCATTTATTACTACGTACCTACATTATCCTGAGGATCTCCTGACAGTTACATTACCCTGAAAATTGCCGTTGCTCGTAAGACACTCACCCCGTCAACCCTTTTGCGTTACACGTGGATATGACGAAGGTGGAAGGTTGTTATGGCTACGAGGTTTGGCGGTTGCAGGGGGGTTTGATGTTCGACGGGTATCCCCCTCTGGCGGGGGGAAGTACAAGTTCCGGATGGTTGTTGCCTGTCGGTGGGGTGGCTTTTCCCTCGGAAAGCTCTTGAAATCCGCTGTTTACGTCTACGTCCCATGTACCTTCTCAACCCCTTCACATGTCATGGACTGTTTATATATGGATGGAAGAGCGGCATTAAGCAAGAACCCGAGCGAATGTGTTTTTCATCTAAAGCACTATGAACTCCATGCACTGCGCTCTTAGCGCCTCTAGTGTCCAAAACTCACTTTGAGAAGGTATTTCATCCACGCAAGACCTAGGCGACCCATCGGTGCTTTGAAACTAGCCATTATCTCAGAATGCTGGCTGGGAGATGACCGATTGTCAGATGTTCTGAAGTCTTTTCAAAATTTGATTTAATTATTCCACAAACGAAAAGCTCAATACGTAACCCACCGATCCGTCAACAACGAAGAACCAAAGATGTCCTGTACATTCCACAATAGTGTGACAGATAACGCCACATCCACCTTCAGGGTCTGGGTTGCCCATTTCAACTGTCTGGGGCCGCACTGTAAACCTCCTCGTGAGATTCGCGAACCACCTCTCTATCCCAAAACGAGATTTTAGACAGATCTTACCATACTCAGAGTACTAAAGGCAGCTACAAAAGCCCCAAAGTGGTGACTCCATGGTGATCCAGGATGGTGATAGGGCCCTGACACGTACTCATGAGGGCGGCAAGCCCACACCAACCCCTGTAACAGACGACTCTAGCCTCTAGATCCACAACAGAGCCACAGAACACCAGATCGATCCACCATCAGCTTCTAGATCCTGTAAGGAGGACCCCCACGCTTTACTCACATAATTTAGTATGTTACTCAAGACACCTCCCCCTAAAAGTGAGCAAATTTTGACTTTTATCCTATTTTGACATGGATAGATATGTCTTTTGACTGGGGATCATGGAAAAACGCTACGAAAAACGGGTGACGAAATTCTCACCCGCGACGAAATATTCACCCCATTATCTCGGTTAAACAAAATCATTGCTAGTGTACCTGGACGATGTTGGGGGATGCCGGGAATACTATTCCGTCTCTACCAAGACTGGTTTTCCTCATGGGGTCAGTGATGAGCTGGATCATTGACGACCAGAGTTTGGATACCTGCAGTAGAGTAACTCTACGGGTGCGATACAAGTTATTACATCAGCAACGGGGCAAAAAACATGAACGGTTTCAACGTGGCAGCCTCAGCGGTGTTTAAGTGGACTCAACTGGATTGATGTATGACGGAATATTCGCACGAAAATGCAATATCGGATGAAGAGGTGATACCGCAGGAGAACAGTACCGAAAACGAGCGAAGCCCGGCGGAGTACGGTGCAGGGGGTTGATTGCCTATGATAATGTAATTTTCCGTCCAGGCACGTGGTCGTTGGAGAGGTGAAGGGAGGATGCGGTCATGCGAGCCAACGGCAATTTAGAGGCCTTTTCGCTTTTCCTCGCAAATATTTAGACGCGAAGGGGGTTTAATGAGCTCAGCCCTTTGGAGCGTGAAGGGGACACGTCCTGTTACATACTCGTACTTGTCCGGTGAACATCACGTTGGACAAGAAGGCCGATAGTAGTGATCACAGGGAGGCCACTAGGGTGCACCTTTGAGGTCAGGAGGTACCGAGGGGAATTTGTCAAGCTGCATAATTAGGTAGTAGAAGCTAATTTTCACGTTGTACTAAGCTGGCGAGATGAGAGCGGACTGGTTGGCTAGTTGGGGGGTTCACGGGTTTTTTCAAGTACATTAGGTGGTGCTGGTGCTCCAATGAGGCTGTTCGCCGCCGCCTGTAGGATAGCAAAAGCTTGAAACCAGGGATTCTCGAGCGCCGGTGCAGCCACGCTCGGCAGCAATTGGCAAGGGGCTAGCGAGGCCTCTGGAAGACTCAAGACTCGGCAACTCCCCTAACTTTGATCGGCTGTATCTCCATTACTATGAGGTTTAGGCGAAAAGTTGTTAGGTATCTACAAAAGTTATTATGTACCTTTAATTATCTGCAAGTTTTAAGATAATTGTTTTGGTTAAAAATCGCTTAGTTTGGAAGTTATGAACAAAAAACCGAAACAGTCGAAACATTTTTAGGTTTTTCGGCCCTCTTCAAGTCGAATTGGATAACTTGACAAGAGTCATCCAACAGCATCCCCAATACCCAGTGAAATGTCAAATGAAATATCTCATCCGTTTTTTTTTTTTTTTTTTCTTCAATTTTTGCCATTTTGAGAAAATTCCTCTAACTTTAATCGGCAGTATCTCGATTAATATGAGGTTTAGGAGGAATATTCTGAGTACAATGTTTTAGTAAATTTAATGATCTACAACTTTTAATATGATCGTTTTGGTCGAAAACAGCTTAGTTTGGAAGTTGAGCAAAAAACCGAAATTGGTTGTAACATTTTAAAGTTTTAAGGTTCTTCAGCTCGCCCCATGTTATCGGCGATCGAATTGGATAACTTGACAGTCATCCCACAGCACCCCCCGAACAACGTAAAAGTAAAAAAGTACATAACTACTTGTAAAAGTTCCATCAAGTAGCCCCCCCCCCCCCTCTCAAAATTAACTGATTTAATCTCATTTTTTGCTGTAATTTTTTTGACTCCGTACACCAGTCAAAGCCCCAGGATAATGCCCGTAATCTCTCGCACCGAAAGGTGGCGGCTTTGCCCGATAAATCACGAAATATTCAACATTCTCCCCGAAAAACGGGGTCCCGCGACGTATGCGACATCACGTAGCCCGCCGGGCGATCAACAGACGGGGAAAGACCTGCTTTATTTCGAGGATCTAAAATAAATACAATTACACCCCACCAAAAGTCGGCGAAGGAGATGAGGACTCCCAAGAAAAATCCTCCCCCAACAGCTGGACCGTACGTGCGCCCGCATAATTCCCAGTTATGAAAACGAAACAAACAAAAAATACTAAACGGAATTACGAACAAAACGATAAAGCCTTTTGTCAAAAAATTCCCCAATTCCGGAATCACCTCATGAAAAAATTACCCCACAACCTAATTTTTTATTCCAACAACGCGTTTACTTGAGAACATATTCAAGAGTAAAAATGGGGGGAACGTTTCCGTAAGCCCCAAGTTTCAGTTCCCTCGTTTTCCAACCATTAGTGCTCCATTAGTCCAATCCGACCTTCTCAGAGCTCTCCTTAATATATTATTAAGCTTCCGAATTTCTTACTTTGTTCCCTTCCCGTAAGTATTGCTTTTTTTTTTCTTAAAAAGACGATTTTTTTTCTCTTCCCCTTTTCTTCTTTTTTGTTTCCTTTCTTTTTAATATTCCGTTTTCAAAGAAGGTAAAAAAAAAAAAGATTGATAAGACGATGGGGGAAGTTTTCGAGAGGAGTAAGTAATGCGTTTTCAGATTCGAACTGAACTGAATTTCATAAGAGAACGTTTTCACTCAATTCGGTGGGCAAGTCAGGACTTTGAGAAAGAAACTCCGATTTTTTATGGAATTATTTCGTTTTTAATTGGGCCTAAACTCCGTCTGGTAGTATTATGGTTCTTTGAAAGGGGGTTTGACGCGCGAAACTGGTTTGGAAAATTTCGATTGTGTAGTTTGAAAACAACAAAAATCTGTTTGAAGAGCCATAGAACCAGATAGAATTTTTGTAGGACAGGTTGAACAGGTATATAATCAGTTTAAAGAGCTGATTAACCGGTTTGGTTAACCCGGTTCCTGATATGGGATTGAAGGGCATTAAGAGCTATGTAAAAGTATTGAAACAGTCTGTTAAGTGAGAGAACTGGACTCAAGAGTTCTAGAAGTGGTCTCAAGAACTTTGCAAGAGGTCCTGAGACGAATAACTGGTTTGTAGAGTTCTATAGCCAGTTTGAATAGCTTTTGAACCGGTTTGAACAACTGCATGGACGTTGAAGAGCAGTAAAGGCTGTTTGAAAAGCTACAGAAACAATTTGAATGTAAAAAACAGGTTAAAGGGCTGAAGAATCCCTATCCGAAGAGATCCAAACTATTCAGGTTGTGTGAGTTCAGGTTGTATGTTTTGAGATTGAAAAAAAATTCACTTTTTTTTAGTATTTGTATATTATTCTTGGAATACTACACCTATGTAATCGCGACGGAGCTCGAAACCTTGATCGGCCTCAAAATTTGTCTTATTTGATTTATTATGGAAAATTGACAATAATTGACAATAATTGTCAAATTATTTGAATTATTATTATTATTATTATGGGAAATTGAGGAGTTGGCCGAATTCACAACCAGACGATTTTGCAACCAGCTAACAGTCTTTTAACTGTTAATAGCCGACAGAACCTGTTTAAAGTGCTGTAAAACTGGTTGAGGAGCTGTAGAACGTTTTCGAAGAAAAAATCTGTTTGATTGCCATAAATTTAAAAAATGCCATTAAATAAATAAATAATAAATAAAAGTTAGTTAAACATAAATGAAACTTAAAGAGCCAGTTTGAACAGCTGTGAAAGTGGATTCAAGTGCAATTGTCAGCTAAAGATAGGGTTTTTGATGTACCAGGCTTCTCAGCACTGGAAGACTCAGTGTCACAAAATATCGTCCAAAGAGCCTCGTAACAACTTACACAGTTCGACGTCGAGGATTAAGGCGTCTTTTGTCCACATCGACAATCCCTTAAGTCGGTACACATGTTGCGTTGTAGTTATGACTCACAGGGGCGTCCGGGGTGTGACATTAGTTCCGCCCCAGTGCCATATTGGAACAAACCCTTAAACCCACAGAAGGCCCCCGTAGAAAATAACTTTTCATTATTATTGCCGTTCGACCTTACGGGGACGGTCCAGAAATGAAAATCGGCGAGGGGGTTTTGTCTTCCCCTCCCGCAGCAGATTCCCTAATGGATGTTGGCCGGCTTTTGTTGGGAGAGTCTAATTGCCTGAGAGACAACTGCCATCGATTCCCGATGCTGCGGAACGTGCTTCCGCATGAAACTTGAACAAAACTCACGCTTTTGGGGCTCCTTTTGTGGATCTCCCCTCACCGGTTAAATAGCCTTTTTCGGGTACAACTGCCCTCTCCTGACTCCTCCCCTGCGATATTGTGACTCGCCCCATTTGAACTGTCGCGGATTTGAATTGACTTGAACAAACACCCGCCTTAGATTACTAATTCTGCCCACAACCGGCGTGTTCTGCGGAGTCAACAGATTGCAAGTGTTGGGGGAGTTTTTGACATTTACAGGGGAAAAAATTACGCGAGGGGTAATTTGTTGATTGTCAAACATCGTTGTAGAGCCGTTGGAGAGGTCTGGGACACCCATGCATCGAATCGGGTGGAGATTTCACGAAGAGGTTTGATGTAATTTTATCAAAATACTAGGGGGCCAACCCCCTGCTAGCAACGCTAACCCACCCCCAATCGTTTCCCACCTGGCCTCAGACCCATCAACTAGTTTTCCCATATTGTGTAGTTTTTTCTTAAAGAAATGTTTTTTATTGGAAGGGGGGAGGGGGTTGAAGAAGGCTGTGGAGGCATTTTGTGGTGGCAGCTGCGTCGCCTTCGGACACAACACAGCCCACCGCCATCCCAACATCCTGTCAACTGCTCCAGCCCATATTTTTTGACCGCTTTTGACGCAACTGTTACGGCACTTGGCGCAACTTTTTGGTGGTTTCAGGTTTTTCTCATCGTCCATTCCCAAAACTAGTTTTTGATATTTAAAAAAAATGAAAATGAAGCCTCGTTGTCAGCTGGCCAACTTGGCTTCATGGAGGAAAGAAGGCACCGATTCAGCAGCCCCCATCGGGGGTTCTGGATGGTAATGAATGCTCTTGCTGGTCAGAAGACCCACTTGATTTCCTGGAGGAAAGAAAGCACCTATTCAGCAGCCCCGCCGGGGGTTCAGGACGGTAATGAAAGTTCCTCCTGGTCAGCAGACCCACTTGGAGGAAAGAAAAAGCACGTGGTCAGCTGGCCCACTAGGGGTTCTGAACGGTAATGCAGGCTCCTGGTCAGCAGATTCACTTGGCTTCTTGGAGGAAAGAGGGCACCTGTTCATGAAGCCCACCGAGGCTCCTCTCGAGGGATGCTCGTTATAATGAAGGCTCCTGGTCAGCAGGCCATCAACATAATGACAAGTTACCTACCTTCCTGTCCCAACAGTTAATCATGCCGCTCACTCAACCCTATCAATCAACCATATCAAGGAAGAGCGTTTGATCCTTCATAGTGGAACTCCGAACACGCGCAGGCTTCTGGAGATTTTCTTTTGACGCTAACGAGAGATTATTCTCAACTATCCATCACTTCCCTTTTGTGTTGGCGTCCCTGCGCTATTGTTGACGTCATGCTCTCAATCCTACGTGTCTGAGTTAGTTACGGCGTATTCAAAATTCATACGCGCTTTGTCATAATTTCCATTAAACCGTTCATTGATTGTGGAGCTTGAAGCGGGAAAAATAACTGCCGGGAAATATTCACCTCTGGCAGAAATATTCCGCATACAACGAGTTATTTATGGAGATAAGCTTCCGGTTTCTGGTGGCCATCTAGAAAATATCCAATGGACCAGAGGACGTCCGATCCCATCAGTCTGCTAATGCACTTGATGGTTGGAGAGCCCTTAAGAGGTTGCGGAGGAGAAGTGGGGGGATGTGGAGGGGGTTTATGACTGCAATGCGGCGGCGATGTACAGTGATTATCCAAACAGTATTTATATGCCGCTGTAATGGACTTGGCCCGAGGGGAGGAGGTGGAGTTTTAGTTTATTTACTCCGGTGCAGCCTCATGGGCGAGCTTCGTGTATTATGGAGGTCTCGCCGGCCTCAGGGACGGGTTAATTATGGCGGAGCGGTAATACCAGTCAACGCTGTTGGCAAATATTGGAAAGTAGTCGTAACATGATGTTACTGCGGTGGTTGGGGAAGGATGAGGGCGACGGAATGAGCGTCTGGTCACCTAAATTACGAAAAAATCCACCATCCTAGGGCAAAATTAGTAGGCCTGGAAAAGTAACGGTTGTAAAGGGGTAAGTAAAGTGAGTTTTACGTCAAGGTTTTTGACCTCTTGGGCCTGACATGACGGGGCGCTAATTAATTAATGAATCACTTTAACCCAGCTGCACTTTTATTCCCAATTTTTCCATGGTCTTGCTCTTCTTCAAAGAACACCGCTGACCAGGAGCCTTCATCATCCCACGAACCCAACTGATGCAACCAAGACGGATGACCAGGAGACATCATTTCCGCCTTATTCCGCGGTGGTGGATCCATCCTTTCAATGCAATAACCCCCCCTTTCAGCACCTTCATCGCCAGAACTACTTCTCATCCAGTCTCAATACAGAGGAAATTTTATCGACTTCCTCCTCCTCTATCAGGTCAATCTGCTCAACTTCCCCTGACAACCGCCTTATTCCGTTTGATTATTCCTGATCCCAACCTGAGCGCAAAACTTGGCCGAGTTTCCGTCGAAAAGCGGAGGTGTTAAGTTTTTCAATCAATCAAACAATATGGACTTGTCAAAAACAGCTAATTGAAAAACTTCTCCTATTACGATAGAATTTCTCCAAGTTTCTCTCCGTGTTTCGGAGACTCAGGAGGATAAAACGGGTTGAGAAGTGGAACACTGAGGCGTTGAACCGATAAATAATAGGGATACCTAATTGTTTGCGATACTTTCCGGTTGGCATTTTCACTCTGTGAGGATTTCTCAGTAGAAGTGATGAAAATATGACGCACCTGTGTTGCTGGACGGTGCCGTTCATTTCGTTCATATATTCGGGCGGGGATTTCACCGGGTAAGCTCGAGGACTGCTGGGTATCAGGTAATCTGGAACAGGAAACAAAAAAATCAAATTCATGTGGGGGTTCCAATGAGCTCATGCAATAGCTTAGGCGTGATGCCGAGACAGACAGACAGACAGAGACGAAGCCGTCTCCCAAATGTCGTTCCAATAAAACGTAACACTTTTTGTCAGTTAGCTCAAGGCTAAAGCATGTTCCATGCAAAAAGAAAAAAGCCCAAAACGGCTCTGACGGTGGACGGACATTTCGTTATTGGAATCTACTTGTCTCGAAACATAATATGTTATAAAAAAAAAAAAAAAAAAAAAGAGACGATTTAAGACGAAATAGTCTATTTCCACGATAAAAATATATAAACTTGTAGACGCGTTTCGGTTGATTAGACCATCATCAGTACAATACTGATGATGGTCTAATCAACCGAAACGCGTCTACAAGTTTATATATTTTTATCGTGGAAATAGACTATTTCGTCTTAAATCGTCTTTTTTAAGATGGATTCCCACTATCTCGCCGCATCCACCTTACATTATAATATGTTATGTTATAACATTATATTATAATGTTAAATTTTAAGGCCGTTCCGAATTATCGACCTCCGTTGCGATTACGCGCCATCATCTGGTTCAGTTTAGGCAACTAACCACCTTCAAAGTTCACTACATCTTGTAGGGGTCGCGCTTCTGTCACGATCCCCCCACCTGTCCACTACCGGGCTAGCGTTTTGGGAACGCCGTTTAACACAGGAGTGCGAGTCCTTTTCCTTTCTTCCATGACTTTGTACCTAAAGTTTTACCGCGGTTCAGCTTATGGAGCTTAGACCAGAATTAAGCAATGCTGAAAATCCAGCTTACAGTACAACTCGTTGAAGTGCAATTGAACAAATTAAATCTGTTCAGTTGAAGAGCCACAATCTCGGCTGGAAGTAGGGTTGCCAGGCCTACTATAATATAGTATTATATTATATTATAATATAGTATTCTACTACATTTTTAGGTCTAACTACTATATACTATATACTTCGAGATATTTATATTTTTAGAAAACGGAATATTGAAGAAAAAAGTACAAACCGTTTTGGAAATTAATTCCCATTCGTCAATACTTACAGTAATGAGTGGAGTAATTTCTCTGCGCTTTATATTTTCAATTTTGGGATAATTTTCTTTGAAAATCTAGATCGCGCTCCTGAAAATCAGTTGCTCCAAAAGTGGTCCAAAATGGGCAGGAGCAGTTGACAGGACGTTGGGATGGCGATGGGTCCAGGGGTGTCCCACAGGGACTGGGGCTGGCTGGTGTAGCCAGCACGGAGTGGCCCCCTAGTCTACTAGGTACATTAAGCCGCAACTCAATGAGAATCTTTTTTTGGTATCTTTATTCAAGGGTACTATTAGCGGTCCGCAAAATTTGACAAAAAAATCCTAAGTACGATTTTTGGATTTTTTTAAATTTCACTAGATTGACAGTAAAATATTTTCCACGGGGTCTCTTTCCGTGCATTATCACTTTCACGTCAGTCCACTTCATTTTACGGATGTGCTGGGAAATGGAGCTGGCAAAACGGGGGACACGGTAGAAACCACCCATTCAAAATGTAATGTTTTGGTGCGGTCTGCAGGTAAATTTATGCAATTCATCCCTCGGGCGTTCGCACAAGTCAGAGCTGTGGAAGGGGGTTCGGTGAGAGCATTTCTCACCACTCCATCATTTATATAAGGCCCTTTTGGCCCCTTCAACCCGTTTCCTACCCAAAAGGGAGACGACGCCGAGGTGGTAAGCTCGAAATATAGGCAGCTTCCCTCGGCCGGGTTTTGGGATGTGGCTTTTAAACCGTTTCCGTAATATCAGATTCAAACGGGGAGGAAAAGGTTTAGGTAGGCCGTGTACTAACAGTAAAGTAAACCAGGGGTACCTGTGCCGACTTTCCCCTTTATAAATGATTCTCCCTTCATCTTAACCCCAGAGTTGGGTACATTTCCTGCAGTCTCCTTATATAAAAGGGCTTTTTCCGAGGGTGGGACGTTTTGTAACTCTACATCCGGTGTATGAGGGATCGTATCACATAAAGAGGGGCGACCGCTAATAATTGAACAGCTCTGAAAAATTCACGCATGTACCAATCCACCCCTCAGAGGTAATTAAACATTCGGCAACCCCAATTCTTGAGGGTTTGGCACAATGTTTTCAGGCGGGGATAAGTAATGAATTCTCTTTGTTTCATACTATTTATTTACCTCTGGAATTACCCATTTGCCATTTTTGTTTCGGTCTGCATACGAGGATTATTTATTTATGGCGGCCACAAATGAATTTTCCCTCGCAAGAACTTCAACACTAAACACAGTCTCCTCGTGAAAAACGCGGCAGGTTTAGCACAATTTGCTATTCTTTTATCATTCGTTAATGATGACGTTACTTTGGTCGTTTTGAATGTTAATGAGGAAAAAGTTAAAAAAAAAAAAAAAAAAACGCTACAAATTTAACACGAAGGTATTAACTATTATTATTATTATTATTATTATTAATTATTCTTTGATTTAGAACAAGAATTGTGCAAAAATTAATGCAGTAAATAAAAAATTATTTTAAAACCGCTGCAAATTTTACACAAGGGTTTATTATTCTTTGATATAGGTTCTGTGATTTATTTGTGAAAAAAAAATTTTTTTTTTCAAAATTGTTCAAAACTTTTTTTTTACCCGGAAAATATTCGAACTTCTGGTATTTTTCTTAAATCCCATTTGTAGCCCCATGAAAGCCCTGTAGATCCCCACAGTGAAATCGGATCGTTCCGGGACCCCAAAAAATGGATTCTACGTCCAAAAATACTTCGAAAACGACACCTCACTCGACCCCAAAAACCGGATCGGATGCGTCCGAAATTACTCGGAAATCGACACCTCGTTTGACCTCCTGTGATCCTACATAAACCGCATTTGCAGCCCCACGAAAGCCCCATAGGTCCCCACAGTGAAATCTGGAGTGTTCTGGGACCCACGAAAATGGATTCTACGTTCAAAAATACTCGGAAACGACACCTAACTCGACCCTATATCCGAAAACCTTCGAAAACCCATCCCGTAGCCCCACTTCAACCCCACGGGTTTGGACGATCGGGCTGAAAACCTTGCGGGCACAACTAGATGGTAAACCGAGTATTTTGTTAACATTTCAGATTTAAAAAATAATTTCTACTGCCAAAAATGGCTCGGACGGCAGACCAAAGTTGGAATGGGGTCGAGTTGGGTGTTGTTGGCGAAATATTTTGACACGTCTATGTCTAAGGCGAGGGGGTCAGGAAAAATTTGTGTAATGATGGAAAACATGCAACGTTTTTTCGGAGACTTCACGTTGTGCTAGAAAGATGAAATTTGGTGTGGATGTTCTGTTTGGGATGAAATCCAAACACATTGTGTTTGACTCGGACCTCCTCGTTTTTGAGATCGGGCCACTTTTAAGGGTAGTTTACAGGGATCCATAAATGAAAACATGAAAAGTGTTTATGAGGAGGATTACTGGGTTACTACTTCTGTTGGTAGTAATAAGCGTTGTTTTGTTGTCATGACATAGACATGAACTAAAAGGTCTCCCCATAAGGGAGATTTATGGTTTTCTAAATGACGCAGAACTAATTTTTGCACATTTTACTTATATGAAAGAATAATAAAAGCCCAGAATATACCCGAAATTGGGGAGGAGAGGATACAATTCCCAAGCGCCCAACGAACGCAACACCTTACCGACATCTGAAGTAGCCAGCGCCCCTCGCGGAGGCTCGGAGAGAGTAGCGCATTATCGATCTGTCATTCCGGATCATAGAGCAAAAGAGACCAGGGATTGAGGGAAATCTTATAGACCTTACACGCGCCCCTACAAGGTGAAGATACACTGTGTAACGCCCCCCAAGAACGGAGCCCAGAGTTCACGGACCACAAGCGCTCCAGGCCTGGTTATGTTCGTTCAAATTAAACTCCCCGTCTAAATTTACCAATCATTGGAATTCGTTCTTTCGGGATTTAGTTTAAAAATTTGGATATCCAGTTTTTTTCGCAATGGGTTTTCCAATTTACGCCGTAGGCGCCCTGAATTAATTTAACAACGTAAAACGGCGGCTGCCTGTGCATTGTTTTGGGTGCGGGTTTATTATGTTGTGACTAGGGATTGCAATCCCGAACGTTTTTCTGAATCCCGGGATCCCGGGATTTTTCAGAGGCAATCCCGGGATCCCGGGATCAATCCCGGGATTGATGATTTTTGTATGAACGTGAAAAAATTGATTAAAAACGACGAAAAACTTGTTTATTTACAATAATTGTAAATTATATAAAATATTACTTCTCTCATGAAGGAGAAATTTCACTTATGTACTCAAAAAATGTGCTTTTAGAAATCATAATGTTGGATCTTAGAAAGCATTCAAAGTTGGATCAGCCAATTTGCTTCTTAGCTTTGTCGAAAATAGTCCTGCTACTCAAAAGGCCCTCTCAGCTTCTACGGAGGTCAGTGGGATAGTCCTACGTGTTCTGGTTGTGCTTAAATTGAAGCTGAATCACTGCTCTACAATTTCATTCCTCATAACTTTCCTCGTGGATGAATTCGGGATGAATATCATAGCCGATATTCCGTACTGAAGAAGGATAAAACCACGATTTCTAAATTTGGGGGAAAATGGTCAATGTTTGAAGAGGGTTAATCTCGGGGCCCATTGGTCCTAGAAAGCTGCCGTTGCGCTCAAATGGTAGCAAATCTTGTCTACTTGAAAATAGTATACAGTGACTTTTTCGTTAGGGAGCACATTTTTGAAGCTAAAAGCCAAGAACTGAAAAAAAAAAAAAAAAAAAAAATCCGAAAATTTCGCGGCTTTTCGAGCATCCAGCATTAAATTTTAGCACAAGGGTTTCGAAGCTGGTACCGTCCCTGATAACATTTTAAAAAAAACGCTGCAAATTTTACACAAGGTTTATTATTCTTTGATATAGGTTAGTTGCGCAAAAATTATTTCTGAGTCAAAAGAAAAAATGTTGGAAAAAAATTTTTTGGATTTTTTTTTTTTTTTTCAAAAAAATTGTTTTTCAAAAAATTCTTTATTCTTTACTCGAAAAATATTTAACCTCCAGGGATCCTTCAAAAATCCCATATTTAGCCCCATGAAAGCCCTATAGATCGCCACAGTGAAATCGGATCGCTGCGGGACCCCAAAAAATGGATTCTACGTCCAATAATACTTCGAAAACGACACCTGACTCGATCCCATAGCCGAAAGCCTTCAAAAACCCCCTTCTGTAGCCCCATTTTAGCCCCATAGCGCCCCACGGGTTTGGGCGATCGGGCTGAAAACCTTGCGGGCACAACTAGATGGTAAAGCGAGTATTTTGTCAAAACTTCAGATTTAAAAAAAATTCTACTGCCCAAAACGGCCCGGACGGCGGACGGACATTTCGGATTTAGAATGTAGACCTCTTGAAACGGATAATGTCAAATTTTGAGGCCGATCGGAGTCGTCCACCTCCGTCGCGAAAACATAGGTGTATTATTCCAAGAATAATAAACCAAAATATTCTATTCTATTCTATATTCTATTCCTAACCACCTCACGCCCCTCGTACTTCTCTTCCCCCACCTCTGGAACTTCCTACTGTTCTAGTTAGTCATGAGAGTTTGATCTCTTTCAGGTGAGGATAGAAGGACCCATTGAAGAATTGCCTTACGATAATTGGAAGGACCTGTACGACTCTGAGCCGCTTTTCTGCAAAATCCGAGCGGTCGTGTGCCACCAGGGGACTTCCATCGAGTGGGACGAGCTCAAGAAGCACCACGATCAGATCCTCAACGAATATAAGGAAGGAGCCAACGCCCTTGCCAAACCCGACCACGTGTAAGTGTTTTACTGATACTGTTTACACAAATTTGGTCATTTTGCGCTCACAATTTATACTTGGAATAATTTTTTCACCGAGCGCCGAAATCTGTTGACGGTTGCTGCCACCCTACGAGCAAAATTTCGTCTTCAGACGTGTTCCTCACTTTGACGAAAGCTTTCAATTGTTTCAGGGTCGCCTACAAGATCTTCCCGTCGATGATCGAGTTTTACGAGTCTCTTGGGCCCAGGATCGCAGACAGAGTCATGTACCTCAAAGAAAAGAACAGCTGGAAGAACGAGAGAATTGCCGCCTAAGTGAATGCCGAACATTTTGACATTCTCATCTGGGGCTCATTCTCACATATTTTTATTAATTTGTCACTTTTTTAATAATAAACGAAGCTTTTCGTAGTTTTGTGGTTTTGACTGGACTGTCTGAATATCTCACAGCTCAATGTTCGAAATGAAAGCCTGACCTAGTTGGTAAACATTATTACTGCCTGCATAATAGGGATCGTGACGGGACTGAAAAGAGAGCGTTCTGGTGGCGAAATTGATATCACTGACCGAGCTGATGAATAACAGGTTCGTTCCAGGTTTGACGGACTGTTAACAGAAATCGACGGAGACATGCGCAGTTGAGAAAACTGCTGTTCCAGGTCGCCGTCGCCGCCTGTTCCAGGTCGATTTGTAGGTTGACAGCAGTTCAACTGCAGTCGGACGGAAACCGACAGCTCGAATGAGTTCGGTTGGGAGCTGTCGACTTGGATAACCCAGTTGAAACCTCTCTCATAACCTCCTTTATTTTGGTGCTTGACGCATCAAGTTGTACTCGCGTCCTCCCAAAGTCCTCGTATATACCCTCAAACACTTTAAATGACTCATTCCCGCCCTTATGATACTCCTCTCTCGAAAAAGGTTGATTATTCTGAATACAATTATACAATTTTGTTGACAGTTCGCGTTCCAGGTTAGAAGGTGGGCTGTTCGACAGAACTCGACAGACGAAGGCATTGGGACTGCTGTCGACAGCTGTCTGTTTTGTCAACAGACGCCGTCAGACCTGGAACAAACCTTATTGTTTACGTTGAGCCTTGTATCGCATGTAGGAGAAGGGAGAAAAATAAAGGCGTAGAACAGAAGCTACTGACTTTTATTCCAAATCAAACTTTTTTTTGGACTTTTGTCCAGCTAGAGTGGCGAAAAAAAAAAACAGTGCGCCGCCGCCGACCGCAGACGCGTCAGGGAAATTCCAGGGAAGACAGGGTTTGTTGTTGGAGCTGAATGGAAAGATGACTGTCGGAGAGTGAAATGGCTCTCCGTTCGGGAGTCAATAATTATTATATTATGAAATGAGGGTTAATTGACTGATCTCTCTCCCAGGCAATCAGGAGGTATGGAAATTAGTTCCAAAGGGTTGTGACCCTAAGCGTATTTATTATACAGTGAAATAAATATATCGTTCGTGAACATCCTAACACCCGATACCGAACGCGAAATGTCTTCTCACGAGACGTGGGAGCTAGCCCAAGCTACTCATGAGGGTCGCTGCAGTGTAAATCGCCAGGGACTTCATCTTAACGACGTAGGGGTCCCGGGGGTCCTGTCCGGAGTTGCTTGGGCTGAGAAGAGAGTCCCGGAGGTCCAGGTGACGATCTGGAAGGTCCAGGAGATAGTCGACTCCCGGGCCTACGACGGGCAGACGGGCATACGCTCGCTCTGACTGTCTGGAATGCACTCACCCTGATGCAGCATCCCCTCAGTCCCTTTATCCGAATCCCTCGTTCACGTGAACGTGCCAAACCAGCCTTGATTCGCCCTCTACTTGGAGGCCGGTCAACACAACAGATTCTGCTGTGTCGAGACGTCACGTCCGCCGGTTTCGTTAACCGGACCGCTGTCCAGGATCGATCTCGACAATGGACAACTCTATCTTGTGGTAATTGAGGTCGATAATCGACTGTCTTGGGCCAGGCACACAGAGGTACTTTCATCTAAGCTTTCCTCCAGCATATTTATGCTGAGAAGATTGGTTGGCGCGGTTTCTCCTGAGGTTCTACGCACAGTGTACTGCGCTTGCTTCCATGGAAGCAGACTAGAGCAGCGTACAGGATCCCTCTATGGGGGAACTCATCTCATCTCTCGCCCAAAATATTCGTTCTCCAAAAAAGTGAAACAATGTAATTAATTTGTGGATGGACCTTAATACAGTAAACCCTCACTAACAGCGGTTTTTGCCTAAATGCCCTTAAACCTTGAAATCGATGGATGCTGCTCCTTTGACGTGGAAAACCCACAATATCGCACATTGCTTTTACAACATCAAGGAATCCATCGATAAAATTATGGCCTGGAGTGGTCGGGGTGATGGATCCAGAAAAAAATTTGACTGGTTCGGAAACAGCAACGTTGGGTGAAATTTTAGAGATCGCTCATAAACTGGAGGGTGAGGGATTTTCTGAAATATGGTTCAGGTGGTTGAGTGGGACTCCCTTATGGAAAGCTTTCATGGATATCGCTCCTCCGGAGTAATAGTGGTATAAGTAAGTCTAAAAACAGCTGTTTTGAGTTATATATACCATTGGGTAGCTCGCGACGAGCTTAACATGGGGGTATTATTGGTTTAAGCATAGTTCAAAAATTACTCGGGAGAGAGCAGATGAACCGGTATGTTTTCCATGCAGATTACCGACATTTCGTTTGAAGAAGGTTGGTTCATCTCTAATGAGCCGCTATCCGTCAGAAAAATCAGGTATTAACCTTATTTTTTTCACTTCAGTACTGGTATATTTCAAGAAGTACCGCTGTTCAACCAAGAAAATATCCTTTTTTGTGTGCTTGCAGTGGCAAAACCGGATCATTTCAAAAATGTACCACTACTATTCCAATACTAACGTGTGTCATCCCGTGTGTTCATCAGTACAGTAGTGGATCATGTCAAGATGTACCATCCATTTGGGCCCAATTTCTTGGGATAAGAGTGGTACATAATTGAAATTTAATTGATTTTAATACATGCGCGTCGTGAATGAGAAGGGGGAGAAGAAGCTTTGGGAAAACCTGAAAGGTAGATAATAATATGAAAGCCTGAGAAGCATCGGATATCGGAAACAAAGCCCTCGTGTCTGCAACACGCTAACAAATATGTGAAAAATCTTAAATTGCGATTTCCCAAAAGTAAGGTTTTTGGACTTATACCACTATTCCTCCGGAGGAGCGATATATCCATGAAAGCCTATAAGCTATCCACAGTGAAATTGGATCGTTCCGGGACCCCAAAAAATGGATTCTACGCTCAAAAATACTTCGAAAACGCCACCAAACTCGACCCCATAGCCGAAAACCTACAAAAAAACCCTCCTGTAGCTCCAAATTAGCCCCATAGCGCCCCACGGGTTTGGGCGATCGGGCTGAAAACTTTGCGGGCACAACTAGATGGTTAACCAAGTATTTGGTGTAGGTGAACCTATACAAAATATATTTTGTCAAAATTTCAGATTTTAAAAAAATTCCTACTGTCCAAAACCGCCCGGACGGCGTACGGACATTTCGGTTTTGGAATCTGGACCTCTTGAAACGGATAATGTCAAATTTTGAGGCCGATCGGAGTCGTTGACCTCCGTCGCGATTACAAAGGTGTAGACCTACACCTGTGTATATACACATGTGTATTATTCCACGAATAGGTAATAAACCATAATCTGTACTTCGGAAGGACATAAAAAATAGATTTTGCGTCCAAAATTACTCGGAAAACTACACCTTATTTGAAACCTTCAAAAATCCCTTTTGTAGCCTCCTGAAAGCCCAATAGATCCCCACAGTGAAATCGGATCGTTCCGTCACCCCAAAAAATGGATTCTACGTCCAGAAATACTTCGAAATCGACACCTAACTCGACCTCATAGCAGAAAACCTTCAAAAAACCCTTCCCGTAGCCTCATTTTAGCCCCATAGCGCCCCACGGGTTTGGGCGATCGGGCTGAAAACCTTGCAGGCACAACTAGATGGCAAACCGAGTCTTTTGTCAATATTTCAGATTTTTCAAAAACCTGTTTAATAGGTAGGTGTCGTATTCCGAGTAATTTTGGACGTTTTTTTTTTTTTTTTTATGCCCCCACTTCTGTCCAACCTAATAAGTAAGTAGGTAACTATTTTTAATTTTTTCAAAAATATTTCCTTTGGTACAGAATTAATTTTTAATTTTTTCAAAAATGTTTCCTTTGGTACAGATTTAATTTTTCATAATTAACCTATAGGTACCTATCAAAGAATAGTAACACTTATTCACTTTATACATTTTATTCATGGAATTTTCGCATCATGAGATGTTTAAGGGCAATGTTGAGTCCCAGAGGGGTCAAACATTTAGTATAGGTACCTAACTAAGAATAATAATCATTGTTATTATTTTTATTCATTGTTACCTACTAAGTTGTAGCCCTCTCGCGGAACCACAGAATCTCTACAAGGCCTGTAAGGTCTGCGCGTTCGGCCCGCAGACCTAGCTGTGTAGACCTTACACGAACACCAGCGGAGTTCGTGCAACATGCCACATCGAACGACCGCGAAGGGTGTGGCCCCGTCCTCGTCATCACTCAGTCTTCTCCCAGCAGCTCTACGGGGAGGTCATGTTGGGGTATTTTTTAAATTTAAATGTAATTTCAGCCCAATTCATTTGAAATTATCTCCACTTATCGCACAATGTGATATTATCATCCGGGAGAGTAACGAATAGAAAGAAAGTTGTCGCGTTGCCATGTTTTAGACGAAAACGTATTTGGTATGAACTGATTACAATAATAATTATTGTAAGATGAATTATTCATCTTTTACGAATAATTATTGTTTCTCACTCGCGGTATTTTCTATTCATGAAGCCCACAAACCCTCCTGATTGGTTTATTTAGTTCAGCATCAAGTTGATCTCATTGAGGGATTCTCTGTCTCTCTTGTTGAGCTTTTTTTCTACCGTTAATGAATGTTTTATTATTCTCGTGAGTTTTTTTGGAATCGGCCTCAAAATTTGTCATTTCACGTTTCAAGATGGGTACCTAAGTTCCAAAACTGTAATGTTCCCTCCCGCCGTCCGAGCCCTTTTAGGCGGTACCTAGGATTTCTTTTTTAGAGTCAACAAATCTGAAATTCTGACAAAATTTGTACACATTTAATGTTGTGCCTGCAAGGGACAGTCAGTTCGCGATGTGGCAAACTTGAAATTCGTATGTGGAGGTTAGGGAGAGAAATCGCCTGTTGTTGCAGTTTTAAAGGGGGGGGGGGGGCTATGTCCGGGGAAGTAAACATTTTTAAAATCAGGGGACTGAAAATTACGCTTTAAAGTATTGCAGCACAAAAAATTAATAGAATATTGATTCATTTCATTTGGTCAAAGCATCTTAAATAAAAATCTAATTATTTATTGTGATCATTTCAGAGTAATAAAATATTTTCCTCGTTTCGTTGGGGGGGGGGGGGGGGGGCTACAATTATAGGGTCATGATGGGTTTCGAGCAACTTAACTCAACTACAGCCCAGAGTAGGCCTACCTACCTAACTTGAAGTAGTTGAACCTATACCTACTCAGGTTTATACTTAAAAATAAAAAAATAAAATAATAATAAAAAACCTCAGTATAGGTTCAACTACTTCAAATTCCTCTGGGCTGTAGATGAGCTTAGTTGCTCGAAACTGGTTTCCACACTTCAATTTAGTACCCACAACAGCAGAGGAGTAATTTCCCTCCTTAACCTCCTCATTAGACCTCTTCGGTAAAAAACTTCACTCAAAATTCGTATCCACTTCATTCGTATTCAATACTCCTTAAAACAAAAGTAAAGAATCATTCAGTTCACAAAATCATTCACTAAATTCCATCGAGAAAATAACTAATTCACAATGTCCTGGCAAATTGAATAAAAAATAATAATGGTATTGAGTGTAAAGGGTTTTGGGGCCTGCCAGTGACTACATAACTCTGGTTGAGCCCGTCGCTGGCTGTTTTGGCGGTGGCGAGCGCTTTCGATGTGATAACGTCATCAATAGTCAGACGATGAGGTTTTCACATTGAAAGCGCTCACCACCACCTAAACAGTGGTGACAGAATCAATTACAGTTACTTAAAAAAAATCAAAATTTATTTCTAACATTCAGGTAAAGTGGAGTGTGAATCATGGATTGGGCTGAAATTAGTTGATCTTGGGAGCGTAAATAGGAGCAACCGCGTTGGGCCTCATCGGAGTGTTAAAGTGCAGTGTTGTGTAAAGTGTTTTAAGTGCGCGTAGGCTAGTTGGGTGGTGTCAACAGGATGTGTGAGGCGGTTTGTAGGTAAACGTGGTACGCAGCAAGGATAAGCCAGCTCGTAGGATCCAGCCTGCCATTCATTATTTGATAGCTTGCGAAGCTGTGCCTCCTTGCCTGCCTGCCGCGTGGATTATAGATTGTAAGTTAGTTATAGTCTTTTCCATTAGGTCTCGGGTAGGTAGGTAGTCTTAGGGTGGATGAAGTGGCGGAAGTGGTTAACAAGGCTGGAGATCGCTTCTGCCATGGTGATTCGCCGTGCATGTGAGTGGTGGTCACTGTGAGAGTAAGGTTGCAATGGTTGGTCAGCTCCAATTATCAACAGCTGGTAAACTTGGTAAACGGATCTGAACTTCCGATGCTAGTGGCAGGCGTGGTGGACTGGCACAGTGATGGAGTTTCAGTTTGGTTCGATCTGGATGGTGGGGCTGATTGTGTAGGTAGGCTCTGGTGGGAGGGGGGACTAGGTACGCCAACCAGTGAGAAACAAAACTCGAAACGTTTCTACTGTGTTAGTTACCAGTAGCATTGAACTCGACAGTCAGGCGTAAATATTATCATTGGCACGTAACGATTGAAGAGCGTCAATGCCAGTCTGTGTGCGTGGGCTATCACAGTGACGGTAGTGTAAGAACACACTTCCTGTTTTGACACCACCGAGAAGAAAAGAAGACTTCTAGACTCAGTCAAGACCTCGAGACGTGCTCCTTGGCCATCACTGCGTTTGTCGACTTCACAACTTGCGTTGCCATCGCTGCTGCTGCTGCCACATCCATCCAACACGCGAGTGTCCGTTAATGCTCCCAAGTCTCGCGGCGTTTGGGTGGGGGGTGGGGTGTGGGGGTCTTCTCCGAGTTTCTCCTAAGTTCCTGAACGCTTCATGGACAAGGTTTGGGTGGTAAGTAAACTCTGCGTACATTTTGTTGAAACGTACTGTA
Organism: Pilophorus perplexus; assembly: GCA_955831195.1. Lineage (NCBI taxonomy): Eukaryota > Metazoa > Arthropoda > Insecta > Hemiptera > Miridae > Pilophorus > Pilophorus perplexus. Next base: position 16,521,463 of record OY037014.1, read on the forward strand.
CAGTTTCACATCATTTTTTTTTAAAACGATTTTTTTTTTTTCAGGCATGCTCATCAACATTTATTGAGCCAGGTACAATTCAAAAGCATGTCAAACCATTCAGGATGGCATTCAAGTTCCTTTTCAACATTCTTGTGACTTGATGGTCACTACTCACTTTATTTTCCACTCTTTGAAGTTTTCAAAAAACGCTAATGAAATTCGTCAAATGGTCAATCTGAACTTAAATCAATGCTTAAATACTACCCAACCTGAATGCCATTTTGTGGAGCCACTGTTGGAAATTAGTCTCTTTCCTCCCTTTGGCATGTTGAACTTCATGAACTTCAAGAACTTCAGCTGAAGGACGACGAGAGGAAGCTTCTTTTATCCACAGTCACATTTCACGTGGTATTTGTTCGTTTCAAGAATCAAGAACACGAAGAGTAGGTACATATTTAGGTGGCTAGGTTATATATACAACACACACACACAAACTACTTAGTAGACAATTCCAATAATTGCATTCCACAAAACAATAAGTAACCCACGTAGGCATAAACGTTGTTCATTACAATTAGAATATTCTTCAGAACTCCCACAACTCCCTACTTCTTTTTGCATAAACCAGTAAAAAAACGCACATGTACTCAAAAAAGCTGGTAAAAAATTACAATAAGTTTACAATACATTAGTGTCCTCAGCTTACAAAGCATAAATTGACTCCTCCCCCCCCCCCCAAATTTACTCAACTGTATCCCCCCAAATTCCTCAAGAGAGAACAACTCAGCTCTAATGTTGTGTTTTGAAGTGGTAGGCTTCGAACATTCTCCTATCAATCTCTATTCTGTAGTAAATTGCATGCCAGTGGCTCCAAGGTTTTTTTTTTTTTTTTTTTTTTTTTTTTTTAAAGCAATTAGGGTATTAGGTAGGCAACTGTTGTCTTTGTGAAACAAATTGCTGTAGATTGTCATGTTTCTCACGCTGAGTTCCGGAGCCATGTGTTGGCTTCTCCAATCGGCACAATATTTGATGTTGCGGGCATAATGTTGTTGTCTCTGACTTCTACATTGTGCAAACCAAATATCTCTTACTGTGTCGTCCATCCGTGAAGTTTGGTGGACCAGGCTCAGCTCGGGGAATATGATGACCAGGCCGGGTTGTTGTTTCCACTGTTTTTGCCATTTCTTCTTGTATTTGGTGAAACAAATTGCTATAGATTGTCATGTTTCTCATGCTGGGTTCCGGAGCCAGGTGTTGGCTTCTCCAACCGGCACAATATTTGATGTTGCGGGCATAATGTTGTTGTCTCTGACTTCTACATTGTGCAAACTGAATATCTCTTACTGTGTCGTCCATCCGTGAAGTTTGGTGGACCGTGCTCAGCTCGGGGATATGACGACCTGGCCTGGATGTTGTTTTCACGGTTTTTGCCTTTTCTTCTTGTATATGGTGAGACAAATTGCTGTAGATTGTCATGTTTCTCACGCTGGGTTCCGGAGCCAGGTGTTGGCTTCTCCAACCGGCACAATATTTGATGTTGCGGGCATAATGTTGTTGTCTCTGACTTCTACATTGTGCAAACTGAATATCTCTTACTGTGTCGTCCATCCGTGAAGTTTGGTGGACCGTGCTCAGCTCGGGGAATATGCCGACTAGGGATGGTGGTTGTTTCATCTTTAGGTACTTCTTCTTTATTTAGCGGAACAGTGATTTCGTAACCAGCCTCTGATGTCAGACCACGTGAGAGCATCAGCGTCATTTACTGAAGTAAGTAAGCAGGTACCTACTCCGAATGATGGGCAAGACTACCAACATAATAATATTATATAACATATTATGTTGGTATTATCTGCTCATCGTCTACGAATCAATCCAGTTTTTCTGCACTGAAGCAAAGTGATTCTGCAGACACCCCAGACAAGGTGATGCTGCAATGCGTTCAGCGTCATAGCTTTCTTCATGCTCCTTGGGTGGATATTGTTTGACTCCACAAACAGTACTCAACATCTGCAGCTGCCATCATTGACTGAATTTACAGAGAAGACATTGTTGGTGAGTTTGATTGACTAAAGTGAAATAGATATGGAGTGGATTTCCTTGCTAAACGGTCATTTTGTATTTCAGCCTCGATGGCAGAATTCTTGGGAGCATCAGCGTCATTACTGAAGTACTCTGAATAGAAGACCACCAACATATCTTCTCATCATCTACGAGCCAATCCACTTTTTCTGCACCGAAGCGACACACCAGACAAGAGTTGCTGCAGCAATGGTGTCGCCAAATTCTGCATGAAATCACCAGGAAGGCAAATAATTTGGCAAATAGCTTTTAGTGAGTTTATTTATAGAACGCTTCTCAAGATCCCAAAGGGTCTTCAGTCTGACGCTACTGCCAATCTGCTCCTCAACATCTGCAGCTGCCATCATTGACTGAATTTACAGAGAAGACATTGTTGGTGAGTTTGATTGACTACAGTGAAATAAATATGAAGTGGATTTCCTTGCTAAACGTTCATTTTATATTTCAGCCTCGATGGCAGGCTTCTTGGGAGCATCAGCGTCATAACTGAAGTACTCTGAATGATAAGACCACCAACATATCTTCTCATCATCTATGAGCCAATCCACTTTTTCTGCTGCGAAGGGACACACTAGACAAGAGTTGCTGCTGCAATGATGTCGCCAAATTCTGCATGAAATCACCAGGAAGGCAAATAATTTGGCAAATAGGTTTTAGTGAGTTTATTTAAAGAACGCTTCTCAAGATCCCAAAGGGTCTTCAGTCTGACGCTACTGCCAATCTGCTCCTCAACATCTGCAGCTGCCATCATTGACTGAATTTACAGAGAAGACATTGTTGGTGAGTTTGATTGACTACAGTGAAATAAATATGAAGTGGATTTCCTTGCTAAACGTTCATTTTATATTTCAGCCTCGATGGCAGGCTTCTTGGGAGCATCAGCGTCATAACTGAAGTACTCTGAATGATAAGACCACCAACATATCTTCTCATCATCTTCGAGCCAATCCACTTTTTCTGCTGCGAAGGGACACACTAGACAAGAGTTGCTGCTGCAATGATGTCGCCAAATTCTGCATGAAATCACCAGGAAGGCAAATAATTTGGCAAATAGGTTTTAGTGAGTTTATTTAAAGAACGCTTCCCAAGATCCCAAAGGGTCTTCAGTCTGACGCTACTGCCAATGGTGGGGGAAGAATGGCGTGAAGAGGAGCAGCAAACTATGAAAGGTAAGAAGGAACGTTGAGGGAGAGTAGTTAAGTACTGTTTTGTCTTTATCGAAAAAAGTTGTGTTTGTGAGCCCTCTATTAAATAGAGGGCTCACAAACACAAAAAAGACTTCAAATTTTGAAGCCTTATCTTTAGATTTTTAGAGTCCTTTGACAAAATGAAGACATGCAAGTTCTGATTATCTACTCTTGGCTCTCGTTCTTTAAGGGTTCCATAGGTCGCCCTAGAGGTTTTTGATGTTGGTAATGTCCATTCTCTCAAGTTTCTGGATTCCATCATTGACAAGTCAGGAGTGTGCAAATTGGATATTGAAACCCGGATTTCATTAGCCAAAGGAACAATTCAAGCTCTCAGCCCTCAACTGTCAGTGGTGGGGCAGAGAAATCCATTGCCGAACTAAACAGCTCATCCTCAGTGTTTTTGTTGAAAGTATACTGCCAATGGAGGGGGATGAATGGTGTGAAGAGGAGCGGCAAATTATGAAAAAGATAAGAAGATGTTGAGGGAGAGTAGTTTGTGTTTTGTCCCCAAGGAGAATCAGCTGTAGCTCGTTGGACAAGAGGACGCTCCAATGGTACAGGCATGTCTGTCATAGGTATGGCCGCAGAAAGGTTCTCCAGAAGGCGAACTGAAGAAGGGTGCCCACTCGATGCGTCGCCTCAACCTCACCAAGGATGATTGTCTGGACCAAAGGGTTTGGTGTCGGGCGATATTGAGCAGCCCCTGGTAAGAGGAGAAACCCCAAAAGTAAGTAGTTCCGCAGGCCATTGCCTGTTGCCTGTGTAAAGTTATCACCGCTAGTTTCCATAGTTGGCACGTCTTCCTTCCCTGTCACCGCTTGTTGCCATAGAATGTTTACGGACTGTTTGCTGCATGAAAGTTAATATTGCCTTTGTTCTTCATGGAGCGTGCCCGTTTCCTGCTTGGAGCATTTATACTACCTACCTGTTTGCTGCATTGAGTGTTTATACTGCCTGTTTCCTGTACAGAGCATTTATTCTGCCTGTTTGCTGAATTGTGTGTTTATGCTGCCTGTTTGCTGCACAGAGCATTTATACTGCCTGTTTCCTGCACAGAGCATTTATTCTGCCTGTTTGCTGCATTGAGCATTTATTCTGCCTGTTTGCTGAATTGAGTGTTTATGCTGCCTGTTTGCTGCACAGAGCATTTATACTGCCTGTTTCCTGCACAGAGCATTTATACTGCCTGTTTGCTGCATTGAGCGTTTATACTGCCTGTTTGCTGCCTGGAGCATTTATACTGCTTGTTTCCTGCCTGGAACGTTTACCGCCTGTTCCACACGATTGATGCTTTGTTCCAGTAACCTAACCTAACCCAATTGGTGAGGAAGGTGTGACTATTTGGGGAAAGCCCCCCCCCTTAGTTGGGGGGGTAGGAGGAGGTCACATGGGGGAAACCCCTTTTTACAACTAATTAATAATAATTAGTTGTAAAAAGGGGGTTCTCTTTATATATAAATGCCAGGGCCGAGAGTTCGATCCTTTTCTCATCATTTTCACATTTTACAGAAATTGGCATCAGCTCGGGTTCAATTCCCCTGTATTGCGTTGGAGTCACCAGTTCTCCAGTGATCGGAGGCTTAAACATGGCAGATCCAGAGGCTTCCCAGTCAACAGAAGAAAAAAAAAAACGAGGAAAGGAGCTCGAGGAAGAAGCTGCACCAAAGGATAGAAGAGAAGGCTGGCAGAAGAAAGGAAGATGGTAGGTTGAAGGTAGGATGGCTCTCGTGAAGTGCCTACAGTGGGTATTTGGTTAATGTTTAGGAATAGTTTCCCATAGTTACCCATCCTAACGAAGGCTGAGGTCGAGTAATTTGTTACATTTTCTCCCTCACTGCATTATTACACATACCAAGAACGTCTTGACAAAATTTGAACACACATAAGAGGACACACACGAGTTTGAAGAGATCGAAGAACTGGACGAAGTTGTTCGTAGTCCATCCGTTGGGTTGGTCAAGTGTTCAACTGGTAGAGGCATAGGAGGCTCAATGAGTTTAAGGTCTCTCTTCTTTTGAGGTCGAGTGTTAGGCGCCTCCATGGAACTATTGGTTGGTATTTGTTGGGAATGAAACATATCAGCAGGTATATGTTTGGAAACAGTGGAACCATTTTCTTGTCACTCGCCTGTATTCAACTTTACGTTATTTCGGACTCATGAGTAAACCCCCCCCCCCCCCCCCCCCCATTTTCTTTTTTTAAACGTTTGACGAGGTGGCTAATGCCACTGATATTGGGGGACAACGTGAGCAACCTCCTCGCGGTGTCCTCTGGGTAACGCTGATAGCTCACATTTGTGTACGACTTGGGGGGGGGGGGGGGGGGGCGTGCTGGCTAAAATCAGCCAACCCCCGGACTCTGACCTCTGACCTCTTTTTTTCGCTTTTCAATAATGATTGGTTTTTCTAAAAATAAAAAAATAGGGTTCGCAGGAAATTCAGTCGTTGGACGCCGAACAACTTGTCACTGTTGATAGTGATGAACAAAACGAATGATTTAGATAATCGAATGAGCATCACTCCAATACTGATGCTGCATCAGTATTGGAGATTGGACAAAACGAACCAATTTCTCTTACTTTTCGAACAGAACTACTCTTCTCCATTTGAACGTAGAACATCTACCTAATGAAATTATTGGCATCCGAACAGCTATGAAGTGAGATCTCGGATGCGAGAGCTTCACGAAGACACTGCCATGCTGAGCTTAATCTGCTACTCATGAGCTTTCCCAGTAGGTTCCAATATTACATTTTCGCGACAGAGGTCGACGACTCCGATCGGCCTCAAAATTTGACATTATCTGTTTCACGAGGTCTTGATTCCAAAACCGAAATGTCCGCCCGCCGTCCGGGCCGTTGTGGGCAGTAGGAAGTTTTTTTAAATCTGAAAATTTGACAAAATACCTACTCGGTTTACCATCTAGTTGTGCCCGCAAGGTTTTCATCCCGATCGCCCAAATCACTGTGGGGCTACGGGAGGGGTTTTCGAAAGTGTTCAGCAATGGGGGTCGAGTTGGGTGTCATTTTCGAAGTATTTTTGGACGTAGAATCCGTTTTTGGGGGGTGCCGGAACGATCCGATTTCACTGTGGCGATCTATTGGGCTTCTTGGGGCTACAAATGGGATTTTTGACGGATCCCAGGTCAAATGTTTTTCGAGTAAAAAACAAAACGCTGCAAATTTTACACAAGGGTTTATTATTTTGTGATATAGGTTACTTGTACAGACATTTAATTCTGTCAATAAAAAAAATTTAAAAAATTTTTTTTTGGATTTTTATATTTCAAAAAAAATTTTTTGGGGGGATTTTTTTTTTTCAAAAATGTGTTTTTTCAAAAATTCTTTAATTTTTACTCGAAAAATATTTAACTTCATGGGATCCTTCAAAAATCCCATTTTTACCCCCATGAGAGCCCTATAGAACGCCACAGTGAAATCGGATCGTTCCGGGACCCCCAAAAATGGATTCTACGTCCAAAAATACTTCGAAAACGACACCTAACTCGATCCCATAGCTAAAAGCCTTCAAAACACCCCTCCTGTAGCCCCATTTTAGCCCCATTGCGCCCCACGGGTTTGGGCGATCGGACTGAAAACCTTGCGGGCACAACTAGATGGTAAACCAAGTATTTTGCCAAAATTTCAGATTTTAAAAAAAATTCCTACTGCCCAAAACGGCCTGGACGGCGGACGGCGGACGGCGGACGGCGGACGGCGGACGGCGGACGGACATTTCGGATTTTGAATGTAGACCTCTTGAAACGGATAATGTCAAATTTTGAGGCCGATCGGAGTCGTCGACCCGCGTCGCGAAAACATAGGTGTATTATTCCAAGAATAATAAACCAAAAAATTAGAACGTGTCTATTTTTCCGTTCTAAGCCCCCTTTTTTGTCCGCTGACCGGCCTCTAACAGGAGATATTAAATATCCACAAATTTTGTATACTAAATCCAAATGGTGGCCTCGGCTGCCTACATTTTTGAACAGGCTCGTTTCTTTTTTAATTGTGGTCGATAAATCTTTTCGTATTTTCGGCACCGGCATCGGCTGGTTCATAGATTTCCGAATCCTTTCTTCATGGGACTTCACAGTTTTCATCTTAGAGCACTTTCACTTAGCCTTCGAATTATTGTCCGTTGTTAAAAGATTTTTCCCGAAAAGACTTGAGCAATTTACGTATGAGGTGCAATTAATTCTCGAACCCCGGGATCCCGGGATTGACACCACGAATCCCGGGATTTCAAATTGGCAAAAATCGACCGGGATCCCGGGATTTCGGGATCCCGGGATTGCAATCCCTAGTTGTGACTTTACCTCGTATTTGCGTTGAATCCCCAACAAAACCACTATGTGTGGAGACTGTGGAAAACCGACAAGGTTGAAACGATTCGTGGAACTTTCCAAATCATCATGTTGGTGGCAGATGGGAAGCAGAGGTTTTACAGCGGAGAGAACTTTTAAAGTGAAAAACAGGCACCGTGAAAACGATTTCCCCGCGAATGTTCAAAACGAGGTAAATCCACTCTATTGTGTAGACCGGAGATTGTATCAAATTAGTGTTATTAGCTCGCGTTCTTTGAGACTAAAAACAGCGAGGGGGAAACCTAAAACGCTTTTCCAGACAGGAACAAACTTGCAAAGGGGCGGAGGGGAGAAGCCACCTAATTCCGCGAATCTCTCGCGAGCCACGTAGGAAAAGGAGGGAGTCGCCATAATGAATGCCACGGGAGCTTTACCTCTGCCATAATTCTGTGGAAAAGACAACAAACAAGAAAACAAGGGGGGGGGGGGGGGGGAAGTGGATGGGAGGACTCCAGCGTTGTCATTAACCTTTTGATGCAGAAAGACCTTTAAAACCCTGAAACCCGGTGTTACCCCCTCGTGAAACGGAATGACAAAAGTTGATATTTGTACGAACATGACGAGACGGTGTAAACTTTTTTTTGGTTTATTGTTCTCGGAATAATAGGTAGGTAGGTACCTACAATGTAGGTACCTCCGACACGACTAAATAGGTGTACATATGTCATATGTCCTACACCTATTTAGTCGTGTCGGAGGTCGAAAATTTTGATCGGCCTCAAAATTTGTCATACGTTCCAAGATGTGTAGATTCCAAAAACGAAATGTCCCAGCCGTTTTGAAACTTTTTATTAAATCTGAAATTTTGACGAAATACTCGGTGGAAATACCATCTAGTTGTGCCCGCAAGCGATCATCAGCGATTGGTTGTTTCGGGGTACGAGTCTCATCTTGGGATATTCGTGTTTTTAAACGATATTCTCCGAACAGTCGGATCTTTTTACAGCCATTCGATTTTCAAATAAAAATAAATAAACCCCCAAATTTGTGTAGCCCAAATTTCAGTCTTTCTCATCTTCGATAAATCTTTCCGCAAAACAAACACGATTTTGTCTGCTGACTTAGTGCTTTGATGTCTTCTCAGTAAAAGCCCGGAACCGCAGGTTATGAGTCAATACATGTAGGTAGAGTGGAGGGGGAACAGGGAGTTGAAACGCGGCAATTCAACGCATCTGCAGCAGCAATAAGTGCCGCCCGCATGTCGGCAGGGAAAGGAAAACGGTCACTAAAACCGATTGGTTTTACGAGGGATCGACGGGTTTTCACAACCTTTTTTTCTGAACGGCGGGCGGTAATAGTTTTCACCGCAGCGGTTTCTCGCATGTGAAAATTGCCGACGGTTCGCGACGAGCAGGAAATTGCCTACCGACTCGACACAGCTCGCTCATTTGAATGGGAGTTTCATATTGTTCTTTTTCAGTGTGATGAGCGTGGAATACGATTTTATTTTTCTGGGAAATGAAAGAGAAAAAACTGATAGAACCAGGATTTTATCTCTTTGGTTTTTACTTAGACTGTATTTAGATTGGCCTAGTTTATACATCAGAAGTATTATTTTAGTCGTATCATGATAGCACTAACATCATAATAATGACTAGTGTGACATTAAATGTCGAATCGAAATTTTCGATTCGTTGACTTCATGATCGACGTTTCCGAACGCTTATCCCACCGCTGATTTTCCCCTGGATGCCTACCAGCTATTTGTGGCGTTCAACGTTGGCAAAACTGCTCGTTGCGTCGACTATCTAGGACGAGCCGGTTTTTTCCTCGTTTCCGAGATCCTGACGGCATCAAACGTCGTTTTTTTTTGCGACGTTCTTTTCTACGCGCAGGTTGATTTCCGATACTTTTGAATGGGCGTTGAGGAAGAGATAGACAGCAGGAACATCGTCCCCCTTTTTTTGCTACTATCTATAGGCAACACAATGAAGCTGTGTGTGGGATGATTGTTGAAAAGACGAAACAGCTGAGAGGGAGGAAAATAGATATAGTGAGGGGGAGTGTTGTTGAGGTTTACTCCAAGCGTACAGTTCGTAAACTGCTGATCATGAAAAATTAACGCGTGAATCGCTTATGGATTTAATTATTCAAGAGTGCCTCAATGGCGTTCGAGCAGGGTTAGAACGTTTCAATCTAATATTAAAATTTAAATATTTATATTTAATATTTTTGAGGTCGGGGATTTAGGTCACAGCAAAACTCCCAAAATACACAGAATTATGATTGGATGGAGAACGTGACGTCAGAGCAAAACAGAGTGGAGGATGAGTAAAATGTCTCACCAAGACATCACGCTATACCTTGTCTTGTAGTGACACCACGCAGACCCCCCAGTCACGACTCTGTATGGGTGTGACATTACGCTCACTCACTACTCTGTCTTGCCGTGACATAACGCTCTCTCTACTATGTCTTGATGTGACATCAAGAGCACTCTCTACACTTTCTTGTTGTGACATGATGCTCAACCTCTACTGTCTTGCTGTGACATCACGCTCATCCTCTAATCTGTTCTGTGACATCACGCTCACTCTTTAATCTTGTTTTCTGTGACATCACGCTCATTCTCCAATCTGTCACAGAAAGACAGAATAGACGGACTAGAGGTTGAGCGTGATGTCACAGCTAGTGATTGCAATCCCGTGAGTTTTTCTGAATCCCGGGATTGAGGACTTTTGTTTGAAAATGAGAAAAATTGATTAAAAACGACGAAAAACTTGTTTACTTACAATAAGTAATTGTAAATAATTTGTAAATATCTATTATATATTTGAGTAATTTTATATAATTATTATATAAAATATTAATTCTCTCATGAAGGGGAAAGTTTACTTATGTACTCAAAAAATGTGCTTTTAGAAAACATAATGTTGGATCTTATAAAGCACTCAAAGTTGGATCAGCCAATTTGCTTCTGAGCTTTGTCGAAAATAGCCCTGCTGTTCAAAAGGCCCTTTCAGCTTCTACGGAGGTCAGTGGGATGGTCCTACGTGTTCTGGTCGTGCATAAATTGAAGCTGAATCACTGCTCTACAATTTCATTCCTCATAACTTTCCTCGTGAGATGATATTATAGACGATATTCCGTACGGAAGAAGGATAAAACCACGATTTCTAATATTTGGGGGGAAATGGCCAATGTTTGAAGAGGGTTAATCTCGGGACCTATTGGACCTAAAAAGCTGTCGTTGCTCTCAAATGGTAGCAAATCATGTCTACTTGAAAATAGTATACAGTGGCTTTTTCGGTAGGGCGCACATTTTTGAAGTTAAAAGCCAAAAATCGAAAAACAAAAACCCGAAAATTTCGCGGTTTTTCGAGCACCCAGCATTCAGCACAAGGGTTTCGAAGCTAGCACCGTCCCTGACAACATTCCGAAAAAAATTAGTACGTGTCAATTTTTTCCGTCCTAAGCCGTTTTTTTTTGTTTTTTTTTGTCCGCTGACCTATCAGGAAAATTATTTAATAATATCTCCTGATATTAATATTATCTCCAATATTATTAAAGATGGCCTCGGCTACCTCCATTTTTGAGAAGGCTCGTTTCATTTTCAATTATGGTCAGTAAACCTTTTCGTATTTTTGGCACCGGCATCGGCTGGTTCATCGATTTCCGAATTCTTTCTTCAGGGGAATTCACAGTTTTCATCTTAGAGCACTATCACATAGCCTTCGAACTATTTTCCGTTATTAAAAGATTTTTCCCAACAAGACTTGAGCAATTTACGTACGAGGTGAAACTAATTCTTGAATCCCGGGATTGACTTCACAAATCCCGGGATTTCAAATTGGCAAAAATCGACCGGGATCCCGGGATTGCAACCCCTAGTCACAGCAGGACATAATAGGTTCAGTGTTACAACACAGCAAGACGGACTAGGGGATGAGCGTGATGTCACAGCAAGAACAATTAGAGCCATAGCGACATCTCATCATTTTCTTCCTCATCATAGACCCTAATTGTTTCAGTCTTATGGTAAGTAAGCTTACATTCAAACAATCAAAACAAAAAACCTTCTAGTAAAATCCATAGACCAATGCCTCCAAAATTAAAACGGTAGTGTTTTTCTAGGACCTGTTGAAGTTATCGAAGGGTGTTATTGCGAGGGGGAAACTACAGTTTATTAGAACTCTCTCTCGTCTTCCCCCTTCTAATCCTTCGATGTAGAATATTCACGGTGGAACGAGGAGAGGATAAGTAAAACAGAAGTGGGCGGGAGGGTCCTTTTGAACTTTTATTCAACCTTTACGTTATTGGTTGAGTCACATCGACGTTATTGAGCCACCCGGTCGACTTCCACAAATCAGTTCAATTACACTGGAGGGCGATGGGGAATGAAATTCCGGATGACGTTTGAATGTTTTCAGTTTCTCCCTTGGCAGAGTTTCCTCCCTTATGACGCGTGTTACTAATACTGGTAGTGGTACGAGTGATTGCTACCACTTTCAATCGGAATACAGTGAAAATGTGACCAAAATCGTACTGTTATTAAAAAATAATTAATTCGTGTTGTTCAATTTTGAGCGTTTGGTATGTTTTCAAGCGAGTACGACTTTTGTCAATCAAATAGCTCATAATATGCTACTAACAATATGCGCACTCGCTTGAAAACAAACCAAACGCTCAAAATTGAACCATATTATGGTGACTAAACTGTTTTTATGACTTGGTATTGAGTTTACGCTTCACGTTTCATTGACGGATTTGGTGAATAAAGGCGTGAGTAATTTCCAATAATTCATCAGATTCTCATTTCGGTTCGCCTTTAGAGTGACTCAACTCTCCCTATCTGGGCATTGGTTATGTATGAAGTGGCCAAACTGATTTTCAGGGGTTTCATTCGGGGGCTGGGGGGTGCGTAACCAAAAGACTTTTGACAGCCGATTTCCACCCTCAAAAGGTTCCAGGCCAGGGCCGGCCCGATATCATCTATTACGCTTTCAAAGTAAACACCGACACCCCCCCGGGTCGTTTTTGGTTTTTTTTTTTTTTTCGCTCGTCCCCCTTTCGATGCAAGATTGATCTGTCAAAACCGAGCGTCAAAGGACCCCTCAGACTCCTGCAGGACCTTCTGTCGAGGCGGATTCTTATTGGGACGATCCCACAGCCCGATACAGTCAACACCCTTCGTTTTGTTGGACCTCATTTTTTATGTCAACCCCGGCAACAAGATGAAGTGTTTTACGGTAAATTCCTGTTTGGACGAAAAATAAAACTTCACGTTGAGAGACTTTTAATAAAAGTGAGCTACTCGAATAAATTTCATTCAAAAATATATGAGCGTCGTTGAAGTGGATCTCTTCTCGTTGATCTACTCTGATCGATATCTATCGGCTATGAGAGGTGGCTGTCGTTTAAAAGGGTGAGAGTCCCGAGGGATGGACAGGACATCCCGAAGGGGTAGGAGGGGGAAGGGTGGGAACGGCCGCCATGTTTGTTCCCCTTTCAGACAATCGATATACGAGACGGGTTGGTGGGAGGGGGCCAGGAGGCTCTCCCATTCTTCACCAAAGGGCTGTGCGGGGGAGGGGGAGCGCACGGAGGTAAAAAGGGGCAATCTAGGTAGATCTAGGGCTCGCCATGAATAGAATATCGTCGATATAGAAGTGCATGTGTCACCCTGGAAAGGGGAGAGCACGTCGAGTCTGTCTGCAACCTTGATGAGTGCAAAAGTAACTGGTTGGTTCACTTTCAAGAGACAGGAAAATGGAAAAAGAAAATCATATCGGTTGAAATCGTCCTGCATCATGTTTTTAGAACTCAAAAACGAACACAAACTCGATGTGCACGAATTCACGTCATTCATACACCTCTTTGGAAGACAGATGTCTAAAATAAAATGTCCGTTTGCACATGCGCCCTGTTTCTGGCATGATCCCGTCTGGTGAGTGCTGAATTTTGCTTCCGAGTCTGCAAAACAGCGGAAGCTTTGTTTTCACTTTCAAATTGAAAAAAAAAAAAAAAAAATCTTGTGCTCCAAAATCAAAATTTCTACTCGCATTTTGCGTTTCAGAGGCACATGAACAAATTTGGTTCCGTGTCTGTCTGTCCGCCTGTCTACATTTCCTTGCCACAGCCATAACTTCCAAAATTTTGATCGGATTTCAATGAATTTCAGGGATAGTGTGGTTTCTGCCGTAGATGGTCCCCCTATCAGTTTCATCATGATTGAATCAGCGGTACGCCCGGCGCATGCGCGAACGTAATTTTCTAGTTACAGTCATAATTCCGTCAATTTAAAAGGATTTCGGTCAGATTTTCAGGGATGATGCGGGCAAGATCACGTGACGTCCCGTGTGACATTCATCATGATTGCATCAGCGGTACTCCCTGCGCACGCGCGAACGTAATTTTCTTGTTACAGTCATAACTCCTCCAATTTCGAACGGATTTTTATCAGGTCTAGTTTTCAATGACTCGGAGATTAGGTGAAAAAAAAAACTCAACATGTCCTCTAGCACCTAGCTTTCGGCTTTCATCAGGGCTTACGAGGAAATTAGTTAGTACTTAAAAGATGAGAAAGCAGGGGAAACAAGACCCAATACAAGTATCCATAGTATGAGTTCTTCTCATGCTTTTTAATTTTTGGTTGCCCGGAATTGTATTATCATGAGTATGGCGGATCGGTCGTCTCTGGTCTCCTAAAATTTTAATGGTGACCTCATGAATATCACGAGGAAGCTTCTGTGCCATGTCCTTGGCAGTGTATTTTCCCCCTAATTTCTTGTGATATTCTCAAGTGACGGTACAAAAATACTATAATAATTATTCTGCTAATACTGATGAAAATCCAAGTCGATACACTTATGCATTGTAAAACTAATTTAAAAAAATTTAAAAAAATCGCTGCAAATTTTACACAAGGGTTTATTATTCTTCGATATAGGTTTTTTGTGCCTGAATTTAATTCTGTCAATTTAAAAAAAACTTTTTTGCAATTTTGTTTTTCAAAAGTTTGTTGTTTTTTTACTCGAAAAATATTTGACCTCCGGGGATCCTTCAAAAACCCCCATTTGTAGCCCCATATATCACCACAGTGAAATCGGATGGTTGCGGCACCCCCAAAAATGGATTTTACGTTCGAAAATACTTCGAAAACGACACATAACTCGATCCCGTAGCCAAAAGACTTTAAAAAACCCTCCCGTAGCCCCATAGCGTCCCACGGGTTCGGGCAATCGGGCTGAAAACCTTGCGGGCACAACTAGATAGTAAGCCGAGTATTTCGTCAAAATTTAAGATTAAAAAAAAAAAATTCCTATACGGCAGTATACTGCCCAAAATGGCCCGGATGGCGTACGGCAGAAGGATTCATATTCATAATTCAAGATTATTTATTGTCGCCAAACAATGGTTTATGACAAACGTCGGTAACAAAAATTCAACAAATAGGTACAACAATCTTAAGGTACTCATATAAAGCCGGCTCCACACATGCGGGTGCTCGCCGAGCGAGCCGAGCACCGCGCAACTCCCCGAGCACCTAGGCGAATAGTTCGGTATTCGGGTACCTCCTCCACACATTCGGTGTTCGCCTTGCTCGGTGCTCATTCCGGGAGAGGCGAGCTCCTGCCAGTTGCGCGCGATGGAGGAAGTTAAAAAGTAATTAAAAATATGCAATAATAACAATGACAAATAACATTGACTGAAATACCCCATTTTACCTATTTCAAAAACAATAAAATTGACGTTTTCAAATTTGTTACTTTTTTTTCCCGAGGAGGAGGTTTTTATTCAAACCACAGTTTTTAATCAATGGAGAAAAAATAAATATATTGGGGATGATGATGTTGATCTCTTCAATGAATGTGGGTGGAAACGTAGGACCTACTTATTTTATTAGTTTTTTTTTTTTTTTAGAGGCGATCCAGATTAATTCTTCTTCTTCGTAGGCCTCGATAAATTGTAAAACAATTTAGGCCAATCCATAACATTCAGTGAAAAAAAATAAAAAATAAAAAATAAAATTGTAAAATTAATCACAACGCGCAGAAAACATTAATAGGTATTCCACGTTAGAACAATGAATGTGAAAAACAAAACAAACTGAGGTGAAGAGAGAGTGAATGGGGAGAAATTCCGAGAAAAATGCCCCGACGCGCACACCCGAGCAAGCCGCATATGTGGAGCGGGGTAGGTGCTAGGTACTAGGCGAATATTCGCCTCCTTTGAAGTGGGTAAAAAACCGACAACAGTCGGAGCATCCCCGCGCACGAGCACCCGATGCACGAGCAACCCCGAGCACCCCTCCACAACATGTAGGAAACAGGCGAGCATCGGCTAGGTGCGCGGCGAGCACCGCATGTGTGGAGCCGGCTTAACCCCATAGCATCCCACGGGTAGGGGCGATCGGGCTGAAAAGCTTGCAGGCACAACTAGATGGTAAACCAAGTAATTTGTCAAAATTTCAGATTAAAAAAAAAAAAAAAACCTACTGCTCAAAACGATTTGGACGGCGGACGGTCAATTCGTTTTTGGAATATACGTGTCTTTAATCATATAATGCCAAATTTTGAGGCCGATTAGAATCTCCGTCGCGAATACATACGTGTGGGTATTGTACCAAGAATAATAACCCAAAATGACCCATCCCTAATGTGAGGAGAAAAAAGATGTTCCACATCCGTCTTTAGCACAAGACGTTTCTTGGATCCCGCTGAATTCCGCCTCTCGTTGGCGAATTTCATCGTTATTTTATCGACATCTTATGGCGTTTGGCACCCTGACGTCGTTCCCTCTAATTAAAACCCAACTTGGTAGACGATGGCCTCCTAAGTCGGGTTTGCACTCCCTTTGAGGGCGGATCTGGTGACTCGGAAGGTCAACTCTTTGATCACATTTGACGGGTTCGGTTACGCTAATTGACGAGTTACCGTGAAGGGCTGAGGAATGTTCGTGAATGGTTGATTAAATTTACTGTTGGGATGTTGGATTCAACTACAACGTGTAAACCTCCTCCAGCCTGCGTCTTCCTTTTTTTCCCCGCTTCCAGAACAAATGAGGCGGGAAGAGGTTAGAACAGGAACGAACAGGAAGGGGAGCTCGGGACTTAGTCAGACAGAAAAGAACAAAAAAAAAAAAAACTCACCGGTAACGTAAAAAAAGGGCGAAGAAAAAGTGGAGGTAAAGTCGTCTAGATAAGAGGAAATGCACGAAGGTAGGAAAAGTATTGCGGAAAAAGACAGGCGTTAGTGTGACAGAGAAGTATGGGCGGGTGGGGGGCAGTGGGTGGGGAGGGAAGCCCTCCTATCGCCTTCCCAAGTGGTGTGGGGAAGCGAGGAGTGTCTAGGGACCGACGCAGTGTTTCGACTGTATGGATTTACAAAAGTAATTATTTTAATAATAGAAGTAAGTAACACATAAACAAATAATAATATAAATATGCATAAATAAATAAGAATAGATAAATAAACAATATGAATAAGTACCTTCATAAATATTATAATATGACGTTTTCCACAAAATTGCGATTTTGGGCTTTAAAAAAAGAAAGCTTTAAAAAGAAATAGGTAGGTATTTATTTTTTCAAAAAAGAAACATTTGCAAAGCTGCGCATACAAAAAAAAAAAAAAAAGTGCACGCAAACAGCATCTCTCCAAAATATCTTTCCAATTTCAAGTCTTGACAAACCGGTAATCTCATCTTTTTTCATTGATAACCGAGTTATCACCGAAACTGGCACGACTTTGCAAAATTTGGGCATAAAAAATGGAAAAATTAAATAATTAATACATTTTTTTTTTTTTTTTCAAAAAGCCCAACCCGAAAAGTGAGCATCGAGGTTATCATCTGAGAAGGTTATAACCTTCTTGAATAAATTCAAAAATCGAGCATCGAGGTTATCAACAGGTTATTCGAAAATCGAACAGGACTGATTGTTTTTATCCCGATTCCGTTCAATTTATTATTCATTGTTGGCGACTACCTATCTTAGACCCGTCAAAATGTTGAGGAGAAAGACTAAGTCTTGTGTAGTGCGGGGGTATCTGCGCACAGATGAAGAAAATTTTGAGGCCGATTGGAGTCGTCGACTCCCGTCGCGAAAACATAGGAGTATTATTCCAAGAATAATAAACCAAAAAGCTCATGATTCGCGTGCAAAAAAAAAAAAAAAAAAAAAAAAACAGCGACGAGGGAAAAGGGACGATATGAGTGCGGCGGACAACAAATTCCATAACTACCCGGACTCGATCGTTGGTCTTCCTATTTTTGACCACATTTAGCGGAATGTAAAGCGACTTGTCTGTCAACACATAAACGGAACGCATGGAAATGTTCGTTATTCAACGCAGGAATTCAAGTTACCAATACGCACTTCTTGGAGTAACGTGAACAGGGTTGCCGTGTTCTGCGTGTTTAGTTAGAAAAAGATCGCTGCCCGCTCTGGCGGGTCCAATCTCAACTGTTCGACGTCCTGCGAGTTGTGACGTCCCCTGCTGTCGTTTCAAAATCTCCAACATTTCAAAAACAGCTCTGCACGAATCTATGTATAAGGATTTTCAAACTAAAAATTGGGATTAGGGGGTTTTACTTGAATGGTGCTGAATCTGAATAATATTCATTTTGAAAACATATTATGTTGTCAAAAATGCACCTTCTCAAGGGGCCCATTGTTCTAGTGCATCAGTCAATAACAAAATCGCATTTTTCCAAGCCAGGAACCCAATAATTTGAATTTTTCAAAAACGGTCCACTCCCGACGCTCACCAAGTACCTACTGACCTAAAGCGTCGCCATAACCCGGCCGTCACTAAACTTTCTAGCGTTGAAATTCAAATCCAACTACTCCCGGAAAACCCCGCCAAAGTCCGAATTTCATCAGGATTAGTCTGGAAATTCTTTCCGCTCAACTTTGTTCGGCCGGTACCCTTTCAGAAGTTCATCCGAAAAGTCTCAGCTTTTCCCCGTGATTTGTAAAGTTATAACACGATCAGGCCTTGGAGGGGTGTTCGTGAAGGCCGGTCACGTAAACAAATAACTGGTGGAGGAAGAAGAGGATAAAAAAAGAGAGGGGGAAGAAGAAAAGGAAGAAAAACCAAAGGGCAAACCCCTAAGAAAGGAACATACGAGATCCGAAGCACCCCCAAGGTAATGATCATCGTGGGATCTTCAAGGATGTTGTGTTGTGGACAGTGTTGCATTCTCTCTGGAATACATATCCATGTTTTTTGAAAATATTTCACAAACATTCCACAACTGGCCTACCAGGAAGATTCCAAAAAAGCCATTAAAACGACACCAAACAAGCATTTGTGTTCAGTACATCCGTACAAGGTCGTCCTTTAGGGGGTTCAAAGTTGGTCAAGACTCGTAGAAAATCCCTCTTCCTCGGTGGGTGGTCGCGTTTTTATTTAGACCCTTCCGTACGGAAACTTGAGATACAGATGACCGTACATGATGCCCCATAAATTGCCGGAGCGACGTGACGCGGTTGCGGGATGGGGAAGAAGAAGGTCCTGAGCCAGAAATACGGGCCGACTGCATTCATCACAGTTGTCGACAAGTACACGTGCTGAGGTTGGAGTCCGCTTTGAAATGCGAGCTGAATATGGTAGTTTTGGGGGGGGGGGGGGGGGGAGGGGAGGGAGACAGAAATCGAACCTACGATGATGAAGGGATGAGAAAAATAGTTGGGGTTAAAAGATTCGCTAAGGGCTGCTGGGTCTTTTTGCCAAGACATGTGCTCAGTCGGTGTCCAAAGGCGGTCCGACCTCAGCAAGGCTTGCCGAGCCATGTTGGAACTCCTGACGCTGTCGCAAGCTCAACGAACGTGAGCAGACATACTCTCTTTCCCATCTCCTCAAAGTGCCTACATGGATAGCAGCACAGCTGGTAAGCCGAACAGCGTCGCGGACAGTTTCTTCACAATTTCCACCGTTTAACATAATGTGTTATGACATACAGTATGACATACGACTCCACCCCACACCCGGAGTTGATTCCCTCCACATTCCCGAGTCAGTCACCCCTTGGAAAAACACCCAAAAATAATAGTGTGGGTCCGCTGATCATGTGTCGCCGTTACGAATTAGGCGATTAAAATGAAACAAATAGAGTGGTTCCGCCGCAGGGATTCCAGGTTCTTCCAAAAAAGACTTCGTAATTTAAATCGTATCGATCTTTTTGGATAGAATCGACAGGCATGGGATTTTTTAAATTCGATCCATAAATTTTTCCCACGCCCTGATACGCATTGACCGAACTATTATATAAACACAGAAATAACACATAGGGTCATAACCAGACGTAAACACAATATCAGTCATAAACTTCACAGGCTGAATATTAGAAGGCTTTCTTTAGCGAGTTTTGAGAAGAAAATAGCTACTTTTCGTATTAAAATGAGCGGTGTGGAAAATGGAGAAGTGAGTGGACACATGAGGGAGACAATGGACAAAAAAGTTAAAATATCTCGGTATGATTCTCGATGCCAGGAGCAGCTTACGTTAGAAAAAAAAAGGAAAAAAACGCTGCAAAATTTTACACAAGGGTTTAATATTGAACTAGGCGGCCACTCCCTGCTGGTCACGCCAGCCAACCCCCGATTGTATCCCACCTCGCCTCAGACCCAACAACTCGTTTTCCGAGTGTGCAGTTTTTTTTTTTTTTTTTTTTTTTTCGCGCAGCAACCTCAACATAATATCCCTGATTTTTGCTCCACTTTTGGAGCTTAGATGCGCCCCTGGAGCAACTTTTTGGAGGTATCATATTTTTCTCGTCATCTACTTGCCAAAACGGATTTTTGGGTTTTTTTTTTTTTTCAATTTTTTTAGAAACATTTTAGGTCTAATTTCCCGTTTTTCCCGCTTGAGGAGCTCAGATACGCCACATGAAGCTACTTTTTGGTGGTTTAAGACTTTTTTCATACTATGCTCGCCAAGAAGAATTTTTTAAGAACAATTTCAGATTTTTCCGACATCTGGAAGTGCCCTAGAATAAAGATGTCCAACATCGTGTCCTCCTCCTCCTCGGGTTGCGACTATGATATAATATATTTAATAATATTATTATGAGATATTAAACATTCTTTAATATAGAAAAATTGTGCAAACATTAATTCGGTGTCATTGAGAAAATATATTTGAAAAAATTTAGACTTTTTTCTGTACGATAGTTGGACAGAACCTGTCCACACCTGATGTGGGACCTCAAAAAATGAATTATGCGTCCGAAATTACTTGGAAAATTACACCTTATTTGTGACCCCCTGGGGTCCTTCTAAATCCCATTTGTAGTCCTCATGAAAGCCCCACAGTGAAATCGGATCGTTCTGGGACCCCCAAAAATGGATTCTAGGTCCACAAATATTCTGAAAACGACACCGCGAACCTCCTCTCGTAGCGCCCCACGGGCTTAGGAGATCGGGCTGAAAACCTTTCGGGTCTGTATGGACGAACCTTGTTCGTTGGGGTAGGGGTGGATTTTACTTCTAATAATTTGAATTCTAGATAAACGTCTTGTGATTTCAATTGAAAAACACCTAGTTCAGTTAGGGGAGCGCTATAACTTTTAATAATAACTATGCCCTCCTCTGAGCCACATAATACGCCTATTTGGCTGTAAACCGCTTCATCTGTGAGCCCTGGCCGCTTGTGCTTATGAAATAGGGAGGAAAGGAACTAATATACAGAGTAACTGTAATATTGAACAGGCTCACGTCGCAGTGTTTCGGCCCTACGTATTTAGGTGGGAAAAAGTCACAATCAGCAAATTGAAAAAATAAAAAAAATAGATAAAATAAAATAGAGAAATAAACAATCATAATCATCGAACTGATGATTTCTTTAAAATATAATACAATTTAGAATTCTGATTTCCTTTTATTAGCTAATTTTAGAATATAAATTTCAAAATAAGACTTTTACTATCGTAATACTATCGTGGGTTTTTCAACTTACGGATTTATATACATACTTAGTACATAAGACCGTAAGTTGAAAAAACAAAAAACAAAAATCAAAAATAGTAATTGAGTACACAGGTATTTTTATTTAGTATCATTTTTTTAATTATTGAAAAAATTAAACTTACGAACTTTTACTATCGGTGTCCTTCTTTGCTGGATAACGTTTTCCACGAACTTGCGATTTTGGGCACAAAAAAATTGAAAAAATTAAATAATTAATCTGTGTGTCTGTCTGCCCCTAAACGACTGATCGGATTTCGACCATTTATTATTATTATTATTATTTTTTTATTTTTTTATTTTTTTTTTTTTGTAAACGCGCAACTGTGGTTTTTAAATCGATTTTTGTATTTTTTATTACGGATTCGGATTCTACGTTAAATTCTACGTCCAAAACACCCGCCGCGCGTTGTCCGCGCAGAGCGCAAATTCTCAATTCTAAACAGTCGATCGGATTTGTTATGGATAGCCCGATTTCAATAAAATTTGATATGTAAGTCAGGTTTGGTGTGTGGAAGTGCCTTTTGGGTGTTTCAAATTTTTACGACCAAAAGTAGGAGGGGTTACGGGGGTGGGGGTAAGAGGATGATCGCAATTAAAACGTCATTTCCTGGCAACAGATTTTGATGACATAGGCCCAATTAATAGGAATTTATTTTAATTTTGAATATTTTAGAATAAATTCCTGTCAATTTAACTAGAACTGTCGAAAGCTCAAAGCCAACTATCAATGTTTATACTACCATGTGTCGCCTTATCAAATTAGGCGTTTTTGGGTCTGCTGACCCAGGGGCTGCGATTTAAGTATGTATTTCTTTTACGTATTCCACCAGCCCTCTGGAATCAACGAAAACACATTCTATGTTTCATTGGTTTGATCCTCGATCTTAACATTACGAATCCGGGGGTCTGGAGTAGTCCCCCAGTACAATGGTGAAAATATAGTTTACCATAGTTACAAGCGGCATCGTTTTATTTAACCATTTTGATCAATATGTCGTTTGAAACATCATAACCATACTAATTATTATTTAAAATTATTAGTGGTATAGATTACCATCAACCCATCCGTCGAGGGCGCCATCTGACTGAACCTCATCACCCCGACCTCCCAAAAAGGTCGCATCCCCATAATTATTAATCACGTTTTTCCCTCAGAAAGAGAAATTTCCACCGGGTTGTCACATTACCCGACTCCACCGAATTATGAACCTCACGTTCGGACTACATCTTGACAGACAGTCAATTTGGGCTTCGGACGGTTAAAATGCATTTCCCGTGTTTCCCATCGATCCGGGGGAGGGTTGTGTACACAATGTGTATCCACTCGGTGAAAAGGGAAAACTTCTGGTGTCCCGTAACTCTAAATTATCTCCGGTTTGACTGGTGGAAGTACATAATTCAATGGATTCCCTCTCCCGGCGAAATTAATTATTAACTTTAAGCAACTACAAGTCTCTGGACCCTTCAGAGGCTAATGTGCATGAAAATGCAAATGGGTCGTAAATTTTAAAATTATTCCAAATAATTTTCTACGTTCTATATCGACTAATTTAATATTAAATATAAATTTTTGATAAGACTCGTGTATTGAACTGGAAAATCGCTTTTTCGTGATTGGATACTGAAAGAGGCTATACGAATGCGCCGTAAGGGCGATACGGTCGGGGGTCGGCTGGCTTTAGCCAGCAGGAGGTGGCCCCTTAGTCGGATGTTGGAGGAGGAGAATCATATGTAGTACCTATTCTAAGGTACTTCTAAAAGTCGGGAAAATCTGATTTTTGTCTTGAAAAATTCAGCTGAATCGCTTCACTTTCTTGCTGAGTTTCGGTCGGGGGTTGGCTGGCCTAGCCGACTAATTGATTTTTGAAAAGACTCGTGTGTTGAACTGGAAAATCGCTTTTCGTGATTGGATACTGAGTGAGGCTAATGGGCGATTGTAAGGGCGATACGGTCGGGGATTGGCTGGCTTGAGCCAGCAGGGGATAGCACCCTAGTCTACTACATATATTGAAGCTCCAACCTGAGGAGAGCGATCAGGAGGAGAATAATTTTTTCTGACTTGTAGACGTAAGTACCAACCCGAGGAGAGCGAGCAAGAGGAGGAGAATCATAGTTATTCTAATAAGAATTAAACTGAATAATATCATATTATATTATAATATTACATAGGTGATGAGAGGGATAGTATACTTGATGAGACATATACATTAAGGAGGGAACAAAAATTCAAAGGGTTGGCTGGCATAGCCAGCAGGAGTGGGCCCCCTATCGCCGCCCTGCTGGCGTCAAAGAGCCTAGGCCGAGTTTACGCTTTGTGGCTGTTAACCATTCTCGAGTCGCGCTAGTGTCCACAACTCAAACATCTCAAAGCTCAAATCCGGAAATTACTTTGACTAAATCCAACGTAGTATTTTGCATTTTCTACATCGATCGTCTAAAAATGTGGTGTAAAAAAACTACACCTAAAAATCTCAGTAATCCTTTTCGTCACCCCCTTTTTTCTCTTGCAATTAGCATAAAAATTACCGCTTCCTCTCATTCAATTACGGAATAGAACGCAATTTGAATAATCCGATCCAAACCTTCCTCTCGATCTTCACCCTTTTGTTTGGTTTGAAAACTAGTTTTTTCTCCGATCTTCTTCAGCAAGGCCAAGGTGGATAATCTGAGAGCTTCCTTTTTTCTATTTGCATTTATTAATAAAATTACATCAAAGGGGCAAAAAGAGAGAGGAACAAGAGGAAGGTTCGAGTGATCTTACTTTTAATTCGATCTTGGAGTGCTCAGAGAAGGCTGATCTGGGGGGATTTGAATAGGGTGACGAGTGGTAGTGGTGGGGGATAGTCGTGAAGGGGATGTTGGAGAGTTAGGAATCAGAAGTGGGAACAGAGCTGACTCAGCTGCTTAAGGTGGTGTCCCTGAAATCCTCGCTGGGGTTTCAACTGTCGAGCTGGTGGCAGCCTGTAGGATTCAGGAGGGAGCTTCTTTGTGGTGCAGGGGTGAAGAAGATTTGGTCTGTCTTGCATCTGGATGCGCTGGCTGTGGTTGTTGACCAGAGGTAGGAGTGGGCCGACGATTCTACCAGGAGAGACCTTGGAGATGACGCGATCACATTCTAAATAATTTAGAACTCATGACAGCTCAGTAATTATTACTGAGCTGTCATGAGTCAAGCAAACGTGATTGGTGCAGGCCGACGATCACAGCCAGATCAGATCTGCCTGGCATTTGCGAGGAAGAGTGCCATCCTGAAAGCAGAGTTATCCCCTAAGTGAGGGCTGGAGTAGGTCTCCAACCAGTTTAGGTACTGGATGTTTGCTGCCTTTGCTGCTACCCCATAGGTCCCGACTGCAACGAGACGCTGGCAGGGAACAACAGTTCTGGTTGGGGACAACTGCTGGTCGAGCAGCAGCTCCAAATAGTCGTCGTGGGGTCCTTCCCCATACTTCAGGGTGGTTGAGAGGAGAGAAATCTCCCCTCCCTGGAGGTGGAGCTAAGCAGTAGGTTTTGGCCCAACTAATGGCTACTTTGTGGCTCCACTGCAGTGGGAGCCTGCTGAGAGGCCCTCAGGCTCTTTAACAGTCACTTGAGCTCAGGGTGGCTGTGAGAAAATCTGGGGATATTACCCACAACTAATCAATAATCTCGCCAGCTGAAGCACTCCAATCTTCCATCACTGTGGCTGCATCTCCTACCAGGTCGACAGATCGTGACACTTTGCGCTATGCCCTGGACGGGAATATTCCCACACTCTCTTCATATTCCTCCATAGGTGTTTTGCAAAACACCTAGCGACGAAATTGTACGTCTACAATTTTATTGAAATGTCTACTAGACATGAATGGTAGCGACCAGCCATCCACCACCCACAACACGAATCAATTAATGTACGTAAATCAAATTTAGGTAAGCGAACTCACGGTCCTGGTTGGTCTCCGCTCTTGTCTTATGACACCACGCTCATCTTCTAGTCGGTCTTTCTATGACATCACTCCCTCATCCTTTCTGTATTCATCCCAACCATCATGATTCATGAAGATGACTACATTCCATCCAATCCACCGTTATGGGGAATTTCTTCGCTACGTTGGCACTGCGCGGAATTGAAATATGTTTTATTTAAGTCCAATTCAACGGAGCGATTCGTTTTTCCTCCGGAAAAGACCTTTTTTTTCCCCGCAAGGTTTCCGCGATGGCGTGAGGCCCAGCAGGATGCTTCCTCGTGAATGTTTAACGTCGACTTACCCTAACCTCCGCGCTGACGGGGAAAATCTGAATCCGGGAAGCATCCGCGAGGGGTTGCAATATTCACGAGGGCTTTTCAGCGGAGTCATTTGTTAAAATTATGAATTAACGGGACGGACTTTTTCGAGATGGCGAAGGAGTGAAATGTTGAGCGGGTGAGAATCGCGGGAAAAACAGCAGCGCTCGGGGTGGTCGCACGTGAAAGCGCAGTCATAAACGTTAAAGAATGGATTTATCAGTGGGAGTTTGTGTCATTTACTGTTTCAATCTGAATTAACAAACACGTTGCGTTCCGGTAGTTTCACAAGTAACGAGAGATGGGTGAAATTGAGTCTGCGACATCCCAGAAGGGAGGTTTACAAGGGACCCCCAAACAACCCGAATTAGACCGACCCAAACCCTCGCAACCCACTGAGTCATTTATATTATTCCTGGATTATACTCACAAATTTCTATCAAGAGACACGCCTAACTTGGCCCGTGATGATGACGTGTCTACTGTCGCTCAATATCAGGCCAAAACTAAGAACACTGTACTAAACCGAGCAGCAATACTAGGGGGCCACCACATTCGCCAGCCAAGCTCATTCATTCTGTCCAGAGGGACAGAAGATGTGACCTAAAGAAAACACGCAATAGTTTCGCTCATCGTTTTCGCCGAATTCGATGTGCCTGCTCAACTCTGAGGCAATGCTTAGGAATTCCTTTGTACCTCCAGCGTCTAACGCCTCAATCACCACGTCACTGCAGTTATATAATACAAATTTGGATATTATTCCGTTTTAATCCAAAAAGAAAAAAAAATAGAACCTAAACACGCTCGCCTGAAACAGAAAAAATATTAGAAGCAAAAAGCAAACACAACAGTTGTGGTAAGTTACTTATCCATCAGTGAATCATGGAGTCAACTAGCTACCTTTTTATTGCCCCTCAACAAAACACAACAAAACCCAAAAAACCAAGAAAAAGATGCAAAAAAAAAGGCCAAAAACCCAAAAGAAAAGACAACAACAGATCAAACAAAACAAACAACAAGAAAATACAACTTCTTCTCTGGGTGCAATACCCGTTTAAGCAGGCGTCGACGACCTCCCGCTACTAACTTCTGTTGAGCGTGTTGAACAGTTATCAGAAGTAGTAGGGACCTACTGTTTAACGCCGGCTCCGAACGGCATATGTGAGAGGTTTTCCTGGGCAAGATACTCTCGGTGGTTTGCCATTGTCTTCCGAGAGGTGATCATCAGTATAAGGAAGATGTCTGGCGGCTGCTGGGATCGGACCAGCAACCTTTGAATCAGCAGTACGACGCTCAAACCACTGAGCCACTGATAACCCCTGAAAAGACAACAACAGACCAAAACAAAACTTACCTACAAAAACAAAATACAACAAAAGACCCCCCCCCCCCCCCCCTCCAAATAGCGATACCTAATATTATTATTATTATGTATAAATTCAATATTACATATATTATTATTTTGTATAAATACAATAGATATATTATGTATAAATTATGTATAAATACAATCACTCATTCCTTGAATTAAAAGCAAAAATTGTTTTCTGGGGGTTTTACGTTTTTTAGCGTAATTTAAATTTTAATAAAATGACCCTTTTTGGAAATCTGATTAGCATGTAGGTACATTTGATGATGTGCCAGATGTCTTATCTCGAGTACCAGCCAGAAAGAGTCCCCATAACGGAGCACAATGCCGGCTGATCCGTCTATTTGCACTCCACTACTCACTTTAATCCCTCAACAGCGCTCACCTATGCACCTATCACAAAAGATGTATTTGTACACCATGTTTGCCCGGCCGGTATTGATTCATACGGGGATGAAAAAAGCGGATTAGGGATGATGACAAACGTCGGAGACATATTGGATGGGAGATCCGCCTGCCTCAGGGGGTGACGCAGGGTTGGCTGGTTGTACCCCCGCGGGGTGGCCATATGCTCGTCATCCTCCCCCATCATTATCATCTACAAGACAACAACACAAGAAGGTGATCTCACTGAAGAGTGAAGTTACACGTAGGTATGAGGAACTAACTTCAAACAAACGCTGAATAATTTTAAAAGATGACAACAGCTCGAGTTACGCTGGAAATGGTGCTTGAAGTTTATTATTCTTGTAATCGCGACGGAAGTTGAAAATTCCGATCAGCCTCAAAAATCCAAAAAATGTCCGTCCGCCAACCGAGCTGTTAGGAGCTTGAGCAGTAGGAATTTTTTTTAAATTTGAAATGTTTACAAAAGACTCGGTTTACCATCTAGTCGTGCCCGCAAGGTTTTCAACTCGATCGCCCAAACCCGTGGGGCGCTATGGGGCTGAAATGGGGCTAGGGGAGGGGTTTTCGAAGGTTTTCGGCTATGGGGTCGAGTAAGGTGTCATTTTTGAAATATTTAGGACGTATAATCCATTTTTTGGGTCCCAGAACGATCCGATTCCACCGTGAGGATCTATGGGGGTTTTCGTGGGGCTACAAATGGGATTTTTGAAGAATCCGAGGAGGTGAAAATTTAATTTATCTATCTATACATACTTCTATTATAGAAGTTCTATACAATTGGGTTTTTGTGTATCTGTCTCTCTGTCGTGCCTTATAGGTAGGTGACTAAACGGCTGAACGGATTTGAACGTTTTTTTCTTCTAACGATCCGGTGGGCTTGCCGCCACAATATAGGCTCGCCCCATTTTTTTTATTTTTTTTTATCGCGGATTCGGATTCTACCTAAAATATCGTACCAGAGAAAATTTACGATATTTCGATGCTATCGACTATCGATGGCCATCTCTATTTCTGATTAATTTTGAACGCAAAATCCATTTTTTCGATGTCAAACATCTGTCCCAAACATTGTACAGAAAAACCTTATCTTTTCCAAAAATGTTTTTTCAATGACATAATAATATTATAACATTAATATAATGTTATATTATAACATAGCCTACCTTTATTATAATGTAGGTATGTAATTATATATATTATAATATATATGTCATAATATACCTATATATATAATTATAGGCATATATATAATTACATATCATTTTGCACAATTAACATAATATTTTTTATAAAAGATATTTTATACAAGGTTTCATTACTCTCCGATGTAGATGAATTGTATAAAAATTGAAAAATGGTTTTATGTCAATAGAAAATTATTAATCGCAACTAAAATCGCTGCAAATTTTACACATGGGTTTGTTATTCATTAACATAATAATTTTTATACAATTACTGAGTTTTTAATCATTTTCTATTGACATAAAACCATTTTTCAATTTTTATGCAATTCATTCATTATACAATTCATACATCAGAGAGTAATGAAACCATGTATAAAATATGCAGCGCGGTCAAATCAAACGTTCTAGTTTTGGTTTTGAAGTGTATGGCTTTCACGCCGTCACTTCAAAATTGATTCGCGTGATGTGGTTTACATCCGTGGAACTCAACAGAAATTGAACTTCACATATTCAACAGTCACATTTCAGATGCAAACAAGACGTCAGCGAGCCAATTCCGTCGGGTAATGGACTCGATACTGACGTGGGAACGTTTGAGCAGGACCTATGGGCGAGTCCGCTGGCGAATTTCTAATTCCGAACACATCAGTTGTCATTCCGGCGGTGTTAAAAAGCACTCAGCAAGGAGCGAGGGGTCATGTATAGTGGAGCGGATTGTACGAATCATTAGGGGCTGTCAGGGGGGATGAAATTCAGACGTTGGCGTTGAAAAGCCGTCGAATTATCCCGGGAAGTGAACGTTGACTGAGGGATGAATAGGTTGAGCCGTGCGGTTGACCTGGGTTTTGTCCAGTGATGTGGTGGATGTGTTACTGAGTTGGACCAGTGCACGTTGCAGGGAATTCAACGACTGTACAGAGTCTCCAACACTCCCATTGATTTTGGTCAGCATCTTCAAAGTAGCAGTGCATGAGAGAATTGGCATCAAGATCTTCAGGAGCTTCCACATTAGGCCGAACGTCACAGCCAAACTAGTTTAGAATACCTAGATAGAATAGAAACCTTGCCGCCCTGGATAATGCTGAATGCGCCCTGCCCTGCCCTGCAGCGATGCTGCCCTGCCAAATGCCGAATTGAATCATCGGACCTTATGTTTAGGCAACCCCGCAGTCCTCGGGTGTATTGCCACAGCCTGGAAGTTTTTAAGCCGACGCTGACAGATCGCGCGGTCCCACTAAATGTTGCACACCCGCGGTCGCAAGAACAGGACTAGGGATGATGTGAGATTAGCAAATAAGGAGCCCCTCAGCGAGAAGAATGATTCAAGGAAGCCCAACCACTACCAGTTGATATGATGAGGAAGAGACTCCAACCAAGTTGACTGCCTCAGCACTATCAACATCGAATCTCGAAACGCAAAACCCAAGCCTACCGTATCCTTGAAAGTGGTAGAAGAAGATCCAGGGGCCAATCGCTCAAAACAGCCAAAATCATCATCCACGATGCCCTACCAGTTTGCAATATTCGAGCCAGACTCCGCCTGCTTCCCCACCAAAAGGGGACGAGCCAAGCAGTATATCTTCCAACCAGGTGCCATAACTTGCGGTATCCTCCCCTCTCTGACCCTGAACGGCCACCCTCTCATTCCCCTCGCCGTTTTCCTTCACAACCTTATCTGTTTGCATAAACCGGAGGGAGTATCGTCGGCCTCCAGCAACAAATGGCCTACATTAGACGGGGTTGAGCTCCTCGTAGATTCCAAAAGGTGTGGAAAGGGGCTTTTCCTTGCCCTTCAACGGCAAATAACCCTAATGAACGGCTTCAAGCGCCTCCGAGGGGAAATGCATGTTTAACAATGTAAATGCACCAGAAGCATCATTCATAAGTATCTTTGCTCACCACTTCCGCGTCATTCATGAGTCGAGTGAGGTTTTTCCGAATAATTTTGGTGTGCCTTCAAATATAGCCCAGGTTAATCAACTGTTGTCTCCAATAAAATAGCTTAATCCTGAAAATGATTTTAATCCACTTTGAGCATCACAAATAAGACTTATATGAGTTCCACTTATGTTAAGCCACTTACTGCCACTACAAGCACATAAGAGTTGTGTTGGGCGCTCAGTAGATTATGAAATCAGTGCATGAAATGGCTACATGTCAAGAGCAACCTCGGTGTACCGGCAGCCTCGCCAACTACCATAATTCCGTTACTCTGTTTTAGCGTTAACTTCTACTTAGAGAAGGGAAAGGTAAATTCATTTTGTTAGAACCGAGTAAGCGCAATTATTGGTAAGCGGGAAAGTAGGGAAGGTTGCAAAGTACAGAGAGGGTTACCTTCGAGGTTACGTTGCATCCAACTTTGTTAATTCGCTTATAAACTCCCATTTCCAACGTTGGGGAGAAAGTGGGAGGTGGAGACAGACCATTTTTGAGTTCAAATGCAATTAAGCTCCCTTCCCAACTTCCAAAAGTAACTCTTCCGTAGTCCACCTAAAGCCCCGTCCATTACATCGTGTTTACATTTCGCTTCATCCTCCGGTGAACACGGGAAATCCCTTTCTTCCTATTTTAGACATTGTCGAATATCCCAGCAAGGGGTTGTATTTTGTTGTAAGGCATATTTCAGCGTCGAGCGAGGTCAATTGGACGAGACATTCGCCCGAGTTATTTATATTTGAGAATTGGCTAAAAGTGCATTCAGGTTATTGTAGCCCACGCTGAAGAGACGACTTCGATTCAACTTTGCCGTTCTCAAAATTGAACGAACGAAAACCCGTCCCTAATCCTCTTTGGTGAGGTAAAAATCCAATCAAAATGTTTCAACAGTTTGCCCAATTCCTTTCGAAACGACTCCAATGAGTATTTATATGAATATAAGACGAAATCCGACTAAGCCGAGTAAGAAACGACCACTCTGGTCCCAGTTGTGCCCATGAGCATGTCTTGAAACCCACCCATGTCCTAGAGACGTCTGCAAGCTTGTCTAGAAAACGATCGCCCTTGTATCAGTTTGGCCAAAATCCAACTACCAACAGAACAATCCACGAAATCAGGTCTCTTTTCCCATTATGGTGCTAGTACACTCTGTTGGATTAGTTTTTGCCATCCAGGAAAGGTTCCCAGAACGGTTTGAATAGGTACAGGTATTTTCCTTCGCGATTTCCTCTTCACTAAAGACCAATTTCCTTTTCGTGACCGACCCGCGCTTTTGGTTTATTATTCGTGGAATAATACACCTATGTAATCGCGACGGGGGTCGAAAATTCTTATCGGCCTCAAAATTTGACATTAAATGTCTTTTTGTCAAAATTTATTCGTTTCAAGAGGTTCCAAAAACGAAATGTCCGTCTGCCGTTCGCCGTCCGGGCCGTTTTGGGCAGTAGGATTTTTTTTTAATCTGGAATTTTGACAAAATACTCGGTTTACCATCTAGTTGTACGCGCAAGGTTTTCATCCCGATCCCCCAAACCCGTGGGGCGCTATTGGGCTAAGATGGGGCTGCGGGAGGGTTTTTTGAAGGTTTTCGGCTATGGGGTCGAGTTAGGTGTCGTTTTCTAAGTATTGTTGGACGTAGAATCCATTTTTGGAGGTCCCAGAACGATTCGATTTCACTGATGCGATCTATACGGCTTTCATGGGGCTACAAATGTGTTTTTTTAAGGATCCCAGGAGGTCAAATATTATCCAAGTGGAAAAGAAATTTGAAAACAAAAACATTTTCCAAAATTTTTTTATTGATGCGGAATTAATTTTTGCACGAGCAACCTATTGGGATATGTATATCAAGAACTCTTGTGTAAAATTGGCAGCGTTTTATTTCGGGCCACTGGAAAAAGTTTCGGCCGAACTTAATTATTTTTCCGGCATAGGATCAGAGCCCATTGTTTTTGGATTAAAAAAAAATTACACAAGGGTATTTATTATTCCTTGAAATAATTCCTTAAAATTGGGTAACAATTAATTCAGAAAATTTATTTTCTGTAAAATGTTTCAACAGTTGAGAGAGCTCGAAAAACGGATTATGCGTCAAAATTACTCGGAAAACTACACCATATTTGCCCTCCTGGCATCCTTCAAAAATCTCATCTGTGGCTCCATCGAAGCTCCATAGATCCTCATGGTGAAACCGGATCGTTCTGGACCCCTGAAAATGGATTCTACGTCCAACAATACATCGAAAACGACCCCTAACTCGACAATCTTCAAAAAACCCTTTTCAGCCCCACAGAGCCCCACGGTTTAGGGCGATTGGGAGATCGGGCTGAAAACTTTGCTGGTAAAACTGCGGCAACACCCACAGGCGGCAATACACCCTATTTTGTCAAGATTTGAGATTGAAAAAAAAAATCCTCCTGCCCAAAGCGGCTCGGACGGCGGACGGACATTTCGTTTTTGAATCTAGACCTGAATTGCAAATTTTGAGGCCGATCAGAATTGTCGACCTCTGCCGCGATTACATAGACTTATCTAATCGAGACACGTGTGTGTTATTCCAAGAATAAACCAAAAGACCGAATCAAATTAAGGGGCCCACTATTAGGAGGTAATTTGTCATAATAGTACGTCCCTTTAAATTTGATTCGGTCTTAATTTCGGACAAACGTATGCGGTGTACATTTCGTATTCATACGTGGATAATTCTTCTCGATGAGTGGAAATCGGTGCGGAAAACTTGGGAAAATCCGAAAGAGACGGTGGCGGATTTCTACTCGAGTTTGAGAGTGAAATTGGAATTATTGTTACGGAAAGGGTTTTGAAGGGTGAAACCGAAGTCAGCCTAATGAACGCAACCACTGATTCCGCTTGGGTGAGCAAAACCGGTTGAGACGCACGTTCCCCTAAAATAATTTCGACGGATAATGATCAACTTGGCGGTGTCACTCCTTTTTCGGGGTTTGAAAAGTGACGGGAGGGGAAGATGGAGGGGAGGGTTTTGAATGATTTACTCCGCGGTTTTCGGAGGGAAAAAGGTGAAGATCGGAAGAGAAGAAGAGAAAACTGGCAAGTTCGCGAGGGAAAACTTTGAGGCTGCCGGATCTGCTGAATAATACAAGCTGAAAAGGGGGCGAAGAGGGGGTGAAGTTGGGAACTCAGTCATTACCGCCCTCTTCAGGTGCCACTGAGGTCGCCCTGGTCAACAATCTTGGGGAAAATTTTCTAACCGAATAAAATATTCAAACCTTTCCCGGGGAAAAGTCGGGCTCGAAAAATCAAAGTAAACAACTCAGGGAGCGTTTCACGGTTGAAAGGAGAAATTGACTCTTGCCGAGCGTGACGTGAACATATTCCCAAACTCATCCGCAACCCGACAAAACTTGAGGGAAACTTTCAGTGCAGCGAGATTTGCTTTCGAATCAAAACCCCAACGCGTCTGTTTTGTGACAAATTAACCGCGCGGAGACTTTCGGTGTAAAAGCGAGTGAGGGATTTATCCCCTTTTGTAGGCTCCGGAAAGTTATTGGGTGGCGGGAAGTGCCCGCGGGAATGTCACCAGAGAGGAACAGTCAGCTTCCAAAGAGGGACGTTAATAGATGCCCCCCCCCCCCCCCCCCCGATATTTAAATTTCAAATGAACTTGGTATAAAACGAGAGGTCAAGCGTGACTAATGTCGCGACCCTTCCTACGATGTGAGCGTCGAACATCTCGAGGTTTTGAGGGTGGGGCACTTCTGGAGATATTTAGCGGGACGAGACTGCCAAATTCAAAGTAGGTACTGATCAGCGGGCCTGGTGTCAAATTGATAGGTTCTGGTCAGCAGGCCTACTGTAGCGGTTGTGGAGTGAAGTTAGCTGGATTTCTTTAAAAATCTCCAACCACGAAAAGGATGAGGGTTTAGTCAGTTTCCATTCATTTGTCTGATTAAATTTTGGTTGTTTTTTGGTCATCATGCAGATTAGATCGAGTCTAGAGAACCTTGTCCGCAGAACAGGTATTCGGTTAGGTTTCATTCACTTGACTGATCCAGTTTTGGTCGGTTTCTAGTCCTGATGACTAGCCTGATGCTGATCCAATCATTTCCAGAAAACTCAGCAGGCTAACCGAGGACAGGGGGCAGTGCCGAGGCGTCCAGTCGTCGCTAGATGCGGCGATGACTAGGTAGTGAAAAAAATTACAAAATTTGTCATTTGACATTTCATTTAATGAGAAAAATTTTAAAAAACTATATTGTTGGAAGGCGAGCAAGTTGACAGGCGAGGCAGGGAAGTCGAAATTGAATGAGTGCGGGAGAATCCGCTCCCTCAGTACGCGGAGCTGTAAAGGTCCTGGCACACTAGGCAGGCACAGGACAGGCAACGGACGCGGGACGCGGGACGTAATTTTTCGCTTCTGTGTTTTCAAATGGAGGACCGCACACTAGGCAGGACACAGGACAACGTCCCGTCCTGTGCCTGGGACCGGACAACGCCGTTTTCGCTCGGCGAGCGAAAACGTCCCGGCATCCCGCGGGTCGTTTCCTCTCCACTCACGCATCTTGCCCCTTCCATGCCTTTTGGTTTACCTATTTTTCCCCTCCACTCACGCCTCTCGGCATTTTGTAGGAATTCAGTGATTCACATTTTACATTTGTCCTTTGTTTTCATTGCACTGTTTTGATTTTCACTGGATTGTATCGTTCGGTTGATTGTTTTGAGACAAGGTTTTGAGGATAATTTCATTGAATTGATAATTACGTACCTACCTACTGATCTCCATTCTGTACTTTCACGGGTTTTAATTTTGAAAAGAATACTGATTATTTTTCGCGCCGAAGTTGGGTTATTAAACAACACTATTTAATGAAATAAATTAAATATTATTATACAGGGTGGTCCTTAAAAAGTTGATATGAATTTATATTTCCTTAGGGTGAGAGACTTTGGAAAAACGCAAAAACACGTGTTTCTTTTTTTTTCATTCTGAATTTTCAATTATTTTCGACTGGATCAAATTGGCGGTGGGT
Organism: Pilophorus perplexus; assembly: GCA_955831195.1. Lineage (NCBI taxonomy): Eukaryota > Metazoa > Arthropoda > Insecta > Hemiptera > Miridae > Pilophorus > Pilophorus perplexus. The sequence goes on from OY037014.1 coordinate 16,557,154, forward strand.
TGCGCGCGGTAAAAATCGTTTGAGGGGTCAGATTTTCATCAAATGTTCCCAAAAATCAAAATCTAAAATTAAAAAAAAAAAAGGGTTCTCATCTGAAAAACGAAGTTGGTGTGTACTGGGCCAATTCCCCGTAAACAAATTGGAAATAGGTTAGTTTAATGCCGAATAAACAAATAGGAAACATGTTTTTTTCGAAATTCCTCGCACTAAGGAAATTAAAATTCATATAATATATATATATATATATATTATATTATTCAGGGACCACCCTGTATTTACTTATTAAATAAGTAAACGTCATTGGGTTTGCACATATTGCAAATGAATAAATTAATAAATTAAAAGTTTGCAATATGTGCAAACCCAATGACGTTGAGAAAAACATACCTAATATGTTTTATGATATTAGTCGTCTATCATAAATATTAATTGAAGAAAACACACCTAAGCTTATATTTTACATAGCTGTATGAAATAAAATACAATAACATACAGAGTTTAATGTCAATAGTCTTTCAAGTTCTTTAAAACATATTCGAAGAAGGAGTAGAGCGTGTGGAGGTGGAAAGAGGGCTGGCGAGGGGAATAAAAATGTCCTGTCTAGTGTGCGCAGAGGGACGGGACGGGACATTTCCAACGACCCGGCATCCCGCGTCCTGGGCCTGTCTTGTGCCTGTCCTGGCCTGCCTAGTGTGCCAGGATCAGTAACAGGTCGGGTCTCGTCCAAACTTGTAGGTACAGATATCCGCACATTCCGGAACCGTTGTGTTGTGCATTCTGCTGTGTATTTGAGTGAGCAAGGAGTGTGCTCGTGAGAAAATTACAATGAACTTTCTTTTTTTGAACAATGTTTTCTTAATAAGAAAAGGCGTTTAGTATCAAAACCAGCTCGTTCCACAAATTTCCAAAAATAACTTTTTCTTTTTTTTCTAAGCCCAACACCAATTTTACAACCACCAGAACGGTTTCCACCAAATCCAGCTCCTTCCCATAGAAAAACGGCCTCAAAAACGCAGTTCCTGTCAAACCCAGCTCGTTCCAAGCTTAGATGAACCACCGCTAGTGGCGCAACAGGTTGCGGTTGAGTGATCCCCGCTCTGCTGTTGTCGAGAATTATTTTTTAGAATTCCAATTTTGAACAAAACGACTGTCAGTTAATTTCGAATTCTCGGCGGAAAAGGGTTAAAAAAATTAAAATCCTCATTTTTTTGTAATGAATGTGTTCCATTTTATGCCCTTCTCGTGCAAAAATAGTACCTACCTATTTTTATCATGACTGTGATATTTAGAAAGCAAGTGGATACTTCTTGTAAGGAACACAATGCACAATTAGCAGTTTTTCAGCTGAAAAGACTGATTTCTAGGTCGAAATTTGGAAAAAACCACCCGCATCACAACAAAACCAGCTCGTTCCAAGATTCAATTTGAATTTTTTAAATATGTACAAAGCCTTATTTCTGATGAAATGTATTGTAGAGCAATCTAAGGCCTCCATTCTTTAAAAAAATGACTAATCCATTCATCTAAATCAAGATGCATAGACGTCAGCCGTGTTTCGTCTCTCCTGTAAAATTTTCAAAAATGGAACCAGCTGGTTTTGATACTAAACGCCTCTTATAAGAAATATGCAAATATTATAATGACTATAAGAATTAATATTTGCACAATTAACCCATAACAAAGAATAAGTAACCCTAGTGTAAAATTTGCACCGTTTTTTAAATCTTACATGTAAAAACCGATTCAGAAAATCTGATTTTTCGATCATCAAAAAGATTTCTTTGAAATATCGGTAGGTAGTACGATAGGTAGAAACGATTAGGTACCTACTAGGTACCTAATCGTTTCTAGTCCCTAAAAAGGGCAGGACCGACCCACCTCTACTGCACCTTGACATCACCCTCAAAGTTCATCCTGATTTTGAGAGGGGGTAGATTTAATTATCCTGCAATCCAACCACTTCCGGGTCCACGAAAACAGGGAAGGGTTGCACCACAACTTGGATGAGCCTTTAACGACCTTGCTAATGAATCGGGCTCCAATATCCATTCGGAACCTCCCCCTTAATGGAGGCGAAGGTGTCATCAGCGTTGCAGATTGATGTCTGTCACACGCAAACTGCTTATCCCGAGTTGAAAGGGTGGAAAGGGGAATCGGGATGTTATGGGCGAAGGAAAATTGCTTCAGGGGTGAACATTTGGGATGTTTCCGAGGAGCGTCACTCCGAGTGCTCCGCCGAAACGTTGTTCGGCGAAAAAGGGACGACCAATCAGAAAACGTCGAAACTGATGCGATAAAAGTAAAACAAGTTACCCGACTGGGCAAATAAGAGAAAATATTCGGCCGACGACAAGAACTCCTTCAAGGTCGATAACCTAACCTAACCTTCGGAAGAATGCCTATATCCGCCGCTAACTCGATGCGAGGAAATGGCATCTGAACGGGTTGTACCGAAAGAACGTGGGGAACTCGAAAAGTGGAGAGGAAAGAGGGGAGGGGAAAAAAGGAGAAAAACTCCGTGTGCTTTCCAATTTACTCCCATCCAGTCGCATTGGGTCTGAGCAAATAAGTCCCGGCCACCCAACTCCCTTTTTTCCCACCTCGGGAAGGTCCCATCTTTTCGCTTTTTGGACCATTCAGGCCGAAATCTATTCAACCCCCTCCTGACTCCTCCCGATTCCTCTTTTCTCGGGATCTTTTCGAGATCTTCGGTTCCACCTCTTGTGTCGGTCGATGTATAGAGGAAATTGCATATCTCAGCAGGCGACATTCTTATACGGTTGAGATATATGTTGGCATGTCCCAAATAATGCAAAACCCGTTTGGAGATGTCAGACGTCGTGGGATGTGCTAAACACGCCTTTTTTCAAAACAACCTCGAAATTTTTTTTTTTTTTTTTTTGAAACGGTTATAAAGGATTTAGTAGGCACAGTATTTGTAATTATTATTACAATAATTCCAATAATTATTAGTAGAAAGTTATTTGAATGGCATTATGGAGCGCCTTTCAAGCCCCAAGGAGTGGTCCTTCAGAAAATGTGAAGCACTTTCACAACGGCTAGGTACCAGACGTTTGCGCCAGTCAGTTTAAGAAATGACTACGTTAGCGCCGTCACAGACAGCTACGTTTGTGTCAGTTTGAGAAGGCAGGAGGCATTCGTTTGCACCAATCGGATAATGGGAAAATAATAATGGGAAAATTGGAACAATGTCCCTTCATTAAATGAAATGAAAAAATAAATAAAATAATAACAATTAATACCTACCAACTGAAACAAGAAGATGAAATCATTTGCCTCTTTGCGTTGTCCTTCTTTGTGTTAAGAAGAAGAAGAAAAAAAGTAACTAAGTTGATAACAAGACTAAGTCTCCCCACTCCCCTCCGCCAACCTCACTCCACTCCATCCACTTCATTTAGCTTTTGGAGCACTCTTCAAACTAGCCTAAAGAGTGCAGTGAAATGTAACGACACCACTCTATAGACATAGAAGAACAGCTGCAAGGTATTCGCTCCACACCCAGATGGCGGTCCGTCATCCCATCCCTATTATGAACCCTCTGGAAGGAGATTGGAAGGGCAAGACCAGGGAGAGCAATGGCTAGTGTAATCGAGACAGGAGCAGTTTAAGGTACGATTTGCAAGGTCGAAAGTCGAAATAACCTTAAAATTGTCAACTTGTTTCGCTTGCTTGCTTATATTTTGAAAACTAAGCGTTTCTCGTGGAACCGCACTATTAAAGGAAAGAAAATTTCCTACAAAATGCATAATATGCAATGCATCTATCTATGCAATCTATATTATGAATGCAATCTATTATTATTTACTATAGTAAAACCCTAATTTCACTTACTTGAGCCAATTATGAGTGCTACAAATTTAGTGTCATGTTTTTTAATCTAAATAATTTAGATTAAGAATTATTCTTGAGTATGAGGGATCCGCTGGCCAAAACGTTTGGGAAGCCCTGCCCTACTGTATCACAAATTGTGTTGTTGTTAAATGCCTAGAACCTGTTCGAAGACGACAGGGTGTTGTTTGACCGCTGATAACACCCAAGTCCATCGCACTTTCCTTGTCGGCGTCGTCCTCCTCTCTTTCGCCCTTTTCCAGAAGATTTTTTTTTTTTTCGTGAAGGCTGGATTTACTGCAAATAGCCCTCCGCGACCATGTATGGCCCCGTGATATCGGAAACGGCCTAGCGAAACCCTCCCCCCCCCCCCACCATTGTGAGCCATATCGCCACACCTCCCTTTTCCAACTGCATTGAATCAATTTTTATCCTCTTTTATAATGATTGCCTTTTGATGCCCTTTCCTTCGCCAATCCCTTCAACTTCACTTTACGACCTCCAAGGGACCTCCGAAGGGGAAGGGTTACCTTTTTTTCCATTCCGTTTATTTTACGGTTATTCTTCCTTTTTTCGCCGTGAGATTGAATGGGAGGTATCGCCAAGTGATAAGTGATGCACCGAGTTCGAACGCTGCATGGCGATCAGGCGAGGAAAAAGTGTCATAAAATGTAAAATACCGCCACGTTGAAGGAGAGTGTCGTGTACTGATACACAAGACATGGCGTGATGTTAACTAAATGAACTAAGTCGATACTCAAAACGGTGTAACGCTTTAGCTTTGAAGGAGGAGTCATCTGTCTGATCACCCAATGCTGCTCTATGGGGCTACAAGAGGGGTTTCTGAAGGGCTTTGTCCAGGGAGTCGAGTGGATGGAAAATGGTTCACACGGACGTCTAGAGCCTGCGATTTAAATAAAACGAATCCGCTGTCCATGTGTCAAGTTTTCAATGTCCACCCTTTTTGAGTCTGCTGACCCGATTGGGCGTTGTTAAAAAAATTATCATAATTTAAAAAAAATAAAAAATAAAAAAATCTGCTGACGCTGGGGCTGCGTTTTAGTTAGTTCAAGTACGGCGGGTCTGCCGACGGGAAATAATGACGTGGGTCCCGTTGATCTCAAACTCATTGATTTTAGTCCCGACTGTAACTAGGCCCATGGTCAGGTGGGTCCCACAGGCTATGGAGGGTACCTACATTAATCTGCACATCACAGCCGGAGATGGGAAAGAACCCCGCATCAGCAGCATGGACACGGGCTGGGCTGGGCTGGATTAATCTAATCTAATCTAATGTTATGTTATTGTGTATAACTGCTGCATGCCATCGGGTTAGGAGTTCAAAAGGTTGCAATTATTTTTGCATTTGACTATTACAGTCTGAGCGGTCTCGGTCTAATTGATGGCACCGACTATTCGACTATCCCCCCGAGTCGCTGCAGGCTGTTCCCATGACGACCTCCTATCGCCGTACACCACCTGTGTTATGACCCTCTTGCAGGGCCGCCACCTCATTTCAGACCGAATTATATGGACGTGGCCGAAGCCGGGCCGCTAATGACCTTGTCATGAGGTTTCGTATGGAACTCCCCAGCTTCCCGTCATGTCATCGAAACCCCCGAGGGACAACGACACGAGGACAGTTGCCAATCATCTCGGGGAATTCGGATATCCCCTTTTGGAAATGCCAAATGATGATTGTATTCGTAGTCAGGTAGTGATTACCTGGGTAATAGAACAGTTAGGGACGTTGCAATATCAATATCTTCCTTCCAATAATAATAATTAGGTACTATCAACAGGTCAGTTTCCCATTTTCATTATACATTTTCCTTCAATTTTAAAATCTGATTTCAAATTTAGATTCACTGTCTAAATCTGTCTTTTTTACACAGTGACACTGTGTAAAAAATCTATTGGCAAGAGAGACGGAAAAAAATAAATAATAATAATTATTATTATTATTTATTTATTCTTTGTCTTATTATTAATATTTATTTATTTCTGAACCGGATTTTATGGTGATTTTCCTGGTACGATAGATAGGTTTTAGGCTAATTGGTGTCGTTTTCGAAGTGTTTTTGGACGTAGAAGCAATTTTCACAGGTCCCAGAACTATCCGGTTTCCCCGTGGGGATCTATGGGCCTTTCATGGGACTACAAATGAGGGGTTTTCAGTGGCTTTTTTCCTCATTCTTTATTCCCCGTCCTCCTCATTTCCGATTTGTTCCATTTCTCTCGGTGATCATCTAACCAAACCAATAGCCAGTCCAACGGAGGTTGTTAGGTAGGTCAGAAATTCCCATAAATCGATTTCATGTCAGAAATACCTTCGAAGACGACACCTCATTCGATAACGTGATCAAAACCCTTCAAAAAACCCACTCGTTGCCCCCATTAGAGACGCCCAAGAGCACCACCGTATTAATGAGGTCAGGTACGTCTGAAATCCCCATAAATCGATTCTCTGCCAAAATATCTTTGAAAGCTGCTCCTCTGTACGATCAGCAGTCCAAAGCTCTTCAAAATTCCCACTTTGGAAGCCCCTCAGAGCCCCTCGGATTCGTCGGGTAGGTTAGAATTCTCCATAAATTGAAATTACTATATGTCCAGCCCCTTAAACGACACATCACTCGACATTCTGCCCAAACGTTCATTTGGTTCCTCCTTCAGAAGGTTACGAGGACTTTTCCCCACTTGGGTTTGACGTCATGCCAAAATTCTCATTTCTCCTATTTCATAACCCCCACCCCCCTCCACAACAACCTCCACCTGGTAATTTAACTGTAATTGGGTCGTCAGAAGTTGGAAAGGATTTTAAGACAACGTTATTACTTTTGCGAGGAGGATCCGGCTCAGGTCAAAGTGGATCCAACAAAGGGGCTAATTGAATATTTGACGCTCTCGAGTTCCCTTTGATTGTCGGCCCTCTTCATTAAAGCGGATGATAAAGCGGTGACATCCCGAAAATCTGAAGCCGGAAAGGGATAAAGGAGTTGTATATGTGGTGTGGAAGGGTTGGGATAATCAGCTTATCACGAGTGTGTAGGGGACAGGTTCTCTGACTCCAAAAGGACTTTTCAACGCAGTTATCAGCAGTAATTGGGGAGAAATGCACGTCTGCTGCTCAAGAGCTTCCAGGATTTCCCCCACAGAGCGCGTTCTCTTTTCAAAGATGAGATTATAGTCCGTTTTGCGCCCCCATGGAATCCCCCATTTTGCCTCTTAGTGCCCCAATGGAGTGGCAAAGAGTCTTCAATCCACTTCCAACGCCCTCTAGTAGAATTAGCCTGCTATATTGGAACTCTCGTCATAAGTCGGGAGAAAATTGGCTCTCGAAAATAAATTGACGTCCCCCCCATTCGACACTAACACGTTATTTTCAAGGACGACACGTTAAGAATGTAACCTCAAAACGGTTTTCAACACAGTGAACGGGTGCTCCAGGTTTTAAGGATTTGCTTCCAGGACGGCGTTCTAACTCGGGGTAGCGCCATAGATAGATTCTGCGAGTAAAATAAGTTCAAAAACGACACCACACATGACGCCTTGACCGAAGCGCTTCGTAATACTTAGGTACCACGTAGAATACTCAGTGGGGCTTTGAAATGGCTACAAGTAGGGTTTTAGAAGGGTTTTGATCAAGCGATCGAGTGAGGTGTTGTTTTTGAGGGTATTTATGACGGGGATTTAAGTACCTGATTATTGGGGATTTAAGTACCTGATCACTCTGTAAGGCTATGAAGGGGCTGCATTTGAGGTTTTTGAAGAGTTTGTCAGGCAACCGAGCGAGGTGTCGTTTTTGAAGGTATTTTCGTAACAAAATGGATTTATGGGGATTTTACACGTACCTGACCACCATTTCGTCGCTTAAGAGGCAACACCACGTATCCAACATTTTGTCGAAAATGAGGTTTTTATATCACTGGATGCAGAATTTCGCTCCGCGTTGAATGGTAACATTGGTGTTTCGTTAAAACGCCGCCAAAAGCTCTAAAATCGCTCTAAAAAATTAAATGTTAACACCACGTATCTAACTCTGATGAGGCAATACCACGTATCTAACTCCTGCTGGTATGCATGTTTTTCCTTCCTCCAGAACAGTTGCCAAAAGTTAGATACGTGGTGTTGTATATCACTGGATGCAGAATTTTGCTCTGCGTAGAATGGTAACATCGGGGTTTCGTTAAAACGCCGCCAAAAGCTCTAAATCGCTTACATGTTAACACCACGTATCTAACTCTGATGAGGCAATACCACGTATCTAACTCCTGCCGGTATGCATGTTTAAATCAGTTTTTTCTTCCTCCTGAAAAGTTGCCAAAAGTTAGATACGTGGTGTTGCCTCTTAAGCGACGATTTGGGGCTTTGAAGTGGCTACAGGTGGTGTTTTTGAAGGGTTTTGGTCAGGCAACCGAGCGAGGTGTCGTTTTTGAAGGTATTTTCGTAAGTAAATGGATTTATGGGGAATTTACACGTACCTGACCACCATGTGGGGCTTTGAAGTGGCTACAGGTGGTGTTTATGAAGGGTTTTGGTCAGGCGACCGAGTGAGGTGTCGTTTTCGAAGTTCTTTTTGACGTTAAATCGATTTATGGGAATTTTAGACGTACCTGCCCTATGGAGTGGCTACAGGTGGGGTTTTTGTGAGGCAACCAGGTGAGGTTTCGTTTTCGAAGGTATGTTTGACATTAAATCTCAATTTATGAGGAATCCAAACCTACCTGACCACTCTGTGGGGCTCTGTAGGGCTATAAAGGGACTGCAAGTAAGGTTTTTAAAGGTTTTGATCAGACAACCAAGTGAGGTGTCGTTTTTGAAGGTATTTCTTGCGTTAAATCGATTTATTTGGAGACCAGACGCAACTGACCACTCTGTGGGGCTCTGTGAGGCTACAAAGTAGCTCCATATGGGGTTTTTGAAGGACTTTGACCACTCAATATTCATGATCAGGCCAAAACCCTACAATAATTGTTTTTATTGTTTTAAAACTCGCAGATTTTGGTCCTTTGTAGCCCGGTATAACCCACTGTGTAGACAGTTAGGTCCGAAATCCCCATAGCGAACCTTTCTCGCATTCACTGGCCAACACCTTCCAAATGTACAGTCTTTTCCATGGCTCACAGTGTTTAGGGGAAATAAACTCGAAAAATTTGGAGTCTACTTGAGCAAAGCAACCCCCATTCGGTCCTTCGGGTCATCTTAAAAATCCACTCAGGTCCTGACCCCCCCGCAGCTGCTTCCCCATTTGACGCCAAGCACCCCATCCCGTCGGATCTCCTCTTGATTCCCTATAAATATTTAAGGCGGGAATGGCCGACCTCCGCGCGTCAAAATCCCGGTGAATCAGGATCATTGCCGGTGAATTAAACATCGCTGAAGGACGCCACCCCGAAAAAGGAACAAGACGTGCAGTTGGTGCTGAGGAGGAAGACGTCGGTTTTGACGATGGCTGGAATGCTTGAGACGTCATTCAATAATCAAGAATAAAATAATAATATGAAAATATGAAAAATATGAAAATCTCAATTGAAAATTTTCAAGAAAATTTGTTAATCAGATAATTTTCAATATGTTCGTTAATAAGTTTAAATGAACATGTTTTCCAGTTTGTTTTTTCTTCTTGACGTCGTTTGTTTTTCCAAAACGTCTTCATAAACGTCTTTCTCCGACTGTTTGTCACCAAAGTTCATTTACCTCGCTAATCCCCTAATGCACACTGAAAACTCCCTCGTTGATACAGGTTTGTTTATAACTCTCCCCATAAAGATCCCCGCCGATACAGTCTGAATAAAGGGAGTCATGCAAAGTTTCAAGGCAGAATTATGGCCGGGCAGTAAAGGGCGGAGGTGGCCATCGATGGAAACGTTACGAGCTGACCACCTATCTCAACGTCTGGACGTTATCGGGAGGTTGTAAATTGACGGTAATTACCCGCTCGGGTTTCACCGTCGAGTTGAGGGTTTACGAACTGCGAAATTGGCGGATTTTTTCGAAGAAATTTCGAAGGGTGGAGGCTGAAAATAATTTTCAACTTACGAATGATGCGTCTAGCCGAAAATTACCTGAAACAAAACATGGAATAAATTAGACTGCATTTAAAACGCTATCTGTTGGAAGGGACCGAAAGAAAAAAAATATTGCCGCCTGTGGGTGTATTGCCGCTTGTGATTTGTGTAGATCATGGTACATGATTGTCTTATGACTTAGGTACCTGTGGGACACCTCCAGACCCCCGGATTATCCAAGTTTTGATCAAGGATCATAGCAAAGAAACATGGTAGGTACATGTTTTTCGGATTGGTATATTTAAATTCGCGATAAGGCGCCTATAAGTCACGACAGACACACAGACAGAAAGCTCAACATCTCAAGGGGGGCTCGACCCCCCTAAGCAGACATAAACGGTCCACCAAACCAATAGAAAAAAATTTCATCAAAATCGGATCAATATTTAGGGAAGGAGAGGGGGTTGAAGGAGGGGAAAACGGAAAAAATCCTTGAGGGCGCTCAACCTATCTCAGAACGTACATCATTTTTGAATTTCTCGAGATTTTCAAGAACATATATACAATATATATATAATACCTATATATTAAATTTATATATATTTTATATATATATAGAAAGTTATCGGGTGGTAAGGGGGTAGATCGGCGAAGGGTTTAGGGGGGGGGGGGGCTTGACTCCCATTCCAATCCGCAGTCCAACACGTTTCGCGCAAATTCGCGGGGTTGCACGCGTCGCGCGGGATTTTAATATAGCCTATGCTGGGGGCAATCTCACCCGAGACCGTTAGAAAAAAACCCCATTCAAATCCGTTCAGCCGTTTAGGCGCCTATAAGGCACGACCGACACACGGACAAACAGACACACAGACAGAAAGCTCAACATCTCAAGGGGGGCTCGACCCCCCTAAGCATACTTAAACGGTCCGCCAAACCAATAGAAAAAATCGCCGTATTTTTATCGCTTACCGTATAGGAGGAGGAGAGGAAAACCATGTTCCGCGAGTAAAAATTTTCGAAATTTCGAAATTTCGCAGGGTTGCGCGCGTCGGGCTGGGCTTTAATATAGCCTATGTTGTGGGCAATCTCACCCGAGATCGTTAGAAAAAAAACCCCATTCAAATCCGTTCAGCCGTTTAGGCGCCTATAAGGCACGACGGTTTAGGAGGGGGTGGAGGTTTACTCACATCCAAAAACTCTTATTTTTCGAAATTTCGCAGGGTTGCGCGCGTCTGGCTGGGTTTTAATATAGCCTATGTTGTGGGCAATCTCACCCGAGATCGTTAGAAAAAAAAAACCCATTAAAATCCGTTCAGCCGTTTAGGCGCCTATAAGGCACGACGGTTTACGGGCGTTGTACTCACGTCCAAAAACTCGTATTTTTCGAAATTTCGCAGGGTTGCGCGCGTCGCGCGGGATATTAATATAGCCTATGTTGTGGGCAATCTCACCCGAGATCGTTAGAAAAAAAAACCCATTCAAATCCGTTCAGCCGTTTAGGCGCCAATAAGGCACGACGGTTTCCGGGCGGTGTATTCACATTCCAATCCAGAGAACGCCCGTAAAAACATGACATTGTACCATGTTAAAAATCTTCTTCGGCCTCTGAGGAAAAATAGCCGACGCTGGTTGAGCAATGTGGACAATTTCGTAGCATGTGGAGCATTACATTTATTGCCCCGAAATTGTTTCCTACCAGAATAGGGCGTGAACAAAAAGTACAAAACCGAGGGGTACCGCCACCGATTGAATACTTTGGTGAAACTGGATCCAACCTACCTTACCTCTGCCATCCTGCCAATTTAGACATTAGAAGAGGTGCTTGCCGACAAATCGGATGTTATGTTTTTAAATTTTAATTGGTGTATTGGCCAATAACGGGAAACTAAGCGAATCCAAAAAAATTTTTATCGGGAGAACTTTTGGGAGCCGAAATACCTACCTCAAAATTTTCGGACTTGTTTTGGTTTTTTGATGATATCTTGAAAAACTATGTATGACACAGACAATTACACTCCTTAAAATGTGGAAGAGTATAAAATACTGCCTTGAATGGCTACCGCAACTTTAAAGTTCGACCGATTGGTAAGGGCTCAATCGGCCGTCTAAAAGTGCAAATTTTTTCCAACTTGTGAGGATTATCCGACTTTAAACCGCCTGTAAATTGAGAACGGTCATTCTCAGAGAAAAACTCATGTAATGTAAGTTGTTGAGCATGGAATTCTGCCTTCAGGAAGCACCGCGATTTTGACATTGACCCAATATTCCTGCTCTCTCTACCTGAGACTCTGGAAACCTCTCAATAGCGAAATTTTCCGCTATCAAGAGATCTTCGCAATAGCGAAAACCTCTCGACAGCGAACTTTTTTCCTGGTCCCTTGAGGGTTCGCTATCGGGAGATTTTACTGAACTACCGACTTGTCACTGGGAGATAATCCCTGAAATCCCCATCGGTGATTCCTTGACAACCCCGTCCGAACTTGAAGGGAAGAGGACTTTGTCCTATCAAGAGGAAAAGACCCTTAAAAATGACGAAGAGGGCGGTAATTTAACGGAGTGTTGATGTTAACGGAGATGACGATGATTAAGGGCGAAAGATCCGTGGAAAAGGAGATGGGAGAAAAAGAGGTTGTGATTGAGACCGTGGAGGGGATAAGAAGGGGGGGGGGTGATTGGTTGAGACGCTTCTCTGACTCACAGCTTTTCAACTGGGCCTCATCCTCGTTAACGGCGGTAAACAACTGGGGTCCTTATTTCCCCGAAGGGTCTTCCCCCTCCTCCTCCACTACACCAATCATACGGCGATAATTATGTTTGAGCATAACGCAAAATGTCAGGAACACGATGACGTCCTTCGCCTGAAAACAGTTGGGGCAAAAGATGTGTGGAGCCACTCTGGAGAGTTCGATTTTCCAGTAGATCTTCATTTGATTCGTTTTGTTTCCAGAAGGGTCGGCGTGTGAAGTGACTTGTGGGGTCGATTAGTGTTGTTAGCTCTCCACAACGTGCCGCCAGTATCCCAACATCGTTCGCCATTTTTAGTTTTAGTTTATTATTCTTGGAATAATACACGTTACGTAATCGCGACGGAAGTCAAAAATTCAGATCGGCCTCAAAATGTGATATTATGTATACATTTAAAGTGGTATAGATTCCAAAAACGAAATGTCCGTCCGCCATCCGGGCCATTTTGGGCTGTAGGATTTTTTTTTAATTTGAAAATTTAAATTTTCAATTGACAAAATACTCGGTTTACCATTCAGTTGTGCCCGCAAGGTTTTCAGCCCGATCGCCAAAACCCGTGGGGCTCTGGGTGGCTAAAAAGGGGCTACGGTGAAGGTTTTTTTTGGAATCGGGAAGGGTTTTGGCTATGGGATCGAGCAAGGTGTCGTTTTCAAAGTATTTTTGGACGTAGAAACCATTTTGAGGATCCTAGAACTATGTGATTTCACGGGAATCTATAGGGCTTTCATGGGGCTACAGATGGGATTTTTGAAGGATCCCGGGAGGTCAAATATTTTCCGAGTAATTTTGGACGTAAATTCATCTGTCCGAACAATGTTTAGATTTTTTTTTTTTCAGAATTTTTTTCATTGACACAGAATTAATGTTTGCACAAGTAACCTGTACCAGAGAATAATAATAGTATGTGTTTAAACCCTTGAGTAAAATTTCCAGCGTTTCTTCATTAAATGAATTAAGCTGATCTCAACATACCTATTCCAAGTACAATTGAGCTGATCTCAACATAATATGTTGACATCAGCTCAATTGTAATATTATTATGTTGAGATCAGCTCAATAAAAGTTTATTGTTGACAGTCCGCTTCAAAATTTCCAAGTACAATTATTGTACTTCGAAATTTTGAAGCGGACTGTCAAAAATAAACTTTTTTGAATTTTCACCTCTGTCTTTTACGCCAGTAAAAATCGACACGAAAAATCGGAAAATTTGCAAAACATGGTGTAGTTCTGATTTTTGGTTTAAGTATGATTCTTGGAATAATACAGCTATGTAATCGCGACGGAGGTCGAAAATTCTGATCGCCCTCAAAATTTGACGTTTCAAGATGATATCTACACATTGTACATTGTGTAGATTCCAAAAAAGAAATCTCCGTCCGCGGTCTGAACCGTTTTGGTGCTGTAGGAATGTTTCTTAAAATCCGAAATTTTGAAAAAATACGCGTTTTACCATCTAGTTGTGCCCACAAAGTTTTGAACCGGTTCGCCCAATCCGTGGGGCTCTTTGGGGCTAAAAAAAGGCTAAGGACGGCGTTTTTGAAGGGTTTCCGGTATGGGGTTGAGTTAGGTGTCGTTTTCGAAGTAATTTTAGACGTGGAATCCATTTTTGGGGATTCAAGAACGATCCGATTTCACCGAAGGGATCGATGGGGCTTATTATGGAGTAACAAATGAGACTTTTGAAGGATGCTAGGAAGCCAAAATAAGGTGTCGTTTTCCGAGTAATTTTGGACACATAATCCATTTTAAGAGGTCCCACATCAGTTTAAACCTTGTACAGATTTTGGTTTTTAATTTTTTAAATTTCATTTTACCTAAACATTTTTCGATTTGACGGACCATACAACCGAATTAACACTTTCAACTAACTACAACACCACTGGTGTTAGACCAGTGTTGAAATCTTTATACAGGTTTGAAATATTAAAAGTGCTTTGAGAAGAGTAAAACTGGTTCGAATTATGTAATAACAAACCAGTTCTGAAAGGTTAAAACTGGTTCGGAGACCAAGTAAACAGAATGAACACCAATGAAACGGATTCAAGGGGGCGTAAACTTGCTTTCAAGTTCATTACTAACTGTTTGAGGAGATTAAAACCAGTTAAAATTTCTGTAAAGGGGGGGGGGGCGGAATCATAAGCTTCCCTGTTCAAATTTAACTACCTACCTTATTATTGTATCTATTATTTTGCTAATCCCGGCGTTTGTGGCATGGGATCCTAGGTTCGAGTCCCGCCAACTAAAGTTTTATGAAGCCCTTAGTAAGAACTATAGTTCTTCGTAGGGGCTTGATAAAACTTTCTCGCTTCTTCGTGTTCCACCGTTTTGGAGCAAGACGTTTCTGAAACATTTCATAGGAAGCTGACTTTGGGTTTTCGGGAACATAAAACGGTTTCGAAGGACCACAAATAAGTTTTGATTTTGAAGGTGCATACGCATGGAAGAAATATTCCATGGTGCATACGTGAACTTAATCGCACGGGCGACCTCAGACTAAATATACCAAACTATATTCACCTCATTGGGCTTCGAGTTGGTGGACAGACGAGGTCAGAGCCAAATGGAAATTCATTGTAATTTCGTATTCATTACCGTCAAATTGTCATCCAAGTCGAAGTACAAGTGGTAGTGAATCACTGGGTCGGGTGAATATGAGTTGTGGCTGAGAGAACCCCATTACCGCCTGGTGTTTCCTTGGGGCGATCAATATTAATGGCCACTATTAGACCATCATTGTAGCTTATTGCCTGGCGTCGGGCTATTCATCACCTGAGCGGAACTGAGCCGCTTCCACTCGTCATTACCGTTTGGAACTGACCCCGCAGTGGAAACGTGTTTCGTAATTTCGATGTTAATTTGTGATGGGCGGAGTTCCGGAGGCGCGTACTCCATGTTCATGGTGATTGTGTGAAGGATTGGTTCAGGCCGGGTAGGCTTTCCCAGGGTCCAAGCTTGGCCTGTAAGGATCTGTTATTGCCCAGCACAGATTTCATAACAATTTCATAAAATTTATGAATTTCATAAAATTATTTACGTAATAATTTATCGCTCAAACGCGAATACGGCCGAACTTCAAAATATGAAGTTATTCACATTAAGAATGCCATACTTAGTATGGTAATAATGCACGCTGATCTTTGGTATCTTCTGGCCAGCTGCGTTGCTAGGCAGCGTGCATGGGGCTGCTGCCACTTGGAGGCGCCTCTTGTTGACAGGACCACCTGGTGAGTAAGAGAGGCAGATGAGACTCAACATCCTCCCCCACCGTGAATACGGCAGCTCCGCATACTTCAACAGGAAATGGACAAAGCTTTCTTTGAGTCGAGAAAGCGTCCCGTTTTGAGTTCGCACATCAGCTATATGAGTAACGTCATCAGCTCCTGGATAAAGCTCAATGATTTTACCCATTGTCCACGAAAGAGGTTGGGAGTGTTGGTCCATGATTAAAACTAGGCCACCAATCAGAGCAGGTCTGTCAGATGTTGCCCACTTCGAACTTCTCTGGAACTTGAGCAAATATTCCTTTTTCCAACGATTCCAAAGTTTTGGATGATGCAATGGGTAAATCAGTGGCCGGTCCTTAAAACTGTGCCTTTCAAATCCAGGATCGAAAAATCAGGAAGTGAGCCGGTGAGAACAGAGAGGTCGTCTGGTGAACTCGACATTGCGGTGAGGGGTCGGGAATTGAGGATCCCTTCAGCCTGAGTTTCACTGATGAAACTCTCCAGGGTAGGGACTTGATCACGCAAGCAATTTTTAAAAAGCCGCTTAGTCTGCTTCCCACAGACCCCGAAAGAAGGGGGCCGATGGTGGTATAAACGCCCATTCAGTTCCTTGACTGGCTGTTTGGCAAACTATGGCATTCTGATGTTCAGGGTCCTAGAGTGATCGTACCCGTTGTAGCTCATTGGATGCGCCCAGGAAATTCCTACCATTATCGGACCAGATAGTGTGAGGGTGGCCACGTCTAGATATGAATCTATGCTAACTGGAAAGTAGCCATCATAGTCTACACCAGAGATGGAAAATGGCCTTCTGGCCTTCATGAGAATTTCAAATTATTTGAAGGCCTATAAATTTAAGAAACCATCCAATACAGGTACAAAAAGCCTAAAAACAGATTAAAGTTCTACAAAACCAGTTCAATGAGTGGGTCATCAGTTAGAAGCCTTACAGAAACCTGTTCTTGGAGCGCAAAACCAGTTCGTCGTCCTAAAACCCCCTCACGCGCTCTCCCAACCCAGACAATATCCTTCAGTAATTTTTGCATCGTGTTCCTTCAAAGTTGAATTTCCTCCTCAGCAGATTCTCGACAAGAGGGTTTCTCCCCAAAGAATAAGAAAAAAAAAACAAAAAAAAAAAAAAAAACAGGAAAACAGGCACGACGGAGACGCAGTCGCTAAACTTTTCCTTCAATTTCGTTTTTTATTTATTTATTTACTTTTTTAGTTTGCAAGGGCAATCTCCGAGCGCCATTGAGTTACTTGTTATGCATGTATTGTGAACAAGTTAAACATATCCTATTCCAACTTTTACAATATAATGCTTTTCGTGGACCGGGGGTAAAATGTTGGAAAGTGGCAAACACGTGAGGGGGAGGGGAGAGGGATAAAAGGGGAGGCAAAGAGAGAAACGAGAAAAAAAAGCGAAGTTGGGGAAGCACAATGGCGAAGGTGGTTGCAGGTGAAAAGATGGAAAGGGAGAAAAAGGGCAAGGTTTTTTTCTGTTACAGCCTAATGTTTGTTTGTCGAGGCACACGTGCCAATTGCCCCCCTCCCCCCTTTTAGTTGTGTTCTTCAACTCGAAACGTATTGTTTGCTCCGAGAGATTTTCACTCTCTGCTTGTTGAATGAGAAGGCGATGCGCGATGGTATTTTTTTTAAAGATATATATATATATATATTACACTGCTCATTCCATCTTCTGCGTATTCCAATTCTTACGAGTGTTTGAGTAAGACGTTGAAACCGGCACGCAAAAAGAAAAAGATTTGACGAGGTCAATTTGTAAAAGGGCCCATCCACACGATTTTTAGGGGCCTATCCGCGTTAATTCACCGACATTGAACTCTCGGGGTTCTTAGCCATCTCGGGACGAGCTTAGCAAGCCTTGGACAGCTCCAGAAAGATCGGTACCAACTTGTCAAGCCTTGGAAACCCTTGGCCAGCATGGGACCATCTTGGCAAGCCTTGGACAGATCTGTAAAGCGTGGATGCCATCCCGACAAGCCTTGCAACCAGTTTGCCTTCCTTGCTTCTTGGGACCATCTTGGTGAGCATTGGAAATCCTCAGCCAGTTTTGTTGTGGTTGTTCATCTTCTTAACGTCAGCCATGGTGATGGGTGTTTGTAAAACTGTCTCTAAGCATTTAGGAGGTGGCTGTGGACGTTGCACCACACCTCATTGGTTCGACGTTAGACAATTGTCAAGTTCATTTTGTGTCAGTCGGTGCCGTCACTGGTCCACTGGTGAGTGGTACCCCTGCCCACCAATGAGGGAAAACTCCCCCCTCCAAACCAAGTCATCAAACAGGCTACAACCCGCCGGAAAGGCTTTTCCCTTCTAAAATGAAGTTTCAGATTCTCCCACCTGAGCAATGTGATTTATCTTCAAGTCTAATCAGGGGAGATGCACTTTGGTAAATGAGTTAACATCAATAATTCAGAGTGGAGGCCTATCTCTAATGTCGGGGAGGGGAGTTGGGTGTCCCGAAGGGTTTCCGTCTGTTCCGCTAAATCCTTTTCAAATGCTAAGTTTGTATTCTGCTGGGAAACCTTCCAATCGATAACCGGCCCTCTCCTTTAAATTAGAAACTACCTATCTATTTATTGCGCGTGTAAATACCGTCGCCGAAATGATGGATGGTTTTCAAAGGGAGAAAAAGGAAGTTTATTGAATTAATAGTGAAAAGGGGAAAAGAGCGTTATCGGCCTTGGATGGTTTCTAAATAGGAGTTGACGTGACAGGATATTTCTCCGCGGTTATGCTCTTTTATCGGGATTACGATCGAAGCTAAGGGCTACTTAAGGCCTTGTAAACACCACCCTGACTCCCTCGCTGAGAACAACTCTGTACTCGAACACGAAATCCCCAACATAATTTTTGTTGGTAAATTATTTTTTTAACGAGTGATAATATATTATATTAGAATTTTCACGTCGAATTCCGAATCTCAAGGTGTTGTAGGTTCTCGCTAAATAAAAAATTAAACAGCATTTAAAATGTATATAACATTTTTATATACATTTAATGTATGCAATATTTAAAATTTATATAAAATTTAGTCTAAAATATTTGAACTTTATATAAATTTTATTATAAAATTTATCTGAAAATCTTCAAAATATAGGCAATAATAAGGGTACTTGCGGAAAAAATTCAAAATTTATATACATAGGATTTAAAATTTTATAATTTAATAATGATTAATAGGACGTTTCCATTAAATGGAAAACAAATTTTGCTTTCGTCACCTCACGAGCGTAACGTCACGGGGGATTTTGAGATCAACATGAGCGCGAAAACTATAATCACATGATTGGTCTCTAAGGAAGTTTAGCGGTTGGTTACAAGTAGAGGGTTGGCGTAATTATTAAATGATCTGTTAAAAATTAATCATTATTACATGAGACTGTAGAACCATAGGTCTACCGTCCGTTTTTTTTTAAATTAATTATATTAAATTGTAATCCTATTTTGCTCCAAATCGTATTTTTATACCTCCTAATTCTTTTCATGGCTCTACCAAGAGCCCGTCTTTAGAGTCCGCTGACCGATTTAGAGATTCTATACAAATTCAAATACAAAATGCTTTCAGTCGATTCTGCATCACTGAATATTTTTTAGAGTTTTACAAATTTTCCTTTTCAGTGATTTAAAAAAAGAAGCTAATCTTTGTTTTTGGGCATTTTTGAGCCGTTTTGCAGAATGGCGGGAAATTCATGTTACCGAGCGAGTGCTTCGTGTCTTCTGCTTGAATTACGAAAATTATTGGTCGTAGCTATTGTTCTGAAGACACCTGGGGACTCTGGTTTCCAAGAAGAAGCACGCCAGAGCAGAAACTGGTTTATAAGAAGCAGAAACAGGTTTGGAGAAAAGGAGACAATGGTTTGAAAGGAACAGTACCAGTACCAGTTTGAGGAAGCAGCCATTTGTTTATAAGAAGCATAAACAGGTTTGGAGAAGATGACACAGTTTGGAGGGGGCAGAAACCGGTTTGAGGAAGCTGTCACTTGTTTATAAGAAGCAGAAACTGGTTTAGAGAAGAAAACACTCGTTTTGAGGGAATAGAAACCACTTTGGAGAAGAAGACACTCGTTTTGAGGGAGTAAAAACCGGTTTGAGGAAGTATTTACTTGTTTATAAGAAGCAGAAACCGGTTTGGAGAAGGCGACACTCGTCTTGAGGGAACAGAAACTGGTTTAAGGATACTCACTTGTTTTTAGAAGCTGAGCCCGGTTTGGAGAAGAAAACACTCGTCTTGAGGGAACAGAAACCAGTTTGGAGAAAAATACACTCGTTTGGAGGGACCAGAAACCGGTTTGAGGAAGCAGTCACTTGTTTATAAGAAGCAGAAACTGGTTTGTAGAAGGCGACACTCGTCTTGAGGGAGCAGAAACCGGTTTGAAGAAGGAGACACACGTTTGGAGACAATAAAGACCGGTTTGAGGAAGCAGTCACTTGTTTATAAGAAGAAGAAACGGGTTTGGAGGAGGAGAGACCAGAAGAACTACGTTGTTTTTAGTTGTCTGGAAAACGACTATTTAGGACAATTAGTGGTATAGATTGCCAATTTTCGGTTGTATTTCAAAGCTCAAAACTGTTTTTCCTGTTCCACCCAACTGTTCGCCAAGATGGAGCCCGAGAACTTTAATGTGACGTTCGCTGTTCGAATTAAGAATTCACCGCGCGAGGAGTAAAACGTAACCCTCAGGAAGCTTGGCCGTATTAGCATGTAGAATGTCATGGGGGAAGTTTCCCCTCTAACGGATATTGGTTCAGGAATTTCTTCATTACATGTAAATCGCGCAGGGGGGAAAATTCTTGTTTCCCCCGGTTTTACGTACAATGCGGTGTATGTTGCTTTTAAGCGATGATCGGATTTTTCGGTGGTACTAATTTAGTGATCGATTGGTGGCAGGATATAGTAATATGGCGGGGGTGGCGCGTGGGAGCACTTCGTGAGGTTGAGAAGAAGGCTGGAGGCGGGTTTAGAAGGTTTAAGAGGGTATGAACTCTAAACCATCCTCGTGTTCGCATTTTGAATACCAACGGAGAGTATTAAGTACAACAACAAGAAATTCTCCGTCATCTCAACATACTATCTCCCATGATAACCAACCTTCTGTGAGAAAATTGAAATCAAAATGGTTTGGGTTCAAGCTTCATACGATAATCAATGATAAGCAAGAAATGATTGCTGTTAAAATTACCACAGGTAATGCGGATGACAGAATTGCATTTGAAGCAAAGCATATCAAAAAAGGTCTAAAAGGTAAGTGTTAAGCTGATAAGGGTTTTATTTCAGGAATGCTGATAAGGGTTTTAGTTTTGTTGGAAACTTGTTGAGGGTCAGTCAAATAAGACGAGATTTTTTGCCGACGTTTCAAGAGATATATTCTCCTATCATCAGGGCAAGTGCAGGAAAAAGGGCAGCACACGATGTGAGCCGACGCTGTCGTACAAATATACTGAAAAAAAATCTCGTCTTATTTGACTGACCCTCAACAAGTTTCCAACAACATTAATTGAAACGGTCAACATCACCATCAACTAATAAGGGTTTTATTTCAGAAAAAATGTTTGCAAAACTTTATAAGCAAGGTTTGATAATAATAATTTCTGCGATGATGACCCGTTTTCGTAATTTTTGCACGATGACCTACCTTTCCAGGAAAACAAAACAAAATTCATTCATGAGTTCATTCTGTATCTGTATTCTGCATCAGCATAATCTAAAATTACCCAAATTATGTTGGTCGTAAAATACTTATTCAATAATTAATAGAAATTATTGTTGCTCTTTCTACACAGAAAAATACTTTTTAACCACTTTAATTGCCTTCTGTAACGACCAAACAAACCTCAATTACTTACTGGGCTGTCAAGAATATCAGACCTTAATTGCATAATTGGGTTATCGATTGACACTTCATTGATTGTTATTAACCTACATATGTAAGTGCATTGACTACATCCTCTGAGCACATAACTATTATCGAACGTAATTTATATTCTAACCCGGGGCAACTATTTTATTCAGAGCCGAGCTGAACGGGAACTGAGCCCAGGAGATGGATAAATGATTGAAACCACCGCGGAACCACCTCAGGTAGCTAATAGGCTGCCAATGTCGTGGAAATGGCGGATCGACGGAGAGGGGGGGTAGCTATTACAAGGTAACCTCGTTACATGTACTGATAGCGTGAAAGTTTAACTTCTCCGAGCACAACTGGGAGGCCTTCCCCTGTCTGAGTGACATTTAGCCGAGGAGAATTCAATTAATGATTGTAGTCGATCAGCAGAGGATTCCAACACGGCGGGCTGGACGTTTGGCCGGCTTTGGATTCGGGGTCATTTCGTCTCCAACCATTTCCCCACAGACCCTTTCTTCTACGGACATCGCCGAAGGCGTTTAATCTACAACCAAATGATCCACACAACCATTTCTTCGACAAACGAATCTTCCCGGATCAGTTTCACTTCAAGGTCTTTTGACCTACAATGTTTACTGGCCTTTGGACGTGCTTCTGCCTTTAATAATAATGACAAAAATATAAAAAAATTGTCAAAATCTTACTCGCGGTGGCGAAGGATTTGGGAACAGACATTTCAGGGAAAACGCACTCCATAATAGCACAATTACCAAAACAGAAGTAGGGAAGAGAAGCAAGCGTTCAGTCACAGGTTTTAGGAAGCAGACACTAGTTTTTAGGGAGAAGAAACAGGTTGGAGGAAGCAGACACTCGTTTTAAGGGAACGAAACCCAATTTGAAGAAGCAGACACTAGTTTTTAGGGAGAAGAAAATAGCTTGGAGAAGCAGACACTCGATTTTAGTGAGGAGAAACCTGTTTGGACAGAGGACTCGATTTCATTGAGGTGAAATCAGTTTCTACTTCTTATACATAAGTGTCTGCTTCTTTCAACCAGTTTCAAAATTACAACCATGGAAACCTGTTCCCGACGGGCATCCGGATCCAGACAGTCTGCGGATGACAAGACGATATGCTCACGTGCGTGATACGGGCAACCTGTTCGTGTGTGAATGGGCTGATTGACACCTCCGCTGATATATTATGTCCAAACGCATCCGGCTCCTTCGAGGTAATCAATGCTATCTGAACAGTGTATCTGACAGTTTGTAATGGCGGACCGAATAATATTATGTTCGTTGATTTGGACTCAGCTGATGAAATTTTCAAGTGGTACAGAATCGAAAAAAAACGTGTATGCAATTCAATTTCTCACGAAGTAATACTTCTTCGGCCCAAACGTTGCTCGCGTGAATGTGGTAGGTAAGTTAATCTGATGGGGCCTCTCCTAAAATCAAACCATTTAGTAGTTTTGGTTCTAATAGCCGTATGTATTCGGTAAACCTTACTTTTCACCTTGGTAAATGAAAGCTAAAAGAAATTCCATAGCAGTTCAAAATTGAAAAGATTTGTTTTAAAGAATGAGAAATTGGCGTTCAGACGTGAAACAATTAATTTCCTTAAAAAAGGATTATCCAGCTCAAAGACCCTAGTGCAACTCCGTGTAGTAAGATTCGGAAAGAGCATGCTTCTTCAGGCTCGGAACAACCTGTCTAGACTAAAAACCGATTATCCTTCTACGTCAATATTATTGAAACTATTAAATGTTATGAACTAAGAATTTCTCAATTTCGCTCACGCCCAAGAAGTATCAACCAAAAACACTCCACTTCTTGAATTTTGGACTCCTTCTATTTTTCTCTTGTGAGACGTTGGAGTAAAAACATGCTTTTATCACGAGAATAAAGTGATTATCGGCCGTCCGTATATAGGTCTTCCAAGCTCAATTGAAAATTTGTTTTAATGAATTGACAATTATCCAAACCTAATTGAAAATTTTCCAAACCGAATTGAGAATTTTCCAAGCTGAACTGAGAATGTCCCATTTCAACTTGGGAATTTCCTGGTCAAATTGAAACAGAAAATTCTCAAATTGAAATGGAATGTTCTCAATTCCGCTTGGGAAATTCTCAATTCATTTTGGAAAATTGCCCGATCGCCCGACCTAACCTGCCTATCCGCGACTGTCTACAACGGCGACAGATTTTCCACGTTGTATTTTGAGCGAAATCCCCAAAAGAGGGAAGAACTTGACGAAATCAAAGCGTTTTTTCCATCTCCCTCTTTCCTCTTTTACTTGGAAGGCGAAAGGGTTGATTAAAGGCACCGAGGGCACCCCCAAGACTGGTAGACTAAACAGTTTCCAGTCCTTCATGTCCCGATACCTCCGCTCAGAAATTGAATCAGACTCAAACTAAGTTACATAGAGATTTATAATAGCGTAGGATGGGGAGGGAGTCCAGGGAGAACATCTATCACGAGGACACGCTTTTTACTTTCCCCCACCATCCCTTTAAACTGTCCGGTTTTTTATAAGCTTTGACTCCAACGGGGCTTTAAGCTCTTTGCGAACGAAGCGTTTATTAGGTTAGACCTCCTCCCCTTTTCTTTTTTTTCCCCCTTTTTTCCGGAGTGGGGAGCGAACAAAAAAAAAAAGCGGAACAGCGAGAGAACGTATGCACTAATGAATCGGTGCGCTGCCCAATCGGGAAGGGAGAGAAAAAAAGGTTTTGAATGATTAGCTTATCTCAAATTGGATTCCACTGAGAACTTCGCTATAATGAATATTGAGAGGAATTTCGTTTTGTACTTTGTCCGCTAAAAGGGAGAATAAATTCGATTTTGTAGACAGGGGATCAAATTCACCTAGGTAAAAGCCTTCTTCTTCCTATTGGTTTAATGGAGGAGAAAAAAGTGCATTGCTTGGTGTCACGCGAACGAGTCGTATGAATACAACAAAAGCTGTCAATTCGGAATCGATGTTGATAGGGCGGGGCATTGCGATCCACTCCCGATGCGATGTACTCCCGTTTCAGACAAAGTTAAAACAGCGGTCGACTCTAGCGCACAAAATTGCTGTCAGCATGTTCAGAGGGACTAGCTTTTGCAAGCCTCGGACCGCCTTGGAAGCGTGGGGAGGACACCCTAGCAAGCCTTGAATCGCCTGCCAGCAAGGCACTCACTCTGGAAAACTTGGCACTATCGTGGAGGGTCTCGGAAACTCTTAGCCAACTGGGACCAGCTTTACAAGCCTTGGACAGGTCTGGAAAGCGTGGAGACCATGCTGGCAAGCCTTGGAACCCCCTCGCCAGCTTGGGACCATCCTGGAAAACATGGGGCTGTCTTGGCAAGCTTGGCATCGACTCTGCAAGCCTCGAATAGGTCTGATAAAATTGGGACCATCGCCCTGGGTGAGTCCTCTGTCTATACCATTCTCCTGTCGCACTCTCCAGTGGAGCTCAAAGCACTCATCGATAAAGTGGAGTTAGCCTGGCCTGCATGCCTCCAATTTATCGCAGGCCTGTCGCAGGCAGTATGGCCTGCGAATCAATGTGACAAAGCCCAAGGTCATGGGCGGTATCCAAATCTGGTCTGAAAGAGAGTACTGTAGCAGTTGTGGATCAGCCTCTTGAGCATTTTGATGTATGAGGTTGAATCATGGGGGGAGTGGACTGCCGCCTGGTGCGTAGGTGCAGTTCCATTTTCGGGAGCGGATCGCATTGACCTTTTAAAGGCGATCGAATTCGCTTCATTTCAAACGGGAGTCGAAATGATGCCCCGTTCCAAAATGTACCGTTTTATCGACTCTCAATAATTGAGATATCGATATACATATCGATGTATACGATCGACATGTCTCTTTCGATATTATATCATTACTAAATTCGATAAATTGCTGTTGATCATTGATGATAATCAATACCCATCCCTTCCTCCTTGAATCTTCCTTCTGGATCTCAGCTGTTGCAGAACTCCGGGTTGAACGTTTCTCGTCATCGAATACGACGGGTTCCATCGTCAAACAAGATCCCACCTGTCAAACGCCTCCGGCTCTCAAATTGACACCAACACCACCTTAAGCTCTGTCAAAATAAGAGGGAACGCCCTGTTTTTTTCCCCCTCTCCTCTCAAACTCTCCCCACTCGTGTGCGACAATTACCGACCCGGGCTTTTGCCAGGTAACAAGAAACCTCCTCGAAACTTCAGGGAGCATCCATTAGCCTTTATTGAAAGTTCCAAGGACCGGAGGGGTTAAAAGGGACGGGGGAGGGGATGAACCCGGAGAATACACTTAGGAAGGCTGGGTCAATATTGATAAACAATTAGGATAACACGGGAGTACACGTTAGGGCGGTAGCTGAGCCCAGCCATGATAACGGTGTTTTATTAGGTGTACCACCTTCCTTACGGTAAACAAGAATTAGTTTATTTCTGATAACGAGCGAAAAATTGGTATTTCAACCACCAATAGTTGTAGAAAATAAGAATCTTAAGGCTGTATTCACCTAATGACGTGAACTGCCGATTAATTTAAACCATGGCTTACACAATATTTAAGGTGCAATTTCCAGAAACTCTTTATTGGAGAATGATCATCGTCAGTTCGAATATAACAACAGTTGTTTTATTTTACTGTAGTTACTACAGTAGGAGGCCATTTCAAGACGTGAGAATTCAAAAACATCTCCGTGGGGAATAAGAAAATAAAGATCAGCCGCCCCACCGTTGTGCTGGTATTGACTATGGTTTATTATTCAAGAAATACTCCTATGCTTGTCGGAGGGCGAAAATTTTGATCGGCTTCAAAAATTATAATAATAAAATTGGAATATAATGACATTTTGTTGTTGGTATCTACACATCTTGAAACCCAAAACGAAATGTCCGTCAGCTGTACGCCGTCCGCGCCTTTTTGGGTAGTAAGTAGGATCTTCTTTTTTTTTTAATCTGAAAACATGACATAATACTCAAGCTTTTTAGTTGTGCCCGCGAGGTTTTCAGCCCGATCGCCCAAACCCGTGGGGCTCTGTGGGGCTAAAAAGGGGATACTGGAGGGTTTTATGATTGTTTTCGGGTAGATACGATATCGACTGGGGTGTCGTTTTCGAAGTATTATTGGACGGGTAATCCATTTTTTGGGGTCCCAGAACCATCGGATCTCACCGAAAGGATCTACGAGGCATTCATGGGGCTACAAATAAGGCTTTGGAAGGACATCAGAAGACCGAATGAGGTGTCGTTTTCCGAATAATGTTGGACGCATAATCCATTTTTTCTGGGTTTTACATCCGTCAACAAACTTAATAAGAAAAAAATTAAATAAGTACCTAGGTAATTAATTAAACTAATTTAAAAAAATTGGTATCGAATTAATTTTTGGATAATTTATATCAAAAATAATAGGGTTTTTAAATGGCAAACCCTAACAGGGTTTTTAAATGGCATCTTCACAGCAGTTCCGTTGGAAGTACCCAACGGTCGGGTGTGACTGCATGTCTAGGCTAGTCTGTCAAAAGAAACTTTTGATAATATCAAGTTTTAGCAATTTTACACTTGGTCGTGAAAGGGTTTATATCTCGTCTCTTGTCTCGGGAGGCCACTTCTTCTTGCTTGATACCTCATCATTGGTCAGGCAGATCACTTCTTCTCATGTGGTATCTCGTCTCTGATCCAGGGAGGCTTCTTCTTCTGGCTTGATATCTCGTCTCTGGTCCCTGGAGTCCACTTCTTCTGGCTTGATATCTCGTTTCTGGTACCAGGAGGCCACCTCTTCTCGCGATATAATATATATATCAACTCGTCACTTGTCGAGGAAAAGGTTAAAATTTAATGTTACTATTCCACGGGCTTTTACGAACAAAGAAAGATTTTGCTCGGTTTTTTTTGTCTCGGATCAACAGTAGGTATTTCAGTATTAATCCGCTTCCACTAGAGAACCAAACCAGTTGACATTTCCATGAACCAAATCGGGCTGAGTTGACGTAACATCAGCAACAGAGGCTTTTGTTGCAGCCGCCGGGGGTTTGTTGTCTTTCAATGGATCCCCCGCAGCCTCATCAATTAACAATCGTCGGAAGGGAGGATTTGATTGGCGGATTAGTTTGATATCAGTTTGCGACGGTGCGAGGGGCCGGCGGGGGTTCTGTAATTTCAACCCTTAGGGGACCAAATCCAACTTCTCAGGTGCCAATCAAACTTCCCTAATAAATTGACCTCGCGCTTCTGTTTGACAAGTTGGACTGTTTGACCGCACAGTTGTCAGGTCAATGATACCAACTGTGACTGTTAGGAGTTGTTTAAAAGGTTTTTGTTGTAGAACGTTCGCATCAGTGACAGTGAATATTAAATTAGTTGATTATTTGCAACAGTACCACGTGTGAACTAATTCTCCCTCGTGTAGAGGGAGTTTTACTCGACATTCAATCGATAGAAGTAATCTAGCGATCCGCTAGATCGCGCATCCTGTTCATGGTAAAGTACAGGCCCCTACCCTGTACGATGGTGTCATTTTCCTCATCTTCTCGATTATTTCGTTCGGCATCCTAATAGTAAACGCTGCAAATATTACACACGGGCTTATTATTCTCTTATATAGGTTACTCGAGCAAAAATTAATTCAGTGTCAAAAAAGTTTATTAGGTACTTTTTATTTTTGGCTCGGAAACTATGACAAAAACAAATTTTACGTCTTAAACAAAATGCGTATTTGACGACCTCCCGGATCCTTCAAAAATCCCATTTGTAGCCCCATAGATCCCAACAGTGAAATCGTATCTTTCCGGGACCCCCAAAAATTGATTCTACGTCCAGAAATACTTCAAAAACGACACCAAACTCGATCCCGTAGCCCCACGGATTCGGGCGATCGGGCTGAAAACCTTGCGGGCACATCCATATTATAGGGAATTTAACGCTATCATTTTCCGATAGGACCGTCCGTTTTGATGGTACAGCTGTTTGAAATCCGAAAAAGTGACCGTTTGTAAAATATGTAAAATGTCGCTCTAGCAAATCGCTCTAGCTCCTGAACTGGACGAGCTGAACGATCTCGGTGGGCCAGTTCGACGGTCGCAGCTTTTAGGTGGATGGACGAGTCCGGCAGTATTTGCGATACACTTTCTTCCTGTTTTCCAGATTGGTGGGCGAGCAGGTACTCGTCCCTACAATCAATTGTGACAAGTGAAAGGGTCGGGAACCGAACGTCGACTAATACTTTTTTCTGAAAGAACTTCATAATTTGAAGGCATAGCAGTGAGTTTTGGGCTCCTACGGTGTAATACAAATTTCCAGGGCACTTTCGAAAATTTCGACTTTGAATCTGGAGGGAAAAGTGGCGCTACTCTCTCATTGGCTGCTGTCGTTTATTTTTTACACTCTCTTCTTCTTACGCTAGCGCACTCTGGCGGATTAGTAAAAGTGCCACCGCGGGAAAATTCAAAACGCCAAATAATTCACTAGTGATTTCCTCTGCTCAGAAACCTAATTTCTCAGTGCTAACTGTACTGAGTACTTTGTTCATTACTAGTTCAACTATGTTCGGCCGAATTTTCCTATTTCTCTGACCTAGTTCCTTGGTCCATTGTATAGGAAAATTTCCTATACATTTAATGTAATGCTCTTTCACTTTGATGATGACGGGTTTTGCCGCCGTAGGACATATAGTTTCAGAGATATCAGAGAGTTCCTAAAGCCACTTTTTGCCTAACGGTGATGAGTTACGGTCGACGTAACTAGAGATTTCGCGCATGCGCAGAAATAACGGCGATAACTTACGTCCTTATGCCTAACAACGAACGTTATTGCCGTAAAGTTACGGCGATAAACTTACGGTCTTAAGGATAACGCCGTTAATTTCGCACAATACCTATAAGGTAAATAGCGGCACTTTAAATTTAGCGTGACTTTTGATAACACCGTATCTCTGTTACGGTGATATATGAAGTTTGCTTTTCTTTGATTCTCCCTAGACAAATCCCTTACGGCGATAAAAATTAACGGTCGACGTATCTCGGATGTTTCTTTAGGAACTCTCTATTAGGTTTGGTGTTTTTTTACGCATAACGCACTTCTGAGGTTCCCAGAACGATCCGATTTCATCGTGGGGATTTATGGGGTCACTGGGCTACAAATGGGATTTTTTAAGGATCCGAGGAAGTCAAACAAGGTGTCGTTTGCCGAGTAATCTTGGACGCATGTAAGATTCGTACTCAGGGAGAACACTGGATTGATTGCATCTGTAAAGAAGTTATTTATTTTATCAATATTCAAATACAATATTCGTTAGATAAATACTGGACCTTAAATTACATACTAGAGATCTGAACCATTGAACATACCTGTAAAGAAGAAATCTAAAACACAGGATCGTTCGAGTAGGAATCTCAGGAGCTCTGCTCCCGTTCACATTGACTGGTGAACCACAACTGCCTAACTAACTCGCAGGACCAAGATTACGGGAGACGCTATGAGCCGCAAACAACAACAACGGGATGATAGCGTTTGCCGTGGTGTTATTGGAAGTTTGACCCGATCAAACTTTACATCCCCCTTTTTTGGGATTTTTTTTTTTTTTTTGTTTTTTTAAATTAAAATTTTTTTTTGTTTTTAAGAAGTTTTCTGTGGCAGTGTTGCGAGGGTACCTGGGTAAAGCTTGGACACATGGAAGAAATTTGACTCCTTTTTTCGATAGCCTGAGTCAATCTTATAGATGGAGTTTGAGAGTTTTCCTATAATCTTATATGGACCTGTCCGAATTTCGTCCAGCTTGTTTCGATTCAGGCTGTTGCCTTGATGTACATAAACCATGTCCCCCACCTTGAATGTGGGTATTTTGCGGTTTTTATTGAACCTCTTTTTATTTAGTTCATGATTTTTTTGGGAATTCCTAATGGCTTGTTTCCTATCGTCCTCCAAATTACGGTGTGCGTTATGACCATGGGGTACAACCGGTATGTCTACATTATGCAACAAATAATTAGGACTGAATTTTGTGGATGTATGGATTGTGTTATTATACTCCTCAACGCATTCCTCTGCAAGTATTGACCACGGGCGTGTCGTGCTTGACGGTTCGTCATTTACTTTGCATCGAATCCGATTAACCAATGTTTGGTTTAGCCTTTCATTAAGGCCATTTGAAAATGCGCAGTCGACCGACGTGAAAACCAAATTCACATTATGCTGGTTTAAAAACAACTTGAACTCGTTGGAATTAATTCCACTGTACTGGTCAGCTAATAGAGTGCCTATTTGAACACCCTGTGATAAGACTTTGGTTAGGAGCTTAATGAAGTCATGAGCTTTCTGGTTTCTTGAAGTGTAGATATACGCATACCTAGTGAAATGGTCAACCAAAAGGTGTAAAAAACGCTTAGGTGACCGATTGCCCCCAAAACCACCAATGGTGTCAAGAGACATATATTGATATGGTCGTGTGGCAGGACCCAATTGGGAGAGATGGCCATAGGTGAATGGTATGCGAGATTTATTCTTAATACATACGCTGCAAGCTTGGCAAAAACTCGTAATCATTTTTGTCATATCCTTGCAGAAGTAGAAAGGAGTTATTTTCATTTGTATCTGTTTTGGACCAATATGACCAAATTTTTTATGTATTTTTTCAATCAGCTTATAGCAGAAGTCTGTAGAGACAATTATTCTACTTTTGTTTTTAAAGTTGCTGTAAAGTATATCACCTTCCTTTGTGACGCGGTGAGCTAGAGGTAGCTGACTATTTAATTGGTTTTGATCTCGGGTTATTTCCTCCAATTGGACTAAATTGACAATTTTCAAATCATCAGTGGGACCCAGAGATTCTAGAACGGGATTCCGCGATAAACAGTCAGCTTCGGAGTTTGACTGACCAGGGACATATTTTATCTTGAAATTGTACTGTGATAGGCAAAACATCATGTGTCCCAGTTCGTCATCATTTCGGGAATTTATGCGCAAGTGTTCCAGAGGCTTGTGATCGGATTCAACTTCAAACTCGATTCCTAGTAACCAGTGTTTCCAGTATATTAATGCTTCTTTAATAGCTAAGCATTCGAGGTAAATTGCTTTCTTTCGTTTCTGGTGTTCATTTAGTTTTTTTGAAAAATAGGCTACTGGTTTGAATGTTCCGTCGTCTTGTCTTTGCTTTAAAATTGCACCGATGCCATCAAGACTCGCATCAGTCTGGACGATTGTCCTTCTGACTGGACTGAAAATAGCGAGGCACGGCTCTGTGGAAAGACACGATTTGATTAAATTGAAAGCCTCCTCGCATTCCTTATTCCAGTTGAAAATGGCATTTTTCCTTAACAATTTATGTAAAGGCTCGAGCATTTGAGTGGCTTTCGGAATATATGAACGGTAGAAATTCACTTTGCCTAATAATTGCCTTATATTTTTTTTATTTTTAGGTGTTGGGAAATTTGTAATTGGCAAAACGTTGTCGTTTATTGGTCGCGTTAAATTGTACTCGATTATATGACCAAGGTATTTCACGCTATTTGTAGCAAAGTTGCATTTTGAAAACTTAAGCCGGAATCCTTCTTTAATGAGTGCTTGCATTGATGCTTCAACATGACGTAAATGTTCTTCAAAAGATTTTGAAAAAATCAGGATATCATCAATGTAATTTACACAAAATGAATCTAAATCATTTTTTCGAAGTATGTTCCTCAATATTCGTTGGAAAATTGCCGGTGAGGTTTTTAAGCCAAAAGGTAAACATTTCCAATTATAGTGGCCTGTTTGTGTTACAAACCCTGTTTTATAATAGTCTTTCTGTCTGAGAGGGATTGACCAAAAAGCACTATTTATATCTAGCACCGAAAACCATTTACAGTCTCTGGTTTTCACTATTAGATCGGTGATTAGTGGAAAGGGCTGGCTTTCTGGTACAACTAATTTATTTAAATCTGTAAAATCAATACAGAGCCTATTTTTCTTATTTTCATCTCTCTTGTGGACTAGTGTTACAGGTGCCGCAAAAGGGGAGGTTGATTCTTCAATAAGGTTGGCTGATAGTAACCCCTCACTTTTCACTACAAAGACGGATACCTTTTTTGACAGATTCATTATTTTCAGATCAATACTCACAATTCCACAAACTTTTCCGATACCACTGACCATACTGAATTTGCTATCATCATTTTTAGAGATGCGAATGCCAGATTTCCTAAGGAAATCGTAATTTATCAACGAAATATTCGCACCCGAATCGTAAATACCGGTGCATTTTTGGCTATTATTGATAAGCAAATCGACTTTTATCAGTGGTATCATCACTAGTTTTTTTGATCGCTAATTGCAGAGTTCAACTCCGACTCTATTTCCAAATTGTTCACAGTTTTAATTTTATTGGTATCCTTATACCAACAGTTTTTCTCCAAATGAAAACGAGTACCTCGATTTCCTTTTTCGCACAGAGAACAAGCCTTCTTCCTTTCGGTCGGTGATGCCTTTCGGTTTCGTCCAGAAGTCTCTGACGCTCGGGAAAGCTGGGCTGAATCCGTTGAAACGACGTCCTTAGGAGAGTTGCAGTCGAACTTCTTTAATTTTGCAAGTAGACCTCTCGTTGATCCGATGGAGGATCTACTTAACTCGTTCTGAATCTTTATGGGAAGACCCAGCACAATAAGATTCAGCATTATTTGTTCGGGAATTACGTGGTCGAGATCAAGAAGTAGTTTTTCCTTCTTCACAACGTAGTCCACGTAAGAGCCTGTCATGTAACGGAAATGGTAAGCAAATCGAACTGGAGTCCAGGAGTCGTCGCTGAAGGTAGTGGTGAGATCCTCTTTCCACAAATCCCAATCGGCCTCAATACCAAGTTTTTTCTGAGCGTTCGAAAACCAATCGTTCATTGATTTATCTAAACATAATTTGAATACTTCAATCAATCGTGGACCGTTCAGATTGAATCGAGCCGCTTCCCTCTCAAAATCGTTGACCCACGCCTGAACATTCTTGTTTCTGCTTGAAAATTTCTCAACAAGGAAATGCTTCATAATTTCGTTCAGGGAGTCGTCTTTTTTTTCAACCAGCTTATTGAGACACGCAACCAGTTCATGTAAACCAAATGCCGGTGCGCGTGAAGGTTCACTTGTCAGAGCGGATATCTCTGACAACAACAATTCATTGAAAAAAAAGTTGCCAGCCTCATCTCGATAACATGCCTCAACTTCCGGCGGAAGTATTACACTCACGGTCCGACTTTGACCTCTGGCCCTGATGGCGGCAATTGCTTTCTTAACTGGGGGGAGTTCCGCTAATTTCTTATGATGACTCATACCTTGTTGATCATCCGGAAAACCGTACCACATTTCTTCCTCCGCTTGTTTGATTTTCTTGAGTTTTAGAATCGTCGTCTTCTCATCCGAGGAGCTGGCCTCTGCGATTATGTAGAGCTGATATTTCGACATATTTCTTCATGCAGTCGAAAAGTTTTCGAAATTGTGTTTTAGATTTGTAAGATTCGTACTCAGGGAGAACACTGGATTGATTGCATCTGTAAAGAAGTTATTTATTTTATCAATATTCAAATACAATATTCGTTAGATAAATACTGGACCTTAAATTACATACTAGAGATCTGAACCATTGAACATACCTGTAAAGAAGAAATCTAAAACACAGGATCGTTCGAGTAGGAATCTCAGGAGCTCTGCTCCCGTTCACATTGACTGGTGAACCACAACTGCCTAACTAACTCGCAGGACCAAGATTACGGGAGACGCTATGAGCCGCAAACAACAACAACGGGATGATAGCGTTTGCCGTGGTGTTATTGGAAGTTTGACCCGATCAAACTTTACACGCATAATTCATTTTTCAAGATCCCACATCTGTTCAAAATGGTACAGAAAAAATAACTTTAGTGGTCGTAAGTATTTGTAAAATTTGGATCTACTGGTAGGATAAAGTCGAAACGCTGACTCAATCGGACTGCAAACAACGATAAAGGAAGGGTTGCGCTGATTTGCACGCATTTACAATAAGAAAGTTGGGCGCAACTAAACCTCCCCTGGGTAGGGGGTACTCGAAACACACGGTCAGTGACACGCTTGACACGGGTGACGAACTTTTTTAAAATGATGTTATAAATTTTCGTTTCCCAGTTATTTTTCACCCGAAAGGGGCGGATTACTCGCAAAATTACCAAAGGTGGGGGGGGGGGGGGGGGGGAGAGAGAGAAAAAATTTAATTGTCGTAATAAGTTTCAACCGGAGCGGGACGAAGGTCGCCATTTCCCAGTGCACATTACAGCCTTGACCCCCATATTACTCCCCCGAAGATATAAATTTAATTAGCGACGCAGGAGCAGGGAGGCGGTGGGAGGAGGGGTTAAAATGTGAATCCCGGGATTTATGGATATTAGGGCCTCGGGCCTCCTGACGTCCCCTGACTTTCCCCGGTTTTGAAAGGGGGCGGAAAGCGGTCAGCCGGAAACTCTTCCTCCCGTTCAACCCTTCCGATAGGAGCCGAGGACGACCTCTCTGAGGGGGTTAAGGATCTACAAACAATTATGTAAATTGTACTTTATTAAATGCGGAGGGTCGGAGTCCCCTCGGCCACTCTCGAGGGTCTTGTTTCGTCTTGAAATTATTTCCAAGGACGTAACTTGCCTTTCACTTGTTCCCTGACAGTTCAATTGCGTCAATTGAATTTAGCTTTTTAGCGGTACTTCAAACCCTCTCAGCATAATCAAGTAATTAGTGATTTGATCGAAGTGGTTTATGTTATTTTAAATTGATCATAGAGCGGACATAAGAAGAGAATCCGAGTAAATTAGTAAAAATCTGACAACAGTCGCAAAACCGCCTCAAGTCATAACTAAAATTTACATCAGCAAACGGACGACAGAAGGCTCCCTCGCTTAGCCGCCAAAAATGAAACCTAAATTGAAATGAAATGTAAATTTTAGTATACAAATTTTTTATACACGTATGTATACATATAAATGTATACATTTATTAATGGAACAATGGAATAATGTCTTTGGTATAAAAAAAATGTTTAAAATAAAGATAGTAAATAAATTACCTGTTAAAAGTTAAAATTAAATGAATACGTATTTTAAATAAAATTTAATATGACAAAATCAATTAAAAAGTATTAGATAAAAATTATTTAAAACCAAATTAAATACTAAAAAATTTAATATTTAATATTAAATAAAAATTATTTCAAGTGAAATTCAATGTAAAAGAAAATGAAAAATTATTTAAAACCAAATTAAGTAAATACTAAAAATATTAAATAAAAATTATTTCAAGTGAAATTCAATGTAAAAGAAAAGTATATCAATGAAAAATTATTCAAGAATTTTAAATTATTTTTTATTAACATTTTTTAATTTCTTTTAATTTAATTTTAATTAATTTTTTTAATGAAATTAAATATTAAAAAAAAAAAAAAAGATTACTGCTTAGCGCCTTTAGGTAAAATTCAGGAAACATGACATATTGCATTGTAACATGCTTTTCCTATATACTTTTTGGAGCCCCTTTTTGGCCCTAAAGAAACCCACAGGGTAGGGTGTTCCGGCTGAAACCCTTGCGGGCACAATTAGATGGTGATCCAAGTATTTGGTTCAAATTTCATATTTAAAACAATCCTACGGGTTCAGCTCCAACGGATTTTCAACGGGATTCGAACCCGTGGCCTCTTCAGATTGTCAAGACAGTTTCAAACTCAACCATAATCCGTTTAAACATCAATAAGTTTGACAAGTTCCAACCGATTGTACTGTACAAACCTCAAGAAGGGATGAGGTCTTCTCACAGGGCCACTCACCTGAAACAAAATTTGTTATTTTATTTAATGGTTCTTTTATTATCAAATGATTGGGAACAAAGAGAAAAACAGTGTAAGATCACGACTCAATGCGGGTGCATTGCTTGTATCTACTGTCGTGAACCTGAATCAGAATTTAATTTGTGGTTGTAGGGTACCCTGGGTACTGGTCGACGATGGGCCCTCCAGACCCCGCAGTGTAAAGCGAGTCTGTTTCTCTAACAGTTAGAGAAAGGTAAGTTACTTCCCTGTTCGAGATGCCGTAGGGAAGCCTGTGCTGGATGTCAAGTGTTAAGCCCATTTCCCCAGCATCCCTGCTCGAAACGTCGATGGATTCGCCAGGCCCCATCAGCGGCTTCTTTCGCAACTCCGCGACTCGCCGAGCTTACTCTATCAGGATTGAGGAGAATATTCCCCACAATAGGGACGGAAAATTGGCTTCAGTAAAAGATAACAGGGACACCCCTCTCCCCTCACACACGAGGTTCATGGCCGACCCGCGCAGTTCGTTGGAGTTTCACCGCCAGGAGGTTTCGACGGTTGATTAGGCCCATCTCGCGTCTTGCTACTGACAGATAATTAGGGACCGCCCGGAACATATTCCCCACATCCCTTCTGACATATCGTAATCATTTGTATCATTCCCACGAGCGCTCCCACGTCGGGAGTTGTACAACTCGGATGAAGACTTTAAAACATTTTGTCTCGAGCGTTAAACTCTAATTGGGAACCCCTCTTCACATCAGAACCAGTCACGCGAAACTGGACGAAACTTCCCTCCTGCAAGACAGAATTTTCAACTCTTCTGCCGTCGAAGGAGCTCGTAATCTCCATGTGGACATTGAGTGGGTGTGTACACAAAATAGGGGAGTTTCGGAAGTTACACGGGGATAAAAGCATGCGAGCCCAGTAATTAAAGGGACTTCCGAGTAGCCAAATGGGGTCGACCAGAGGGGGTTGGCACTAAATGAGTTATAGTGGCTTTTATGGAGAAGGCCAGCGTGGGTGGTCGCCATGGAAACCCGGGAGCTTATTTTAAGGACGTTAGGAATTGGCGATTGATCCACGTCCCCTAGTTACAACCTAGACGGCCACCTTAAAATCTCCAAATGGAAAACATTTTGAACCTTTTGATTACACCGCGCTCTTTATAATTTCACGATGAATACGTTTTTGGGAAGTTTCTCAACTCCGGAGGGGGTTTTCCGTGTTAATTATGCGAACAAAATAAGAAGTTTTATAACAAAATATTTATTCAATATAGAAACCTCCCTCTTTCGAGAGAAATGGTATTCAGAGGCCTCTTTCTTCGGCTACTCCCCTTTTTCTTGTGCTACTCGCTCTCTCGAGGAAACCTAATCCTTAACTTTTCAACAGGCAAAGTTTGGGGGGGAAGTATCGTCGTGACATCGCGTTTGTTAAAGCCTGCCCTTTGGAGTTGAAAGAATTCATGCGAAATGTGGCGGTTCCAACTCTACAAACCGATAATCGATCAAGTGGTTGGGCGCTGCAGGCGTTGCATTTTTCACATAACGAGGGAGCAGTGGACTTCGCCCCTTCCCAGCACGACGGTGACCTGGTCGCCTGATACAGTCTTAACGATGGTCACAAGACTTGCAGTTTGATTATTGAAGAGGACTTAGGGATTGACGCGAGCCAGCAGACCCATAATGGGTCACCCATTGCCTCTTCCAGTTTTCCAGTTGGAGTAGAGGCAAGGCGCATCAGTGAATTCCGGCCATAGATCTCAACTATGCTCCCCCCCCCCCCCCCCCCCGATACGTCAGCTGACCCTCGCTCTTCAAGACATGACATGACATGACATTGTGTTCAGTATGAAACGTGGTAAACGTGAATGAATTCATTTAGAAGAAGAAATATATTTTTACAAATTTTTGCTAACTTTCAGAGCCCTGAGGGTTTTCCCTTGTTAGCCCAGTAGGTAATTTTGTGTCGTTTCAGACTTTTCTCGCACTAAGCTCAACAAGCTGAATTTTTCATGATTTTTTTTTTTTTTTTTTCATTTCAAATTTTTCCGACTCCTCGAAGTCATTCCCCTCATCCTACTCCTCGTGTTGGGGCTCTAGTACAGTAGACTAGGGGGCCATTGCCAGCCAGCCCTTGACTGTATCCCTCCTGGTCTCACACCCAACCACTCGTTTTCCCATAATGTGTAATTTGTTTTTCTTAGAGAAATATTTCTTTATGAGGGGGTGGGTGGAGGCAGCCGCTTCGCCTTCGGACATCCCTTGGACCACCGTCATCACAACATCCAGCCCCTATTTTTGTACCACTTTTAGAGCAACTGATACGCCACATGGTGCAACGTTTGGGGGGTTTCGGACTTTTCTCGTACTGTGCTTACCGAGCTGGAATTTTTAAGACCAATTTCAAATTTTTCCGACATCGAAAGTGCCTTAGAATAATAATGAGCATTCTCCTCCTCCTCGTCGGGCTGGAGCTCCACTATAATAAGACAAGGAGGCCACCCCTGCCGCCTAAAGCTAGCCCACCCCGAACGTATCCCACTTGCCTTCAGACCCAACAACTTGCTTTCCCATAGGTATTATTTTTCTTAAAGAAATGTAGGATGAAAGTGAATGGAGTTCAACTACCCTTTATGTATGCTGTTTGCGAATACTTCATTAAGTGGGTTTTTTATGACCTCAACGCTCCGCCTAATGGTGACTAATATGACCTGAATAAATATTACCAAAACAAGATCGATCACCTCCTTCTCATGTTGCATCTCCAATATAGTAGACTAGGGGCCCACCTTCTGCAGGCTACGCCAGCCAATCCCCGCTCGATCCGCCCTGACGCTGGTACTGTTACATCCCTGTCATCCTTTACAGGAGAGCATTTATAATTCCTACTGATGG
Source organism: Pilophorus perplexus (assembly GCA_955831195.1). NCBI lineage: Eukaryota > Metazoa > Arthropoda > Insecta > Hemiptera > Miridae > Pilophorus > Pilophorus perplexus. Next base: position 16,596,514 of record OY037014.1, read on the forward strand.
AAATTTTGTGTCTCAATCATCCTTTACTGAAAGATATTTCCCATCCTTGACATCCCCACTTATGGCAATTTAACGATTGAGTTTTCGATGATTAAAAAACAGTCGTCAACATTCGTTGTTAAACTCTCTTTGTGTTCATCTCAGAGGCAAAAATCCATCATTTCAGGGGAAGGTTGAAAGGTGAAAAAAAAAAAAAAAAAAACACAAATCGCGATAATGGCGAAGAGACAAGAAGTTGCCACTTCCAGAGGTCCCTCTTGTTGTGGCTGAAGAGTAAAAGGGTTTTGTTGATAGCGAAAAGGTTATTAATGGAGAACCAGCGTCTCTCCGTAGACTTGTTGCTTTTCAACGCCCTTCAACTGATAACGCTGAGGGGGGCCCGTCAACGCCTTCGAGGAAAAACTAATTTCCACTGTCGCCTTCGGGGAGGAGGCCGATAACCTGAATTCGAAGTGAAAACCATCCCCTTTCGTTTCATTGGTTCTTGTAAGCTATCCGAAAAAAGAGGACATTATCTGGTTCGTGCAGGACACCAGGAGGAGAGGAAAGAAAGATAAAAATGGTTGAGGGGAGTTCCAGTCAAGAAGTTATGGCGGTCAGGAATAAATACGATGACCCCTACCAGCCTTAAGGTAACGAAGGACTGGCAGAGCCACCAGACAAGGATTGCAGGGCCGTTAAATTGAATCCAAAAAGGAAGACAGGGACGCTAAATTGTCTTCATTAATGGATGACATGGACACAAAATTTTCTTGAATAAAGGATGAAAGGGAAGCCAGATCGCATTCGAAAATTTTCTTCAGTGACGAATTACAAGGATGCATAACTGGATCCAGAAATGGATGACAGGACCGTGAAATTGCCAAACAACCACCTGAAATCCTTCATCCTTTGCCATCATTCCTAATGATGGTTGTGTCTTTGTCATCGTTGACTGGCGGTAGTACCCCTGTCCCTCTACTAAGACCTTTTCTGCCTGACGCGTTGTTTGTGAAACCGACCGGGAAGAAAAAGCGACATTCGCGGGACTGTTTTCCCCAGACTTGAGCCGGCTGACGGGAGATTTTCATCCCGGGGTCGTCATTTGGTGAAACTAATTTGAGTAATTCTTCATCATCGAAGCCCCATCCATCACGTCAAGCTCCCGAGGATCCATTACCATAACACGCAGGGCTCCTCAAATTTTTACTCCTCCCTCACTCCCTGCTCCCTATTATTTATGGATAGCACTCCGTCGTTTTGTGGAGGGGAGGGGCGTTGTGGCGAAATTCCCTCTCCTCCCTTTTCGGAAGTTGGAGGGGCCGGGTTTCCCACATACATTTTCATGACCCGGAGGGGACCTGATTAGCTCCAGCGAAAAGCGAGTTAGAATCAATGTTTCATTACCTCCCGTAACAGTGACCTCGTGTACACATGACAGCCTCGTTAATTAATTATGCGCCATTTCAACGTGATCGTTATGGAAAAACAAGGCTTTCCGAATGACCCGAGCAGATCCGTCTTCGACCTGCACATTAATTTTGATCAAACAATGATACTATGCAGTCGGCTCTTCTGCATCGACCCAAAGTCAAAATTTAGAAATAAATCGAAGGAAATCGATTTACATTGTAAATTTAAATATATTCATTTCACGCCAGATGGGGTATAAACCCATCTGGCAAAGGATGGAAATTACACCAGGGGAGAGCCGTGACAAATTCTCTCGCATTTCCCGTCAGGAACTCATTGGGAACCTTGATTTACACTCTCAGACAGAAGTGTCGATCAAGGAAGACGGCTATTGGTGATGGGAAGGCGAAATAAATGAGGAGGGCGAAGGAAAGAAAGAGGGAAGATCGTCGGAAGGGGGAGGGGATTAATTTGGGAAGATTGATTTATCTGCCGATCCGTCTGGCAACAAAACACATGTCATTCCCGACCGGCTCAATTAAGATTCCGACTGTGTTTTGAAGATTTTCCAATTACCTCGTGTTTTTCCCCGTAGAATGAAGTTGAAGTTTAATCGGATTGGGAGAATTCTCCCCACTTGCCTGCAATCTTTAGGGGCTAACGAATGAATAACCGGTGACTGTGAAGTCCTGGCGAGAAGGCGGTTCTTGAGTTTTGTCATCCAGTAAACAAGAAATATTTGATTTCTTGCAGTGACTTTGTGAGCGCATTTTTGTGCCCGAGTCATCCATTAGTGAAAGCAACACCACCGCTCGAAATGCCATCAGAAAAGCATGCGAAATTGTCTTCAGTGAAGAATGACAACCACACGACATGACATGTCAAGAAAGTAACAACTCAAAAAGGCATCTAATGAACTGTGTTCCGTGAATGTATCATTCTTGGTATCTCTACGTGCTTAATAAAAGGTCGGTCATATCGTCATATCTGCTTGTCTGGCAACGTCCATAACTATCTTCGGCAATCGAAGAACACCAAAGGACACTCTGTCCGATAAAACAAGAGTTACCTACTCAGCGGTACGACTCGGCTGGTATAACCCAAGCACAAGCCTCCCGAAGAGAAATGGGACTTGGATACCTTCAAAGTTGGAAACTCCTGTGGCTTTCCTTTCTCTCATTCCCTCCGCTCTCCCTCGGCAGTTCCATTGCAGGGCATTAAGTGTCTCGTAAATCTCGCATCCTCATCCGTCAGGACTTACTTCCAGAATTATCATACACCTCGCCCTTCCTCTATTCATTTTTCTTTCCCCTTCGCCTTCCTTTACAACTTCAACATTCGTCGCTCACGTTTTTAGGAAGCTCCCCGAAGCTAAGCCGAGAGTTTTGACAGAGTGACGGGAGAAAGTCCATTATTTAGGGGAAATTGAACTGAATAATTTCGGGCGTATCATAAATTTCTCCGGCTTCTCCCCGTTTATAAAAAATGTACCGAACCCCCTCGGCAGTTGCAGATTCGCGGTCGGACAGTTTTCACACATCGGTAATGTGTGATTGTCGCCGAAGTAGAGACGTTTTGGTGCAATATTAAAGAACGCGAAGCTCTACAGGATGACGGCTATGTACAATTTCCGTGCGGATAATTCCCTTCGTCGGAAGCAAAACTACAATCTCTACTCCGTGCGGGGGGCTCGAAGAGTAGAGTACAAATTCCGTGCGGCCTACAGGTAGGTACATTTAGCACACAAAGCTCGTGGCGACGAATCCAGAACGAACGGCTCGCCCCAGAATTTAAAAACGTCAATCGGAGGTCGGACAGTGTTCGAGGCTGATTTTCGGCCACAGTAAACTCGACAAATTTTTGGATTTAGACACGTACATAGCTGACGATGCCTCATTTCCACCCACATTCTGGAGCGAATTTTCCTGTTCCACGGCCAGGACGAGGAATAGCTGTGAGGCTTTTCACTCCAAATTTAATCAAATGTTCCACAAAAGTCATCCGCATATCTTCAAGTGTTGGTTGTTAGGCAACGAAATGATGAACAGTTGTGATCATTCCTAGTTTAGTTCAGTTATGATTTTGTATGAGACGTGAGTTTTACGCTCGGAAATATACAGTTATTCAAAATGGAATATTGGACGACAGAGCGACAGTATGTGCAATGCTAGGGTACGCTGGGGCAGCCAAAGGATATAGATTATGGGACTTCGGACGCAGCCAAGTGTTGATTAGCCGTGACGTTAATATACTGTTCTAACATCAAGTTTATTGAAGCACTTAAGGACATTCAGGCCATGACTTAGGTAAAATGTACGTAATACCTACGTAAAAATGCGGTCCAAGCCCGAAAAATCAGCCGAAATCAGGAAAAAAGAGGAATTTCAGAGGCAGCAGATGCTTGCATACTCTTCGGGCAAGATATCTCTGATCGCAACATTTTGACAACTCGCGATTTTCCGCGAGGCTGTTGCGGTGTGAATCAGTTCGCCTCCTCGAGGTGCACCCTGGGTAGCGCTAAAAGGACTGCATATAGGTAGAGGCACGGAGTTTGTACACTCCCAGGATGACATTGGGGAGAATTTAGCCTTTTCCAAAGGATGTGAAAACTGTTCGCAGAAGGACGATTAGTGGCACATGGCTTGTCAAAAGGTCGACGGAAACGGCTTATCAAAAACTGCTTGCCATCCCATTACTGGATACGCAAGCCAATGCCGCATACCCCGCCGCTCGTACTCGTTCTACCCTTCAATATGAACGAAGTGAAAAAAACGCTGCAAATTTTACACTAGCGTTTATTATTCTTTGATGTATGTTGGTCAACTACTTGTGCAAAAATTTAATTCTGTGTCAATGAAAAATTTTTTGGAAAAAAACATTTTTTGTTTATTTATTTTTTCAATAATTTTTCTTTTTTTATTTGAAAAATATTTGACCTCCTGGGATCCTTCAAAAATCCCATTTGTAGCCCCATGAAAGCCCTATATATCGCAACAGTGAAATCGGATCGTTCCGGGACCCCAAAAAATGGATTTTACGTCCAAAAATACTTCGAAAACGACACTTAACTTGATCCCATAGCCAAAAGCCTTCAAAAAACCCCTCCCGTAGCCCCATTTTAGCCCAATAGCGACCCTCGGGTTTGGGCGATCGGGCTGAAAACCTTGCGGGTACCAGATGGTAATCCGAGTAATTTGTTAAAATTTCAGATTTAAAAAAAAAATCCTACCTACTGCCCAAAACGGCCAGGACGGCGGACGGACATTTCGGATTTAGAATGTAGACCTCTTGAAACGGATAATGTCAAATTTTGAGGCCGATCGGAGTCGTCGACCTCCGTCGCGAAAACATAGGTGTATTATTCCAAGAATAATAAACCAAAAATCATTCGTAAAAAAAAAAATAAAATAAAAAATCATTCGTAAAATCACCTGTGATTAATTGGATGTTGATTTAGAGCTGTCCTCACAATTTTATTATGAAAATTGTAAATAATAAAATAAATTCTTTTGGACAAATTTTATATAAACTTGTTGGCAGTTTGGGGCTTTACACGACCAGGAAATTTTATGAGCCCAGTCGGTTCTATATTGTATTGAGACAAATGTACAGGGTTCGATATCTCTATCTGATTTATAATGATTAAATCCAAATTTTGGTAGGTATTGTTTTTGGTTAGCTCGTTAAAGAGTGTTTCGATATGGGAAGCCGGCACTGCGCTGGTTTCAAACTTTTATCGTACCTGCTATGCTCACCAAACTGAATTTTGTGGAAGTGAAAGGTTTCATTTAGAAGGTAAAATCAAGTTTTACACCTTTCAGAGCTCAGATACGCCACATGGAGCGTCGAGGTAAAATTTTCAAGGCAAACGTCAAATTTTTCCGAGTTGTAGAAGTAACTTGGAATAACTCCGAGAGGCAGCACAATGGGTCTATAGGCCTAAGTGCGGGATGTGGGGGGCCGTAGGAACCCACTTCTTTACCCTCTCAGGTATCAATCTAATCTAATCTAACTTGGAATAAATATGACTCTCCTCCTCCTCCTCGTTCTCCTTGGGCTGTAGCTACAATAATAGTCTACTATATTATAGTAGACTATGGGGCCACCCCCTGCCGGCTAAAGGCAGCCCACCCCCGACCTTTACCAACCTGGCCTCACATAGTTTTTATTTTTCTTAAATAAGTTCAAGATAAGTTAAGTGAATCAGTTCAGTTGGAAGTTAAAATCTAGTCTTACCCCTTTCAGAGCTCTTGATACCCCACATGGAGCAACGTTTTGGTGGTTTCAGATTTTTCTCGTCATCTACTCGCCAAAACTAATTTTCGGTATTTTTTCAAATTTTTTTCACGCGCGACTTTGATTTCAGGAAATGATTACAGAGATGGGACTTTATATTCATCAAATCAAGGCAGGGGCTTCGAATTGATAGAAGACGATGAGACTGAATCACGATGCCCTCTGCACTGGAGACGTAGATGCGAAAATAAAATGTTCAATATTTAAGGAGATGACGCAAGAATGCAAACCAAAAGGTTTATTTAGAGTTTTGGACGAAGCAAAAAGGTAATAACGAAATTAAATAGCCCGGATCAAATCATTAAATACCCCACCGCTATTCATTTCATCTCCAATACATTGAAGCTCATGGCATCTTCCATCATTAAAAGTTTTAAGGAGAAAGACCGAACAAAAAAAATTTCTTCAAAAAACATTCATTCAACCCTTTTCTTATCTGCTTTCACCCCTCAACCATTTCCGCTTTGACCTTTTCAACAATTTTCCCTCCCTATCAAGAGGGAACCTTCGGAAAGACGGGCCTCATCATTAGGCGGCTCTCCCACCCGAAGTAATGCGATATTTAAAATTAACTTTGGATCGGCCTTTCCGGTAATGAGGGAGGAGTAAAAAAAAAAAAAGATGCACGTGGAAAATGCGGCATGGACGATGGAAGTATGGACGGGTTTTTATTGTTTACTAGAGGCCCACCCCCTGGCTACGCCAGCCAACCCCCGGCCTTTTCCACCTGGCCGTAGACCCAACAACTTTCTTTCCGATAACGTGTTTTTTTCCTAAATACACGATGAAAGCCAAAGGATCCAATTTTGACCTTTTTTCAGGTACCTGTTACGGAGCTCAGATAACCCACATGGATTATTACGTCAAGGACAGAATCTGTCTTATCTGTCATATCTGATACGGCTCGCGAACAAATTTTTCCGATTTCTAGAAGTACCTAGTCCAGTCGGTATAGGATACAGACCTGGAAATAATTCGGGACAAAACGCCGTAGAATAAAGATGATTCTTCTCGTTCTCCTCCTCCTCAGGCAGTGGATTTTTTAAGACCAATTTCAGACTTTTCCGACATCTAAAAGTATAGAAATATAGAATTTGCACGGTCATTATAAAGTACGGGACTATCCTCCATCGACATTGTAACCAGCAAACAGGCGGGTAAATAAACCCCGGCAGGTGGCGGAACGCACATAATGTGGATGTAAATGCGTGACGTGAGCATTTAATGCTGGAAGTTTGCTCGGTACCTATCCAAGCGATGAGGCTACGGTTGAATGAGATTATCCTATTAAAAGCACGAATGTAAAGAGGCTTAGCACGCCCTAAGCACCTCACACCACCGGCAGAGTAAACACGGCTTATGTCCCGAGGCAGGTAACCAAGAACAGTAACGCCAAAAGGGGAAACATGGTCGGTGTCTAGAACTAATTCTACCTTTGGAAAGCCTTGAAACTCTCGAGGATCATTATCTGCGTTAATCCGAAGGGAGCTAGTTCATTAACGTGAATTTCTCTTTGCTCCACGTGATGGTCATTGGAGGACGACGTGGAGCAATGTCACAGCTGCATTCGTTCGCACCCTGGAACTGGACGCAATCAGACGGTAACTGCTTCCGATTTATTATCTCAATTTATGGCCCAGATAGAGTTCCTGACAGCAAGCCGTAGGCCTCTTTTCCGCCCATCCCGAGGGAGAAGGTTTTCCAAGTCTCCATTACAGCCATTTGTGTCATATCTCTTCTTCCTCGTATCAATCATCCTGAGCGATCGGGCTGACGCCAAACTGTTGATCTCCTCTTATTTGCAAGAATTCCCTTCCTCCCCCCCCCCTACCCTTTTAAAGATGGCGTGATGCAGACAGTGCTATATGAAGCCGGGTCATTTTTTTTCTCTCTCTCTCTCTCTCTTCCTAAAAAAAAAAAAGACGAGTCCCTCTCCCCTCGTTTCAAATGGCCCGTTTTGCGCTGCTTGTCGTAAATCTTCACCAAAGCCTCCGATGGTCTTCAACATCCGGCGATATCCCGGCCAGTAAAAACAATGCCTCGTCCTCCAGATGGTTGGAAGAGAATAGTCATCAATAAGTTACAATTAGACGCGTGATAACAATAACCAAGTAAATTACCACCGAGTAGAATAAGTAACCATTGAGGAAATATTTAGCAGTAAAGAAAGCATTTCGCGTAAATAAACACACCATCATGGTATTGGCATTGACGATTCGGATCGCCCTCAAGATTTTTCATTATCCATTTCAAAAGATCCCAAGGGGTTCAATATTAAAAAAAGTTTTCTAAAATTTCTTCATTGACACAGAATTAAATTTTTGCACAAGTAACCTATATCAAAGAATAATAAACCCAATAATAAAATAATTGTGTAAAATTTGCAGCGTTTTTTTTTTTTTTTTCTTGGGAGTGCACTCATGTACCTAATGCGGATTAGCTTTAAAGGGAGCCGGCTGAATTCAAAGTAACATAATATAATATAATATTATTATGCACTTGGATGTGATGCACTGAATCGAATTAGGTTGGAGAAATTTCACAGAAATAAAGAGGAAACGTTTTTTGATATTTCGAATCAATTGTCAAAGTATATTATATTATGTTACATAATATTATTATGTGTCCGAAAAATATTATTTTCGCCAGGTAGTCATTTTCTCGGTTCGGACACCTAACTTCTGATTGCTAATCGCACGCTGAGTTCCTTGTTTGTTATAATGTTAACTGTGTTCGCCCCAATTTCGCCATTTCATTGGTCTAGTTCCGTTGCCCATTTTCTTCAGGAAGGATGTCTGCCCGAACAACACGTATTTATCTGCTATTTTCTGACTTGTAGTCAAACGCTGCTGGAAACCTAGTCTCGAACTTGCTGCTGTCCCGACGTAAATAAATCTACCTCGCCCCGATCCCGAAAAGGTCCGATGAAATCGAACTGTAAACGAGTGTGGGAAACTTTGCGCCTCCCCCCCCCCCCCCCCATTGAAGCGCCAAACACAAAGTTAACCCCTCCGCGAACAAAATAAATTGATACTCGGCCTGCCCTCCCCCGTAGCGCGGTACAAACACTCAATCAAAGGCCATTTTGTTTGATGGATAGGTAGACAGGCGGTGGATGAAAACAGTAGCGAAAAACGGCAGAAGGGGTGTTGGAATAGGGTCTCCCCTCCACTCCACTCTACAAAGCAATTTTGATGGCTTATACGGGATATATATACATTTTGTTGGTGTCGGCGGTGGAGGGGGGGTTGTAATTGAACTGGTGATTGACGCCTGCCTGCCTCCTTCTCTCATTACGTCACGTCAAAGCCAGGCCAGTGACGTCACATGGAAAAAATGGTGCAATATTATGGCAACACCTTTTCCCCGAAAATTCCTACCAATTTCTTCGGTAGTCCCCAGGAATCTTAGTCGCAATCAGTTTTGTATTAGTGATATCAAATATCTTCGAACTGAGTTTATAAACGGTTTATAAACCGGTTTTAAAAATCCCAAAATTGATTTGGACCTGAAGTAATGAAAACAATACAATAACTAATGAAATGAAATATACTGAAGAAATGAAAAAATAAAGAAAAACTCCAAAACGAGAGAACGAAATTGAGGAAAAAACAAAACACTCTTCATTCACTATCAGGTTTGAGGACTGCGACCCGGACTGAGGGTGATCAGCACGTCCAGATGCGGATCCGCTTCCTTTGAACTGGGCCGACACGACATAACTACATAAATTATATGTCTTTGGTTTGGGATCGCCATCGTTCGGGTCACATTCTGCACGCGTCCACACTTGTTCACCTTTTCGGACCCTACGAGGGTGGGACACCTCATTCGGCATAGTGTGGACGCGCATTTTTAAACCGGGAATGGGGATGCGATTTTTAATCTGAAGCTTACAATTGATAGTACAAATTATTCAGACTAATAAAATCGATTTTTAATGAAATTATTATTATTAATTTAAAAATTAATAAGGTGATCGACCTTATTAATTTTGTCGAAATTTAAAGGAGTCAAGCTGCGGCAGCTAACGCATCAGCGAAGTGCTTACAGCTGACCTTGCTGGTCAAATTGATAAAACCTTTAAACCCGCCCGGAACCCTGACAAACTCTCGTTCAACGCCATTGTCATTTAATCAAGGTGACTTTGGTAAATCGGACCGAAAAGGCCTTTACGCCCTTTTCTCTTCGACGAAGGCCTTCGGGTTTAATTGAGGGAAGAGGCCTTCTTTCCTCCCTTCGATGAGAAGAAACTCGATCAGCCTCCCTTTTTCCCGGACGTGAAGGAGGAGCCCTTCCGAGGGTTTCGGGAAAGAGGTTTTCTACAACCTTCACAAACCTAAGGGCCCCGCTTTGGAATGACTCTTGAAGGGAAAGGAAAAAATCCCGGAGAGAATTGGACGGCACGAGTCAAACCGTCCACGATGTCCCCCCCCCCCCCTTCCTGCTGAGACCTTCGAACTCATCGAATTATGTCGGGGCACCTCTTTCATTCAATTTTTTGCTCTTCAAGTGTTTTTTTTTTTTTTTTTTTTTTTTTTTTTTACCTGAGGAAGTTCTTTCTGATTTCATGGCTTCTACGGCTCTCATCAAATTGTATTGATTGTGCTGACATGTGTTCAGGTCACTTCCCCAGAATGTCCGCCATTGAAACATCTAGAGAAGGTCTGTCAACTCTGTTTTAGTGAATGGGACACTCCAAGCAGAAATAGGTACTTTGGGGACTGACCCCCTTGAAGAGGAAAAGAAAAACGGAAACGAGACGAAATAGTATTATGAATTCCAAAATCTCCATCTGCCACTAATACAAACGCTTAGAGTCTCTCCGGTGACAAATGGAGATATTCAATTCAATTCAATTCAATTTATTCACAAATGTTTACAGATATACATTTACAATTCGTTCGTATTCCAAATTGTTTTGAGTACATTCCCAATACTTAAGTCTAGGCCTATAGGTCAGGGACCTGTCCAGGCCTCAATCTCTCCCGATTAATGTGTGCTTATCTTAATATATGTTATGTTAATTATTTCTAGGCAGTACAGCAACAGCTTTACATAGTGCTACCTAAATAAATCTTATAATAAAATTTGCAGAATTGTGCTGGCGTTTTCACTGTTTTTCAAATAATTCTTAGCTTCATTCTTGAAAGTACCGAAGTGTTTGGCTGTTTTCATTCTGTAGGGTAGCTGTTCAAAAATTTTTGGCGCTAGCCAGGGTAGTTGCCTAGTGAAGAAATCATTATACGGCCGTGGAATGTCTGTTATTGCAGTCAAGTTTGCCCTAGTAGGTCTAATGTCCGGTTGCTTTACGAAATTGCCAATTTTTTTATAAACGTACAGCACTATTCTATATACATATGATATTCTAGGTTTCATTACATCTAACTTTCTGTATAGAGTCTCAACGAGTGTGTGTCTACACGATTTTGTAGCTATTCTCAAAACTGTGTTGACTGCCGTGTCCAGACAGAGGAAATTGCTATGATACGCCCCTCCCCATACTAAGATCCCAAAATATATTATATTAGGAGACTATATACATACGCATAGTAGATCATTTTAAGAGTGTCACGTGCCATCCATTTTCTTAGGACAATAAAACAATGGAATGATTTTCTTATCCGTTTCACAAGGTCTTGTATGTGAAATTTCCATTTTAGGTGCTGATCAAGTAACACTCCTAGATACTTGATGAACACCACTTTTTCTAGACCTTCACACTGGCACGACATATAGCTAGTGTTACAGCTGTCTTTATGCATAACTATTTTTGAATCGAATATGCTGCAATTTCTTCATAAGAATGAGCATATGCTGCGATATGCTGCAATTTCTTCATAAGAATGAGCTCCTTGAATGATTTTTTAAAATTTTGTTTCCGTGAAAGGTCTTACGCCATATTATAAAAAGCAAAAATGTTTCAAAATAGAAGAACGGCTAACTCTTGCAATAGCAATAATGATTTTCGAACTTTTAAAATATAACAGCCCTTTGTAGCTTGCTAATCCGACGGGACGCTGTCCATTAAAAAAGTACGCGTACTGCTGCGAATTACTCGAAATAGGTACCTAAGCATAATACATCTTTCTATGGAAAGCCTTTTATAGTACAGGGTTACTACGATTAAAACGTTTAAAAAAACAATGACCGATAGGCTGCTACAGAAATATACTTAGGAACCTAAGACATTTGGAACCGTGACAATAAGAAACGTTAAATGAAAAATATGTAAATTAATATATAGATTACGATATATACATATCGTAATCTATATATAAGAATAAACAATTATGTTTATTAAATCAAGTATAAATTTTATACTTATACCTGACGTGTAAGTATATTTATTTATACGTGTAAGTATTTTTTATTTCTGTGCGATGTGGAAGAGAGGGCTAAGTCAGCCCTAACATTTGTACAGATTGCAAATAAAATAGTCAATCAATCAATCAATCTCTCTCTTGCATCTATGCAAGTTAGCCAACTTTGCTACGCAAACGGGCGACTCCAAAAATTGAGCATCAAGGTAACCATCCGAGAGGGTCTTTCGAAAATTCAGCATCGAGGTTATCATGAAAGAAGGTTATTCGAAAAAATGGCGGTGTTTTAATTCCGATTCCATTCAGATTAATTATTCAGCGCTCAGGGGGCTACTTGCCAAACTACTCGACGCCGGGCAAGGCGAGGTGTTTTGAAAAAATCAAAAAATTCTGTCATTCGGAAATATTTTTGGAACCAATTTAAAAACTTTTTTTTAATCTCGAAAAAACGGATTTTGCGTCGAAAATTACTCGGAAAACCTAATTTGACCTCCTGGGATCTTTTAAAAACCCCACTTGTAGCCCCATGAAAGTCCCACAGATCGCCAGGGTGAGATAGGATCGTTTTGGGATCCTCGAAAACGGAATCGCTTCCAAAAATACTTCAAAAATGTCACCTAACACGACCCCATAGCCGAACCCCTTCGCAAATCCCTCCCGTAGCCCCATTTTACCCCCATAGCGCCCCAAGGGTTCGGCCGATCGGGCTGAAAACCTTGCGGGCACAACTAGATGGTAAACCGAGTATTTTTGTCAAAATTTCAGCTATAAAAAGAAAGGCCTACTGCCCAAAACGGCTCGGACGGCGGACGGACATTACATTTTTGGAATCTAGACATCTTGAAACGTATAATGTCAAATTTTGAGGCCGATCAGTCGCGATTACATAGATATATTATTCTTCGATTAATAAACCACAATAATTTGGCGGTGACAATCGGTTTTGAAGAGGTATCAAACCGATTTGAAGGGGCAACAGCCAATAAGAATTCTCCAATCAAATGTGGAAACTGTGCAACCCATTTGTGGCTTCCAGACGAATGTCCCTCAAGGCTGTGAACCCTCGTACCCTCGTGGCACCTCCGGACTCGACGAATGGATTTCACATTTTTCACCGGTAGGACAAATCTTTCCCCGCGAAAGCCCCTCCCCATAAAACCTCACCAATTACAAATCAAACCTCTCCTTTTCAAATCTGCTTCCCGAACCAATTTCCCCCTCTTCGGCAATTTGTTGGGGTTCCCGACTTGGGGACAATAAATAATTCAACGAGGACTTACTGGAACCTCCCCCTGGGACACCATGAAACTCCGATTAGGGTAGTATTAGTTTTAAATCCGCCAAGATAATAAGTTAGCGGGAGACTGGATGGAGCGGGATCAGATATGCAAATGCCAGAGGGGAAAACCTGGTAGACCCCGCAGAGTAGATGTCGACGATAAAAAACGACGCGACGACAAAATGACACATTAAAATTGTCTGCAAGTATTGACAAAGTGAGTTTGGATATGGAATATTGACGATGCTAAATTCACGATTTTACCGGCTTACAATCGTGATGAGGATCTCAATCGTATGTATATCAATCGTAGAGGTACGTACCCTAGAATAAAGATGTTCAAAATCGTGTCATCTGTTTAATTTTATAAGGTTTGTTCCAGGTCTAACGGCGTCTGTCGGCAGCTCCCAACCACACTCATTCGGACACCCCTCAGCCCCCCGCCATCCCAAAATCCTGTCAACTGCTCCAGCCCCAATTTTTTACCACTTTTACAGCAACTTTTTGTAGTTTCAGATTTTTCTCTTTATCTACTCACCAAAACTAATTTTTTTTTTTTCTTCAAATTTTGTTAAATATAAGTTTGAAATCCTGTTTTTTCCACTTTTGGGGCTTGAATACGCCACATGGAGCAACATTTTGGTATTTCAGACTTTTCTCGGACTATGCTCGCCGAGCTGAATTTTCTAAGACCAATTTCAGATTTTTACGACCGCTAGAAGTACCCTGGAATAAAAATAAGCATCCTCCTCCTCCTCTCCTCTTTGGGTTGCAGCTCCAGTATAATATAAATAGATAGACTAGGGGGCCACGTCCTGCTGGCTGAAGCCAGCCCAACCACCTGGCCCAAACCCCTTCTTCTCGCTTTTCGCGAGAAATAGCTAAATAATGAATATCTAGATTTTTTTAATTCTTGAGGAAATACATGGATTGATGATACATGAAGGATTGATTAGGAGGGTGAAATGTATTTGTACACTTTCATTGGCCCACTCTCAGTCAAAGATCAGCAGTCTTCCCCTGGCTAGCCCCCTTTTTCTCTCCCCCCCCCCCCCCCCCCCCCCACATGGAAGCACCATTACATTGTTGTTTGCCAATAATCAGAGGTTCGACTCTCCACGAGGGGGGGGGGGTCTTTCAGCCCCCCCTTTGAACCCCCTCTCGAAATCACCTACCAAAGACCCAGATCGACCCCCTCCGCCATCTTTCTCTAAACTCCCTTTGTTCAAATATTTTTTGGACACTTTTTTTTTTACTCATTTTGGACCACATTGAACCCGTTTATTAGAAGTGCCTCCGAATAAACATGCGCATCCTCCTCCTCAGGCTGGAGCTCCAATATACTGTGTACTATATTTAGTTACCGAGAGGGCCAGCCAACCCCCGACCGTATCCCACCTGGCCCCAGACCCATTTCACCTTCTCGCTCTTCAAAATGTTTTGTTTTTCTTAAGCCTTATGTTTTGGGGTTTTGGACGATGCCAGAACACGAATTTGAAGTCTCATTTTTTTCTCTTCACGCTTGACGTGTCCTCCAATTTCACAAAGGCAGGAGACATTCCTGACAAATTTTACTATCCATCATCTGAAATCTCACCTTGATTGGGGTAGACGTAAGTGGTGGGATCGTGCTGCTCGAGAGTGACTGTCGACTGCTGGAGAGGATGCTGTAAGGAAGGCCCTCGTGGCGGCACTTCGGGCGGAGCGGGCTCAGGAGGCGAATTCATTTCAGGGTCTGCATCAGACAAAAAACATCAACAACAACATTATTCTGAGAACTGGGTTCAAGGTGTTATCTGTGGAGCTACGTGTATTCCTTACAATTTTAAATTGTGTTGTGCGATGAGAGGTGTTTTATACACTTTCGAAAATTTCAACTTTGAATCTGGAGGGACGAGTGGCGCTTCCAAGAAGTGCTCTCTGGTGGTCAGCCAATGAACTAAAAGCACGAATTCAGAGAGATTCACGAGGTGAAATCGCAAGGAAAATAGCCGTTTCGGAATTTGTTTCGACGCTAGCGTGACGGGACAGACCATATTCATGTTCACCAACATCTCATAACCCAAAATAAAAAAGATTTTTTTGTACACTTTCTACTTACTTTTTGTGCGAGTGCACTCTGGCGGATTAGTTAAAGTGTCACGCGGGAAAATTTAAAACGCCAAATAGCGCGCTAGTGATTTCCACTGCTCAGACACCTAATGCATCTAATTACTTGCTTATATTTTCAACATCAGTTGGGAGATTAGGATCATCTCCAAGACCCTCCAGCTTCTACAATTCCGCTCACCCATTCGAAACGGCCTCCTGCATAGAAAGCAACTCCGGAACGCATTCAGAATTAATAGATTGGAATTTCCGTGATCTGTAACGCAATTAAACTCCCCCTACCTGCCGATGTATCAATCAGACGTTATTACAATCCAAGCCAGGTGGTTGGGGGGCTTTGTTGCTGCTTGCTTCGAGTCGCTCATTTGACGCTAAGCCCAGAGATTATGATTATAATTGTGAGCGTAATTAATCAAACAATTACATAGGACGGTTACTCGAGGCAGAGCGAGTGTGACGCGTTTAAACAATCAATACTTGTTGATTCAACGAACCATCATTGAGCGCCAGCCATTTCAAGTCCGGGGAAACGGAGTTGTTGTGTTGGGCCAGTTTCACACAAAACCCCGACTTTACGATAAACTGGCGATTCAAATGGCCTACCCATGAAAATCATTCTCCAGCTTATTGAATTACGTTTCCGATTCATAGCATTTACAAATTTATTTCAACTCTTTACAAAATAATTTAAACCTTTTACAAAAACAATTCAACTGTTTGCAAATCCATTTAAACTATTTACAAAAATATTTGAACCATTTGCAAATCCATTTCAACCTGATGATGGTTTTAACCGTTAAAACGGTTTAAATAGATTTGCAAGCGGTTCAAATATCCTTGTAAATAGTTTCAAAGGATTACGGTGTGGTTTTTGCCGACGGTGCAAAGGTCTAATCCAATGAGGTGGTTAGAGAGAGAAATGACTCCTCTGCTGAGTACTAAATTGTTTTTTTTTAATAAACAATTGTAGCGTGGGGACCGGTTTCGAGCAGTTATACTCATCTACAGTCCTAACAAGAAAAACATTAGTCATTAACATCACAGAGAACAAACATAGCGGTATACTGAAGGTATTATACCTTGCTATAATAGGAAAGGTAATTGAGTAAAGTAAAAATGATGGGACCGGTGCAGAATGTTGGTGGGGAGTTTGACAAAAGTAATTTTTGGAATTTTTTTTTTTTTTTTTTTTTTTTTGGAAACTTTTATTGCACCAAGTAAGCAAACTTATCAGCAATTTACAATTGATGTATACATACTAAATGACTTGCCAGAAGCGATGACACATAACACTGCTTCTATGCGACTTGTTGTTTTGTGCAACTGACGCACTAGTAATTACTCACTGAGCTGATAATTAGTTCACAGGGCACCCCACTCCCACAGGTCATGAGGTTTTGTTCTTTTCAGTCTTCTGAGCAGGCCTTCAACGTCGAGGAGCTGGACAACCTCGCTGTTGATGTGTCCCCGAAGCCTCTGCTGATGGGCTAATGCTTGTTTTTTGATGACTTCTTCGACAGTAGGAATTTGAAGTTCCCGGTG
Organism: Pilophorus perplexus; assembly: GCA_955831195.1. Taxonomy (NCBI): domain Eukaryota; kingdom Metazoa; phylum Arthropoda; class Insecta; order Hemiptera; family Miridae; genus Pilophorus; species Pilophorus perplexus. The sequence continues at coordinate 16,613,455 of OY037014.1, forward strand.
TAGTCTTTCATTCCTGGTGTAACGGTACGCATTTACGCATGCTCGTAGCACGTTATTTTGAAATCGCTGAATGATCAAGCGATTGCTCGGAGCGGTGCAGCCCCACAATTGTGCACCATAGGCCCAGACTGGCTTAAGGACCTGATTGTATAGTGTTAGCTTGTTGGGGATTGACAAGGATGACCGTCGCCCCATTAGCCAATACATCTTTCGAAATTTGGTGGTTAGTTCCATCTTCTTTTTTTTTACATGTGCTTTCCACCGAAGCTTAGCATCGAGGGTCATGCCCAGGTACTTGGCTTCGTTTGCGTGCGGTATGACTTTGTTGTTGAGGTGAACGGGTATGTACTCACACCTATGGTTTGTGAAGTCGACATGTACCGATTTTGCCTCATTCATTTGGATCCTCCACTTTAAAGTCCAGCTGTGAAGTCTCTTGATTGACCTTTGTAGTTTCGAAATTGATTCCAAGTTGGTATCGCCGACAGCAAGGATGGAATATCCTCCTATGGGATATGGAATATCCTATATCGCCGACAGCATTTTTGGAATATGGACCCACTTTTAAAATAATAATTTTAGAAGCCAATTATTGGCTCCATGACTGATGGCAAGTGAAACAACTGAAAAAAAAACAAAAAAAAAACAACAATTTGGCAATACTGTACTTACTACTGAAATGAGAGATTGATTGTTCTAGAGGTACCTACCTAATACAAATACTCGATAAGTGAGCAGTGAGATGGAGAACTGTTAGAGGTAATTTTAAAAATGGACCCATTTGACAATTTCCGCATCGAATGAGACCAACCGCGCACTATTAGGCCTGAAAATAACGGAGGTGCGATTTATTTTGTCTGACACTACAAAATCACGACCCTCGAAGAAACCGAGTTCAAAACATTTAATCACAAATCTTCATTTGGCTTCCTCATGTATGATGTCATGTATATGTTACCGTTAAAGTGTGAAATCAGTTAGTATATAAAATAACTAGTTAGTATATAGAATAACTACGGAGACCAGTTAAAGTGTGCAATTTCTCGAATTAGACACTTCAACTAGTTATTATATAAAATAACGGGAGGCCAGCCGTGAAAGTGTATAATAATTTTATTGGGTTCAAGTATGAATCGGATTTCGTTGAGGAGTCAGTAACTGATCGTTGAGGAGTCAGTAAATCCGATTCAACTGTTGAGGAGTCAGAGGTTGAGGGTCAGTCCCGTTTCTCAAGTGAGTGATAAAATAATCAGATAGGTATGTAATGATTAAGGAACTTTTTGATATCTTATACTCGGTTCACATAAGCATAGGGCATGGAGGCCGGGATCGCATGCTGTACGAAATCGGTCGACAATACAAAAATCAGAACTCATCACTCAAAAACAAGTGACAATATTTTTGCAAGGCTGTGAAGTTTTTTCAAAATAAAAAGAAAGGATTTGATAGACATGTAGTCGCAATCTGATGGTCAGCACAAGTTTATTTTCGTGTATCAGGATCACCTAACGAAGTTTGTAATACTTAATCAAAGCAACCCATGTTCAAATAAGTGATTTCACAATTTTTGACTTCTGACGTGTATATTACTTACCAACCTTACTCTATTATTTCGACGAATTACATATTAGTAATGAAAATGCAAGCCAATGCTTCAATCCTTCCATTTCCCCTGAATAATATCATTCTAGTAGTGACTTCCCAAGAAAAGCAGTCGATTCTACACTTTTACGATTGGTGTTTCGTTACTTTACATAATACCTAGTTATTTCATATATTCCCTAGGGAAAGCATATAGAAAACTTTGAATTATACACACTACCTAAAACCGCTCGTTATTCTATATACTAACTAGTTATTCTATACATTAACTGAATTACACACTTTAACGGTAACATATACATGACATAGAAACATGTAAATAAAAACAATTTCAACCTTTTTAGAACAGTAAAATTTAATGTTAATAATATGTGTTATAATATGTGTTATAATATGTTAATCTTATATCTATTATATATTTCATGCTTATATCTATTATATATTTCAGTAATATTATATAAACAGGATGAGCTGAGTTGAACTCGGTTTCGTCGAGGGTCGTGATTTTGTAGTGTCTGACAAAATAAATCGCACCTCCGCTATTTTCAGGCCTAAAAATGCGCGGTGGGTCTCATCCGATGCGGCATGCTTGCTTCCTCTACATTGTAGAGTCTACAAGATGCAGGTGCAAAAGAATTTTCCCAGGCCTAATTTTCTATCTTGGCTCATGAAATGTGTGGAAAAAATGACGAAAAATTGGGATTTTTCCACACTTTTCGCAAGTTTTTTGTGAAACGGAAGCGGTGCAATGGAAAAATTATGGTGATATTCGGAATGAGCGATACATTTTACATAAGTTAGGCACCTTTGGAAGGCATTTAATTTAAAAGTGTGTTCAATGAAAAATCCTGAAAAGTTTGAGCACAAAAATAGTGAAAACAAGCTATATCTTGGAGTTTTATCTAAGCAATGGCTTTCGTTTCTTTTTTTATATTCTGAATATTTTGGAATATTCTTCTTTTTTATGTATGAGGATCAGATCTCTTCATGACAATACAGACCACTTCCTTCTGTGGATTTTCGTTTACATTAAAACGAGTCTTTTGGCTTTTTTTTACATCGCCCTGAGAAAGTTAGTTGGCTTTTTTACATGTAAGCGCCAAGCGTTCTGGTAATTGGTTGGCTCATTTTACAAACCCCCCACCCCTCTTAAGAGGATCTTGGCTTTTTTGTACCCGCCCCTCCCCCTAAACACCTCACTTTAAATGGCTTTGCAAACGGTTGCATTATTTTTGTAAAGGGTTTAAATTATTTGGTAAAGGGTTGAAATAAATTTGTAAATGCTATATTTGAAACATTTGAAAGGCCCCTAGGAGGGCTAGGGAAAAATAATTATTGTATTAGGGCATTTGAATTAGATTGCTAGCATTTCTAGTGTTGATGGGGCGGATTCCCTACTTGAATTAAAATTGTTGAACAAAAATTGATACTCCTCTCTTGAACAGTAAAATCGTGGGCCAGGTCTGTCAGGCCCCACGGAAAATGTTTGAATGAAAACGACTGAAATAAATGAACGAATCTTTTAACTGACATCATGTTGTAAAAAATGCTGCAAATTTTACTCAAAGGTTTTTATTCTTCGAAATAGAAAAATTGTACAAAAATTAATTCTCTTAATAACAAAATTAATTTAAAAATAATAAATTAATAGCAACATAAATTTTCATGTACAATGTTTGGACAGAGGTGTGACCCCAAAAAATGGATTACGCGTCCAAAATAACTCGGAAAACAACACTTCATTCGAACTACTGGCATCCTTCAAAAGCCCAATTTGTAGCTCCATGAATGCTCCATAGTTACCCACGGTGGAATCGGATCGTTCTGGGACGTCCAAAAATGAACTCTACGTTCAAAAATACTTCGAAAACGACACCTAACTCTACCCCATAGCCGAAATACTTTGAAACCCCCTCCTTTCGTAGCCCATTTTTAGCCCCACAGACTCCTGAAACGTATAATGTCAAATTTTGAGGCCAATCAGAATTTCCAACCACCGTGAAAAACGCGATACTTCAACACCCTCTACTGGTGAGCATTGCCTCTAGAATATGGTCCAAGGCTCCCCCCCCCCCCCCCCCATCATTTTTCCCCATTTCTCAATTAGATCGAAGCCTCGCAAGTTTTAAATGATTCCGTTCAAACATCAAAAGCTACGAAATGATTACGCTTGTGAAGTCAAAAAACTTCTCTCGAACTTCCCTTTTCTACTTATTCCATTCTTTTTTTTTCCCCTCTCCCCAATCCTGCTCGACTCTCCCGGTTCTTCCCTCAGGACTTTTTTTTTCTCCATCGGTAAAAGAAGGCATCCTCCAAGTTTTAATTTACTTGCAGGGAAAAAGGGCGGTTGAAAAGGGACAAGAGGAAGATAGAGACGGCAGAATGTAAAAGGAGAGTGAAAGTGTGCTTGCTGGAAAGGGGGGGGGGGGCGAACAAAAGAGACGGAAAAGGAGTAGGTCGGAGGGGGGATTGAGGAAATGCAATTACACCGCAGGACGAGAAAGGAGGTAAAGTGAGGTCAGAAAGAGCAGTCTTCAGAGCCTCCTAGATCTCAAGTAGATTCGTCCTCGGCGGGGCTTTTCCATTTTATGATCAGGGAAATTCAACTTAGCATTGTCCTCAACTGTTTTTATTCCCTTAAAGCGGGGTGAATTGACAAATATGCATAACTCGGTAACATGGTTTGGAAATTGATTAAAATTGAGGTTGGTTATTGGTTATTGGTTGTTGGTTATTGGTTATTGGTTCAAAATCTTGATTTAATGAAAATAATTAGAAGAATTAATATCTGATCAGATAAATCCTAAAATTTAATATCAGATATTAATAATTAATATCTGAATTAGAAGAATTATTCTTCTAATTACATTTAATATCTTTGTTGGAACTAACCAGTAGGAGGAACCTGCGTTCCTCACACATTTCAACATCCCTTTTAGGCTTCCAAGCCAGCTCGAATTCGTATAGCAAGTCTACCAGGAAACCTGTTGGTATGAACTGTAGGCTACTCGCGAACGCCCAACTTCTTCATCCAATTCCAACTTCCATTCCCGGGATTCACGAGTCGTTTAACTCTGCAGAAAAGCCACGTGAATTCATTAGTATACAATTACCGTAATGACCGGAGGCGATTTTCGGGGGGGGGGGGGGGGGGGGCGGAAATGTGGAAAGGAGAAATTTACCGGAGTTCGGAGAGGAAAACGGTTAAATGATGGAAACCACCGGGTTTCCAGGCGAGTTGATAATTCACTGGAATTGGAAGGCCATTGTCCGAGTGGGATTGTAAAGGGAACGAGAAGAAGAGAAATTACCTTGAAGAGGGATGATTAGGGAAGGGGGAGGGGGTGAGTGCGGGTTTGGCCTGCGAGGAGGTGAAGGGGCACAAGTGTGGGCGATACCTAACTGAATTAGAGCGTAGTTTGAATCCCATAGTGCTCACTCGAGGACTGTTACTACTGTAAATGAAGGTAGGAAACCGCGTTTGGTCGTAATCCTTTGCTAGGGGGGGTTGAGGCAATTTGAGTGGCCCTTTACGCCCTGGAAGGGTTTCTGTCCTGAGAATGTGCCTTCATTAGGGAACGACATCTGCCTACCCTCACCCTTCAACTTCCACCTTGGAGGAATTTCCAATCAAGGCGAAATGTGACTTCATTCGATTTCAAGTGGCAAAGGGACGAAGATCTTGAGCCATCACTGGGGGTTCCTAATTAATAGCAATTTGGAAGATCAAGAGATCCGCGTTCCAAAGGAGAATTAAAGGAAGTTCCTACCTGGCATTTGCTGAAGATGAATGTGGAAGAGGTTGTGATCTTCAACGATGTGAAAGAAGATTCAAATGGCAACAATATCTTCGACTTGTGCAAGATATATTACTTATATCAGAACAATTGTCTCCTGCACAACCACAGGAACCCATGGCAGCTCTCAACCTAAAGTATTCAGATGCTCACAAGGAGTGTTTTTAATAGAATGTCTAGACGAAGGTATTTCCCGTGTGGTGCAAGACTGGAAGATCAGCATGATGCCAATTGCCAGACACAGATCTACCTAACCTGTCAGGAGCAGAAATACTTCTTTCTGATGACGAAGAAGCGATTTTGAAGCTTTCATCTGCTGACCCGCAAAAGCCTTCGTCTGATCCTAAGCGAGTCATCAGCTCTGATAAACCAAGAACCGTCACTAGTGATCCCACATCTTCAGGAAGGTGGAGTTGGTGACCATTTCAAAGCAAGTCGAATCACTGATCGATGGACGACAGTCTGCCTGGGTCACCTCTAGAGTGACTTGCATCCCGAAGTCACCTCCGAGGAAGCCCCTGGTTCGACTGCTCCATCCCAGGATCCAAAGTCGGCGTCGGCAGCAGCATGTTGCTGTCAAGACGTCACCAGCACACAAGGAAGGAACCGTAGTAAACAATCAGTTCAAGTAGGGATTGTGGTCTTTGGCAGGAAATTCGGAGGACGACCAGCCTGGTGAAGAATATGCAGCTTACGCAGAAGAAGCGCAGGAAGTGGAAGAACTGGACCAGGCGTTCACATGGTGGAGGCACCAGAAGCTGAAGGAGTGGGGGTTCTTCTTTTGAAGAACGACGAGTGTTCTCTAATAGACTATGGCAACTCTAGTCTACACAGTTTGTTTCAGTTTCCAGGCTCGCCAACGTCAATTTTTCGGGATAATCGATTTTTCAGTTTCAATCGATAGATATTGGAACGGAGCATCTTTTGATAAGCTGAAAAGGGGATGAAACCAGGTTAGTCAAAGCGTAATGGCCTTGTGAAGTCTTCTTACATCAGTATCAGTAATTGCGTTTTGAAACTAAAATTGCGTTTTTCTCGAATGAAAAATAATACTAGCGAGTTCACAGCTCTGCTCGGCCAAGTTTTCTTACAGCGCTAGATGAACATACGTAACCGTGTTATCTAAATATGAGTCCAGCGTGGGTGTTGTAGTTTCAACCCGTTGAGAGAGCCGCTTTTTAGTGAAAATCCCCCCTTTTAGGTTTTCGTTGCATAAAAACTAACCTGGAAAAGTTGAAGGTGAGTCCCAGGGTACACATATATGCCATTTACCAGGACGTACGCTCCCATCCTGCAAGGAGGGTGGGTTTGTGGAAGGGTCCCGTCACGCAATATTTTTACACCCTGTCGGAGGGGGTTGTAAATTTTAATAAGTTTGCCGGGGCGGCTCGAGGGCGCGGAAGGGCAGGAAAATGCACGCACCGATCACCCCCGCCGTCCTCCTTGGAACGCAGCGCCTCACGCGGTTTAATGTGAACCTACGACCCGAACAAGATATTACTCCTCCTTGATTTATTCAAATGGGGGCCGACCCGATCTTTCGCCGTGAATTTCTCTCAGCAGTAAGCCTCATAGTACGTTGTGCGGTACATTATTTACGAGAAGATACTGTTCAGGTTGTTTTTTGTTACCTTCTAGTCTGTGCTCGTGTCGCCTCTCGAACTGCAACGAGTCTCTGTCCCGGTCCTTGTGGAGGTTGTCGGACGACGCTGAGGACATGCTCGACGACGACGTCACTCCCCGTTTGGACCCGGCCGACGTCCTGGAGCGACCTCCCAACGTGCTGCACTTGCTCGAGCTCTTCTTGGCCCCATGCCCGTTCACCACGCGATCCGTCCCCCGCCCAAAACGAGGGCTAAGCGTGGGGTTGGGGGTTGACGACCCTGACGTCAGATTGGTGTTTTCTGGAAAAGAGAGAATAGAATGTATTGATAGAAAATGGGCCTGTGATTCTAAAAATGGGTCCCTAAACCTCCTTCATTCGGTTCTACGTGAACAATAACTTCGAAAACGCTACCTAACACGATCATCTCGTCAATAACCTACAAACATCCCCCCACTTGTAGCCCAATTATAGCACCATAGAGCCCCACGGAGAGGTCGAGAAGGTCTGAGACACCCCTTATATATTGTTTCTACGTCGAAAGAACCACGAAAACGACACCAAACTCAATCACATCGTCAAATCCCTCACACGATCACCTATCAAAGCCCTTCAAAAAACCCACTTGTCACATTTATAACCCCATAATGCCCAAAATCAGGTCTGAAATCCCCATAAATCGAGTCGACTTAAAAAACCACTACGTAAACGACACCTACCTCGGTCGTCACGTCCAAACCCATCAAGAACTCTACATTTAACCCCACTGAGCCCCATGGAGGGGTCAGGAATATCTTTATTTTCTTTATTTTTGCAGGAAGGTCTGAGACTACCATAATTGGATTCCAGGTCTAAAATTAACATATAAAACAACACCTCACGCGATCTCCGCACCAAAACCTTTCAAAAACCCCACCCGTAGCCCCTTAGTAGCCCGATGGAGCGATCGGTTAGCTCACGAACCCGCCTTAAATCAATTCCACGTCAAAAATAACTTCGAAAACGACACCACACCAGATCATCGCACCAAAACCCTTTTTAAAAACCCTCTTTTGTAGCCTCTTAATAGCCTCACGGTGTGCTCAATCAGTAAATCCCAGATCCCATAAATCGATGTAAAGTTTTTAAAAACTTCGAAACGACACCTCATTCAGTCACCCGGTCCAATCACTTTAAAAACTCTGCATTCAGCTTCACAGAGCCCCACGGAGTGATATATGGGATCCTAAACCCCCTTAAATCCATTCCATGTCCGAAATTACTTCAAAAACGACATCTCACACGATCAGAAAACCCTGAAAACAAACCCCTCAAAACTCCCATCTGTAGCCCCTTTGTAGCCCCTCGAAGCCATCAGGTAGGTCTGAGACTACCATAAATCAATGTTAGAAAAAAAGTAAAAAACCATACCTCACACCAACCCCTCCAAAAAAAACCTCTTGTAGCCCCTTTATGCCCTCACAGAGCCCCACGGAGGGATAGATGGGGTCCGAAACCCCCCTTAAATCGATTCCATGTCAAAATTACTCCGAAAACGACACCCCCACGATCACCACCCCCCCAAAACCCTTCAAACACCTCACCCGGAGCCCCTTTGTAGCTCCTCGCAGCCATCAGGTAGGTCTGAGACCCCCATAAATCGATTCAACGTAAGAAAAAATCGGAAAAACGACACCTCACACGACCACCTCTCCAAAACCATTCAAACCCCCCCCCCCCCCCCCCCACTTTTAGCCCACTTGTAGTGTGCTCTCATAGAGCCCCACGGAAGGATAAATGGGGAGCGAAACCGTCTTAAAACGATTTCTCGTTCAAATTTACTTCGAAAACATCTCAAATAGGTCTGAGACTCTCATAAACAGACATCCCCCCCAATTCAAACCCCCGGGGGCCTCTGTAGACAAGTAATGCCCGAAACCCCCTTAAATCTATTCCACGTCCAAAATTACTTTGAAAACAACACGCTTGTCAACCAACTGGCCAAAACCCTACAAAAACCCCATCTGGAGCCCCATGGGTGATTAATAGGGTCTCAGGGCCTTCTTTCAATTCTACGAAACCTTTAAATTAAAATAACCTCTAAAACAACACCTAACACGACCTTCACAACCTCTACTTGTAGCCTTTTTTGTAGCCCCACACACTCCCAAGGGAAGAAGAGATAGTGATGAAAATCCAGTGAAACCGACCAGAATGAGATCCATGTATGCTGTGAAAATTTCAGATTTTAAACAAACAAAAATTCCTACTGTCAACTTTATTCAATTCTTTAGCGGTCAAATAAACTCGGCAGCCCGCTATACTGATGGGGAATTTTTTATTCATTAAACAAAAAATGTATAAATGTCAGGTGACTGAATATGAGTTGAGTGGACTCACCAATGGGATAAGGTGACGCCTGGCGCGTGGGGCTGACTCCTCGGACGTAGGAGGGCGGCGGCCCCGAAGGTCGATCCTCGTCCCCGTCACAGTAGCCGTCCCCTGCGAACATCAATCAATCAGTCAATCATTGGCAAAGGAGGGGGGACGAGGGAAAAACCAATCACTCAGGGCGGCTTTCCCAACGGGTTTTTCTTCTTTCCGCCCTCCATTCGCGAAAATCCCAACAAAAACACCCCCCTCCCTTCCTCACACACAGCTTAGTCCAAGCGGAGCAGCGTCGATAAAACGCGTTTCGTACGAGGTGCCGTTGGTCGTGCGAATGAACGGGAACGCGCGAAGGTCGCCCCTTCGTCATACGACAGTGAGTCTTCTACAGTGACGGACACACATTGGGGATGCAATGATTATTATATAAATATAATAAATTTATGCCTAACAAGGCATGAGAAAGTGGGCTACGGGGCAAGGTGATGGAGGGATTCGGTCGAACATACTAAAAAAATAGGAACAAACAAGAGCGATTAGAAATGAGAAATTAGTCAGAACAGTTCTCTCTGACAAGTGAAAATGTACCTTAGCATTAAAGCTAATCTGCCAGAGTGCACTCGCACAAAAAATAGAGTGTGCTGGAAAAAAATGTTTTTTTTTTTTGTTTTGATATGTTGGGGGGCGATCCAACCATCATAAGACGATGGATATATTATATCCATTGTATAATGGGGGACCATACAACATAATAATAATATTATGTTGGCTGCCATGCATACGGTCTGACGGACAGGCTCTGTCCCCACCGACGAACGGTCTAGAGCTGCCAGTCATGACCAAGGAAGTTATAAGAACTACCAGTAGTTCTTATAACTTCCTTGGTCATGGCGGATCAAGACCCCCCCTCCTCAACATGAGCTGGAGCAAAACATGCTCCACCACTGGAGCGCTTTCCCTTGTCAGCCCCCTCCATAGCTCTCCCGGAAGAACACTCACACAATTTGAAAGACTTGATGAAGTTGGGGGAAAACATAATTCACCTTTAAAGTCCGAGGGGTTGAAAGAGGGACTCATTGGAAATTATTTCTGCTACGTGATCGGAATTGACGCGATAATCCTATTGATTATTACCGTTCCCGACGAAAGAAGTGGGGGTGCAACAGAAATTTTAAGGTGAAACTCAGGACCAATCAAGGAGCCAGCTAACTGAAATGTTTCTGTTTGGTGCTGAAATAGACGCCACGGGCGAGCGTGGGTTTTATTATTGGGTTTGATCCTTTTCATACACATTTTTTTCTTCAAGGAGCCGACTCGGAGCCCGTGAAATGCCGTGAAAATGAGAAAATTGAAGGAGATACCCGCGGTGATTGCGCTTTTCGGAGAGGAGGATATGAGAGCGGGATTGGCAAACCAAATTTCCCTTCCGGCAGGTATTGAACCGCCTGATAAAAATGATTCGGCTCCGAGTGAGGAGTTACAAATCCAATTTCCAGATCCGCGGGAGGAATCCCAAACGAGGGCGTCAAGACGGGTTTTTGAACTGAGGAACGGTGTAGGAACCAAACCCGATATGGGTGTTTTGATTTAGTATTCTTGGAACAATAGGTACATTTGTGTCAGATGTCAAAAATTTTGATCGTCCTCAAAATTTGTTATTATACGTTTCAAGAAGTGTAGATTCCAAACACGACGGCAGTTTGACAGGTTTGAGAAAATACTCTGTTTAACATCTAGTTGTGGCCGTAAGGTTTTCAGCCCGATAGCCCACCCGGTGGGGCTCTGTGGGGCTATAAAAGGGCTACGGGAGAGTTTTTGTGCGGGTTTTATGGTATGATATCGAGTGAGGTGTCGTTTTCCGAGTAATTTTGAACGCATCCGTTCACAAACTTTACAAGAAAATAAAAATAAAACTTTTTTAAATAAATTAATTACAATCTTGTTTATTGTTAGGGAATTGGAATTTTGGATAATAATTATCCAAAATTCCATCAATTATTGATGTCAAAGAATAATAAACCCTTGTGTAAAATTTTCAGTACTTTTCAGACCGAAAAGAAGCTTTTTCGGGATTTTATACAAAAACTGTAGCGTTAAAAAATATTTGTTTAAAAAGTGTTGATTTTCTTAGTTTTATTATTATTATTTATTTTTATTTTTTCTTAATTTGGTGATGATACAATAGGTGCGTACCAATGCAAATGAATTAAGCTAAAAAGATACGAGATTTTTTTTTTTAACTTCACTGAAGTATGTACTTATGTGTATTTTAAAGGGTGAGTTTTTAAACTAGTAGACTTGAGTCAGTACAATCTAAAACAAGATTTTTCTTACCGTTCCCCACGTTATTCATGAAACTTCTACAAAATTCACAACTTTTACTATTAAAATAGCCGTTTTATATTTCAGTTTAGCCAAATACATCAGAGTTAAAGTTTTTCAACAAATATGTTACAGAATCCTTTTAATTCTTCAGTAGGTATATATTATATACCTACTGTAACTGTGACTCTAATGTATTTTATTATTATTATTTATTATTATATGGATAATGCGATTTTTCCGTCATCAGACCTCTGTGGGGCTTTACGACTCCGAGTCCACCACCAAACCAAGTTTTCTCTTCCCACACCGGAAACCCCTCGTGTAGCACCTTTTTCTAAAGCCCCCGTCTCGTCCCACCCAATGTTTTCATTTTGCAACCCAAATACGACCCCCTAGCGGACCTTTATTTTACGAATCGTACAAACAAATCGATTAACCCCCCCCCCCCCCTCGACTTGACACAATTATTCAATTCCTCCGCAAAGAAAACAATTTGAGGCGGTAATGTTATTTTTCGTCCTAAAATTATCAAGCCCCGACCGAATCCTCCCGATCGGAATGAAACGTGAAGTTAGCCCAAGTTCAACGAACCGCACCCTTTCAGGTCAACCCGAACTGCATTTTGCATTGAAATGATTTTAAAAGCGCTGTTGAAGGATTACGTAGAAGGGATTTCACGTTTTTCTTTTTAAATCCCCTCTCCAGCGTTAAATCCCGACCCGCTAATGACCGACCTGTTATACGCCAATACAGAACGAAGAAAAAAGCTTTTTGCTTGCAATAAATCATGGTTTTTTTTTTTTTTTTTTTTTACACTTAAACCACCCCGACAGCTGTACAAAATTGACTCACCGCCTGCTGTAGTTTCTGTTTGCTTAACGCAGTTTCTAATTGCTGTGGGACAGTTAGCAGCTCCATCCTCATCAGATCACTTATCAGATCGTGTTACCTCTGTGAGGACAGCTGCTTCTACTAACAGGGTGACTAAATAAGTCAGCGTTCCTAAACTTAAAATAATAATTCGAGACGACTTCATCAAGATAAACGCTGCAAATTTAACACAAGTTTTTTTTTAATCTGTGATATATCATAATATGATATATCACAGATTAAAAAAAAACTTGTGTTAAATTTGCAGCGTTTATCTTGATGAAGGCGTATAATATTATTATAATATAATATATTATAACATATATATATTACATAATATATTATATATAATAATAATCATACAATAATATAAAATCGTGTTGGCCGACGGTACGTGGTAGGTGGTAGACGGCCGTGTGGTAGCCGTGTGGTAACGCGTTCCCGAGTGAGTTTTTTCACTTTCCGCTCGCTGGCCGTTTAGAAAAAAATACGAAAAAATACGAGCCGTATAGATCAGACCTGGAGGAAGACGTCGGTCAAATCGTAAATCCGAAATTCGCCCGGGAAATTCGTCGAAAATTCGTCGAAAAATCGTCTTTCTCCCGTTTGTCCTACGTTTTCCACTTTCAACTCGCGCCAAAGGCCATTTAAGGGGTCGAAAAAATTACGAAAAAATACCAGCCGTATAGATCAGACCTGGAGGAAGACGTCGGTCAAATCGTAATTCGGAAATTCGCCCGGGAAATTCGCCGGAAATTCGTCGAAAAATCGTCTTTCTCGCGTTTGTCCCACGTTTTTTCGGGTTCATAAATACCCAGCAAGGAGCCATTTTTTGGGTATGGTATCCGCGAGCCAAATGCGCGCCAAAATATGGCCAATCCGATTCCGAAGTCGGATTTCAAAAAAACCGAGGGGGAGGGGGCGATTTCACGGTGAGAAGACAATTGGATCGTTTTAATTCGCGCGGGGTGTTGTCGGTGTTGGCCGACGGGTGGTCAAGGACGTAGGAAAGACGTACGTCAAAACCTCCAGGCTCCAGGGACCTTCCAAAGATGGAGGAGGCGGGGAAACTTAGGGCGGCCGAGTGAAGCGAGGCCTTATGTCTGAGTGCTAGGCCGAAACGACCGCCCCTCTGGGCGGAACACGCGGCCCACCAGGCTGGAACGATGGGGGTTGGCTGGCGAAAAATCGTGTTGCCCACTGGGTGGTAGGGTGGTACGGGACTCGGTCAGGGGTCTTAGAAAACGGAGGGTGCCAGGGATGGGGGTTGGCTGGCGAAAAATCGTGTTGCCTACTGGGTGGTAGGGTGGTACGGGACTCGGTCAGGGATCTTAGAAAACGGAGGGTGCCAGGGACCTTTGAAAGGTGGAGAGGTCACTAGCACTTTGACAGGGGGGTCTTACTTCGCTCAGCTGATCATTTTCTCGGCCAGGGGGCTCGCTTTGCTCGGCCGCCCAAATATGTAGTTATATTATTATTGAAGGTGGAGTTTTCAAATTTGATTTCACTAGCACTTAGAGGGGGTGAGTGAGGGGGGGGGGGGGGGGGAGGAGCGAAGCGAAGTGGTGGGGTGGGGGGTTCATTATCAGCCTGGGGGGGTTGATAATGAAGGACCAGTTGACTTGATGCAGGGTTATGAACGTGTGAGAAGACAATTGGATCGTTTTATCGGGCCAGGGATCTTAGAAAACGGAGGGTCCAGGGACCTTTGATAGGTGGAGAGGCGAGGAAACTGGTCGGCCGAGTATAGGTAGTTCTATTATTATTGAAGGTGGAGTTTTCAAATTTGACTTCACTAGCACTTTGACAGGGGTGGGGTACTTGCTTCGCTCAGCCGATCATTTTATCAGTCACGTTTTTTCGGGTTCAAAAATACCCAGTAAGGAGCCATTTTTTGGGTATGGTATCCGCGAGCCAAATGCGCGCCAAAATATGGCCAATCCGATTCCGAAGTCGGATTTCAAAAAAACTGAGGGGGAGGGGGCGATTTCACGGTGAGAAGACAATTGGATCGTTTTAATTCGCTCGGGGTCAGGGATCTTAGAAAACGGAGGATGCCAGGGACCTTTGTTAGGTGGAGAGGCGGGGAAACTGGTCGGCCGAGTATACAATGAGAAGACACACTATACGAGCGATCATGTCAATGTCCGCCTCAAATTCTGAAAATATACCAATCCGAAAAACATGTACCATGCTTCCTTGCTATGATACTTTTTTGACAGGGGGGGCCTTAATCCTTAATTCTCCCGGCCGATCACTATATCAGCCAGGGGCTCGCTTTGCTTGGCCACCAACATAGGTAGTTCTATTATTATTGAGGTGGACTTTTGAAATTTGATTTGACTAGCACTTAGACAGGGGGGGCCTTGCTGATGTTGATGTTGAAGGAGCAGTTGACCTTGATGCAGGGTTATGAAAGTGTCCATCAGCCAGGGGGGTTGATGTTGAAGGAGCAGTTAGCCTTGATGCAGGGTTATGAACGTGTCCATCGATGCTACGCACCCCACTAGGGGAGCGAGCGAAGCGAGCCAGAGAGACTAGTACCAATATAATATTATTATGCAAAGTCTGGAAAAATTAAATCAATGAAAAATTTAATTTAATAATTAAATTGAATTTTTTATTGATTTTCAAAATTTTTTTAATATGGAATTATTTAACAAATTATCATTTAATTAAAACATAATTATTAAATTACATTATTTTGTTCAAAATCATTATTTTCATTAAATAATGGTTTTACTATAAAATTAAAATACTTTATTATTGAATTAAAATATAAAATTTGATTGATTTTTCAATTATTTAAATTATTAACAAAATTACTATTAAATTAAAATTATTAAATTGAACTTTTACTATTATGTATTTATTATTTTTATTGAATTAATTATTTTCTTTTAAAATTAACTTATTTCATCACTAAATACGTTAATTATTGAATTAGAATTGTTTCAAGTTTTCAATAAAATTAATAAGGTTTTTCATATTCAATATTATTAAACAATTAAATTAAATCAAAACGACCATAAACTCGACCCCATTGCCGAAAACCTTCAAGAACGTCGCCACTTTTTAGGCCCATAGCGCCCCATGGGTCGTGGCTATCGGGGAGAATAGGTACCTCGCGGGTACAAATAGATGGTAACCAAGTATTTTGTCAAAATCTTTGTATCACTTCTGGTAGATCTTGGAGACCTTGGTATTATGCCTAGCAGCGCTTGGAGGCAATTGGAGCAGCATTGGTAACCGCCATCTCGATGTCTATCAATGAAAACTGGTCGACCGACCGCAGTTCTTGATTAGAACCAGTTCACTACTTGACCGTTCAAATGCAGAAACAGTTCATTGAGTAGGTACATCATTAGCATTCTTTTCAGCAGGTCACTTCCTGTCATCGTAGTTCCGAATCAACCACACCACCCACGCTAATTAGGTTCCGATTCAGAAGCCCACGAAAAAATTCCTCTCTCTCAATCGAAGCTTCACGAAACCACCAATTAGGGAACCTCCGTATAATTCAGTGACAATTTGATGTTGTCTCCTTTTCGGCCTTTTTCTCCCAAAAAAGGTTTTTTCCCGGTGATCTCGTGCCTCTTTTTTTAGTCCTTTACGCCTTTTTCTCCTCTAACAAGATGCCATTAGGACTGGAGGTGCAGAGACGGTTTCGAGCTTAGGGAACACCTTTTGAAAGATCTCATTAAAGGAAGGTAGCTCTTCAAATAAGACCTCGTCCGTCTTTCAGGGATTCAAACGCTTTTCCCTTCTCGAATGCCTCGCCAACGAGGTTTTTCACGATTAAGCTCAATATGTACGGAAATGGAGTGAACGATGGTGAAAAAGTACGCGTTCAGTGAAAAAAAAAAAAAAAAAAAAAATACACTGCCAAGTGGGACATGGCCCATAGCTTCCTCGGATATTGTTTGAAATATGGCACAAGTTATGGCTGTTAGCTCACTAATTCGAGCAAAATTTTAGCTCCCCCCCCCCCCCCCCTCCCTTGAGCTAGATTTTAGCTCCTTCAGCTGACCAGGAGAATACCCGTCATTTCAATCGTCTCTTTCTACTCCCATAAGGTCTCCTCAAATTTCAACGTCCAAGGGTGAACCGGAGAGATTTTAGCAGATTTTGAACATTTTTACATTACTTACCTACATAATATGTAGGTAAGTAAGGTATATTATAGTGGCAGTGAGGCACTGCTTCGAGTTCGATTGCTGTGACCGACACTGCACCTCATTCTTTGGATCTCTAACCTCTTGGAATTTTGACACGACATTTTTAAAAAATCGATGGCAACTTCTTCTATGTTGCTGAGGATGACCCGAATCACCATTTTGCGCCCACGCAACGTGTTCCGCTGATTCAATCCCCATAAAATTTATTTGGAACCTCAAGTGGCCGTACCCACACAATCCCTGAAAATTTGACTGAACTCGGATCAACATTGTGGAAGTTATGGCTGTAACAAGGAATCAGACGTTTGCGCCTGCGGGCAGCATTCCGCTGATTCAATCGTGAAAATTTGATTGAAATCCGATCAAAATCGTGGAAGTTATGGGTGTGGCAAGGAAATGCGGACAGACAGACAGACACGAAACCAAATTTGTTCAGGAGGCTCTGAAACGCGCGTGAGTGGAAATTTTGATTTTGGAGAACGAAATTTGTTTTCATTTCGAAAGTGAAAACAATGCTTCCTCTTGCCTTGCAGACTCGGAAGCAAAATTTTGATTGACGTTAAATGTCAAAATTTTGGATTGGCATATTTCGAAACCCTTGATTTTAAATTTTCTGTTGAAAATTCCGCTTGTTGATTGAAGGCGATTGGTGGGAGTTGGGGCGTCACCTATTGAGGCTGCTCAAACTCCACAATGCGGTGCTGCTATGCGGCCACTCTGTGAACTAAGGACTAATAGTCCTCAGGTTGAAAGGATTTTTCCCACCTCAATTTTCCTAGTATTGATCCTTCGATAGATAGAAGCCTACATCTTAATGTTTTCACTGATTTTACTTGTAAAAAAAAAAAAAAAAAAGAAAAAAAAAAAGCGAGTTCTTCATACGTTTTCTAGAGGGGTTTGAGGGTGCTGAATCCGAAAATGATACCAGTTTTTCCTCCGAGTCTACCTACCAAAGGTAGCGGAAGTAGGCATTGTTTTCACCTTCGGGAGCGAAGAAATTGTCGGCCTCCAAAAATTAAATTTCCACTAAGTCTTGCATTTTGCGTTTCTGAAGCAAATTTGAATTTGTGTCTTTGTGTCCATCAGATGGACACAGATTCTGTGTTCCCTCTCTCTCATTATATTTGGGGGTTCTCTGAAACAGTAAAAAGAAGGATTTTTTTGATAGTCGGTAGGGAATTTTGAGGCGAGTGGTCTGGCATCACTGCCCTTGATGTTGGCGAGGGACTCATAGTACTGCCCTGTTGGATAAAAATTAGTGCCCGCGCGCTTCCCAGACAGCGTGAACCGCGTTTCGCCCGGTCTTTTCGGTAACAAAACCGAGAGGACAGACCCAGAAAATCATTTGTAAATACACTACC
This sequence comes from Pilophorus perplexus, assembly GCA_955831195.1. Classification (NCBI taxonomy): domain Eukaryota; kingdom Metazoa; phylum Arthropoda; class Insecta; order Hemiptera; family Miridae; genus Pilophorus; species Pilophorus perplexus. Next base: position 16,631,558 of record OY037014.1, read on the forward strand.
TGCCCTCGGAAGGCCTTTTCCTCCCGTGTTTGGTTTGGTTAGGGAGGCAAGCGAGCCAAGTCAAATAGAAGGTAGCGCCGCAAGGTCTAGCTAGAGCCGGGAGAGTCCGGGGAGAATAGCGAGTGAGAATTGTTTGAGAGAATAAACCTTTCCCACCCCCCTTCCGCCCTCATACTTAACGTTTTCCGTGTTTCCCTCTCAAACACAATAACGGAACGAGGTCCTTTGTGAGTCATGCAGTTATTAACCGTGTCGAGCTTCAGCCGCACGTCCACACTAGTTCCACAGACTCAGGTATTGAGCTCCGTCCCCGACAATGGGGTGCCAAGTCAGCATTCTTAATTGCATTGTTTAGCTCCGTCAGAGAGAGGACGTGGAAAGCTTAGTTCAAGATCAGCCTCAGGGAGAGACACAGGTGGAGCAATTCGCAAGGGGAGAATTAAATACTGGATGTTTGAAAAATGAGGGGGCGTAATCGCGTTTTTACGTTCAACGTTCAACGCTCCGGACACGATAATTCCTGTACGGATCTTTCCGACCGTTAAAAATCCCTCGCGAACCTTCATTGTCTTCCATACAAAACAAAACCGATGAACACATTGTTTTTAAACGTATCGAAAATATGAAACAGAACAAATAAAGAACGCGGTAAAATGGATTACTCGAGGGATTGGTATTCATAATAAAAGTACATCGTTGTGTGCTTGTCGGCGTGGTCGGGTGATAGGGGGGGGGGGGGGGATGAATTGATTCAGCGTCTAAAATTAGTTCGAAAAAGGCACTTCACTCTACCCCACTCCACGCAAAAATGGATTCTCTGGGAGGCTTGCGTTGAAATGAAATTTTGCGATTTTTTTTCCTCATACACCGATCCAACTTGGGACAGCTGCGGGAAATGGCATAATATTTTGTTTGCATCGTTTATGGTTACACTTTGAGCAGCTTTTCTTAGCAATTTTCCAATCTTTCGTTTTGAGCGGTTGTTGGGAAAGGTGGACGACGTTTTTGGCGGTGCCAGGGATTTTTTGGAAATCCACGAAAATCGGTAAGTAACTTTAGTGGATTACTAAGGTTTGGTGCACATGTACCTGTTGGCATGGAGATTTCAAGTTCCTAGGAAATGATAGGTCATGTTTCTACTTCGGAATCGCTATCAACATCTGGGATTGCATCTCAATCACTCAGTTCATTGTCTCCTGGCATCTCCAGCTTCCGACGCTGTTTCCAAATGTTGTTCACCGTTCTCTTCTTGAACTCCACCTTCCATCTCCTGCGAAGCAACGGAGGAACTGAGGGTTCTTTCCTTCAGCACCGAGACCTACCTCCATCTTTTTTCACATTCGCGCAGTAAGGGAAAACGGAAACCCTATTTTTATATCAACGATTATATGATTTATACCGAATATAAATATATTATATCACTTGACTGCGAATAATTGGTTTCTGACTCATTCTATATTAGGTAGGTACATAACATTTATGTACCTAATATTAAATATAATATTGAATATTAGGTATATGAACCATGGAAACAGGAAGAGAGCTCTTCCATGATATTTAATTTAAGATTTAAAGCAAAGAACCGCGAAACCTTAAACCATGACCTGGGTCTTTTACCTACCTACCAACCCTCAAAACCATACAAACCCTCAAAACGGAAATATAGCTCATAATATTGCTCACAATATTTCTGTACAGCAAAATCTCGATCGTACATATTATGTACAAAATTTTACGGATGGCGGCCAGAAAAAAATCAGAGGGGCAGTAAGGAAATTTCTTCTCGGCAGGTTGGCAACGCTGGCAACCCTGCTCCACCATGCTCTGGACTAGAAGTTCTGTCAAAAATCTTGGACTGATTAAACTACTGTAGTTCTCGACAGTCCCGAACTGAATGTGAACCAGTGGTTTAATCTGTGATGTGAACAGCGGACTAAAAATCCTGAAATAGTTCAATCACTGTCCATTCAGCCAAAAAAGGGGCTTGGTCAGTCCCGAATCGTTCCGGGCTAACTGGACACACAACCCTTTAAGAGCTCCAAGTATGGCTAAACAGGACACCAACATCTGTATATGTATAGGGGGGGCTCCACACTAGCGATTTTTAGTCGCGGGACCGAAGCCCTGCCGATCGCGGAAAAAATGAAACACACAGAATTGCATAGACGTTCACTCACCAGCTACAAAATCGCCGCGACGAAAAAAATCGCAACATGTTCTATTTTCTGGGCGACTCGACTATCGCTGGGGAAAATGTGAAACACAGAATTGAATGACCTTGCACTCACAAGCAACTTTCGGTCGCGCTACTTTTTCCCACTTTGCACTTTCCGTTCAGTTCATGATGTCAGCTGAAGAGGACAGCGTCGACTCTCCGCTCGACGATGATAATGTTTCGTCGCACCTTTTTATTGACATTAATTTGTTGATTTCGGAAGTCGAAAAACGTCCTGCGATTTGCAATAACAAGCCATCAACTGAATTGAATAGATGAGCGCAACCTTTTTGTTATTACGATATATTTAATGAGCGAGAGAAACTAAGAAACAGTATGTATCTAGCGACCAAACTATGCCACACAACACATCATCCACGTGATGCTCATTACGTAAACAACTGCACCCTAACGACCGATGCGTAATAAAACCTTATGCCGATCAGAGGTAACGAACGGCTCAGGCTGCAAAAATCGTTTTGGAGTCGTTGGAATCAGCCTAAAAAGCTCATTCCATAGACCCTTGTACCAACGAAATCGGACAAAAACTTTCGTCCCCCTATTGAGGCCTCCTTAGTTACACATCAGAGATAAACAACTTTCGTCGTGAAGTACCTCCCGAAAACCGATGAAGGGGATGAGGGAGGAAAAATCAAGGTAGCCTATAACCACCCCACGAACTCGCTGATCACAATGAGACCACCCTCATGAAAATCTGTTGAGCCGCTCGGGCGTGATGCTCTGTACACAAAAAAACAAAAAAACATACATGTCGAGGAGGTGAGCGCACCTTTCCATTTTTTGGAAAAAGGTTGCGCTAAAAAGTGCAAAGAGTACAGTGACCGGAATGTGAAGGACAAGATGTGGAATGAAGTTAATGAGGTCTTGATCAGGGATTGGAATAGATTGTCGGGAAAGGAGAAACAAATTAAAGGGGTATCCTGGTGCGTCATTCTTGGCCGTACCAATTCCAGAAGTTGGTAAAAGCTGTGGTCACTCATTCGATAATAATCGAAAAACTTTGCAGGGTATTCCATCAAATCTCCATGTATTTTTATGGAATTGTCCCTTAGCTTCCCCTTGGGAGATGATAGGGTGCACCCAAAATCTTCTTTTGTATTTTTCCTCCCGCCTCTTTTTTTTCAACTTCAGCGCCAGCGCCACGACACAAGTGAATTCCAAGTCCTCCATTGTCGCACTGCCACAGTCGCTGGTGTGGGAAGGGTTCTGACGTGCTGCGACCACAATATTTTTTTCGCGATCGGCAGCAATTCCACACTAGCGATTTTTATTTTATATTTATTATGATATTATTATTATGTCCTACTAGATCTGTCCTTACTATCATAACTACCTCATCTCGCATTTCCCCTCAAATCCAGACAGTTTTCGGGCACTAAAAGGATGATCCTTCAGTGAAGGAATATGATCAGCTCTCCGAGATTCGGAGTCCGAATGAATTCGTGCACACTCTCATTTTACATCACAGAACACCCTCCCGAAAATGGGGCGGAAGTCCATTGTCTCAAAGTTTTTCTCATTTCCTGGCACATAATAGCGTTTAATTCCTTTTCGTGAATGAGACCAGAGTGGTTTGAGGGCGTTTCGGGAAGGGGCTGGGCTCAGTCTACTGAGTAAGATAACGCTCTCTGGCGGCCCGACGTTTCCCTCCCGACCATTTTCCCACATCCTGCCCCTATCGGTCCTCTCCCCAATCCCATTTCAGTAACCCTGGAGGTTTATAGTGTTGTATAAACCTTCGCAGCTCACAAAAGAGGCCCATTCGAGCGTGGCACCTTCACGTAGCCCGAAAACTTCCATTTTTTGTTTTGTTTTTTGTTTGGGAAAACATGTCATTGTGGAGACGGAATGGATGAAACCGCCATTCAATTTAGTCCAGTGATCTCGAAAGGCCTTCGATAAAACTCGAGCGAGAGCGTCACTCAAGTAAAAACTTCCTGATTGTAAATTTCACAACCCTTTGACGATCACAGGACTTACTGATTTATACTTGTGGGAACTGAACCCAAATTTCGTGAGATGGTCGATGATCAGAGGCGCAAACTTCAAGTTATCGTTGCGTCTATTAGACCTTTTCATATCAGTGATGTGACGTCATTCTGATAAGAGCCGGCGGCCATTTGCAAGCCACCACCTAACCCAACCTGGGGGAGCTTAGTCTGTTTTCTCTAGTCCCTAGCATTTGGGTTTATTTTCGTTTCATTCAGGTATGTAATATTTATTTTAGTTGTATTCAGGCACTTCGTATCATATTTTGCAATACTTGGAGACATCAGTATCACATCCTTCAGTAGTGGGAGACCTTGGTGTCATAACCTGCAATACTTGGAGACCTTGAGGTCAATTTTTGCAGCTCTTGGAGGCATTGACGTCGCGTCAAGAAGTACTTTGAGATCTTGGTATCACATCCTACTGCTCTTGGCAACCTTGGCATCACCTCACAATTCTTATTGATCTTGGGGTAAAATTTCACTATCTGTATCATGTTACACCAAAATCTGCTCATTATCCAAGAGCTGCTACACCACTAGACGCTTTCCCATAAAACCCCGCTTGTAAACTATAACCCGCAGATCTGTACCTCCAGTCCCAGTTTCCCAAGTCAACTTCACTTATGAATCCTCCTCCATAACCCTCGTTTACTCTCGCCTCTATTAGCGCCCTCTACCTCGTTCGGCAAAGTCATTAACTCCAAGGTAGTCTCCAGAGACGTCACTTTGAAGGGTGTGCACTCTTGTGGGAAGATTTGGGCGACAGCCCCCTTTGGATAAACAGCCCAACTCATCTTCTCCATGTGGGATTAATTACAACCACGTTATCACACATATTCACTGATTCACCCATTAAAAAAAAAAAAAAAAAAAAATGACATTTTTGAAATCAAACTTTAGTATCAGCTTCACTAAACCTCCTTTCGTAATATCCCCCACTGAAACTTGCTACTCCCCTTCGTGATTGAAAAATCATAAGTTTACCATAAATTGCATCTGTGGGGTTGTGATGCAATTTCGAGAAAAACGGCAGGAGGGGAAAAGGTTCTGTCACCGCACGGCAGGTGTTCGTATTACTATCCGGTGATAGAATGCATTACTTTCTTATTGGTTATACACGAAAATTGCATTTCATCCCTCGAGTAAGGAGAATAATTTATTTTTTTACGTGGAAGGGGACTGACACTTGCCTCCCCACCTTTAGTGTCAGTTGTAGCGTTCCCCATACACACCTACCTACTGTAGTGCCGATAAAATTTAATGTCCCACATAGTGCTATAGTAGTAGGTACTATACCTACTATGTTCGCCGCTAGTAGCGATTCTCCACTCCCAATTCCCCACTCCACTCCAAAATTGAAATTTTCGAAAGTATTCTGAAAATGCATACCTATTACACCGTAGGAGCCCAAACCGCACTGCTATTGCTTCAAATTATGAAGAAAAAAATTTTCGAGTACTATTTAATAGTAGTCCCGTGGCTCTCAATGGTCTCGTCGCTCTCAAATATTAGGTTTTCTAGCCCATTGAAAAGACTGGCACGCACAGGCAACACAAGACACCTCTATTCCACCAACTCCGTCTCACAGAGAAGAGGCAGGGTCTCAAAGCTGAGCGCGACCTGGCGGATCCCAAGTGAGGCCATCTGTGTTCCATGCCTCATAGAGTGTCCAGCATGTACAGACTTTTCCCACAATACCCTCTATCTATTTAGTGATATTTCCTTCCCCACTCTGAAGTGAATCCGAGTTCTCCACTCCAAGAAAATCCCACCCTCCTCGAAGAAGCCGACTATCACTTACAGCTCATGTCAACTCCAGGATTCCCCCGAAAGTGGTCAGTGTGTACACTCGAATGTTTACTTTGGTTTAGCTTTTACTCGGACTCTTAACGGGGAGGATTGTTGAGTCAATAACGAAAAAAAGTGGACAATTGAGCTTGTTTGACAGACCTGAGTCATCAGTTGACAGCGCGAATCTTCCGGCCCCATTTCGGTTCTTGTTTCAACATTATCTCATTTCACGTCAAATATTTAATTAAAAATTTTTCTTTTCAGTCTCACAAAAGGGAAGAACATAATTGAGTCTTAATAAAAATTAACGGAAGAAATGAAGAGATCTTAAGATATCAACTCTTTTGTAAAAGTATCTGTCAAAGGATCCGAGAGTGAAAATTGAGTTCCTAAATTACGTCTGTGATTTTCATCAAGTTAGTGACGACGAGGAATGAACCACTAAGATGAGAACGATAAGCCACCAACAACAAGTAACACCAAGATCTGCACTATTTGCCACCAAGATCTCCCGCTGTATCCTTTTAAAACTCCTCCAACTGTCTCATCTCGTTTTCGAGCCCCCTAAAAAAAAAAGAGAGAAAGAGACTCCCCAAAAAAATCGGCTCAACAAGTAATTTCCTTCCAATTTCTCCCAAACGACGAGGAAAGAACCCGATTTAGAAACGGACGATTTCCTCCAGAGGGAAAGGGGTCGATTTATAAGGATAAATCCCTTTTCTTGTGAGCTCCGTGCAACCCCATCAAGATTTTCCTTTCTTATTAACTAAAAATATAGACTCGGGCAAAGTGCTTTTTAACGAAGTTAGTAACTTCATAACGGTTGCACCGTCGGGGTATAAACGGGAAAATTTTGCAGCAAACTATTTCGCTTATGTTTTGTTCATAATCACCGAAGGATGATCGGAGCAAATACGTAATTAAAAACAGTGAGGCGGAAAATATCGTGAATAGGGGAAAGTTGAAGAAGTTATACTTGAAGAAGTTACTGAGAAGTTGTTGAGAGTAAAACGTGTAATTTGATAATAAATTTCAAATTATGAAAACTACGAAGTGAAATGCAAAACTCAAACAGAAAAACACCAAGAGCAGCGAAGTGACCCAAAGAGCTGTGAGGATTGCAAAATCCGGATCAGGATCTCTAAGGGCCATCAAGTACAGTTAAGTATGAAAGAAGGGACTTTTATAACTGATGGATGTGCTCCTGAGGTCTCATACAGCTGGACGGGTCTAAAAAATCTCCAACATTTGCAAGTACTGCAAGAGACAACAGCAACATCTCAAAGAACTGCTAGACCTGACATCGATGTCGACAAGGACTGCTGGACGGGGCCCATAGAACACCTAGACAGCTAGTTATGGTCCCAAGATCCTCAAGAACTGCAAGACAAGGCATCTAAACATCGCACCAAGATTTGTGAGTCTTTACACAGACTCTTCAAAAACTGCAAAAATGACACCAAGATCTCCTATAGCTGCTAGATTGAGCACCAAGACGCACAAGAACCACTAGACTTGACGCTGACACCTCAAAGAACCACTAGTTGTGACGACACTATCCTCAAGAACTGCGAGAGATGTCACGAAGATCCCCCAGAGTTGCTAGACTCGACTCAAGGGTGAGAAGGAATAAATAGTAAACAAACAGTTAACAAATTTTGTAAATTTGACCCAAGAACTGCTTAACTCATCAGCAAGACTATCATGATAGCACCAAAGAACAGCCGAGTTGGTACCAAGATCTTCAAGTGTGGGCCGGGGCCCATTTCAGTCTCCTTTCGGGCCCATTTCAGCCCAATAGGTGAGTCGTGGGGCACACCATATCGGTCGCAGCGATATGACATGACGATTCACTCACTTTGATACGTAGCGAGCAGGGAGGCGATGCCAGCAGCGTACACGGCGGTCTGCCTGGCCGTCGCCTCCTCTTCCGACGTCGAATATTCCCGCCATTCGGAGCTCCTCTGACGACGGAGCCTCCCCAACTGGCCACTGTGGCTACGGGAACTCCGCCTCGTCTCCATCTAGCTCACCGCTACAACCGCCATCTCCCTGAAAACATAAACATCCAACATGAGACCACTTGCATTGTTGAGGGTAGGATGAAAAAATGACAGATCGTTATATTTAATTGCTGCAGCTTAGGGTACCTATTAACGAAGAAAACTCCCCTGGCAATATCAAATTGCATTGAAGTGTTGTGTAAGGGAGAGTGGAAAACGGTAGGGGATAGATCGTCCATTTTTATGGCATCATTATGAAGGGAAAGCTCGCGTTCTGAAGGAGTATTCATGGCCTGCAATAAAGCCTCTTTTTCTTTTAATATGGATAAAGATGATGGTTCCCGGGAAAAGGAGAGAAAAGCTGAGAGGGAGTTCTTACATCCAGGCGGTTGGGAAGGGGGATGAGATCATTAAAGAGGTTACATGTAACAAGGTGCTTGTTATCAAATAGGGGCCGAGGAGGAGATCAAGGGAAAATGATGGGTATGAAAGGTAGCAGGAAAAGCGAAGGGCGAGAGGGAAGCTTCTCCAACGTAACTAAATCCATAGAGGTGTGTGCGGTGGACGTGGTGCCGTGGTGGATTTACGCGGAGTGGAGAAGTTGATTTTAGTAGAAGATTCGGTCATCCTGGGATGTGGTAGCAAACGTTGCAGGTTGGTTTCATGCACGCAGATTTGTTGCGACATTGAACAGTTCTTGGAGATCTTGGCATCAAATCATCCAATTCTCGGTCCTGCAGGGCTTGAATATCCTGGAGCTGAATAATGAAGGTTGCTTTTGACGCGACTTGCAATTCTTCATTATTGCCATTCATTGCCAACATTGCCTTATTATTGCCATTAATATTGCAATTCTTGCCATATTATTGCCATTAATGCCATATTACTGCAATTCTTTATTATTTCTTCAATATTGCCATTCTTTGCGTCACATCTTGCAGTTCTTTAAAGATACCTATCATTGGCACAACTTGCTTATTTTGATTACTCGCTTGCACTGCTTGCACGTCATGGCATCACAAACTGCAGTTCTTTGAGACCCTGGAGCCAAACGGTGGGCATTGCTGTAGTCAAGGCTGTTGTCACATCTTGGGGATCCTGAATGTTTTGTTGTCACTTCCTTATCCTAATGACTCGCTTGCATGCCTTGCCCATCATTCGGCAGTTCTTTAGATCTTGAAGCCAAATTGAGCAAATATTGGTGGCATGACTTTGGCTTGGTGGCAAATCCTGCAGATCTTGGAGGGCTAAAGCATTCATATTTTGCATCATATCGTGCAGTTTGTGGTGACGCAGACTGATGCTGCCATCGTGCATGGAACACAAAGAAGGACTTGGCTGGTCGTTCATGAAGGACCTGTTGGCAGGGCTTGCTTACATTGATTACTCGTCTTGGTGCCACGAACTGCAGTTCTTTGAGATCCTGGCGCTAAATCTCGTCTTTGTGGTCATTTTGGTGACATACTGCAGATCTTGCTGACATAACATGGAGTTATTCAGCGTTAAATATTTGGTTTATTGCTGGTACATTCCTACAGTTAATGGAGAACTGGTTGCACATCAAGCAATTCTTTGACGAAGACCAAATCGAACGATGTTAGAGGCAAATCAGGTGTTGTTGATGTCACGACTTGCAGTTGATTAGACGCTCACACTGCTTGGCGTCAAAACCTGTAATTCTTTGACATCATGGAGACAAATTGAGCATTGGTGCTGTGGCTGTCATATCTTGACGGCAAATCCTGCAGACTTTCCTGGCCCAACTTGCCGATATTCTCGTTAGTTCATGGTGGGCAATCGTACAATTCATGGAGATTTTGATTGCGCCTGACGAAATTTTAGGACATCCGAGGACCATAATAATATTAAATATTATTATGTAAATCACATAACATCAGATGTTAGAGGCAAATCTGGTGGTTTTTTATGTCAGGTTTTGCAGTTCTTGTAGATCTATGTAAGTATAACACCTTGCACGTCTTGGAAATCATGGAGCCAAATCGTGTAAGTATTGGTGTCGTGGTAGTCGCAACTGGGAGGCCAGTTCAGCAGATCTTGGATGCCCAGCGGAGGTGTCATTAACACAACTTGCTTATCTAGACTAAACCATTGCAGCACTAAGTGCTGTCTTGCTGGGCTTGTGTTCCAACTTGTTCATGGAGATCCTCTTGGTAGGGCTTGCTCATCTTGCTTACTTGCTTGCACTGCTAGGTAATGATGCTGTTTATGTTCTTGGGAATCCCTAAGACAAATCGTTTAGGTCTTAGTGAGGCTTGGCAGACCCCAGCATCAAATCTTGCAATTACCACAGTAAAATGACGTCTCCAGGGACTGTTCCCACGTCACACAACAATACCATACACCAAGTCAATCCAACGTTTCGAGTCGATGGCCTACAGGAAAAAAAAGATCAAGATCGGGGAAGGGGCCGCAAACAAGAAGGCGCGCAAGGCAAGAAAGCCCCTTCAGCGACTGCAACTCCGGGGGGAAGAAATGAGGAATACCGGCAGAAGGGGATGTTATTGTGAGACCTCTAATGAATGTTTATTGCGACTTCCCTCTTCACCCTTCCAGGAGCGTCGAGGGGGTATAAAAGGAAGATGTCATGGTTTTCCGAAAGGACATGAAAAGTAATATCAGTTCTGAAGAGGCCACCCCGGTTTCCCACTTGTATGAAACACGCATCTCATTTGGCATTATGAGCACCGGGAGATTTTCCCTCAGGGATATTGCAGGAAACTGAACGCAAAGCATCGCGCAAGAGACTACAGAAAAAGACAGCGTTAATTGTCGGCAGAACTCGAAGACACCAAATTTCTTCGGTTAATAGAAAAATATGAATAAAATAGGTCTTTCTAACGGATCTTGATTAATGTAAGGTCAGCTTACAGGAAAGAAATATGTTTATGTACTACTTTCGGATCCTTTCACTAAAATTTCGTTTAAAAAAAGCATAAACCAAGCATACTCTATGGAACATAAGTCAGCCCGTTTGTAAAAATGCCAATTTTCATGTTTTTTAGAGATGAGGCTCACCATAATTCATGTTCCCTGTTCATGTTTAGTGGTGATCTGCTCATTATAATTATAATAATTATAATTATAATTATAATATTAAATAATTATTATAATAATTATTATATTAACAGAATCTGTGGGAACATGAATTATGGTTAGCCTAATATCTGATAATATCAGATAATATCTGATATTACCTATCTGTTCTGGAAATTGCATCCGGAAGGTAACCACTCAAAAGTAGAATGCTAAATGGAAAAGTTGCGTAGGGATTTCTTTGAGATAACAAATCATTTACAGATACCTATAACAATTAGGTTGGGTAGTTAATCTACCACTTGTTGCTTGATTTATCGAATCATTTCTTTAAAAATCTTGTCCAAAAATACATAAATCCAGAATGTTCTATGGACTGAATTTTGGTTTATTAATCTTGGAATAATACACCGATGTTGTTGCGACGAAATGTCCATCGGCCGTCCGGGCCGTTGTTGGGGAGTAGGAATTTTTATGAAAATTTAAAATTTTGAAAAAATACTAGATCCACCATATAGTAGTGCCCGCAAGGTTTTCAGCCCAACCCGACGGGCACTGTGGGGCTAAATAGAGGCTACGTAAGGGGGTTTTGAAGGGTTTTGGCTAAGGAGTCGAAGTGTTTTTGGACGTAGAATCCATTTTTCGGGGTCATAGATCCATCGGATTTAACCGTAAAGACCTATGGGGCTACAAATTGGGCTTATGAAGAATCCTAGGAGGTCAAATAATGTGTTATTTTTCGAGTGATTTTGGACGCAAAATCCAATTTTCGGGGTTCCACATCCCTTCCACAAACTTTACAAGAAACTTTTTTTTTTTTTTAATAATTCAGTTGAAAAGGTACCTATAGAATTAATTTTTGGATAAATTATAATAGGTATTGATGTTATCAAAGAATAATTATTATTAACTCTTGTGTAAAATTTGCAGCGTTTTCCGGTTTAGATTAACCGGCCTAGTAACGGTTTAACCAATTCGATGGTTGGTCCAAAAAGGGGTTAATATTTCCAACCTGCACATGAAGTTCCATTGTTCCAAAAGTGTTTTCCCTCTCACAAGGAAGAAATTGTAAAATCAGCCACTTGTTATAATTTGTGCTTCATTGTTGTTCTTCTACACCAATAAACATTTATTTTCACTGTTTTTCACAAGTGTATGCATGATGAATGCGATTTTTATCTCGTCCGGGGGGGCCTTTGAGAAAAGGGTGCATAAAATTAATTACGTCATATAGAATATGTTTCCCTTTTTGGCGGAACATTTTTTTTCCTGGACAAACACGAGAGTGAAGGGTTGTCTTGCCCGCGAGGTCGAGAGGGTGAATTCATCAGCTTAAATTTTTTTTGAGCGTACCCCTCTCTTCACCTGGCTTTATCTTTCCTTCCGTGTTTTGCATAACTCTCACGGGTGGGAAATGCAAAAAGACGAGTTTTTTTGTAGGCCGCTGACGAGTCGGGGAAATTCCGGTGATGGACGGCGTGGAAGGAGGGAAGCTCCCTAGTGATAAAATTGAGTTATGTTGTTCATGCGCCCTCGCCAATTGCTATATTTTATTTATCGAAGGGGGAAAGTAAAAAAAAAAGGTTGCAGATGAAGAGAGAAAATCGTCGGATCAACCCAATCTGCACCTTCGCGGAGGCCCCTGCGTGATTACATTTTGCGATGATGCAGGAGGAAGGTCGCAAATTGACTTTGGGGGCGTAAATGAGTTTTAACCAACTCCAACGCACTGAGTGGTTATGTCATGAACTTTGGAAAGGCGCTGGAAAACGGCATTTAACTCTAGCAACACCGCAATTTCTTGGAGCACCAACCAGATAGTCCAGTCAAATAGTCATCTAAAATTGGGGTTACCCAAACTGTGGCAGTCCGAAGAGATAAAGAGCTACAGCTCTGTATACAAATGAGAGGCGAAAACGATTTTTTCCCCATAATTACCGACATTCAAGAACGGATAACTTAAAAATAAGGTATTGAAAAATGTGACTGAGTAACAATTGTAACAAATTTGATCAGCTATCATTTTGTATGATGTGGTCAAGTCGCTAGGACGCACAATTTCCGAGATATTAGTGAATCGCACGCTCGCACTGCTTGGATCGGTTCTTGCACTTCTGGTCGTGTGTTGCAGTTATTGGAGATCTTGGTGTCAAGTCTTGCAGTACATGAAGATCTTGATGGTCACGTCTTCCAGTTCTTGTGGATTTTGGTGTCAGAACTAGCAGGTCTTGGAGATCATAGCGCTTGGAGTTCTTTGGTACCATGACTTAAAATTCTTGAAAATTTTGCTGTGTCTAGCAGTTCTTGGGGTCAAATTTAACAAACCCTTCACATCTTGGTGCCACGTCTGCAGATATAGAAAATCTACATGCAATGTTCTGCAATTCTTCGAGATCGGGCTGTCGCAACTAGCAGTTCTTGGGGACTTGGACATCAAGTGTTGCAGTTCTTGGAATGGTATGTCTTCTCTGCTGTTCATTGGTGTCATGTCTTCCCATGTCCTGTCATTCATGAAAATTCTGGTGTTGCAGTTCTTGGGGTCGAATTGTACAAATCCGTCAGATCTTGGAGTCATTTCTTGCAGTTCATGATGGTCTTGAGCTCAAGTCTAGCAGTTCTTGAGTATCTGGTGCCCAGTCTAGCAGCTATATGAGATCGCAATGTAATTTTTGCAGCTTTTGCGGTGTTACTCTCAAGACTTGCAGATCTTAGTGCTATGTTTTAGTAGTTCTTGAACATCTTGTTGCCAAGTCTGCAGTTCTTGGAGATACTGTTGCCACGCCTTGCTATTCTTGGAGATCTCAAGTCCATTAGTGCTTTTCGATGTCGATGTCTAACAGTCCTTTGAGATCTAGGTGTCGCCTCTTGCAGTACTTGCAAATCTTAGTGTCGCGAGCTTCTTCGAGATCTTGGACTCATGACTAGGAGAACATGATGTCGTCTCCTGTATGTCTTGAAGATCTTGGTGTTACGTGTTGCAGGCCTTGGATATTTTGCCGCTGTATTGAATAGTTTCTTGAGGATCATTAGGTCAGAACTAGCTGTTCTTGGAGGAAATTCATTATGTCACATCTAGCAGTCCGAGGCCACACAGCCAAAATATATGGAACCATTTTTCACACCTCGAAAACTTCCTGGGAACTTCGAACAATACGCACCTTTTGTAATTTTTCAAGTCATTTCTTTCTTACATTTTTTGTCCTTTGACTAAAAAAGAGGTAACTATATAATATGCGTTATATTTTTGCTCAGAGGGCTCGAAGTGGCTTTTGAGACAGGAGAAAACCCGGGGTCTTCCATTCTGCCGGGCTGTCCTTCCAAGAGGAAAAAAAAGTCGGAGGGTTTAGGTTATCTTTTTTGATTAAAAACTTTCCCGAGTGGGGGAGGAGGCGGAAAAGGGTTTTAAGGGCGGTTTCCCCGGGCCGTTGGAGGATCCAGGCGAAGGGAGGGGAGACTTTGGGGCCTCTCCCGAGGAAAAGGAGCTTTCCTCGGAAATTGCTCGGGTGATTTTATTTAATACTTCGTCCCCCGGCTAATTAGTCTCGTAATGAGAAACGGAAACAGTTCCCGGCGAGCCGGGAAGACAAAAAAAAAAAAAAAAAAAGGTGAAAGCGCGGGACAGGCGAAGCGGTGATGAATTTGAGAAGTTTCAAGGTGTACAGGGTTGCCAACTTGGGCTCATTAATTTCCGTACAAAGTTAGGCCCTCTCTTAACCCGTGATATAATTTTTAAAGCGGACATTAAATTGACGGCGTAAATTCGTACAATTTGAGAGCCTCAAAGCGTGAAGTGATCGTTTTTTTAAAAGATTAATCCGCAAGCCAGCTTGCGCCTACTTAAATCACCTTGGCAACTCGATTTTTCTTCTTATTTTATAATATCCAAAGGTAAACAGCAAAAGGCCTCGAAAAGATCGGTTTTTCATCCTTCTATCCCCGGTAGGGGTTTAACTCGGCCAATTACAACCCGCCCCTTTTTCCCAGGGGCGAGCCCGATGTAATAAAAGCTTCATTATTTCGTTTTGAAGACCTTTTCGCAGGCGGAGAAAAACAGTCTTGTTATGAGAAGGAAAAACGGGAGAAAACGTTTTCTCGCTCAACCCTCGAGGGGTAATTATTGCTAAGCTACGGAACGCCACTCCCTAAGCGCCTCCCCAACAACGTTTATATCACCTTCACTGAACTTCAAAGGCGTTTTCTCATTAATTCTTCATTTATACTCCCCCCTCAAACGATATTTATCTTTTTCATTCAAACATTCATCGCGAAGGTCTTTATTTAGCGATGACTCAGATGGGTTTTCAGGCACAACTTGAGAACTATTTGAAATAAACAATTGAATTTAAAAATACTGGACTAATTATTAGTCCTGGACTAGTCAATTCGTAGGCACTCATGATAATCAGGACGTGGAAAAATAAATATACTTGGAGTTTTCGGTCTGACTGAATGTTTTTTGGGGTGCTGAATCCGAAATTGAAGAGATCCAACAAAACCTGTTATGAGTTTTGAGATATTCGCAAAAAACTCCAAAATGTTTGCACCTTTCTTCAGCGTTTTGCTTATAACTCCGAAACAATGCGTCCTACGGGAAAAGTCTTCATTACCAAAGTGAAAGAAAATTAAATTCCCTATATAATTCACCGGTCAAAGTTTATTGTAGACCCATCAGTTCAGGAGCTAGAGCGAATTTTAAAAAGGCCCCTACCTCTTCATGACCTCATGATCTCCGCCATGACATCGCCCGTGTCCACCACCGCTCTACGCGCGCCTGGACCAACTACCTACCACCCTGGCGGCGGAGATTAGACTGATAACGGCATCGCCGAAACGCGTCTCGTAAGGTACTTTAAAGTCAATTTTATGTGCATTTATATTTCTTTCTCAACTTCAAAGTATTAAATTTAATACTTAATTTATTATAATTTAATATAATAATTTATATTATAAATATATTATATTTTTTCCACGTCGCTAGCATTTTCGCTACGGATTGCCTGGACTATACCACAATCTAATCTAAAATATTAGGACAGAAAAATCAGTGTAATCTGTTGGAAGTCTACAAGCAATGCACTGTGGAATATCGCTTCGAGTATTCATTTCTCCGAAAATTGTTATCGTTCGAGCCCGAAAGCGGGTGTTCTTACTCGTGCAAACAAAAATCCAACCGCGTCAAGAGTTCCGTGATGGAACATAAATTTAAATTGGGAGAGGAGTCGGAGGAGCTTTGCAGAACATCCAGCCCCTCTTCGCCGCTCGAAAAAACATAAGACGGAGCCCTTTTCCCACCAGACGAATAATAAAATAAACCGCAAGCACCGCTTAATCCTTCGGACGTGCTTATTCCGGGCGGCTGGAGCTTATCGTTCCCTTT
This sequence comes from Pilophorus perplexus, assembly GCA_955831195.1. NCBI lineage: Eukaryota > Metazoa > Arthropoda > Insecta > Hemiptera > Miridae > Pilophorus > Pilophorus perplexus. Next base: position 16,648,010 of record OY037014.1, read on the forward strand.
CTGCTTACTTCCTTTCTAACAGACTCCCACACAACCATCTCACAGTGTAATACCGTTTAGCGCTACGTTGGCTCGTGCTAGAATTAAAAATAAGTTTAAATGTAGTTCACCGGCGGATTGGTTTTGGGTGTCCTGTGAATGTATACATAGGCTCAAAAGGGGGTTCAAACATAAATCCTGTTAGTCTTGATTTTTATGTTGTTCCGGACCATTAGGTAGTAGTAAATCCAAGTTTTCGACATTTTAGTCTGTTTACTTTCATCGCTATCCTGAAAAAACCGTCAAAACAGTTCAGTTTTTGGCCTTTAACTCGTTTCCCGTGCAATTTTGCTTAAACCTTCCTAATATCCGAATTGTAGAGGACAAAATTTCCTACAAATTCGTTTTTGGCCCGACTTACAGTGACGGAGATATGGGGCTGCAAAGAAGGCTTGAAATCTGATGCTTCGCAAAATTTTAACTTTTTTACCACTTTGCGCCGAAAATCCTCCCAAAATACTTCGTGATCGCGGAAAAAAAATCTCCTTTTTTTTCATAATCTTTCAGTGAAATTGAGGAATGATTAAGTGAAATTAGTCAATGATTTCAATTGATGTTGAGGATGAAGACGACGGGTTCCCATTATTTAAGAAGAAGTCCCTGAAGATGTCCCCCTCACATCACCGAGAGCTGTTGAACGCCCTCGCCTTGCTGTTTGGTATCATGCTGCATGTTTTTATCTTAATTATATCCAAGTTACTAGGAAATTTGATATTTCCTACTTAATCTGTAATAAAACTTTTTATATCTTTAACTGATCCTGGAGACTAATTCTCCAGACTCCAGAAAATAAAATGGTTTTGATTTGAAAAAACAAAAAACGCATTTTTGTATTTTAAATTGCGCCAACACACAGAGTGAAACATCACAATGTACCTACTAGGTACTACCTAGACAGAGCCGTGGAGGTGAGAAGGACATCCAATTCTGTACCTAGATGGAGCAGTAGAGGGCGTGGGACATACCATTTTGTAGCTAGACAGAACAGAAAAGGTTGTGGGACATAGGTAACATTTTGTAGCCAGACTAAGCAGTAAGGAGGGGTAGGGCATACCATTTTGTAGCTAGACAGAGCACTAACAGGATTTGTGTACGGAGGACACCCCCTTCCCACCACCTTTTCACTGGACGAAAGGTATTGTGAATTTTTTTAGTAACCTAGCTGTAAAATGTAAACTGTTGTTAGAAATATCACCACCGACTGTAACACGCATGTCATGCGTGATAGATGAAATTTATTATTCTCAGAATGATGTTTTCAGAAGAGTTGATGGTATCAATTTTATTCTTCGGGTGTCACCCTGGAATAATAAGGCCAACTAGAAGAAAAATAATGGAGGTAAAATAAAGGTAAACGGTTAAATGGAAGGCGAAGAAGGGTTGAGACAACAAAAGTGAGGTGGATTTCGCGGTGGAGTCGGCCGTGGCGTTCAAGTGGCACTATTAGGCTAATGCATTCCCCCCTCCCCCACCTGGTATCCTCCACTGACCAGTAAACAAGTCACGGACTTGCGAAAAGAGGAGTAACTCCCCTCTCGTTTCCCTCCCGCACATAAATTCTTAACCCCCACCTTTTGTTTTCCACCCCGGGGTTTCCCCTCCGACTTTCCCTTCGCATTTTCTCCCGTCCCTTCGCTGTTTACTTTGTGGGATGGTGCACTAGGAGGCGTCGACCTCGATTGGGTGGACTGTGAAGGTGGTGAAGTGGGAGTCGTCGGGCAATTTGGCTGTTAGAAAAGATAGAGCAAGGCGCCGGCTTTTCAAAAGGGTGCAACAAGAGGAGTCTCTGATGAGTGGAAGTAACGTCGAGCGCCCCTTCACTGGTTCATCTAGCGATAGAATATGATGTCCTCCTCTCTACTGCTCTTCCTAGCTACCAAAATGTGGAGTCTCAAACCCTCTACTGCCTGTTTAGCTAACAATTGGTACGTCCCAACCCCTCTACTTCTCTATCAAATGGTCTGTCCTACCCCCTCTACTGCTCTGTCTAGCTGCCAAATGGTGTGTCTTACCCTCTCCCCCTACTCACCAGGTGCCGCCATATTGACCCCACATTGATTTCCCTAACCTAGCTCCGCACATGTGATGGACCCAGCATACGGGACGAACTAGGCCCTCCGTCACAAGTACTGAGTGAAGGTGTTAAGACACATTCCCACCCCCTATACTTTTCTATCAAGGAACAGAATGTGATTTCCCACCCCCTCTACTCCTCTGTCTAGGTACAGAATGTGATGTCCTTTCCCCTCTTACAATCATGTCTAGCTACCTACATGATGTCCTGCTCTCAACCACTGCTGTGTAGGCACCTAACTACAGAACGTGATGCCCTCTCTCCATCACTCCATCTAGCTAAAAAATAGGATGTCCCACAAAGAGATGATGATCCCTATGGCTCAAATGTTGAACGTTCAGCATGTTTTTTCCGAAGTCCCAAGCTCAAATTTTGAATGTTCAGCAAGTTTTTCCCCCCCCAAATCTTCACAGAAGTTCGTTTTGCTCCTTTTCAGGTCATCTTTTGGTGACCAAACAAACTAAACTTCCACCCGTTTTGTAAATGATTGACTAAATCTATTGGTGGTTTGTTATCTAAAGAGTTTGTCAACTCGAAATGGGGTGATTAGCTTTTCTCAAAAACAAACGCAAAAGCAATGCTGAAAACCAGGTTGTCTGAAATGGCCGAATTGTTTGCGAAGTCAATAAAACCTAAAAGTAGTACCTACAAGACCTAAAACCTACAATAATCCTTATTTGTGAAACGTTTATCATTTCTAACAATCATCCCATCTTTTTTTAGATGAATTGAAATTAAATGTAGGGATTTATTTGTAAAATCCTTCCGGAAGATGAATTGCATTAGAGTTAGAATACGTGTATAATATAATATTATATATATTAATATTATATATTATAGAGGTTGAGAACTTATTAATTTTCAAGGAGTTTTCCTTCACGTACACTTTACGTACCTACATATTCTTTAAAAAGGGGTTTCACAACCATTCATGAAAAAAAAAAAGTTTTCTTTGAATGATTTAAAAAAAAAGCGTGTTTCGGCATTTGTAATGAATGTTTGAACTCAAATTATTGCATGCTAATCCTTCACAGCTGAACTTCTCAAAATGCTGCCTCGAAACATCATTTACACGAGTACCGAGTGTGCAATGTCCACCCAAAACACCTCTATCGCCCAAATTGGGGCTAGATTGAGGATGGCGTAGGGGGAGTAGGTTACTCTGCTCTCCAGAGTCCGGTAAGTTTTCTAATTATGCCCCAGCACTAAACCTTCCTTCCTGTCTGCATAAATCCCATCTCTCCTTTTCGGCCTGTTCTCTTCTTCACCCTCCAAAGCCAAACCTTAGCGAAACAAAACCCCCTGAGGGACAGGGGGTTGTCCGTTCACCTCAAAACACAGCTCACTGCGGTTTGAAACTTTCATTAATCCACAACTCCCGAGGCCCCTTGCAGGCCGAACGCCCAAACCGAACATCTCTCCATCTGATGTCTTGAAATTTTAACGAATCCCTGAGATTCTTTGGAAAGATCCCCCTCTGGTTCTTAATACAGACGCAGTCATTCGTAGGTCCATTGTGGTAAGGAGCCAATATTGTCAGAACTGATTTAGACGGCATTCGACTGGCTAGCAGCTGGTTCTTGGTGTTATTATTTGAAGTAGGTAAAATGTGCAAAAATTAATCTTAGATCAATAAAAAATTATTCAACAAAAATGAATAAATAAAAAAAGATTTACTGTACAATGTTTGGGCATATTTGTGCCCCATAGACCCCAAAGGTGAAATCGGATGGCTCTGGGACCTCCAAAAAAGGATTTCTCGTCCAATAAAACTACGAAAACAACATCTAAAACAACCCCAGCAGAAACCCTTCAAAAACCGCTCCTGTATTTTGACAAAATTTAAGATGAAAAAAAAAAAAAAAAACTACTGCCCGACACGGCCTGGACGGACATTTCGTTTTTTTTTTTTTTTTGTATAGGTAATATACAAATAGTATATTATACATAACACATAGTATATTATGCACATCTTGAAACGTATGATATTGTTTCAATTTTCAGCTAAAAACTCAAGTTTTATTGGTTTTTGAAAAAAAAAATCCTAAGTTTTGAGACATCGATTCTTTTGTTGGCATCGATGGTGGGATTTTTGAAATATCGAGTTATTTAATCAACGATGTTTTTGGTCGATGTCGAAGCCCTAAACCAAAGTCGGGTTTACCATCTGGAATTCACAGAACCTGTACAAGCTGCATCGCAAAACGGCGTGGCGCATAGCATTATTGCGCGATCTAGTGAGCAGACAAGAAACCAAAGTATTCGAACTGTACAAGAGCACGCTGCTACCGAATGAAGAAATTACTAAAAACAAGAACAAAACAGCATTCAAACGAGTGTGAAGATGATCACTTTTGAAAAAGAAAACAAAAATCTGCAACTGCAAAGGCACAAACGAGTGGAAAATTTCCACATTCCATTTCCATTTAATGTTAACTGTTGGTGGGGACAAACTCGCTTCCAATAATACATTTTTGTGCATGGAAATGTTAAGTTATGACGAGTAAACACGTTTTCAGTAAACTATTTCAATAGGAAAAAACCAACACTTGGGAGATGAGGTTCACACAACTTCTACAAACCATAAATCAGAGCCCGAATCAATGAAAAAACGAATTTTGACCAAAAGTGAAAATGTTGAGTTTTGATAAAGCCGTCATCCACCATGAAAGACGTATGAAGAATATTTTGCTTTGTAGCTTCAGGGACCAGGTCCCTATTGAGCGCCAGGCCAAATGATCCCCCCTGTTCCCCTTCGCTGTTATGTTATTACTGAATTTTACAAAAATATTTCTCTTGGCCACCATAATTCTTGCACTAACACCAATAAAGACGACTCAAAACCGCCTTTGATGCACCACAATATCCGCACTCGTATGTTGCGGGGATCTTCCAATATAATTTTCTTTGTAGGCTCGCCGGAGGAGTCTGAAGCGCTATAGGGGAGAAAAGTTTGCCATCCTCCGTCTTCCTAAGTCTGTTATCATCAGATATTACGTTTGTGTTATACCCTTCCAACAATCCCGGCTTTGATGCCGGATTATGACTTCCACATATCGCATTTCCTCCTTGCATTCGGGATTTGTTACGCAATGGTTTATTTTATTGGCCCACTTAGGAAAACCTTCAGACAAGTTCGGCGAACCGTAAAGAATATAATGCTACAAAGCAATAACAGGATCCAGCGGTTCAAAAGACGCCGGTATTAATGCAAGAGATTCTGAAAAGGGAGGGAATAAATCTGGGATAATACCGTTGTGCGGGGTTGGGAAAACAGACGCTCGGGAGCAGCGGTATCCATAAACTATGAAAATAGGAACGGGGAATGGAGAGATTCAGGGGGAAGTCACTAGTTTTCGTGGAATGTAACTGAGTAGGTACTGTTGAGAAACGTCAAACTGATGGTCTTCGACAGGGTTTTCTTTGAGGTCTTGTGTCAAGAGACACGCTTTGGGATTGGAGGACACATCACATTATTTAACTAAACAGAGAAGTGTTGAAGAATCAGACCTCACATTTGGCAGATGGGAGAGTGGGGCATCACATCAAATTTAGGTAGCTTGATATTTGGTGGGAAATGGGTCATCACGTTCTGGAGCTAGACAGCCAGATGATTGGTAAAAAAATTTGATCGCCCTCAACATACTTACCTACTTGAAGGTTTTGTCACGCGTTGAAGGTTTTCATTATGTGTACATTTCAAAAACCAAATCGGGCGTTTCTGGGACTGCTGACCCAGGTACTGCGATTTACACGAAACAAATAGTGTCGGTCCAAGGACCGTGTGTCGCCTTTTTAAATTAGGCGTTTTGTGGGAATGTTGACCCAGGTGCAATTATAATTAATTATGTAATAATTATGTTTCGGGGTCCCAAATCAGTCTAAACATCGTACGGGAGAATTAAATTCTCTGTTTGACACGGCTACCTATGTCTCATGGCTGGCACATGAGTTTTAGAAACGACCGTTCAAGAATAATTTATTATTTTATAAGTTTATTAACCAAAATAGTTGATAGGACTGATTTGAGGACCAAAATAGTTGATAGGACTGATTTGAGGAGGTTAAACTGGTGATAAGAGATGATGATGGTTGGCAACACTGTCTTAAATTGGTAGCATTGGAGGTTACAAAAGGATACTCACTAAAAACGCTGCAAATTTTACACACACAATTTTCATTTTGGTTTTTATTATAGTCCCATATAAATAACTACAGCAAAAATTAATTCTGTCAATAAAATATTTTTAATTCAAATAATAAATTTTGGTGTATTGTTCTTGGAATAATACGCCTACATAATTGCGACGGAGATAGAAAATTCCGATCTGCCTCAAACGAGACACTATACATTTCACGTAGATTCCAAAAACGAAATGTCCGTCTGCCGTCAACCGTCCGAGCCGTTTTGCGCAGTAGGAATTTTTTTTTTAAATACTCGGATTTCCATCGAGTTGCCCCCCCCCCCCCTCCACGAAAAATGGATAATGCGTCCAGAATAATTCTTAATTATTAACGACTAGTCATTCCTGGCATCCTTCAAAAAACCCATTAAACCCTATAGATTACCACGGTGGGATCGGATCGTCCTGAACCCACAAAAATAGAGTTTACGTTAAAAAAAAAACCACTTAACTTACTCTAAAACACTCCATCATAACGTCCAATCCAATAATCATAGTTTTCTTCCCAGCCCGAGTGTTGCAGACATACGTTACAGCACGTTAAAAACACATCCAATATAAACCCTGTCATGCCGCACAATCGGACTCACTTCAGACCCGCCAGGATGACCCCCCGTTTTTTGGTGTTTGGTAATTTGAAACCCGAAGAGAATGAAGAGGCTTCAGGCACCCGTCATGAGAACAAAGGACAAAGGGAACAGTGGAAAAGCACGAATCCGGTGAAGGGCAAGAGGGGTAGCAAGAGGATGGGATTTTCTATTAAAAGCCTCAAGGGTGCTTTCCGAATGAGAGTGCTTTACCTGGTTGCTCCTGGCAACTCGCGAACTGACAAAAAAGGCTAAAAAGAGGATGGGGAGACGTTTCCAGACGGAGGGGATGAACAAAAAAAAAGAAAAAAATACAAAGCTATGCCATTCCTTAATGAAGACTAAGGGGTGAGTTATAGTGTTTAAATTGAGTTACTTCCCCGAGGGTTATGCTCTGCCCTCTTCAACTTCTCCCGTCTCTCACCTTCCGTCGTTTCCCACCTAATCCTTTTTCCGGTTCCAGTATGTATTCATTAAGTTACAACCCCCACTCCTCCATTACGCAGTCACATTACGCTCAAATTAATTATAATCCTCCCACCCAACCATCTCCCTTCCCATTTTTCAGCTGGCGCGGGATCCGAAAGGATTTTTGGAATTATTCCACCAGGATGACTCTCCGGAGGGGATTTTATGAGACATTCCAAACGTTCCAAACTGCAGCTGTCATTACCTGTCAATTCCTGTGTTTGGCTTCTCGACAAAGAGTGTTCACCACCTTCTCAATAATTGAGATTGTGCAAAATTTGCTTCGTTTTATAATTATTACCTATAAAACGAAGCAAATTTTACACAAGGGTTTATTATTCTTTGATATAGGCTAATTGTGCACAAATTAATTCTGTGTCAGTAGGGAAATATTTTGGAAAAAGTGTTTAAATGTTAGGACGAATAGGGGACCTAGAAAAATGAATTATGCGTCCAAAATTACTCCGCCAAACGACACCTTATTTGACTTCCTCGGATCCTTTAAAAATTCTATTTGTAGGCCCATGAAAGCCCCATAGATCCTCACGGAAAGAGCGGATCGTTCTGGGACCCCCAAAAATGGATTCTACGTCCAAAACTACTTCGAAAACGACACCCAACTCGACCCTATAGCCGACACCTTTCAAAAACCCCTCTCGTAGCCCCGTTTTAGCCCCACGGGTTAGGGCGATCGGGCTGAAAACAGTGCGGCCACAAAGAGATGGTAAACCGAGTATTTTGTCAAAGTTTCAGATTTAACAAAAATATCCTAGAAGCCCGAAACGGCTCGGACGGCGCACAGTGGTGCAAAGGCGGCCGAAACCCCCCAAATTGAGTTGTGCCTTTTCCCAGTTTTTATGAGTGGGCTTTACACCTTAATACTTGTAGAATGAAGCCTCATAATTAGTTTTCTTTTAAAAAATTATTTGGGGACTTGAGAGTCCTTGAAAGTTAATTTTTTTTTTAATTAAAAAATTACGAATTACATGTTATTTTTTCACCATTTTTTTAACCTATTGTAATGAATAGTATAATTTAAGTAACCACCCATGAACTTTACTATACTAATGTAGTTTCCAAAATTTGCTTTAGTTGAGGGATTAATTCCAGTTTGTACTGTCTGTGCCACGACCTTGTAGGTAATAAAAAAAACGTATTTTTCGCATTTTCGATGGAATCGGGAAAAAAAGCTGCACCGAGCTGAGCTCCGCGAGTAGAAACATTGTAATCTGTGCCTATTGGAGTGTCTTTTCTCAAATTTTCATCGCCGTTATCCGCCGTATAATATACGTCACCGAAATCCCAACATGACATAACTGCATTTCTCGAAAAAAATTTTATTGCGTTTCTGAAAGTTAAATTACGCGCCAAATCGAATGGCGGCGTCAGTTTTCCACTGGGTGCGCTAGTTTCACCGGAATCGAAAGGTTGACCAACATGACATAAAGTGTTTTGAAAGCCAACATGACACAACAGGTCAGAAGAAGCATGGCGGCTCTGACGGAGGCTTGGTAAGTTTTCATCTTTTCAAGCTATTATTTGGTGATGAATATTCAAACTTCTTTTTTAACCACCTAATTAGATACTTTCTGAATGATGATCCCTTATTTCTCTTTGGCCTGGAATGCCAGAATCAACGCAGTACACCCAGAAAGAGTGCACATGCAATGGTGCTATGTTGTAGGTAATGTGGGAACATGTAATTATGCCAAGTTGAATAGACAGGAAATGAAACAGTTTTTTTGCTCTCCTGAAAAGCTGCCAAAATCAATTATGTCATGTTGGGATTTCGGTGATATTATGTTCAGGGTCCACGTTGTAAGTCGCTAAGATGGGTGCGTCAATCGACAACATTCTGAAAGAACAATCGTACAGTTGTTGTGTATCGCGCAATCAGCAGCTCAGAGCACAATAATGCTGAAGAGGACAAACCGACCTCACCAAGAGAGTGAGAGATGAAAGAAATTAATAAAGATAGCGTCCGCGATAATCCGACAAGGTCTGAAGAGTGTCTCGCCACCTCTTGGAGAGTTCAGTTGCAGTGTACGTCCTTTTTGCAAGAGGAAAGATGGAAATGGTTATTCCTCATAGTGTTTTGTGCGTTATATTGTTTCGGCCGGGATGCACCCTTAAACAAGGGTTGAGAGAAGAGTACCCGCATTTACATGAGGACAAGCTGGACCAGGTAACACTTGAAGTTACTAAAAAAAATTTTACCCACCTTTATTAAAAAAAGAAAGGAGTGCAGTAAGGTGAATTTTAAGCGTAAATATGAGGAGTGGCTGAAGCGCAATTTTCAGCTGGAATTTGAATCACCTTGTGTCGATGCAATCAATGTGGGTGGAAGGCCTTCTAAACATTTCGCAGATTGTGCTAGTCGAACGCAACGTAAAAAAGTCCAGGATTTAAGACGATTTTTAATTGAATTTTTATTTACCTAGCTGTCATTGTAATATTTTAAACGATTATTTCCTTTTTATTAAAGAGCTTTCAAGTCAAACTAATTGAGTTAATGGTATATTATTCTGAAATTAACGCTATTTTCATTTTCATTCATTTTTATTCCATAAATTTCGTAAAAATGGTTTGAATTGTTTTCAAAACCCTTCCTTCAACCCAGGTTTCAAGACACAATGGTTTTTTACTGTATAGAGCGGTGAACTTGGGATAAATTTTATGGGTTATACTCGAACATAAGCAAAAACAGCTGAAAAAGTGGAGAGCCAGTGAGTATACCCATTAAAATGTTGAATTATGGTCTTTAAAAAAGTGTAGCGCAATAACTGACGTAAAATTCGGATTCTACGCCCCGAAAAACATGAGTGTACCGAGTTTTATTGAAATACTCCGATGAAAAGGGGTTTTGGCCGCTTTTTGGCGGTTTTGCACCACTGTGCGGCGCACAGTGGGGCTAAAACGTGACGGCTATGGGGTCGAGTGAGGTGTCACTTTCTAAGTATTTTTGGACGTAGAATCCATTTCTGGGGTCTCAGAACTATGCGATTTCACCGTGAGGATCTGTGGCGCTTTCATGCGGCTACAAATGGGATTTTTGAAGAACTACAAGAGGTCAAATAAGGTGTTGTTTTCCGAGTAATTTTGGACGCAAAATCCATTTTTCGGGGTCGGTCGATCGATCCGTCCAAACATAGTGCAGAAAAAAAATTAGTTTTTAAAATTTTTCAAACATATTTTTTTAATGACAGAATTACTTTTTGCACAACTAACAAAGAATAAAGACTCCACCCCCTAGAGAAGGAACGAGTGTGAGGCGGGCGCCCCGAAAGGACGTTCCTTTGTCAACCATATAATAATATTATGGTCATATTATGACGGGTTTCAATGTGTTATTTTGGACCTTAATGTATCCATGCAAGTACAGAAACGGTTGCTGGACCTTCTCGTGTCACTCGCTTTTCAATACGTATCTGCATATCTGCATGAAATATGCATGCTTGATTTCATTTTCTGTAGAATCCTCATTGACTTCTGGAGGACGACGAATCCGTCCTTAGTCCTGCGGCTCACTCAACTTAATACATGAAGCCAGTGAATCTTCGTCATTTGGAGTAATTGTGATTTGACTGCAGGCAAGATTTCACCTCAACGTGGCTAATTGAGGGAATCATCGGTGAATTACGCTTCCGTTTTAATCATCCTCCTTTTCCTCCCCTACAGAAGCGGCGGGGGAATTTATTCGAAAAACCTAGCGTTTTAATTAAAATGAGACAGATTTATCGCCCCTGCCGGAGAAGAGCATCTTTCCCTCTGCGTCAAGGATTAATGAAATATTAATAAGGAAGAGTGAGGATGTTGGGAGGAAAGGGCCAGTAATTAATAACCTAGAAGAAGTTCCGAGATTGCTCGGAGGGAGTCGGGTATTCGGCATCAGGTTTTGTCAGGGGTGGGGGAAAGGAAAATGGGAAGTTCGTCGACCTATAATAGCGAAACTGCTACCCTCTGGTCAGGAAACCCTTTTGTAATCCTTTGTGCAGTTAATTTCAGGGCCGATGTCCAATCCTCTTAAAAGACCCTCTTTTTCGAATGGGCTGATGCGGTCGAGGGAAACGCGTAATACCTTGATGGGAAGCCGGTACAGGCACTGGAGGGTCATATCACAATCCCCAGTTTCTATTATGCACCCACCTTAATCAGGCCCCCTGACATCACAAAATAATAATACAAAAATCCGGCATTCTACATAAAAAATATAAGGTCTTGTTATAGGGCCGCCAAAAAATGACTCAATATTCATCAGAATTCATGGTGAGTGGGATCTGAAAGTTCTTGAGGCGTGGAATTAAGTAACAATTTCCTTAGTAGCCCAGGCAAATAAGACAAAAAGGCCGTGCCTCCTGAAGGGGTTAAGATAGCGTAAAGCTGGAAATGATATTACTGTGGGACGAAGAAGTTTTGTGACGATTTCTGAAGATTAACGTATGGGAGCCAAAAACCCGCGACATTTTGGCACCTTTTTCAGTTTTGGGCTTATTACTCAAAATCGGTTCGTTATACGGAAAAGTTCTCTATAATAATATTAGGTAACTTGGGGTGGGTTGGGGTGGTGGTATATTATAGTATAGTATATTATACCAACCACAAGGGAAAAAGGGGGAAACTCCAAATTTTCCTTTTTTGGTCATTTAAAATGTAAAGTTTGGCCTTTCACCAGCTTATTTATAGTAATCCTAACCTCATTCTTTCAATTTGGAAAATCAATCCAACATTTTCTCAACCAAATGAAAAGGGCAGGTCCTGCCCTCGTGGAGATGATACAAATTAATTGTAGAGTGCATAACAAATTTAGTTTAGATGATAAAGTACGATTTTTTAAATCTTAGTTCCAAGATGTTATAATATAACAAATCAAGATGGGGATATTATCCCGTGATGACGCTAACGATAAAAAACTGAGATAGTGTCCCAAACGTGTGGGCTCCATGGTGACAATAACGGGTACACGTATGTTGGATATATGTTTCAAGCTGTCCCAACTGAGCACTGCAATTCTGCGAATTTGGGAATTCCTTCATGTTGGGGTTCCAACGTGTCCATCGATGCTACTCACCCACTGGGGGGTTCCAGGGGGGCGCAGCCCCCCCCCCCCCCCCCCCCCCCCCCCCCGATGGGTGCGTAGGCGAGCAAAGCGAGGCGGAGCAGCTAGTTATTAATAAACATCGAAAAAACGAGCCATCAGTCGACGCCAGTGTGCAACTAATTTTATCAACTAAATTAGTAGTTGCATTGACAACTAGTTACAACTGATTTAGTTGAAAACTCGGAAGCAACCGCCTCAACATTAAGTTTTGCCATTAAACTTTTCGTGATGTCATGATTTTAAATAACCGAGCAACGCTTGCATACGAGTCTGCAACGGGGTTTTTGCAGGTCCCCCGATTTCATTTGCAGCTCCCCCGGTCAATTTCAGATTAGCAACTCCCCCGATTATCAACTCCCCCGGCCAGAGGAGATTTAAAAAACTCGCCCTGGATGAACACAGATTGCCGCGACGCATGGATTCGTGTTCCCTTCGGCCTTCTCCACCAGTTTTGTGTATTGTGTTGTGATGGTCTCTTGAATTTTGGATAGTTGGAGGACTTCCCGGAGCACGTCGTTTCTCACGTAGGTACCACGGGGCACCTGTTATGGAACGGATGATCTTGTTTTGTTGTCGCTGAATCTGTTGTGTGGAAGTGGAAGTGTAGCAGGCTGTGTCCCAGGTCTCGCAGCCATAAGACCATATAGGTCTTATGTGCGCCGTGTAAAGGAGGTTCTTGTTCTCCAAGCTCAGCTTGGATCTCCAATTCAGCATTGGCCAGCATAGGAAGGTCCTCTTTTTCATAGCGTTTCTGACGTTCTTGATGTGCGTCTCTGCGCGTTGCGAAGTAATATAATATATTATATAATATAATATATTATAAAGATATATAATATATTATCGAATATTATTCGATCACAGCAGACACCATCAGCAACAATAAACAGCTGGCCGGGGGAGCTGTCGGGCATCTATCTCATTAGTGAAATGTAAACAAGCGGAGTTGATACTTTGGATTATAAACGTCGCTTTCACTTCGGGGGAGGTGCAACCGACCCGTCTGCAACACATTATAACATTTTATGTCTTCTTTATGACGTAATAGTCGTTGCTAGGCCGTAACCCGTACCTAACGCTTTTTTTTAACACAACGCTTTTTTCGTTTGTGTGTCAAAGTAAAGACATATAATGTCAAAATTATGATAGATACTTAGATGCGTCCTGCAAGTAACAACTAAACTTTTAGTTGTAGTTAAGGTTGAGTTCGAATAATTTAGTTGTAGTGGTTGGTTGAGTTCGAATAATTTAGTTGTAGTGGTTGGTTGTTTGTTGCAACTGGTTTTCGCCAATTCTGGATATACCTACCTAGCATATTATGAGATCGCAACGGAAGTGAAAAATTCTGATCTGCCTCCAGATTTGACATTATAAGTAGGACCTACGTTTGAAGAGGTCTGTATTCCAAAAACGAAACGTCCGCCCGCCGTCCGAGCCGTTTTGGGTAGTAGGAGCCTAGTAGGATTTTTTTTTTTTTTTTTTAATCTGAAATTTTGACAAAATACTCGGTTTATCACCTAATTGTGCTCGCAAGGTTTTCCGCCCGATCGGCCAAACCCGTGGGGCGCTATGGGGCTAAAATGAAGCTACCGGAGGGGTTTTCGAAGGTTTTCTGCTACGGGGTCGAGTTACGTGTCGTTTTCGAAACTATTTTTGCTCGTAGAATCCATTTTTGGGGGTCCCAGAACGATCCGATTTCACCGTGGGGAACTACGGGGCTTTCATGGGGCTACAAATGGGATTTTTGAAGGATCAATTAAGGCGTCGTTCTCCGAGTAATTCGGGACGCAAAATCCATTTTCGCGAGTTCCCACATCTGTCCAAACATTGTACTTACAGGGAAAAAACAAAACTTTAAAAAAAATTTCATAAATATTTTCTCAATGACAGAGAATTAATTATTGCACAATTTTATCATCGAGGATTATTTTTTCCGAGATTCGCATAATAATATTTACATATTCGACTACATTTTCGCCTAGGCTAATGTTCCTCATGCCATTTCACGTGGCACCCGAGTAAACAGGTATATTGCTGCGAAGCACTTCCCCGTGGCGTATTCGACGATATTACGTAAACGCTTGTTTTCTTGTTTGCCTGTCAGTTAAGAAACACTTCCGATCAAAGCGGAGTTTCTTCTCCCCCAAATGGCCAAGTAATGATGAGCTTGACGTATCGAACAAAAACAACTTGAAAATACCGGAGGGAAAAGCGTCAGGCGTTACCGGGTCCTGTAGGGTAAATTCAAGACCTGTCAATGCGGGAGGGGATGTCGGAAAAGGTTAAGCCTGTTTACCAGGTAGCTGGGTACTAACAAGGGAACTCCTCGGTAACCTTCTTGCTTTTCCCGATGGTTGAAGTTTCTAATACCACTTGACACCGTCTCGACCGAAACGCCCTCCGGAAGTACTGCTATATCGATTCAGCCCCCCCCCCCCCCCCCCATTTGGAAGTAACCGTGACGATGTATTGATGTTGATGGTCCTCGTTATCGGAGAGCAATAAGGTGGAAATCTTCAGTAGAATGTAAAGAGAAGGAGGAATTCATATGATGCTATATTATTATTTCGATTTATTTGATAGGGACCTTTCACTACAGAGTAGTCTTTGTGTCTTTATCTTGGTCTTCTTTGTCGAATTATGCGGTAGGTATCTTATTGTTACACACTATCATGTTGATCGTCTTATGAATTCTGGTTAGTTGTTTTTGGCGATTCTTGCACACTTTCCAGTAGAATATCTCGTGCGTCTCTTTTCCTACATTTCCCAACAACATTTCCCCTAATTTTAACCGCGTTTCGCCCAAACTCCTAAACTCACTTGATATTCCTCCCCATCACCGTTTTAATGAGTCGAATATTTTGCATAAATTGTCTCACTGAGAGCCAACGGGGGAAAACGCACTAAATGTGGCGGTTTTCGGTAACTGCGATAAAAGAACGACCCCCTCCCACCCCAGGAGGTAATCAAATCTCCTATCTCCCGAGTAAAAACATTATGCCCGTTAAGAACGACTCGACCTGAATGTTAAGTCGGGCGATATTGAAGGGCTTTCTCTCCCCTCCCCCCCCTCACGTAGCGTTAATTACGAATTATTTTCTCGGAGAAAATCCCTCCAACGTCGGAAGGAACTCATCTCGGCCTTCAATCCTTTCCCGGGGTATTATCTCTCTTCTTCCCCAGAAGGGCGATTCGGTTAAGTTGGCAAACTCCGATGAATTTGACGGAGGGTCTTTTCTCAGGGACGAGTTTTATCTAACAAATACCAACAAAAAAAAAGAAGAAAAAAAGTGATCTTAGATGACATTCAATGCATTAATTTTGTTTTTCTTTTTTTACAAATCCTTTATTTTTTTTCTTTACTAATTTAAATTTTCAGTGTAATATGGGCCGTAACACGAGGAGGAGGAGGAGGAGGAAGAGGACGTCTGAAGGGAAAAATTTAAAGAAATAGGTACTAAAAATTCGTCCTGGCCAGCATGTCATACGTTGTACGTGAAACGTCTGAAATCACCGAAAATATTCTCCATGTGGCGTATCTGAGTTCCGAAATTCTTTTTTTAATTGCAATTTATCATTATTTAATTACATATAATTATTTTTTAATATTTTAATTTGTTATTTAAAAAATACCAAAAAAAGAATTTTAGATGTATGAATTAATATTTTGTTTAAATTCTCATTTTTTCAAAATAAACCTATCTACCTAAAAACCACGAATTTTAGATACATGCATGAATTTTATATCACTTTTAAACTTGTTTCTTAATTTTTGATTAAACTCAAAAATGCGAATAAATTGAATTCTGTAGAACTAGACAGGTACCTAGGTATAACATACATAATATTATTATGTTTGAATTTTGTTATTTCATTAAAAAAAAAAAAAAAACACCCTGCGGCCATTCGTGCAAAGTCGCTGGTTTTTCCTCGCTCGCTCATTTGTATGAGGAGTGCGTTGAGGGCCACTCATTTTCTAAGTTGGGGAAAACCTGAGGGGGGGGGGGGGGGATCATTATGGAAATCTGTCGGATAACGGGAGGAAAAGCGGGAAAGTTTCGACCAAAACGGACCTGTACCTACGACGAACTGTGCGGTTTAAATGTGTATTGGACGAACGAAAACTTTGCAATGCTCGTGGGGGTGTTTGCGATGGACAAAGTAGAAGCAAGCTCGGAAACGGCAAATCTCATCTTCGGAGGCGAAGTGTTGCAGGGGTGGCGGTGTTCATCCCTCAGCGCTCTGGCGTCGAAGGGATGAAACCCGAGGTTTGGTACGCCCGCCACCAGACAGCGCTGGGTGTAACTTCCACCAAATACCACCCTTGAATATTGTTGGATAAGGCGGGAGATTTAGAATTAGATGTTCATACGACCAATCAAAACGCTAAGCTGCTCAAAAAGGGGGAAAAAATGATCGTATGTTTGAATGTAAATGATGGTACGAAGAAAACAGGCTGTAAGGCGATCACCGCCACCAACGAGAAATAAGCAACAATCGATTTTATGGATTAATCGGTTAAAAAAAACCATTTTCAATCGAAAACTGACACCCCAATTTTTTATTTATTCACCAATGTCGGTAGTCAATGCATGGTAGTAAATGAAGGTGAAAAAATGGTTCCAAAATGGTCAACCGCTACACCAGAAGTGTTCCGATCTCCCGAAAAATTTACATTTACCATCAGAAAAATTTTTAATTAACGCGTAAAAAATTAATTTAAAATATTCATCAAAAGTTGTTCTGGTCGATTCAAAAATAAATAATTCGAATACAAACATGCCATTCGTGTTTTAACCCCAATCTCGGTGGTATTAAATATAAATTTTGAATTTTGGAAGCCCTCTATCGATTAAAAAAAAAAAAAAAAAAAACAAACTCGTCTATTCCTAATTGTGTCTTTTATCGCTTCCCCAATGACTATTCAATGCGCCCAGTAAGGTAGTGTCGCGTTTCATAGGGACTTTCGCCCCCATTTCCCCAATTGTGCTCTCCTCTGGGTTTGGGGATGGTTAGGGGAGACAAGGGATATTTGACCCATAGGGATGTTTGACCCACTGTCGATCACCGCATCTTCGGACATTTTTTTTTAGGAAAGCTGGTTAACAATGAAAGGGACCTCCTACGACTAACTTTAGGCGGGAGAAAGATCCCCATATTCACTCTTATCAATAGAGTTATATCAGTACGTAGTTTAATCTGTGGTTATATCAATCTCGTCAAACCTAACCACAAAAACTAAACTTTCGCACTCCCGATAGTTACAGACTGAGGACCTCAGGTTGCAGGTAACCATATTTTCGTTGATACCATTCGATTCATTAGGTTTCAAGTTTTCGATTCGTATAAGACAGGTACATTGTATTTTCTCGAATTTATACAGCAGCAATCGTAATAATAATTTGCACTGTCAGGTAAGGATGCTTACCCACCTGTGTTATGGATGTTTGACCTTTTTTTTTTTTGTGACCACGAAGTTATTGCTTTGCAAAACGAGCCCGTGAAAGCCCCATAGACTCCCACGGTGAAATCACCTCATTTTGGGACCCCCAAAAATGTATTCTACGTCGAAAAATACTTTCAAAACGACACTTAACTCGACCTCATAGTGGAAAACCTTCGAAAAAGCCTCCTTGCGCCCCACGGGTTCGGGCGATCGGCTGAAAACCTTGCACTCACAACTACATAGTAAACGGAGTATTTTGTCAAAATTTCAGATTAAACAAAAATCTTACTGCCCGAAACGGCTTGGACAGCGGAAGGACAATTTGTTTTTGGAATCTTCGTGTCGTGAAACGGATAATGTGACCTCTGTCACGATTACGCAGACCGATGTCCACACCTGTGTATTATTCCAAGGATAATGAACCAAAACTAATTTATCCCTTATTTTCATCTACTTTGCCACTATATTTTCTTCAAAATTCTATATTTAAAACCATATTGGATTTTACTTGTGCATAAATTTAAAAATTGTCCCGAAGCACAAGTTCTACGTGAGTTTTCTGGAAATTAGTTTCGTTAGGGATAGGACCCAACACCCAAGAAAGGGAGGGACAAACCCTAGGGATGGGGTGGGGGTCTCTAGAGATGTTTGACCCTTTTAGCAAATTCTGAAAAAACGTTGTTGAGGAGACCCGTTAACGTTTTTTGTTGTTGTTGTTGTTCCTAAGTGTGGGTCAGCAACCTGTGTACACATTCTGACGCTGTTGGAGCCAACAAATCAACTCATGACAGAAATATCGGTAAAAACTGAAGGGTGGGAAAAACATCCCCTAGTCAAATTTCGAGTAGGTAGTTGAAAATCATTTTATGTTGTTTTTTGTTGTTGTTTTTTTTTTTTTTTTCAGTTTTTATTTGTCAACTTTTTTAGTAGGGGGTGGCCCCTAGCATTAGATACCTAATCCCTAAATTATGTGGTTTGTGAAATGGTAAAATTGTTACTCTCTTCTCGTATTCCATACCGTCTAAAATCCAGACTCTAAATCATTACCAGTGATGACATTGCAGTGTGATGACCCCTGCTTTCTGGGAGATCCAATGAAAAATCAGACTTCACAATATTGTTCTTCGTTAAAAATCCTATGGGAATACACGTCCACGGGCAATTTGGGAGTGGAGCGTCACGACTTTTGAACAGCTATAATATAGCCAATATTATTGGCTAAACACTGGGCGGTTTCTCAAAATCTGCTCAAATAATCCCATTGGGAAGTTTTCTTGGGGATTGTTTTTTCTTGAAAACCGTCTCTTCGGCCTCTGCATTGATTGAAATGTCAGCGTGCCAATTTCAGCTCAAAATTCCGGGGTGTTTAGCCGGAAAGCGGGAAGGAAGAGAAAATATTGACGTCACGCCCGCCAGCTTCCCCCTTTGCCTCTCAATCCTGCACGTGGGCTCTTACGAGGAAGTCAGTGACGTCACGGAAAATGTAAAAATGCATATAAAATGATCTACTGAACGGAAACTTGTGGGAACTTCACCATAGTTCTTGTTAGAACAAGATCTTTCACGTGAAAATATTTCTGAAATTACGCGAATTCCCCATTCATACGACCCCTCGTGAAATTCTCTACTAATTTTTCATCTCATTCCCAGTTCTGCTGATTTTACCCCTTATTTAATTACTGTTTTGTCTCCGCATTCAATATCCTGCTGGTTTAACCTCTCATTCGCCGTTCTGATGATTTGACCCCTTCATTCACTTTTCCACCGATTTAGCTCCTCATTCACTATTCAACTAATAGGAATGCCTCAGAGTCAAAAGATCATAAGGTGAAGCTGCATGCAGCTTTCATATAGCGCACTCAAGTTGCCACAGAATGTTTCAAACTCCATACCAACTGTAACCTCACCGACCTGAACAAATTCCTTCACTCCCGTACACTTCTGACCGTCCTCTCTTCGCTTAAGCCCGGTCAACCACCTCACAATAGTGTCCCAATGCCAATCAGATAATCGAAATACCGCTCCTTTCGCTCACCACTCCAACTCTGACCCGCCTCCTTCTCCACCCGGTTAAATGGGCCGTTTAGTTCCCTGAAACCCACTTCTGTGTAACTGGGGATGTTCGGAGGGGCCGAGAACTAATTTCCCGGCTCCGTGGGTTCCAAAAACAGTTAGGCCAATTTGCCGCATCCCGTAGGCCACGGAATTAAACTTGGTCCAGGTTAATTACCTAAGGACTTGATAAGAAAATCATTTGAACTACGAATGTGAAGCTTGGAGGATTTGGCACTACTTCAAGTGGTGGGAGTGGATTTTTTTTTTTTTTTTTTTTTTCGCGTTCAGGGAGAGAGAATATGATGGCAGGGTGAGTTGGGACCCAGCGACTCAACCCAGCCAGAAAGCCCATTGTGCTGCCCTAACATCTGGGACTACCTAAAGATCTACTCAAATCTACGAAGTTCCATCTTGGTGGATCTTCTCTCTCAAGGGGACATTTGATCTTCCACCAGATGGTCTTTGGGACGCCGGATATGAACTGATGAATTCTTGATTCCACCTTACGGCACAGGTTGTGCGGGGCTTTGCAGATATTTTTCACTGTTAGGCGGAAAACTGGGACAACGGGGTCGGAACGGGTATGAACATTCATGAGGCCATCACCAGCGGCACTACTTGAGAGCATTTATCATAACAATGCGATGGGGGGCTCTACCAGAGTCGCAGCTCATCAGTTTAAATTATTCATTATGAAATGAACGGGAGAGAGAAGCCCCGCCGGTTGGAGCCTGGCAACAAACGAAACCTTCATCCTCCCAACCCCCGTTTTCTGCTTTCTCTCCCGTTTTCAATTCAACAACGCTCGTCGACCGTGATGTAATCCGTCGGATTACGCAATTTTCCGACAGGAAAGGTTGAAACAAACGACGGAAATGGATTGTCTTATGTAATATGGTTATAAAGGATGCACATTTCGAGGAAACAGTTCGACAGAATGTATAGCTAGTGAAAAACGTCTCGCTTTTTGGAAGATTTGTACATTTTGTTACGTGATGCTGTGGTCTCAATGGGCGTTTAACAAGGCCTATGCCCTGGATTCTACGACGTGATTAATAACGAACTAAATTAAATAACCGATTTTCAAATAGCTTGACAAAAGGCGCAAGAGCTGACTTCACAGAGAGAGTTTGGTGGTTGTCCTCAAGTGCAGAGCGTGGCACAAGGTGCAGGGGCCGGAATCAAAATTTGATTTGATTGATTTGTGTCCCTTAGGGACTATTTAATAGTTAGTTACCTAATGTGCAGGGGCTAAATTTTCATAGTGTGAAATGCGGTGCAGGGTCCAACTTTTTTTTTAAAATTATTATTATTATTATTTTTTTAGAGAGTTACATCAGGAGCATGGTCTAAATTTCCATTTAGTCCAGGCATCGAAGACCAAATAGGGCGTTACATCAAGCACAGGGGTAATTTACAATAGAGCGTGACATAAGGAGTAGGAGCTATCTTCATATAGAGCGTGACATTAGGCACAGAGGCTAACTTCTCATAGCGGTTTCATCCTCAGCACCTGTTGTTACTTTTCAGAGATGTTATCCTCTGCGCCGAATGTCACGCTCTATACAAAGTTAGTCTCTGCACCTCATGTCACACTCTACACGAGGTGAAACACTGCATGAGGTGCAACGCTCTACGTGAATAATCGTAATAATTACGAATTATTATTACGCCGCTCGATCTGTTGTAACAAGTTGTTGTTACTAACAACTATGAGAAGTTAGCCTCTGCGCCTAATGTCACACTCTATATGGGGTTGAACTAAGGTGACCAACTTCTGAAAATGAAAATAAAAAGGACGCCCAGCACGATGTGTGTTGATATACTTTATATGTATTTAGTTAGATGTTTATAAATCTTTAATATAATACTAGCTGACCTGGCGCGCTTCGCTGCACTTCTAAAGATTTTGAAGATTCATTATTTCATAGCTGGGACACCCGTGCGTCGCACGAAACATCAAATTCCCGCCCATCACCTATCGATGATGCACCCGTGGCAACCCGTCAACTTAATTTTTCTTAGTAACAACGCTTGTTGGTTTGTCGTAGTGAAGTACCTATCAAATTCCCGTCTATCACCAATTATATGCAGCCCATACATCCCTCACATCCCATACATCCCACACACCATCCCATACATCCCACACATCATCCCATACATCCCACACATCATCCCATACATCCCACACATCCCACACATCCCATACCTCGGGCACATCCCATACATCGGGCACATCCCATACATCCCACACATCCCATACATCCCACACACCATCCCATACATCCCATACATACCATACATCCCACACACCATCCCATACATCCCACACGTCCCATACATCCCACACACCATCCCATACATCCCACACGTCCCATACATCCCACACATCCCATACATCCCACACACCATCCCATACTGAATGTTTCAACAGGAGAGTTTTTAACAGTGTACGGATTTTTAACATTTCCCGTCATTTGAATCGTCGAATTAATTTGAGAGGAATTTCGGCGGAATATAGCGGTTTTCCATTATTATATAATTATATTATATTATATATAAACCTTCTCTGAACTTCCACAAATAATTCAAGACCAAAATTAGCCAAATCGGTCCAGCCGTTCTCAAGTTATGCGATCAGCAACAAAATACTGATTCATTTTTATAGATATAGATATTTAATATAAATCTTTAATATAATAATATTATTAACTCTCATAAAAGTATTATTGGCCGATAATACGTATAAATTTATGTTTATTATTAAACTATATTAAATATAGTTTAAACATTTTTTAAACACTGAGTGAAAACAGCAAAAAGTTTGTTGAAAAGATAGACAATTCCACTAATTTATGGATTCACAGCCAACAATTATTTTTGAACCCTTCGTGCATGCCATTTTCTCCAGTAACAGGATCTTCATAACGACCCTGAACCCACCATGATAGCTGTAAAATGCCGTTATTCTTTAAAAAAAAAAAAAAAAATCCCATTCAAAAAATGAATGAATAAAATGAAACTATTTCAAGAAATCTCAGTGTTTATAAATTTGACTGAAAAATCCCTGTCTCGCATCAATGGTTTCATAACCAAACCAATTAGGTAACCTCCCTCCTTCCTCTTCAGCTTAATTGGTTTCGATTTCACCCAGTAGCTGCATATTCCCCTTGCTGGTAAGTTTGAAGTAGGTAGGTACTTGCCTGCTTACCTACATCCCAACAGGCAAAAGCGGGACAAGACAGGACTTTCTCACGAAAAGCAGGACACAATGCTTGGCAGGATGGAGGTCTCAAAAACAGGACTATCCTGCCAAAAACAGGACGTTTGGTCGCCTTAGGTTAAACCCTGCGTGATATGCAACACTCTACGTGAAGTATGCTCCTCCATCTCGAGTAACTCCTATGTGAAGTTAGCCTCTGCGACTAGTGTCAAGCTATGTATGAGATTAAACGCTGCGCGAGATGCAATGCTCCATGTAAAGCTCCCCTACATCTCTTGAAACTCGCATGAGAATAATTCTCATTGGCTAACTTATTTAGCCTCTGCGCCTAACGTCACGCTCTATGTGAACTTAGTCTCTGCACCTCATGTCACACTCGATAATATTGGTCAATTCATATCATGAATATTATTAGCATGGAACATGCTTTAGCCTTGGACTAACTAACCGAAAAACGTTACGCAGATGGGTGACGAAATTTTGCTTGCCAACGTTACTAGGCAAAGCATGTTCCATGTTTCTTGAATTTTAGCCAAAGGCTCGAAGCTACCTGTGGGTTTTATGGAATTAGAATCAAGCTCTAGGTGAAGTACCTTTGCACTTATTGTTACTTCCACGAGAAGTTACCCTCTGCGTCTAATGTCACACTCGACATGAAGCATGTCCCTGCACGATGTAACACCTCATGGGAAGGTTATGGGAGAGGTGCACCTCAGGTCACCTCTATATGAAATTAACCCCGTTCTAAGCCCCGTATATGAAATTACGTCACGTTCTAAATGAGTTTGGCCATTGCACGTGATCACACCTTAACTATTAAGATTCAGCACGTGAAGTAATAATAATAATAATATCACTCATATATAAATCTATATAACCCTCATATCATGAGGGTTAGCCCCTGCTCATTGTGTAACGCGTTGTGGGATGTTAGCCCCTGCGTCATACGTTACGATTTAAGAAATGTTAGTCCCTGAGCCTATTGTAACTCTCTTGAAGTTAGCCCCTGCACCCTATGTCATGCTCCATTGGAAGATAGCTCTTAGACCTTGTGAGATACCTCAAAAGAATCCAAATTATGCTCCTTAGGAAATCGGAAAATGGCGCCTCGAGAAACGGTTTGTGAGAATTTGGATGCCCTCCTTGTAACTCTCGTGATGAGAAAGGTCTTCTCAATTCTAATTTCTCTCGGGCTGTTTATCGCACTGAAAACGCATTCTCCTGAAGAGCTCCCTCCATTGCAACCTCAGCCGTTTTCATGCATTTTACTGTAATGAAGCAGTCCATTGTTGACACAAAACGGTTCGGTCGAGGAATGAAAACGCGGTCGGGCACAATGCGGTATTTAGGTGGCACTGGAACGTTTTCAAACCGGAGGCCTCCGACGAAATTCCCGTTCCGGGCAGATAGCGGAATATGTACCTTGGCTATTGGGATACCTTTGATGGACATCCCTCGAATGGTAAACTGTTGATTGCTTCGGTCCGTCAACATTTTCGCTCGCGGGAGGAGGGACGTGCTTTTGTGAGGTTCGGTGCAATCAATAGCTTTCGACAGCTAATGAAATCACAGGCACCTGACGCAACAAGACCTAATAAATGGTCCGCTACGTCCGGCCCTTTGAGATGGTAAATAACCTAGTGAAACGAGAGCCGTTTAGGTAATTACCTGGTGGTAATATTGACGAAATGACACAAAAATCTTAGCTGCGTACCCCAAACCGTCGGATGTAAGCCAATTGGAGGATTTTTTAAGCTTAATGAAGATGGAGAAAATGTCAAGACGTTCAACAAGGAATATTTCCCCTTTTAAACCCGCTTAAAGGACGAGGGAAAGAAAAAAATTCGCCCCGACTCTTCAACGGCATTTTCAGAGAAGTGGAAACCGCTCTAATTGGGTTCATTACACAAAACTGTTAACGAACTCTTGTGGTTGCCGGTGATTAACGCGTTTTCATTGGCCCTTTTCGACTTAACTTCGCTCAGGGAAGCATATGTTCCGTTAATGAATGTTGAATGGGAGTTGAATTTAATGAGAAGTTGTTCCACCCATTCTCTCCACTCCGAAAAGGGGGCCCTGTGTAAATTGAGCTCTTTCCCCCGGAACACTATATCCCAGAGGAAGGCTTCCCGATTGCATTATTTCGTCGGGGTTAAGGGTCGGGGTTTGCGTAAGTTAGTTTTCGACGGGACGTT
Organism: Pilophorus perplexus; assembly: GCA_955831195.1. Taxonomy (NCBI): domain Eukaryota; kingdom Metazoa; phylum Arthropoda; class Insecta; order Hemiptera; family Miridae; genus Pilophorus; species Pilophorus perplexus. Next base: position 16,673,376 of record OY037014.1, read on the forward strand.
GGAGGCGGGGAAGAGGTCGTACATTTTTCATTGTGTTTACCGCCGGGCTCGTACACAAACCCCGAACTCATATTAGTTCCGAGTTTTCGTGAAAGGAGAATCAAATGAAACTACTTTTCGGAGTGGGTACAAATTAGATCAAGTTAAAGCCCGGATTAGATCAAACGGCAGTCCGGATGGTTTTTTTCCTGGTCAGCAGACCAACGCTTGGTGATTTCACAGCAACCATCCAAAGATTCTGAAACTTCCAACGCCTAGATTTGATTTCTCCCTCTGTTCTGTTCTCTTGTCTCATCATCACCACTCTGCTGATTTGGCTGGCTATTCACCATGTGAGAGTTGTTGGTATGTAGCTCTAACTAAATCCTGTAAACAAGGGTATCAAAGTTACGTCGATGCGAAACCTAAAAGAAAAGTGTAGGAAAAGTGTCTTTTGATGAATGGATTCGCGCTGCGGAGAAAATAGGCAAAAAGGCGATATTGGAATGTTCTCAGATGAAAAATATTGGTTCGAGGTTTTCCGGCCAGTTAAAACGAATGACTAAATAAGCGCTAAATGGGGTTCTTATAGGAATGACTCAGGAAGAAATGAAGGAGAATAGGAGCGACTGAAATAAGCATTTAAATTCGGGAGCAAGGATGGTTTTACAGCCAACAGCGATTGAATAAATAAATAAATAAACATAGCAATCGAAGTGAAGCCCAACCTTAGAAAAAACGCTGCAAATTTTACGCAAATATTCATTATTTTTTAGGTATACAATGTATACTATACATAGTAAAATTGTGCAGAATGATTCTACAAATAAAAAAATTATTAAAAAAATTTTGAAAAAATAAACAAATGCCGCGAATTTTACACTAGGGTTTATTATTCTTTGATATAGGTTACTGGTGCGAAAATTAATTCTGTGTCAATATTTTTGAAAAATCCTACATTCTTCGGACAGATGTGAGACCTCGAAAAATGGATTGTGCGTCCAAACTTACTTGGAAAATTATAGACCTCCAGGGATCCCTAAAAAAATCCCATTTGCAGCCCCATGAGAGCCCAATAGCCACGGTGGAATCTAATCGTTCTTGGACCCCCGAAAATGTATTCTATGTCCAAAAATACTTCGAAAACGCCACCCAACTCGACCCCATAGCCGAAACCCTTCAAAAATCCCTCTCGTAGCCCCTTTTTAGCCCCACGGGTTTGAACGATAAGGCTGAAACCCTTGCGGGCGAAACTAGACGGTAAACCGTGTAGTTGGTACAATTTTCAGATTGTCAAAAACATTCCTACTGCCCAAAACGGCTCGGACGGCGGACGGAGATTTCGTTTACGGAATCTAGACATCTTGAAACGTACCTACCTATAATGTCAAATTTTGAGAACGATAAGAATTTTCGGCCTCCGTCGCGATTACAATGTAATCGTTACATAGGTGTACTTAAATTATTTAGGTAGGTACTTAAATTATTTAAGTACCCACTAAACTGGAAAAAATATTCATATGCAATCCGAGCCCTTGAAAAATATGAATATTGAGGCATTCGTTTTCGAAACCTATTGGGTTGGCAATTTTCTTCAGCAACCGCACATCCTATTACATCTCAGTCGCTCGAAACCCCAATTCAAAAATTGATGTGGTTGGAAACCTTTCCAGTTTTATTTGTTCCCCGGGCCGTCTTGGGGGGAAAAAAAAGGTCGCAGGGAAAGAAGGCGAAGTGGGCACTCTCGATGATTACGGGGACCTGTTCCAAAACATGCGGTAAGAACGAAAGTGGTGAGGGGTGATTGATACCGGAAGGTTTCCTGACGTGAGCACGCCAAGTGAAAAGTTAGCGATTCTCCGAGACAAATACACGAATTGAAAACCTTCGGCGAGGTTTTCAAGTCCAGCAACCGTCCGACCGTATTTCACGTTTTCCTGCCTTCTCACTCTCTCTCTCTCCCCCCCCCCCCCCCCCCCCCCTGGCAAAGAATATCATATATGAGGAAGCGGTTGAAAGAGTTAGACGAAGTCGGAGGATCATCCCAAGTTTTGGGGCTACCACGTGACCTGTTCACGAGCCCTTCCTGAACCCCGATCACGTCCTATCAAAAGAGTATTATACCTCCCCAAGAACCCGAAGAAAAGCGCTGAACAAAAAAAGGGAGAGAAATATCCTCACTCGCGGGTTTGAGCGTGAAATTGAACTTCGGACCTGACTTATTGAGTGAACGTATTGAACTGTACGCTGTACAAATTGAGGATGGAACTCTGGTGAGGGGTTTGTTCTACAGTCAAAGGTCATCGTCCAACAACACATTGTTTGAGAGCTCTTTTCGCTCACACAACAGTCTCTTTTCGCTCGACGAACAGTCAACTTACGAACAGACGATGTCTTCACATTGAAAGTTCTGACCTGTAACAAAACATCCAATAATCAATCGACGTGTCAAGAGTCAACTGGCATAGCAATCTTTATAGAATAAAATCAACCTAAAATTTAAACAAATAGACAACAGTAACAGTCAGACACTTCAAGTTGACTGATCATTCTCCTGATCGGCTGCGTGAGCTGAAATCTCTCCTGTTCACCCTTGGACGTTTAAATTTGAGAGGGGGTCCTTCTGAGTACAAGAGACGATTCAAATGACGGGAAATGTTATAAATTCGTACACAGCTAAAATCTCTCCTGTTGAAACATTCAGTTTTGTTCCGTGTTTGTTCCACAATAAACCGGGCGAAGACCGGGTGTCCCTGCTAGTCAAAGAGTAGGTAGGTAACAGAGGACAAGGGTGCAGCTAGTAACAACAGAGTAACAAAGGGCAGCTAGTCTTCAATATATTTTCAACAGTAAAAAAATAAAAAACAAAAATAGATAATAAAAAATAGAATAAGACAGAGAGTGCAGGTAGGTACAGTAACTATAACTCCCTATACAATAACTGTTATTCTGTTTCTTTGTTAACGAATTTTTGTTTATCGGTAGTTGTTAACGCTTTTTGTTAACGAATTTTTCGTTTATGTGCCAAAGTAAAGACATAAAATGTCAAAATCGAGGCTTTTTGGCCGCCAAAAGTTATCTCGGCAAAAATGTTGCTACCACTTTTGATTCTTTGTTGTTCGGACGCGTAACAACCATTAAAAAAAACTTACTATCTTGCCTTCCCCTTTCAATCCTTCGGTGACAAGCCTTCTATAGAAAGATTTGGATTCCTTCGGCCTAATGCACTCTGCTCAGGCTAGTGTTATGACATCCGAATGCATTCGATTATTGAAATCGTTTGGATGTTCAAATGAGATATTTCAAAATTTGAATATTTAAGAAGAAATTTAATATTAATAGAATATTTAATATTCTATTAATTTGGCATTCGTTTAGCAGCGAAACTGGCTGCTGGAAGTGAGCCGCCGCCGATAATGTTTCTCCCTCGCCTCACAGTTTTACCAAGAACATCAGAATCTGATCACCCACTACTTCTCAAGTGTTCCATTGACTTCCAGGAGACTTGGAACTTTCAAAACGGGTTTTCTCAAAACTACACCTAATTGACCCTGATGGTTTTTCCCCTGTACCCTTAGGTACAGTAATAGATTCTATTACTACCTTAGACGAATTGTCGTCAAAAGTGGCTTGGCCAGCTGATCCAGTCTTACATGAGGCCGCTCTCGCGGCTCCTTCAAACGAACAGAGCCTGGGCGACGGACCCATGCGTTGGGATCATTGCCACTGACTCAGCTTCCTCAAATGAGCTGCAATTAAAGGAGGCCTGATCAGCGGGTTTGATCCCATAAAAAGAACTGCGTTTAAACATTATATTGAACGGTATACCGGGTTAAAATAACGATCTTGCATCGAATGAATTGCGTCAAGTCAGCTAAGTGATGAATGTTTCATTCAGATGCCGATTCTGACCTCCAATAATCATTGGTTGTTTTGCATTCCAATGGAAATAACAGTTATTTCCAAACAGTTACTGTTCCAAAAGTAAAAGTAGTCTCATTCAAACTCCACTGCTGGTACCCTTTTGGATAATTAGCATTCACTTCAACGGCGGTTGGTTCACTCCCACTTTCGAATAATTCATTCGAATGATCGTATGAATTGAGCCAAGCGATGAATGATGAGCCAAATAAGTTGAAACGGTCTGAGCTTTGAAAACGACTACGAAAATTGGTATTGCGATAATGTAAACGACAGCGCTCGCTAGCCTCCTGCCCCATAAGAACTGTCATGAAAAATATAAAAGGGTTTGATGGGGTTTCGGGAGCGATGGGCGGAATCTATTATTACCGAGTGTGTTTGCCTGAAGGTCTTAGGTTTGCGTGCACCGACAAGACGGAACTACCGGGCGTAAAAGCCTCACCCCGGCTCCAGTATTTACCCAACTAATGGATTCTCACTCAACGCGTGTATTTTGAGGGAATTTTAGGCGTTGGGGGGGGAAAGGGACGATATCGCTGTCCAGACCCGGCTTTTCTCGGTGTAAAATGATAGGAACTTCCTGAGTCAACAGACGTGGCGAGGAATTTCGGAGGAGGGGAAAAAATTATGATACTTGAAGAGAGTTCAGAATCCGTCGGTCGTTATGGTGAAAAAACATTTTGGCCGCTTTGGTCCGCTGAACAGGAGAAACCATCCATAATGCCGTGTGTTAAGGGCTTTAACTTGAAGCTACTTGAACATACGCCGTAAAAGTAAGAGGCAGTGAATACCATTCACCGAACAGCAAGGTAGATTAGCATAGTGACGAATGACGAGCCAAATCAGGTAAACAATGAATGATGAGCCAAGTCAGCAGAGCGGAGAATGATGAGAACAATATGCACTGCTTCATACGTTATTGATTGGCTGATCGACTCTGGAGATTTCCTCCAGTGTACCCTCCAAAATGTGGAATCTAGGGAGTGGGTGGATCTCAGATAACTGGTCATTTTAGCGTCCGGTAAGGTAAATGTTCTAGTAGTCGACACCTTAAGGAAATTTTGAGAGGTTTATGTCTCTCCCACCCACAAAATCGAGTTTTACAATTTTTCCACGATTTACACTAATCCCTCCTCTATACGATCCTATAGTAAATTTATATTAAATATAATATATTTGCATGATAAATTTATATTAAATATAATATATATGCACCGTCGGCAAAAACTACACCACCTATTATATAGGTGGTATGGTTTTTGCCGACGGTGCAGAGGTCTAATCCAATGAGGTGGTTAGGGAGAGAAAACGACTCCTCTGCTGAGTACTACTACGCCTCTACGGTAAGGAATTTTCGTTTTGAATGAGGGACTTATTCAGGATCAAATCTGACCCAAATCATGGAAAAAATAGGGGCTTACTTTTGGAATATTTTGAAAACTTTTTGGTGTTGATATATTACTTTGTAGGGTATGAAATCATAAAATTTCGATCGACCAAGGTTTCTGATTTTTTCAGATTTCCCACCTTTGTGGGAAAACTGCGTATTTTATACCAGAAGCTGCAGCACTGGTTGAGGGGATGGCATTAGGGGTTTTGTGTGCCGTGTATTTTGAAATGAAAGGAAACTGGTAATAATAGTTAATTGAAACTTTTAAACGAATAAATAAATAAATAAATACATGAACTATAGCAAATCTTAATAGTACTTTTTTCAAACTGTATTAGTTGCAATATTTTCATAAAATATAATCACGAATCCGTGACTGCACCCCCTTGTTTGGCAATCACCAGTCGCGCCTGACATAGTGGCCCTCTAGTCCCTTTGAAATAATTACAAATTATTCTCAGTCAAAGGGCAGTGGCATTTTCAAACGGCAGGAGACTGAATGTCAAGGGTTTGCAACGTATGCGTGCATAATGGACAGCAGAATGGGCGGTCGATCTTTCAAGACTTCAAAGCCCGTGTGAGGGAATGGGAGGCACCTCAGAACTGCTGATTTGGTCGTGCTAGGAAGAGGAGTTGCCTCTGTGTCTTCACAGCGATTGGACACCTGGCGTTGCCGGGAATCAAAACCGGTTTGAAGCACTGACCATGATAACTACAGAGGTGATGCCTGAACGTACAGTGGCCTGATATAATATATGATGATCTTATCATCCTATAGGAAACTGAACTGCATTACTTCTCTTCTTGGTCACCCCCCTCACTTCCGTTATGAAGACTCTGATGAAGTCTTGAAACAGCTATTGACGGATCGACCGCAATCTATTACCCCGCCCTATCGTGATTTTTCGACGCATTAGTTGAATTGACTTTCTTTCAACTCCTATCAGCTCGGAATAAGAAGTTGGGTCCTCAGTTGATTAAATGTATCGGAAAAGGGTGGAAACCGAATAACCACAGTGATGAAATTGGACTTTGGTAGTATTGCACCGCTTCAAAATTCCATTGCAATGCTGCCAATACAGCACCAGGTAAATACTAAATAGAACACATTTTATTTTATGACTGGCATTTCAAAGCAATCCTTTGGACAGAGCAAAACAAAAAAAAAAAAAAAAAAAAAAAAAAAAAAAAATCGCTCTAGACTGTTTTAGATGACAAATCGAAAGGGCAGACAGTTGTGAGTGTAATCAGCAAAGCGGTGAATGATGGCGAAATCAGCAGAGCAGCAAGTTAGGAGCCAATACTGTGAAGCAGCCAGAAAGGAGCCAAATTAGTAGAGCAGAGAATGAAGAGCAAAGTCAGCTGAGCAACCTAAAAGGAGCCAATTCAGCTGAGCAGAATGACAAAAACCCAATTCAGCAGGACAGATAGTGAAATCAGCAGAGGGATGAATGATGGGCTACCGCAGAACGGAGGAAGAGAACAGGAGAAAAATCAGCAGAGCAGAAAATCAGGAATAAAGAACGGTGCAATGCTGCCAACACTCGCTGCAAGTGGTTCAAAGTATTTCAGTAGACCAACCAAAAAAAGCGGGGTCCACTGGGAAAAATGCCTGCTCTGCAGATTTGCATCATCATTCACTTTTCTACTCATTTGGCTCGTCATACCTATACCATTTTGCTCAACACTCGTTTAGAGGAAAAACCAGCAGAGCAGAGAGTGACAAACTAAATTCAGCACAGCAGATACTGAGGAGCCCAATCTGCATAGCAGATCAGGAGCAACATCTGGGTCAATGCTGCCAATACTCGCTGCAAGTTCTGCACCGCGTGAAATTTTTCTGAGACTGGCGTGTTTCAAAGTAGTCCAGTGGAGAGAGAAAAAAAGTGGGGTCTGCTGGGAAAAATTCCTGCTCAACTGATTTGGCTCGTCAATCACCACTCTGCTGATTTCTCTCAAAATTCACGACTTCGCTGAGTGCGCCTCAATCACCCTTTTGCTGTATTAGTACGTCATTTACCAATGTTAATTCGGCTCTTCTCTCCCAGTCCTACTGATGTAGCTCTTCACTCATGTTGCCAGCAGTAAGACATATCACATTGCAAACGTTCATCTTTGTAAAACTCCATTCTTCACACCCCGCAAAGACCTCCAAATCGGATTTCAGCCAATAGAATAAAGTGGGGAAACCCGAAAGCAGATTGGAACCCATTCATAAGCCAGAGGTAGGCCCAGGCAGCCGGCCAAGATTCATAAACAACGCTAATGAGATTCCCCTCTTGGTAGTTGAGTAGGTTGTAGGGTCGGGTATTCCGGCTGGTCCAACCCAAACACGCCACCGTTCGGAATGAGACCTTTGAGAAACCTAATTGCTTACCTAAACTACAGGAGAGGCAACTACAACCCTCTTATTGTTTCGACTCAAGTTTTCGGGGGTATAAAACCGCAAAAGCTCGTTTGGCCCTGTTATCTTTCACCCCGGAGATTGTAGCCCGCTTTAATTTTCCTTTTTCGGGTTCCCGCCCTCCTAACTCGGTTCCGGAGCCGCACAAAAGGCGTTGACATGTTGGAGGAAGTTTCGATCAAGTTGGCTTTGAAAAGGGGGAAAAGGGTTTTCTTGGTGGAGCTATGACCCTCAGATGTTTATAAGGAAGTTGCCACGCTAACGGGATTCGTTACTTTTGTGGACTTTGGCACTTTAGTCCAGTAGGTAGATAATACCTGAAAAAAGGCAGAACTTAATGATGAGGGATGAATCTGTCAAGACTTGGTGGGATGGTCTGTCAAGACAACATAGTTGTCTATTTGAGGAAATGCTAACTTGGGGAGGGCCCGAAAAAACTCAATATTGTCAAACTGTTTTCGGTTTTTCGCTGATCACTTCCAAACTAAGCGGTTTTCGATCAAACATCTCATTTCGATCATTCATCTTCAAAGTTGTAGATCGTTAAATTTACTACAATTTTGAACGAATTATCTGTTTTCCTAAACCTTATATTAATCGAGACACAGACAATAAAAGTTGGGGGAATTCTCTCAAATAGTAAAAATTGGCAAAAATCTAAGGTTTTAGCCCTCGAACTGCCGACGAACGAAATGTCCGTCCGCCGTACGCCGTCCGAGCCGTTTTGGGCAGTAGGAATTTTTTTTTTTAACTCTTAAATTTTGACAGAATACTTGGTTTACCATTTAGTTGTGCCCGCAAGGCTTTCAGCCCGATCGCTCAAACCCGTGGGGCGCTATGGGGCTATAATGGGGCTACGGGAGGTTTTTTGTCTATGGGATCGAATTAGGTGTCGTTTTTTGGGATGCAGAATCCATTTTTGGGGGTCCCGGAACGATCCGATTTCATTTGGGGGATCAATAGGGCTTTCATTGGGCTCCAAGTGGATTTTTGAAAAATCCCGGTTGGTCGAATTTTTTTCCGAGTAAAAAAAAATTGTTTTGAAAAAAAAAAAAAAAAAAAAATTAAAATTTTTTTGTTGACGCAGAATTATTATTCGGACATGTAATAAAATTTGTTGGTTTATTATTCTTTGATATTTAATATCAAAGAATAATAAACCCTTGTGTAAAATTTGCAACGTTTTTTTTTTTCTTGGCATTACTCGCCAATTACTTTTTTCATCTCAGACACCTTTGCTGGTCATCAGATGGTGGAAAGCCACCGGTTTTATGTGTCACATTGAAAAAATTATACCTAGTTGTTTGCGTATTCGGAAATATTAGCTTCAACGGATGCATTTTGATTCTAGATGACATGAGGTAGTCCACCTTCTCACCTCCATAGATCGCGTCCTTCCTATTACGACCACCGCGTTCCTAATGCACCCCCCATTCTCACAATTCGTAACTACATATTATCTAGCACGTCATCCGGCTTCCTCTACATTAAACGTTGGATCTAAATTTTAGATCATCATCCGGCAAGACTGGCTCATTGTAAAATCCACCTGCGGTGCGAGGACCGAAAACCATCACGGGGCTCAGATTGGGAGACATCAGTACTATAATTGTTTCAACGAGGGTTGTTTTGAGGGTTGGAAGGATGAAGGATGGGTTTGTTATCGCTTGAAAGGTAAGACGGAGGAGGCACTCAAGACGGAACCGGTATTCCGCCCCCTCCCCTTAAACTCAGACGGCCCCGAGAGGATGATTAGGCACTCGCCAGCTGATGCCTTGATTAATTCCCCCCCTCGTGCAAAACCCCCACCACCTCGTTGATTACAATACTAAGTCCCTCCTTCAGCCCCTTTCAAAACCTCCGCTTTGACAAGTCTGGTTTGAATGTGATTCCCAACTTTGGGGTCTTATTTGAATGTATTATTCATTGCTGGGTTCCTTTTCGGAAATCCTTCCTCCCCCTCCGCGACTCTCATCTGGTCCTTATCGGAAATTTTATTCAGCTTACAGGACTTTCTTCTAATTCCGACCCGATACTTCTCATCTCGTTTGTGGGAACCTTCTGCGGTAACTTTGGAGCAACTTACATAAAACCGGGTCAGGAAGGAGACGAAACAGATCTGATTTCCTAACGCTCTTTTATAGGAAATAACAGCAGAGAGACAAAATCAGGCATAATCAGGCAAAATTCATAAGAGCAGAGGGTGATAAGTCTGGTCAGCAGAGCTGCAAGTGAGTGATGAACCAGAGTGGCAGAGTGGCGATTTAGCTAAGCAGTGAGTGAGGAGCCAAATCAGCAGAGCAGAAGGTGACAAAACCAAGCAGAGCAACCAGTGAGTGGCGTATCAGATGGGCAGTGAGTGAGGAGGCAAATCAGCAGAGCAAAGAGTGACAAATCCAAGCAGAGCAGCCAGTGAGTGACGAACCAGCGAGGGGATTTAGCAGAGCAATGAGTGAGGAGAAAAATCAGCAGAGCAGAAGTGACAAACCCTGCAGAGCAGGCAGTGAGTGACGAACCAGCGAGGCGATTGAAAACAGCTAATTGAGGAGCCACATTAACAGAGCAGAGTGTAACAACCCGATCCAGCAGAGCGAAGAGTTAGGAGCCTGTAGGGCACAGGAAACGGGAGAGGAGCTAAACCAGCAGAACAGAGAATAAACCTAATTTACTGAGACTTACTTCTTTAGAGGGAAAGTGACGGGTTAATGTCTGCCTTAAACGATCCTCCAGCGACACATTTGATTTCCTAAGCTAGACACATTCCGAGGGTGTACTTCGGCAGTTATTTGACAACAATGAAAAAGACAACCTCTTCTAAGCTAACTGATGGGATTGATGGTTAAAAGATCCTAACGGAGAGGATACTTTTAACAATCTGCGTAGAGTTAGTCTGAACCTGGCAGTGCAAACGAGATTAAATCAATTTTATTCTCTTTGAAGGGTTTAAGCTGCGATCGCTACTATCTAGCTCAATCAGCCCCACCCAAATGATGGACGATGAGGACAAGAATTTATTTAGGCCATGAATTCATAAAATAACAGATGGAGGGGGCAGAAAAATAATTAAGTGTATGGGGCCATGATGATTACGTTGGCACCAGAAATGTCTAGTTGAGTGGTTATTGACTTTGAACTAAAACTGGTTAACTTCCTCCAATTCAGTTCTAAACCCTACCAAACTGATTCTCAGCCCCATCAAACTCACTTTGCACTCTACTTATCCGCTTAATTCCCCTCGAATTCAGTTCCAAACATACCAACCGGCTATTGCACTTCAAACAGCTCTCAACCTCTACAAACTGACTGAGAACCCAACCAAACCTGCTATTATCCCTCCAGACTGCTTCTGAACCCTACCATACCAGTTACTGCCATTCCATCCACATCTCAGCCTCTAAAACATGCTTTGGCCCCTTCATAAAGATTTTTAAGCTCTCAATCTGATTATAAACTCTACAAACCGGTTATCGCTCCCACTAACTCACCTTCAATCATTCCAGACCGGATAACAACCATTTAGGTCTAACATTGATCAAAATAGAATTTATGTACTTTTTTTCTGAAGCCATCTCTAAACGTGGTAATCTGCAGCAGTTAAATAAAACTGTTTTCCGAAACGTTCAACTAGAACATAAAATCCAATAAACGTGCAGACAAACCGTCGGAATCGTTTCAGGCCACTTGAAATACGTCCCCTTCAAGCTTTTATGAGTTGTTTGTCTCTCTGGGAAAACGCGTGCCCGTCGAAACGTTATCGAACTCTGGTTCGCCCGGAAAAGTTGGTAAAAACCGGGAGGTTCGAAGGAAAATAAGGGAAAAAAAGAGATCCGGGGACGTTCTGTTTTTCGCCCCGCTTCGTCGGGAAAAGGAAAACGAGAAGAGCGTTTTCGAAAGCAGATTAACTTGAAGAGCATTTTCCGACGGTATAAAGTGTTTTCCAGCCCATCGCTTCTTCATTAGTGTCACTACACGCCCCATTTCCACTTAATAGAAACCCATTTGCGGTCGGGGGTTTTCCCTCCTTTTCCTAAAACTTAATCCTCCGACCGGACGGTATTCGGCCATTCGATTGGCGGGAGGAAAAAACTGTTTGGTCTGAGACAATTTGAAAGGAACGTCAACGTTTTGGTTGTTGTCTTTTGTATGATGAAGTGTAATTAGAACAGAACGTCCCTGCCGCGTGGAAGACAGGCATTGTCCGCGCTCTGCTGAAGGGGGGTGATAGGGACCCTACGGATCCCAGGTCCTATCGCCCAATATGTCTCCTCTCGGCCCAGGAGAAGGTGCTCGAGCGGCTCCTGGCCGGGAGGATGGCCCCCCAGCTTGAGCAGTCTGCGGCCACAGAGCAGTTTGGATTTAGGCCTGAACGCTCCATCGAGGGTTGCACGATGCACCGCTGACCCCATCAGCCAACTGCGCCGTGCTGTTGATGAGGCCTCCCAGAAGTACGTGCTCTGCGTCTTCTGGATATCCTGGAGAGCATTCGAACCTCATGTTAAAGTTCAAGTTAGCTATTTTGAGGTTAGAGCTCAAGTTAGGGTACCTAATGATGTTGCAACAACAACAACGTAACTTCAAGTTAACGAGATAACTTCCGAAAATCCGCAAGTTAAAAAAGTGGATGTTACCGTCCTGGTAACTAAGAGACAACTGCTGGTGGAACGCAATTTTTTCGCTGACTCGTTGGTTAGGCCTAACTCGAGGTGGTGAAACCGGCCCTAAATTTATTATATCACAGGGGCCGCTATAGATACAGGCCCAGGGCCGCTACAAACGTAAATCAGCCGGTGTTTGACCCCATGACATCCTTCACAAGCTTTAATTGTAAGCCTCGGTACTCAGTTTATCATCCATGTGTGTCCGCAGGGTTTTCAGCCGATCGCCCACACCCGTGAGAAGCCGTGGGGTCAAAAAGGGGCAACGGGAAGGGATTTTCCAGGTTTTAGGGTGGGGGGGGGGGGGGGTCGTTTTGATTATTTTTGGACCGATCAAAAATTTTACAAGAAAATTTAAAAGAAAAACATTTTTGAATAATTAAATTCTCTGTAGGTATTAAAATTTTGTGGTCATTTAGCACGATATTATTTAGTACGAGCAATAATAATAACAATAAAAAATCCTGCCAATGGTGTAGTAGGTTCGAATCCCATAGCGGGTGATGGAGGTCCCTTTGTGTAGTAGTTTATTAAAAACACTTTCGTTCTTCAAACTTCACCCAACACGGGCAAAATCGTAATGCCATAATATGGTACAAAAATGCAATTAGAGAGTTTAATTATTTAGAATCCTGTTTACTTCTATTACATGTTATGCGTTGGTACCGTTCAATATTGACGTGTGCGCATTCAGTCGTCAGACAAAATCGATCAACCTATAAAACCGGGTTCAACTCGGGAAATGCGAGGGGCTATATTGAAAGAGAAGAAGGTTAATCGGTGTTCCCTCGCGTACTTTTCACGGTTGCTTCTCTCTTCTCTCTCCCGGGGAGCTGATAAATTATGTATCTGGGTGGAAAGGGGGGGAAATGTACTGGCGGAACCCCTCCTTCACGACCGTCGTCCCCCGGGGACAACAGGAACTCCTCCCAACCCGTCGACGTCCAGCGGGATATCCCTTTTGACCTACAGATAGCTACCATCTCGTTGTTTACCGCAAAACGCCAGCTGAAACAAATGGTTTTCACCCGCCGCAAACTTCTCCCCGCTTACGTTCCCACAATATACAACTACAGTTGCAAGTTAAATTGGGTTAAACTTGAAGAGAAAACTCCGTTGTTGATTCTTTTTAATAGGTAGTGAAAATCAATTAATCTTTCGTTCAAAGGATCAAAGAAAGACTAAGTTGTCGAGCATAATTAATCAAAGAGCTAACTGGAAAGACAGTGATTTCTCGGGGACCTCCTGTCGTCTCATCATTTTCCCAACTCCTTCTTGCTCCTACTGCTTCCAGTTAAATCTTCTCTTAATTCAATATGTACAAAGAGCACCTGCAGGGGGTACACAATTCGCCATAACTCTGCTTGATTAAATAGGTTGAATTATTTTTTCTTTTGTCTGAACGTTAACTGTGAACATTCTACTGCGTAGACTCCCCCTGTGCGTCATACTTGTAGCTAAATAATTGTGCATCGGGTTCTTGAAGCTTTTGGGGAAAAATTTCAAGCTTCGAGGAAGGTCAATTAGTGAAGACGTCGAGGAATAGGGGTATAATGAGAATTAGTGGTATAGATTGGGGACGTCTTTCCAAAAAAATGTAAAACTCAATAATATGATATCATCAATAATGGTCGAATATTAAAATAGGTAAAAATCAAGTAAAATTCAACGGATTTTTGAGGAATCGGCTCAAAATGGTCCGCAAGCTCCACAAAAAGGTACACCAATATTAAATATTGACCTTTTAAGTCTGTCTATTAGGTAGCCCAGTTTCAGAAACTCATCAAGATCCACATTGTGGTAATGATCCAACGATTCAAACGATTTGACGCTTTCCATCTTGAATCTATTTTTTGTAAATCACACCAATAGGCTCCTGAAAGGATGTGCTCTATTTCCAATTCATAAATCCTGTGTACCCGAAGAATATACTTCTCAAAGCCAAGGAGAATACTTTGAGGGCAAAAACGATAGGATACAAGATTACTAAATCTAATGAGAACCGGGCCAGCAGACCCAAAACGCCTAATTTGAAACGGCGACAGATGGTCAGCGGACCCACAATCATAGTTTTATGTACACCGCAACATGGTACTGATGTATTTGTGGTTTGTAATCAGTAATACAAACAAAATTTAATGTTAGTTTGTATTGAGTAATACAAAATTAAATGATGTTGTCCCCGCTTAATGTGCTAACGAATGTCACAGGCAAACACGGGGACACATGAAAAAACTCCAAGAAAATTTTGATATCAGCGAAATCCTTCCCGCCTCGTATGCCAAGTTGCTGCGGTCGTACCTCTCAAACCGATTTTTTCTGGATCAAGCAAGAAGATGCGTATTCGAAAGATTCAAGCATGGATTCTACGTCAAAAAACACTTCGAAAACGATATCACTCGATTTCATACCCGCAAACCTGCAAAAACACCTCCCGTAGCTCCATTTTAGCCCCATTGCGCCCAACGGGTTCGGGCGATCGAGTTGAAAACCAAGCGGGCACAACTAGATGGTAAACCGAAGTATTTTTTCAAATTTCAGATTTGTATAAAAATTAGTGGTAAAGATTGCAACCGTCCAAAACGGCTCTGACCGCGAGGACGGGGTACTTTTCCGTTATACCCCCCCCCCCCCCCCCCCCCCACCCCCCCCCCCCCCCCACCACCCCCCCACCACTCGATTTTGGTTGGCTTTGGGTGCCTTAAAGCCATCGGGAGGGGCTCGAAATCGAGTTCGGGGTGGTGGGGGTGGGGGTTGTTATAACTGAAAAGGGCTCGAATTTGGGTGCCTTAAAGCCATCGGGAGGGGTGTTTATGAACACGAAATCGAGGGGGGGGGGGGTATAACGGAAAAGTCTTTTGTAAAAAAAAAAGTATTTTGTCAAAAAAAGTCAAAAAAGTCAAAAGTAAAAAAAAAAAGTCAAAAAGTAAAAAAAAGTCAAAAAAAGTCAAAAAAGTAAAAAAAAAAGTATTTTGTCAAAATTTCGAAGAAAAAAAAATCCCAACTGCCTACACAATTTTTGGAGTGGACACATCTTCAAACATGTAAGGAAATAATTTGTTATTTAAGGGCGAACCTAAATATTATTTAAGGGCAAACAAAATTTCCAACACCCGCTGCTCGTGATTGTTCCAACAATCAAATGAATATGACAAATTTCAAGGGCCTTCAAATTATTCGGAAAATCGAGTGGATGATTCTGCTAACGTTGATCTGGTGGATGTTAACGTCACGTCTGTTGAAGTGATTCTCCCATTCGCTGGCCCGCGAAACGCAAATCTTTTACATGATTTATCGAATTTCCTAACCGCCAATTTGATATGCCCCCCCCCCCCCCCCCCAAATAACACTGTTACCAGAATCAACATCCCGAGGGCGAACCGTTTTCTCCCCCTTTGACGGCATCTATAATACAGTGAACGTGACGAGAAACGGTGGAAATTGTCGAAAGGGCGGAAGGGGGGGGGGGGGGGGCAGGTAGACAAACACGATCGGAAATTCGAAGGGAGGAGGATGTTGTGTTTATCTTGCCCATTTGAAATCGGCCGAAAGAGAAGCGCCCATTTGAAGGGGGAAAACTACGTGGTAGAGCGAAGGGGGGGGGGGGGGGTCTCATTAAACGCGCGAGAAACAAACAGCCAATAAAGCACGTTGATAAATAGAGAGAAAAACTGGGCCAGTCCGGCGGGTGGGAAAGTTTTTGGCTTAGAAAGAGGCGGACGAGCCTTCGAAATGGAAGAAAGAAAAAGACGGAAGATGCCGAGGGGAAGTTGTATTGACATTGAGACGCTGTTAGGCGGAGGAGGGCGGAAGATCGCTCGTAATGTTGTTACAAAATATATCGTAAGTCAACAAACAAGGCACGAGGGAGCTCCCCATCTTCCCTTCGTGTTTATACAGCGGATTAACACCCCGCAACCGTTCAGGTCTTCGGCTCTTATCAACGGAGCTCTTCGATTGCCGTTGCAAACCGTTTTTAGGTAAAATTACCATTTTCGCCATTGCGGGATTGTACGCGATTGGAACGTTGATTCGTAGCCCTAACGACATTTTAAAGGTCTCAAGTTTCAGATGAATTTTTGAATGATAAAATTTGATTTGAGTTAGTTTAATTGGTGCTAAATTGGATATTTTATCTCGAGAATAAACGAAACGAATAAAACTAAAATTATGTGAGTAGGTTACAGCGAACCCACGCAGTTAGACATGTTAGACAGTAAGCGTTTTGTCTCGATTAAGACATTATATAATAGACGGTCAGTAGTGACGTCATGACAGTGGGAGTAGACGACATCACACTCATTCTGATGAAAAGGCCTCCTTTAATGTTTCCACTCCAATTTTGATCTGTCGATTTGAAGCCAGAGGTTAAACAATGCTGTGGCTGAATATCAATTTCGAACCGACACGAGCCTCATTTACAGCGCCTCATAAAACTGTAACGTTTCGTAGCAAAATACCGCGCACCAGAGTATTATCCCAATATTGGATATATATCCCAGAAAAGGAATGAGTGCGTGGCAAAGAAGTTGACCATTTTCCGAATAAGCCAACTCCCAAGGGACCCCGATAGCCGTTCCAGCCTGACAACACTCCCCCTCGACGTCCTACGTCACAAAAGAATGAAAAATAAATATATTATTCATATTTCCCGCCGGAGCCTGTAAAGTGGGGGGGGGGGGGGGGGGGGTCGCATTTCCTTCCATTCCACGATATCTCCGCCCCCCGAAAGAGGGGAATTTCTCGTTGTACACCTCCACAGAGAGAGAGAGAAAAAAAAAGGCTTCCTTGTACGGGGCCCTTCTACAGTTCGAATGACAAACGAGACTTGGACCCAGAGATGGGGTTCCTGTTTGTTCACCCGTTTTCCACCTTTTCGGCGTGGATGTTCTCACAAAGCCTCTCGATAGGTTGCCGCAGCACACTCGATCATCTTTTTAGGGGAGGGGGCGGCTTTTGATAACGAATGTCTTGGAGAGATTAGGTCGTTGGTGGTCTCTAACGTGAAGACATCAAAGCCATTCATGCTCGTAGGATCTCCCGATACGAGTTTGTGTGCCTGCGTGGGCGACTATACGTTTGCGCCAGTCAGCTTAAGAAACGACTACAGCGCCGACACAGACAACTACATTTTGGCCAGTTTATGAAGGCAAGAGGCACACGTTTGCGCTTATCAATAATAATACACTGCCAATGCAATGGCACATGAGCTTCCTCGTCCCAGGTTCAAAATGAACGTAGTTGCGACTGTAACAAGAAAATTACGTTCGCGCATGCGCAGGGAGTACCACTGATGCAATCGTGATGAAACTGATAGGGGAATATCTAGGGCTAAACCCACACTATTCCTGAAAATTTGATGGAAATCCGATCAAAATTGTGGGAGTTATGGCTGTGGAAAGAAATCACGTTCGCGCATGCGCTGAGCGTACCTACCACTGATTCAATCGTGATGAAACTGACAGGGGACCATCTAGAGCTATACCCAAACAATTCCTGAAAATTTGATTGAAATCCAATCAAAATTGTGGGAGTTATTGCTGTGACAAGGAAATTACGTTTGCGCAAGCGCTGAGCGTACCGCTGATTCAATCGTGACGAAACTGATAGGGGACCATCTAGGGCTATACCCCCACAATTCCTGAAAATTTGATAGAAATCCGATCAAAATTGTGGAAGTTATGGGTGTGGCAAGGAATTGCGGACAGACAGACAGACCGACAGACACGGAACCAAATTTGTTCAGGAGGCTCTGAAACGCAAAACGGGAGTGGAAATTTTGATTTTGGAGAACAAAATTTTTTTCATTTCGAAAGTGAAAACAATGCTTCCTCTGCCTTTCAGACTCGGAAGCAATAAGAGAAAATTAGAAAAATGTCCACTCATTTGCGTCAGTTCTAGAACGACGACATGGGGGCCACCCCTGCTGGCTAATGCCAGCCAACCCCCGACCCACCTGGCCTCAGACCCCTTCTTACACGCTTTTTGGTAATGAATAGTTTTTTTCCCAAAGAAATTCGATCCTCATGAGGGGGATGGGGGACCTTTTAACTGATCTCGGACCTTTTTAATGCATTCTCGGAACGCATTTAATGGGTTTTGGGCAGTAGGATTTTTTTTTTTAATCAGAAATGTTGACCAAATGCTTGGTTTACCATCTAGTTGTGCCCACAAGGTTTTCAGGTTGATCGCCCAAACCCGTGGGGCGCTATGAGGCTAAAATGGGGCTAACGGAGGTTTTTTGTGTGTGGAGATTTTCGGCTATGGGATCGAGTTAGGTGTCGTTTTCGAAGTATGTTTTGACGTAGAATCCATTTTGGGGGGTCTACGAACGATCCGATTTCACTGTTTCTTGCAGAATGAAGCCCTAGCGTGAATGAAAGTTTTTGGAGCGGTGCAAACATAGTTTAAAAAAAATATTTATTGGCGCAAGCGTAGAGGACTTTTTCGACTTATTTTCACCCTTCTGGCGCAAACGTTATCTAACGGTTGGTAAGGGTGCAAATCGGCCAACCCCCGACCTCTCCCACCTGGCCTCAGACCCCTTCTACTCACTTATGGGCGTGCGTTCCTTTAAACTGAGCTCACTCCTTTTCGCCCCTCCCCCCCCCCCCCCCCTCAACACAGACCTAATCGCTTTAATTTTTATAGGGATACCAAAAACTTGTGAAGCACTCGTGAGCCGACAACTATTTTTCTAAATACGACTTTTTATAAAAATTCTACGAACTTTAAATTTTGGACGGCGGACGGACATATTGAATCGTAGGACCTAATATGTAAAATTTTGGGGCCGATCAGATTTTTCGACCTCGGTCACGATTACACAGGTGAATTAGTCCATGAATAATAAACCAAAAAATGGATAAATGTCCCTACATTTGCGACAGTTCTAGAACTACGACTAGGGGGCCATCCTCTGCTGGCTAAAACCAGCCAATCCCCGACCTCTCCAACCTGGCCTCACTTATGGGGGTGCGGTCATTTAACTGATCTCGCGCCTTTACAACCCCCCAAATCCGCTAATCACTCTAACTTTTTCGGAAATGACGAAAACTTGTGAAGCACTCGTGAGCAGACGACTATTTTTCTAAGGTTGTTTCTCTCTCAACTTTTTATCAAAATTTTATGAAAAATTTGTATTTATTAATTTATGGGCAGTTTTATACATGTCAGGCTTCATCGTTTCCAATAAGGGAAACCCCATTTAGCTCTCGTCCTCGTCTACAGTGTCCTTGATGGGGGCGTTGGAGCCGGAAAAAAAGACTGTCCTGGTCCTGCGGGGGATCTCTTAAATATTTTATTTCCTCCTTTGAAGGGGGGTAAGGCCTTTCCCACGTCCTTGCTTTAAAGTTTCAATTTATCCCCGGGTTCACGCACCAAAAGGTTTATTATGCAATAAAGGGGCTCGGGAAAAGGGGTAAAAAAGAGACGTATGCCTCTCCCACCACTCCCTTCGTCAGGCCAGATCGACCTTTTTTAGTGTCATCCCCACCTTTCCACTCTCCACAGCACCCTCATCTCGAGTAACATTAGACTTTTGAGGGAAATTCCCGGCCATATTTCACATCTTGTGCAACTAGGCAAGCAGAGCTATTCAGGAATTCAATTCTCTTCAAAAACCATACTAGTGCAAAATTTTGTAGGAAGCACCATTTCCGACTCCGAAAAAAACCGCTGGTTTTTGCCCAGCTGTAAAAAAAAAAAAACAGGCAGTACTGTGACGAATGGGTTGAAATCTTTCAATATGATCATTTAACGTTGTATGTACTGTGTGTAAATGCCGGAAAATTTAAATAAAAAGCCTACATGTGTGGGCGTCGCTCAAAACTGTGGATTAAAACCTGGGGAGTTGATGGGGATCGTTTAGAGGTTAACCGAAAAGGGCTAATAGGTCAGGCAATTAGGGCAATGTACGTGGGTAGTGTTATTCATGCGGAAAGGGGTCGTTGGGGGTTGGCGGGAATCCTTGAAGATAATCACTGAGGACGGGGTTTCCGAGGTGGAACAGAAAAAGTGGGATACGTCGGCTTTGTGGAGCTGTTTCACGACGACATGAAGGAACAGTACACACGCAATCCATCGATTTTACCGTAAAATCCAAGCAATGTCTCAGGTAGGGATGAGAATGAAAGTTTCAATCTGTAGGGGAATAAGTGGTTATTTCACAAAAAAAAAAAGGCGTTAATCTGCTGAATAATCACAATGGGAAGGGAGAGAAGCCGGCGAGCGTGAACTCCGCCAAAGTCTATCTAATAATTATTGCAAGTGAAAACATCCCGCCAGCGATGCGCTATCGGGTCAATGTGGGGACTATCTCTGCCAGGGCAGTTCCAGGGTCCAGTTTGCCCTTTGATGTCAACACCTCGACTGGGTTAGCTATAGAAAGCAATACAAAGGAGATCGAAATAGGTGACTGGCTTCACTGCCCTGTGGCACACAAAATCCAGAAACCCGCAGATCCAGAGATCTAGAGCTCCAGAAATCCAGGAAAGATTCATATTTTTCTAGTGCCGTGCCCACCATGCGTGGGCGATATCTCTCCTTGAAAATGGCTCCTAGGGTCATTTCTTCAGCAGCCCAACGAAGAAGCTCTTCGAACGACGAGACGCCCGTCCAGCACCTGATGTTACGCAGCCAAGACAGCTGCTTCCAACCTCTTCCTCTCTTCCCCTCGAGGATCAGCTGCGGTATCTCATAGCGATTACACTGGAGGATGTGCCCCAGATAAGATCCAGATAATGTATGGTCCCAACACCCACTGAGGGTGTCCCACACGAATACGTATACGTATATAGTATACTATTGGCAGAGCTGGGTGAACTGGAGGAGTTGGTGGGTCCCCGATGTGACAGCCAGAGAGAGAGTTGACATCACACTCATCCTGATGTCACGACCCATCTTCTTCTCTCATCTCAAGCCACTACTGGTACCTTTTCCGCACTTGTATTCCCACGAACCAAAGCCTCTTGAGCACTGAAGAATCAGACCTGCCACGAAGGGTGGGCTCCCGTTAAGGGTAGGGTCGGTGAGAGCCATCTATGTGATGTCTGGACATATATATAACGACAATCTGCCGACCTCCCGGAGGTCATAACTTTTCAAGTATGCCGAGCCGCTTAATATGAAGTCATAAACCGTTGGAAAGGGAGTCTGGAAAAAAGGGGAGAATTTCGCTCTCGGGAAGAAGAGCCTGAACAATAACTTCCTCCCACCTCCCCAACCGTACCACGTGACTCTTTTTCAAGTGATCCTGCACCAACGGAAGCGGTTTCCTTTTGCGGAAAGGGAAATATTGTCGCGGAAAATAATATTGCCTGTTTAATGCATGTCGGCTTCGGCCTTTTTCGCTGTTATTCCAGTCAGCCCCCGTCGACGTCCTCGACGGTGACAATCTCGCTGCCGTAAAATACGACCATCTGCATATGATGGCTATTTCTAGCTCTATGCTATGCAATAAGTGTTCTCCTATGGAAATGGCGAAACCACGTCGTGTTCGCCAAATCTGCTGTTATAATGGTGGTGCTGAGGGTATGTCATCTTTTCCCGAGCTATCACTTTCTGAAGTTTCTTCACGTTCACTAGTCCTTATTGAATCCTTCAACGGAGCTGCATGTTCAGCATTGTAGCAGTCCGACATTGTACGGTCGATAATACTGCTTTAACCTGGTTCCAATGCCCGTCGCCCCTGATAGGTGTCGCATTTGAAATCGACGTGGGGGGACATGGGCTTACGCATGAAGAGTCCAGCGCACTTTCGCTGGGTATGCACGAGGAGTCCCACACCAGGAATAGGCTGTGGATACACTGGCGCTTATCGAGTTCCAGCCACCTGCCATGCTGTCAGGAGGTAGTCAGGCTGAACCAGATGCTGGAAATCCCAAAACAAAGCTTGGCGGCTCTTCGCCAGTTACTGCCAACATCCTTGCCAAATAGCAAGAAACGATCAGAACGATCGCCATTACGGCCTTTAGATACAGAGGCCCCGCACAATAACATCGCCCAGGGACTGTTCGTGCTAGAAGTCAATATGGAATCAGTAAGAGCGGGACTCCTCGAATGCACTCCTTTCCGCATAGCCGGACTCTTCGTGCACAATACCAAATTACAATACGAAATATGACTTTTAATCACTTTCAAATCGGATGGGGCTTAATATAATAGAAACTAGGGGTCCACTCCCTGCTGACTAAAGCCAGCCAACCCCAGACCTCTCCCACCTGGCATCTGACCTCTTCTACTCGCTTTTCAATAACAAAATTTGTTAAAAAACTATTTAATAGTTTTTTAAAATCCAATTTCAACTTCGGATACCTAGGGGTATTAAGTGGCGAGGGGGGATTTTTTCATGTAGTGAACCTCAACTGTACATTGTATAGTGAATGTCAACTGAACAGTATTTGCTTTCGCTCTGCGGAGACCTGCCGAACCCAACTTTCTTTACATTAAATGTAAAGGCCTTGACTATATTTTTGGAACACTTTGAACACATTTTTGGACGACTTTAAGCAAACACTTATGTGTTTTCAGACTTTTCTCATTATTTACTCGCCGAGATGATTTTTTTGAGATTTTTTCAAAATTTTCTGACTTCTTGAAGTACCTTAGAATAAAACTGATTCTCCTAGGTCGGTTCTCCTGGGGCTGGAGGTCCAGTATAGACTATACTGTATAGTAGACTAGAGGGACACTCCCTGCTGGCTACGCCAGCCAATCCCCGTTCGTTCCATCCTGAGGGGCGGTCGTTGCAGCCTGGCCGCCTCCTGAACCTCCTATAGGTCAACTGTTTCATTCCAAATAAACAGTACAGTAGGTACCTACAACAGCAGAGGAGTCATATCTCACCCTAACCTACAAATTGGATTAGACCGCTGCACCTTCGGTTGCCCTCTTCGTGATTCGGAATATCACCTCAAATGCCTAGTATATTTGAGCTGTGTAAATAAACCCAAATCAGAAGTCGTAAGGCAATACATGTACCTACCATGATTATGAACATTGGGGCGGATTACCCGCACAGGCGGAATTTCAAGACTTCATCAAAGACGCTCGTCGAAGAAAAAAAAATCTTTGAAAAAACCGCCACCACCCGAAATGATATTGTTTGTGGGTACCTCGAAGAACGTCATGGTGGTAGCCTCATCAATCTTCGTTGAGTGGGACCATCGTGGACAGACTGGCGCTCTCTCGCGGAAGATCCTCCCTTCTCCGCGACTACTTGTCATAAAGGGGATGAACGTCATCGCGATTATGTATGTAAAGTGTAGTTCGGTGTAACACCTGAAATGATTAATTTGTGAAGTTAGTTTACAGGGAGAGTTTCTAAGATCCCTATCGTATTAATTGAAGGGAACCCGGAGCTAAAGGAGGGCTGATGTATGAGGATGCGGCCGGGATGGGAAAGTTGTACGCGGATTATGCGGGAAAGCCTAACATCGCGCCCAATCAAGTTCGAGGGTTGACGTTTGAGGAAGTTAGGTACAACCTGGAATCTTCTGACACTTGAGCGGTGACGGCATTGAGAGTTGACGGCGTTTAACCTGATTTGATGAGAGAGATCTTCCCCGAGTAAACTTGGCAGCGGGATTTTCTTTGGGGGAACCGTTGTGGCACTGAAGTGTGCGGGAGCCGTTTTCGGCAAAGAGAATTTTATTTACTTATTTATATTAAAATTTAATAGGTATAAATTATTAGAAGATGAGCGAGCTGTCACAGCAAGACGGATTAGAGAATGAAAGTTCTGTCACAGCAAGACAGATTAGAGGATGAGCGTTCTGTCACAGCAAGACAAATTAGAGGATGAGAGTTCTGTCACAGGCTGGAAGACGACTCTGCTATGGTAAACACCGCCATAGCTAGGCCGGAGCTGGAAAATGCTACTCTCTCTCGCCCTGCATTCATCGAGTCCAATGTCAAGGATATTCAAGACTTCCTCAAAAATGAAATACCTACTTAGTGATCGACAACTGGAATTTTCGATGGAAAGCATTGCAGCACTTCAATAATTCGATATAAAATTTTTCAGATTAAAACAATAGCTGCGTTTGCAGACTAATTCTGAAAATTCCGAACCGTTCGGCGAACGCTCAGTAGGGCCTTTTGCAAGGGCCGAGGGTGGGGATACATCGGCTTCCAGGAATTAAACACTAAAATTCTGATGCTCTGCGAACGCAGAACTCGTTCAGAATCGTTCGGAATCGATTCCGGCAGTTCTGATTTTTATTTATTTATTTTTTTTTTTTTAAACTTCCCGAACTGATTCTGATTGCCTCCTCGATTGTGAAAAGTCACACACGCGCGATTAATTTCCTACTGTGATCTCGTGGAGGTAACTTCGTACTGAACATTTTTTTGGTTGGCGGAAGACTGAAGTTCTGTCCGTTTTAATTCCTGGAAGCGTTCGAGTTCTGATTCGATTCCGAACGGCCAGAACTTACTCTGCGAACGCAGCTTATCATAACTATACAATTAATAAATACCTGTTAACTATAAAATATTATACAAATGCTCTTCAAGAGCATTGTATAACAAGACTTGTATTTGAAAGAAAAAGCGTGAATAAAATAAATAATGTAAGTAAAAACAACACGTGCGTTGAAACATTACCCTCTCAAAATAGCCAGGGTGGTCGGGGAGGGTAGAAACGTTTCTTATGTACATGTACTTAAGTGCCATAACGAGCCAAAAAATTGTTATAATATAGCACTTTTTTGGTTCGATATACATAAATATTATTAGGTATGTATTTGGTCCAAAATAAGTGCCGTATCACCATATCTTTTTTGGGCCCCGCTCATAACTCATTTTGGAAAAAATTTCCCATCATTGGCGTTCGGTTTCGTCCAGAAGGCATTGCCGGATTGGGTCGATAGGATACTCATTCGATACAGAATTTTGTCTTCTTAATAAAAGGGTCGTATAACGGTTTTTACCAGACGCTGCCTTCTGGTTGGAAATGGCTAAACACCAAAACATGTAAAAACAAAGTTGCCAGGGGGGGGGGGGGGGGGGGGGCACAAAAACCCGCCCATGACGGTGCAAACTCAGATTCCTCGCATATGGCGCGATCAAAACCATTTATAGCTTTACACCAACTATTTCCGTTTTTTGTCAGAACAATTGGTGATGTACAAAATTTGTCAATTTAATTGACAAAAATGGAAAAATAATACCTACAAAAATAATAAAATTTAAAAAAGTGAAATAAAAATTGGTAAAGTTGATCCAATTTTGAGATGGTTGAAAACGTTAGAGCGGAAATCAGGAAAAAATGAAGGGGGCGAAGTTGGACATTTTCGGGGGCGAAATTAGGGCGGGCAAATGTTGTAAATGTGAAGGAGGAGAGGTTTGGAATCCAAAGGAAAAATAGTGAGATTTCTCCTTTCCATCAGTGAAAGCGGAAGGAAATTCTTCGTCTCTTACAAAAGCATTACAAGGGATTGAAATACCCAATACGATGCGTAACGTGCCTCGCTCAGAGTTGTATAAGCTCTCATCCCTTCATTTCCTTTACCTCCTCTCACTTGGTCGTCTCTCTTCGTCTCCCCCTCCTTCCCCTTTCCTGCCATCGCTAACAGCACCTTATTTTTCCCGCCCGCGCTTCCCTGTTTTCCCATTCACGGTTGCCGGCTCGGGAGGATTCAAAACCTTCCTGTCCCTCAATGCCCCGCCCTAGCGCAACAAAAGACTTCATAAGGGGCTCAAGGAAATATCTCCGAAAAGGATTTCTTCCCCTCACTCCCCTTTTTCAGTCTCATCCCCCTACCCCATCCCTCGAAAACTTGACGAAAACGCGGAAGGGCGTCGGAAAGGCGGGCAACGTAGACCGTATAACCCAATCCATACTGAAAAAAAAGAAAAAAAAATCCCTCGAACTCTTCCTACCTTCAAAATATTTCCCTTGGCCTCCTCCCTCCCCTCGAGATTATCAATTGAGCCAGAAAAAAAACCAACTCTGCATAAAAGGAAGGCTCCTTTTCATCGTGATTTTTTTTCCCGAGATTGCCGCGGCGTATTATGATCGCTCTGGAAAATCAGTAAAATGTGTATTCAGGATTTGAGGAGCCAAAAAAGAACAACTCCTTGGAAAATTATTGGGATATGAAAATACGTTGAGTGAATGGACCTATTTTGCTTCGACTTTCAAGCAAAACAATAACAATGAATATTTGCGGGGGTGGGGAAACTATTTTCGGAGCTCCCTCCACGATGAGCTCCTTGAAAATAATTATTAAACCGTGACGATTCCTGGTCTGAAAACAAGTATCTTGAGTTTGCACCATCGCAGGAGTCTGCGTTCTTTATGGCAGCCAGAAAACCTCGAAATTGTCGCACTTTGTTCAGTTTTTGGGTTATAACTTCTGAACTAAGCACTTTTCCACAAACGCTTATATTTAGTCGACGAAAGAGCAATGAATTCTGCGTCGATTGACCCCCTGATCTTTAAACTTTGACCAATTTATAAGGTAGTAATCGTCCGCTGAAAACAGAAATTTTATTCGATTTTCGCTCAAATGCCAAAACGGCCCGGACGGCGGACGGCGTACGGCGGATAATGTCAAATTTTGAGACCTCTTGAAACGGATAATGTCAAATTTTGAGGCCGATCGGAGTCGTCGACCTCCGTCGCGAAAAGATAGATGTATTATTCTATAATAAACCAAAATCACTTGACATGTTTTCAAGAGTTGTTTTTATGGAAATATGGTGGAAAATGCCAAAAATCGACGTTTTTCAGCTCTTTGAGATTTCAACCTATTTTTCGGCGTGCTCTCTCGGCGGGCTAACGAGAGGAGCTATGAAAAAAAAAAAAAGTTCTGGATAGAAATTATAGAAAGTTTAGCCTCCTTTGACTTAGTAAAACTTACTATTTAATAGTGACTTTTGCGCTAAACCGCTTACCTTTCGAGTTACTTGCGAAAAACCGAAAAAAAAGACACACTTTTGACAAGGTTTCGGGAAACATTTACCTCAGAAAACCTCGGATTCGTGTTCAGCGACTCTCACGTACAGAACCGTGGAGATTACCTATTACTACCCCAAAACGTTCCTCTTTTGGTTTATTATTCTTGGAATAATACACCTATATTTTCGCGACGGGGGTCGACGACTCCGATCGGCCTCAAAATTTGACATTATCCGTTTCAAGAGGTCTACATTCTAAATCCGAAATGTCCGTCCGCCGTACGACGTCCGCCGTTTTGGGCAGTAGGAATCTTTTTTAAAATCTGAAATTTTGACAAAATACTTGGTTTACCATCTAGTTGTGCCCGCAACGTTTTCAGTCCGATCGCCCAAACCCGTGGGGCGCTATGGGGCTAACATGGGGCTATGGGAGGCGGTTTTTGAAGGCTTTTAGCTATGGGATCGAGTTAGGTGTCGTTTTCGAAGTATTTTCCGACGTAGAATCCATTTTCGGGGGTCCCGATTTCACTGTGGCGATCTATAGGGCTTTCATGGGGCTAAAAATGGGATTTTTGAAGGATCCCAGGAGGTTAAATATTTTTCGAGTAAAAAATAAAGAATTTTTGAAAAACATCCAAAAACAATTTTTTTCCAAAATGTTTTCTTTTGACAAAGAAATAATTTTTGCACAAGTAACCTATATCAAAGAATAATAAACCCTTGTGTAAAATTTGCAGCGTTTTTCCTAAGTTCACAATGCCAAGTGAGCGCTCGCTGAGCAGGGGAAAACCTTCAAAAACCCCTCCTGTAGCCCCATAGAACCCCACAGGATTGGGCGATCGGGCTGAAAACAATGCATGCACAACTATATGGAAAACCGAGTATTTTTAACCAGCAGAGAAGTCGTTCTCTCTCCCAAACCACCTCATTGTATTAGACCTCTGCACCATCGGCAAACAAACACCGAGTATTTTGTCAAAATTTCAGATTTTTTATTGCCCAAAACCGCTCATAGGTGTATTATTGGTGAGTATTATTCCAAGAACAATAAACCAAAACCTACAAGCGAAAATAGACGAAAGGAGAGGAATTTTTACAGGAGGAAACGTATTGTTTCGACCTATACAATAAAATAAGTTCACAAGTTAACAATTCGGCAAGTTCACTTTCACTACAATGAAAACAAGGTAAGGTAACCTAGGCTCCTATAAGGTTAATGAGGTTCCTTGGAAGGTGGTAGGTTGGGGGGGGGGGGACTAAAGCGCATCCCAAACCTGATCTTGTACACATCGAGCCCCCTCCACTCACTCGCCGCTCACCCATTACCCTCCCGTGGGATTCCCACTGACCCTAATTTTTTTTTTGTTATTGTTATTATTATTATTATTATTTTATTTATTGATTAATAACAATTATTTTAATAATTAAGTAATTAGAAAAATTTAATTCAGTTTTATTAAATATAAAAACTTTAAAAAAAGTTTTAATAATAACTAATGCAATTATTTCAACATAATATTTTAAATACATAAATAATAGGTAACAATTATTTTTTTCATTTTTTTATTATTTTTTTATTTTTAGTATTTTTTAATAATGAAATTACAAAACCAAAATAACAACGGCTCGGTGTTGAATCAAACGAACATTTTTCACGAAAGTGATATTTTAAAAATTGACGTCCGACCCCATCCAATGATTTCCCCTCGTCGGTGACCCCATAAACATTCTCTTTGTTCGTTCGATGAATGGTCGGAGAAAATCCCTTTTTTCGATTTTTTTTAAAGGAAATTGAGAGTTGAGATGGCATCTCCGAAACGGCCCTCCAATAAGCCGAGAACAACGCAAATGGTGACAAATCAAACCAGTTTATCGCTTTCCCTTCTGTATCTTTCTCTGGGGTGATAAGGGAGGTTTTTTTTTTCGATCGTAAAATGTAATTCAAGAGTTCCCTTCCATTCAGGAGAAAAATGGTTCACGGAGTCCGTCACGGTGAAAAATAGTCTGATAATGTTTTCAGAAAAAATGTTCTTTTGTGTCGTTTAATTTAGTACCTACTTCGCTTTTTGTGTCGCTTTGAAACTTTGTGTGAGACGTTTGATCTTTCGATGAATGGCAGTGACGTATCGTTTCAATTCATCGGGCGAAACCCAGGGATTATTATTTGAACATTTGTAAATATGAATCATTTTGAGATTCTATTCAAATACTCCGGCGCTGATTGAATGTCACAATTAATTAGGATCCAATAAAGGGGCCGAATGGTGCTTGCGAGGTCAATTATGGGAGGCACCTAATAACCACAAGGTGGGTGGTTTGGTGGACTGGGGCATATCCTTGATCTTCCGTTATTAATTGTTAGCAGGAATTGAGAACTTCCATGTTCGTCTATTAAGAAGCCAAAGTGTTACAATTTTTTTCACTATACAGGACAGCAGAAAAAAAGGTAGTGTTTCCAAATTTGAATTATGGAGCTAAGATCTACCAATAATCTCCACAGAACGAAGCGCGCTAATTGACCAATTCGGACATCACTGGCTCCTTCCTAACGTTGTATTTATAACCTTCGCTCGGGAAAACAAACCGTTTGTGTGAGGGTCATGTCCAGGGGCTAACCTCTCGATAAGACGCATCCGAAGGGCAGATCCTCTGAATAAACTACGTCTTTCTGTTTGCCGGAGGGCTAATGGCCTGAGTCATTTCGGGGTTCCTCTCCAAACCATTTAGGACGACGAGGGACTTTTATAAAAAGGAACACGACGAATTCCTCTTCGTCCTGACGGAGCGCTGTCAATTTATAATGAATCTGAACCAAAAACAGCTTCGACGTTGCGGAGATAAAATCCCGCTTTAAGAGTGTTGTGCGAGTAGCTCGAACCGTTGAGTTCATTGAGTACATGGCAGAAATGGCAGAACAAGTGGCCCAAGTGCGAACCAAGCGAAGGTCGGAAGCCTTTTCCTTTAAAGCGGTTTTCGCGATAGACTTGAGGGGAACTGGGTGACAGTATGAAACGCCCTTCTACAGCACGTCAGGTGGTTTCAGAAGTCAACGGTCAGCCCGTGCAGTTTTCTGATAAGGCAGCTTTTTAAGATATGACAACCTTCTACTATCTGTTGCTGTGATATCACGCTCACCCTCCAGTTTATCATGTCACGAGAAGACATTCTAGAGGGTCACTCTGACCTCACAGCAAGAGAGTGTAGAGGATGAGCATGATGCCACACCAAGGCAGACTAGAGAGTGAGTGTAATGTCACAACAAGACAAACTAGAGGTTAAGCATGATGTCACGCCAAGTCGGAATGAGTGTAACTCCACAGCGAGTTGGACAAGAGGATGAGCTTCATGTCACAGCATGACAGACCAGAAAACAACGAGCTTTTCTTCGTTTTTTTTTTTTTTTTTTTTTTTTTGGTGCCCGTTTAGGCCCTACATAATTTTCGCGCTGTAAATCCTTCATCAAGCACACTTCATGAAAAACAACTGTTGAACTATTTTTTCCAGTGACGTCACCATCGAACGGGTTTACCGCTGTTGTCCTCCTTCCACGTCTCCGGGAGTTTCCGAAGGGGCATAAAAGGGAGCAAACTATCCATTCGAAGGGGGTTGTCCCCTTTTCGCGCTAGATCGAGCGTGTAAAACCGCCCGTACAATAGGAGGCCAGGAAGGTGACACTCGAGTACGTTGGGATCGCGGGAACCATTGTGGTTCAAGGAGGTCGGGAGACGATATCCTAATGCCATCGCGATCACTGTGATTCGGTAGTGACGTCACGAGCCAGTTATTTAAACCCCGAGGAAAGCGGTGGAAACCGGAGGAAAACCACGGAGTATTTGTGAGACACCTGCAACTCCCTTCTGCACCTCCACAGTAAACCATTACCGGCACAAGTGATTAGTAAATGGAATAACGCTGGGAACATCTGATGCTGCTGATTCAGCCGTTTCCACCACTTCAGAGAGAAAACACGGGACCCTTAATCATCGCCCGTCCTCTTATCGCTTCCCAGCTTGAAACTTCCCTTTCGATAAGAGCGTTCTTCAGAGCGGCATCGAAAGTCCCGTTGATTACTCTGCCAGAAATCAATAGACCCAACTGAGAGTTCTGGTACCTATTAAATTTCCAAGGAGGGAGAGAAACTTGAAAATGTCCACAAACAGACTAATCTCAAGCAGATTTGAGGTGTTCATTGTCGCAGTTGCATCACAAAGTTGTCCTCCGCGTTGCACTCGTTGTGCGGTGTCATTTCGAAGAGTTTGGAGTTTCAGACGTTGAAAGAGGCGACATTGTGTTGCGGCGGGAAAGTTTTCGTAGCGCGGAACAAACTAGGGCTCGTACCCGTCCCGCATTTCCAGGCGGGGAAATTGCATTGGGCCTAACTAGGGCAGCCCCATCAACACAACCCCCAAGTGGGAAACTCGGCGGAGATAACCCGGCAGGCTCTGATACAAGAATGCAGGTTGAAACAGCACAAAGGGAATCAGTCTCACGTTATATACAACCGAGAAGCGCCATAGACCCTCCAAAAATACACAAAACGCTGCAAATTTTACACAAGGGTTTATTATTTGTTGATATAAATTATTCAAAAATTAAAGATATATCAATACAAAAAATTCAATTCAATTATTGGAATAAGAAAAAATTGCTGTCAAGTTTGTGGAAGAGACGTAGGACCCCAAAAATGAATCATGCGTCCAGAATGACTCGGACAACGCCACCTCGTTCGACTTCCTACCCCCTTCAAAAGCCCTGGACCGTGAAAGCCCCATTAATCCTATCGTTGAAATCGGATCGTTCTGGGATTCAAACCAACGGATTCTACGTCCAAAAATACTTCGAAAACGACACCCCTCTCGATATCATACCCAAAAACCTGCAAAAACAACCTCCCTTAGCCCCTTTTTAGCCCCACGGAGTTGGGCGATCGGGCTGAAAACGTTGCGGGCACAACTAAATGGTGGAACGTGTATTTTGTCAAAATTTCAGATTAAAAATAAGAATTCCTACTGCCCAAAACGGCCTTAACGGCGGACGGATATTCCGTTTTGGGAATATCTACACATCTTGAAACGTATTATGACAAATTTTGAGGCCCATCAATATTTCGACTTACGACTCGAAAACATAGGTGTAATATTCCAAGAATAATAAACCAAGAGTCGATGCTATCAAATGAAAGAACACCGAAGAGGCCGGTTCTCAGTTGGTCTGACAAATGAGATCGAACTTATTTCCTTACAAATAGATGGAACCAGGTTTGAGTTGATCTTGACAAACCCAACTTGAAACTGGTTCCATTCATTTGGACAGCACCAACAGGAAACCATTTCATCTCTTTTGACACCACCAACTCAAAGTCGCCCTCCATGGAATGGAATGGCCGCCCTCTTTAGTTTCCCCTAATTTGATACCTTCGCGAAGTTCCAAAACATCACAGTCACAATAGTGAACCATCGATTTATTTTCAGGAAACTTCATTTTTAATTACTTTGTCTCTCTAATGACTTATTTTCCCGTCTTCCTTCATTAACTAATGTATCAAATCATTATGAAAATTGAAGAAAAGCTCATCCTCTGGTGAAATTACCATCATTAAATTAAGCCTTAGTTTTCTTTCTGAAGCTGCCAATTAAGTTGGATTTCGAAGCTGATAGGTACTTTTTGGAGCTTTCAACTTGTACTGTTTCAATGATAACGTTTGAACATTGAAAATGTAGTAAAATTTAATGCAATCTTGAAGAGGTCACAAACAAATTTAGATGACCCTTGAAAAGGGGTTGGACGTCAAATAGAATGACTGCCACGACTGTTCAAACGTCTGTCTCGTTTTTCTTCTCTGTCCTACTGTGACATTACGCTCACTCCTTAGTCTGCCTTGGTGTGACATCACGCCCACCCTCTACTCTCTATTGCAATGAGATCAGAGTGACCCTCTAGAATGTTTTATCGTGACATCATGCCCACGTTCTACTCTTCCTAGTTGTGATACAAGATGTCACAGCAAGACATACCTACTAGAGGGTGAGCATGATGTCACAGCAAGACAAAGAAGAGAAAACAGCGCGATATCACAGCAAGTCAGGGAGGAGCAATTTTAAATGACTTTTGAAAAAGATTTGAACGTCAAATGGAATGTCTGACGTATTGTTGGTGGAAAAATTGAAATTAAAATATAAATGGAAAGGTATCCACGAATGTAAATACGGCAAGGGAAGTTTCCCCTCGGGAATTTTCCAGAAGGGGGAAAACCCTTTTACTTAGGGAGATATGGGAACTAATTTATCAGAGCTAAGTCCGTTGCAGACTTCAACTGCTGACCCGCTTTGCCCGTGTCCCGCTAAGCCCTACGGCAGAACCCTAATGTCATTTCCCGTCTCTCTCGTTTCCATTTTTCTGCGTTCCCTTCGCCGTTTTCTACGCGTTTTCTTTTAGATTTTTTTTGTTTTGTTTTCCGGCCCCTCACTTTTCTGCGACCCTTTTCTTTTAAAATATTAATGGGCTTTCGAGCTTTTTTTTTCTGCGTAAGGGGCCGCTCACTGAGGCATTGTCGTAAATGCCAACGCGGCCTTCAGCCCTCCGGAAACTTTAAATAATACGAACGCTGAGAAAAATATGACAAATGGGGAGACGGTTTCACTTGGTAATTCAAGTACACGCTTACATTATCATCCAGAAACCGTCTTTAGATGCTGGGTGAATTTACGAGATTTTAAGACTTCAAATAACTTAGTTCGATCGAATAGAACCAGTTTAAACTGTCATCGAAAATCCATCAAACTACCAAGTCAGCGGATATTCCGACTAATCGGCACCTCCCAGGAACGAGTTCGTCCCGGAAAAACGGAACTTTCCTCCGGGCGTTCGGAATTATCCCGATGACGTGACTCGTGTGAACGAGCAGCGGAATAAGCTTAGGGACGCGAAAAAAGTACGAAGACTACCGAAGAAGAAAAAATTCTTGCCGATCCGAAGAAAGAAAAAGAGGAAGCAAATCGCGGTTGGGAAAGAGCGGAACTTGGGAGCAAAGTTTCAATGATTTATAACGAGAGCAATTCTCAAAACACATTGGCTATGCAAGTAACGTTCCCCTATCACGCCGAGTAAGTTCAACAAGGCGCAATCACAGGCCGCGATTTCATGTCAGGAGAAAGAAGAAGAAAAAAAAGGGCTGAAATAGTATAGAGGAAACACGGCTCGGTACGTGGGGTTCTTTGGAATTTTTAATTTGATGTGATAATATTGCATTCAGTTTTTTCAGCGGTTAATCCTCATAATATGAGAGAAAAGCAAGCTATTCACTTCCATGTTTGGGTTATTTTAAATTAAAAACAAAGGAAGACAATTTAAGAGTTTTGAAATAACGTAATTTTCTCTTATGTCCAATTCTAAAACAACGTTTGACTGTACAGATTATGGTTTATTATTCTTGAAATTATACACACCTATACGTACACCTATGTATTCGTGTCGGAGGTAGAAAATTCAGATCGGCCTCAAAATTTGTCATATGCGTTTCAAGATGGGTAGATTCCAAAAACAAAATGTTCCACCATCTAGTTGTACACGCAAGGTTTTCAACCCGATCGCTCAATCCCGTGGGGCTCCGGAGAGCTAAAAAGGGGCTACGGGAGGGGTTTGTGCTGGTTTTCTGGAATAATATCGAGTGGGGTGTCGTTTTCGAAGTATTTTCGGACGTGGAATCCATTTTTTTGGGTTCCAGAACCACCGGATTTCACCTTGAGGAAAAAATCTTCAGGTTTCTAGCTCAACTACATCAAAAGTGATCGAGTTTTGAGCGCTTTTTCACGATCCTGGACCACTGTGCGCTACCAGTTTCATCCCCTCCTGAGGGCAAAAACATACAACTAGTTTCATCTCTATCTTGACAGCACTAACTTAGGACCAGCTTCATTCGTTTGAATTCGACAATAGGTATAGTAGTAGGATTTGGTGCTGAAATGTCCCAGCAACGTAGGTACGAAACTTTACCAAACCATCCATTTTACCCTTTAGCTTCACCGACGTTTTTTTTCCACGATAAAGTATGATGATATTCAAAGAATAACTGTTATTCAGGCCGGTAAAGTGAATCCCAAGAACATTTTTCTCTTCGGTAAAGATGGAGCCCCGAGATATTTTATCTGACACCATCTGCCTTTCCATATGACAACGAGCGGTGGGGGGGGGGGGGGGGGCGTTTTTGCTGTAGAAAAACGATGATGAAAAGAGGGAAGATGACAGCTTGCCACGTAAGTATATGATGTTCCGAAATGTCACATTCCGGGACGGTGAAAAGGCCCGGTAGGCCTCACTACTGGTGACACTATATTAATAACGTGGGAGGGGTAGTTTTTGCTACGTGGGAAAACCACCCGACGAAAACCTCCGTTTCTTTACCCGGTTTCAAGGTCTTTTTCCCCGAGAGTTGCGTTCCGGAGGCGGGGAAATTTTTTTCGAGGTCTGGCCGCCGGTGGGGGTTGTCCTCGATCCATCATGTCAGGATGAGTGAAGCGCGGTGGTTAGCCTGATGGAGGGGAGGGCAGCATACGTGTAAAAGGAGGGGTGCCGGTAATGGATCTCTGTTTTCTATTGTGGTGGGTGCTCTCTCACACCCTTGGCCCTTTAAAGCATTCATTCCTTGAAGAGAATTTCGCTCAGTAGGTCTTCCAAGGCGGAACTTCCCACTGCGAAAATCTCTGTTTCCCCTTGCAGCGAGTGTGTGTCTATTGTGTCTAATTCGGTGTCCTAGAGGCACCGATTTAGATGAAACTTGGTGTGTGGGTCAAGTTACAAGTCCGGACTAGGGACTAAAGGGCTAAAGCCAGCCAACCCCCGACCTCTCCTACTTGGCCTCAGACCCCTACTACTTGCTTTTCTACTGATGGATAGAGTTGATAGACTCGTTTGGAAGGTGAAATATATTATTACCCATTCTTTGCCCAACTCTCAGCCAAAGATCAGCGGTTTTACCCCCGCTAGCTCCCCCCCCCCCCCCCCCCCCCCCCCGACACAATCGAAGCACCCTTGATGTTTCTTTTCGCTGCCTCCCCCCCCCCCCCCCGACTCCGGAGGAGCACCCCTCCCGCAAAACTGGCCTTGTTCCTATTTTAGAATTCTTTTTAGTATAAATGGATCACATTGAGTCAAATTTTTGGTGGTTACAGACTTTTGTCGTTATCTACTCGCCGAGGTTAATTTTTCAAGGTTTTTTTTTTTTTTCAAATTTTTCCAACTTCTACAAATACCCTAAAATAAAGATGAGCATCTCCCTCCTCGTTGACGCCGCACAATTGAATCCTGGCGGGGGCCAAAAAGACCATCTGACTCCCGGGCAAAACGTATATGAAAAAGCCCAACTGACTCCTCAGAGAACAACAGTCCCAACTAACTCCAAGTGGTTACAGAGAGGGTGATTTCCACCAGACCCTCCCATTCATGGTCTGTGGGGTTTCCACAAAACTTAGGACGTGCAGGTGTGGTTAAAAATGAAACACCGGCTAACTGACATTTTGGCGGTTTTCAGGTTTTTGCCATTCCTAGCGTCATTTTTCGCAAAAACGCTGCTTTCCTGGAATAATTTTAGTTGGGTTTGGGCTGATAGCTCGTAAAATCGCCTCATACTCATCAGTAGTCGGATCTGTAGTTCATTCCAAGGCAAGAATTGCACCTCCAGTCACTAGGAGACCAGGAGGAGGCAAAATGACGTCATATTTATTCTCACGGTTATTCGTCCATTTTCTGTTAAATAGGAGTCGATTATTCAATTTCTTACACCTAGTATTCATCATATTATCTATGTATGTTAGGCGTAGCTCGTGGTGTTTAAAATGTAATCAATAAAAACCTGTACCGTGTTAAAACATACGTACATTATGTACGTATTTTTTTAACACGGTACAAGTTTTTGTTATTTATTTTTATGATACATAGTTAAAGCAAGAGAAGCACGATAAGAAACGCATCTTTAGATTGTTGACAAACAGACTTTACAGGGCCCCAGTGTGCCCTTGCAGTGCCCACACGTTATTTTATTCTCTGGGTAACGTCCCTCCTCGTCCTCCAGTCCTCGACTTGAAGCGCCAGTATAGTTGAATTGAACAGTTAGGGTGAGGGTGCAGTGGTTGAGTGGGTGCATTAAATGCAAGTAACAAATTTTGTTACTTAGGGTCAGAAAGAACGTGGAAAAGTTTGAGTCCAGTTTTTTTTTTTTTTTTTTTTTTTTTCATCGATTGGTTGGCACAAAATTGATATAAAGGGGTTTTGAAGCTTGCCATCTTTTTAACCACAGTGGGTTTTTTTCCTTGGTGGTGAAGGGGGGGGGGGGGATTCAACGTCGTATTCACCGGCGCTTCATCTTCAACTTTAGAGAAGATTACAACTACCATCGGACAACACCCTCCCAACATCCTGTCAACTGGCCATACTTTTTGACCACTAACTTATTGGAGCAACTGAGACGCCACATGGATCAACTTTTTGGTGGTTTCTGATTTTTCTAATTATCCACTCGCCATAAATAATTTTTGGTAGGCAGGTAATATTTTCCAATTTTTTAAAGTTCAAAATCCTGTTTTTACTATATTTTGAGCTTGGACACTCCTCATAGAGCAACGTTTTGGTGGTTTCAGACTTTTATCGTGCCTAATATGCTCCTCGTACCAATTTCAAATTTTTCCGACTGCTATAAGTACCATGGAATAAAGAGGACCAAAATTGTGTCACCCTCTTCCTCCTAATATAGGAGAGACAGATCCACTAAAAATATAAACAACTGTCTAACCTGTTTCCATTCTGATTTGAACTCAAGGAATGTCCTTCAGCTTTGGATCCCGCGATCTGAAAAAATAAAAATACAATATTAAATTTTAGCGGATTCCAAGCCCGTCATTAAAGAGGCATTTTCGGGGCCCTGAAACTCGAGGAAAAGGCACAAAACACGGTAAAACTAATATATAATTCATTAGACTTTTGAAGAGGATTAGCCGTTCGGTAACTCGGGTTTTGGAGGCACGATTGAATGTGGAATTAGCTATGCGGTAAGAGAGAGTTGAGTTGTCGGATGAAAGGGCTTTCGGACCTGGGCGATATTGCCAAACTTTCCTCAAATCCCCTTCATCCCTGGGTGTTTCCTTGACGAAGGGGTAAGAGCACCTTGAAAAACACACCGTTGGAATTTGAAGGGTTTGGCGCGGTAAAGGAGGACCGGTTTTATTAAATATAAATCCTGGGAAGAAACACATTCGCCGGTCATCCTATCTTGTCGCTTTTAGAAGGGATTAGGCGTTTCAATGGGCTATCCGGGTACATCGTGGGGCTCTAGAGGGCTTTAGGGCTATTGGTATTTCAGGAGAGCCATGGACAGAGAGGCGAGTATGGTGTCATTCTGAAGCAATAATTGCTACGTTTAATTTTATTTTATTAAACAATTAAAATTATATTAAACAATAATATTTAATAATATTAAAATTATTTTAAATGTATAATTGGTTTATGAGAAGCCCAGCACTGTGAATATGTTAAATTGCTTTAATAACCTCCCTTCAGACCAGCAATATTAATTATTGCAACATTTAATTTTATTTTATTAATCAATTAAAATTATTTAAATATTGTATAATATTTAATAATTAATTTAAATTTTATTTTATTTATTAGGTAGGTAGTTTAATTTTATTTTATTAATAAGTAAAATTAGTTTAATATTAAATCATATTAAAATTACTTTAACCATAGATTCGATTTATGAGGAGTCCAGCCCTATGAATATGTTAATACGCTCCCTTCAGACCAGTTCGATCACAAGGTGATTCACACCGATGTTTGCCAATCAAAAACAATGAACCCGCACTTAATTTGCATCCTTTTCTCTTCATTTTACCGCTGTAGTCAGAACCTCCCGCATAACGCTTCTGGTAATGTACTCTCCATACGTCCTACCGCTTGGCGACCCGCCATATTCTCCACAATCGCTGCATTACTCGCCATAACCCGACAATAACCTTCCCACGCCGTAGCTTTTGATACCCAACTGGGGCCAGACTTTACCGAGACAAAACCCGAAGGTCTCCCCAAAGTCCCGGACGTTATTACCATTCTTTGCCGTTTTCCTAAGCTCTGAAACTACCCGAGGCTTTATCACCGTTGAAATACGTTCATAAGGACAACGAGGATATCATTATAAACATTACCGCTCGGTAGTGCAGCCAGGATTGGTTCAAATTTCTATTAGTCGTTTGCTGTTATTACTTCGGTGCCAAATGCGATTCAGCCTAATGTGTACAGAAAGCCTGGGTTACACCAATCGTGTCTTGAAACTTGCCAAGGTGGTAACCAACACAGTCAAGATGGCTGAGGATTTGGTGACCCAGAAGCTCGATGATGGACACACTGAAATTGCATTGCAGGTAAAATCTTGCTTAAGACAACCAGGATTGTAGAGTGCTTGGGAGACTGCCAAGTTAGTCTTCAGCCCTGTCAGGATGGCTGCAGATGTAGTGGTACACTGAGATACCAATGCATGACACATTTTGCGTGAGGGAATCTGTAGAGTGAAGAGTGTTGGGGAAGTGCCAAGTTGGTCATTAGCCCTGACAAGATGGCTGCACGTGTAGTGACCCAGAATCTTCATGGTGGGCACACTGCGATTCCAATGCAGGTCAAATTTTGCTTGAGGCAATCTGAAGAGTGAAGAGTGTTGTGGGACTGCCAAGTTGGTCATCAGCCACGTCAAGATGGCTGCAGGTGTAGTAACGCAGAATTTTGATTGTGGGCAAACTGGAATATCGTTGAAGGTCAAATATTTCTTGCGACTTCAAGCTGTAGGGCGATAATACGGGACAAGTAGACGTCCTCAATGAGGACTCCTCATTGACCCACCGTTAAGCGCGCTGACGAAGTGGCGCCTGCTAAATGCATTATTTGCCGCGTTAAATTATTGTTTTGTGTGGACCGGTATGGTCCCAGTAGTATTAGCCAATTTTGCAACTTCGAACTAGCGCCGCTTACTAGAGGAGGGGGTAAAAACCGAGCATTTTTCGCACATTTTTTGGTATTTTGCTGATAGCGCCTAAACGATGCACCCTAGCGGTATGGGCACTGTGACACAATCAAAACTGCATTAAATTTGCAACGATTTGAGTTCAAGTGCAGCTCTTTGGGTTGAATAGGTGCTGAGATAAAGCCCTTCAAAAATAGGCAATTTTCCCCAGAAAGTGCAGTTTTCACCCATTTTTCGTTTTTTACTCACCCCTCTACGGAGGTATGGGTTGATAGCAAATCTAATTAGCTTTCATTTGAGAACCGAGAAACGTAGAAAAAAGAGAAAACTGTGAACCTAATTTAAATCAAAACAAGAAACCACAATCTGACACCGCTCGGTAAACGGAAAACCACTTTTTTCGGAACATTTTCGACTGTAGCACGGAAGCTATTGGCTCGATTCCAAATTAATTTTTTCCAAGTGAAAGCTGATGAGTTTTTTCAATCGCAACTATTCCATGTGAACTTATAATTTGAGATTTGATAACGGAGGGGCGAGCATGGCAATTAACAGCAAAGTGTGGCTATCACGTATATTCTTGCGCATTTTCGCCCATAATTCGGGGACGGTAAGTCGGATCTTAATTTTCTTCTTTTTTTTCTGGTGAAAGCTGATTAAATTGTATATAAGTGAGGGTAAATTTCTGCTGAGACAACAAAAGTGCCACTAGCATTCGTCGGAAGGGATGGAAACCCGAAATTTCTTCAACTACTCACACTTATTTCCGCACATTATCTTTCTTCCTTCCAAAACTATCCCTCCCATCGAAATTTCATATTGAATATAGCTTCCACCCTTGGAGAGTTTTGCTATTTTCACACTCAGAACTCCACATAGTTGGGGGCTTTGGTGAGGAAAATATTCACTCATCCCAACTATCAACGAAAAAGTGACTCGAGAACCAATTTCCCTTCTCTAATCTCCCTCAAGATCCTAAACCTTCTCGAGAAAACGGAATTTACATTTAAACGACTTCCCAGGAAATAAGGTGACCCCCTTCGTTAATGCTTTCCTTTTTTTTACAATCACCTCTTGTTTGACAGTGTTTTCATTCACTTTATTTTAATACTTTGATAAGGAATTGCAATTTTTCATCGAGGAAGTTCCAGTTTTTTTCACTTCCCTGTTGCCGGGTTGGACGAGGGCGTGACCAAATTGGCGCATTTAAACCCCTCTTATTCAAACAGACGAAAAGGCCTGGCTGGCCCCATTAGCTGTTAGGGTGGGGAGTGTTTGTCCACTCCATTAAGAGCCCCTCGGCTGGCAACCGACGACCAACTCACCTGAATGTAACAAGCGCGGCTGGAAAATAAAGAGGTGAGACTATATTCAATCACAGTCTGCCCCATGGAATTGTAAATTGAATAGTAAGAAGCGTAAGAAGAAGAATAAGAAGAAGAATGAGTTGTCGCTGGTGATTGTTTAAGGATCTTGCCTGTAACGAAATACAGAGAAACGACCAGTTTGCCAGCTCATTCAAAATGTACCTAATGGCCTCATTACGAGGCAGCAATGCCTTTCCAGGCAAGCAGAACTCTGCCAAAATCAGGCAAACACAATAAAAATGAGATGCGCCTTCGCTCACCGGTCACATAAACACCAGCACGCTAGCAACCATATTGATAGAGCTGATGACCAACATGCCTAACTCAGATCACCCCTAACACTCCACACCCTACGGATTGCCTCAGGCGAGATTTGACTTGCAAAACATTCTCAGTGTTTGCCCGGTCAAGATCCAGTGTGACCAAGCTTGCAGCCATCTTGACAGTGCTGATGATTAACATGGCAGTCCCCCTACACTGTTCACTCTACAGGTTGCCTTTAGCGAAATTTGAGCTGCATCGGAATCTCAGCTTGTCCACCATGAAGAGTCTGGGTCACTACACCTGCAGCCTTCTTGACACACCTGATGACCAACTTGGCAGCGTTTCTGCGATGAACTTAGTTCTACACTCCAAGTTCGAACAGGTCATTTTTTTCTTCCTAACTTTTTTTTCCAGCACGAAAGAACCCAAAATGGCAATATTGCAGTGAACATCCTAACCACCCTACAGGGCACAGGTGCGTGGTAAATGATAGGAAGGCAATATCCGGTGTAGGTTTGTTCATGTAATAAAACGACTTTCATCGTTAAACCTTATTGAGAGAACATCTGGTGATGGGAGCAAACTACCCCTCCCCACTCCTCCCACCAACGCTCACCTTTTGTGTCGCAATTTCATTCTTTTTTTCAATCCAACCCCCATTTTATCCTAATTTCCATCCATTCAATCCTTTCGAATAGAGAACACGTTTCAGTGAATTTGTGAAAAACCCCCCGCGGGGCTCGCCCGATCGGACGATTTCCCTGTCAACCGGGGGGAGGGAAAGGTATTTTATCCCGTTGAAAAGTGCACTTTTCCCGCCCGGCGAATTTCCCTTCCGACCGTCTGCCATATTGAGATCGTAACTTTTTTTTCCCTGGCGTTCGGCGGCGCGTGTGTGATCCACCCCGTTATTGGCCGGAGCCGATAGTGAAACTCCAGTCGACCCTAAACTTCCCTTCTCGAGCATAAAAGAGAAGAGGAGGAGAGAGAAAAATCGTTGAAATGGGCGAGTTCGGTGTAGTTGAGTAAGAGTAGTTTGTGTTCGGGGGAACGACACTAAAAAACTATTCGCCGGGTGAGATGGACAGGATAAAAAGGAAATTCACGATCGGCTCCTCTCCAGTATGGCAGACATCACAGGCATAAATAGAATCCTTGCACAATAGAACATACGAACTATTCTACAGGGCTGCTACAGATGGGGAAATTTTTCCATTGGAAGGGGATTTTGATGTCAAAACAAAAGCGAAGGGGACATGGCACATAGCTTCCTCACGTTCCAAAACTTCCCCGATGTACTGGCAAATTGGATTATTAGGTTATCACAAAATGTATGACTGTATCAAGAAAATTAAGTTCGCTCCTGCGCAGAGCGTGCAGCTGATTCAATCATCATGAAACTTATAAGGGACCACAAGTGACCGTACCAGAATAATCTCTAAAAGTTTGAGCAAAATCGGATCAAAATTGTGGACGTTATCGCTGCAACAATGAAATGCGGACAGACAGACACGGAACCAAATTTGCTCAGAAGGTTGAGAAACCCAAAATGCAAGAAGAAATTTTTATTTGAGGACAAAATTTGGAAAACATTTAATGTTTTCCATCCTGAAAGTGAAAACAATGCTTCCGCTATAGCGGTATTACCGTCGATAGTCTCGGAAGCAATAGGGGATTGATATTGA
Organism: Pilophorus perplexus; assembly: GCA_955831195.1. Classification (NCBI taxonomy): domain Eukaryota; kingdom Metazoa; phylum Arthropoda; class Insecta; order Hemiptera; family Miridae; genus Pilophorus; species Pilophorus perplexus. Next base: position 16,716,945 of record OY037014.1, read on the forward strand.
TTTATTATTCTTGGAATAATACACCTATGTATTCGTGTCGGAGGTCGACAATTTTGATGGGCCTCAAAATTTGTCTTAATAGGTACGTTTCAAAAAAAGTTGGTAAATTTTTATGAGTGCGGTAAATGTTTGAGAAAATTACTTTTTAAAAAATTGTAAAATGCTTGGACAGAACCTGAAATAAAATGAAGTAGAAATAACGTCGATAAGCTACAATGTCTCTCCACGATACCAGTTAGCACTGCATATTTCTTCAAGAAATTTTCTTGTGTTGCGCTTTCAAGGTCTACCTTTCTTCTTGAGCTTAACACAGTGCGGGTCAACATCTCCGTATGCATCGATTGTCTGGTTCAAAGCCCCCACTGTGCCTTCTTCCATCGATGTCGAATCTCTAAGATAAGAAAGATATTATCTTTCTTATTAAGAAATCTCACTAGACTCTACACGACACGAAACAACGAACAGAAACGTCTGGCAACAGTGACGACGCCAGCGGTGACGTCAGAGAAAGCAGTGTTGCACCAGGCTGCGCATCACGTATAAAGGCTTTGATTGAAAACAGTTTAAATCAAATTCAGATTACTGACAGTAATAATCCCTTTAGGAGGCTTTCTCTGAAGGAGCACAAATTATTGTACAACTTTTAGATTCAACAAATAGTGAAGTTGCTGTCTTTCGACTAATCGTGAAATCCAATAAAGTAAAGAATCGATCTATACAATTAATCGATATTCTGAGGTCTAACTTTCAACAGGTTGGGTAATGAATCACATCTGGTTGAATTAGAAGCGGAAAATATTGCTTTGGTAACCCCTAATAATAATAAAAGCCCTTTCGATGGTAACCCGATTTACAGCAAGCTTTTAAAGAAGGAGAGAAACCTTTCCGGAAGGACACCTTGAAACGTGTAATGACAAATTTTGAAACCGATCAAAATTTGCAAACACCGACAACAAATACATAGGTGTATTATTCCAAGAATAATAAACCAAAATCGGGTATTTCCTCGCTGGAAAAATCAGAAAATTGTCCACAAAATATTTGGAAACTAACATCGTCGTCAGTAAGAATCTGCACAGTTGAACCTAGCTTTGGAACTAATCGTAATTAAATAAAACTTCTTGAATTGTGAGTTATAAAAGTTTGAACACTCGTATTTGAGAAAAACACTTAGTAAGAAATTTCAAAACGTAGCATTTAAAAACTGTTAACTCGTTTTCTCTTTTTAAATTATAAACCCTGAAAGATGAAGGTAAATAGGCAATCGTTTAAGCGATAGGTAACAAAGCTTGTAGTTGGACAAGCAACGATTTTTTCTTGAAATCGACTTTCAATTTCCTTTTTAATTTCTCACTTTTTTAAATTTATTTTTCCTAACTTTGTATTTAAATTAAATTGGACTTCGAGTTCCCATCCCTACAACTGGTCACTGAAAGGAACGAGAGATTTGTTTGGGTTGTAATAAATAAATAAAAAATTTGTACAATGTTTGGACAGATGTGGGATCTCGAAAAAACGGATTTTACATCGAAAATTACTCGAAAAAAGACAACTCCTTCAAAAATCCCATTTCTAGCCCCACGAAAGCCTCATAGATCCCCACAGGGAAATCGGATCGTTCTGGGACCCCCAAAAAAATGGATTTTTGTCTTAAATACTATGAAAACGACACTTAACTCGACCTCATAGCCGAAACCCAATAAAAATTCCTCCTGTGCCCCCTTTTTAGTCCCACAGAGATCCCACAGGGTTGGGCGAACGGACTGAAAACCTTGCGGGCACAACTAGATGGAAACCGATTAAGTTTCGTTTAAATTCCTTAAATAAAAAAAGTAAAAGCATGTCTATTCCTAGGGCTTATCGTTGTGGACACCACTAGGACGAGAACCGAGTATTTTGTCATAATTGGAGATTTTTTAAACAAATTCCCGGTGATGAAATGTTGAGTGGAGCGACGAAGCGATCGAAGGGAGAATTGAGGACAAAGATGCGGAGAGTGATGTTTGTGGGAAGAGGAATCTTCCGGGCGAATCAGCAATCCGCAGTTGATGGGTTGAGAGACACAAGAAATGGCGGTAGAAGTGGGGGAAAGGAGGTCCTGGAAAGGCGTTCGGATTGCCAACGTATTAAAGTCATAGCCGGAAGAGTTCACAAACCAATTACACGGACGTCAGGCGCGAAGGGTGGAAACGGAACCCGATGAGATCCCCTGACACGAAAGAGGCCTAACCTGATAGAAATGAACACAAAAATTTCGTATCAGCACATCCGGTTTCACTCCCCATTTCAGCCGATTTCGACGAGCGAGTCAATTTTCCGTGCGTTTTCGCGTATTGAACGAAAGGCCGAGCTAATGGAGCGAGCCTATTGATCAGCCGGGACGTGTGCATATGTGTTTCCTACGGTGTTATATGTTTATACAATGCGGGGAAACTGGAGGGAGGATTCGAAATGGCCGGCGGGCGGAGGTTTACCAGCCGGGTTGTGTGGGGAAGCTATTAGTTGAGGGAATTATGATCTACCGCAATCAGATTAAGTTGATGTAGTTGTGCGAAGGCTCGGCAGTTTGAGGGAGGGTGGCGGCTTTCGAGGGGGTGATTGGGGGGAGTGGGCGGAGCTCACCCTCTGGGACCTTCCAATATAGACCCAAACAATGTTACCACAACTACGGATTTGATGATGATTTTATTGTCGACTGGCGAGAGGGGGGAGGGGGGGGGGGGGTCGCTTCGCTTTTGTGGCCATTCTCCATTACCTAACACTTGAAAGCCCAAGAAAAAAGAAAAAAATTCCTCAGATCGATGTCTCAGTCAGGTGAATTTAGAGCACTAATTAAAAGAAAAAAAATTTTCTTTTAATTAAAAAAATATTTAATACTAGTCTCTCTGGCTCGCTTCGCTCGCTCCCCTAGTAGGGTATATTGCCGCCTGTGGGGTGTATTGCCGCCTGTGGGGTGCGTAGCATCGATGGACACGTTCAAACCCCTACTCAGACATAAGGCCTCGCTCCGCTCGGCCGAGCGCTTATTCGGGCAGGGGGGGCCTCGCCTCGCTCGCTCGGTCCGCGGCCCCCCCCCCCTATTCGTAGCAGAGACGATAGAAAAAATCGGCGTATTTTTAGGGCTTACCGTTTAGGAAATTATTATTTTTAATTCAATTCAACTTTTTTTAAATAATCGTTTCAATTTAAATCGATTCATTTAATTTACATCCATTTCCGTCGGGGAGAGATGTCGTCGACCTAGCGAGCGCCCCTTAAAGGCTGATGTCCCACCCGCTCAGAGTGAAGAATGATGGCCGGGGGGGGGGGGGGGGGGGGGTAGAGGCAGTTGGAGTGAAGCCGAGCCAAATTCACGTGGAGTCAACTGCTCCTTCAACATCAACCCCTGGCTGATAAAATGATATTGGCTGAAATCCCCACTCCTACCCTTCTTTAGGGAAGGAGAGGGGGTTGAAGGAGGAGAAAACGTAAAAAATCCTTGAGGGCGCTCAATCTATCTCAGAATGTAGATCATTTTTTAATTTCTCGAGATTTTCAAGAAACTATATATCTTCTACTTATGTGGGTGGCCGAGCAAAGCGAGCCCCCCTCTGGCGAGAAAATGAACAGCCGAGAGAAGCAACCCCCCCCTCTCTGTCTAATCAAATTTGAAAAGTTTTCCCTCAATAATTTTTTCCCATGGATGGCCGAGCCAAGCGAGCCCCCTGGCCGATAAAATGATTAGCTGAGCGAAGTAAGGCCCCCCTGTCAGAGTGCTAGTGAAATCACTTGTATACTCGGCCGACCAGTTTCCCCGCCTCTCCATCTATCAAAGGTCCCTGGACCTTTTTCTAAGATCCCTGGCCCCGCGAGAATTAAAACGATCCAATTGTCTTCTCACCATGAAATCGCCCCCTCCCCCTCGGTTTTTTTTAAATCCGACTTCGGAATCGGATTGGCCATATTTTGGCGCGCATTTGGCTCGCGGATACCATACCCAAAAAATGGCTCCTTACTGGGTATTTTTGAACCCGAAAAAACGTGGGACAAACGCGAGAAAGACGATTTTTCGACGAATTTCCGGCGAATTTCCCGGGCGAATTTCCGAATTACGATTTGACCGACGTCTTCCTCCAGGTCTGATCTATACGGCTGGTATTTTTTCGTAATTTTTTCGACCCCTTAAACGGCCTTTGGCGCGAGTTGAAAGTGGAAAACGTAGGACAAACGGGAGAAAGACGATTTTTCGACGAATTTCCCGGGCGAATTTCGGATTTTCGATTTGACCGACGTCTACCTCTAGGTCTGATCTATACGGCTCGTATTTTTTCGTAATTTTTTCGACCCCCTAAACGGCCAGCGAGCGTAAAGTGAAAAAACTCACTCGGGAACGCGTTATCCCGTAACAACAAACCACACGGCCGTCGGCCAACACAATTTTATATTATTGTATGATGTATGATGATATGATATGATAGGAAAAAATACCAGACCCAATAATTGGATACAATTGATTTAAGAGGCGGAAGCGGGCTCCATTTTCTCAAGTTTTATCAAAAGTGGGATAATGTGGAACTATAAGCTGCTCCGGCTCGCTTCGCTCGGCTACGCACCCATCCGGGAACCCCCCCGTGGGTGAGTAGCATCGATGGATTTGTTGGAACCCCCCGAACATGAAGAAAATTCCCCCATATATTACCGCCCCCTCTTAGATAGTATCTGGATCTTAACAGAATAATATTCTATAATATTCAGGATATTATTCAACTTAGGAGATACCACAAGAATAGCAAAAAAAAGTGAACTACTGTAGTTCACATGCCTGTAACAGGCATGAGGATGGTTAAAAACAAATACATCGATGCCTAAATTGTTATGCCATCCCTAGCCAATGGATTTTTTTTTTTTTTTTTTTTCAATATTTCTTTGTTGGCAGAATTACTTTTTTTCACAATTTATACAAAAATAAACCCCCGGTGGGCCTCGAACGAGTCGTTCCACTCTCTAAAACATTAAAAAAATTCTCCTCCCAAAAAAGTCGTCAAAAAAATACGACTCAGCACGTAAAGTACAATCGGGTACACGTGCCCCCGTCTATCAAAAGCGGCTTTTCAAAGTGAAATAACGACGAGTTCAAAAGCTCTTCCCCTCTCTAAAGATGGTAGGTACTAACAGATGAGGCAGGAAGACCTTTTCCATTTCAATTTACTTGCAGATCCGGGAAGGACGAACGGAGGGGACGAAGAGGGCGTGGCCTCTCTTCATATTTAATACATTTTTCGTCTAGTTTACAGTCGCGGTGGGGGGGAGGGGGTGGCGTAATGCATACCAAAAGGCGGCAGAGGGGAGAAGCGCTCCGCCAGAAACCTGCACAGAAGATTGAAACAGAGTCTCATTACCATGAACAGGTACACCAACCCCCCCTCAGTGACACGACTCTCATTTAAATACGCATCTGCATGTGTCTACATGAGGACTTGACACCTTTTATTACGTTACCTTTTGCCCCCGGAGGACGAGGAGGAACCTCGTGGAATACTAACGTCCTCTCTCACTCCCGGACTTGAAGATCTCATAAATAACAATCCCGCCCGTTCCGCCCTATTTCGGGCGATTTCACGAGGAAAAATGACGATGGTCTTCAGCCCTGAAAGAGGCGCGAGGAAAAAAGGACTTCGTCGAAACAACTTGCGGGACACGGATGTCAACACCGAAACCGCATTTTCAGGAAACAACATTTTAATGGGAGACCTTACTGACAAGAGTGTTTCTCATGGGACGAACGCCTTTGATGTCGTGAGGCAAAAATGAATTGTGCGTCCAAATTTTAATTTAAGTTACCCGAAAAAGACATCTCATTCGCCCACATGGCATCCTTCAAAAGCCCCACGAAAGCCTTATCCCCACGGTGAGATCGGATCGTTCTGGGATCCCCAAAAAAGGATTCTAGGTCCAAAAATAGTTCAAAAACGACACCTAAATCGACCACATATCCGAAAACCTTCAAAAAACCCTCCCGTAGCCCCTTTTAAGCCCCACAGAGCTCCATGGGGTTAGGCGATCGAGCCTGCGGTCACAAACAACTAGAAGGTAAACCGAGTATTTTGTCTAAATTGCAGATTAAAAAAAAAAAAAAAAAATCCCTACTGCCCAAAACGGCTTGGACGGCGGACGCACATTTTGTTCTCGGAATTTAGCCGTCTTGAAACGGATAATGTCAAATTTTGAGGCCGATCAGAATTGTCAACCTCCGTCGCGTTTACATGGGTGTATTATTCCAAGAATGACCAACAAAAACCTGTAAATTTTCAATTTATTTCCATTCATTTTTAATTCAATTCATTTTCAAATTTCACTAAAATTTAACGAATTTAGAATTTATTTCATTTACTTCATTTTATTAAATTCATCAATTCAATTCATTTGCAATTAAAATTTCAAATTCTCGATTGAAATTTGCAATTAATTTTTTCTTTTTCAATTCAAAAAATTTTAATTTTAATTTAGAATTAAAATGTCAAAATTTAATTCAAAATTCAATTTTAATGTAAAATTCACAAGTTTTAAATTGAAAATTCACAAGGTTTTTTCACTTTCTAAACTTTTAGTGAATTTACCTAGTTCAATTTTTTTTTAAATGTGAATGTGAATTAATTAATTTTCACACTTATGCATTCATTCCACTTATTTTCAATTTATTTCACCTATTTACAAATAGGTGAAGTTTTAATTAATTCACTTTTACATTGATTATTCACCTATTTGAAAATTTTATAAATAGGTGAATAATTATCACTCACAATATTATGTATAAATAAAACTGTGCCCTACTCTGATGCTCCTCCCCCATCATGCGAGAAAACTCTTGAAATGATCTGGTGACAAGTTGTAGACGCGAAACTTTTCCCACCAAACTTGTTAAACAATCACCTCACACTCGGATTTCACGGTGTATAAATTCAATCGACGCCATCCGAGTTTTCCGACCGAAATCCCCGCTAACTCCGCGTTTTCAACATGTTATCAGAAAAGACCTTTCGATATCCCTTTAACCAAAGTTCCGGTTTTACTCGGCGAAGAAGGTGAATCCTCTCCGGTCATTGGTTACTCACTGACCCGCGTTTTAAGTTCCCCCTCCCGGCACCGCCGCGTAATAAAGTAATAACTTCCCATCCCTCCAGTTGCCGGGTTCCTTTTCCTCCCAGTAAACTCTGATTAAACATAAAAGTTTACTCGGAGGGGCCTCTTATCACGAGGAGGGCTAAAATAAATTCCCGGGCTCCTCTCGTGGAAGTTGCCCTTTGTTTTAGGGTTAACATCACCCGTTCCACCTTCTAAGCTAACGTTTCAGAGGCTCAACCGGCATAGCATTCCAACTAGCAATAGACCGTAGAGCAATAGAATTTATGCACATTTTTGGTTTTCACGTCGGAAGTCGTAAAACCTGTCGCCTCATCAAATGTCCATTAGTGTTGTCGCGTGGAGATTCGAGAAACGCTGGGAATTTTACACAAGGGTTTATTATTCTTAGGTGTGAAAATTGCAAAATTAATTCAGTTTCTAAAAAATTGTTTTGAAAAAAAAAAAAAAAAAAATTCTGCAAGAAGGGGAAGGGGGGTAAGACGGCGAACCTATGCTTCTAAGATTTTTCCTAGGCACTGGAAGCGGCCGTGATGGTTGTAAATGAAATCATTCCTTTTAGAAACTATCCGAGTACATTCATTTTATTTAAAATCTATCTATTTTTATCCATTTTTTATGATCTAAATTTTTCAATTGATGATGATGATGTTAACCGTTTCCGTGAATGTTGGTGGAAAGTTGTTGAGATTCTGCTCAGCTTGCTTTCAAAACTTAAAAAAAAACTGTTGGAACTCTGTTCACTAGAACTAAGGACCCAATCCCTCCCCGTCAACAGAATGATGTAGGTTATGACGTAGTCTATGTACCAACCCATGTCAGCAAAATTGCCCCAAATATTGGCCACACTTCGAATTTTAGGGGAAAATGCTGCACATTTTACACAAAGGTTTATTCGATAATTGTGCAAAAATTAATTTTGTGTCAAAAATAAAATATTTTTATGAAAATTAAAAAAATCAATTTGCTGTTCCTTGCAAATGGATTATGCGTCAAACATTACTCGGAAAACGACACCTTATTTGACCACCTGGGACTCTGGGATCCATAAAAAAAATCCCATTTGTAGCCCCATAAAAGCCCCATACTTATATCCCCACAGTGAAATCGGATCGGTCTGAAACCCCCAAAAATAGATTCTACGTTCAAAAATACTGAAAACAACAACCCACTCGACCCCAAAGCCGAAACCCGTCAAAAAAGCCCTCCCATAAACCCTTTTTAACCCCCCAGAGCCCCACGGGTTTGGGCGATCTGGCTGAAAACCTTGCGAGCACAACTAGAGGGTAAACCGAGTATTTTGTCAAAATTTCAGATGTCCAAAACGGCTCGGACGGCGTAAGGCCATTTCGTTTTTGGAATCTACCTAAGAGTCTCGAAACGGATAATGTCAGGTTTTCCGACCTCCTTCACGATTACTTAGGTTTAGGTATTATTCCAAGAATAATAGCCAAAACGAAATTAAAAAAAAGAAAAAAAACCCACAGGGTACTGCTTAGAGCCTTTGGCTAAAATTCAAGAAATATGGAACATGCTTTGCCTAGTAACGTTGCCAAGCAGAAAGAAATCGACAAAAAATCCGGAAGCTAAGCTAGACCTACCTGTACGTTTTCCTGTGGACGGACACATGTTAGTAAACAAAAATAATTTGATGTCATGCGCATAACTCAGCTTTCCGTACAGCTACACTCAAATTGGAGAAAATTTCTCCACTTTGAGTGTAGCTGTACATTTAATGTACCTTGTCTAATAAATTCAGAACTTTCCAACGAGTGGTGAACGATTTCTGTCCGATGAAAACTAAAGAAGTTTCATTCCCCCAGCAACGGCTCCGTTGTAAGCGGAAATCATTAGAAAATTTCGTCACCTATCCGCGTCACCCATCCGCGAAACGTTTTTCGGTTAGTGAGTCCAAGGATAAAGCATGTTCCATTCTAAAAGCGATTTAGACGAAGTACCTTAGTCGATTTCCACGATGAAATTTCAGTTATATTTATATAACTTGTAGACGCGTTTCGGTTGATACTATTCTAATTTCAAGCATTAGTAACTAATGTAGGTAGGTACCTACAACTGTTGAACCTACGTACTTAGTATCATTGTTTAAATATTTAGTAGAAAAAATGTTTCTTCTAGTAAGATAAATCACTAGTTTCCAACGCCGGAAAAAACCTCAAAACGAAAAAAAGTTTTACAAAGTTTTCCCGAAGATGAGCATCCGAAAATGATTGGGTGTTGAGGGAGAAACCCCAATGGTACAGTTGCCGGGCGGGAAGAATGGTCGAGGTTACTGGCATCTAGCGTAGAACCCCCAGAACTTCCTCGACGTCCGCCACTCTTCAGACGATCGAAAAGCTATCGAATCGCACTTGCGGGAGGATTCCCGCTCACAGGACTTCGCGAAAAATCATCGGATTTTATCGTTTGAACACATGAATTGAAGCGTGAGACATAAGGAAGACATCGGGGATAATAAAGTTGATTTATTATGGGAGCAGGAAACATGGCCGACACGGGAGCTCGCTCTTAAAGGCTTGCCAAGATGGTCCCAAGCTGGCTAAGGTAATTTTGTGCTCGAGATTCGACCGCCGTTTTACCTTAGACCGAAAAGGGAGTTGATCGCAATGCCCCGGCCCAGCGACAGACAGACTCCAGTTCAGTAAGTCCGACGGGAAGAGGATTACATAATGAATTAGTGTTTAAAGTCGATGAATTTCTAATCGTGATGGATCGCGTGAGGCTCGTCGTTTCTAATCAGGAAAAGCGGGGGAATTTCAATCGTAGAAAATGCAATGTAAGAGGGATAATTCTGATCCAGAAACGAGAGTGCAATCTGAGTGAAAAGGAATAACACGGGAATAGCTTCTTTTTTTTTTTAGTTGGCTCCAGATGAAAACACTCTTCAAATTAAAAGGAGTGTATTGTCGTGACTCAATCTCCCTTCCACGACACAATGCAGTTTTGGTCTAAGTCTAGTTTTGATGGGCGACTGTAATATAGCATTGTCGATGTCCCCAAACACCAACAATGTGAACGTATTTCAAAAAAAAAAAAAAAAAAGAAGAGCATCTTTGTTGAGGGATTGGAGGAGCCTCTGGCTATACGTGTTTGTTCTCGGGCTACCCGGCGACAATAGGTTTCATCTTCAGGGCAAAGACTTATCTTGTGAGGAGAAAAACTCGTAATATCCTGTAAGGGACGATGGAGTGACCCGGAGGGAAACTCATAACCCTTTCGGCTCAGCCCGAAATTGTCCGGACGGTACTGGTCAGAGGAGCCTGTCAGAAGTAAAGATGTGAGATGTTCGTTTCCCTGAATGTGGACGCGTTGGGCTTTTCTCAACTAGTGGACTGCGGACAGCCTTCGGTTAATTATGTGAACTAGGGACAGCGGATTATAGCCAAAACGAAAAATTGCAACATCCATTCAGTGGCACCCTTTTCCCAGAAGCTGTCTCCAAGCTACCGACCCCACAGGGAATTTGCAGTACCTCACCACATCATGTCGCACGACCCAATCAGCTCTGCTAGGACCTGTCTGCTGAGCATAGTCAGCTTGGCTCCACAAATGTACTTGGAACTCGTCCCACGCCAGAATCCCATCATACGGGAGGCGCTGTTCCTCCCGTTATGGTGCCAAGACAATGTGCCAAGGCTGGACAAACTGGACGAGTCTGATGACATCTACCTGGTGCTATGAGTGGGCCCGTTTCTAATGAAAGTGACTTTCTCCATCTCTCTGGGATTGGGAAGAGACGACAAACACACCGTGTCTATGGATTCGCCATTGACATTTATATGATTTTGGAAACAACCCTCCAACACACAGGAACAGAACCTTCATCTTCAGAACACTACCTATCACCCCCCTATCTTCTTCACTCTTCTCTGTTGTGCAATGATGCATGCACAACAACCGTCTGTCGAAAGTTCGGACTCATCTCAGGTATTTTTCCGCTTTAGGTTAACAACTTTGGGGCCATCCCCTGCTTGCTGAAGCCAGCCGACCCCCGACCTCTCCTCATTCCGTATGCAGGAGTTCTGAAGTCCGCGTCAGGAGACAATGCCGCAGCAAGATTCCGATTGAACCAGAAGATGAATACGTGCATTACGTACGTCTAAAATTCTGATCGGCCTCAAAACTTGACATTATACTTTCAAGAGGTCTAGATTTAAAAAAAAGATATGTCCGTCCGACGTCCGAGCCGTTTTGGGCAGTAGGAATTCTTTTAAAAATCTGTAATTTTGACAAAATATTCGGTTTACCATCTAGTTGTGCCTGCAAGGTTCTCAGCCCGATCGCCCAAACCCGTGAGGCGCTATGGGGCTGAAATGGGGCTACGGGAGGGATTTTTTTCAAGTTTTCGCCTCGGGTCGAGTTAGGTGTCGTTTTCGCAGTAATTTTGGACGCATGACCCATTTTTTGAGGTCCCACACCTGTCCAAACATTGTACAAAAAAAAATTTTTTTATTTTTTATTTTAAAAAAATGTTTTCTAAATGATACAGAATTCATTTTTTCACAATAATTATTCCACACTAAATTCAGAATTAATTTATAATTACTAACCAATATTAGAGAATAATAAACCGTCGTGTAAAATTTGCATTTTTTAATGTTTCTGTCTAGTCTTATGACCGCTAATGTACCGAGTTACTTTTCCAGCTGTGAAATTTGTTTTTGAAACACGTTTTATGTGTTGGTTAATAATTTGAATTATTTAAAACATAATTGTTTTAACAATTGTTTTATAATATATACTTAGTTTACAGATATGCATTTTAATCTTGACTCAAATTGTAATAATTTTTAATAAGACTTTTTTCTAGTCATTGTGTTCAAATGATTTCACTTAAGTGCCATTCTGTTATTTTTAGTTTTAGGTCTGCCCTTTGTTTGACCAAAAAAAAAAAAAAACCTTTACCGCGGATTCTTGTATTCTACTTCGCCCTTGAGATAGCAGCAGTATCGTACTAAAATGAGCAAAATTATGGATTTTTCTGAAAAACAGCTGACATCCGGATTTGAACGGCAGACATCCGACTGTTTCCGGATGGTTGACATAATTCATCCGATCGGATCTCCGTTATCCGGATAATAGAGAGTTCCTAAAGCCACTTTTTGCCTAACGGTGATGAGTTACGGTCGACGTAACTCGAGATTTCGCGCATGCGCGGAAATAACGGTGATAACTTACGTCCTTATGCCTAACGTCGAACGTTATTGCCGTAAAGTTACGGTAATAAACTTACGGTCTTAAGGATACCGCCGTTAATTTCGAGCAATAGAACGTAAATAGCGGCACTTTAAATTTAGCGTGACTTTTGATAAGACCGTATCTCTGTTACGGTCTTATGTGAAGTTAGCTTTTCTTTGATTCTCCCTAGACAAATCCCTTACGGCGATAAAAATTAACGTTCGACGTATCTCGGATGTTTCTTTAGGAACTCTCTATTAATTTTGGTTTTCCATCCCTAACCTGAAGTACAAGAGGCAGAAAGTTGTTCTGATAAAGACTTGATAACCGGAGATGATGAGAAATTTTTGTAGCAGCAATTTTGGGCCGTAGCTTCGGATTAAGTACAGAGGGATTTTTCGGCGAAATCGTCTGCGGTTTCTACTTGAACCAATTGATGAGCTCATTAGGTAAATTTTTAGAATCCATGACTTTTTGAGGTCGAATTGTCAGTGTTTTGGATGAACAACTGTGGTGGAGCGTCTGATCACGTTTACCCTCAGATATTGGAACTGGGGAAACGCTTTTGAAGTTGACAGGATTAATTTTACACATGTTCGTTTTTGTTGGGGTTCTCTTGGCGAGATCTATCTACTCAGTATTATTAATAAATAATTATTAGTTTGCAAAAAAAAAAAAATTTTACACATATTTAATATTTTTTCAAAAATAAAATCTTTTAAATTCTCCCTCACCACACCGCCCATTCTCTAGCCACTTACTCCCACTGGGTGGGAGTCAAGTTCAAAAAAGTAGGCAAGATATAATCGTGAATTATGAGCACGCAAACAATTTATTAAAGCTAAGTCGGTGATTTTTGGAAAACTGAGATCTCACGGATTCTTAGTTAACAAACAACACTCACATACATTTATAACCATTTTGTTATTTTACAATATTAAACGGCAGTTTCATCACAAATTATAATACTCTCCGCTACCGTTGGATGTTTCCGCATTTTCCTACCCACTTTCTAAAACTTTTTTCTTCTCACTCTAAACGTATTAAGCGTTGAGCCGGATTGAGGTAGTTACTTAGGCAAAGCAAGCCCGCCTTTTCTTAGCTTCCAACAACCGGAATTGGCTGGAGTTCAACTTCGTCGGAGAAAAGGGGGCTGCGGGTGAATGAGAAAAAAAAAATCCCCGGAAGGCGGGATTTTGTCCGAAAAAAAAAGGCATTGAAAGAATTTCAATTTATGGCCATCCCCTTAACTCCCCGCATGCCTGTAGGCTCCTCCGGGCGAAAGGCGAGAATTCCCCTATTTATGAGGCATTGAAGGAGGGGGAAAAAATTGGATTGTTCGCAGAAACGGATATTACCTACTGTATTTCGCGATAATCTCAGGTGGGGGAAAAAACTGTTGGTGTGGCCTCTAAATTTGTTGAATTTCAAACGGGAACGTTTCCTGTCGGACTCGACCGTCAGACCACAAAAGTCGAGTGAAACCCGTCGTAATTTTAAGGTTTATTGTTCACCGTCTGGGGCGCAAACAATGTCCCTCGGGACCAACAGAGTGTTCCCACGTCCGCGTGAAAAATGTCTATCCGGACCGGACGAAGGGGGTTTCCGACTTTTTTTGTCGTCTTTCTGAAAACCGCAGTTATTGTTTGACAAGAGAAAAAAAAACGTCGCCGATTTGCACTGCGAACTTGACAGGGAACGAATTACGTTCCGAGGGGGTGTAAGGGGACACATGGCGGGGATTTGCGGGATTACGCGGGTACACCGGGGAGATGACCGATCCGAGGCTGAACTTCTGTCCAAACGCGTAATCCTTTCAGATTGACCAACTTCGAATGCAAAATTCTAACGAAAGTTAAAATTTTAATAAAAATTCAACAAGTGTACACTGAGAGAACAGGTTTGGATGTGGGGCCCTTATTCGGTTGGAGCGGGGCTCTTAGATGTGGGAGCACTCGAGTTTTGATAACAGACTTGTAATTTGGGTGTGAGATCCAAGGACATTTAGAACGCACATCCAGGGCTAGCTTTGGGTACAATATCCGAAGCAATAGGTGCTACACTCTACCGTAAAGCTGATACAGCCTCTCGTATCGTTGCGCGCTCTAAAAGGCGTCCGCGCGAACCTCATCATGGCGACCATGCGGTTTCGAGAGATTTTCTTTCTTTCCTGCTCCAGCGCTCTTCGGGTTCGGACGTTCTAAGGTTCTTTCTTCATCAACTCGCCACTAAGATTTTAATTTCATAGTTTGTTAAAACTAACTGCGTCGTCTATCTCATCGTTTGTATAAACTTGTTATGAAACAAATCATCAGTAAACTGATGACGAGTATCTACACTGCATGCAGATACATCTGTACATGGATATGTCTTATGATTTTGCGAGCCTTCGATTTGTTTAATAGGTAGGTACTGAGTAATTTCATTTTGAGTTGATGGGTTGCTATGGGCTGCATATATTTGGTGATAGACGGACAAGCGTTGTTACTATGAAAAATTAAGTTGACGGGTGCAACCAATAAAAAACGTTGCATTTTTTGTGTGTCGCAAAATTTTGCAAGACCCCAGAACTAAGACATATCCATGTCAAAACTGATTGCAATGGACGAGGAAAAGTGCAACGTTTTGAACCAAGCCGGCCTCGAGTTATTTTTACGATATTCACGACGCTCCCACGCCACTCAATTTCAAATAAAATTGAATCAAAATGTCATCAGTCTTATAATTCCTACTCGGTATTGTCTGTTTCACAATCCTTCGGGACTCTTAAGGCCTTTTCAACGGCAAAAGCAAAACCCCGCCCCGTCTGTGTAAAGTTGTCTGGTTGTTACATTAATTAAGGATATTATCTATTTTTTTTCTCTCGAGGAAAAGAAGCAAACCAGCCCTGGTCGTACAATCTAATTATTCCCGTTTGCTTTAATTAATAAAGAACCTTTCTCACCCCCCTTCAACCCCGCAAAAACCGACTCCTTCGGACTAATTCTCTTCCTTAATTGCATTTTTAATCACAAGCCTGTTTACGAGTTTGCTTCAAATACTTACGTCCCTCTTTCAAAGTTTCTCTTTTCCCCGCCGTCTCAACATTTTTATATCTAACTTTTCTGTAATTGTAGCCAGATTATCGTCGTAAAGAAACGCGAATTACATTAGAAATGGCATTAAACAAGGCCGGGGGGAACTACGAAGGTACTTTAGGGTCATTTTGTAATGACAAGTTTTGCCTGATTTAATTTGATTATGGTTGTTTGATTAAGAGTGGAAGAGTAGGAGTAGGAGGAGAGTCCTATTTTAGGAGGGATCATTATTTACTGGTTAACAAAATTATGTTTAATGGCATGTTTAAGAGGTAGTTAATGGCATACCAGTGCACTGGTAGCGTCTGTCATGGAACAGCAGGTCCAGCCCCACTCACATTTGTCATGGTACATTTGCCAGCCTGCCACAAGTGGTCCCGAGAGGGGCCTCAGGAAGTGCTGCAGTCGACAGCGAGATTAGACAGACCCAATTCTCCCGCGAGCGGCCTCACCGCCTGCGACCTGGACCATCCCCAATCTCGCTGCCGATTTATCATTTCACTGACCGTTTAAATTCGTAATGTTTAATCGCAGTGCATTTTTGGTTGGCCCCAAAGACCGGGCATCCTCTGGCGACACTTTGAGGAAGCCAGGTCAGCGGGACCAAATATTTCGCGCAGGTTCGTTGCCCAGGCCACTATTGGCGACAATTCGCTTGTAGTCGCCGAGATTGGACCTTCGTAAGACTGGGAGACCAGGACTCTTTTGGTGACAAATCACATATGGAACGCCAGCCCCAGCCATCTCCATTAAAACAGCGAGCTGTGGGAGAACTGGTACCAGTCACATTTCGTGTTTGATGTCAGATACCTCTCAGCCCCATTCCGAGGATCTACGCACTCCAGGCCAACTTGACAAATCGTGCCAAACTGAGGCTTACGAATCCTCCATAACTGCATCGATATCACCTTCTAGGTCTGCAGATCGCGACACATCGCGTTATGCCCTGGCTAGGGACATTCCTGCACTCCCTTCCTCATCCGTTGAAGAAAATGGCGGCGTAATCCTAGATATGACGCTCAAGGCAATCCACTCTCTCAGTCAAGACTAATGGTCGCCTGGCCAGACTGCATGGTGCCAACTCACTAGAAGCGCTCAAACCCTCGCCCAGTTCAAGTTCCTGCACTCTGGAGGTGAAAGCGTCGTCAGGCGTTCTGAGGCAGGTTAATGCACTTGCCACTAAGTTACTGTGCCTCGATTCAGTCTCTCGTGGAGTTTAACTGCAGCAGCATCTCTTCTGAGAGGCAAGGACTCTAAGAACCTTCATTGCAGCTCTTGGTGTGGACTTAGGTGCTCCAAGGATGAGAGGTAACGCTTTATTCTGGGTGACATCAAGCTTAGCTAAGGCGGTTTACGATGCAGTAAACTAGTAGCTATGAGCCGAATTCCATAGAGGGGCGCACATAGGAAGTGAGGTGTTATTTCAAGTAAGTTTGGCCTTGACAGGAGATCTCAGACTCATACTACAACGTTCTATAACATGCTACAACGATCTTCGTTTATTTTGAGATTAAGAGAGTTTCTACTGCCTCCACAGATTTCTCTGTCTGCCATTTCACTATTTTCAGTAAATTTCCACTCGAAGAATCACTTAGACGGAAAAAGTTCTTTAGTAAAATTTTCTTTGTTCACCAAGTGTTCGAGCTTAGAGGAATATTAAACACCCGGAAACGTCCCCGTTGGAAAACTGACACGTTGAATGGTTCGCTTAACTCCTCGCTGACACTTTTGTTTTCTATTTTCCCACTTGTTAGCTCTCACCCCGGAAAACTTTCCCTTCTCCAGGGAGCGGGGGGGGGGGAAAAAAGGCCGACTCTAACGTTTAATGGCCTCCGCCGAGAGGAAAATCCAAAGGTGTCACAATTACGAGGCACTAAAGTCGCGATAATCCATTTTCCCGGGACGTTGAAAATTTTTGCGTTGTTCGCTGTGTGGTGAGGTAGTGGAGGAGGGGGGATTCGTTGAAAAGGATGTCACGAGTTGAGGGGAGGTCCGCAAAAGAATATTGGAACCGGGGAGAAAAAAAGGGAGGTGGAACTAGGCCTCATTAAAAGTTCTCAGGGCGGGACCTGATGGTGACTATTTTAATCGACCAAGCGGATCTTCGAGATCGAGTGATTTTTCATATTAATGAGCAAGTACTCGTTTTAGCGAGCAGAACACAGTTTTAACTGAGCAGAAACCAGTTTTGAGCTAGCAGACGACGAGGAGCGCCATACACCCTCAAAATGAGTAAAAAAGGAATGGGATTTGAATAAAATAAGTCAAGTAAAAAAAAACCTAATACTTTTTTTTTAAATAAATAAATTTTAGAAGGTAAATGCACAGGTAGCTTATATCTTTCGATGGTACTTCTCAGTAGGTTACATCGCTTTCGGTGTCGTTCTCGAAGTATTTTTGCACGTAGAATCCATTTTTGGGGGTCCCAGAACGATCCGATATCACTGAGGGGATTTATGGGGCAACACGTGGGATTTTAAAGGATCCCGGGAGGGCAAATAAGGTATCGTATTTCGGTGATTTTTGACGAATAATCCATTTTTCGAGGTCTCACATCTGACCAAACAATGTACAGAATTTTTATTTTTCAAAATTGTTTTCCTAATGACCCAGAATTGATTTTTGCACAATTAACCTAGAAAAAAAATAAACCCTTGTACATATATCATTTGTATCGTTTTTTCTTCCAAATTTGACCGTACTATTGCTATTCAGACTTCAGCTCACTTGTCTCAAAACAATCCTCGTAGACCCTTTCACGGACAACCACATTGCGTTTTCTTCTCCAGGTACAAATCCATTTTCACCCTCTTTCCCATTTGACGCCGCCGGAAGAACGCCAAGTTGTTGAAGTTTTCCCCTAGCGAGATTCCCCCCTCCCAACAAAAACTGGGGAATAAGGTTTTCTCCCTGGAATGAAGTTGTAAACATGTGCGTCGCTACGGGGTGTTCAAGATTACATTACAAACTACCAGAAGAAAACCCCCGAGTTGAAACGCTCCCTTTGCTCCCTTCTTATGTTTCTTCTCAGGTTAACCTCCCTGCCGAGAGAAGGCAATTTTCTCCCGGATGCGAACGCATTTAAAGTTACCTATACGAAAGGCGCCTGAAAGGCCGAACGTCGGAAACACGACGAATTGGATTACATTCAGCTTGCACTTCTTTTTTCGACCGCGAGGTGCATTAGGAAGAAGAAAACCTTCTCGAACAAGGTGAACCGTGTTGCGTCAGAACAGCCTCCGACAGCGAAAACGGGAGATGTTCAGCCTCCGGGGGATTCGCCGGGGATTTATCCGCCGATGCGAATCCGAACGGAAATACCCGAAAAAAGAAAAAAAAAAAGCTTTAGCATATACCCAAAGCCAGTCATTTGCCAGTCATTTGCTCTGCAGGAAAAGCCGCCAGAAAATTCCCGATTGACTAAATAATACAACGGAATATATGGCCATATACGGCGAAAATCGTTACAGAATTACGTGGAGTGCTTCCAACGAGAAACAAACGAATAACTACCTTTGCTTAATTATATTTGCCCAAAAATGAGAACGCTGTGATCCTATTAACACAATCAAAAACGCACCCTCGGGACTTTTAATTCCCATGGGAGTAATTCAGAATTAATTTGGAGCAAAGTTGTTCGTGCAGAGATGTTCATCAATTGTGGTGCATTTGACAACGGGAGCAGATTAAATACAAGTTCTCTTTAACTATCAGGATTATAATACGGTGCAAAGTTTTGGTGAATTCGTCTCAGAAACGGTTTCAGCTCGGTGAGAACTGCTATCAAATCTCTCAAAACCGGTTTCTCACTAAAAAATGGCGTCAGTTAGTTACCTACCCACATAAACACAAACCGCACAAATCTTCTCTTATATGTTCATGACATTATGTGGGGATCGAAAATTTGGATCGGCCTCAAAATTTGACATTTTGACGTTTCATGACACGTAGATTTAAAATCATAATATGATATTGCAGGGCACCCTTCTGAACGGATGTTGAAGGTGTACCTACATGTAAAAATTAGGAATATTGATTAGTCTAGCAATATTATTTTTGTGTGGTTGGGAGAAGGCCTCCAGCGTAACTGGGATTTCGTCCCCAGTGTCTTTGGACGAAGAGGAAGGGAGTACTTGAATACCCCTACCCAGGGCATAACACGAGCTGTCGTGATCTGCTGGCCTGGGAGGCTTTTTCTAAGCAGAATGGGAAAACCCACTATCGCTAGGCTGGCACGAAGTGTCGTGATGGCCTGTAATGGATTGGCCTCTGAAAGGGAATTCAGGGGAATCCAGCATTGAGGATGATGCGTCAACGACGAGAGGGCTGACTTCCCTAGACGAATTGTCGGCAAGGGAAGCCGGGGCTGCTGACAAAAGGGAGTCATATGGAAGTCTGATCTCCTGAAGTGTCAACGGTGTTGTTCGGTTAATGTAAGTAATACTAAACAGTCCGAACATTGCTCTGGAACTTTTTTTTCCAACATTATTTTTCCAAGAAACCCCTGTGTAACATTAAATTTTGCCTCTTCTCCCTCATAATGTCACCGTATTACAAGTTGGAGAAGTAATGAACGATTATTGCTGCCAAATGGTTTCATCCCCATTACGGGCTACATGAGATTTTCGTCAGGAGGTCGAGTGAGGTGTCATTTTCGGAGTACCTTAGGGCGTGGACTGTAAGGGTGTTCTAGTCTGATCCACAGTGCTCAGAGCCTTTTGATGAGCTGTTTGCTCCCTAGAAACTGGTTACTAATTTCACTCATTTTACAAATTTATAAGTCCCAAACATTCTACGACTTTATTAATACCACAAGTAAAGCTAAAACAGAGCGCAGTTGTTGGGTGATTTAAATTGATTGCCATTAAGGCAGATGTAATTAACAGGGTGAAGATGGCGCAGTTCGTAGAGCGTCATCATCTTGCCTGCTGATTAAGCTAAGTGCCACTTGTAGCAAAGTAGTTTGCGGATGACTCCCTCGCAGTGGAAGATTTGAGATTCGCGCGAGGAGAAATCGAGTCGTTTCCGGGGATCGATGGCGGTTTGGAGGGGTGTATGAAGAGGGGGTGGAAGGAGGGTTGTTTACCTGTATGCTTCGCGGGTTCATTACGAACAATCCGCCATCTTCGCCATTAGAACGCACTTGAAGGGCAAACCAAACATACGAGGCGACGAGCACCTTCCCCACTTATTGCCGGGAAAGGTGAAGTGGATATTATATCTGAATGGCGGGGGATGATGGGGGAAGAAGAGGACAAAATCTCGTGGAAAATATAACGAGCAATATTCCCCAAGCGGGGAGGGATGAAAAGGAGAAAATAACGGAGACGAAGGTGAGAGTGAAACAAACATTGACACTTTGAGGCCACGCGGGCACTTTGCAGGTCGGCTTCTTCAACCCAAACGCGATATTGTTTTTCGCCCCTTCCGAAAAACAAACAGAAAACGGAAGAGGTTTCATAAAGGTTTCCCATTCAAGTTCTTCACAAATGCTTCGGGTATTAAAGGAAGCTTCCAGGACCACATCGAGGGTTCTCCTCTGAATTTGCCGTCGAAAGCGTTAAAACTCGTGACAACCGACGCCGGCGAAATCATGACGTAACTCACAGGTGCAGAATTTTATCCGTAGGATTTTAACGGAGTTAATTTTAACGGATTTTTCGGTGTTTGCACGTTAACATCAAATATGTATGTGTATTATATGTATTGTCCTCTCCCTTACATATTTTTCACGAATATTCGAGAAAATCAACAAGAAAACAGTGAAAATCAAGGGTCGCATGGGTCAAAACTTAGATGTGTGATGTTACAGTAACATTAACTGTTGATCGTGAGAACCACGCTCATGACGTCAATAATAATCAGGTGGAGGAGGTACGGGAAGCCACAGTTTGGCCTTGACCACCCAACTATCTGTAGGATAGCCGATGGGCAGTTTTGTTACAACGAGTTTCGTCTAGGTGGTATTTTTAAAAATGTCCTTGATGAAAACAAAATTGTGGTAAAATTTGTACTAATAAATTTCAAAATCAAATAATTTTAAATTGGCGATAGGTATAGATATTTTTCTACCGATGGTATAGATATTTTTTACCTACATAATGGAATTTTCACTGAGATTAAAATTTAATGATTTTTATTAATGATTCGAAATCGCTATATACTTTTCCTTTGGAATCAACGATACGTACATTTTTATATTAGATATTTTATTTATTATATTATTAATTTTATTTATTTAGGTACCTATATTTATTTTATTTTATTTATTGCATCCGAGTCTGCAAGACAGAGGAAGCATTGATTTTTATTTATTTATTTTTTTTCTAAACTAATTGTAATACCTACTTACCTATTGAATGACTCGATATTGGTGATATCGATATGTTTCTTAGGATAATTTACCCTGTTCCAATATTGTTTCTATGTGAAATATCAAATCGAACGATAATCTATATAATATAACTATCCGTCACTAGTCACAGTTGACAGTAACTACCAACTAAACTGTTTAGAGAAAGCTTATAATGTCACAGTTGATCACCGGAGGGGGTACCATCCCAAAAGCGATATTGTTTTCCGCTCTACCCTCTCCCCCCCAAAAAAAAAAAAAAAAAAAAAAAAAACTGCAAGAGAGGTTTCTCATAACCCCCCCCCCCCCCCCCCCGCCCGGTGTTCTTGACAAATGCTTCGGGTAGTAAAAGGAAGCCTTCCAGGACCCACCTCGAGCTTTTCCTCCCGATTTGTCGTCCGTGAAACCGTTAAAACGCTCATTGCGTGGCGACCGTCGAGGGCGAAATCATGGCGGCCATCAAAGGTTCACCGTAAAACGGTAATTCCACCGAGTCCTCCGTTTTACGGCCCTCCTGAACTCGTAACGGTCCTCCCATCTCATCTCATCTCGCTAATTGATCCCCCTCCCCACCACCGACGCCATTTGAGGGACCCTTCACGATCTTATCACGCGAAGATAAATCGATGAGACCGCTCACCAGTGCCAAAATTAATCTCACGCAAAAACGCTCGTCTCCACTTCCATGGAAGTGCAAAGGCCTTTAAACACACCAACAAAGAAAGAAAAAAACTACCACAAACTCATTTAATAGGTACTTTTTTTGTAAGAGGGCCTGGGATATCGTTGGTATCCACTCGTCCAACTTTTTCCCCCAGTTCTTTATTCGGCTCTTTTATTCTGTTGGATGAGCTTTCAAACCCCTTTCAGGTGTAGGGAATCCATCAACGTTTTTTTATTGGACCTGGAGTGAATTAGAGACTAACAAATTTGAAAGTGCTAATGGAACGTTTGTCAGCTCATAGTGAAAGCAGGTTTGGGCGAAGGGGTTTTTGATTACAAATTTGAATTTGGTACGCTTCAAAACGTCTTTACAAATTTTGTAGTCGAAATAATTATTACGTTAGAATGAGGCGTGAAGTGGGAGTTTGGTGGGAAGGCACGTTATGTCACAGTTGATGATGTAGGGGATGCGCATGATGTCACAATGGTACAAATGAAGGTGGGTTGTCACATTAATGTGCTCCAATTTTTAGCAAGTGGAGGAGGCGCGTGTTAACACGGTTGATCGAGTTGACGATACACGTGAAATCACTCAAGCTTTTAGGACCAGCAGGACACCTATCTACTACTCATCTGACACTACAACTACACCTCTACACCTACACTCCACCTCTCAAATATAGTTTTTCCAAGCTCAATTGAGAATTTCCCAAACCTAATTGAGAATTTTCCAAACTGAATTGAGAATTTCCCAAATCTAATTGAGAATTTTCCAAACTGAATTGAGAATTTTCCAAACTGAATTGAGAATTTTCCAAGTTGAAGAATTTCTGTTCAGAGAAAATTCTTAAATTGAAATGGAAAGTTGTCAATTCAGCTTGGAAAATTCTCAATTAGGTTTGGAAAATTCTCAATTGTGTTTGGTAAACCGAAGGTACACGAACTCGGACCAATAAATTCATTAGGCATTACTTACTCAATTTCGAGTAAATTTTACACGTTGCGAGAAAGGTGCTGGGACTGAGCAAGCAGGATCACCTGATTCAGTTTTTTGATTCGGAGTGTCACTTTTCTCGCTTAAAAATGCCTGTATTAGTAGGTACTCCAAGGTGATTTCGGTGTGACTGATATCCGATGTGCTACAATTAATTTTCAAGTACGTACGTCAACATTAAATGTACAATTTTGTACCTATGTCTTGAATGGCTTCAATGAAAAAAAACTTGAAAAAATTGGGTAGGGTTTGGTGGAATTGGGTGTTCAAGTGGAAATGGTAGGATTCACAACCGTTTGTAGTTCGGTGGATGGAATCAGGAAAACCAGCTTTTATGGAGGGAGGATGAGTCGCTTATTCGCATAAATAAATACGTACCGTATAAATATTTCGCATAAATATTTTTCTGAACCGTGACATCATGGACAAAACAATCATCAATCTCCGGACATATAAAAAGGAACCCAAATGTGAAATATGCCACTGCCCCACTTCAGTTTCGTCTTGTATTGTCCAATAAGCCAGCACTATTGAATAGGAAACTACACCGATTATTATGGCTGAAGGCCAATACGCACAATGTGCGGAATATCATTAAATCCCAATGAAATGCTCTTCCGAAGGCAACTGTCAAATCGAACCGTTTTGGATTTTGGGAGACGCGTTGCCTCTCTTCAGATTCGGATTCAGAAGCCTACCCAAAATAACTGAATAAGACCGAAAAATCCAACCATATATAACGTAAGGTAGATGCGGCGAAATAGTGGGAATCCATCCTATAAAAAGACGATTTCAGACGAAGTAGTCTATTTCCACGATAAATAAAATAACAACTTGTAGACGCGTTTCGGTTTACTAAACCATCATCAGTACAATACTGTATTGTACTGATGATGGTTTAGTAAACCGAAACGCGTCTACAAGTTGTTATTTTATTTATCGTGGAAATAGACTACTTCGTCTGAAATCGTCTTTTTATCCAACCATATATTTTTTTACGTTATTTTCGCTACGGATTGACTGGACTATTACAGCTAAGAAAGAAAATAAAACTTACCAAGCGACACTTATTAGCATTTTCCTCTTACCTGCAACAGAAAACAAAATCCGATTTAAATTTGTTGGCGCGCTAACAAGGGGGCCTCGCTTCACTCGGCCACTTTATTCGGGCACGGCAAGGAGGACCTCGCTTCGCTCGCCCATTCGGGCGCACATGCCAACCCTACTGGCGGTGAAAATATCTAAAAGCCCAGACTATCTATCCGAAATTAGTGAGATATAAAATCGACTCCCATGACATATACATATAGATAAGACATACATGACATTGTCTTATATAAGTCTGCAATGGTTCAGAAATTACTTGATCCCAATTCATTTGGCCAAAAAATGACTTGTTCGTTGTGGGTGTCGAACCCCTCACGCATGGCCGGCGTGAGGCCCAAGGAGATCAAAATATATTATTACAATAAATTTATAATTTATTAATTTCCTCTCGATCCGAATTATCGACTCGATGTTGCACCGTAAACAAAAAAAAACATACAAATATTTTTGCTCATATCGGACGTAAAACTTGGCGGGGAACCCAAAACCGTCTACAAATGGAGGGGTTACCATTTAAAATGAGAAAGTAGGGCACGAATGTGTATTCGTGGGATCCGTGTCCCCTCCGTATGGGAAAGGGTGAGTTCTCTCGCAAACGCGCACAAATCAGGGTGAAATATGATATTTCACCCTGATTTGTTGTGTATTTCAAATATCAGTCTGCCCAGTAGTCCGGGACGACCCCAGTCGAGTCCGTAGGAAAACAAATCTTAACTGCATCTCTTCATGATCACATTAAGAGACATATTGACAGGGGGGGGGGGGGATCCGCCAAAAATGCGCGCACTTGCGCCCAACTTTCTCATTTCAAATGGGAACCCCTAAATTTTTCATCGAATTTGGATTTCCCAGCCAATTTTAGGTCCATTAAGGCTATTGAGCGCAATTTCTGCACGCGCAAATCCGTGGAACTATCCGTATCTTCGTTGCTTACAGTCCGATTGAGTTGGCGTATCCACTGTACCTATCCTAGCGATCCTAATTTAAATACCAATACAAGTCCCGAAAGAACGAATTCCAACGATTGGGGGGTGTTAACGACGTCGGAGTGAAAAAGAATATTCATTTATTTACTTACGGGCATGCCCAATTACATTTTAAACAACACGGCATTCTAGTGGGGGGACTGGAAGGAGCATAAATAGAAAAAGCTAATGACAGTCAGAAAAAAAGGAAGTGAAATAAAGTTGTAGGTGCTTTAGTTGAAGATACAGGGGTATCTGGCGATGGTAGATTTGAGGTTCGAGAGGGGGGAATGAAAGAAATCGAAGTTGGGATTCATGGAACGACACAGATTTGCAGTGCGTGTAATTTTTTTTTTTTTTTTTTTTTTTTTTTCAAAAATTTTTGTTTACTTTTTTTTATTCTTAGTTGTTATAGGTACCTACGTACAACTACGAATAACAACTAAAGTTTTAGTTGAAGGGCTCAACTACACTCTACTACTACTCACAACTACAACTAATTTAGTTGAAAAATTTAGTTGAGCATTTCAACTAACAACTACTTAAACTTTTAGTTGAAACTCAACTAACAACTAATAGTTGTTGAACATTTAGTTGAACTAAATATTTAGTTAACTACGCCCAACTCTTCCATCCACAAACAAAAAACACCGGAAATAGACGCAGTAAATTTCACGAGGAAATTACACTAAATTGCGCTACGGCAACTCAGGCACAACACTCTTCACCATTCAGCTCCTCGTTCACTTCTCATTTCGAACAGATGGTTTCTTGATCATGAAAACCTTGGAACATTATTAAACCTTGAAACATTATTAAACGTTCAAAATACTTCGACAGTCTACTCGCTCACGTCTATAGACGATATAGAATCTATAGACGATATATCTGATATATTCCCAGTTAGTGAAGGCTACCACCAGGAGCCCCATTGTGTGAATACAGTTGACAAGGTCCGGCCGATGGGATAAAGGAGTCCAGTGAGGGGGGACCTGAGTCGAATCTTTAATCAGGAAGCTTGTCAAAGGGGTCACTTTTTTCACCCCTGAACGGCCTCGTTCGACAATTGACACAACTATTTCGCGGCCGACAACGATGACGCTGTACGCTTTTGACGCTGTAAATTGTGTCTAGCCAAAACCTGCTGATGTCATTCGGACGTTATGACGTGAGCCAAATTGTTCTGTCACGCAGTAACTACATCACGTAGAAAAACTCCAAATCGATTTAAACTGCGGCAACTTGCGGCCTGCAGAACGAACTCGGAAAACGACCAACAGACATATAGGGTGGAGTGGGGTAATAGCGGGCCATACCTACACCTTCCGGTTTTTACTGACGCTCAACGGGTTTTCCGCTCCAACCATGCGGGTTTCCAAGAAAAAACTGTGGCGCGTCGGAAAAAACCTGCAGGTGTATGGGGGTCCCATAATTGTGTAAACGGGGTAAATGCGTTAACGGTTCATAAAATGGCGCCAAATGAAGCTACAATGTTGAAATTTCTACTGTGTGTACTCCAAGATCCAATGAGCCTTATCACTGAAAATGGAGCGAGTCGGAGCACCTGTGGAGAAGGTGCCGTTGTTTGTCTTTGGCAGTCAGTGTTTCACTATTAGCCAGAGTTTCACACATTTGCCCCACGATGCTAGAATACGAATACTCTGAGAAATGGATGCAATTTACATAATTACCCCTTTTTCCTGGGGAAATGTGTACGACCGAGGACTTGACAAAAATTGTCATTTCAAAACGATTAACAGCGGTAAATGAAAATCCTTTGGTGATATTTGAATTCAGCATTAAATAAGCTAGGTACCTACGTAAAAAATCTTTTTTGAATTACCTATAAATTTGCTATATGACGGCTGCAAATTAAGTCCAAAGTTGAACTATTGAAAAAAGCATAGGCAATTACCCCACTCCACTGTTACAGTAAGTGTAATTCAGTGTTTTCAAGTGATTTTCCGGTTTCTAGCTCAATTACATCAAACGTTTTGACGGTTATAGACACAGATTAAACTACTGGTTATAGACCACTGTGCCCTGTCGCGAATGCATAGGTTTATTATTCCAAGTGTATTTATTGGTTTATAAACCAAAATGAAGGCAGCAACGTCGAAATCGAAACTTTTTAGGGGGTTTATTCCAGCACAGCCCCTCTTTGCGCCTCTCATATTGCCCACAAGTTCTTGTTTTTCATATGTTTTGTTTGCACACCTTGAGTGTTTTTAATTATGGTTATCTTATTAATAAGCACTCTAGATTTTAGTAACGCAAACTCTAAGAAGTTCATCAACTCCCAGCACATGTGGGTCATCTTTTTCATGGAGGATATCACTTTTGGTTTATTATTCAGAGAATAATACATAGATGTGTACACGAATACATAAGTAAATCTACTTCGAAAACTAAAACTAATGCTAAGCCTAAACCTAACTCCATAGACAAAAACCTTCAAAAACCCCTCCCGTAGCCCCTTTTTAGCCCCACGGGTTTGGGTGCTTGGGCTGAAAACCTTGCAGGCACAACTTAAACAAGTTCTTTTTTGAAATCTACGCGACATGTAACGGATCTTGTCACGTTTTGAGGCCGATTAAAATTTTCGACCCCCATCACGAATAGGTGGTACATTGGTGTATTATCCACTGAATAATAAAGGAAAAACTGCCCAAAGTACATGCATATGTACGTAACTAACATAGAATAAATTGTAAGCGACGGTCTGCCTAGAAATTGCCGCCGTGTCGCGCGTTTCCGGTTCGTCTCTCTCCCGAATCCTCCCGATTTTCCATTCAATTACGATCACAAAAGGCATCAATATGCAAATACGGGAGTCCCGGGATTCACAGCGGCGGGAAGAGCTGGTGGAGGGAGCCTATCAATTCACTTCAACGGAATGGGAAGGGCTTCGTTGGCTTCAGTTTCAGTTTCCCGCCACTACGAGGAAGCCGACGAGCTTGAGGAAACCTTCTCGGCGGTTGACGGACCTTTGTTTCTCCCTCCTTCGGGCAGGTTCTTGTATATTAATTGCCCGCAGTGGCAGGTGCGGTTTTGTAAAGGCTCTCCTGTTTTCAGGAAATTTAACGGGCATCCCTCAATTGAAACGCCTTCCGGGGCACCTGGCGGGGGAGCTCGATTGATTGGACTTCCCTTTTGGACAATGAATTGTTCCAACTCGGGAAATCGACCCGAAGTCTCCCACCTTTGTTTCAATCCTGACGTTTAAGTTGATTAGGGAAGACCCCCGCGCTCAAATATCGACATCGCCGAGCAGGTTTTGCCTCATACAGTATGTTTTCGCAAGGAGGGGGGCTCCTCCAAGGAATTTTCGATAGCCCTTTCCGAACCCTCTGAAGCCTGCGGAAGAATTCAATTTTGCTATATTGCCGAAGGGCGTATTAAGGCTGAGTTGATTAGTGAACGTAGAAGGATGGCGGCAGAGTACTTTGTAATCCAGGGTTCTCTAGTCAGTTATACCTAATATGTATAACCATAATAAACGCCTGGTGAAAGCAGAAGTGGAATAAGTCCCAATTTTCTCACCGTCAGGCCACTAGTTGGGCGTCCTACTAGTTGGAGTGAGGGGAAACTGGTGCTGAGGAGATGCTGATACCCAACACGATATGACCACGTTTGCCACCAGATGCACATAATCCATCGTTAAGGTCAATATCGGGTACCTACCTGACTGATCTTGAAGTATCACCCACGGAGTTCATCCCCAGTTCGGAATCCCTCTCTCACGCTCACCACCGCCTTGCATGAATAAATATTTTCATTCCATCTCGATCCACTCCGCAGCTATCAGCTTTCCTCTGACGACGCAAAATACGATATTACCGTCTCCACGGCGTTTCAACCCAATCAGTTCCCCAAACCCCCACCCATATCCGCCAGCCTCGTTTCTTCGGACGTTCAGGTACCTCCATCGCGGTTAACTGCAAAAATATACACGAGGTTATATAACTGCACGCGTTTACTTTCGATCTCGGGGAATATTCCATTTTGTATTCATGCGGGTATATTCCTTATCTCGGGAGTTCTTCGTCAGGGAAAGGAACCGAATGGAGCTGATAAGGAACCAAAATAAACCGTCATTTCCTTCTCATAATAAAAATGGCAGAAATGAATTTTCATTCCAGAATTCGCAACGTAACTGAAGATTCGGTGGGATGACGTTTTGGTCATGTAGGAGATTGAAAATTGATTGCTGGATGAAGCGAAGGGGTTCATATCAGGTTTTAGAGGAATTGAAAACCGGTTTGGGACAAAGCAGGTGGTTCGAATAATGTTAGACGTAACGCAATGAAGTTGAAAACGAGTTTGGGACGAAGGAGGATTTCATGTCAAGTTTGAGGGGAATTGAAATCCGGTTTGGGACAAAGGAGGTGATTTGAAACATGCTAGACGTGACACAATGCGGTTCGAAACCAGTTCAGGGAGAAGAAGGGGTTCGTATCAGGTATGGAAGGAATTTAAAACCACTCTGGGACGAAGGAGTTGATTTGAAACATGTTAGACTTAACGGAATGGGGTTAAGGAAAGGGTTCATAAAATGAAAATATCATGAAGATATTATCAGGTAGGTATGGAAGGTTCAGGAAATCGGTTTGGTCGAAGGAGGTGGTTCAAATACGGTTTCGGGTGTATAGACCAGTCCCCAGTGGATTGAAAGAAGGGGGAACATACTCGTGCAAGATAGTGTGCAGAAGTTTTAGACCAACAAAATATCAAAAATGGTTGTTTTGAACACTGCTACATCACAAACCTGATTTGACCGGTATCACCCCAAATTCTACTTCACTCCAAACCGGTTTTCAATGACTTCGCAACGTGAACCCAACTACCTTCCACGCCCCAAACTGGTTATGAACACCCCTGCTATATAAGCCAGTCGCCAGAGGGTTTGACTCGTGCAGGATATATTGTAGAAGCTTTTTTTTTACATTGTTGTTAAGGGTCTGAACAACAAAATATCAAAAATGGTAGCAAAATTTTTGCTGGGAGAACTTTGTGCGGCCAGTGTTTTTGGGACATTTACCAGTTTTTCACCAATGACTCGAAAACTAATCATCGCAGAGAAACCCTGGGGTGTTTAAAACCAGTTTGGGGTGTAGAAGGTGGTTGAGATCAGGTTGCGAAGGCATTGAACACCGGTTTGGAGTGAAGTAGAGTTTGGGGTGATGCCAGTCAAATCTGGTTTGTGATGTGGCAGTGTTCAAAACACCTCTTCCGTGGCCTCCTCGTGAAGCACCTTTCTTGATAACCCCACGATTTTTTAACACCAATTTCTTCTGTCACACTACTTTATCTCCACAGCAACAACCCGAGGAAACCAGGTTGAACAACCTGTTGAACCGCGCAGTTAATCAGGATCAGTGGAGCATGAGCGTCCGCCGGCCTCGCTAACCCTTTTGCCTTCACTAATATCCCCACCTTTATTACCTTGTCTTCCCCCACATCTACTTCCACCAACAACTCCACTAAGCCGGATCCTATTTTTCTGCCCAAATTGGTGTTTCAGGTTGTACAAAACTGCCATTCAATTCAGTCAGAGAACAAATTCTAAATGCAATTTCACGTAGATTTGAAGGTTACCTACTTACATAGGTAGGGCGTAAATTTACGCCCTACCGAACAAAAAAAAAAAAAAAAAAAAAACGCTGCAAATTTTACACAAGGGTTTATTATTCTTTGATATAGGTTACTTGTGGAAAAATTATTTCTGTCAAAAGAAAAAAATTTGGAAAAAACATTTTTTGAATTTTTTTTTCAAAAAACTTTTCTTTTTTTTTTTTGTCAAAAAAATGTTTTTTCAAAAATTCTTTATTTTTTACTCGAAAAATATTTAGCCTCTTGGGATCCTTCAAAAATCCCATTTTTAGCCCAATGAAAGCTCTATAGATCGCAACAGTGAAATCGGATCGTTCCGGGACCCCAAAAAAAGGATTCTACGTCCTACCTCGATCCCATACCCAAAAGCCTTCTAAAAAATCCTCCCATAGCCCCATTTTAGCCCCATAGCGCTCCACGATCGGTCTGAAAATCTTGCTGGCACAACTAGATGGTAAACCAAGTATTTTGTCAAAATTTCAGATTTAAAAAAAAAAAAATTCCTACTGCTCAAAACGGCCCGGGCGGCGGACGGCGGACGGACATTTCGGATTTAGAATGTAGACCTCTTGAGACGGATAATGTCAAATTTTGAAGCCGATCGGAGTCGTCGACCCCCGTCGCGAAAACATAGGCGTATTATTCCTAGAATAATAAACCAAAACACTGCAAATTTTACACTAGGGTTTACTATTCTTTAATATAGATTACTTCTTCAGAAATTTGATTCTGTCAATGAAAAAAATAACCTTTTTTTCACTTTTTGTCCTAATTTTTCGTTTTTTTTCTTTTTTTTCTTTCTTGAACTTCCTGGGATCCTTCAAAAATCCCATTTTTAGCCTCATGAAAGCCCTATAGATCGCAACAGTGAAATCGGATCGATCCGGGACCCCGAAAAATGGATTCTACGCCTAAAAATACTTTGAAAACGACACCTAACTCGATCCCATAGCCAAAAGCCTTCAAAAAGCCCCTCCCGTAGCCCCATTTTAGCCCCATAGCGCCCCACGGGTTCGGGCGATCGGGTTAAAAACCTTGTGGGCACAACGAGATGGTAAACCGAGTATTTTGTCAAAATTTCAGATTTTTACAAAAATTCCTACTGCCCAAAACGGCCAGGTAAGATCATGGCATGCTCCAGTTAATTCGTTATAATTGACACCAGTCGATTCTGTGGAAATTGAGAAGTACTTACTAAAGCTTAATAAGCCCACATAAGGCCTAAGCACTTATAATTTTGGTAGCATAACCAATTCTAACACAACATAATAACAAAAGGCTTAACTAAAGCGGAGGCGTCTTTCGGCGTTGCTCCCGAGCCGAAAGCCAAACCAAATCGCGTCCAATCCAATCCAAAACAGTTCAGTCCGGATCCAGGAAAGCCTACCAAAATCGGCGTCAGTACACTCAAAAAGGGTGATTTGGGGTCAAATTGCAGCCATTCGGCCTACGAAACAGGGAGGGCGTCATTTCGAACCAAGTTTTTCCAAATAAACGTGTTGTGCAGCTTCAGCCGCGTGGCATCATTCAGCAATTTCATTCAGGTAATAATATTATACTATATTATAGTCTTTTTTGCGATGTTTTTCCAAAAATCGATTTTTTCATGATGGGGCCCCTTTTAATGGTATCATCGTGTTAAAAAATTGAGAAGTCAATCAATTTCTTAAAGCGACCACCAGAGGGCTCTTCGAGCGCAGACCCCATCGAACGCGTACCACACCTCTCCTGGGGTTTGTCAACAGGAAAGGGGGCACCCACGTATACGTCAACAGCGGTAGGATAACAGATGCGGGGGAATGGTTGGGGGGTTTAAGGCGAGAAGCGAAATATACGGGCCGGGGTGAAAAATAGGCCGTGAACCTGACTAACGGCCTCTGGGTATAAGCCAGGGAAACCCCCAAGGTTCCGCCATTGCCAAGATTTACCTCCCAACCACCAAAGAGAAGAAGGGGGGGGGGGGGGGGGTGGCAGGAGGCGGGAGACCGGAACGATTAAAACGGGACGATAACAAATCAAAATAATCAAATCCCGATGTCGATTTCGGCGATAAAAAGGGAGAGACCAGGGCCAGGTTTGGGGGATATTCGATATGCTTCCCAAAAGCAAGTAGGTACTGAGAATCGCCTAGGGATGGGTATCAAACAGCAAGCTATCGATATTCGGAATCGATAACATGGTATGTAGTTTTGATGGGCCATATTTTTTCATTAACAGTTTCTCATACAATATAATATATTGTATGTAAGTATATAATACTTAAGAGAAAATGATAGAGACAAAAATATGCCCTAAACTCATCGATAAGTCAACATTTATCGATATTTTTTCAATTCCTTTCTTTCAACTACTTCAAACAACTTTAAACTTCTGCAGGTACTCACGATAAACATATTTTACAAATAATAACTTTCTAGGTGAACGGATTTCCATTAAAAAAAAAAAAAAAATCTGTAATTTCTAAAGAAAAAAAGCCTAAAAACTACAGACTCTTAAATTCATATTAAATATGAAATACCAAAACCGATGTTACAATAAATCGATAGTATATTCTATAAATCTTGATATATCCTTATACATATTATATATAAATCTGTATAGGTGTTTATGTACTATCGATATATCTTTATATATATATTATAAATCATAATAGGTGTTTATGTAAATATAATAGATTATATATTATCAGAATTTAATAATATAATATATTATAATATATATTTTAAATATCTAAACAACTCTTACAATACAACAAATACATAGGTAAATATATATAATAATATATCGATAATCCATAAATAAATCGATATTCTTTAATTCCATTCTTTCCTACCTCAAAAAGATGGATTTAAACTTCTGTAGGTACTCATGATTAACGTAGGTATTTTACGAAAGAGAGCTTTCTGAATCAACGGATTTCAATTTTTTTTGTAATTTCTAAAAACTAGGAGATGAATCTCTGACTAACATCAAACACATTAAGCTTCTTGAACATCAGGTGCACTGAAGTCAACAAAACAGGCCCAAACGCAAGCCTGAGGTGCATCAAGCTGGAGAGCGTATTTATGGCGTCGGCCTCTGCGGAATCCACTTCAAATTTTGCTCTCATCCAAGAAAGCTTTGGTCACAAAGTGAGTCTCGAGGCAGCAAAGAGAAGAGCCGAGTGGGACTATCCATAGCAATCCCTGCACGTCAGATTTTCACTCTCTGCTTGCAGGTTGATAGCCATTGCACTCCCGTTGCTGCCAAGGCTCGTAAAGTGAACTCGCCAATTCAAACCCTAACGCTATCTCCGATAGATAGTATACTATCTAACTTCTGTATACTATATATAGAAGTTATGTGTTGCGAGGGAACCATGGGACCCATCTCCATTAACATTTCCGTCCAATCCGTACCAGTTAAGGCAGTCCATCCCTGGACGAAGTCTCTCTTGTTCTCAATTCATCCCCAGCTTAGCACCAACTTGCAAGCCTTGGACAAGTCTGGAAGCCTTGGAATCCCTTATCCAACTTGGCACCCTATTGACATGCCTTGGAAATCCTTAGATAGCTTGGGACATTGGAAATCCTTAGATAGCTTGGGACGAGCAGAGACTAGACGTATTCACCGCAGGCGCGAATGGAGGAGTGGTGTGGTATCGGTTGGTTTTAATTTAAGGAGTGTTGTGGTATCGGTAGTGAAGTGGTCCTTTTCTCTGGTCCAAGGAGTGCAATGGCTAAACCCGGAGCCGAGAACTGTTGTGTGCCACAATTGATACAGTTCACGGTAGTATTTTTTTAACGTCAAACTCAGATTTAATGAATTCATGAAAGCATTCCTGCAATAGTGACTCCCAGTCCCTCATCGTATGAATATGAAACTATCGAATCGACCCGCTGTTTGCTCTCGTCCCTACGAACATTACGAGATTAAATGTTGAGAGTTCGGACCCGAACAAATAACTTGTTGTCCCTCCATCAAATTAGAGTTTAATTCAGAACTAGACCGAAGTGACGGTAGCTGGTAGGGGAAGGAGGGGATCGGAGGTTGTTCGGGAATCGGCAAGGCACGTAGAGGAGCAAACATTTCACTTCGGGGGACGTGGGGAGCTTAAAGCCCAAAGGTGGGGGGAGTGGTGGAGGGGGGAAGCAAATGTTTGAGTTGGCAGTTGATTGGCTTGCGGCCTTTCTTGAGCTCAAGACCTACTTCTGAGGGGCCTTTCCAAAGTACGGTAAGAAGTCGGCCGAAATTGGGAAATGAACAAAGAAAATCGAAAGGGCTTGGAGGTTAGATTTGAAGCGTCACACTCAAGAGGCCTGTTGCACAATGACGATGACGGCAATGATGGAGGTGAAATTTCCTCATTATTACGAAAGCCTGGAAAACAGTAACAGCAAGCAACACTCAAAAGTGCGCTGTCCATCCGTGGAACCGCCCACCAGGGACGGTTTAGAGGATCTATGCTGACATTCCCGGCCCATTTAAAGGCAAGATATTCCTGCTGGCCATCGAAGCCTACAGTTAATGGTCAGATATCTAAATAGTGAGAAACACAATTGCCAGTGAAACGATCAAACAATTTAACTAACCGTGAAGCCAAGTCGACAGACACAAATGGTAGCAAAAGTTTTGTTTGGAGAACTTTGGCGGCCAAAAAAAAACCTCACTGTTTTCGGACATTTTGCAGTTTTTCAACTATAAGTCGAGAACCAAACGTCGCATAGAAAACTCTTCAAATACATTGAAGAGCATAAACTTCTGCATCGCATAAGCCATGGATTATGTGCTTTAATTGTGCACAATTAAACGTCAAAAATAACCAATTTTTTCCATATTGGCTGGAAAACAGGATTCACTCATGTTATGTAACTTATGAATGGCTAATGCAAATAAATTAGCTAAAATGTAGGTAAATGAAGGTTTTTGGAGCTGCTCAAACGTAGTTTAAAAAAATATTTATTGGCGCAAACGTAGGATTTACAACCGGCGCAAACGTTGAGGAATTTTTCAGTAAATTTTCACCCTACTGGTGCAAACTCATCTACCGGATATTTAGACTTTTGGATACCTTCCTCATCACATACGAAAGAGCTCGTAAGCATCATAGGTGAGTCACTCGCAAAGTTTCAAGAGGTATAGATTCCAAAAACGAAATATCCGTCCGCCGTTTTGGGCAGGATTTTTTTTTTTTTTTTAATCTGAAATTTTGGCAAAATACTCGGTTTACCATCTAGTTGTGCCCAAACGTTTGCAACCACGTTTGCGGACACACCTGTCGAAAAGTAAGAGCACCGTGCTCTCAGCGGACAAGGGTGCTTTTACTTGTGAGCTATTTAGGCCAGTCAATTAGTGCCTACACTAAAAATCGCTAGAAAACAGCTAGTTTTTTTTATGTTGTTAGGATCACTCCCAGTAGTGTTTACCCAAGTTTGCAGCTTCGAAAAATCTGAGCTGCGTGACAGTCGAAAAACCTCAAAATGTTCGAACTTATTTTGGTTTTTGGATTACCTATATGTCCGCAGGGGTGCATCCTACAAAAAAAAAAAACAACAACAAAAAACATGTTTCATACCTTTTTCAAAGCAGACAAAATTTGCTAACTTTTGAGACTAACCGTAGCTCTGTAGGTTTAATAGTTTCCGAGATACAGCTTTTGATACACGGTATCAAGGCTGACGAACTGTGTCCGCGAGGAGCACGAATCTTCGAAAACAAGAGATTAGGTCGTCCGCTGGCAACACGGAGCCGATCGCCCGAACCCGTGAGGCGCTATTGGGCCACGGGAGAGGCTTTAAAAGGATTTCGCCAAAGGGGTCTCGTTAGGTGTCGTTTTCGAACTATTTTTGGACGTAGAATCCATTTTTGGGCAATCCCAGAACGATTCAATTTCACCTTGGGGATCTATTTATTAGGGTTCCACGGGGCCACAATTGGGATTTTTGAAGGAACCCAGGAAGTCAAATAAGTGTCGTTTTCCGAGACATTTTGGGCGCATAATTCATTTTTTGAGGTCCCATATCTGTACAAACATAGTACAGAAAAAAGTCTTTTAAATTTTTTTAAAAATATTTTTTTAATTAGATTCGGGATTTCATGACCACTTGGATAAATGGGGTTTGGTTCTCAAGGGTTGGTCCAGGGTTGGGCCAACCCAGTATTTTTTTAATGTCACGGAATTAATTTTTGCCCAGTTTTTCAACATCAAAGAATGATAAACCTTTGTGTAAAATTTGCCCCGCGGATTGGCACTATGCGGCTACAACTAGAAGAAAAATCGAGTATTTAGTAAACATTTCTGATTTTTTTAAATATTCCTACTGAGAATTATTTTAAAAAAAAAACCTTCTGAAAATTTCTGTTTTCCCTCCAAGTGAATACAAGTCGTTCAAGTCGAACTTTCCTCGTAGGTTTTGCTTCTTGCTCCGCACAAAAGGAAATCTCTACGAAGCAACCCCTTTCTGGTCGGTACAGGATCCTAAATGACACTTATAAAGTGCACCCCTCCCCCGCTGAAGCTCTTCGGTGTTCTCGGAATTACCGCCTAACGTTCAGTTTAACACACCTCTTGCATTAACCAAGTTTCTTAGCAATTGTTACACCTTCCTCGGCATTGCCGTTGTTCTTTGCCGCTTCCGGTGCAGTAAAAGGCCGAATAAAAGTTCTTCTCAGGTTCTTCTACTAGTGGAAGTTTTTTTTTTTTTTTTATGGATTGATGGGTGAATTTTGTACAGAATTGGTTCAAATTGTGCGGTAAAAGGCCTCAGGGCTCACTGTGGCCCACAGTCTGTGGGTCGGCAATAACTTCGCCTTGACATAAACCAGACCCTCGTCCCGCATTATCTCCGCCCTCCGCCGACAGGTAGCGCCGGCGGACCGCATCTCGCAAATATAAAATGCGGGAAGGTGCATTATCTAGATTAAAACATAAAAGTGATTCTCGTGGAAGTAATACTCCCCGCTCCGATACACCGACGTACTTCACAACCCCATTTTACCTTTTCCATTTAATATTATTTTCCCTACAAGCTTTTCGTCATTTCTAATATTACCTGGTTGATGCAACCTTCGTTGATTATAATACATATTAAATATGTATTATAATCAACGAATTTTGTGTTAGTAAAAGAAAAAGAAAGTGACATCTCTGGCCTGTTTCACAAAAGCTTAGTAACTAATAATTCAAGCACAAGTTAGTAAATTTTTCTTACAGTACAGTAAATCAGTAAATTTTAATCAGTTAGTAAATTTTTCTTACAGCACGGCCATATGGTGTTCAGATCTGCCCGTTTCAGAAAAAAATTAGGTCGAAAGTTTCTCGACGAATTTTCATGTTTTCGGTGTGCTGAAGTTTGCCTACAAAAAAAAAAAAAAAAAAAAAAAAAAAAAGCTGCAAATTTTACAAGGGTTTAATATTCTTTTACATGAGTTAATTGTACAAAAATTAATTCTGCGTAATTTAGAAATATTCTGAAAAATTAAAAAAAAAGTACAAGTTTGCAGTTGCAAGTTTGCAGAGAGGTGAGACTTGAAAAAAAAAAAAAAAAAAAAAATTTGCGTCCAAACCTACTCGGAAGACGACACCCTTGTTTGACCACCTGGGATCCTTCAAAAATCTCATCTGTAGCCCCATAGATCCCCACGGCGAAATCTATCCTAGCGATTTTGTGGAAAAAGGGCGAAATTTATCCTAATTTTCTCCATCAAACTTTTAATCATGTAAACTCAGTAGAATATGAATGGAACACGATAAGAAAGCGTCTGGCGCTAGTCAGGACTGAGTTTCTATTAAATAGAATTTCTATTAAATTGCACTTTTCCAAATTTTGGAAAAGTGCAAAAAAGTCGCTCTCTTTCAGCGCGCTCTAGCAGAAGTACCGTGCGCTCAAACATTGAATGTGACCAGAGCATTTCGAAGGGAAATTTGTCTACTTTCAATCGGTACGTGGTGAGGAATACGCTACGTTGCAAGTTGTTCCAAGTTACAAGAAATTTAGTGGAAAAAGTGCGAAATTAATCCCAATTTTCTCCAACTAACTTTTAATTATGTAATCTCTGTAGAATATGAATGGAACACTATAAGAAAGCGTCTGGGGCTAGTCAGGACTGAGTTTCCATCGTTTTTATTTTTTGCAAACTTCAGATTTGGGTTCAGCACAACGAAAAGCTTAGGAATCCGCGAAAAAAAACTTTCCACCCATTTTTTCTGATCAAAACTACCGTAATATACATATTAATAGCCATTTAGGGTGAGTCATATTAATATTAAGTCATTGAACATACCTAGTCCAGTTTGAACCGAAAAAGGGGATAGCGTGACGTAATTCCCGACAAGCTGGAAATCGTTTCAATCTCTATATTAAATATTTCTATATTCTAAATTTTAGGTCTGAAAATAAGTATCCTGAGTGTGCACCACCATAGGAGGTCTGCGGTTTTTACGGCGGCCAAAAAACCTCGAAATTGTCGAAGTTGTTTCAGTTTATCGCTGATAGCTCCCAAATGAAGCACTTTTTCAATATCAACATAATATATCAATAATTTAAAGATGAAGCATGATCTTGCTCGTTACCGCACCAAATTGGGAATCCTGTTGGACGCGTTTACAGAATCTGTCGAGCCAATTTTTGGGGTCCAAACTCTGCCCAAAATCGTACGAAAACATTAAATTTATTCTTAAAAACACATAAAATTAGATTCTTAAATTTTTTATTAAATAATTTTTTATCTACATAAATTAATTGTTGTGCTATTTACTTACCAACATCAAAGAATAGTAAACCCTCACTTAAAATTTGCAGTGTTTTATTTTTAATTCAAAGTAATGTTTTATTGTTATAATATAACAATATATTATATTTGTTGTGTGTGTGTGAGGGTGTGTGTGTGAGGGTGAGGGTGTGTGTGTGTGTGTGTGTGCACAATTTGTAAAGTTTATTATTATTTCACAAGAGTTTATAAACTCTTGTGTAAGACTAATGAATGACACAACGAGTTACTCTTGTGTAAAATTCGCAGCGTTTTTTGTCAATCCCATCGTGTCAAATGGTTGCTATAAGAAATTTTACTAGCGGAAAAGTCAGCTT
Source organism: Pilophorus perplexus (assembly GCA_955831195.1). NCBI lineage: Eukaryota > Metazoa > Arthropoda > Insecta > Hemiptera > Miridae > Pilophorus > Pilophorus perplexus. The sequence continues at coordinate 16,757,096 of OY037014.1, forward strand.
TTTCCGTCGAAGTGTTTCGATTCCTTCGCCCTTTCGAGAATATTGGGGCACTAGTGTCGCTCCCACAATATGGCCTCCCCTTCCCCCGCCACTCAGCGCTCTCCTCAGTATATCAGAGTCCCAACCGTTATTCTCACCCTTCACGTACGAAGTAATTGGTCCCCTTGATTTACCGTCAGTGTTTGTGACCCGTCCCCAGCCTCCCAAGTCGATGGCTTCCTATCTTTCTTGATTAACTGCGTTAATTACTGTTAATGCCTCCGGGGGAGGGACTTACGACCTCCCACGGCGTCCCCCTTTTCTCATCGCTCGTTTCCCGTCATTTTACTCTTCGTTAACGACTCATTTCGTTACGTTTCGTTCACCCGAAGGCTCCACCAGGTTTGATATTCCAAAAGCGAAACCAGTTGGGGGATTTTATTTTCAACTTTATTAATTTGCGTATCTCGCTTGTGTAACTCGTGGGAACAAGTGATCCTATACAGTCGACAAAGGTGTGCCTATCTCAACGTCGCGAATATGCTCCGCCAGCATGTTTCATCAGCCCCATTTAATGAAACACGAGGACGTGATAGACACCCTACGCTGCTCGGTAATTGCTTGCCGGGCTATCGGGTGACAGGCCCGCCCTTCAGGTTCAAATTGATGCCGCCATTATTCAATGGAATTAATATCGCAGAGGGCTTTTCCCCCTTTTCCACGAGGCGGGAAAAGCAAACGTTGGTCGGGAGAGGAAATCGGCGGACGCAAAGTTGGGGTGGACCATCTTTTAGTTGGGAGGGGGGTATGAATTTTCTAATAAATTCCGCGGAGCCGTTGAAAGCGGAGATTTCCAAATAAAAGCTGGTCCGACGATTGGTTTTGACTGTGCGGTCGTAGAGATGATGTTTCAAACAATATATAAGCAACAACAATATAAGCAATTATATTGTTATTATAGCAATTATATTATATGTATGTACCCTTATATTAGGCCAGTCACATAATTCACAAAAAAGGACGCCAAACTAGTGGCCTGACGGTGAGACAAGTGAGGATGCTGAACTGGTGGCCCAACGTACGACAATTGAGGATGCCTAACTAGTGGCCCAACGGTAATATAGGATCCTATATTATAGGACACAGACCACATGGCAATGTAATATACTATATACATACCGCCATACCATTTAATATAATATATAATCATATTATGGTGTATATATTTTCAAGTAACACAGGGAAAATTAATTTTGAGGGAGGAGCCACTTTTGGGAGTCAGCCAATAGTGGATCCTCTGAAGGAGCCACTATTGCGATATAGATGTTCCAATAGTGGCTCCTCAAAACCCAATAATGGCTCCTACTTTTACAAGGGAAAGAGCCACTATTGCGACATGGGTATAAATACCATGTAATATATGGTGTATGGTGTATATACACCACCGTACCATCTTGTCACACATCCTCGTCTCCCTTCCCGCGTAACGTTGTCGGGCAACTAGGTCATGGCTAAAAATTGTTTTTCCGTACAATGTTTGGACAGATGTGGGACCTTTAAAAATGAATTATGCCTCCAAAATTAATCGGAAAACGACCACTTATTTGACCTCCTGGGGTTCTGAAAAATTCCCGTTGGAATCCCCATCAAGCCCCATAGATCCCCACGGTGAAATCGCATCGTTCTGGGACCCGAACCCTACAGCCTAAAACGGCTCTAACGGACATTTAGTTTTTTAAATCCACACATCTAGAAACGTACAATGACAAATTGAGAGGCCGATCAAAATTTTTGACCTCTGACACGAATACATTGGTGCATCTTTTCAAGAATAATAAACCAAAAGTAGTAAAACTTCATTTTCAGATTCCACCATGTCGCTCCCACTCAAGCGGGTTGTTCACTCTTTTTTTGGGGGGTGTGCAATACAACGCAAAAAGGAACGCCAAGAGAGGAAAGTTGAATGTTTCCCTTTTGGACGTACCTACTGCAGGAACGGAAAAGCCACCCTTTAATTATTACCTTCTAAAACCAACCAAACCGACCTTCCCAACCCCAACCTGACTTCTCGCCCTTTACCAACCCCCTCGTGCAAAGTTTAATTCACTCTCCCCCCCTAATTGGGTTTACACCTCATCCCCTCAAAACTGTCCGACCCGCCTTCTATTAATAACAATTATCCGAATTCTGGCGGAGGGGGTATGAAGGGGAAAGTTCCATGAGTCAGTCAAGAACGATTGGCAACCAACCACAAAGCATCTGACAAGCATCTGACGTCACCGTTTTCTCTCCCCCCCCCCCCCCCCTTAAATACCACCAGCCGTAGGCTCCAAGCAAAAAGCATCCAGGGGTCCAGGGAGCTCGCCCCCTGGCGAGGCCCAAAGGGCCGAGTTTTTTTAATCTTTCCCGTTATTTTTTCAACAAATTGAATTCCACGGAGGCAATATGATGCGTTAGCGAATCCTCCCAAAGTGGTATTTTGATTGGAAGAAATGTAAACACGACCCATTGATTGGAATCGAGTTTATCTCCTATCCCTAGTTGGAAATATCGGTTCACCAACGCCCACACCGCAATAAAGACATTTTTCTCAACCTTCGCAACAGACGGGAATCGGAAGCTTTTTATGAACCATTAACGACGACATTCGTGAATGTTCTCAGGTTCACAAATTATGAGAAGCCATAAAACTTTCACGTCACTGTTGTAATCGTGAAAGCGTGGAAAATATAAAAAGGTCAATTCGACCTGCCACCTTAGTAAGTAAGTGTTTCAAAGAATTTCTGAACTAGGTACCATAACAACCACAATAATAACTGAATAATTAGTATAAGTTGGATGATTATCATAATTATGATACTTGTTGGCAGAGTTAAATAAAAGTCGGGAATTCTAACAACTTGATTTATTTGGAACGGATCGTAACTGCGTAATTAGAGCACTCGAGAGACAACTGTTGTGTGATGCAACCACCTGTTACAGGTGGTTGCATCAGACTGCGCAGAGTAGTGGGAGGAAGAATATGTAGCTACGGATAGAAAAAATTGGCTAATACCAATTAATCAATGTACGGCTGGATTGCTTATCCAACAATCGCCCTCAATTCTGCCTTATAATAAATGTTAAGAAAAATACTAAGTAAAAGTATTTCGGTAAATTTCGATTTCATAACAGTTTTTCAAGTTTCAACTCATGAGAAGAAACAAAAAAGAATTGATAAGTCATACTCAATTCCAAAATTATATCAACGGATTTCATTGATTAGATAAAATAAATTAAACATGAGTTAATAAACGTGAATATTCTATACCTAACGTATAGAAGGCAAAACAATTTTCAAAGAGAAATACAAAACTTTTGTATCCAATCAAAAGACATCACAAAATTAATAATTTAAATTTTTCAAGCACACACCTAGCTGATTGCGTATTTCTACGAATTTAGGTTTAGGTAAGGCTTTGGTTAAACAATCGGCTATTTTTTTTTCTGTAGGAATGTAAATTAACTTAATGTTATTAGACATCACATGATTCCTAACGAAGTGATACGGAACATCGAAATGTTTAGACCTTTTGGTCTCAAAACTTTGAGCAATTTTAATACAGGACTGATTGTCCTCGAATATTTCAATTTCAAGGCTTCGAAAAGACAAATCGGTAAGTAAATTCTTGATAAATAGATTTTCACAAACACAATCGGATAATGTTTTACGGCAAATCCGGTTACACTTACTCGACCTATATCATTGGCAAAATCAGCATCGGCATAAGAACAAATTTTAGAAATAGGCTTTGATTTTCCAAATTTCAGACAAAAATCTCTTGTTCCTTTACGGTAACGAATAACATTTTTCAGGTAGTCCCAATGAACTTGACCATAGCAATTTTGGAATGTGCTAAAATATGAGATACAAAAACATAAATCGGGACGAGTTCCCATCATTAAATACATCAGACTACCACTTAATTCCTTGTAAGGAGCTTTAAAATTTTCATTTTCACATTTCTCTAAATAAATTTTAGGTTGCATTGGTATCGGCTTAGGCGTACAATTTTTCATATTAAAGCGTTCAATCAATTTTTCAATTAAGTAATAAACGCGTAGGTATGTGAAGTTTTCAGTGTTTTTAATTTAATTTCTTCTTTTACCGTTATTCTTAACTTCAATTCCACGTTAATTTGAAAAAACAATTAAGAATCAATTTCTATCTCTAGAAAAATTGGTAGGTATTTTTTAATTAGGTGCCTACCTGACATGATTTTTTTTTTTTTCAACTATTAAAAACGAGTTTAGTTTACCGTTCAAAGTAGTATAGGTAAGCAATGGTTGGAGCCCTTCGTACTGCAAGTTGCAAGTACTGCTTGTACAGCAAGATCATTCGTCATTCGTTCTTTCGTCCCCAAATTTCTTCCCTAACTTCTAACCCAACTTGAATTGCAAGATTTTTAATCTTTTCTACCAAAACTTCAAGTGACAAAAATGTTGAGGTTAGTAGTACCAATCCACAATGCCTATTTTTCCTTCATTCACAATAATAACATTTTTCCTTGTATTGTCAAACATTTTTTGATGAACTTAAATGATGTAGATGTGGGCCAACAAGCAGGTAAGAAGGGCACAATATAACCAAATTAAGACTTTCCGCCAAAATGAACTCCCCTCAAAAATCAGGGTTTCGGACTTATAGTGCTCTTCCCACCCCACCTAATTATGTTATTATTGCAAAATGTATTTTATTATTATTATTATTTTTTTTTTTTTATTTTTTTTTTTTCAGTTGTTCTGATCATTGATGTCCTTTTGTCACGTTGTCAACGTCGTCCTAGAGATGAAAGTCGTGGCAGTTTTGGGAGTTATGATGGCCACGCTGGAAGGGACCTCAGGGACGCCAATCCCCTGGGACAGGATGAAGGAGGTTTACAGGAGGATACTGCCGTTTTTAGAACGGATCGACCCCAAATTGGAGAGAAAAGTCCGGCGGCTTCGCCCGAGTGAGTAAATGGGGGATTTGAAACGAAAATTAATTAAACGGGGTTAGCGATGAGTTAAAACAACTAAACACACACACACACACCCTCACACACAAAACAAATAAATAAATAAATAAAATACTGAATTAAAAAAAAAAAATTGTTCAGAAGAGTTAAAAGCGGGTTCTCATCGCTGAAAACGTCATCAAAAGCAGTTTGTATTTCCCTAAACCCGGCTTATGTTATTTAGTTTGTAGTTACAATAAGCAGGTCGTATTCCCCTAAAAACCACTTGTATTCACCACAGGTGGTTTAAATTCCCCCAAAATTTCATTTCTCGTCCGAGCGCTCACTCATCTGTGATATGGTGTTGCAGAAGTGCTGCTCCTGACGGGATTAGCGCGCAATACGAAACTCCTTGATATGTTCACTGTGAGGGAAAGAGAGCTGCTGATACCCTGCGCCCTCCACGACTGGCTCCTATCCGTCGAAGAGGACTTCAGGACGATGGGAACCGACGAAGAAAGAGCGTCAGTAGAGAAATTAAGAACAGTTTTGAACAAGAGGCTGCGGCCGAATGCGAAGAAAATGTGCGCAAACATTGCACAAAAATGAATTGCACGTTTTACACGATTGTGCAACTTTTGGTGTGAATTGGGCAAAACTTGATTCTGTCAATGAAAACTTATTTTTAAAAAAAATCGTCTTTTTTTTAAATTCCTGTACAGCGGATGAACGGCTGAACCGATTCTAATGTGTAAGGAGGTCATTCGAGTAGAATGTTATGCTCTTCAATTTTGTATTCGTAAAGGTTTCTCTGCGATGCTTGGTTTTCGAGCTATAGGTGAAAGCCTGGAACATGTCCTAAAAAATCGAGGTTTCTTGGTCGCCAAAAGATCTCCCAGCAAAACTGTTGCTACCATTTTTGATATTTTGTTGTACAGACCCATAAAAACACAAAAAGCTTCATGGATCCCCACGATGTAATGGGACGTTTGTCAGACCTCGAATAATGGATTATACGTCCTAAAATATTACCTACGAGACCTATAGTTATAACTTGACCTTTTGGGATTCTTCAAAAGCCTCATTTGTGGCCCCATGGATCCCCACGGTGAAATCGGATGGTTCTGGAGCCCCCAGAAATGAATTTTACGTGCAAAAGTATTTGGAAAACGACACCTCATTTGACCTCCTGGCATCCTTCAAAAACCTATTTGGAGCCCCATGATCACCACACACATCCCAACGATAAAGTCGGACGGTTGTGGGACCCCGAAAAATGGATTCTACTTCCAAAAATACCGCGAAAACGTCACCTAACTCAAACTTCTGTAATCAAAAGCCCATTTATAGCTTTGTGAAAGGCGCATAAATCCCTACGATGAAATCGAACGGTTGTGAGACCACAAAAAATGGATTTTACTGCCAAAACTACTGGGAAACGACAACTAAACAAACCTAACACAAACCTTAACTCAACCTCCCGGCATCCTTCAAAATCCCCATTTGTAGCCCATGATCGCCCCGTAGATCCCCACGAATGGTTCTTGGGCCCCCGAAAACGGATTATACGTCCGAAAATACTATGAAAACGACACCCGACTGGATAGCCAAAAATCTTCCGAAGCCCCTTAATCGCCACGCAGATTCGAGCGATCGGAGTGAAAAACTTGCCGGCACAACTAGGTAGATGGAGAAGTGGAGTTCATGGCAAAATTTCTGATTTTTGAACACTGAACCTGACATTGAATCATTTCAAATTTTACAATACATTTTAAAATTGAAATTTTCATTTTGGAATCTATTCATCATGGAACGTACCTAAAATGACAAATTTTGAGGTCGATAAAAACTGTTGACACCCTTCGCGAATACCTACATAAGTTGACTATTCTGAGATTAAGCAACCCTCAGAGGCGAAGATTAAATTCACTGTTTTCAGCTCAAATTGACAAGTCAAATCCCGATCGGAGAAGAAAAAAAGGTGGTCCCAAGAAAAGAAGTTTCTCATCAGCCTCAGCCCAAAATCCACCTTTATCCTTCCCAACTCCCCTTTGTAGAACACTTCTCGTGATGCCTCTAGTTATATCCCGGCATTTCCCGAAGCCAGATGTTACATCCACCGCAGCACGTCTCACTACCACTGCGAAACTTCACTTCAACCCTCGCGGTAAGTAATCTTACCCTAATCCCCACCTACCCGAGGCAAAGGAATCGGTTGGCAAGATCCCCCCTTCCGCGGGATGTATCTAGATCTATTGCGAGGATGTAGCAAACCGATTTACGGGAGGAGAAAACCGCGGAGGAGGAAAAAAAGAAGGCTTACCTAAATCGCCTCATTTTCATTTTGGCAAGGTTCCACTTTGTAAAGAAGAGTGCGAGCGATGATTTTTTTTTTTTTTTTTTTTCGTCGTTCGTTCTTTACCACTTCCGGCCATTTTCCGGTCTTTAGGAGAACGCAATTTATTAGAGGTGCTCAATTCCCGCCAATTACAATTTATTGCTAGGGGGATGGGGGGGGGGGGGGGGGGGGGGGCAAAAATCGTTGGAGGTGGATTCGTTTTTTGAGACAATGGGCTCCTTCTGATAACGCCTGTTTATTGTTTCGAACGGCTTTCCATGTCAGAGGAGCGAGCAGGTGATGCTCAAAGGCTCCTGCTGGTGGGTGATGTCTGATCTCAGGCCGAAAAGATCTACTTACCTGGATTTCTGCAAAGACTGAGACAACGGCAACAAGAGCAAGAGCAATGGATCAAAGCGACACCCGGTCCCAACTGAATTGTTCATAAAGTTCCATACTGAACTCGCACCAGAACGTCCTGCTAAAATGCTTAATGAATCTGGCAAACCCAATCTGTGTGTTATTGAGTGACGGTTTGAGTCAGTTGAATGTGCGATAGAGTTCGATTATGGATGTCTCTCAGTGTGCTTCCTGTTGGCCCAATATCAAACCGCACATTCTACCGGGATTTCCGCTAAGAATAAGGCACTGGATCCAGCAACTGGGTCTAGCGAAGCAAACACACTCAGTCCCAATTAAATTGTTCTACTACCTTCATCCTGTATTGCCATGCAGCCTGGCAGAACCTCGCGAAAGGCGACCAGTTTTCCTCATTCAAGCATGTCCCTTGAGAGCTGGGGCCTCCCAAAATACGGAATGCGGAACTCCCCCAAAACAGACCAAACCGCCATAAAGTGCTCCAGCACCCCCACATTGCAGAGCGAGCTGAGCTCAGTGAGTGAGTATGAGGTCGGCTTTCAAGCTTAAGCAGGTCGCCACAGACTCAGCGCTTACGGAATCAACATTGATGCCTTCTTTTAAGAGTCAGATAGATACAACGAACCTCCGAATCCAGGAATCTATAGAATCTTCGTTGCTACCACCCTGGCCTTCATTGGCTCCATAAACGAACCCTACACAGCCAGCTGCATCTCCTCAGATTCTTGAATAAATTCCTACTGTTCAAACGGCATGGAACGACATTTCAGTATTGGAATCTATACATTTAAATCTACACATCTAATCTTGAAACATAATGACAAATTTTGGGGACAATAAACATTTTTGACCCCCGTTGCCAATACCAAAATATATTATTCCAAGAATATTTAACCAAAACGGGATCACACAACACTCATACACACAACGCTCGCTGATGAATGAGAAGGGACGAAGAGGTAGGCGATGGTGAGGAGGGCTGGAAACGACCGAAGCCACTTGGCTCAGGGCTCTGGCCAGACGCTCCTACTCGCAAGCCATGACATGATAATATCTTCCAGATTGTTGTCACTCAAAGATTGCCTCAGCCTTGTTTTGATGATTTTCAATTTTGAAAAACTCCTCTAACACTCGACTTGGGTCGTAGAAAGCGTTACCAAAAATTTGTACCTATACGTGAGGTTGCACAATTTTAAACTTGTAGCAAACTCGAACTCCAGACTGTCGTAGACGTGGCAGCATCACCGCTTCACCATCGGCATTTTCGCGTTGTTCAACAAAACCTTTTTAAGGAATAGAAAAAACTCTCATCTCCAGGGGGATCGTTGTATAGCGTGGATACAAACAAACTATGGTATTTCAAAATCAGTAGACTATGAGCCAAACAAACACTCCCAGTGTGAAATCAACATGGTCCAACAGGCTGATTACCAACGTCTTCATCCGTTCAACCATGTAGACCGATCCTGAACAGGAGGAGGAAATACAAAATGGGAAACACAATTCATCGCGTCCCTTCGGCCAGAAGACTCAGCGTCTCACAAATCTCACCGGACAGGCTCCCCGTCTACCATCCAACCCCAGGAGACAGTCGGCAAGTCCATCAATTGACTGAAGACGAGCAGATCAAAATCGTCCAGAGGATCGGCCTCATACAACGTCTTCCGACGACCACCTGCAACCCCAAAGGGGCCCAAGAGTGTGACATATGCATGATCGAGTACAAGATGGGCGACGTCGTCCGGTACCTTCCTTGCATGCATTTTTACCACATCCAGTGCATAGACGAATGGCTTATGCGTAGCTTCTCGTGCCCCCACTGCATGGAGCCCATAGAAACATCATTATTATGAAATATCATTAACACGTGTGTTTCAGTTGGCTATTAAGTTACTGAATCATTTATTTCACCCCAAGATGATACTCATTATGACCACTCCAACCAACTACACCTACCCGAGAATCCCTACGAAAATCATCGATATGGTAGCAATCGAAACCGCAAATTGATTTAAAAATCGTTCGTCAAAAGTCAATATTTGTTGATGAAGAATCGATTAAAAAATCTCCAGATTCGAATTAAAAGAGCAAAAAAAAAAGTTGGTGAACAATCAATTGCTTTAAAAAAAAATATTTGTAATTTTTTTTTTTTTTTTTTTTTTTTCAAGCTAATATTGTTGATTACGAATCGAATTTATACCTACAAATAAGTCAGAAAAGTGACTCAAAATCGAAACCAAAACAATTAAGAAAAACTGGGGTGTGGTTTTATGAAACCACGGTAAAAGTGAAACTTTTTTCCCACTAGTCTCTCCGGCTCGCTTCGCTCGCTCCCCTAGTGGGGTACGTAGCATCGATGGACACGTTTTTTATGTCTAGTCCCCCCCCCCCCCCATTTCCTACTCATTCACCTACCCTTGTATCTCTACCCACGGCTTCATTTTGGCGTTTTCTCAAATTGATTTCTAACGTGGCACTTGATAACAACAAAACAAGCGGCATTGTTTACTGCATCCATTAATAACATCAATAAATATAAAATGGGGACATAATGACAAAGAACAAGTACGAAAGAAATGTGTGATAAATCGAGAGCTTTCCAGCTAAGATGAAGTTCCGTAGCAACGAATCGGTTGTAAGCGAAAATCAACGGTAGCGTGACGGGACAAGAAACGACACGACGATGTAATAAAAGTTTCACTTTAATAATTCATAATTATTGTTTAGGATATTAAAGAATTGATTACCAAAAAAAGTGTGAAGAATCGAAGGAAGAGGATTTTTTCAGTTGGTGAAGAATCAAGTTTTTGAATCGATTCTTCAATCAATTACAGGGCGAATGTCACTTCGCGCTGCAATATGACACGAGGCCACGGGTTTGAATATTGTGAAATTTTCGGAAATATAATATTGTATGAATTTTATATTTATTAAATGCAACCGAGTTAAAAGTGATTGATCAACAAATTAGCGCCCGGACTTGTCGGACCGATTCGAGTCAAGACTCGTACAACTCACTTTGACCCTTTTTTTCATAATAGAAACGGCCCGTTTCAAACGGGGAAATGTAGTACGGAAACAAAAGAGGGCGATGAATCAAAACGCTAAAATAAATTCTGGTAAAGAATCGATATCTTTCATCAATGGTAAAGAATTGACTTTTTTAAAGAAAGTAGTTGGCAGAGAACAAACTTTGTTTTAAAATTGTTCGAAAAGAATCGATGTTCTAAGAAAGTAGTGGTAAAGAATCAATTTACTTTGAACAAATCGTTCGCAACTAATCGTGTTTTTCCCCAAGTCTTGTAAATAATCGATTTTCTAAAAAGAAATAGGTAATAATATTTGGTAAAGAATTTTATTTCTAAAATCGTTGGTAAAATTTGTTTAATAATCGCATTTAAAAAATCGTTTCCAAAGACTCAATTTTTATAAGCAAGAGTTGGTAAAATTCGTTTGTAAAGAATTCTTTTTAAACTTTTGTAAAAAATCGATTTTTTTCATTGTTGGTGAAGAATAAAATTAATTTTTTTAAAGTTGTTTGGAAAAAACCCAAAGGAATCAATAAAAATAAAATAAAAAATAAAATTTATTTACCTATTATTCAATATTAAATTTTAATATTAAAAAAATGTTTATTCAACAATTTAATTCTAAAAATGTATTTAATCTTTTATATTACAAAATATATTAAATATATCTAATACATTTTATTAGATAATATTAAATGTTAAATTTTATTAGATAATATTAAACATGAAAAACTAAAAAATTAAAACTCATAACTCACATAAAACTCGAAAAAAATAAAATAAAAAGTTGGAAGGAATCGATTTATTTTAGAAAATTGTAAATTATGTTTTTATTATTAAATATAATTATATTATATTATATTACAAATTTTGTAAAGAATTGATTTTCTAAAAACGAAATTGGCGAAGGATCGAGTGAGAAGTGTGGAAATCTCTAAAAATCGTCCGTAAAGATTGAGATTAAAACCGAACACTGGAGTATTGACTCTCACGAGAACCTGTTTTACAGCTCTACCGTTATTTCCACATTTTTTATACCTAACACCCATTTCCAAAACATCAATGAACTTTTCCACGTAATTTAAACGGAGGAACAAAAGAAAGTCGAGAAAACCCGGAGGATTTTATTTCGCTAAGCGGGTAACGCTCGAAATTTTCCCCGATGGCAAAACCAGAAACGACAAACGTCGCCCACATTTGGGAATGTTTAATTTTGTTACCTTTTAAAAAGTCACGGGTGAAAATGTTAATTTTGTTGCCTTTTAGAAAGTCCGCGACCCGACCGAAAATTGCGTAGGAAGGAAAATCCGGCTTTCAGGATGCCGCGTATATTTTTCACGAAAGTCTTCCTAAAAAAAAGTCACCCGAACACGCTGCAGCGCGGATTTGTAACGTTTCCAGTTAAATTGAATTGTACACGTATCCCAAATTGAGTCGTCCCCGGAATGGGATCACAATTTAATTTCCGGTTCGTGCTCTTCTTCTTGCTCGGTGCTCTTAATGAGTAACACCTCTCGTTAGCAGTGAAGGCTCTTTGTCGTGTAAACTTCTGGTGTTTGATCTCAGACGTAATTGTGCCAACTGTCGCTGTCGTGCCGCTGGGGTAATGAGGGAAGGGGATTGTTTTGTGTTCTGCTGGCATCTGTTGAAATGCAATTAGAAGAAAAACAGTATTGCAGTGACAAGGATTTCAATAATTGAAATTTTCAAAAGAAATTGTTGTTGAAATTATTTGAAAAGCAGAATGCTGCCAAATAGTTTTTTCCACGCTACCCAACGATCCCTTAACCCATTCACGACCAGCAATGAGATATCTCATGAGAAGAAGTGGCCTTCCTGGATCGAGAGACGAGGTATCAAGACTTAGTAAGAAGAACTTGAACTTACTTAGTAAGAAGAAGTTGCCTCCCAGGACCAGAGACGAGATGTCACACGAGGCGACATTTTGGACCAATCGGTCCTAAATACATATAAGACTAAGGCCCACTTTCACCACCCGAGATACCGAGAGTTTAAGCGTTAAGGCCCAGGTTAAACCCCCGAGGGAGCACCGATTAGCATGGGAATCCGTGCGGAGCTCGGTAAGTTTGCGGAGCCGTTAGTTGGTGAAATAGGCCCTGAGTCTTGTAAACGGATCCATGTTACTAAGTAAGTAACTAAGTAAGTTACTATAATTATTTATAGGTTACTAGTAACCTTAAAATAATAACATCATTAAATATCAAGGCAGGTCCACGACATGTTCAGATCCCACGAAGACGCATTCGTGAAAAGATAAAATGAGATTTTTTTTTCTTCCCATTTGTCAATAGGTAAGAATTCCCTTCGAACTGACTGATGCAATAAAACATTAATACGTCGGATTGATGTTAGGGCTCTAAAGGTTTCCGTATTAATTCTCGGATATCCTCCCGCCCGTCTGGCAATCCAACACACAACCTAAATTGGCTGACAGTCGGGGGCGAAGTCCATTGTGAAGAGTGATCGATACTAATCTGGAATCAATAGTTCATTACGGGAGAGGTTGATAGAGGAAGTGGCCGAGGAGATTGCTGAAGGTGAGCAACATAAGGGTGAGTGAGGCCAGGGGAGTCCATACGAGGTAATTTATTAACTGCGAGTCAATTGAATTCTGTTTTGAAGCAGTTGCTGCCAGGTTCCATGTGGCAATTTTGAAGAGGATAAATCGAATCTGCTGGAATGTATCTATTAGATTATCCGGACAGGATGTTGATGCGAACACCTACTTGGGTGAATTTGCTCGATCGGATGGAAACCGGGGCCTTAACTCGATGTTTAGTGAACCACGCCACTTTACCGCCTGTACATCTTTGGTTTCTCAGGAGGTCTCTTTGAAGTGGAGGCATTGCCGGGCTGGTGGAGTTTGGGTGGATGATATGGAAAACGCCATTAAACGCGTTACTAAAACCGATTCCATGCTGTAACAAGAACTGGTTTGTCCTAAAATTTAAAATACATAAAATTTTTAAAAGGAGTTGTATTTAGAAAAATAGTCGTTGTCTCTAGAGTGCTTCACAAGTTTTCGTTGTACCCGGAAAAAATTAGATTAGCTCCGCTGAATGTGAAAGGGGTGGGGGGGGGGGGGCGAAAAGGTGGGAGATCAGATGAAAGGTGTCGAGGATCCCGATGGTCCCTCCCGAGGATCGAATTTCTTTAGAAAAACTATTCATATGCGAGCAAAAGGAGTCTGAGGCCAGGGGGGAGAGGTCGGGGGTTGGCTAGCTTTAGAGAGCAGGGGCCCCTAGGCGTAGTTCTAGAACTGGCGCAAATGTAAGGACATTTTTCACATTTTTCCGTAATCTGATTGGCGCAAACGTATCTCTAGCGTTCCCAAACTGGCGCAAACGTATGGTAGCCCACACAAGGAGCCCAACAATGTGAAGAGAACCGGTTTGACAACTCCAACCGAAGGCCACACAAGGAGGCTCCTTGAAGGAGCCCAACATATGAAGAGAACCAGCTTGACAACTCCAACCAAAAGCCACACAAAGAGCCCTCCAATGTAATGAGAACCAGTTTGACGACTCCAACTGAAGGCCACACAATAGGGATGCTCAAAAAATATCGATATATCGAAATATCGATATTTTTCCACCGATATATCGATATTTTTGGCCGATATTTTTCCCACCGATATATCGATATTATTTTTGAAATATCGGGAACCGATATTTTTGAGAGAGACCAGACATAAATCCGAACACCAGCTAGAAATAGGGTCAAAGAACGTGTAGGTAACTTTACTGAAAGTACCTATTTCTAATCAAATACTATGTTTAATAGACCTCGGCTTTCAATAATTGAAATGAATTATTCCTTTCCTTATCCCTTTAACGAATTGGTTCACAATCACATGTGTGAAGAGTTAATAATGTACTTAATTAATGTTGGCGAGCAGATCCACGCAATTAATTTTAGTGCAATGTACAGAATGTTTTGTCAGAACATTATAAACTCTATGATTTTACAAATAATTAACCTACTCATAACAAATTATTAAATAATCTTCAAATTTAAACAATCTTCAAACAATTTTAATCAAATTTAAAAATCTTTAAACGATTAATCTTTAAATCTTAACAATTAATGAAAAATCTTTAAATCTTTAATCTTCAAATCTTTAAACAATCGTTTTGTTTAAAAACAAATTTAAACCATTTCTTCAAATTTTTAAGAATTTATAACCTTAATTTATTTACTTGTAATCAAAAGTCGTGAAAGGCATGGATTTTTTTAAATTTGGACTAATATCCGATATATCGATATTTTTTAAACGATATATCGAATATCGATATTTTTCTACGATATATCGACCTAGTAAAACGATATTTTTTTAAATTATCGATATATCGAATATCGATATTTTTCTTCAGTGTGGACATCCCTACCACACAAGGAGCTCAACAATGTGAAACTAACCAATACGCCAGCTCCGAATGGAGGACACACAAGGCGCCCTACAATGTGATGAGAATCAGTTTGACAACTCCACAACAAGGGCCCCCACCATGTGACATTAACCAATACGCCAGTTTCGATCGAGGGTGTAGTCTCATTAAGTAAGATTGTCAGAAGCAGCAGCTTAAGTAGTGATTGACACGAGTGTCAGGTTACGGTTGAAAGTTTCCTGCCAGCTCAGTCAGCAGACTGCTACGCCACATTATGGGAATGCCTGGCATCGTTACGGGTAGGTACCTTATGTGTACCCCTCTTTCTAGTTTTCATTTCGAATTAGTTGCTCGCCTGACAAGAAAAGCTGCTTGCATGACAAGAAATTGTGATTTCTGGAATCGCTGCTTTTTTGTTGAAGATGATACCTTCAGAAAGTGATAGATTGGCATAATATTGTACAAAAACGCTGCAAATTTTACACAAGGGTTTATTCTTTGATATAGGTTACTTGCGCATAAATTTAATTCTGAATGGAAAAAAAATTGGGAAATTTTTTTTTTAATTTGTTGTTTATTACTCGAAAAATATTTGACCTCCTGGGATCCTTCAAAAATCCCATTAAATTTTGTAGCCCCATGAAAGCCCTATAAATCGCCACAGTGAAATCTTATCGTTCCGCGACCCCCCAAAATGGATTCTACGTCCAAAAATACTTCGAAAACGACACCTAACTCGATCCCGTAGCCAAAAGCCTTAAAAAAACTTTGAAAACCATTTCGGTCAGGCGTTGTATAGAAAAGTGCATTCGTTAGGTCTTGCTCCAGATTTCACTGTGCATAACGATGTTGGCAGGTAACAAGAAATGTTTTTCGACCAAGCATACTCGCCACCTCAAGGAGTTGAGGATGAATTTTCGGACATAATTGCTTCCGTCCCACGCCATGCAAGGGTTGGTGACCCTACCGTGACATCAAAATGCACGAGAATTCAAAAGGGACAACAATAAAACCGTGAATCTGACGAGGTTTCGACTCTTTGGCTCCAATATTCCACTGGAACCATCTTTCGAGTCTGAAAGATAATAGGAAAGTATTCTACAGTATTTTCATGACCACGCTGCCTATAATTGACTCGAATCGGGTGGTTTCATGACCAAACAACAGCAACTGATTCAACGTTTTCGAACCTGCACTACCGAAATGACTCGAAATTCACCCACCAGACTCGACTATTCCGCGAAATTCCCCTCAAACCTGCTTACCCGGATGAGGAAAACCACAGTAATGCTAGCAGCATTTTGCGGATCCCCCCCCCCCCCCCCTCACACCTAAAATATTCACCGGCTTTGAGACCTTTGAAACAATAATACCCCGGATTGAATGCGGCGAAAGGGGGATAGAGAGAAGTCCTAAATTAATTAACGGCGTTTCTCCCAGTTTCGTGTCCTTACACAATGCCATAAACGGGAACAAAGGGGGCCGAGCAAAGTGTTAGGAGTGGGGTTTCCTAGGCTCGACCCGCATATACGTTCCTATACAAATTACACCACCGAAGGGGTATATCCCAGTGAAGAGGTCAATTCACATTCAGGACGACCGCCGACGCACGCGATTCTAATAACTAACAATGTGACCAACCGTAGAGGAGTATTCAATGAAGTGCATCCGTTGTGTCCGAGCGTTTGAATGTCGCTGTAATATTTTGTTCTTTTAGTGATATTGCGATTTCATTAGATGATTGCAGAGCGAGGATGAGAATGAGCCGAATTGTCTGCTTACACGCCACATGAGATGATTTGCTCCGTGCTTATCGTCTGATTACAGGCTGAACTCAGATCCCTCCTTGCGCGAATGAGCCGAATTTTGGCTCAGAGCTCAGCAAGTGGCGTTCTAAATATAATTATGCATAAATTCATCAACATTTGGAGATCTATTAGAAAGTATCAAATGGGTCATTCTCTGAAAATAGGAAAATTCGGGAGTCATATTTTGAAGACAAATTTTTGACCAATTTTGGTTTATGGAATGGAAATTTTAGCAAAATACTCGATTTACCATCTAGTTGCGCCCGCAAGGTTTTCAGCCAGATCACAAAAACCCGTGGGGCGCTATGGAGCTATTGGAGGTCTTTTAAAGGGTTTCGGCTATGGGGTCAAGTTAGGTGTCGTTTTCGGAGTATTTTTTGACGTAGAATCCATTTTTGGGGTTCCCAGAACGATTCGATTTCACCGTGGGAGTCTATTGCAATAGAGCCCATGGGCTCTAATGGGGCTACAAATGGGATTTTTGAAGGATCCCAGGGGGTCAAATATTTTCCGAGTAAATTTGGACGCATAATCCATTTTTCGAGGTCCCACTTTTCTTTTCTTTTTTTCAAAATTTTTTTTTATTGACACATTCAATTTGTGCACAAGTAACCTATATCAAAGAATAAAAACGTTGTGTAAAATGTGCAGCGTTTTAAATATTTTTTATTATTTTATTCGTTATTTATTATATTTTGTGACTTACTGTCTCCCCCCCTGTTATGAATAATTGTTATAAATTATTTATATCAAAGAGTAAATAAGCCTTTGTGTAAAATTGTCAGCGTTTTAGTAGCAGCTTCATTTTCGGACTTTTGTCCTGTAAAATTCGTCAACATTCACACAATCACTTCACAGTAACACCTCAAACAACTCGGCTTATTTCATACGACAAAAGCAATCCTCACGACCAAACCCAAAGAAAAAAACAAAAAAAAAAAACAGTCCCTGACAACCTCTAGAAATAGTCCCCCGAGCGAGCAAAAGTTATGCGGGAACTGAGGAGAGAAAAAAAAAGAAGGAAAACTTATCACAAGTCCGGTATAAACTTGGCCTTTCCCACATTTGCACTTAAATTTACTTACAAAGAGCTCGGAGGCTGCGGATATGAGTAAATCGGATGTCTGAAAACCCCCCACCACCACCATCCCCACCCCCCTTCCAGAACACCTCTCTTGGGTTTTGCCCTTTCGGAATTGGCTTTTTCTCCCTCTCTCCCCTCCCAACACCAGACGTACGGTTTTCGAATGTGACGATGAAAAAATAGAAAAGAAACGGCCCGAACTGCCGTAGGTGACTCCGACGCCTCATGCATTTATATTGCGCGTTTTAAACCCGCGATGGAAGGGGGGTGGGGGGTAGTAATTTTTTTTAATGCTTTCGCCGAGCGGTGAGGATAATGCTGCGGCGGATAATGTACAACGTGAAATATGAGGTAGTTTGCACTTGTGAGTTTATAGTGTCGCAACGAGAATGTTCTAGAAATAGTGAAATTTTCCAGGGAAAAGGCATCTGAGAGCTCTCTTCTTGAAGCTTGAGGTTGGAGCTGGTGAACCGGATCTTGTCACCCTTGTTGCTTGCGAGCTTTCCATTACATTGCCTATAAGCAATAATAAAAGCATTGCTTATACACAACAAATGCTGGGCTCCTTTTAGACCAGTTGCCAGAAGGTTTGACTCGTGCACTTTGCCACTTTTGTTGCCTCAACAGAAATGCAATCTACTCTCATATTTAACTCACTTTCACCAGAAAAAATAAAATAAATAAGATCGTACTAGCCGTTCCCGAGTTATGGCCCAAAATGTGCAAAAAAACGCGTTTTTGTCAAAATTTGCAATTTTTTTCCCCATTCTCCCTTATCAAAGCTCGAATCAAAATGTCACATAGAATAGCTGCAACGGAGAGTTTCATCAGCTTTCAAGGGAAAAAATTAATTTGGAATCAGGCCAATAGTTCCTGAGCTACAGCCGAAAACGTTCTGAGAAACGTGGTTTTCCGCTTACCGAGTGGTGTCAGATAGGCCATTTCTTGTTTTGTTTTTTTAAACCATAGTTTAATTCATTTTCTCGGTGGGTAGTAGTATTTTTTTAATTTCAGGTGAAGTTGGTAATTTGAAGCTCTACAACATAAATTTTGAGCCAATTCATTTGCATAAGCTGTTCATAAGTTACAGGGGTTGAAACATGAGCGAATCCTATTTTTCAGCCAAGTTGGAAAAAATTGCCTATTTTTGACGCTTGATTGTGGCTACACGGCAGAACCGATTTCAATATGTAAGGGGGTCAACGCAGAATTTTATGCTCTTCAACTTAGAAGGAATGCTCAGTTTCCCAGTTGTAGGTGAAAAACTGGAAAATGTCCGAAAAAATCGAGGTTTTTTGACCGCCAAAAGTTCTCCCCGCAAAAATTGTGCTACCATTTTTGGTACTGTGTTGTTCAGGCCCATAACAACAATTAAAACCATTTTTTGCCCGAGACAAGACCCCTTTGAATCCTCTGGCGACTGGCCTATTTGTTTTTACAAAGATTTTCGGGTTAGATGATATCGAACTAGAGATTCATCATTTTCATTTCTTAAAATAAGGGGCAGAAATTTTGACATTACAGTGAAACCTCGATAAGTGCAATCGCAAGGGAACAAGATTTTCTTTGCACTTATCGAGGTTTTTCACTTAGGAGGTTTTGCACTAATCGAGGGCAGAAGGGAACATTTTTCAGTTAACGAGGTCTTGATGAGATTGATCTGTCAATTTTTATTCATCGTACATATTTAATTATACGACTCGTCGTAATAAATATAGGTACATAATTAAAAGCATAAAACGGTAGGTAAGTGGTCAACTTAGATAATCATTCATCTTCTTTTGGACGAGATCTTTCTTTTTCAATCCTTGGCATGTTTCCCCTTTAAAGCACATCGTTTTGTCCGGTAGGCATTTAAAAAAGAGAGCGGTTTCGTCAGCATTAAACACATTCTTCGGATCAAAATCTTTAATGAATTCAGGTAATGATCCAATCATCCAATCATTGCAGATAGCTTTGTCCACGTCAGCACCCTCGCCGCAAACTTCCCGAAATGTGATGTTGTGACGCTTCATGAACTTTTCAAACCACCCGTTGCTGGCGCTAAATTCATTATTGGAAATATCCAACATGCTTGCAAAATCTTTTGCTTTCCGTTTCATGATCGGGCCAGAGGATTTTTTAAGGATGCGAGTTATCGTGGACTGACTTACTCCAAACATTCTGGCGACGTCTTTTCGGGAAGAAGTGTCTAGCTCCTGGATAACTTTCATCTTTTCCGCGACTGACAGCGTCTTCAAGTTTCTCTTTGGACGGGGCATGACGGATAGTTCTCGAAGGTTCACGAAATATGTAGGTACTGACGTGGCCAGTGCAGTGGGTCCGCAGAAAGATGTGACGAGGACTTGACCCCAGATAAGCAAACAAACATTTGCACAAACAAATTCGCATGCCTGTACCCACCTTCCGCCTAGGTCACTTAGCGAGGTTTCCGCCGATTCGTAGTCACTTAGCGAGGGAAATGGTCACCTATCGAGGTAGGTCGAGTCTTCTTGGTCACTTATCGAGGTTCGAATCCGAATTCCACGTTGCACTTAACGAGGTTTTACTTTCAAATCATGTTCACTTAACGAGTTAAAAATCAATGTGAAATGGTCCCAAGGTGAAGGGAACTGGGTTTTATGGTCACTTATCGAGGATGGTCACTTATCGAGGTTGCACTTATCGAGGTTTCACTGTAGTATTTTCAACTTATTACTGTAAAAAACGCAAAAATGTTGATGCAAAAAACGCTGAAAATTTTAACTCAAGGGTTTATTATTCTTTGATATAAACAATTAATGCAACATCAATAAAAAGCATTCGATATCTAACGTGAGCATCGAACAAGGTACGTGAGACAGAACGAGACGATGACTTGACGGGCTCCAACCTGATAGCTGAGTGACCTAAATTCGTAGCAATTATTGATATAATATATTAGGTATGTTGATATTATCAACAAATATATATAAATATGCAGAATATAAACTCTGCCAATTCTACACTAGCGTTTATTACACTTTGATGTGAAAAATTGGGCAAAACTTAATTTTGTGTCATTAAGAAACATTTTTCTGTTTATTGTTTGGACAGATGTGGGGCCTCGAAAAGTGGATTATGCGTCAAAAATTACTCGGAAAAAGACAGCTTATTTGACCTCCTGGGATCTTTCAAAAATCCCATTTGTAGCCCCATGAAAGCTCCACAGATCTCCACGGTGAAATTGAATCGTTCTGGGGCACCCAAAATGGATTCTATGTCCAAAAATACAACAAAAACAACACCTAACTCGACCCTATAGCCGAAACTCTTCAAAGACATGTCCGATGCAAACGGGACGTATGGCAGCTCTACCCCGGTCTCAACTCTGTAAAAAGGTGTGTTGCATGTACCTATTTAAAGCTGATGCAACCTATGAACGACATATTTACTTACCTGCAAGTCTGGTGATAATCACCGCAGATGGCGACACTGGACGTCCTCCGCTCGTATTTGTGTCGATTCCAATTTGGCTTCCGCGGCACGAGGGAACACTGGTGCATCCTGGGTAGTCATTTAGGCTCGTAATGGCCTCTAGTGACGTGCCAAGTAGGGTAATAGGGTAACACTAACCGTCCATAGCGGCCTCTAACTCACCCCGCGCCACTTCATTTGCCCGGAACCGTAACTCTCCCTCCGCCCCTCGCTACCACTTTATCAAGTCTTAATATTTGTGTTTAATTAAGTTCAAACTCAAACTATCCCTATAACTTAGCAGGCCTCCTATTGTCCGGAGAGAACGGGAACCACAACTGCGGCAATGGGAGGAAATAGAGAGGTTTGTGAGAATGGAAACTCACCTGGTTTGTTGCACCGCTTGCGGGGAGTAGAGACAGGAAGAAGGGGAAAAGCACCACTCAACACAACGTACCTGGAAAAAGAAAATCAATTAAGTAAAAATTGATTACGAAATAAGTTACTTATGTTATTATATTAAGCTGAATATCGCAGCACAGAGTCATGATCAAAAGCTGCTCAATGATGCCTCATAACTACCTGTTATTGCGATTTATGACATTTATTTTTCGTGGTTTATGTCACTAATTCGACCTAAATGGTCATTTTATGTCACTAATTCGACCTAAATGGTCATTTTATTACACTTATTCGACCTAAATGGCCATTTTATGTCATTTATAAATTATTTCATGTCAGTTATTTTTCAAGTTTTGGCTATTCTAGAAAGTTCTTAATCATTGTAAAACCTGGAGAAAAGGAAAGAAATTTTCCGAACACTTTCCGTAGGTACCTACTAATACCGATTTATTTCAATAATAATGTTACAAGGAATTAAAGAAATTGACGAGGAAAATCATTCTAGAATCATGAGAACTAAGCGTTCACCTTCACGTTTCTGTCGTTTATTCGGAATTTCGGCAATTTATGTCATTTATTCGAAAAATGGTCATTTTATGTCATTTAATCGCTGCCGGAGGAAACAAGTTAAGCAGTACCCACAAGACTGCTTTTCCGTATAATTTACGGACATATTATGGGGTTGCAGGCATAGTGATAGTATACACGTACTTTTGCGCCGGGGCTACAAATGGGATTTTTGAAGGATCCCAGGAGGTCAAATATTTTTCAAGTAATGAACGAAAAATTAAAAAAAAAAATTTTTTTTGAAAAAACATTCTTCTAAAATTTTTTTCATTGACAGAATTAAATTTCTGCATAAGTAACCAATATCAAAGAATAATAAACCCTAGTGTAAAATTTGCAGCCTTTTTTTTTTTTTTTTTTTTTCATTGAATGAATTAAATTTTTGCACTTCAATTTTACACAAGGGTATATATATTTATATTATGGGTTTATATTTGTGTTTATATTATTATTTAGATATCGCAGGAATCCTGCGATATATAAATGTCCATTTTCTTTATACCTATCGATATATTAAATATATTTTGTAGTCGATACCCATCTCATAAGGCTGCACAAAGAGCACTTCAATGCGATTTCTGGTAGCTTCGTCCAAAGTTCGTCCTAAATTCGGCTTCTTGGAAAATCAACACGAAAATGAATACTTTTTTTATACAATGTATACTTGTTTAATAAACAAGTTTAATACGGTAGAACAATGTTTATATTTGGTAGAAACTTCTCTCTCTTCCAGCGTGTGACAAACAGCTCTAATAACACGGAATTCCTTTGCATGCGTTTTTTTTTCCATTTTATTTCACGGTGAGAATTATCTTGGCGAATATGCAACGAGTCCAACGGTTACAAGCTGAAACGGGCGACCGATTAAATTCGCCACGCCTCACGAAAAGAAGAAAAAAAGTATTACTACGTCATTTACTAACAGGTTCGTAAAGTTGGACGGAATGTGGAGCGGGAGGCCCCCGTGGAACGTGAAATTGCTCGAGAAAAAATATTACTGTCACAAATTGTCGTTTACCGAACGGAGATGGAAAGAGGGGAAGGAGGGGTGAGTAATGTTTAAAAGGGCGGTAGTTTTTTACACTTAGGATAATGTATGCTGATCTGGGGTGGGGGTTTTGGGCCGGGCCGTTTTCCAAGATGAATAGGAAACTAACCCGGTAGGTTATGGTGAGGTTATGAGGCTAGTGAGGCTTTACGGACTTCAACCGCTTCCTTACGTTACAAAGCAGATTCACCAACTTGTCCGGACTTGGGAGTTTTCGAGTCGAAGGGTGACTTATGAGGGTGTTTTTTTTTTCGACCCTCCGTCGATTGGATCCATCAGGGAGGATAATTTGTCAGGAATTGAGCTTTATCGAAGAACGGGTTAATATTGAAAAAAAAGTGCCAAAATTTTACTTGTAAATATTGTAAATGCATTTAAATATTATTATAACGCAATAACCGAATTCGTTGGATCTCTTCAGATTCGTATTTACCAGCCCAAAAAACAAAGAATAAGACTTAAAACTCCAACAACTTATTTTTTCCACATCGCCTTATTTAGGCTACAATTTGATTGGTGGAGGTGTCAAACCAGTTCATAAACCGTCGTTCAAACTGATACTAGCACAAACGGTCGCACGTGCCACACCTGTTCAACAGACTGTTTTTCGGCTATTATGCATAAGACGTAGGTGAAGCTTATACCGCGAAACGTGGAAGGGTCAAAGGCGATCTTTCGTATCGATCCCCCCCTTAGAAGAGCCTCCCAGTTTAAACCCCCGTATTTACGATACCACCCCTTACAGTGGAGTTCTTACCCCCTCGATTCCCTTGGGAACATCCACTATTTACACGACCTCATCCCCCTCTTTGGGCTACACAAAAACGCACAGGAGGCTTCACTCATATGGTGGCGACCCTCGTAAATATTTACGACCTTGACCCAAATTTCTCGCACCCCCTAAATGTGGTACGAGGGATGAACAACGTGAAAATTTCCGAAAAAAATTGCATCTTTCCTGAATCCCCTTCTTCGAAAGAACATAAAATTGATTGTCCCGCCAATCACGCTAGACCGCTTTTTGATCCCAATCGCCTCCACCTACAACCTTTTATTCGAGAACCCATCGGAACGAATTGACTTCTCTTCCCCTTCAACCCATGAAATCAAATGGGGCGGAACGTTTTAATGGTTCAAATACGGCCATTTGCAAGGTTAATTTACCGGATTAAAGTCGAGACACATTTAGGACGGAATGAGCGCACCCCAATAACGGGACAGAGTGATGAGGGTAATCCCGGTTTGTGGGAGTCCTCAGTTGGAAGTTGTGGCTGAACGTTTTTTCAGTTTAGTACATTCTACTATTTCCACTATACTGGAGCTCCAGCCCCGAGGAGGAGGGCGAGGAGGAAAAAGAGAACCATTTTTTGTAGGGTAGGTACTTCTACAAGTCGGAAGGGTTTGAAATTTGTCTTGGAAAATTCTGCTGGGCAAGTAGATGAAAAGTCTGACAACACCAAAATGCTGCTCCACGTGGCATATAGCTCCAGTAACTCCAAATTTCTTTCAGAAAAACAAAACAGTAGCTCCAAATTTCTTTCTTTAGAAAAAAGTATTCACGATCAAAAAGCTAATAGAAGTGTGAAAGGTTGGGGGTTGGCTGGCTTTAGCCAGCAGGGGGTGGCCTTTCTATACTGGAGCTCCATCGCGAGGAGGATGCTGATCAAAATTCTAAGGCACTTCTAGACGTCGGAAAAGTTTGAATTAGGGGCCGTATTCAAAAACGCTCCTGAGCGTTAAGAAAGTCCTTAGGAGGCGTTTTAGGGAGCCTAAACCACTATAAGGTATTTGAAGGGGCAAGTGATAGAAACAATCCCCCTCCTCTCGTGTAGAATCGAACCCCCAAACAATGAAATATTTGCAAACAACAATATAAGGGTGCTTCCTGGGGAAGGGTGATAGGGGAGCGAAAGGTGGCTATGAGGGGAAAGTGCTGATTTTTGGCTGAGGGTTGGCCAAAGAAGGTGTACAAATAGATTTCACCCTCCACATGAATCCTTTAACTCTAATCCTGTATTTCTTTAAGAATTAAAAAAAAAATCATTATCGAAATCGAGAAGAAGGGGTCTGAGGCCAGATGGGAGAGGTCGGGGGTAGGCTGGCTTTAGCCAGCAGGAGGTGCCCCCCTAGTTCTCCTATATTCAAGCCGCAACACGAGGGGACTATGACAAAGATCACTTTATTGCAGGGTATTTTGTGGAGGGAGGACAAATTTCAACAAAATTAGGAGGTTAGGTAGAGAAAAACAACTACCCTGCTGATTTATGGCCATTGGATTAGACCTCTGCATCATCGGCAAACAGCCACTCAGCAATTACGAAACCAGAAAAGTAGCTTCGTTCAGCGTATTTGAGCGCTTAACTTTTGAAAAACGCAGTAAATTTTACACAAAGGGTTTTCATTCATATTATTAATCATATTCATATGATTCACGTTTTTTTTTTTTTTTTTTCTTCTTTCTTTTAAAGATTGTGGAAGGGATGCGGGACCACAAATGGTTGAATTCCGGTTTAGTCCAATTTCCGACTCGCTCACAACCGCGGTATTTTGTGAATCAGGTTTCCGGCGAACCGATTTGAATTTCGCTAAAACTTGAGTTAACGCAAGATTCATTAGTCGGCGCTTATCTGAGCGTATAACCCGGGGTGGCCTCGGAGCTTGACGGTACTTTGCCAGAACCTCCTCTTTCCAGGAGACCATACGTTCTGATAAAGGACCCCCCCACACACACAACACCCTTTTCACGACACATGCAGGACCCCCCCCCGACCAGTCCGGAATAACTTTGTAGGCATTAAACCCTGGGATACGCTTCTCCCCCTCCTGTTATCAAACTTCGCGGCTAATTGTAAGTTTGGTAACCAACTGGGCGATTTAGGGGTCCACTGGCAACATGTTTTGACCCAGTTCAATTTTCTGTTGGCAACTCTGGCGAAAACGGGGAGGACCTTCCACTTCCAT
This sequence comes from Pilophorus perplexus, assembly GCA_955831195.1. Classification (NCBI taxonomy): domain Eukaryota; kingdom Metazoa; phylum Arthropoda; class Insecta; order Hemiptera; family Miridae; genus Pilophorus; species Pilophorus perplexus. The sequence goes on from OY037014.1 coordinate 16,783,510, forward strand.
CCGAATCCCGAGGTGGTGTTATAATGTACAATATTCCGACTACGAAGATATGGAAAACGCTCACTATTGATGGGGTTCGTTTGAGATCGGAATTTTTGGGGTTTTGACTTCAAAGTAGGATTCAGCACTAAAAAATAACCTGTGTGCTTATTTTAGTTACTTATTAAGTTATTTGACTTCCTGGCAAATGTACTTCCAAAACCCTATTTGCAGACCCATGAAAGCCTCATAGGCCATGGTGAAATCAGATCCTTCTGGGACCCCAAAAATCGTGTTATAAGACAATGTTGTTATTTTTACCATGATTTTAAATTATGATAAATATCTTTCGTAAAAAGTGTAAATTAGTTCAAAGTTTCAAATATCCTTCCTTTCGGAGTTTTACCTTTTACTATCGGTGTATTATTACATAGGTGTACGATTGATTCCAAGAATAATAAACCCAAAGTTATCTTGATTTTTCAAAAAGTTGGGGAAAATCGACATTCTTTGACGGCCCGTCGCACAGTGGTGCCCAGGTGGCAAAAACCCTGTTTTTCAAAATCGCGAACTTTGCTGAACTCATTTACGTTTCTTTTAGTAATTTTAAAGTTGAATCTAACAGGCCTAATATTTACCAGAAAAATGTCTGAGTAGAGTGATATCGTCGAGGGACAAGAAATTGACAGTTATTTACGAATCAACCATATAGGTTGCTAATTGACCGCCTAACCGAACCAAAATTTTAGAATGACCTCCAAAAACAACTAGATATCCACGTCAACCCATTTGACATTTTTTTGGGGTTTCATTAACCACCCTGATTGATTCTACCTTTCCCGAGTTACAAGCTCTGTTTCTCCTCGGATGTCCTAACTTGAATCTAAAAGCCCTCCTCCTCCTCCCCTTTCGCATTTCCCATTTCCTCGGAGCTCTCCATAAACCTGCGAGAGGTCCTCCCTAACGTTGACGTAGAGTCCACACTCTTAAACTCTCATTAGGCTCAGGTTCTGCCCCTACAGGAGCGCCAACCGTGGGAGACAGACGCAACGCGTGGAGGCAAAAGGGTCGGAAGGGCGAGTAAATTGGCCTAACCCCCCCTTTCTCCTCGTTCTATGTTAAAAACGCATTAACTCTGATGCTCTTATCCCCTTTTCCTGCCTCCACCCTTAAATATTACTTGTGGACTGAATTCAGCAGACTTTTTTCCTCCTCTTCCCATTTTTTCAGTCGGCTTTTGAAATAAAAACTGCTTCCAGGGGTATGCAAGAGTTTTCAACGTCGAGGGGAACCTGCCGGAATTATGAGATGTAATCTCCTACTTACTTACATTTTGTAGCGGATTCCCGTGGGAACCACAGGTGTTCTTCTATCTTACTTATCTCGCTTCATTCTAAAGCAAAAAAGCTCTTTTTGGAAGGGAAGTGGCTATAAGAAAAACGCTGAATAAGAGATGGAACAACGTTTCGATCTGGGGTCTATTTCAGTTCTGAGATACGAAAATACATTAGGAACGATTGTGAATGCAAAGGGCCTTCGCAACTCCGTTTAGAATCACCGATGGGATTCACCTTCTGTTCTGCAACTTCGTTTTTTAACAAAGGTAACGAGGCAAAATGCCAGAAAAAAAAAAGCTGAAAATTTGACACAAAGGCTAATTATTCATTGATATAAATTATTCAAAAATAATTTCTATAACAATAAACAATTATATAAAATTTTAAATTATGTATTTAAAACATTTTTTTCTTAAATTTTGTGACGGATGTGGGACGTTAAAATTTAATAATGTATAATGCGACCAAAATTACACGGAAAAGACACCTCAGAAGACTTCGTGTCATCTTTAAAAAAAAAAACATTTGAAGCCCCATGAAAGCCCCATAAAATCCTCACTGAGCACCTTTTTAGCTCCACACGGCCCCACGAGGTTGAGCGATCGGGCTGAAAACCTTGCGGGCACAACTAGATGGTAAACCGAAGAGATAATGACTCACTTTAACAAAATTGATAAACCGATAATGACAAATTTTGAGGCCGTATTATTGTTGCAAGAATAATGAGCCAAAACGCTGCTAATTTTGAGGCTAATTTTGTACCGTATACAATTTGTATTTAATACCGAATACAATTTTTGGGGAATTCCTTTCCTAAAACGTTTTGCGGCTTCAAACCGGTTCTCAACCTCACCAACTGGTTATGTGGTGCTAATATACGGCTTGTTCCTCCACCCTTCACTTCTCACAGTCTTTGGACGCCTTAAACCACCCCTTGCCGTGACTTGCCTTTTCGCGTTACTTATAGGTGTCCATCCGTTTGCCCGCCTCCCCCTTAGCCGAGGAAGGTCTAATTCTAACTGATGTCGAGACGAGCATTTGTTACCTGACGAGGAGGAGGAACCCCATTTGTATCGAGGAGGGCGTGCGGAGAAAAACGGAATAGGAGCGACGGAGAATCATCTGAAACACAGATTGCCAAGGAGGCGACTCCACCAAAGTCCAGCTAATTGCAAGTGAAAACATCTCAGCTCCGCCAGCGTTGCGTTATTGGGTCATTGTGAGGACTACTATCTCCGCCAGCTCCGTTTGTCTTAGACGTCAACACCTTGACTGGGGTTAGCAAGAGAATACGAGAACAAGGAGAGCGAAATAGGAGACAAGCTTCACTGGGCTTTTGGCACAGGAATCCCAAATTGGAAAAATGCAGGAATCCAGAGCTCCAGAAGTGCAGAAATACACGCAATACAGGAAGTATCCACAGATCCGAAAAATCTAGAAATGTAGAAATCTGAGATCCAGAAAAAGAGCCCCAGAGAGTCGATGATCTAGAGATAAAAAAAATCAGAGATCCTAGGATCCAGAGATGTAGAGATCCATAAGTCCAGAAATACACCAAAGATCCAGAGATCTAACAAATACAGAAATCTAGGAATCCCGAAAATCCTGGAATCCAGAGACATAAGATATCCGGAATATAAGCTCCAGAAAATCCAGAAATCCCGATATCCAGAGATCCCGAAATCTCGAGAGCTGAAATGATCCAGAAATCCCAAGGCACAAACATGTGTGAAGCTCCTTTAACTGGTGGAGTTGGACCCATTTCTTCTATTGAAGGAGTTATCACTGGCGGAGTTGGATGGTCCCCATTGCCAACGCTCACCCTCCAAACCTGATTTAAGTCTCTTTTAATTATCAAACCGGACAGGGAGAGTGCGAAAACACGGAAGTAGCCTCCCTCCATTGAGGGAAACAACGCGGGAAAAACGAACTTTTCCCTTTATCCCAAAGTCACTCGTGGAAATCAAACTTTCTTTGAATGCGAGGGGGGAAGAAGGAAAAAAAACTTTGACGAGAGGGGGTTCGACTTGGCAAAATTAGAAAAGGCAGAAAGTATAGAGTAGGCTTTGGATCTCTCTTGCGCAGTTGGATCCTCAAATCACTTTGAGAGACCGGGGATACTTCTAATAGAGAGGCGACGGAAAGAGAGTGCAAAGTTCTGTTAAAAGGCGAAGGCGTCGGAGGACGTCGGGGGAGGAGGAGGGGGGGGGTGAGAAAGAGACGGAAAATGGTCGGCTTTTATTTAGAAGTCGTCTCAGGTGAAGCAAAGAAAAGAGAAGGAAAAAAAAGGAGACATTCCTTTGAAACCTTACCAATAATTCCGCCTCGAAAAAGGAGGGGAAGAAAACCCCCGTCGGAGGGCACTAAAAGGGGGGTTCCTTTTACAAAGAGGGGAACAAAAAAAAGGGGGGGGGCTTTTCGGGGGGGTTGCGGGCGAGGACGAGTTAAGATGGCATTCAACTGAAAATGTTGAATAACCCCAGTAAGGAGCCGCATTCTTGAGTGCTATGGAGGTAAATCTCGGTGGGGTCAAAAATATCCTGTTTAGCCCATAATTTAAAAACGCGTGGAGTTGAACACCATATCGAGTGAAGTTTGTTCAACTTGTTGTTCGCCAAGGAGACTAGGAAGAAAGACTCCTCTGCACCCCCATGCAGTGTTTTTTCACTTATCATCTCCAGTCTAGTAAAGCGAAGCTTGATTATTCCAAGTTTTCAAAAAAAAAAAATTTTTATTATTATTTTATTTATTTTTTCCAACCCTGACGATGTTCAATTAATAATGAACCTCCAAGTGTAATCCAATAATTAGCAGCTAATTAATACCAGCTTTTTTCTCTCATCCAACTGATGACACAGGCGGGAGGTAGAAATGAGCAAATGAAAGGATCCCCCACGCAGGGTTTCTCATTGTTATTCGGCCAGAAAAGGCCCAGTGGCCTGCAGGGGTCTACCTGGCCAACTTTTCATTCAAAACGGGGGTCCATTATCACTTTTCCCAGAGACCACTGGAAGCCTCCGTCCGAAGGAGAGTTTTAAGCCTTTGTAAGCCGAGAAAGTTGGTTAGTATTGCCTAAATGAACATCCGTAGTGAGAGAGAGGAAGCTCAAAGAAGATTTTGACTGACAAAAGTCTTTCCCGCATTACAATTCCGCGAGGATATCGATACCCCAATCGGGGTCAACTTTCCCAGTCAGGTTTGGCTGATGGATATTCGATTTACGCGGTTGCGCAAACTTCTCAGCATTCAACTCCACGCTCTGTTTTTGGAAATTATGTGAACATGATAAAACGCTGCAAATTTTACACAAGGGTTTATTATTCTTTGATATACGTTACTTGTGCTGAAATTTAATTCTGTCAATGAAAAATTTAAAAAAAATTTTTTTTTTTTTTTTATCTCAAAAAAAATATTTTTTTGGATTTTTTTTGTTCAAAAATGTGTTTTTTCAAAAATTCTGTATTTTTTACTCGAAAAATATTTAACATCCTGGGATCCTTCAAAAATCCCATTTTTAGCCCCATGAATGCCCTAAACATCGCCCCAGTGAAATCGGATCGTTCCGGGACCCCAAAAAATGGATTCTACGTCCAAAAATACTTTGAAAACGACACCTTACTCGATCCCATAGCTAAAAGCCTTCAAAAAACCCCTCCCGTAGCCCCATTATAGCCCCAGAGCGCCCCACGGGTTTGGGCGATCGGACTGAAAACCTTGCGGGCACAACTAGATGGTAAACCAAGTATTTTGTCAAAATTTCAGATTTTTAAAAAAATTCCTACTGCCAAAAACGGCCCGGACGGCGGACGGCGGACGGCGTACGGCGTACGGCGTACGGCGGACGGCGTACGGCGGACGGACATTTCGGATTTTGAATGTAGACCTCTTGAAATGGATAATGTCAAATTTTGAGGCCGATCGGAGTCGTCGACCCGCGTCGCGAAAACATAGGTGTATTATTCCAAGAATAATAAACCAAAATTGTAGAAACAGGAACTTTACTGCCTGTGGAATAGTTTTTAACCTCACTGAACCGTTTGTTACCCTTTAAAGAAGTTTTTAGAGTCTCCAAACCCGCATTTGCACCTTCTAACTAGTTTTTAATCTTTCTGAACCAGTTTTTGCCCATTCAAACAAGTGTTTAGTCTCTTCAAACCAGTTATTTCTTCATCGAACTAGTTTTCAACCTCTCTAAACCTTTAGAGCCTCTTCAAACGAGTTATTTGTCTCTCGAAACCAGTTATTGCCCCTTTTAAGCCGTTCTTGGTCTTTTCACACCAGTTATTGCCCCATTGAACTGGTTTTTAACCTCTCTGAACCAGTTATTACCTCGTCAAACAAGTTCTTAGTCACACAAAACCAGTCATTGGCTCTTCAAACCAGTTCGTAGTCATCACAAACCAGTTATTGTCCCTTAAAATAAGTTCATATGTAGTCTCTCGAAACCAGATATTGCGCCTTAAAACCAGTTCTCTTGCTCCCCAGTATGGATTTTATGATACCTACCTGAAAATTCAACAGTAAACTTGTTTTTATTTACTCTTGACCGCCAGGATTTCAGCCTGTTTGCCGTAATCTCAAGCTTGGTGGTGTTGAAGGGCTACTTCAACGATTGGGTGGTCGTGTGGTGTGTCATTTTTTTTAGATATTTTTTGGATTCGCAGTGGGATTCCATATAGTTACCTAATTGGGTCAAAATGGGCGTTGTTTTCCAAGTGAAGTTTGTCTTCGCCCCTCCTCGGCCTGACTGTCGTGTGAACTGCACGACACTGCACTGCACTGCTCAACCGCTTTGGACTCTGGTAGGAAATCCAGGCGGACCCGAGCGCAAACAAACTAATAGGTACACACATCAACCATTCAAACTGATTGGTTTGGGCAATTCCGCCGGTGATCCCTCAGCCCAACCAATCTACCAGCCGTTGATATCGTTCATCGTTGCGTGCCCGATAATTATTATTATTAAGTTTTTTTTTTTTTTTGTTCCTGCCAAACTTAGAAACTGCGTTCGGGAGTATTTGAAATCCTCAATGAGCAACCCCCACGAGAGACTTCTCTTCGCGAAAGAAAAAAAGAGGAAACTCGGTGAAACTGTCGTGGCAGAGCAAGATGGCTCCAGCTGGACGGATTTATTGCCGGTTGTCACGTGCAGCCTTCAAAACCCCACGAAGAGCATGCAGGCTACTAGAGGAAGTCCACGAGACGAGAAAAACTTTCGGAAAGAAAAAAAAACTCCCCCAGAAATAGAGACGCATCCCGACGCAACTTTCCCGTTTTCTTGCAGGCAGGTTTCGATTGGCAACCCGAAGATGTACTCGGGTGGATTATTTTTCAAGGCGATATGAGGGAGGAAAGTCCGTTGGAAAACTTCGGGTATTATTGATGCCGGGAGGGGAAAAGCTGGAGGGATATTTTTCTTAGGAGGCTAAACCGATCGGACAGTAGCAAGTTTCTCTGATGAGTACCTAATAAAAGATTTGTTGTGTGGAACTCCTTGAGCCCTACAACAAATCTTTTATTAGGTACTCATCAGAGAAACTTGCTACTGTCCGATCGGTTTAGCCTCCAAAGAAAAATATCCCTCCAGCTTTTCCCCTCCCGGCATCAAAATATCCCTCCAAATTTTGTTCTGTTGGAATCGATTTTGGTTTATGGTTTTTGGAATAGGTAATAAACTACGCAGGTACTCGATTTACCATCAATTTCAGCCCAATCACTCAACAGAACTTTTTTTTTTTTTTTTAATTTTTCGACAATATACGGGCCATTCTCCCAGAAATCGACATTTTGATGTCCGGAGCGTTCTCCAAGACCCATTATAATTTGTTGAGTTAAAATCTTTTTTTAAATAATTAATTGTATTATTTAATTAAATACAATACATTAATTAAATACAATACAAATAATTATTATTGTATTTGATGACTTTATCTAGAACCGCTTTTCTCATTTTTCCGATTAATGAGTTCATTCAATAGAAAAAAAAAGTTTGAATAGTCAATTCGCTTAAATACATTTCCTTCTCTTTCGGGGTTTCCCGCTCGATTTCGAACTGACGAGACATGCCGCGATTCCATTGCTACCAAACGATATTCGTGGGACGAGCCGTTCACGAACGGGAAACTGCGACCCGTTTTATTTTTTATTTATTTTGGTTTATTATTCTTGGAATAATACACCTGTTTTCGCGACGGAGGTCGACGACTCGGAACGGCCTCAAAACTTGACATTATCCGTTTCAAGAGGTCTACATTCAAAATCCGAAATGTCCGTCCGCCGTCCGGGCCGTTTTGGGCAGTAGGAATTTGAAATTTAGGCAAAATACTTGGTTTACCATCTAATTGTGCTCGCAAGGTTTTCAGTCCGATCGCCCAAACCCGTGGGGCGCTATGGGGCTAAAATGGGGCTACAGGAGGGGTGTTTTCAAGGCTTTTAGCTATGGGATCGAGTTAGGTGTCGTTTTCGAAGTATTTTTGGACGTAGAATCCATTTTTGGGGGTCCCGGAACGATCCGATTTCACTGTGGCGATCTATAGGGCTTTCATGGGGCTAAAAATGGGATTTTTGAAGGATCCCAAGAAGTTAAATATTTTTCGAGTAAAAATTAAAGAATTTTCGAAAAAAAAAAAAAATCCCCCCAAAAAATTTCAATTTTTTTCAACATCGAGATTTGAAAATGTCGCATTCAGGGAGAATGGCCTATACACAGAATTAATTTTTGCACAATTAGGCACAACTTATATCAAAGAATAAATAACCCTTGTGTAAAATTTGCAGTTTTATTTCCTTTTTTTCCATCCGGAAGATGATAAATACAAATACACTAATTTTTACAAAAAGTCGATTATTTGGCCCAATAATAATCAAAATACCCTGAATTGAAATCTATTAATTGATTAAAATTTATTTTGGCATTCAGACTCTTTGGTCCCAAAAGACTTCAATTTGTATAAAATTGATCGTTGGTTGGCAGTTTAGTTGTTTTGAAACGCACAAACTTGCAAAATGTAGATTGAATCCAGATTTAGGGGAATCTCAATAAAGGGGGAGGGCCAAATAAAAAATTTGAGAACTACTTTGAAGGGTTAAACTAGTTTTTAAGGATTAAAACCTGGTTTCCAAAGATTTAGAAGTTGTTTGACTGTATAATATTAAAATTCTGAAGGATCGTGAATTAGTCATGACCTGCGAGTAGAGTATCGAGACATCTCCGAATATTGCAGCTTGCATAAAGTGTCGAGGATACTCCGATTTCTTTCCAATTTCATTTCATACTGTGATTTTAAACGCAATTGCGTACAGAATCTTTTTTTTTTTTTTTAAACAATGTTGATAGTTTTATGGGTTCAAGATTTGACCTCTCAGGCCGAGTGAAGGGGGGAGGGGGTACTATAAGAAGTGAAAAACAAGAAGGTGCAAAGTTACGATGGAAGTTGCGTGCTCTCAAAAGAACTTTTCCGAAGGAAGTTGTGGCCGGGGGGGGGGGGGGGGAGTCCTTGGCGGAAAGGAAGACAGTTTAGAGGGCGAACTTTAGCTAATGTTGGATAGTCTTTATTGTGTGTTGTTCGTCAGGAGGAGGGGGGGGGGGGGGAAAGAATAGCTGAAGCTAGGAGTCACGGGAAGTGCTTGAGAGTCGGGAGGCACAGAGTGGGGAGACAATTTTATTCCAACTCCCCCCCCCCCCCCCATGAAAAGGCCTGAAAGGGGAAGGGGGAGTATTCTAAGGTTCTTTTCTATCTCTTTCCCAAGATTTATCCCAACGCAAAAGTTGCTCTAGTGTTGTGTTTTCCCAACTTTTGCGTGGCTCTTATTTCGTCGGGTTCAGACAAAAGTTTATATTAATCCGTGCGGTTGCGGGGAGCTTCACGCAAAAAGAGTTACAACCGTCCCAACAAACTCCCTTCATTTCGGCCTAATTGGCACGCTTTGAGGGTCTTCACGAAATTTCCAAACGGCTGAACAAGAGCCGCCATCACACATTCCTGCCACAACATTCCCCACGACGAAAAACCTTCTCCACGGCTCCGAAAGTAATTAATACTTATGGGAAGATTAAGTGGATACCCGAGCTTCAACCGGCCGGAAAATCCGTTGGGGTTTTTGACGGGGCGGAAAATTTTCGGCGGAAGAAAATAGTTCGGAGGGTAAAAGTCAGGGATTGAATAAGACAGGTTTTCAACGGAACCGGATTAGTCGGAGGAATGCAATTAACTTTTCGGGGAGAGATAAACTGAGTCAGGGAACGCGTGAGGGATCTACAGATATTTGGGAAGTCTGGTCGTCAGAGGTTTTTCTACGGATAGCCTTCCCACTCTTGCGGAAATCACCAAAATATTTCGTCGTTTATACAGTAACTGTAACAGTAACTGTATAAACGACGAAATATTTTGGTGATTTCCGCAAGAGCGGGAAGGCTCCCATCTTTTTTTCCGTGTCTTTAATAAGATGTAAACTGTTTACATCTTATTAAAGACACAGAAAAAAAAAAAAAAAAAGATGGGACCACTTTGAATGAAATGGTGGTCGGGCCATCCTGTGCTGGCTACGCCAGCCAACCCCCGACCGTATCCCCACCTGGTCTCAGACCCAACAACTCGTTTTCCCATACTTATTGTGTAGTTTTTTTTTTTTTCTTAAAGAAATCTTTGGGCGTGGGATGTTTTGGAGAGGCAGCCGGGTCTGCAGTAGACTGGGAGGCCATCCCCTGCTGGCTAAATCCAGCCAACCACCGACCTCGCCCACCTGTCCTTCAACCCCTTCAACTCGCTTTTCGATAATGAATAGGGGAAGGTTGGGTAAAACCGGGTAGGCGGGTCAAACCGGGTACTGGTATTCTCGTCCGACATATGCTGCTACCTGGCGGGAAAGGTCCGTCCTCTGTTCCAGTCCGTTCGTCATTAGTATTAAACACTAATGACGAACGACGAACTAAATTTTAGACCTCGATTTGTCCTACCAACTTTTGCCTGTCTTCGTGGTGGATTTAAGAGCACTAAATTTCCCCTCGCATGAACTAAATTTGGTAGAGGAATTCAGCCACACTCGATCGTCAAAAATTGCCATTTTTTCCTAACTTGGCCAAAATGTGGATTACACTCATGTTCAAACTACTATGAAAAAACGGCTCTTCTAATCAAAAAATGCCACAAAATAAAAGTTGTAGGGCATGATATTGCGCGTAATTGAAGCTCTGAAACTTTTGAATTTGCTCATTTTTTGCTCATTTGCTCACGCTACGGGTGGGGTTTTCGAAGGGTTTCGGCTATGGGGTCGAGTTAGGCGCCGTTTTCGTATTTTTGGACGTAAAATCCGTTTTTGGGGGTTCCAGAACAATACGATTTCACCGCGGGGATCATTTCATGGGGTTACAAATGGGATTTTTGAAGGAACCCAGAAGGTTCCTAGGCCATAATAATATTATAGAATATAGGTAAGTCATTTTGTCAAATCCGTCATTTTACTAAATGCCTAGGCAAACTGTCAAATATTCGTTTTTGTTGGAAGAAAATATATATTTGACAGATTGCCTATAGGCATTTAGTAAAATAACTAGGCATTTAGTAAAATGAGTATGCGTTTAACTAAATGACGGGCAGGGGTCCGGCAAATTATTGAGCTGGTCATTATCAAAAGACGCAGTGTTCCTTGGAAAACTTTAAAGGACAGAGTAAAGCACGATTTTTGTGGTGGTTTTCTATAATTATGACCTTATATTAACCGTCATAATATCACCATATTATAAGGTGTCGTTTTCAGAGTAATGTTGGACGCAAAATCCGTTTTTTCGAGGACCCACATCAATCTTAACATTGTACAGAATTTTGGGGGGGATTATTAAATTAAATTAAATTAAATTCAAACTGAAATTGAAATTCTAATGATGAATTAATTTAAGTTATTCCAAGAAATCAAAAGGGGAAGGACGAAAAATTTATTGGGCCCCAGGTGGGACTCGAACCCACAACGTCTGCATTACTAGTGCAAAGCTCTAACCAACTATAAATATGAATAACTTAAATAAATTCATAATTAGAATTTCAATTTCAGTTTGAATTTAATTTAATTTAATAACTCCTCCCTTCCCCAAAAGTAAAACACTGCATGAGGAAGCAGATCAAATTTCCTCAAGTCATTCCTGTAATGAAAAATTTTTCTTAATAACACAGAATTAATTTTTGTACAATATCAAAGAATGATAAATCTTTCTGTGAAATTTGCAGCATTTTTTAAATTCTAGTAATGAATGATTCGTATCCGCAAGCACCTCACTCGCCACGTTTTTCTCTCTCTCTCACTCTTAACTTTAAACTCGACTTTAATGCTTTACGTTGAGTTAAATGATTTACCAACTCATATTGAGTGAAATTTCAGTTCATCTCCTCATTATCAACTTTCAATAGACATTTTAATGACAGTAAGGATTTTTTCTTCTCAAGTTTGCTTGTTCTTCTAGAAACGTTCTTCCTCGCGAATTCCTTTCGAGACGGTTTTCCGTTTAGTCGGCAAGAGGGAACTTTTCCCACCCGGTAAGAAACAACGTGAGGAAACCGGCAGCGGAAACGGTCGTTCCGTTACTGGAGGCTATTAGTCTCCAGTGTTGTCGGGAGGCGAAGGTTGATGTGTAGGCTTGTGTGTACTCCCGTGTTTGCAGTCAGCGTACATCCGCGGGGCCGCTATGTCACGCTTTTCCGACCTGAGGGGAAGAGCGAGGAAAGTGAAGGGGGTTAGAGAACGTTTTCCCCCTCACTCCCCATTTCATACTCGGAAGGGGGAATTATTTCTAAATTAACGGCGACGCGTTAACACCTCCCTTGTGGGGTTAGTTCGTGCGTTGCAGGTTGTACAACCTGTATTACTTGGACGGGCGGAAAACCTCATTAGAACTAGACAAAACTCTCAAACGTTTCAAATTTGCCAGAATTATCCATTTTTATCCTGAATAATAAAATATTAACGTCCATCAGGCGAATCTTCTTTATTCCGGTACAGGTTGTTTCGGGCAATAAGAATTTTTTTAATAATTAAATTTTGACAAAATACTCAGTTGACCAATTGTGCCCGCAAGGTTTTCAGTCGGATTGCCCAAACCCGTGGGGCTAGAATGGGACTACGGGAGGGGTTTTTGAAGGTTTTCGGCAAACGAAAATGTGTGTTTTCGTGAGAACTAATGACGGACATTACCATCCGTGAGCCAGGGTACATTTGTCACTTCCCTTAAATGCATGGTTTCTCCTAGTTTTTTATCAGTAGGATGGTTTTTCCAGGGCACTGAACTATTCCCGGTTTAAGCCCTCGGGCCAACACGAGGTACTCGACAAGACCAACACAATGCGTCGAAAACGGAAAATCGGACTTTTATCCTCGTACCCTTCAATAAATGGAGGGATAAAAGAAAATAAATTTTATATTCCATTTGTCACGTCGACGAGATAAACTGGCAACTGTTACCCAAATTTTTCCTTAACTATTGCTTAGAACAAACCATTTCCAGTTAGAACAAACAATTAATAAACTAAAAAATTAAATCAATCCAAAGAATATTCGTCTGAATAACGCGACAGAATCGGTTTTTGAAAGAAACGATGAAAATGTTTCTTACGAACTATTCAATTATACATATTGTTTTGCATCATTGAACCATTCACTAGTATGGTTCAATGGTGCAAAAAAATTTTCTTTCAAACCCCTATTTCTCTTTTCTAGGATAAAGGGCAATCACGAGCGAACTACTGGAGCTAAGATCACTAATCTGTGGTTCAAATTAAAGCCAATTAAATTGCCGCTCACAATTCTGCTCGAAACGGTACCTGAACTACGAATTAGCACTTTTTGAAAAAAAATCGCCAATCTTTTAGGGGCTATACCTCGGAAGCTAAAAATCGGACAGAGCTCTGGTTGAGCTCAAAATGTCGCAAATTTGATCTACTTTTACAAGTCTATTAGTGGTCTCTTCGAAAAACCGCATACGTATTGAGCTATCATCAAAAAAACAAAAAAATGGGAAAAAATCGGGGTTTTCGGCTACCACGCTGCTTCCACACGTTTTTCATACTCACAAATCTGGATTCTTACTTCCACCAGTAGTCCAAACAACATATTACAAAAATTTTCTAATTAGGTAGTAGCCATTTAATGGCCACTACCTCAATTAATGCTCCAGCTAATGTTAAGTTCTATTGGACTATTCCATACCGTGGCAGATAAAATTTAAAATTGCAACTTTGAGGATCGACGTTGATCATTTTTAGGACACCAGAAATTCCACGTATCAAGGAATTTGTCGATGTCTGCACCCGAAATGTGCTTCAAGTTTATGAGTTTTTCAATGATCGAATTTCATGCATGATCAAACAGTAAAAATGACGTTCCTTTTTCACATCCCCATACGCAATCATTGAATGAAGAAAATTCAATAATTTGGTTTTACTTGGAACTTGAAAGTAACGTGGCGCACAAAATTCAAAACGGGTTGCCAATCCTGAATGAATGGTAAGAATTCCACTTGCCTAAGCTAATTCGTGGAGAAATCCTTGGCTTCTTATACATGCAAACAGAACAGTTTACAACATGAAGCACATTAAGCATCACTTAAAGTAGAAATTCAAGTTTTACATACACTAATTATTATAATCCAGTCAATTTAGACTTCGGTGCCTACAAAAGGTCGGATGTTATGTTTCTAAATTTTAATTGGTGTCTTGACACCCCAATAATGGTAAACTAAGCGAATCCAACAAAAATTTATCGGGCGAACTTTTGAGTCCTAAAAACCGAAATGTTTGGACTTTTTTGGGTTTTGACTGATATTTTTAAAACTGTGCGTGATACAGGAAAAGTCACTGATTACATTATTAAATGCATAAAATTCTGCGTCGAATGACTATCTCAACTTTAAAATTCGACTGATTGGTAAGGTTGCAGTCAGCCGTTAAAAAGTGCCAATGTTTCCCAACTAGTGTGAAAACTGCAAGTAACCAACCTTAAAACGCCTGTAAATTGAGAACGGTCAATCTGTGCTAAAAACACATGAAATATAAGTTGTAGATCATGAAATTCTGCGTTTAGGAAGCACCACGAATACTTAATTGTTGTTCTCTTCCAAATGAGAGCTCTAAAGATGTTTCAAAGCTTTTAGAATAATTGAAACATTTTTATGCGTACTGGCCATTATGAAACTCTGAAGGGCGAAAACCTGATGTGAAGAAAGTCGGTTAATCTACAGAGAAAATTTCTGGCCAGTTTTGGGGGAACGTAAATCAGGTAATGCTGGTCGGTGAGGGGCAAATAATTAAACATGTTTACGAAAGAAAGGTCACCATCAGGCGCCGCGGAAAAAAAACCATCTAACTCTATGTTTTTTGGAGTGGTGAATCCGATCTGACTTTTGTTTGTTTCCGGTCACGTCCGGATTGTCGAGATATTGGCGATTTTTCGTTTTTTCGGCCTTTTTTTAGTTAAGAAAACCATAGCTAAACGTGCAGATGCCAAAAAATTCGGCAATGCAACTTGATCGCAACAAAAGTTGTTTCTCAGGAACATATTGGACTTGGAGGCATCAATTCAGAACGACTCAAAGATGGTTTTATTCATCAGGAACAATTTTAAAACCAGCTGGGCCGGGAAACTAACAAAAAAAATTTGAGCATTTTTAGTTCAAAAACGATTTTGTATGAGCTTTTCGGCTTTGAGTGGAGGCTGGTTTGTCACTTTGAAGGCACCAACAATAGTCTGCCATCGTATTGCAGTCCCAGAAGTCTTGGTAGGTACCTTGTTACTATCTATCGTCTTGATTTCTTGGTGGAACTTCTTGCCTTGTTCCTCGCTGAAATCACCCAGGTTGTGATGGCAATTTTCCAAGAGACTGAAGAGATAATGAATTTTTCTTTGAGCCGGTCTGAATTGATGCCTCCAAGTCCAATATATTCCTGGGAAAAAAGTTGTGTTGCGATCAAGTTGTGTTGCGACTCCAGGATATGGGCAAAATGGGTAAAAACTTTGAAAAATCACAGCTTCCTTTACATTTTTTTTTAGCAAAATCACACATTTCTTGTAGTTTTAGACCCCAACTCAAATTTATATTCGGAATCAGCGATAAATCTCTAGCAAGAAGAGAGTTTTTGTGGGATTTTTGGGCATCTGCACGTTTAGCTAGATTTTCTAAACTGAAAAAGGGCGAAAAAATGAAAAATCGCTGGTTTCGAAAAAAAAACGGGGTGTCAGATTCGGATTCAGCACCCCAAAAACATAGAGTTTGATGGTTTTTACGCGGCGCCTGATGATGACTTTTTTGTTTGTTGTAAAGCTGTGTTATTATTGTTTTAATATTATTGGGGTGGGTGAGTTCATCTTGGGGACATTTTGACAAACATTAAATGTTAGAGCCTACTTTTACCAAAGCAATGCCATGGAAACGGAGAACAACGAAGAACTGTATTGGGATCCAGATGTGGAACTCCGACGCATATAATATACCTATAGTCCATTGGGTCAATCTTCACTATTCTCAACAAAGAACACCATGGTTCTTCTCAAATGTCCCAGTTGCTATGGCTACCACTGGTTTGGAGAGGTTAAGAACCGATTACCAGTTTGAAGAGGTTGAGAATCGGTTTGAAGGGGCGATAAGGAAGAAGGAAGTTTGCGATTGTACTGAAAATTGGGACATAATCCACTGTCGCAAATGAATAACAAAGCGAAATTCCAACCTGATTTTGCACCGCTCAGACAACCGTCACGTTTTAACAAAGCTAATGGACTTCAAATCCTCCTTTTCAACTAACGAATCATTTTCGGGCTTCGAGACGGTTCCCGAATCTCTAATTAAATTCGCTATTTCCTTGTTGGTATCGTTTTCTCGCCTTAAACCCGTTGACGTTTTCATATCGTTATCAACTTGAAGCCCTTTCAAGCTCATCGCCATCAGATGTAAGGAGTACCCTCTTGAAAGCTGAAACTTTTGCTGTAGCCGGGTGACAATTATTCTCTCGGAGCTCTCGGGAGGGCGCGAATTCTGAAGGTTTTAAGCTCCGTTGAAATTCAACTTGAAGGAACATTCATTAGCGGATGCCGCATTCATTAAAAATAATAGGTACCTGAAGCGTTCGCTAAAAGCTTAATTCCTGCTTTAAAAACCCCCTTTGCCTTGTTGGTTTCTTTTATCATTTACGAACGCGTTTCTTTAAGGAATGAAAAAATGGATGGTACGGTTCAAATATTGGATGAAACGTGTTGAGAAGAAATTTGCTATTTGATGAATTCATAGGGGTCATTCGGAGAGGTCAAGAACTGGTCCAAAAGAGTATTAGGTTTCAGAAGGTTGGAAACTCTAATTAGTCCAGTCAAATAAGGTCCGGAGGTTAAAATAATTGTTGGAAAGCTGGAGATGTTTTTAATCACTTTAGTATGGTTCTAATAGAAGTATCCTAGGTTTGCACCCGTCTCCGCTTCCTGCGTATGATGGGGGGTCCAAAAAACCACGAAATTTTCGGACTTTTTTCAGTTTTTCACTTATATCTCGGAAACGAGCGATCTTACGTCAAAATCTACCCTATAATGTATTAAAGAGGATAAAATACTGCGTCGATTAAAAAAAAAAGAGCCTAAATCCGACCAACGGGGTGGTTGCCACGCCTTATCAAAAAATGGCCATTTTTACCAACTTTCGCAGAAATTGAGTTTTACCCGTTTTCAATGAGCTGTATCGTTTGAAAATCAAATATAATCGATACCCCCCCTCCCTAAAAGTTGTAGGGCATCTATCGGAGAGTTCAAAAAGCACCTAAAATTTAAAATTCGGCCAATTTTAAGATTTTTTATATCTGTACAACCAATTTTAGGGAAACCTCGGATTTCGAAATGATCGATTTTTTGTACTTTCTCGACCTCTTACAGCCCCTATTCGCTTTGAATGCGATTCTGAGTCAATTATATATCATCTCAGTGTAGTAGGTACACTCCTAGTGAATATGGGAATACCAAGTGAATAGGGTAGGTACTTAAGTATATATGTATATGTGTATATAATATTAACATTTATTTATCCGCAATTACAAATACAAATAAAAACAATCATATATGTAGTGAATATAAATTTACAATTTATTAATCATTTGAGTTTTTTTCAAAATATGGTACGTCAGGAAAAAAAATGGTTTGTCATCATATCAGACTCGCCGAACTCTCTTTCTCTGCTGCGAGTGGGGTCGAAGACAGGGGGGTCGTCGATAGTTGGGAGGCTCATTTCTACGTCTTCATCTTCTTGAGGCTCTGCTACATGACAGGAGAACGACTGGTAAATGCAGTCCATGAATACAGTAACTATTACAAAGGTTCAACTATATGAATACTGTACCTGTTAGAGTAGTGTATGTAGAGTCATCTTCATCCTCTGCCAAAAGAAAATCGTCGTCGAGGGCGTCGTCGTCTGCAGTGTTTGAGTAGGACTGACCTTTGCATTCGTAACAGATGTATGAACATTTGAGACCTGCTTTTCTGCAGCTCCACCCTCCCTTGCACCCCTTGGTGCATTTGTAGGATATTGTGTCAAGGATCGTAGAGGGAGCTCACTGCCCTATGAGAATGGAGTGGACAATGGAGGCTGTAGGGCTTTGCCTCTAAGCTGTTGCCTATCCTGGCTAGGCGACACAACTAGCCTGGACAGAGGAGCCACGAATTGGGAACCACAGTGTGTGTCGTGGTTGACACCAGGGTAATACAAGGGTACGATCCCTTGATTCCCCTGGCCGACACGGCACTCCTCCCTCATGTCTACCCCTGTAATGTTCAGGACATCACTTCGGTGATGGGGGCATGTAAAGCGGTAGAGTGGGCGCGACACCTTGCTCACTCGGGCCTCTCACTGGTGCGGCCTTAAAGTGGAGAGTGTGGAGCTGCTACCCTCCTAAACCAGGAATCCTCGGGCGAGGGGGAGCCCACGCTGACACAGGCATGCTGTAGCGGGAGTTTTCTGCTGCGAAATGCCACCGGCCGTCCCCCTCGGTTTGGAGTTGGAATCGAGGTTGGTCGTGGTGATAGCTTGCCTCATAAGTTATGGAGGAAGCTGGGATACCAGCCCGTTAACTGGGAGAGTGAGCTGGAACACTCGGCCTCACTTGTGGTGTGTATGCAAACAAGTACCCTTAGAATAAGGGGTCCCAAGACAGGTCATCTGCTTGCGGATGCCAGGAGAGGCACAGCCCTGGCGGGGGGGCGAGCCCTCCTTAATAAAATAGACAACAACTGCCCTATGAGAATAGGAGATTTGAACGACCTGGGCCTTGTAGCTGTAAATATGGCATGAGAAAGTGAGGTGACTTTTCTTGGGGGTGATAATTCTCTTCAACAGCACTTTGAGAGTGTCTGGTACTTCTGTCTCAACATCATCCAAGAAATTGTCGATTTTAGGGTAGCTGTCAAGAGGATAAACAATTGATCGTATATCTTCTCGAATGATATCTGCTGCAGCTGTTAGGATTCTTAGATGCTCCTCCTGTGGATCTCTTTTCTTGGCTTCATACCATGCCGTGGACAGAATTGAGTACCCAGTATCGCGGAAATATATCACTGGTGCTGTGTGCATCTCCTCTGACATCAAGATTTCATCTCCATATTTCTTCTGCAGTCGACTTTTCAGTGTGCTAAAGGTGGGGATGGACCCTTTGTAATCTTGGAGGATATCTGGGAGCTTGAACTGACATTCATTTGCATTTTCTTCTAAGTACTTGCAAATATACTCAATACAATTCGTCACATTCTCATCTTCAGGGCGCCCAGAGGAGCGTTTACCTGGTACTCGGGCAAAAAATGATTTAGAGCAGGCCTTGTGATACCTGGCCTCTTATGCTACTATATCAATTTCCAGACCTATACGGTCTAAGACTGAGTAGTCATCTCTCCTAATCTCATAGGGCAGTGAGCTCCCTCCACGATCCTTGACACAATATCCTACAAATGCACCAAGGGGTGCAAGGGAGGGTGGAGCTGCAGAAAAGCAGGTCTCAAGTGTTCATACATCTGTTACGAATGCAAAGGTCAGTCCTACTCAAACACTGCAGACGACGACGCCCTCGACGACGATTTTCTTTTGGCAGAGGATGAAGATGACTCTACATACACTACTCTAACAGGTACAGTATTCATATAGTTGAACCTTTGTAATAGTTACTGTATTCATGGACTGCATTTACCAGTCGTTCTCCTGTCATGTAGCAGAGCCTCAAGAAGATGAAGACGTAGAAATGAGCCTCCCAACTATCGACGACCCCCCTTCCTGACGTACCATATTTTGAAAAAAACTCAAATGATTAATAAATTGTAAATTTATATTCACTACATATATGATTGTTTTTATTTGTATTTGTAATTGCGGATAAATAAATGTTAATATTATATACACATATACATATATACTTAAGTACCTACCCTATTCACTTGGTATTCCCATATTCACTAGGAGTGTACCTACTACACTGAGATGATATATAATTGACTCAGAATCGCATTCAAAGCGAATAGGGGCTGTAAGAAGTCGAGAAAGTACAAAAAATCGATCATTTCGAAATCCGAGGTTTCCCTAAAATTGGTTGTACAGATATAAAAAATCTTAAAATTGGCCGAATTTTAAATTTTAGGTGCTTTTTGAACTCTCCGATAGATGCCCTACAACTTTTAGGGAGGGGGGGTATCGATTATATTTGATTTTCAAACGATACAGCTCATTGAAAACGGGTAAAACTCAATTTCTGCGAAAGTTGGTAAAAATGGCCATTTTTTGATAAGGCGTGGCAACCACCCCGTTGGTCGGATTTAGGCTCTTTTTTTTTAATTGACGCAGTATTTTATCCTCTTTAATACATTATAGGGTAGATTTTGACGTAAGATCGCTCGTTTCCGAGATATAAGTGAAAAACTGAAAAAAGTCCGAAAATTTCGTGGTTTTTTGGACCCCCCATCATACGCAGGAAGCGGAGACGGGTGCAAACCTAGGATACTTCTATTAGAACCATACTAAAGTGATTAAAAACATCTCCAGCTTTCCAACAATTATTTTAACCTACGGTCCCCAGGAGGTCTAATTTGACTGGACTAAATTGGTTTCAGAAGGTTGGAAACTTTTAAAGCAGTAATAACTAGTTTAGAGAGGTTAAAAACTGGTTCCAAGGAGCAATATAAGAGGTTTCGAAAGGTTATACACCGGTTTAAAGGAGCAATAACTAGATCGGAGAGGTCGAGAACTGGTTCAAAGGAGCAATAACCATGTAGTTCAGAGAGGTCAAGAACTAGTTCAAAAGAGCATTAACTGGTTTCGGAAGGTTGAAAACCGTTTTATAGGAGCATGAATGGGTTTTTCACAGTTTAAAAACTGGTCTTAGGAGCGATAACAGCTTTTTGAGGATTGAAATACCTACCCTTATCGCATAGCAGGAATACCATCCTTCGATTCAACGCTCCGTGTTCGCTATTCAAGTAGGTACCCCAGTTAATAATTAAATTTTTTTTTATCATTTAATAATGATTAACAGGACGTTTCCATTAAATGGAAACGTCCATTTAACAAATTTTGTTTTCTTCACGTCACGAGCGTCACGTCACGGGGGATTTTGAGGGCAACATGATCGCGAAAACTATAATCACATGATTGGTTTCTAAGGATTGGTCGCTAAGTTTAGCGGTTGTTTACAAGTAGAGGGTTGGTGTAAAATTAATCATTATTAAATGATCTGACTGTAGAACCATAGGTCTATTTTTAGAGAGAGAACAAAATTTGTTTCAGCCATTTGCAAGTCGTTCATCCCAGTTTTCATTTAATGAACGGTATCAAAATGGCAGAAAAGGCGGGATGAGCATAATTCATTCCCGTTCATGTTATTATTCTCGGATAATAATTATTCGTACATCTCGTATACATGAAACTCATGTTGGTACTGGAGAGGTACTGAAAGGGGGTGAAATCGATGGGGGAGACGTTAAATTTTAACTAGCATCCGAGAAAAGCTGCCCGTATATCACACTGGATTGTAAACCACTCTTGGGCTGATCACTTTCTTATCAATCGCTATAACCTCACAGGGAGTAAAGACTCAAATTTCCTCCTAAAGGTCCTTTCCTGGCGGTGGTCGGGAGGGGAGATAAGGTTTTAAAAGACCAGGCTCCTTAAGCTCTAAGCCCAGCCTAATCTCTTTCCACTTGAGCGGAAAGAGTCCGTTTCATTCTGTTTTATCGTCAAAGTCTTTTTCAAAGTCAGACCGCCTGACCCGAGTGCAATCAATAGTCGATATTCCCAGACAATAAACGATTTGCGCGACTGTTTTGCTCCTGAAATATTCCAGCCTTTCAGGAGCTTCTCGAACCAAAGGTCGCCCTGTTCGTCCTATTCAGGTCGTTCTGTCACAAGTGGAAATTGAACTTAACGTCTGAACCCGCTGAAAACTGAGACGTCCCCCAAACTTCCATTCATTTTGCCACTTCCATTCATAGTCTTCTTCTCCGCTTTCCCCCTTCACTGGAAAAACGGCTGTGACAGTTATATTATTGATCTCCCATCTGAGGGGAAAAGCCAATGGGGGGGGTCTTTTTTCCATGAAGACCTTCAGCCTCAACAAAGAAAAGTTTTCTCCGGAGAGATTGCGCCACCGCCACTCTTATTCTTTCCTTCTTTTTTATTATGAACCGTTAAACTTTTTAAGAAAGAGCCGTCTTTACCAATAAGTTTAATCTGAGAGAACAACAATCCTGCCTCAACCATCTTGGGCGGAGCACAAACAAGACGGAAACCTCAAAAGTGTGAGTTGGAAAGGCTACGTTTATAAAAAGCTAAAAGCCAACTTGGAACAAAGCAGAAGCTTTGTCGAGAAAAACAAGGTTGGAAACCTTTCGTGTTGCTCATCCAAGAAGAACCTTAATAATATTACATTATATTATAATGTAGGTAAAATTTCATTCATCAAGTATTTTCCATACACACATTTCGCTCCAATATTACTGTACCTCGTATTTTTTAAATTTCGTAAATAAAAATAGAAAAATTAATTGGATCATATTGAAATTTCTATATGAACCAACATTATTTATAAGTGGATCTCCAAATGCTCAATACGTGGAGAGAGCCAGACCGCAACGAGCGGGGGTTGGCTGGCAAAGCCAACAGGGGGGAGCCCCCTAGTCTACTATATTGAAGCTGCAACAAGATGAGGAGAACGAGGAGAACCATCTTTATTCACAATCCACCTGAGGTAAACTGTAACAGCTGTTCCCAGTAAAACTGCGAGCTCAGGGCGAAACAATTCTGGCCACGACGACTCATCGTGTTGGGTATCGGAGTCCTTCAGTTCCCTTCCGAAGACTCCGCATATCCACAGTATCCTGACACATGTAAGCCTGGAGTAAGCGAGTCTTCCTCTTCTCTGGCTGCATCTTCCACCAGGTCAGCAGATCGCGACACTTCGCGTTATGCCCTGGACGGAAATGTTCCCACACTCCCCTCCTCTTCCACCAAAACACCGCGAAATTATAGATTCACGCTACCGGCTTTCCGTCAAACACAACACAAAACCAATTAACGAACCTAGTAAATCAAAATTTAGGAACACAAAATTTAATTCATGTAGGAACACGTCCAACATCCGATGTATCAACACTTGCTATAGCCATAACTCCCACAATTTGATCGGATTTCAATGTAATTTTCAGGAGTGAGGGTTCAGTCTATCAGATTCCGGTAGGTACGCTGTGCACATGCGTGAACGTAATCTTGTTGTCTTAGAGTCATAAGTGGTCAATTTATGTGATGACCTAATAATCCAGTACGGCTGTATATCGTGATAGTCTTTGAAGGCGAGGAAGCTGTGTGGGTCATTAAAAAAAAGATAACAGAAAGACAATTTAGGTACCACGTTACTATCGTGAGTCACGATTCGTGACTAACATGATACTAAGTATCATGCTAGAAGTCACGATACTAATGTGGTACCTAACTTGTCCCATGTGCCATGCCCACTTTCTATGTTGTTCAGGACCATTAGGTGGTAAATCCAACTTTTCGTCTTTCTCGTCCGATTCCGGAAACAGTCCCGTTTCAGTTGGTGGATTCCATCCGGGGAAATCGAATTTCACCGTACAGGGACGACCTTTGGCTCCTCAGATAACTCCGTCCTTTACTTCACGTCCTCCAAGTTGGGTTTATCTCACATGTTAAGGGTCTAACTTAGGAGGGTTTGAGGCCGGTATGGCGCTGTGTCCAACACGTACCTCCCCTCCGAGGGTGACCTACACAGATAATGCTGAGATTTACGCTCCGTATCAGCCAAAGGGAGTTTCAATGTACCGACCATAAAGAACGGCTTCGATTGAATTTACGAAGAAAATGCAGAAAAAAAAAAAACCTGTGATAAGCGGCAGGAGCGATTTAACAGAGAGTTATTCAAACTTCCAGTCCTTCCGCTTAGTCAGCAGACCCACTTTTATCGACTGAAGGAATTGATTCTGAAATCTTGAAAGAGTCTCAACCACCACAAAGAGGTTCAGAACTGGCAAAGCTATTTGAAGGGGTTTCCATCCGGTTTGAAGAGGATTAGAAATTCGAAGTGTTGATCTGCTTGAAATCTTGGAAGCTGGAAACAGATTTGTGGGGGTTTCGCGACTAGTGCGATTTTTAAACCATTTTCAACAAGAAAATAATAAGGACAAATTTGAATCGTTGAATGTCTCTTTTTCCGATCGATTAAAATTGGATAAAATCGGATTGAATCAATTCTCTCCGTTGGTTTCCACCGAAAAGTTGAAAAATTTGATAATTTGTTTTCAAACGGAAAAAATTACTTCTAGAGGCCGGAGCGGGTTTGAGGGACTCACACCCAGCGCGCTGCGGCGCACGAGGGGGGCTATTCCCTCTTCTCCCAAGAGCGGCTCGGCAGCTAATTATTCGGATGACGCCCAACTGCGTATGTAGCCCGTAACTAATAATGCGAATACTCAACATAGAATAATTTAATTGCAGCTATTTTTGTATACTACTCCCATTGATTCGGGGTCCTCTGCCGAGGGTTCAGCCGAGGATACCAAGGAGGAGGTATTACAAACGCAAGGTCCCGTTGTCCAAGAGTTCATCCTCGACACTTCAAGTTTGGAAGCCGGGAGAGCGAGTTCTTGTACGACCAGGAGTGGGGATCAGGAGTCTATCCTTGAACACTTCAAGTTTGTAAGCCGTAAAACCACTCCTTGGTACAACTGCAATAAATGGAAACTTCACCCAACACGACACTTTGTGCCAGGTGGGGAAGTACTTTACTGACCCTTCTGAGGACCTGCTGGAGTACAACAATTCGACCATTCGAGTAAGCCAGACGAACCCAGGTCCTCAATTTCTGTAGCTGGAAAACTTCCAAGGTCTGCAGATCACGTACCTACCATCATGTTATGCCCCTGGCGAGTTTCCACCTACGTCCCTCCCTCCTTTATCCTCCCCAACATCTTGCGTAAACACAGACGACGTGGAATGCATTCCGCCAAACACACCATAAAACTAATGAATCATTAGTAGAAAACATTGTCAAACATGTAAGTACACGCCCAACTCCCAATCATGGGAGTTTCCCACAATGTCAATAAAAAATTATTTTAAAAAGCAATGTTTGGAGAAATTTGGGACCCCTAAATTGAGTTATAAGCCCATATCTTTTAAAACGACACCCAAATCGACCGCCCAGCCGAAAACCTTCTTAAACCCTCGAGTAGCCCCTTTTTAGCCCTACACGGGTCAGGAGGATCGGAAAACCTTGAGGGCACAACTAGATGGTGGACCGGACGGCCGACGGACATTTGATATTTGGAATCGACACATTTTGAAACGTATAAATATAATACAAAACGAATTTTGAGGCCGATCAAAATTGTCGACCCCCACCAAGAAATAGATGTATTAATCTAAGAACAATAAACCAAGTGTGAGCATCGTGTGCTCTTACAGCATTTCACTGGAAGGGGGTTGACATCCAATTACATCACCATTTCCCACCAATGGGCCACGGAACTAGGTCAGAGAAATGGGAAAATTCGGCCGAACATAGTTGAACTAGTAATGAACAAAGTACTCAGTACAGTTAGCACTGAGAAATTAGGTGTCTGAGCAGAGGAAATCACTAGTGAATATTTGGCGTTTTGAATTTTCCCGCGGTGGCACTATAACTAATCCGCCAGAGTGCGCTAGCATAAGAAGGGACCGACGGGAATCTGCTGGAGGTGAAGGCGGAAATGGCGGCCGTGAGCAGCCAATGAGAGAGTGGCTCCACTTTTCCCTCCAGATTCAAAGTTGAAATTTTCGACAGTGCCCTGGAAATTTGTATTACACCGTAGGAGCCCAAAACTCACTGCTATGCCTTCAAATTATGAAGTTCTTTCAGAAAAAAGTATTATTCGACAGTCGGTTCCGGGGCCCATTTGTTGAAAATAATGAAACGGGTGCAATTATGTTGATTTGCGTGCCTCTTTAAGTAATTTTTGAAGGAAACGAAAGTCAAGAATTACATTCAATCTGTCTTTGTTATGTTTCAATTTCGCCACTGTAAATTAGACGGTAACCGTTCAGAACAATTCATGAGTCAATTTAAATTAAAATTGGCGTAATATTCTTTCATTTGAGTATCACTTGCAGAGGGAAGCGAGAGGGGAGGTGGAAGCCAATATTTTTTCCACGTAAGAGGGGGAAAGTTATAGTAGAAAGCCGCACAATGTCGAGAGTGACCTTTCACAAGGGGAACCATCATGTTTAGGATGCTCACAACCTCGAAAGACAAAGAGGGGGGAGTAAACGGGGCGTCGTAAAAAAATACGAACAACCCCGGAATGGGCCGACGTCGACGTAACCCGCAAAAAGAAAAACATTAAGCTTCGGGACATTACAAAACCATCTCCAACGGCAAAAGGGGCTCGTTCCTCTCGAAACATCAAACTCTCCCATAGACGGAAGAGAAGGGTCAGTGCGAGTAAATTTTATCGCTCGTTGAGCTCTCGGATGGCCTCGTTGGGAACGTTGGAGGATCCTCGATGCCATAACACGAACGTGACAATCGACACTTGGGGTGACGAGCCGCCGGAGACAATGTGATAACCGTAAAAAAGACGGCAAAAAATTGGACGGCTCGAAGGTGCTGGAAACATCTCGGAAATGAATGCCGTTAGTTGGGGAAATCGGCTCGCTCATCCGCTCAACGGAAATGTACAATCCCAGTGCCAAATCGCACGCAAAGTAGATTTCTCGAAACGTCTGTGGCCGCTCTAAGCTCATTTGAAACCCACAAACGACGAGGCAGTGAATTCACCTGGTATGACATGTTCCCGGAGGAACCTCCCCCATTTTAGCGCGATTTCCTCAATGTTTGAAACGGTTTCTCTTTGCTAGAATCCTTGCTGTCGTTTCGCAAGCGAATTCAGGCCACAGCCGCTATAAGACAAGACGTAATTTATCCTCGTTTCTTAATCATACACAGTGTTCAACGAGACTGAAGAGACTTTGAGAAATATCTCAAATTATTTTGTGGTTTCACTTCATGAGAGAAAGGTGTGAATCCAAATGCCTTCCAAGTCCGAGCGTAAACAACTAAATGGCACAAATGAGCGAAGTGCGAGCACACGGGCGCTATTCTACAGGAGTGATACTAGGGGTCCAACCCCTGCTGGCGACTCGAGCCAATCCCCGCCCTGGCGTTTGTTCAAGATAGAACGCGGTGAAAGTGAAAGGATTCATTTGGAATGTGAAATCGACTTTTACCCCTATTTTGGCCAATGGAGATCAGTTACTGATCTGTAGTTTTCCCCTTTGTCATCCCTTCCCCCACCCCCACCCACAACCCCTCCATCGAAGCACCCCTTCTTGTTGTTTATAAAATAAACTTTTTTTAATTGTATTTTATTTAATAAAGTATGTTGGAATAATTCTCCTCCTCCACATCCTCAGGGCTTTAATATTGTAGACTAAGGGGCCACTCCTGCTGGCTGTGCCAGCCAACCCCCGCTGGTGGGCCTCATTCAACCTTAGAGAATGTTTTAGCACTGTTTTCCTATTATTTCATTTAGGACATCCCTCGCATAACGCCGCAAACGTTTCACAAGGGTTCACAAGGGTTTTATTCTTTGATATAGGTTTCTCGCGAGAAAATTAATTCTGTGTCAATGAAAAAAATAAAATATAATGAAAATAAATAAAAATAAAATAATAGAGAATAAATCTGTACCTTGTTCGAACAGATGTGGGACCTCGAAAAATGGATTATGCGTCCAAAATTACTCGGAAAATATTTGACGTCCTGGGATCCTTCAAAAACCCCATTTTTAGCCCCATGAAAGCCCTATAGATCGCAACAGTGAACTTGGATCGTTCCGGGACCCCCAAAAATGGATTCTACGTCAAAAAAATACTTGGAAAACGACACCTAACTCGATCACATAGCCAAAATCCTTCAAATAACCCCTCCCGAAGCCCCATTTTAGCCCCATAGCGCCCCACGGGTTAGGGCGATCGGACTGAATACCTTGCGGGCACAACTAAACATACTGCGGGTAAACCGAGATTTTTAAACAAATTCCTACTGCCCATGACGGCCCGGACGGCGGACGGACATTTCGTTTTTGGAATCTAGACATCTTGAAACGTATAATGTGAAATTTTGAGGCCGTTCTGAATTTTCGACCTCCGTCGCGATTACATAGTTGTACTATTCCAAGAATAATAAACCAAAATCTAAAAAATAGTCTTAAGTCTTTAAATTCAGGGGAAAATTCAACGGAAATTTTGGGAAGTTGGGTTGGTCTCAATCATACAACTGCTCACAGACGATGGGTAATCCATCCCCCATCTTGTTTTATCATTTCACAATTTTTCGAAAAAATAGGAATGAACGAGAATCATCTCGGTTAATTTTGTTCATCACAGTATTAGCATGCTTGGTCAGTCCCTCACTTTTTTTAAATGTTTGAGGTTGAGGGACTGGGAAAACAAAAATTCAAATTTCACTAGTACCCGGTTGTTCATAGAAAATCCATCTTTTGAGAGCCACTGGTGCACAATATATTATATTATATGCGATCAGAGAAATTAGTTGAATTAGACAATGCGAGGGACTGGAAAATACATGAGCTAGAATTATAACGCTCAATAATAATTATTATTAAGCGTCATATTCAAATCAAACCCCCCCCCCCCCCCCTCCAAAGACAATCGGTATTTACGAGTGTCGAGTAGTGATTTTCCAGTCGTGTGATCCCACTTCTGATATTGACACATTAACGTGGCGCTAATCTCTTCGCCAGTTACTAGCCCTCCTGGGTGACATCTTTTCGTGTCCACCCACGTTCTGTTGCAATCTGAAAGTCCTGCCGTTGACAGGTTTTCCCCCAATAAATCACGGTCCTTCCAACGGCAGAGTCATTAGCCTATCAATCCACCCCCAGCTGTATTGGGACGAGCTGAAAATGTTGAATCAACTTATCACCCCTTTCGGAGGGACTTTTTTTCCTCCTCCTAATCTTCTTGACGCTCCCCTCGCCAGGTTCCCACTTCTGATGTAGATATCCTTACACTGCGCTAATCCCTTCGATAATAACCGTTATCGCTCGACCGAGCTGAATTAATCGTCATTGTGAGGTCCTAATGACCCTTTTCAAAGCGTGATACTGACAGAGGGGGGAGAAAAGGTATTCATTATGTTTTACGCCCGCCTCGGATGAATAAATCAGAAATATTCCCGCATCGGTTAATGAACTCCGATTCAACGCCGTTGATTTTAATGAAATCAAACCCTTCTGATCCTCCCTCCTGAACCCTTCTTCAGGGATATTTTGATCGAGTTCCATCACAATTTTGACAACCTATTCAATCTATATTTACCCTTTGGCATATAAAAAAAGGACAAATAGAAGCAGCAACCACCTTCCCCCATCGTGTTTACTCTGATAAGAAAAGAACAGAAGGTCGTATTGTACACCTTCTCAAGTGGTTGACCGATCCGCCTTAACCAATAAAGGTCAGTTTACTGGTATTGAGGGACTTTCTGAACCGGAACAGAATCTTCCAAGTTTTTTCAGAACCAATGGAATCCAACAACATGACGAAGAACTGTACCGAACTGAAATGAATCTTCAAAGATTCAAAATCCATTTTCAATCAGTTGAATCAGCAGAGCATGTATTACGCTCATGCAGTGCACTCGCAACTGAGAACGTGACGGGTTTGGGGGATCGAAGGAAACCTCAAAATCGATGAAAATCTCAGTAATTAGTCAGACTGTCGAACACTTGAATTTGCTGTATCGTAAGAATAAAATTTATTTAATTTAATAAAATTCCCACAAGAGCGATAATCTCTTATTTACCATGTCTGGATATAACTTATTACCAAACTTGGAGCAATGCATTGACATGGAGCTGTGGCCCTTGGAGGACTTGTGGCTAGCATTTTGAATGCTACCACTTGAGGGCTTGGCCTTGCCGAGGCAAAATATCCAAGGGGCTTCTTTCATTTCAGAACTTCATTTTTGTCTTCCCTTGTAGTAGGTTTAGAACAGAACTGTGATGAAATTTAGTTCCTATTTGAGGATCCTGCTAACGTTGTAGACCTCAAATTTTGACGTCCACTTATTAAATTGTTTAAATTGGGATGAATTGGTACTGCCACACCATGATTAACGAATCACCTAGGTACCTACTTATACGAAAAAATTATGATATGACCCCCCGCGACTGCATTGCACCTACATCTATGTTATCTGTAGATTCCAATGAGCTCTTCGGGTTTTGGTTTATTTTTCTTGGCATATTATTCTTGTCGAAGGTCGATAATTTTGATCGGCCTCAAAATTTGTCATTATACGTTTCAAGATGTGTTGATTCCTAAAACGAAGTGTCCGTCCGCCGTCCAGACCGTTTTGGGCAGTCGGCATTTTAACCTGGAAACAGATTTCAGCTACCATCCCCCCACCCACAATCCCGTTAAAAGTGAGACGAAAAAACAATGGCTATACTGCGCCGTAGTTTTGGACGTAGAATCCATTTTATTTAAATCGCAGTGGACCCAGACTATTTGTTTAATTAAATCGCCAGGGCGCCATGTCAGCGGACCCACACTGAGAAGGCGCTCCTCTGCGGCGGAAGGGGGAACCCGGCGGGTGTACACCCACCGTCGAGTCACCACTCACGCTCATTGTCTCACTTGCTCACTTAGGTACAATAATTTCACTCGCTTTGGGTTCAATTCCCTTCGTCAAGATTTTTCACCCCCTCCCCCCCCCCCACATTCAGAACTTCTACCAAAAGGGGGTTCGCCCCCCGAAAAACTTCCATTTTCATCAAGCCGTCAATTCGCTTTCAAAACTACCCGAAACCTCTTCCTCCAGGTGATAGCGAGGAAGGGAAAACACACGATTAATCATCTTCGACCCTCCTGATCCACCTTGAAAAAAAGGGGTAAATATAAATTGCTATTGTGTTGGCCTCTTCATAAATCATTCTGACTTATTGAAGATAATCTGCGGCAACAGATTGCTTTCTGTCTTTTCCAACTCGAGCCCGATTGGAACTGCAATACCGGATCGGGCCGAGCTCGGCAATATTTTCCCGTTCCCGAGGCAGTATTGCTGGTTTCGTCCTTTTTTCTATGTAGAGTTCCAGACGGTGCAGATGCCCCGATTTTCGAAATACCGATTCCCCGAAAACGTCTGTTTCGCGACGAGAAAAGCGTATTTGTCCGGAGGAAATTGCTCCGGTGACAAATGAGAGGTAATTTGAAAGGGTATAAAGACCCGGTGAAAAATTGTTTCCCTGCAGGCTCCCATTATCATACGCGTGAAAAATTGAGGAGAGAAAAACGCCCAGGAACAGTGGCCTGACTTCTAGTCGTAATCATCTTTAAATATTCTACAACGAGGGATGCAGATAACGAGGGATAACCTGCGTTGGAAGCTGCGTCGCGAAAAAAGGTCGCCCTTTGATGAAAATTCTAGTTTACCATTTTATAAGGTAGGGAGAGAAAAAAAAAACTGCGAGTAAGGAGAGGGAAGAAAAGATTAGTATATAGCGAGATATAGATAGCGGGGTTGGGTGACGATGACGTCTTTTCATGTGAACAAGATCCCGGCCTGAGATATCTCGTATGTGACCTGCTTTCAAGTTGCCTTTTTGTCGAGGATCAAGTCCTCCCCTTCTCGCAAGTTGCCGTAATGAAAATGCCGGATGCCGGGTGGAGGGGATTTAAAGTCTCGGAGTTCCCCCCCCCCCCCCCCCCCCCCCCGAAAAAAGGAAACAACGGGGTCGTTGAGTCGACACAGTTGAGGGAGTTGAGTGCTGTATGAGGGGTGTCTCTAGTGAGAAGAATAAGGTGCAAAGAATGTGTGGCATCAGAACCAACCAATCTGTTAGAAGTTACATCAGGCGCTGTCAGATCTAACCATCCAACACGCCGTCAGGTCTAAGCATTTGACAGACTAAGGGGGCACGGGCATAGCCGTCTCGTCCCTGACTGATCGAAGGGCCTCCAAGCCGGGGTAACAGGCGACCCGTCCCCGAAAAAAAAGAAAGGTGCTCCGCGCAGGGAAGCGGCCCATCCCCGGAGAGTAGGGATGTGGCATGCCCGCGCCCTGGCGGCGATCTTCTCCCCAATTATGTTTACAAACTGACGAAGATTCGCATCTTACTTCTCACCAGAGCTGTCCAAGGCTTGCTATGCTCGTCCCAAGATATGCCAAGACGGTCCCCAACCCTTCCAGACCATTCCAAGACTAGCAAAGTTCGTGCCAAGCTGGAAAAGGGTTTCCAGGGCTTGACAAGATGGACACACCATCGAAAAGCTAATGGGGGAGGGTGGCCATAATTTTTCGACGGCGGGGATGGATTGCCAGTTCCCGCCAACCCGAGGGTACGAATCGTCCCCGTGCTGAAATAACACTACAGTCAAGTAATTAAATTACTTGTAAGTAAGTAATTAAAACAAATTTTGTTCATTTTGAAACGTGGTGAAAGTGAAAGGATCCATTTGAAAGGTGAAACCCAATTGTATCCTCTTCTGGCCAACTTGACGTCTGAACTCCGCAGGAAATGGATCCTTTCACTGAGATCCCCCAAAAATGGATTCTACGTCCAAACATACTTCGAAAACGACCCCCCACTCGATGTCACACACTAAAAAAACCATTTAAAACCCCTCACGTTGCCCCATTTTAGCCCCATGTACCCCAAGGGTTGGGGCGATCGGGCTGAAAACCTTGCGGGCACAACTAGATGAAAAACCGAGTATTTTGTCAATATTTCAGATGTTTTTACAAATTCATACTGGCATCGATTTTTTGAGTACGTTACGATTGATTAAAAAAATCGATATTGTTTTGACAATACCGATTACTATATCTCACACATGACGAAATCCCTATTAGACATCACGCGTCCTCCCCCATAGACATGACATCATGCATCTTCGACTCTAGCCATCTAATACACGCGACATCACGCGTCTTCAGTTCTAACAGTCGATCAGACGCGCCCCTCGACTCTAGCCATCTGATAGACATGACATCCCGCGCAGTTCCCTCTAACCATCTGACCGACATCACGCGGCCTCAACTCTAACAATCTGACAGCAATGACAACATGCGCTCTAACACGTCCTGTAACCATCTAACAGACAAAACACTCGCCTTCCACTCTAACAATATAGACGACACATCATACGCCCTCAGTTCCGATCATCTAACACATGACATCCGCAATAATTGATGTAATTGATGTAATTATTACAGAACCGTTGATGAAATTTGCCCCAAAAGTTTTACAACACCACAAATTCATGCACAGTGTTTTTGAGCTACAATTTAAATCATTTCCAACTAGTAGTCATACCAATTTACAACATCATCTAACATTCAAAACTCAATCAGAATCACTTCCGAGAAATTGTGAACCGTTGCAAGCAGTTTTCAGTCCCTTCATTTGGATATAATATTTTCAATCATTTCAAACTGATTGTCAACCTCTTCCAATGCCGCCGAAGACAAGCAGTGTTTTGGAGCTACCATTATGAAAGACCGGAGTGTCGTGCGTTTATAGTATCACCGCCTCGAGGATTCATTTTACCTTATTGTATACAATCTTACTCATATACACGTGAAACACCGTCAGGGACACGTGGATGAATTTTTAAAAAAACCAAAATTGTTGACAACGTAGGAGTTGTTATTGTTGAGACTGTAATTCATAAATTTATTCAAGAGTGGGCTGAAAATGGTAATTTATACGAGTTGATGAGACAATTTTTGGAACTGAGTCAAACTCAATATTGCGGACTGAGGGGAGAAAAAGTACTCAGTGACGTTCGGCAATTTTGAAACGGCTTACCAGAACGGTGCGACAACTGAAATGCGATCGGAGGATCTTCGGCGGTAAAGTGGCGTCGCCGAGAAAGAAAAGAAAAAAACACGACGATAAAAAGGGGGAGGGATGTGGAGAGATAAGGGGGAAATGAGACGAAAAGTCCGACACGAAAACGCAACGTTGCTCACTTCACGGTCCGTACCGGAGTGACGGGAGGCGGGAGACGCGTTGCGAGGGGCGGCAACAGCGGTGGGTGACGGGAGGGGAGGGGGCGCGTGCGCAGGGCCATGCGGGAACGGTCCAGCAATCTCGCTGTACTACAGGGCAACATCCCCCCCCCCCCCCCCCACCGACCAACAAGCTGCCAATACTAAGTGAAAACCTCTCAATGAATTAAATGAAACGGGCTCCGATACTTTGAGAGCTCGAAGGTGCTGAATCCGACTCTGAAGCTCGATCTTACCGTCGATGATGATTTTGTCAGGAGGCAGTATTGACAATAATAATAATAATAATAATAATAATTTAGCTTACTTTCAAAAGTATATCCATATCCAACAAATTCTCAGAAAGTGAAAAAAACGAATTCCGTCTTGGAATTCCGTCCCGAGACCCTCATTAAAGGTACGCCAAAATCAAAGTCAAAATGCCAAAAAGACATCCTTTTAGGAACTTGCTCACTCACCTACCTACCTACTTGGTCGGCATAGAAGTGAGCAACTGATAAACAAATTGTGCCCTAGTTATTTGCTTATCGGTAAACAATTGAATTTGGGTTGCAAGGGCTTGTTGGCGGGTTACAGTGTGAGGACCATGATAATATCATATAATATTATTATCTACTAGATGCCCGCACGTGCTTCGCACGAAATATCAAATTTCTGTCCATCACCTATCAACGATGCAACCGTGGCGACGCTTTTTGACCCGTCTCTCGTTGCGAAGGAAAGCTCCGTTCGCGTAATATGCAGCCCATTGCAACCCATCAACTCCAAATGAAATTACCTAGTACCTATCAAACTAATCGAAGGCTTGCAAAAAATACTCGTACCCACCTACCGACGATCTTCAAATAACTTGCGAACGGGTTATCGCACAGAAATCGTTTTGTGCTCGTTGAAATCAGCGCGAAAAGCTCGTTTTAACAAACGTAGTTTCGTTCAAAACCGACGCCAAAAGTTGTACCGGGTTTCGGCGTTTCGAAAATTTTCCTAGTAATCCCTAGTAACGACGCTATTTAACCCGTCTCTCGTCGCGAAGGAGCACCCGAAAACCGATGAAGGGGATGAGGGAGGAAAAATCAAGGTAGCCTATGACCATCACGCTGGTTTTTGGAACAGGTCGCAATAAACGGCACGCGAATCGGTCATTCCGTTTAGGCGTGAAAAGGGAAAAAACAGACAGACAGACAGACAGACATTTCTCGGTTTTTATTAGGTGGGATGGGGTACATCTCGACTGTTGAGTTTTATGTAGACCTCATTCTGATACTTTAAAAAGGTGTCACTGAAAATGTACATGTCAGGGTGTGAATTAGGAAAGCTGTTCGAAAGATGACTGTGGAATGATTCACAACAGTTAGTTGTCCGGTTAGTGTCAGGGGTAAGGTCAGCCCATAATGATGGAGAATATTAAATATTCTCCATCATTATGGGCTGACCTTAGAAAGTAGGAAATTTTCCTACTTTCTATATAATTGTTTTGTAAATATTTCAGAAACTTGGCAGCTGCTTCGTGCAGGTTTTTCGGCTTTCAAATCTCTAAAAGCAGTGTCGACGTCAGAGGGTGGCAAAAACATGAGCCCGAAGAAGGTTCTGAGCCAAACACCTAAGGGCGTTTTTTCTTTATAATCCTTACTTAGTCCTGAATTTTTTATGGCTCTCCACCAGGCCTGACTAAGGTGAAATCGACATGAAAATAATCTAGAGGTGGGCAAAAGTGATCGACATGCATTTTGCACATGCAAAATAGCACTTCAAAAATCCCAATTAATTTTTCACTTTCAACCACTATTTCTATGTTTTATGAGGTGCAGAATCCGAATTTGAAACCCGATTTTAGCTACATATCTTCTTGCATTCAACGGGAAACAGCGGTAATTTTGACAAAGTACACACAAAAAAACCACATTTGTATAATCTATATCTATAAAACGCTGCAAATTTTACACAAGGGTTTATTATTCTGTGATATAGTTTACTTGTACAGACATTTAATTCTGTCAATAAAAAAATTTTAAAAAAATTTTTTTTTTGGATTTTTATATTTCAAAAAACTTTTTTGGGGGATTTTTTTTTTCTTCAAAAATGTGTTTTTTCAAAAATTCTTTAACTTTTACTCGAAAAATATTTAACTTCTTGGGATCCTTCAAAAATCCCATTTTTAGCCCCATGAAAGCCCTATAGATCGCCACAGTGAAATCGGATCGTTCCGGGACCCCCAAAAATGGATTCTACGTCCAAAAATACTTCGAAACCGACACCTAACTCGATCCCATAGCTAAAAGCCTTCAAATCACCCCTCCTGTAGCCCCATTTTAGCCCCATAGCGCCCCACGGGTTTGGGCGATCGGACTGAAAACCTTGCGGGCACAACTAGATGGTAAACCAAGTATTTTGCCAAAATTTCAGATTTTAAAAAAAATGCCTACTGCCCAAAATGGCCTGGACGGCGTACGGCGGACGGACATTTCGGATTTTGAATGTAGACCTCTTGAAACGGATAATGTCAAGTTT
Organism: Pilophorus perplexus; assembly: GCA_955831195.1. NCBI lineage: Eukaryota > Metazoa > Arthropoda > Insecta > Hemiptera > Miridae > Pilophorus > Pilophorus perplexus. The sequence continues at coordinate 16,819,907 of OY037014.1, forward strand.
TGAGGCCGATCCGAGTCGTCGACCTCCGTCGCGAAAACATAGGTGTATTATTCCAAGAATAATAAACCAAAATGACTGCCAAATCTTTGAGGACTCACTACTTAAAAACCAGTGGAGTGTTTGGCACCAAATTGTATGGATATGTTTGTGAAGCATCGTAGATGGTTTTAAAGAAGTTTCTACAAAATCGGTCACTTCCTTCATCGCGAACGGAGCTTTCCTTCGCAACGAGAGACGGGTCAAATAGCGTCGTTACTAGGGATCGCTAGGACAATTTTCGGAACTCCGAAACCCGGTACAAATTTTGTCGTCGGTTTAGAACGAAACTACGTCTGTTAAATGCGCTGCTTTTCACGCTGATTTCAACGAGTACAAAACGATTTCTGTGCGATAACCCGTTCGCAAGTTATTTGAACATCGTCGATAGGCGGGTACGAGTATTTTTTCTAAATTCTATTTTTATTGAGTGCAGCGAAGCGCACCGGATCAGCTAGCGTTGTTACTATGAAAAAGCATCTACGATGCTTCACAAACAATCTCACACAATTTGGTGCCAAACACTCCACTGGTTTTTAAGTAGTGAGTCCTCAAAGATTTGGCAGTCATTTTTATAAATATAGATATGGGCATAATATTATGAGCTATATCTCAAAAACTAGACCTGATAGCGATAAACGGGTTTCAGATTTGGATTCAGCACACTCAAAAACCCCTAACACCAACCCTTATCTCCTCGGCAAGAAACAACACTTTTTTTCGGCCGGTGTAATTATTAGAATTTCAATTTAGTTTTCATTCCAGCACTGCTTAGAAAGTAAGTGCTTTTTATAATTTCAAGTGAAATTATATCCCAAAAAAGGGGCAGTCTATATTGAGAACCTAGAAAACAGCTATGGTATAAAATAATTATACGTATACCATTTGTTACGCATTTTAAAATTAATATTTTCATCTGATATTATGACACACGGCGTGCTCAGACTTGAGTTAGGTTTTGCTACGTCGAAGGCGGTTGCCGTACCGCCGCATAGTGGGGCCGCTGACGCTAAAAGGTGGCGGAAATTATTCAACATGACAGACTGATTGATAGAGATGGGTTTTGCATAAAATGTGCAAAATCTAAATGTTCAGGAGCTGCTGTTAATTATCATTTTTTTAAACAAAAAATTAAAATTTTAAACAATTTGCATAAAAGTTGGAAAATGGTTTTGCATAAATAATTCTGTCCAAATTTAAAATAATGTTGCATGAATACTGCAAAATCTAAATGTTTAGCCGTTTATTATCTTTTTTTTAATTTTTTTTTAACAAAAAGATAGAATTTAAAATAATTTTTTCCTCTTTTTTACGTTTTTAGTGCGCAAATTTGCGCACGATCCGACTTTGGAGTCACATTCTGGGGTTCTTACTGAACACACAGAAACAAAAACTCCGTGCACTTAGGTGAACACCGCGACTTTTTTTTCGACTTTCTGATTTACTTATTTTATTATTATAATTTTTTTTTTTTTTTTTTCAGTATTTTTGATCTGTAAAATTGATGAAGGCCATGTTAATGATCGATCGATGAAGGTATGTTATAATCTAATACCTCCACGAATACTAGCTTAAAATGTCCTACGTCGTGATACTCGTTTAAATAGTCCTATGTCCTTGTTCCTTTTTAGCATAGGACCACCCAGTTAGGACATTTCATTTTTGGATGGAGGCAGAAATTGACAGAACTGAGATAGGACAAAACCATTTTTCAGTCCTTTCCAAAGAAGATAGGACTTTCTAACCTGGCCCATTAGACGCGTCACGTCACCAGGTCCTCGAGGAATCAAATCACGAAATCCTAGCGTTTAAAAAAGAAGTATTTCTTTTAAATGACCAGCTAGTAAATAAGAATTTTCACTGTTTTCTTTTGGTTTATTATTCAAGAATTTTCACTGTTTTACTTTTGGTTTATTATTCTTGGAATAATACACCAAAAGAAGACAGTAAAAATTCGTATTTACTAGCTGGTCATTTAAAAGAAATACTTCTTTTAAAAACGAAATGTCTTTTTAAAACGAAATGTTCCACATTGTGTAGATTTCAAAAGCGAAATGTCCGTCCGACGAACACCGTCCGAGCGGTTTTGGGCAGTAGGATTTTTTTTTTTAAATCAGAAATTTTGATAAATTACTCGGTTTACTCTCTCGTTGAGCCCGCAAGGTTTTCAGCCCGATCGCACAAACCCGTGGGGCGCTATGGGGCTAAAATGAGGTTATGGAAGGGGTTTTCGAAAGTTTTCGTCTATGGGGTCGAGTTAGGTGTCATTTTCCCAAGTATTTTTTTGGACGTAGGATCTATTTTTGTGGGTTCCAGAACGATCTGAAATCACCATGGGGATCTATGTGGCTTTAATGAGGCTACAAATGGGATTTTTGAAGGATCCCAGGAGGTCAAAATTTAATAAGGTGTCGTTTTCCGAGTAATTTGCTTCGTAATCCTTTTTTCGAACTACCACATCTGTCCAAACATAGTACAGATTTTTTGTTTATTTTTATACATTTTCAAAAATATTTTCTTATTTACACAGAATTAATTTTTGCCCATATAACCTATATCGAAGATATACCTACCTAACTATTAGTTAGTAACTAATAAACCCTTGTGTAAAATTTGCAGCGTTTTTACTTCGTACCGTATCGATCAATCGTCCGCACGTGAATTTAAACCCGAGGACGAGGAGGATAAATCAGGGCCTTCCGAGACCTCATTTTCCTCTCCCGTTTCGGCCCTGTAGGTGGCTTGTTTATGTGACTGCGGTGATAACCCGCCGAGGCTCTTGATTAAAACCGGGACGCGGAAGAAGTGCGTGAAGAAAACTAAATGATGAGGCGAGCCGTTGAGAGAAACGCGAGGGATTTGATTGAGGAAACCGGATTTCAGAGGCGTGAGAAGGAAGAGGCTCAGTGGCGCTCGAGGCGGCCGCAATGTGAAACGCGCCAAAACATGGATATGAACAAGTAGTGCTTTGCACCTCAACCGATGTCATTTAAATTTGTTGAAACACTAAACCGTAAAATAAATTTCGAACATTCAATTAATTCCTCCCTTGCACCAGCCTTCTGCACCAAAACGATTTATCTTCCTCGAACCATCTCGCGTCTGCCCCCCCCCCCCCCCCCCCGCCTTTCCACACAACGAGTGATATTACAAAAAGGCCAACCCTTTTCCGATGCAGCCTTTCCCCAAGAGTTAAGTCCACCAACACAATTTTCCACCCCGCTTTCCAAGCCTCGGAGGACCGTCACCCATTGTTTTATGGCTCTTCATTAGAGCCACATTTATCAACCGCCTATATTTCACCTCGTCTCATTTGTGTTGTCCCCGAGCCGCCCCCGAAGATGAACTATCCAGTAGCCAGACTGCGGAGAAGTCTACGGTCGGAATTTTTTTTTTTTTCCTTTATTAGTAGCGTCAGAAATTTATTCCCCAAGTTGAGTCTGCGCAGGCTGTAGTTTACTCGGATTAGAATAATAAATATGCAATTTTGAAAATATAATTCTGTATCGAGAGGGCTTCGGCAAATTCCACAACATCCTTACACAACCACTCAGGATCCAGGGAAGCCAAATTATTGGGCAAATCCAGCCTTATGGCCAGCAAGAACCAGCCCTCAGCCCAGAATACACCTTCCCGAATCACCTCCTCCGCTACAATCCTTGACAGCCTGGAAGCCACCCTAACCAGATACAACAGCACATTGTGCTGTCTGAGAGAGAAGGCAAACAGGGGATGGAGCTCTGACTCCAGCAGAACGAGGTACCTAATCTAAAGCAAATTGCGGCATCCGTTCAACAGATACATTTTCCCGAAAGCCCCACACGCCACATAATGGCCGCAAAACAGAGAACAGAACTGGCCACTGCTTGGAAAACCTTAAGATGAGTCTGCATAGGAACCCCGTCGTTGGCCAAGGCCTCCTTCCAGACATAATTCATTGAGGTTCTTGCCGTCTCCGCCCTACGCTTCAAGTGCTTTGCGAACGAGTCCGGAAAGGAGTGTCACTCCAAGGTAGTTGTATTCATTGACAATCTCCACATCCTCCCCTGCAAGACTCCACCTCTCTCGCCCGCTCGTTATGCCCATCGGTGTTTTTATTTCCCGCCGTTTCTGCCTAACCATATTATGACAGACCAGAGCTTCCTATAATCGACTTTTACAGTTAAAAAAATTTTATATTTAAATATTTTTATATTTAATATAAAATTGTAAACAGTGACATACCTAAAGCGACATCAACTTTTAACGCACCAGCCTAGAGAATTGATACCTACTAATTTTAAATAACTTCAATCTACTTTTCTAACCCTTCCAAATTTCTAACTGCTGTTTGAATCACTCGAAACTATTAAACCTCTTTAAACCGGATTCGAATTCCCCTTGTGGCAACAAAAGTTTTTACTAAGAACCTACCCAGTGTAGGGGGTAGATTTAAGACGGGAAGAAGGATGTCGGCGGTCCTTTCAAAACTTGGGGTTAGGGGGAGGTTGAGCGCCAAGTTAGCAAGTTGCCTCTCCAGATTTACCCCGCATCCTTAGTTACGTCCTGGGGCTGTGTAAACCGTTTGAAATATTCAAGCCGTATCAGAGGTCGAGGATCCTCCTGCCGAGATTGGGTTAAAGGGGGTTCATACTTTCCCGAGCCCCAGGCCGCGTTGACGTTTCGCTCGGTAAGTGGATTTAAACAAAATAAATTTACAGGAAGGAAATATAACGCTAGGGATAGAATAATAGAGAAGAATGAGCTATTGGCTGTTGGTGTGTTGCCGCTTGCGATTGTTTCAGCAAGACCAAATCCTTCAACAAACCCTACAATAATTATAATTATTAGCTATTGTTGTAGAGGTTGTTGCTATAATTATTGCCCCAGCTCTCTCAATTCTTCTCTCCAAATGACGTGCAAAAAAATTAAGAAACGGCCTCCAGCTCAAAGTCCTTCAAAAGCCATTTTAACCACTCGCACGGTTCAAGTCAGTTCCACGTAGGTAGTTCATTTAAACAACAGTTCTAGTCACTTGTCTTCTCTGTCTATGGAGTGAGGTCGTTACATTACACGGGCAGGTCCTCCTCTCCAAGCCTGTTCGCCCCTAGCGAATGAATATTGCGCTCCGACCCTGAGCTCTGGTGGAGGAAATTGAACTACTGCTCTCACGAAATTTCCCCCATCAATCACGTTTTTCACTTCCTCGTAGCAACATTTCTCGTTTTCTCCCCTCGAATGGTTTCATAACATGAAAATTTTTGAATAGGTATCACATGATTGATAGAACCACACGACTTTTATTTTAGTTTTGTTGTAGTGCAGTTATTACGAAGAATAAGGTCCATCGTTTTATCTTGACAAAATCACAACACGAGCGCGCAAGCTGAGACAATGTTGCCAACAGAAAAATCCCTTCGCTAGAGCAGTGCTCAGGATGCCACATCGATGTTTCCTTTGGCAGCCACCAAAGCGCTATATTCTTGTGGGAGACCTTTATAGTGTGCCATTATGGCACACTATAAAAAACCAATCTTTACAAACGTAGACATTTCTTCATGCCTTTTCAAGAACCATCTGCACATTTTTTCCCCTGCTATTGTTTAGAAACCCGCAGATAAGCCGGGTATATATGGCACTCTCTGGAGATTTCGAAAAGAATGGACCCGACTCTTCCCCTTTTGTCCCCCTTTTCAAAGGTCCGGCAGGACGGTCCCCCACCTCCATCCCATCTTCGCTAGAGTGTATCCGAACGGGAGAAAAAAAAGAGCTGGGGAATAGCCGAGAGGAAAAATAGCCAAGGATTTCTCCCATCGTCACTTGGATGTAGACCTTCCAGTGACACGGTTTTACCATTACCCGAAAATAGACAGGTTTCATCCTCTAAATTGGGAACCCTTTAGGTATTCAACATTTATTAAAAACTTTTAACGTGTAAAGAAACTGATGACATCAGCGTCACCATTGAATCCAAGATGACTAAAGGATACGATTAGAATTAATGTTTCTTCTTACCGTCTTTTCTCAGCTCCTAAATATTTCCCTCTAAAGCGGCCATTGCTCATCCGGTATTGTTACATTATGATATTTCCACCCTTGACAGCTATTTAAAAATTAATGGCTTCCACGAGACTGAAATTCATCACCCACTTTTGACTCAATTCGTCAAACATTTTGGTAGTACTTGGTAGTTTTTCCAGTACAGAACAAATACGAGCATCTGTTAGTTGGCAACTGTTTCAACAGCAACGTAAACAAGGGGCGGAGACGTGAGATGGAGAGCAGATTATACAATAAACACGAATATCAGGAGAGCTCCTGAATGTGACATTTATTATCTCAAACAGCAGCGGAGTGGCTGTTGGCGGAAATACTTGGGAGACTTGTGGATTTCACCAGTGTGTTAAAGTTTGAGTAGGAGTAACTCGAAGATAGCACCGAAAACGCTTAACCGCTGAGTAAGTCATAACTGTAAGGTTACCGAGCGGGTAACTACCGATCATAGTCTCTGTTCCATCCAGGGAATAAGCTATAACGCCTGGGATAAACTTGCTCAAAGTGCGGAACGCTTGCCCGTGTAACGTAACGACCCTGCTCCATAGACATACGGTCCAGTCAATAAAGGACGTTCACCTTATCGTGGTATAAGGCGCATCTTTTTTTTAATTTTTCATGTGGTTTATGCCATAAGCTAGTTTATGGCCTAAACCACATAACTGTTAGGAATCCTGGACTAGAGGAAGCAGAAATCCAAATCATATTAAATATTGGAAATTTTGGAAGCCTCGTTTTGGATGCGAAAGAGCTGGAAAGAGCCTCCATCAGATTATGAAACAGTATTTATGCGAAAAAATGAATTTCGAATAAGAAATGAAGAGAGAGCGACAAAGTGAAATGAGCTGGTTTTGTTAGCAAACGCCTCATGTAGCCAAAATATAAGGGTAAATGTTTTAATATAATTTATATATCTTTTATTTACAATGAGGGATGAATTTATGCATAATATTATATCTGCACAATCATAATATGATTGAATCAATTTGATCATAATAGTAGGTAACCTATAAAAATTGTATCAACTATTAGTATGAATTTTCATGCATTTGCTGCGATTAAAAATGCTTGGAATATCATGAAAACTAAAAACTTTCACCAAATGGCGCTCCAGAGCAGAATCACAAAACATGATTTTTTCTTAAATTCATGAGTTTTTGTTAAATTCTAGCCCACTCCTACCCCTTGCTCGTAAATTTTGTTGTCTGCATACTAATTTAGATACTAAGTATAAGTACTAATAAGTCTTATTACTAATAAGTCTTAATACTAATAAGTCTTATTTAGATAGATACATGTGGATAACAAAGGCGTTCTTCCAAGAGGAAGGATGTTGTCATAGAAAAGTTGAAAAGGTGCGTTAGAAATGGGTGAATGGGAGAAAAATGGATGATATTACTGGTAATGCACGAACGTGCTTATTACTGCATAATGCATGTAGAGGTACTGAGCCCTCGTTGTGGCTGACGACCTTGTACAATGAGAGGCATCCAAGACCTTCATCTACATTAAATGTATTCCGAAATTTTCGGAATGAAAACCCCTCGAAGTTAGAACCTTCAGCAGAACTAAGTGTGGTCACACAATCTTAATGGGCATCATTAGCTACCTTAATGAGCATGATGGCAATAGAAGGCAAGCGCCTAATAAAATCAACGTCAACATCAAAATACTTTGTTGGAACCACTTGTCTGGATTGTGGAACCAGTTGCTATGTGAACGCACGTTAAACGTTTGATGCGAATTGTGATGGAGAACGCCAAGTAACTGATGGAGATCCCCAAGTAACTGATCGTAAATGCATGGTAGGTACTCACCAACTTCGGCTCATCCGGGCTTGCTGAGAGTTGACAGATGAGGGATCCTGCAAGCAGACGGGACTCCATTCTGCTTCTTGAGAGTCCCCCTCCAGTTAGATGCTGGTCTCATTTTGCTCATTTCCCAAAAGCCTCTTGCCTTAAAAAAAAGCAAACAAAGTTAAACAGAAGTCGGTGAGTCAGCAGACATTTTAGACATCAAGTAGCAAAATGGACAGCCAAACCTGAAAAAATCTACAACAGTACCAAATATACACTAGTCGATTTCGTGACCGTTCGTGTCCCACCGGGTTTAGTTGTTTAATGAAAGGGCGTGAGGCGTTAGGTTGTTATTGTTTACAGAGGTTTAGTTGATTGTAACAACAACGTTAGACAGGAGGGTGTTAGAAGCGTCAGAGTGGCCTATTACGATTGCGTGTCGTTAATTGAATTTCGCTGCCCCGCCCTCCCACGCAGGAAGGCGTCCGCGCTAATGGAGTTCCTGAAGAGGCAAAAGGAAACCCGTCAATAACTTAAGAGCCCCCGCGGTGTCGCAGATGCATCGGGACGGTTTTCTGGGCAGAAAATGCAGCGTTTCTGGGAAAAATAAAAAATAAAGCACTGCACTGCTTTTCAACTGTGCTAAAGCTGATTCGCATTAGCATGGACGCGTTACTGGCTGGGAGCAAAAGGAAGCCCATCAATAACACCCTCCAGTCACTACATTGTCACAGGGAAGACTGACAGGTGCCAACCGATTGGTAGAAAGTGACCCCGTTTCATCCCGGGACGCAAATGTCCCCTTCAGAGTGTTCGGGAGGGTGTAGGCAAGTGATGAATGAACGCCGAAAGGGGTTAAAGGAGTCGACAAGAGGCCGGCCAATAAACGAAGGACTTGACGGGGAGTGAAAGAGTGGAGGGAGACCCATTTGAAGGGCGAGAAGTCCCATGGAGGTCCCTTTTCAGCTTGCAATTTGGCAGGCATTGAAAACAGTTTTTAAGCAATATCGACGTAATATTTCGGAATAACCAGCTTTGAATCGACCAGTATTTGAACAATAAGGAATGGACATGACTCAAAGCCTCTAAGTCGACGACTATCCACAACCGCATTCCCAAGTCCTCAGATGTACAAGAGTGTGCCTGTAAATCACAATAACGAATGCATTCACAGACAAGATCGTCGTGGAGTAAAACCTAAACAATGTTTAGGTTTTACTACACGAACAAGACCCCAGAACTAAGACATATCCATGTCAAAACTGGACCAAAGGCCAACCCAAAAACTGATATCAAGCCAATAAACAAAGAAAACAACTTCAGCATTTTCCTGCGATGCTGGAATTTTGACGGATTAAAATTACGGAATTTCTGATTTACGAGGAAAAAAAATAACCATGCGGCCATTTTTCTCTAGCCAATGAGAAACATTCTGGGTCATTCATTGCGTCGGAAAAATAAATAAAAAGACGAGTTATCACAAGACGAACAGCAGAATCGACGACCGATTTTGCCGACCGAATAGCTCAACATTGTCAAGACATCGTTAAAGAGTATCCTAAACAAAATTTGTTCGAGTGATCACTCGAATCAACGGCAGATCAACAAGTGGAGGCCTCCTCAGAGGCTTGACGACTTCAACTAACTTTAACTAACTTAACCGGCCGATTTTAACAGCAAACTACTTTACTACATAAATCGTATCTAAACCGTATCTATCTTACTAAATAAATCGTACATTTCCCGGAGTTTCCAAACGCTACAATCGAAATGGACCGTTAATGTTCCACGGTGAAGGTAAATGCAGGAAAATCGGACCATATTTTTAACTAAAAAACCCAAAAACTCACTCGGGGCGTGTTGACAGACGCCAGCAAAAGATGAAAATGGACGCTCAGCTGCTGAGCCTCAGCAGGGCCACACGGTTGCCAACCTTTTTTTCCCAAAAACCCCCTGACCTAAAAACCTTTCCTAAAAACCCCCTAAATCCGTCTGGAAATTATAAACATTTTAATTATTTAAGCCTAGCCAGAATATTATTAACAATTATTATTAATTCAATTATTGGCGAAAAAAAAACCTCCAGTGTAGAAAGAAAATTATTGATAGGTATAGTATAGGTTACATGAACAAAAATTAATTCTGTCAATAAAAAATTTTTGAAAAAAAAAATTGATTTTAAATTGTACCTGCCTACTTTTCGAAAAAACTTCTTTTTTTTCAATACCTAATTGAAAAAAAAAATTTTTTTAACCCAGAAAATATTGAATATTTGTGTCAAAAAAATTTTTTATGTAACCCAGAAAATATTAAATATTGTGTCAAATTTTGACCTCCTGGGATCCTTCAACAGTCCCATTTGTAGCCCCATTAAAGCCCATTAAATCCCCACGGTGAAAATTTCCGATTTAATCGGATCGTTCTGGGACCCCCGAAAAAGGATTCTACGTCCAAAAATACTTTAAAAACGACACCTTACTCGACCCCATAGCCGAAAACCTTTAAAACACCCTCTTGTAGCCCCATTTTAGCCTCATAGCACCCCACGGGTTTGGGCGATCGGGCTGAAAACCTTGCTGGCACAACTAGATGGTAAACGAAGTAGTTTGTCAAAATTTCAGAGTTTAAAAAAAAATCCAACTGCCCAAAACGGCTCGGACGCCGGACGGCATACGGAGTAAGGCGTACGGCGGAATGACATTTCGTTTTTGGAATCTAGAACAGTTAGGTACTCTTGAAAGAATAATGTAAAATTTTGGGGTCGAACATAGGTGTATTATATATAAACCAAAAGTAAATATTATTATGGATTAGTGATGGGAATGTACAAACGAAAGACTCGCAGAGAAGAAGAAATAGAATAGAACACTGAAGACTCGTAATAATTACTTAATTACGTAATTCGTAATAATTACGAAATTATTTATGGAACATCGGCCCCAACGTATTCTACGTCTATCGAGTTCAAGAAGAATAGAAGAAGAAATAGAATAGAACACTGAAGACTCGTAATAATGACGTAGAATAAGTGGGGGCCGATGTTCCACCAATTATTGGTGGAACATCGGCCCCCACTTATTCTACGTCAATCGACTCCAACAAATCGGGTAGTCGGTAGGTACCTATCTCTTCCAAGATTTTCCTATCGACGTCTTTATTAACGTGATCGTACAATGTGTTCATTGAATCGAGAAAGCGTCTCCTCCATTGGCTGGAACTGAGCACATTGCCATCCCTTCGTCATGGAGGAAGTACCTACAAGGGCGGATCCAGGATTTTTCTGAGGGGGGGGGCGGAAAATGATTGAATGATAGATACCCCCAAACCAAAAAAGTGTTCTGGGCGACCCCCCCCCCCAGGGGGGGGGGGGGGGGGGGGATTTTCAAAGATTGAGCCTTGGGCTTGGATAGTTGCATTTGGGCTATATTTATTTATTTATTCATAAAACAAAAAACATTTTCACAATAAGGAAGAGAGTCATGATTTGTATACATAGGAACCAATTTTTCTTGATTTGGCCTATAGGTCTCTGACCTGTCCAGGCCTGTCATTCCCTTAATAGCTATTGAATATTACATACCAATTAAAATTACAATTTATAGCGACTTAAAATATAATTTGTATTTTCTAAATTCTTAAAATAAAGTAGGGCTTCTTTTTTGAAAATTGACGTTGACCTCGCGGTCCTTGACGAGAAAGGCAGGGTTTCAAATAGCGCAGGCGCAAGCCAGGGTAACTGCCGAGTGAAGAAAATTGAAATTTGAAAACGTAATTTACTAGTCTATAAACATAAGTTGCCCTAGGTGGTAGGACATCGAGCTTGAAATACAAAGTTTCTACTGGTGTGCGCTGATCGGATTTGGTTGCTATCCGTAGCACAGTGTTAATTGCCACCTCAATGCAACGAAAATTGCTTGAGTAGGCACCACCCCAGATTATTATGCCATAAATTAGATTAATGTAAACATACGCATTGTACATCATGCGGAGATTGTCCCTGGATAAAAAATTTCTTAGGATGATGAAGAAGTGGTAACATTAAATGTAAACATTTTTTTAATTCTCCCCTCCACGTTCTGAATGTGTTCATGCCACTTTAGATGTTGATCCAGTGTAAGCCCAAGATATTTTAGGCTTCTAACTTTTTCTAATGTTCCACAGGAGCATGCTGTTTTTTGCGCGCACTGATCTTTGTGAATTACTAATTTCGAAAAGTCTGGCAGACCAGTCTTATTGATAGAAAACGTGATGTACTTTGTTTTAGTTATGTTCACGGTTAGGCCATTCAAGTGAAACCATTTCAGGAATTTCTCCATAACTCGTTCCGCCTCTGAATGGACTTCTTCCCATGAGTTTCCTTTCAATAAAATGGCTATGTCATCTGCAAAGGCAACGAATTTGCCTGAGACATCCAGAGCAAACAGATCATTGACGAATACAAGAAATAAAATAGGGCCTAGTACTGATCCTTGAGGTACTCCATAACTAATTATTTCTTCAGGGCTTTTAGTCGTCAGAATTTGTACAATCTGTTTTCTGTTCGAGAGGTACCTACGATCCGAACCATCTTAAGGCCACCCCATCAAGTCCAAGTCTTTCCAATTTTAGCATAAGCCTTGATATTTCTATGGAGTCAAATGCCTTGGAGAGATCTATGAAAACTCCCATTATTTTGAGATTGTTGTTCATTGAGATATCTGCTGTTACATCCACTACGGCATCTTGTGTACTCCGATTTTTTCTGAATCCGTATTGTGTAGCAGCTAATACGTTATTTTTTTCCAGGTAGTTAATCAGTTGGGCTTTTACTATTTTCTCGAAAATTTTGGCGGAATTCGACAGTAAAGAAATAGGTCGGTAATTGTTCGCATCAGTTTTTATTCCTTTTTTAAATAGAGGCCGCACTAACGCGATTTTAAGAGCATCAGGGAATTTTCCATTCAGTAGGCTGAGGTTAATTAAATGGGTTAGTGGTGAAGTTATCCCTACGTATTTGTAGATTTTAGTATATGTACCGCCGAAGCGAGTACTAGTAGATTTTAGTACATTACATTTTAACTTCGATTATCTCACCTCACCTTTACATTTTCCGAGGTAAATGTATGTTTTTTTACCACTCTGACTCAAATTGGATTTTAGGCCACCCGGTATGTAGGAAAGTACTCGATTATAAAATTTTAAATCTCATATGAGATTTATATATTTTTCTCGTTGAGGGGGGGGGGGGGGGGGGGGGCGCGCGCCCCCCGCGCCCCCCCTCTGGATCCGCCAGTGAGTACCTACCGAAAGGTGAGGATGCTCTGTACCACATCGATGGACAGTCGGTTCCTCAGCTTCGATTTGATGTTATTGAATACAGAGAAGCATCTCTCTATGTCAGCGTTTGAAATGGGGAGCGACATCAGCGACAGAGCGAACAGTGCAACGTTCCGGAATCGAGGGTTTTTCGCTCTGTCGACGTCACCATACACCTCAACCCAAAACATGGAACGATCGGAAAGATCGACCTCGATCTTGAGACATAAATTCCCTCATTCTTCCTCGCACTTGTCGGCACTGCAGCGATTAGTCCGACGATTTCCCTGATGTTAAGCTTCTTCTGAGACGTACCTACCTACCTACAAATTTCGGGGCGAAACGAGGCCATCTAGTTGAGGATGTTATTGTTGGTAGGAAGCTCTCTGTTACTCTGTGGCAGAGTTGAACAAATGGTACTTACAAGTACTAATTACAAAGTACAAGTACAAGTACTTGGAAAAGCAAGTACAAGTACATTTGTGTACTTGTACTTGCATCAAGAGAAACAAGTACAAGTACTTGTAATTGGAATTCCAAGTACAAGTACTTGTACTTGCACCATGAGAAACAAGTACAAGTACAAGTACTTGTACTTGGAACTCCAAGTACAATTACTCGTACTTGTCTACAGCCAAGTACTTGTACTTACAAGTACTAGTACTTGTACTTGTGCTTGAACTTACAATTACAAGTACTTGGACTTCCAATCATCAATAATAAAATCAATATTGGCTGAAATCCCCACTCCTTCCCTTCTTTAGGGAAGGAGAGGGGGTTGAAGGAGGGGGAAACGGAAAAAATCCTTGAGGGCGCTCAACCTATCTCAGAACATAGATCATTTTTGAATTTCTCGAGATTTTCAAGGTATGTACTTGGTGTACTTCAAGTACAATTACGTTCTACAAGTACAAGTACTTGTATTTGTACTTGTTCTCGCTTTTGTTAAAGTACTTTTCAAGTACTTGAACCGTATAAATCACTGGAGTAGCTTTTTCTCCATTTACACATGTTTTTGGAGGGGAACATTCCTATTTTTTACTAATGTACTTTGGATAAGTACTTAAGTACAAATGTACTTAAGTACTTTCAACTCTGCTCTGTGGTAGGAAGTCTACTTACTTTGAAGTTGGAGGCAAAATGAAATTATGAATTTCGCCCCAAAAAAAAACCCTGACTCGGAAAAAATAACTCTAAAGAAAACCCCCATGCATTCCTTCCCCCTAAAAAAATCCCTATCAGCGAAAAAAAAAAACAAACAAAAAAAAACAAAAAAAAACAACCTAAATCTAGAGGGAAAATCCCTACATACTTTGAGGTGGTTGGCCCAACCAGGTTGGGTGAGAAATTACTCCTCTGCTGAGTACTCAGCAGAGGAGTAATTTCTCACCCTAACTACCTCATTGGATTAGACCTCTGCACCGTCGGCAAACACCACACCCTACATACTTGGCAACCGTGCAGGGCCAGTAGACGGCAGTCCGGATTTGATACCCGATCGTTACGAACCTGGCGGACTTTAAAGAAACCAAGAGAGTTTACGCTCAGTACCTATCGACTTACCATTTTTTCATATAATATATGAAATTAGATATTATCGAGAATGGACAAATTTTTGTAAAATGTATATTTTTAAACACGGATTGGGTCTACCGTGAAAACCTTGTCAAGAGCAACAAATTATCGATTTTTGATTTTCGAGATTCGCGATTCTTATTCAAAATAATCGACGTGTCAATACTACCTAGGTACATTTCTTCTGATCTTCAAAAATTGTCCCGCCCCCAGGAACATTTTCCATCTCGTCCGTTTGTTATGTAGAGCGCACCCTGACGTGACCATATTGGCATTAGAGTGTGATCTGTATTCAGAAGTGGATTAAGGCTTTGGGCCTCCTACGAATCCGATATTGTAATGTAGATTTGCATATTGAACCAGGCCTTTCGGATGGAGGACGTGTGTCTCGCATATGAAGCTCTAAGTAGGTTTTTCAAGAGGGAGTCGCTATGAATATTTCGAAGGGTTTTGGCAGGTTTGATGAGAAATCGGTGAAATTCAACTGTTGTGGGATCGATCGGTGGTTTTTCTTGTTCATGACGGGAGAGTGTGGCTAGGGTAACCGGGGGGGGGGGGGGGGGCTACGAGGAGGACTTGAGGGAGGACAAACATAATAAGATGAAACAAAAATCATAATATTATACTACTTCAACTTTATTCAAACAAACTTATAAAAAAAGCAATATTAAAGCACTTATCACAGGGTAGGGTATACCTACCAACTCTGCTTTTTTTAGCTGCAACCTAGCTTAGATTTTTCTTTTTGATCCGAAAATGGAGGACATTTCAGTTCAATGGAGGAAATGGAGGACACCGTCGTAAATGGAGACATGCCCATTTCCTCCTTTGTTCTGTGGATGGGATCCAATACTGGATTTTGAATCCTTATGACATAGGTACCTAATAGGTATGTTCGCAATGTGCTGTTTTTGTGAAAAGAAAAAAAGAAGATAACACAGCCCCACAAAATAAAAAAAAGTTTCTGATTCGGGGGTCTGACTATGGTATTCCTATGTATTTTTCGACGCTGACTCCGAATCCGAGGTCAAAAAAATTAAGGGGTGAACGGATTTTTTTGACCTCGGATTCGGATTCAGCGTCGAAAAATACATAGGAATACCATAGTCAGACCCCCGGATCAGAAACTTCTTTTTTTTTTTTTTTTTTGTGGGGCTGTGTAATATTATATTACATATAATATTACACAGTATAATATTGTACTGGTAAGTTTATCTTTCTACCGATAATATCAATCTTGTATATCGATTTATCATTGCCATCCCTAGACGTATTTCCTTAGGTTGTCCCCCCCCCCCTTCCACTGTTCATGCACTGTTTGTACTGTGTACACTGTGTACAGTATAATGAAAACTGAGAAAACATGTTTCGTTGGTTCAAAAGGTGGAATAATTTAACTCTTGTAAGTAAGTACCATTTCAATGTAAGAACCAAAATTCTCTTCATTTAATGCTGTTTTTTAGTTGGTTATTGAAATAATGATAATAAGTCGACTAATGTGGACTCAAATATCTTATCTCTACTGTAGGCATGTTCTACGGCAGCCAGTAGCATTGAGTTCGTGCAATAATAAAGTGCCCCACGTTTGATTTCTTTCAGGTAGAAATGTCTCATGACATTAAGAATTTTTTCAAATTTGGGAAGAAGATAGTTGGAGCGGGATGGAATTACAAGTAAGTTTTTTAGCGCAACCTTTTTTTTCTATGCCACAGCACCGTTCGGCAGTTCAGCTATTAGCGCTCTAGCAGCCCAATAGAGACCCGCCCTATGGTGCCTACAGGCACCAAACGCACAGGTGCGTTTCATCGTCCGGTATGGATTTGAAGGGTCGTGTATACATCGAAAACGATATACCTACATATCGTTTTCGATGTATTTTTCGACGTAGAATCCAATTTCGGGGGCCCCAGAACGATCCGATTTCTCCTAAGGGATCTATGGGACTACAAATGGGATTTTTGAAGGACCCGAGGAAGTCAAATACGGGTCGTTTTCCATGTAATTTTGGACGCATAATTCTGTCCAAACATCGTACTTACAGAAACTTTTTTTTTTTTTTTAATTCAAAAATATTTCTTTAATGATAAAGAATTAATTTTTGCACATTTTTTTTTCCATATCAAAGAATAATAAACCCTTGGGTAAAATTTGCAGCGTTTTTCAAATACGATGCTCTCCTGCATGAGAGTTTGCGCCTCTGGCGGAGCCGTCGGTGTCACAGTGGAGCCATTCAGGCTCGGGAAAGCGAAAAACAAGCAAGGGCTTCCAGGGTCAGAGCTTTCAGAAAATGGAGTTTCCTCCTTGTGACCAGCTCGAGTAGGTAAATCCTCTTAGCCTGCCACAATGCCGCTGGGCTGCTACTCGGTCGATAAACGGCTGTCTGGCTGCCACTTCAACTCCACTGTCCGCTGCGAGTGCCTCGACCTTTCCCGCAGAGGATCCCTGGGTTATCAGTTTCTGGGAACTGGAAGGATACGTCGTCCACTATCATCGTCCCTCTTCAGCCTTTCCCTCAGAGACAAAACAAGTAACCATGGAAGAAGAAACTTCCTTCTTCCATGGCAATAACTTTACAAAGCAAAGCAACTATTGTTGCCTCCGGACAGCCCAGGCTCAATACCAGTTTTCACTTGCACGGCAGCAATCGACGTGGATGTGGCTTCGCCTGGCATGAGGCTTTCTGGACAAGTTCCAGCTTTTGATTTGTTGTATCAGACGAGGTCACAGCGTGTTCGATGCCATACTACCTACATAGTGGGCCTAACAGAGCTGTTATACGCCAAAGTTGTTTGCGCCCCACTTAGTGCCAGCTGACCTGTGAAAGGGTAAAGTGCGTTTTGTAAGTAAGTTTTCGAGTGCTTACACAACATGATTCCAAGACTTGGAATAGTATAGACTACTTAGTAGGTACCCAACAACTATATCTCTGGTTTTAGGTCCCTGATCGCAGAAAGAAACCTACCGACCTTCAAAGACCCTATTTTGTTCCTGAAGCCAATCACTTCTTACTTAACCGAAGGCCAACAGATTGTGGTTTGTAGAATAACAGTTATTATCATTGAGCATTGAATGTTCCAAACTTGTTTTATTTTTTAAAATCATTTTTGCAACTGGGATGGAACTTGAAGGGTGATGCCCCTAAAAGTGGCTAAATTGTGTCTTTTCTTTCGTTCTTCTGCTATTGCTACGAGGGGGGGGGGGGGGGGGGGATTGAAGTGAGTTACATATCCCTCAGGCTCGTTTTCATTTCGAAAAAGGTCAGGAAACCCCCCCCCCCCCCCTAGGTGCACCATGTGCTTCTCCAAGTAGGTAACCACAGTTCAGTTTGAGATTCCGGAAAATTAGAAAGGCCCATGTACCTACTCAAGTGGTCTGCTGTGGACACCATTGTCATCATAATTGTATGTCCATGGTATGCAAACCTAGCATCAAGAATAGTGTGTCTCATAGGTTTTGGGTCATTCCCCAGTAAAATCTGTAAAATTTCTGAATTTTACATGATCATCTAGAAGGGGAAGCAGTTGGAAAAACAGTGTTGTCATTCCCCTGGATAATCTCATCTGGGTGAATAAACTGTACTGTTGGTGTATAGGATTCATTCTTACATGGGGAAAGAGCACTTACCTGACTGAAAGCATTCAATAAGTTGCCAAAGACACTATAATATTAAATGTCGCAAATTTTGCTAGTCAGGAATTCGCCACTTTTAGTGGAAACACCGTAAAATTATGGTCATTGGGAATCTCTGTTGTGTTTTCCAAACTGTTTCTTTCAGAATTTTTTTCGTTTTCAGATTCCTCCGGATTATGTAGTCGACTACGAAGTCGAATTAGGTGTCATTATTGGGAGTAAATGCAAGAATATTAAGCCTGAAGAAGCCGACAAATACATAGCAGGATATTGTGTGGCCCTCGACCTCACTGCGAGTAACATAATGGTATGAATTAAATATAGACAAATTTTGTTTATCCTTTTTTTTTTTTTTTTTTTTTTTTTTTTGCTACAGGTTGTATGTTACGAGTCATTAATTTTTTCCTCGTTTCAGAAAGAATTCAGACCCAAAGGCCTCCCCTGGTGTACCGGCAAGGGTTTTGACACTGCCACTCCGGTGAGCTCCGGCTTCGACAAGGCTCTCCTCTCTCCGGAAAACGTCCGCCTCTGGTGTACCGTCAACGGGGAAAAACGTCAGGACTCGACGACAGCCGACATGGTCTTTTCGGTGAAGGAGTTGATCTCGTCTTTTTCCCGAAGAATGACTTTGGAGCCCAACGATTTGGTTCTGACCGGCTCCCCCGCGGGCGTCGGTTGCCTGGCTCCAGGCGACACCGTCAAAGCCGGGTTGGGAGACGATTTGGTCACGATTAGCTTCAAAGTAGCCGATTAGAAACAGAACTCGGTGAAGTTTGACTTTGTAATTGAATGATACAATTTAAAAATGTCAATTAAGAGCTATTTGACTGATTTGATTCCGCTAATCCGTGTATAATTATTAAACTGCGAACGACTTATTTTCCTTCTCAGAATAAGCAATGTAAATAGGTAGTTACTGAAAACAACCCATCGCGCGCCTAAAATTGGTAAATTTGAATGAACAGTAGGTACATTTACAGCACTTTCTGAATTATCACCATGAATAAACATTACTGGTGTAGACAAGGACGCTTCTGTGGATTAATTTCGGTGGGAGCTGATCGCCGGTTTATTTATTTAAGTATTTATTTTACCAGGATATAAGATAAAAAATCTTTCCTCGCGCCCCAGCTTAACAAAGGTGGTTGAGAATACAACTGATATACCTAACGCATATTGATTCAGCAGGGTAAGATACATAGAAGCATATAAACATGAGTATGCAGCTCAAGGGAGAAAGGGAAGTGGGTAGGTGTAGTAGAGTGTGAGGGAGCACCAGGACTAGGGGAGAGAAAAGATAAGAAAAGAGATGAGAAAGAAGGAAGTGGTCATTCAGTGAAGATTAAGATTCCACGAAGATTAAGTTTCCGCCGTAAATTCAAATTGGAATTTTTTTATACATTCGTACGAACTTGCAATTTGTGTTTTAACCCCATTTTCGGGGTTATTTTTTATCGATTAAAAAAAATTCAGAAACGTCTAATTTCGTCTTTCCTAATACTTAAGTCATGATTACAATAATTATTATTGTAATCACCATTTACAAATTCTATGATGAAGTGAAAAATGTGACTTAAGTCCCTTTTTCATGAAGCAATTCAAACACTGTGACTTCTTGTCCCGTAAAAACAGAGTGATTTTTCATGTGCAAAGCCAAGATTGATACTCTCTGTAGGTACTGTTTGTCATCAGCTGGTGTCCTGCCAGTGATGACTGCTTCGCCGTCAGAGCTCTCATTTCAGTCCCGTTACTACTCCAGATATCGACTGCCTCACCGCTTGTTCCGTAGGTATAATTGTCGTCAACTTCTCCTAACGATCCTCTTACGGAGAGAAATTTCAATTAAACTTGAGAAACCCGGAATACTAATAATAATCCCTCAACGGGTAAGCCTTCCTTGCACCTTCTATCCCAAGTTATCCGGGAAGTTGCGTAAACGGTTCCGTCCATCCCTTTAACGTTCCTCAGAGGATTATTGTTCGTTGTGGTTATTGCCCCGAAGGTATAAACCGGGTTGATTACACAGGAATCGGTTCCAGGGTGAACTTGGGGTTTGTTGATCGAGTTAAGAATGTCGTGGAGGAATTGGCGGGAAGATAACTAGGAAACACCATCTCTTGACATTCACTTTCGACTGTTGTACCGCTTTTGCCACCCTCTTTGGTGATTTCATGTAGACAGTAATTGACAGCACTTACAAGGAGATGACTTCATCAAAATATTTAATAATGATTTTTCATATTTCTATCATATAAAATAATATTATCACGTTTACTCCAAAATGTGCTGCCCTTTTAAAATAGGACTTCTTAAACGGGTGTTCAAGGTAGGAATTTTACTGGGTGACTCGTTGAATAAAGAACGATCCACACATATCAGTGAAATCAGTCAATCCGTGGCCATCAGTGCTTCGTGCCCAGCTGGGGCATCAGTGATGGATTGTTCACTGTCACATTCACATAGTGTCAGTTCACACAACACACATCCGCGGCAATGTTTTCCGTGATCAGACGTTTCAGCGCAGTTCCAGTTTGAATGTGGTCCGGTTTGCGCATACTCGTAAAAAATGAATTTCAGTGTCAGTTCACACAGCACCCATCCGCGTCAATGTTTTCCGTGATCAGACGTTTCAGCGCAATTCCAGTTTGAATGTGGTCCGGTTTGCGCATACTCGTAAAAATGAATTTCAGTGTCGAAGATTTTGCAATTGAATTGTTTATTTTAGGAAGGGCTTTTGTCCATTCTTCAAGTATTGGGAAATCAAAAAAACTTTCTAGTTTTCTCTACTTTTGAGGAATGGGAAAAATATGTAACAGTCTGCGAGGGTCCATTAATGTATGACATCATAGATGTTTAATAAATCGCATTATTGATTTCAATAGATCGCATTACCTATTATTCTCAAACGGACGGCCATTTTTAGTTTAGGGACAAAATAAATGCCATTTAATGCCGTTTCTAAAATGGGACACTTAACGCATTATTTCGTATTTTACTTCATGATTTCCTCTTTTATTTGTAGATATTAAGTATCTAGTAGACAAATTTTGTCTACTTATTTTTGGTTTATTATTCTAGGAATAATACACCTAAGTATGTAGTCGCGACGGAGGTCGACAATTCAGATCGTCCTCTAAGTTTGACATTATTCTTTCAAGAGGTCTAGATTCCAAAAATTAAATGTCCGTCCGCCGCTTCAAATTCACCTACTCAAATTCGCCACTTTTTGTAGAATGGCCCATTTCCCCTTGCTAACATTTTTCCTCTGTCACAGCTTGGGCCGCTGGCAAAGCTAAAAATGAAGGAAAGACCCATTCCGTGAGGTCAGGAAAGACCTGTCCTTACACGATAAAAAATAGAACGTACCTAAAAGACATCCAGATTTTGTACTCCTCCACGTGGGCCTTGGAAGACCTCACGCCATCCTGGCAGACTTTCCAAGTGGAGAGAACATTTACAGACACTTGAGGCCTGCCGTTCCAAAATCCTATAGATCCACTCTTCTGAATTTTACAGGAAAGCAAAAAACCTAAAAATTTAAAATTGCAGCTCTCCACTTTTTTTTTAATCGCAAAACCAATAAACGTAACTTGGTAGGTAGTAATGCCAGGCATTATAATATAATGCCAGTATATTATACTGCTGGGTTAATAACACCCCGAGATAATCCTATTTTAATGTTGGATCTATCGGATTTGACGTGGCGACTCCGCATTTTTGCAAAATAATAACTGAATTCTTTTTTCCCCACTTATCACTATTATTTACAAATAGATTGTTTCTGTTAAATAATTCACACTAGTAGCTACTTAGTGAGTACCATGTAAACCATTAAAACTTATTTTTTTAAAGCAAACATTTTGAAAATAAGGAAAAGTACATAACACTGAAAACTGAAGAAGAAGGCTGCAATCTTGGTTACCGGCGCTCGTCCACTTGCCCCGCTGCCAAGCTCAATTTCATAAACTATGGAGTTCCGCAAGGATCAGTACTAGGCCCCTTATTGTTCCTTATACACATCAACGATATGTTTTCAATGCACATAGCAGGCAAGTTTATCGCTTTTGCTGATGACGTGGCTATCATCATTAGAGGAAATACTTGGGACGAGACCCATGAAAACGCACATACAATTATGAGAAAACTAGTGAATTGGTTCCAACTGAACAGCCTCACGATCAATTTATCAAAAACGAAATATGTAACATTTTCTATTAATAAATCTGGGCAACCATTTGATTCAAAAATAGTTATGCATAAAGACAGCTGTAACACTAGCTATATGTCGTGCCAGTGTGAAGGTCTAGAAAAAGTGGTGTTCATCAAGTATCTAGGAGTGTTACTTGATCAGCACCTAAAATGGAAATTTCACATACAAGACCTTGTGAAACGGATAAGAAAATCATTCCATTGTTTTATTGTCCTAAGAAAATGGATGGCACGTGACACTCTTAAAATGATCTACTATGCGTATGTATATAGTCTCCTAATATATGGGATTTTAGTATGGGGAGGGGCGTATCATAGCAATTTCCTCTGTCTGGACACGGCAGTCAACACAGTTTTGAGAATAGCTACAAAATCGCGTAGACACACACCCGTTGAGACTCTATGCAGAAAGTTAGATGTAATGAAACCTAGAATATCATATGTATATAGAATAGTGCTGTACGTTTATAAAAAAATTGGCAATTTCGATAAGCAACCGGACATTAGACCTACTAGGGCAAACTTGACTGCAATAACAGACATTCCACGGCCGTATAATGATTTCTTCACTAGGCAACTACCCTGGCTAGCGCCAAAAATTTTTGAACAGCTACCCTACAGAATGAAAACAGCCAAACACTTCGGTACTTTCAAGAATGAAGCTAAGAATTATTTGAAAAACAGTGAAAACGCCAGCACAATTCTGCAAATGTTATTATAAGATTTATTTAGGTAGCACTATGTAAAGCTGTTGCTGTACTGCCTAGAAATAATTAACATAACATATATTAAGATAAGCACACATTAATCGGGAGAGATTGAGGCCTGGACAGGTCCCTGACCTATAGGCCTAGACTTAAGTATTGGGAATGTACTCAAAACAATTTGGAATACGAACGAATTGTAAATGAATATCTGTAAACATTTGTGAATAAATTGAATTGAATTGAGTTGTCAGTGCTAAAATTTAGCTGGCATTTAATGCCAAACTGAATAGCTTATTTACTAGTTTAGCGCCCTGCTAAGTGTTGAAATTAGCTCCCATACTGAGTTACTAGAGTGGACGTAGGTTCCGAGTATGTAATTTGGCTTTACGTAATTACAATCAAGGTCGTTTTGCCAGAAATGGACAGTCGCTCTCTGGAGAGGATCTCGGAGTCCTAGTATGGGTCGGGCTTGCGGTTTGCGAACAGAAACCCTGGTTTATACTGCACTTGATTTATTACAGGAGTGAGTTAACACAGTTAGATAGAACAATGACACCTCCTCAATCAGAGCCACCTGATAGGTGCTACCTAATCGGAGTGAGGGTGCTAATAACCTGCGGAACTATTGCCGCCTAACACGAATTCCAACAGTGAGCGACCCACCCCTAGAGGGAAGTCGATGCACCTATATACAGAGCTCTTCCACAAAAACACTATAGGTCGAAAGTTTTTTCAAAAATGTGCCCTTTTGAAAGTAAACTCCTCATTTCTTTTGAGTGATCTCGTCACAAACAAAGTCATCAGTCCCTAGTCGAGGCAACTGCTCAGTTTTCCGCGAAGATTTATTGCCGAATTTTTCTAGGTTCGACGTTGATGTTGAAGCCGTCGGTCCTTTTGAAGATGATGTCCGCTTGGAATTTCCATTCGGCCTCAGGGGCGCCCGGCATGATTTTGCAGTTTCTCAGGATGGTGGCGAGGATGGTTTTGAGTTTGAGCATGGCGTACTTTCGACCTGCGGACATGGACAGTGATTGAGGGCTAGTGCCGTAAAAAATCGAGAACGTAATCGATTATTTGTCATTAGAATCGATTTAAATCGGACAAAAACCTCGACTCTTGCAGAGCAGGAAAAGGTAAATGTGACTACATTATATTATATTACTATATTACATTAAAATAATTCTAGCTAATATCAGCGACAAATTGGGATCAAAACAATATAAATTTAATCCAATTCAGTTGATGAAATTATTTCCTATTTCAACAAGACGAGTAAGACCAAAAACTATGGTTATTCAAAATACAACTCTCAGTGCTGACGGCACAGCATTTGCGCCGCGCCAGTCTATCGCCGCCTACTCGTCCCCAGGGCTCGTCTGGGACGTTCTAAACGTATATATAATATTATCCACTTTCAAGGTATATTATGGCCTTACGAGGAAAATCAGAAAAATTGTTGTTTCAGTCAGGAGGAAGGCTCTCGGATTTTGGGTCAGCACTGAGTGTTAAACAACTTTTCGAATCAGTTGAGTCGTCAATATCAAATTTAGGTTCTTTTTAAAATGTTTGTTAAAAAAAGAGAAAAAAACAAGCTTGTCCACGTTGTCTGGCAAGGAGGTATCTCCGTCGATTTTGGATGGTATGTCCAGTCGAGCTGACAATCTTAATTTATTGAAACCTTTACACGAATTGAACAGTTTTTTTCTGAGGGTTTCGCGTTTTGAAAATGTCCATCCCATACCAGCTTCTTCGCCCTCCTTCACGTTCCCTCGCCCCCTCCGGCATCCCCCTGAGCCCTACGTTGTTCTTGAACCACCGTTGCCTACAACCCTCTCCGCCCTCCTTCACATACTCTCACCCCCTCAACCACTCGCCCATGGTGGAATTACCAAAAATACATTCTATGTTTCATTGGTTTGATCCTCGATCAAAACATTGACAATTCTGGGGTGTCCCCCAGTACCTACTCATGTGGTACATATAGTCACAAGCGGCAATACACCCCACAGGCGTCCGTGGACTATCGATAGTTTTCGATAGTCAGAAAGTATCGATAGTATCGAAAGTTCAACACCACTAGCATCACTATTGAGGGCTGATCATGGAAGAAGGAGCTTCTTCCATGGGGCTGATGAGAGAGGTAGAGTGATTGATGAAGAGGATTCCTTACCGACGCAGCTGCGGGGCCCGGCGCTGAAAGGGATGAACGAATAAAAATGCCTTGAGGCGGATTTATCCGGCAGGAAGTTGTCCGGGTTGAATTGCTCCGGGTCGGAGTATATGTCCGCTCGTCGGTGCAAAGGGTAAGTCGCTATTATGACGGTACTTCCCGCCGGTATCGTCAAGTCCCGCGTTGCTGCGAAAAACAAAAACACGTCAATCACATCGATAACTTTCTCCATGTCGTCTTTCCCCGTTGTCTTACCCAATTTTACTTCGCGGTTCACCTCCCGTGCGATTGCCGGAACCGGTGGGTACAGGCGGAGCGTTTCCATCATACACCTTTCCAAATACTTCATCTCCAGAGTGTCTTGGAACGTCACGTCACGGTCCGAATCCCCAAAAATCCTGTACAGCTCGTCGTAGCATTTTTGCTATTGGAAAGAAAACAGATGAACTCGTTCACTATGTTGACCAGCAGCCGCATGAATAAAAGTAGAGTTAGTTGTGTATCTGTGCTGGCGGGGAGGAGTGGCTGGAGCATGAACTGAATAACATTATTTCCTCACTGTGGCCACTGCTGGAGAGCAGTCAGCAGACTCCTACCAGGGAGCGCCACCAGACTACAGTCTCCACCTCCAGGAACCCAAAAGGACAGCTGTAGGGAGCTGTTGCTGATAAGGCATACCTCTTGAATCACTGGCAGGGAAATCTGGGGTATTCACCTGAAAACAGGATACGCTGGGCCTTCCAGATCCCAAAGAATTACAAGAGCCTGTTTTCCCAGTGGCGTAACTCCCCAATGGGAGCAGGTTGACCAACAGGTCAACAGGGAAACGATCGACTCCCTTAGAACTAAAAGTGCGGGAAAATCCCTAGTCCACTCGACTCCGAGAGTCACCGAACTTCAAACAAAATTAAAAAATTAAATGATAAAAAAATTAAATTTAATGATGATTAGTTCATAATAATATTATGAATTGATATTATGAATAATATTGATTGGGATAATATTATGATTGCTTCTGCATAACCACAGATTTTGTAAAACATTTTGTTGTAACTTTTTTTTTTTCATTATTTTTTGTATTAAATACAAATACTTAGATAAATTGTATCAACCTGAAACCTGGATGATTCCTATTGTCCTTTTTTAGCCCCACGGTTTGTGCACGCCTCTCAGATCCCTCATGACTGTATTTTGCGTCCAAATTCACTTCGAAAATTACACCTCATTCGACCTCCTGGCTCAAGTCATTCAAAAACTCCATTTATAGCTCCATAAGTTTTAGATTAGTTTTACTTTCCTGTTTGTAAATTTTAATGATGTTTTTCGAGCATATTAAATATGTCTAGTGATAACCAAGATTGATATGCTCGATAAAATCTCCATATTTTGGATATCATTTCTAACCATTATTCACAAATAAACTTAGCAGGGAGTCGATCGTCCTTCATTTTGTTTGGGAGTCGAGTGACCTTTCCATTGTCTGCTCAAGCTGGAGTCGACGGAAAAGCCCCCATTGTAAATTGTTGAGGGATGCTAGGGAAGGGGGGTTCAGGATGTCCGCAGGATGGTAGCCGCGCGGCTTATTGTGCTCTGACTGCCGGAAATAGGGAAGGTTCCTGAGAAGGAACGACTAATCGAGTCAAAGGGTCAAGAATTGCCAAAGAGGTGTACGACGAGCCAGTGGCAAGCCAGACAAAATTCAAAGATGAGGAGGAAGAACGGGACGAACATGAACTGGCCTGCAGAGCAAAGAGGCACCGGAAACGAAGGAACAACAGCCATGGCAACCTTCAATCGCTAAGCAATTCCCGAAACAGCAGACACTGTGTAGAGAAGAATAGTAGCAAGGGGGTCAGCACGGATGTAGAAAATATCGTGCCTGGGCAGTATGCGCGACCCAATGACTACCAGAGGTGGGGCGGATACCAAACGATTGGGCAGTGGAAGAGCGGAGGAAGAAGTACTTGGCCGAGATGTCACATCCTGGGTGCTCCTCCCTGGCCCACAGCAATTGACACAGACAGAACAGATTTGCAAACACTTCTTGAGCAACACGATCAGTTCATCATTAGCACACTAGGGTAATCTGTCTCACCCAGTGTTACCACCAGTAAACAAAACCTTACTTGGATATCTTGGTGGGCAGCCATGACGCTGAGGAAGAAGCTGCTGGCCGCTGCGGTAGTGTCGTGCCCCTGAAACCATCCAGAAATTCGTCACCGTTTCGTCAACCACATTGAAATGACAAGTACGTTATATACATACTTCGAACATGATCGTATCCAGCTGCTCCTGAACCTCCTGATCGTTGAAGTCTTCGTTTTTATTCGATTTTTCGATTATCGTCTCCAAAAAAGCGCCTCTCTTTTTCTCACCTAAATCGTTGACAAGTGTCTGCTAATTCTGGTTGTATATTGATGAGTTATTGTACAGTATTGATTTTTTTTCATACCCAAATCTTCCACGTCGAGATCGTCCTTAAGGCCGGACGCCTGTCCATACGAAAACCCGTCGTCGGTTTTGTCCTGATTGTACTCCACTTTGGCCTTTTTGGCGTCAACTGGGTCCGTTTCGACTCGGCCGTCAATTTCCGCCTTTTTAAACATGAAAACCTACCCCGAAAATTGACAATTGAATTACTCGACCAATGATTTTCTCCCCCCCCCCCCCCCCCCCCCGAGCGGTGCCTCAGAATTCGTCGCCCTACTTACTTTTCGGGTCATTCCGTGTATTACGGCCAGTAAATCCTTCTGCATCGGGTTGTACTTGGACAGGTTGAAAAGGGCGTCGGGCCTCAGCCAGCCTTTAGTGTGCCGGAAGTGGACGATGTCGCACAGTCTGGCCAAAAAATCCGTAAATGTGATTCACAGCAATGAAAATATTTAATAGTCGCAAATTGAAAACGGTTAAAACTCACTTCATGACAGCCATAGCGTAGTCGTAGCATTTTCTCACTTCGGTGGAGTTCGATTTGTACCCCATCACAGTCTCTGGAATCAGTATGTGGATTCATCAAGAGATGGGTATGAAACAGCAGAGTAGGTATCTATATTTGGTCTTCGACACAGGAAATATTGATATGCGAAAATTATCGCTCAAAATTCGTCGATATCTTTAAATCCCTTTCTTTTCACTCTCCGAAAAGTGTATAGTTCAAAATTTGTATCAGCTTACACTTCCAACTAGTAGGTAGGTACCTACTTGAAGGATAAATTATAAGAGATATTAAGCTAATAATATCTGATAACAACACAACTAAGTATAAAAAATTCCATCAATTTTGGTAATAGGTGAGTTAGCACAGCAGTTGAAACCAGAAGTGGTTTCAAAACATCTGTTCAAAGTATCGCCTCGCGTAATATCTCGTCTCAGGCCCAAGCAGGGCATTTCTTTTTGCTTGATATCTCTTCTCAGGCCCAGGGAGGCCACTTATCCTCACGTGGTATCTTGTCTCTGATCCAGAGGGGCCACCTCTTCTGGCTGGGCCATCTCGTCGCTGGTCGTGAAAGGGTTAAAATGGATTTTTGTACTTTTTCTTCTTTTACAATGCAAAAGTACTCCGATTTCCATCAGTGTTAGCAAAATAATCGTTATAGATTAGGGATGGACATCAATTTTCCAATGAAGGAAAGATCCTACGTAGTCGATATGCTGTCACAGCTATTGTAGATAGGTCGTCTCATGAAAGTAAAAACAACCATCACCTTGATGGTATTGTCGATACTAGTTGATGGGCACTTTCATTCACCAAGTTAAAGGGAATGCTTGAACGAAATTCGTATAATATCGATATCCCGATGATATCGCTCGAGTAATAGAAACGGTGTAAATTTTAGGCGAGGGTTTATTATTCTTTGATATAGGTTACTTGTGAGAAAAATAATTCTGTCAATAAAAATTTTTTGGAAAAAACAAATTTAAATTTTTTTTTTTTTTTCAAATTTTGTTTCTACCTACTCGGAAAATATTTGACCTTCTGGGATCCTTCAAAAATCCCATTTGTAGCCCCATGAAAGTCCTATAGATCCCCACAGTGAAATCGGATCGTTCCGGGACCCCGAAAAATGGATTCTACGTCCAAAAATACTGCGAAAACGACACCTAACTCGATCCCATAGCCAAAAGCCTTCACAAAACTCCTCCCATAGCCCCATTTTAGTCCCATAGCGCCCGACGGGCTTAGGCGATCGGACTGAAAACCTTGCAGGCACAACTAGATGGTAAACCAAGTATTTTGTCAAAATTTCAGATCCTACCGCCCGGACGGCCCGGACGGCGGACGGACATTTCGGTTTGAATACAGACCTCTTGAAACGGATAATGTCAAATTTTGAGGCCGATCGGAGTCGTCGACCTCGCGATCACATAGGTGTATTATTCCAAGAATAATAAACCAAAACGAAGACTCGATACATTGGTGACGGAATAATTCGATTCATTCTTCCACTACCTACCCAACAATGTCTGTACGGTGCACTC
Source organism: Pilophorus perplexus (assembly GCA_955831195.1). Lineage (NCBI taxonomy): Eukaryota > Metazoa > Arthropoda > Insecta > Hemiptera > Miridae > Pilophorus > Pilophorus perplexus. The sequence continues at coordinate 16,849,837 of OY037014.1, forward strand.
GCTCATGTAGTCGTGAGCGTCGAATTTTTTGCCGCCCTCTTTCCGCATTCGGTCAACAACGAGTCGACCGTTTTCGTTGAATTTGGCCATGAAGGAGCGGAGAACGTTGAGATGGAACGTGGGAGCGATTACTCTTCGGTGGGATCGCCATTTGTCGCCTGGAGAAGAAAATTGCTGTCAAAATCTTGACTATGGTTAAGATTGATTTGTTCTACAATTCCGAATGGGTCTCTAAATGTTCAGATAAAATCCGACTAATGAAAAAAATCAAACTATTTCGCTGACAAATGCACTGCCCGTACTAAGAGCCAGTTTCACCATAATTAAAAACTAAGATTTACCTATTAAGGATAATCTGCGATTTATGTGAAGGTGAAGGCAGCGTAAGATCAGGAATGGGCCTGGAATACCTACCCCTAATAGGGTTGCAATATTTTTTTCACCAGTATATATTCTATATATAGTACCGTAAAAAATATAGTATTTTCTTAAAAATTATAATATATAAAATATAGTATTTGAAAGAAAAATATAGTAGCCTATAAAATGTTGATCATTTGTTTTTTCGGCATAATTTGTAACATAATAAATACCCTGAACACTTCCTTTTTTCAACACTTTTTTTTTCTTTTTTTGACACCCAGAACTGATTCCGACTGCCTCGATTGTGGAAAGTCACGCCTGCGCGATTCATTTCCTTCTGTGATCTCATGGAGGTACCTAACTTGTTAGGAACTAATTTTTTCGTTAGTTGAGGACCAAAATAGGTTGAAATTCCCCTTCTATCTCTAACCATGCCTCACCTGTACTTGTGAGAAGGCCGTTGCCCAACCAGGGCCGTAGGAAATCGTACTCCACTGACTTGTCCAAATGCTCCGAGCTGCTCAGTACCAACTAAAAGAACCAAATAACACGTTATTATCACGAAAACACGAATAATAATATTATTCGTACATAATATTATGTACTTGTCGAATGTCAGAAGCTGCGTTACCTCAATATCAGCAGGATGGTACAAAAACAACAGGAGACGCGGGCCGATCCAAAGCCGGCCGAGATTCGAGTAGACTTTGCTGTGTGCGATAATGGTTTCGAACATACCTGAGGCGACAAACGGTTTTAACATAGCAACGGACCTCCAAGTACCATTTTTTCGAGTAGATAATATTATTTCAAAAGTCTTACGGTTCGAGGAACCGATGAAATCGAGAGCGTTTCCTATGAGCGGCCACCCGGGAGGACCCGGCCACTTGGAGGCGAGCGACAGGAACCTCCTGTTGGTAATCCTGCGGAAGAACCGAGAAAATCGTTCGTAAGCTACATCTCAAATTGAGATTCTCAATACATAAACCAGACCACCACAGAGTAAAAGCACTGGGAAGGGAAGGCAACGATACATCGATGTTTTCGAGAAAGAAATCAATGTTTTTCCATAGTTGGGTGCCGCTGTTTTGTGCACCATCGACGTTTCGCTGTCGATGTATCGGTCCATCGATGTTTCCATGTTTGTCATCCATTCGTCCGTTCTCTGTTACTCTGTGATTTGTCCTCCAAAAACATTTTGACAGAAGTACACCAGAAAAAAAAATTGTTTGTGAAATTAAGTTAAACCTACCCCAGACTGTAAATTTTGACAAATGAGAGCAATTCTTATAGGATTTTTCATGCTGAATCCGATTTTTTCTATATGCCGGTTTTTCAAAAACTGCATTAAATGCATTTGTAAATTTTACAAAATTTCCATTCCACGGGAAACAGCGGTAAAGTTGACAAAGGACACACAAAAAAACCCAAAACACTGTTAATGTTTATAATGTTTTATACATTTAATGTAAGTTTTTGGTTTTTTAAACAGAGGTTTTTTTTAAAGAAACACTTAAAGATTATTGATCACTTACAACGTAAATTTTCGAAGTGAAGTTGGCTTCATCAGAAGGTACAGTACAGAAAAGATATAATGTACAGATACTGTTTTATAAAACAGTTTTGGTTTTTTTTTTTTTTAATGTTCTTTGTCAACTTATCGCTGTTTCCCGTGAATTGGAAGAAGATAGCTAAAATCGGATTTCATATTCGGATTCTGCACCTCATAAAACATAGAAAGAGTGATTGAAAGTGAAAAATTAATTGGGATTTTCCAAGTGTTATTTCTAACACTAAAATATAGCTAGAAATTGGTATCTGAGCTATACCTATCTAAAAAACCAGACCTGATAGCAAAAAACGAGTTTCAAATTTGGATTCACCACACTGAATAACCCCAACGCCAACCCTTATCTCCTCGACAACAAACCACACCAATTTTTTTTTTTTTTAATTTTTTTTTTTACCAGTTTTAACACCTCGTGTTTCCATAATAATAATTATTGTTCATTTCTAGACTTCTAGATTTCGGTAGGTACCGGAGTCATAGCATGCCTTGTAAATCATCTCTTTTCACTACTCAGGATAAAACTGATGAAAAAAACGCAGCAAATTTTACACAAGAGTGTATTATTCTTTGAAACAGGTTAATTGTGCGAAAATTAATTCTGTGTCATTAATGACACAATTAATTAAGAATTCTTAATTAAAACTTGATTTGAACGTTTCACACTGTAGTGATTTCCGATCTACCCGAGGCAGGAAATGAACCCGGTGGCAGTTAATTTCAGAGCTGTAGTTATGCCTTTTGTATTGTTTGCAAATTTTGAAATGAGTGAGCATCACCTGTAGAAAAGCGTAGCCAGAAGGACGGCGAGAGCCGTCAAGAGGAGAAGTTCGTCCATCTCTGAATGATCTCAAACACGACTGCAGCTCGAGAAGTTCCTCAGCCCCTGTCGTCCCAACCGATATGGATGTCCTCTCCACCCTCTCAACCCTCTCCAAGTAGGTACCGCTCGTCACAGACGCGAGGGAGGCTTCAGACCTGACGATTTGGAGTTGAATTCGAAATAGTGTTACTCTCTCTTATGGAAACGAAATGACCGTCCGCGGTACGCCTTCCGAGCTGTTATGGGCACTAGGATTTTTTTTTTTTTTTTTTTTTTTTTAAATCAGAAAATTTGAAAAAATACTCGGTTTACCGTCTAGTTGTGCCCGCAAGGTTTTCAGCCTGATTGCCCAAGCCCTTGGGGCTCTGTGGAGCTAAAATTGGGCTACAGGAAGGGTTTAGGCTATGGGGTCTAGTTAGGTGTCGTTTTCGAAGTATTTTTGGACGTGAAATCCATTTTTGGGGGTCCCGGAACGATTCAATTTCACCGTGCGGATCTATTGGGCTTTCGTGGGGGCTACAAATGGGATTTTATAAGGATCCCAGGAGTTCAAATATTTTCCGAGTAATTTTGGACGCATAATCTTATTTTCGAGGTCCCTCTTTTTTTTTTATTGACACAGTGTGTAAAATTTGCAGCGTTTTTTTTTCGTATTTGGTACGGATTTACACGGTAGGACATTTACACTGAAAATTTTACAGTCCCTCAGGTTAAAAAACGCTGCAAATTTTGCCCAAGGACTTATTATTCTTTGATATAGGTCAATTGTTCAAAAATTAATTCTGCGATAATACGACACCATAGTATGGTCAAATATTATTATTTGACCTCCTGGAATCCTTCAAAAATCCAATTTGTAGCCCCAAGAAAGTCCCATAGATCCCCACGATGAAATCGGATCGTTCTGGGACCCCCTAACATTGATTCTACGTCCAAAAATACTTCGGAAACGTTCACCTAACTCGACCCCATAGCCTAAAGCCTTCACAAAACCCCTCCCGGAGCCCCATAGCGCCCCATGGGTGAGGCGATCGGGCTGACAACCTTGTGGGTACAACTAGATGGTTAACCGAGTATTTTGTCAAACATTTTCGATTCAATCTTTTAACAGTTTAAAAAAATTCCTACTGCTCAAAATGGTACGTGTTCGACAGGCGGACACTGGCGGAAATTGGTCTTCTTATATTGGAATCTAGACATCTCGAAACGTATAATGCATGAAATTTGCATGACCTTTTTGAAAATAATGGCTATTTTATGACCATGACTTTTTACAGTCACTTGTCATGAAGTTTGCCTACTACAGTCGCTATCACGTTAAGCGGGGATTACAGTGGTTATTAATGATGTTGATCATTTTCATTCCCGTCACTTCCATTTTTAGGCCCTATCATGCAGATGTTTCATTTAACGTTACGTTCGCACCCTTTTCGAGCAAACTAAAACACTTCCCACCGGTAAGTTTCCGCCGTAGAAAACAACTCGGTACCATCAACTTGTTGTTGATTGCAAGTTCGGATAAACCCGCTCTTCCCGAGAAATCTCAATCAAGATGGAGCCTTCGCGCTCATAAAAGATACGCAAATCGATTTAAAACGACTTTTATTAAAATTTCACTCCACTTATCACGCTATTTATCCTAATACGCCAGCACATTAGTTCCTCCATAATATGTAACATACCTATTATGTTACATGACCCAGAAAAGGGTTTCAATCACATGTATAATACACACCCAAACCTGTGGGGTAAAAAAATGTTCTCTGAAAACCAAAACACACAAGAGTGAATTAATCAAACCAAATGCCTAAACACACTAAGAACATTAAATAGTACAACATCTGGACGTACAATAAAATCGAAATCGGTATAATAGAGAAAGCGGATTTTCACCCAAAACTGATAGTTCCTGCCACTCCCCAAGTCCAGAACATGCGTTTTTCGGCATGCCAACTGGTTTCTCATATACCTACTACAGAAGGGATAGTACAGGACTAACTCGGTTTTTCAAATCATACAATCACTTTCGATTTTCACTCTATAACGATAGTTCTGTAACCACAATGGGCCCCGGAACCGACTGTCGAATAATACTTTTTTCTGAAAGAACTTCATAATTTGAAGGCATAGCAGTGAGTTTTGGGCTCCTACGGTGTAATACAAATTTCCAGGGCACTGGCGAAAATTTCAACTTTGAATCTGGAGGGAAAAGTGGCACCACTCTCTCATTGGCTGCTCACGGCCGCCATTTCCGCCGTCACCTCCGGCAGATTCCCGTCGGTCCCTTCTTATGCTAGCGCACTCTGGCGGATTAGTTATAGTTGCACCGCGGGAAAATTCAAAACGCCAAATATTCACTAGTGATTTCCTCTGCTCAGACACCTAATTTCTCAGTGCTAACTGAGTACTTTGTTCATTACTAGTTCAACTATGTTCGGCCGAATTTTCCCATTTCTCTGACCTAGTTCCGTGGCCCATTATCAATTAAGGTAGGTAACATGTAATAGCCGCTGGAAGGAGAAGTGGACCAACCGCATTTAAGGAAACTGTTGAGAATAGTACGGTAAAACGAACATCCAAAAGAATACAAGGGTTTATTATTCTTTGATTAGGTAAATTAATTTAAAAAAAAAAAAGTAATTCTGTCATTGAAAGAAAAACAAACAACATTCTGTTCAATGTGTGGACAGATGTGGGACCTTGAAAATGGATTATGCGTCAAAAATTACTCGGAAAACGACACCTTATTTAACTTCCTGGTATCCGTCAAAAGAACCATTAAATGGTTGGTACAAATATTGTAGCCCCTTAGATTCCCACAGTCAAATCGCATCGTTCTGGGACCCCTAGAAATGGATTCTACGTCAAAAATCCTTCGGAAAGTACACAACTCTCATGGCGAAACCCCTTCGTAACCCCTCCCGTAGCCTCTTTTTAGCCCCACTGAGCCCCGGGGTTTGGTCGATCGGGCTCAACTAATGCGCTGAACTAATAAATAACATAGTCACTTGAGTCTTGGATAAAACTCAATTGAAACAGATTATAACGGAGCAAAAACTGAATTTTCGAATGAAACGGGAAAATCCACTAAGACAGGCCCACATGGAGGAGTCGACAAAAACCTGGATGTTGAACGGCCTGTTCTTCCTCACGTACGGGACTGGTCTTTCCGTCATTTTTAGTTTTGCCAGCGGCTCAAGCTGTAACAGAGGAAAAACGTTAGCAAGGGGAAATGGGTCATTCTACAAAAAAAAAGGCAAATTTGAGTAGGTCGTAAGATTTTTAAAACGCTGCAAATTTTACACAAGGGTTTATTATTCTTTGATATAGGTTACTTGTGCAAAAATTGAATTCAGTGTCAATGAAAAAAAGTTTGGAAAAAAAAATATTTTTTAGATTTTTTTTCAAAAACTTTTTATTTTTTACTCGAAAAATATTTATCCTTCTGGGATCCTTCAAAAATCCCATTTTAGCCCCATGAAAGCCCTAAGATCGCCACAGTGAAATCGGATCGTTTCGGGACCCTCAAAAATGGATTCTACGTCCAAAAATACTTCGAAAACGACATCTAACTCGATCCCATAGCTAAAAGCCTTTTAAAAAAAACCTCCCATAGCGCCCCACGGGTTTGGGCGATCGGACTGAAAACCTTGCGGGCACAACTTGATGGTAAACCAAGTATTTTGTCAAAATTTCAGATTTTAAAAAAATTCCTACTGCCCAAAACGGCCCGGACGGCGGACGGGCATTTCGGATTTAGATCGGCCGATCCGAGTCGTCAACCTCCGTCGTGATCACATAGGCGTAATAATAATAATAATAATAATAATAATCCCATTAATAATAAACCAAAATGGGTGCATTTTTCATACATTTTTCTAAGTAGCTCCTGATTATCTATTCAAATCTCAGCGTTCTTGGTCTGATTTTATCCCTCAGATAAAATTCAATTCCAATTTCATATTGACGATAAGACCCCCCACACGCCCTTGGCATTGGCAAAGAGGTTGTAGGTACTATTCTCATGTTCCAATCCAGGTGAGTGTGGTACAGCTCTTATTTCAGAGTCTTTTTGCCAATCTATCGGCTTCCGTACTCTTCTCAACTCCTCAGCCATTTCCAGAAACAACCTCGTGTGAATGGGAAACAGTAACTGTTTTGAGAGTTCAGAACCATTTTGCTTCCGAGTCTGCAAGGCAGAGGAAGCATTGTTTTCACTTTCGAAATGAAAACAAATTTTGTTCTCCAAAATCAAAATTTCCACTCACGTTTTGCGTTTCAGAGCCTCCTGAACCAATTTGGTTCCGTGTCTGTCTGTCTGTCTGTCCGCATTTCCTTGCCACACCCATAACTTCTACAATTTTGATCGGATTTAAAAAAAAAAAAAAATTCAGGAATTGTGTGGGTATAGCCCTAGATGGTCCCCTATCAGTTTCATCGCGATTGAATCAGCGGAACGCTGTCCGCAGGCGCAAACGTCTGATTCCTTGTTACAGCCATAACTTCCACAATGTTGATCCGATTTCAGTCAAATTTTCAGGGATTGTGTGGGTACGGCCACTTGAGGTTCCAAATAAATTTTATGAGGATTGAATCAGCGGAACACGTTGCGTGGGCGCAAAATGGTGATTCGGGTCATCCTCAGCAACATGGAAGAAGTTGGTTGTTAGGATGGTTTGTTTACGCAGCCATCGATTTTTTTAAAAATCTCGGGTCAAAATTCCAAGAGGTTAGAAATCCAAAGAATGAGGTGCAGTGTCGTTCACAGCAATCGAACTCGAAGCAGTACCGCACTGCCACATATTATGTAGGTAATGTAAAAATGTTCAAAATCTGCTAAAATCTCTCCGGTTCACCCTTGGACGTTGAAATTTGAGGAGACCTTATGGGAGTACAAGAGACGATTGAAATGACGGGTATTCTCCTGGTCAGCTGAGTGAGCTAAAATCTAGCTCGAGGGGGGGGGGGGGGGAGCTAAAATCTTGCTCGAGTTAGTGAGCTAACAGCCATAACTTGTGCCCTATTGACGAAAATTTTCGTTCAACATTTCATATTCTTCTTCAACATTTCATATTCATATTCATTTGGCAGTGCATTTTGGTTTATTATTCTTGGAATAATACACCTATGTAATCGCGACGGAGGTCGACGACTCCGATAAGACCTTAAAATTTGACATTACCCGTTTTAAGAGGTCTAGATTCCAAAACCGAAATGTCTGTCCGCCGTCCGGGCCGTTTTGGGCAGTAGGATTTTTTTTTTAATCTGAAATTTTGACAAAATACTCGGTTTACCATCTAGTTGTGCCCGCAAGGTTTTCAGCCCGATCGCCTAAACCCTTCGGACGCTATGGGGCTACGGGAGGGGTTTTGTGAAGGCTTTTGGCTATGGGATCGAGTTACGTATCGTTTTCGACAACGTGGTCGACCATGGCTCTCTCCTCGCCATCAGAGAAAATCAGTTGACCTCCACTTTTCCGGCTGGATTTTCCATTCAGTTGGTTCACAATAGCGTTCTTGGGAATTTGATACTTACGAAGAAGTTTGATACTTGAATGAAGAGTTTTTTCGTGCGAACCGAGTCGTGGGCTTCTTGGATTGCGTCGTATAGCGTCGTCATGTAGGCACGCCCACCAAGCTTCCTCACGTAAAAATTCGGCATTTTGGGTGACTTTCGCCTCTTTTTGTTCTTTTGGAATGACTAGGACCTGCAAACCCTCCACCTGCAAAAAAAAAGAAAATACATGAAAAAATATGCGAAATTGACATACTCACTTCCACAAACTTCCACCAAATGTCTGTAGGTCTTGTACCAAACTCGCCCTAGCAAAGTGCAGTTTCATGATAAAATAGTTCGCAAAACTTATCAATTGAATATTTTTACCTGAAATTAACAGGTACTTGAAATATTGTAGAACCTAGTAGTTCTCAAGTACCCATTTCACGAATCTCCTCACACAGGAAAGCACCAGATGACATTTCCCAGCAGCTACGAATTAACCTTTTCATAGAGCTGTTTTGCGCATGTCAATGACAGTCACAGGATACAGAGAAAGAGTAGCACCAACAACTGCACATTATCATTCGACTTCGTGATAACGGCATTCAGGCAAACAATCCCCGCTGTCCCATTGATTTTACTACATAACTTGTTAAGTGTCGTTATTGTAGATGGCCCTTATCCCTCACAAAAAACTTCAAATCAGTGAGGAAGATGGGGGGCCATTGGGTACGAAATTCTGAGATGAATTTTTTCCGATTTCGTGAGAAGTACGAAGTAATAGAGTAATAATAAAGTTGAAAGATACAAACATTTTCTTCAAGACTGAATCGCCCAACTTGGTCCCGAGTCCAACAACTTGGCACAGTTTGTTCTCCTTGACCAAGACTTGGTCAAGGAGAACAAACTGTGCCAAGTTACTTAGTAGTCGTTTCGCATCCCCACATAGCATGACCAAACTGTCCATTTCATAACGGCACAATTCAGTTTTCGAGATCAAGTTGGGCGCAGATTCTGGTCCGCTCTGGCTGGGCAGTACTTTTGAAAAAGTCCTTAGGCACCTTGTTATTGGGTTTAGTGGAAGAAGAGGCCGAGGTTTGTTATTTTCTTATTTTATTGGGCGAGCTTTCGGGTGTAACTGGTTCCCTTCTTCAGACGGTAAAAACAAACTTGCTTTTTGATGAAGGCATTCACCGTTTTCATGTCATAGTCAGGGTTTCGTGGACCGAAGTATCGCGAAATCCGGAACGCCATACATGGCTTAGGAAATCTCATTAAATGAGATTGAAGCCATTAAATGGCTTAGGAAATCTCATTAAATGAGATTGAAGCCATTAAATGTCTTAGGAAATCTCATGTGTAGCCCCATGACAGCCCCATAGATCCCCGCTGTGAAATCGGATCATTCTGGCACACCCAAAAATGGATTCTACGTCCAAAAATACTACGAAAACGACCTTACTCAACCCCATAGCTGAAACCCTTTCAAAAAACCCTGCCGTAGCCCCATTTTACCCCTATAGGGCCCCTAGGGTGTGGGCGATCAGGCTGAAAACCTTGTGGGCACAATTAGATGGTAAACCGAGTAGGTATTTCGTCAAAATTTCAGATTTAAAAAAAATCCTTCTGCTCAAAACGACTCGGACGGAAATTTCGTTTTTGGGACCTACCTACGTGTCATGATACGGAAATTTTGAAGCCGATCAGAATTTTCGACCTCCGACACGAATAAGTAGAAGTATTATTCCTAGAATAATAAACCAAAAACGACACCGCACTCGACCCCGTCGCCAAACACCTTAAAAAACCCCTCCTGTGGGACTTGGTTTCAAATAAATTCTTGGAATAATAGGTAGGTACCTACGCCTATGTAATTGCGACGGTCGAAAATTCTGATCGGCCTCAAAATTTGACATTATCCGTTTCAAGAGGTTTCGATTCCAGAAACGAAAATTTCTGCCATCGAAACGAAAAAGACATTTAATGTCTGCCGTCCGAGCCGCTTTGGGCAGTTTGATTATTATTTATTTATTTTTTTTCAAAAATCACAAATTCAGACAAAATACTCGGTCCTCCGCCTCGTTTTCAGCCCGATCGCCCGCACCCGTGGGACTAATAAGGGGCTACGGGAGGGGTTTTGAGGGGTTTCGGCTATGGGGTATTAACGTGACGTTTTCGAGATATTTTCAATTTCTGGGGATCCCAGAACGATCCGATTTTACCGTGGGGATCATTGGGGCTACAAATGGAATTTTTGAAGGATCCCAGAAGGTCAAATAAGGTGTCGTTTTCCGAGTAATTTTGGGCGAATAATCCAATTTTCGAGGTCCTGTAGAAACATCTGTCCAAACATTGTAGGAACCTACCGAAAAAAGTTTATTTTTATTTTTTCAATGATATTTTCTTTGAGACACAGAATTAATTGCGCACATTTTACCCAAGGGTTTATTATTATTTGACATAGATATAAAACAATAATAAACCCTTGTGTAAAATTGCGGCGTTTTTTAAGAGCCAAAGAGCCCTGCGGTGTACATATTGGATGGGTTTGAGATCCCAAATAAAATTCATTTTATTTCAATTTCAATTATTTCAAAATTCAAAAGGCAATAGTTTTTTATTTGTCTCCTCTAGCTTTGATGAGCTCTTCGGATGGGCTGTTATGTTAGTTTGGTTGGGATGGGATGACTTGGTTGTTATGAGGAGTGTGAGTAGTGATTCGATTATGTCTGAGATGTCTTCTTTTGAGTCTTGTCGCAAAACCTGGTGGATCTGTGATTGCCGCGACGCATGGATTCATGTTCCCATCGGCCTTCTCCACCAGTTTTGTGTATTGTGTAGTGATGGTCTCTTGAATTGTAAATTATTTCAATTTAATTGAGTCCTCGTCCAAAATTATTAGGAAGATGACACGTTATACGACTTCCTAGCCCAAGTCCTTCAAAAACCCCATTTAATTTTCATAAGCCTCATAAGTTGTTTTTTTTTTTTCGTTTCACTTTATTTTTGTAGATTTTAACTGAGTTTTTCGAGCATATTTAAGAGCATATAATGGGGTTTTAGAACATAATATGCTAATGATATTATCTGATCTATTGAGCATAAGCAGATGTTATTCGAGCAAATTTGGTGATTTTATCGAGCATATCAATCCGAGCCCTTGATATTACAAGATATAAGCCGAAAAATATGCCAAAACCTAAATAGCTCGACAACGGGTTTCAGAATTGTTTAAATTTTATTTTAAAATTGGTATCAACTCACTGCATAGGTGGATCATAGCCAAAGTTGATCTCGCTGTCGTTAGGTGTTGCTGCAAGGGTCATAATACGTCCTAAAATTAAAAAATGTTGAACCAAGTCATGTTGCAGACGCAAATGTTGATGCTCAGATACTTGGGTACGGCATTACCTTTTTCCTGTCAAGTCGAAAAATGAGCTTTGTCCAGTTAGATCTGAACTCAGGACCATTTGATGACGGGAGGGGGGGTCACGACGAGGATACAGCGTTCTCTTTCGACTATGTCCAAGTCCTTTGCGACGTCCCACCTAAAAGTGATAACATAATTCATAAACATAATGAACTTTCGCGACGCCGTAATGTTGCCAATAAGTGGAATTATTCTACGAGGGGGGGATCGGGTTGGCTCCATTGGAGCTTCTTCCCGTGTTCTCATAATTTACCAGCTTGATAGCCAAGCTAAACCAATGCAGCTTCTACAACCATCATAATGAGCACCGAATTGTCGCAGAGTTGGTTTGACGAATTCCGCAAGAGGCCCGACGCCATCAGCCAACAAAAGAAAAACCTCAAGTCAAACTGCGATAAAACTGACAAAGAAAAATATCACAACAAATAACAAACAAAATGCTGTGACGTATAATCAAAATTTAATAACTAACTGTTGTTGTATCCTTTGCTCTCTGTTACTCTGTGGTTGTATCAGTCTGATACCGGAGATGTTGCTGTTGTTGAGTTCTATTTCAGTACCTACAGAGCTGATATCTGACCAACAACAACACTGTACTGTAAAGTTCCATAGCGTCTTGCGGCAGGCGGGTCAGCTGACCAGGTGTACCAATGTGATACCAGCCGTAGGGTATCAAACAGCCATCCGTCGATCTATTATAGATACCATCTATTATAATACCACTAATAAACCTATTCAGACCGTGTCCGTGACAGAGGATGTCACAAGCCTTCTCCTCTGAAACGGTACCTATTGATAAAAATACGCCGTTTTTTCTTCTACCGTCTCGGGATCCCGCACGGAATAGAAAATTCCGGAATAAAGGAATATTTAATGTTCCTTTCTATTCCGTGCGGGATCCCATTTAATCCCATAAAGGAACATTTCATGTGGGGATCCCGTTTACCCTCGAATACGGGGTAAGGGTTAAAATCCCTTCAAAATGTGCACAAAACGCCAGACATTCCTGTAACTTTTGACGTTTGAACGTTTTCAGTGTTTTTATTCTGAGTTGTATACTTTCGAGTAGGTAATTGGTAATTTGTAAAGTTATGCGTATTTGTAGGTAATACCTAATCGCGAATTCGAAGGTGATATAATAATATATGATATTATCATATAGGTATTAAGTACCTATATGATGATGTACCTATCAGGATTTTCAGTTTCCGGTGAGCTCATTGAAATGATTCACAAGTTCCTGTTAGGATTCTACGGCTACTAGGTATCTACCTATAGGTAGATCTACTACTCATCGTGATATCATGAGGGGAAACCAGAGACAGTATACTGTCTCTGGTTTCCCCTCATGATATCACGATGAGTAGTAGATACTTACATACGATAATATCGTATTGTACGATAATATTATACATTGTTGCCTGTCGGGCATTTGCTGAATATTATTGAGGCTCTACTCCAACCCTAAATTAGTCTATGAGGCCTCCTCCGTTGGTTTTACGGTGATGAAACGCTTCTAGGTCGATTCTCACATTTTAGTGATATCAGTGAATCCGTGCCCTTCAATTGATTCAATGATAAATTGTCCATACACTGGTGTCTCACTGGTGGTGTTCATGTAAATTGTACATAGGTGGTCAGCTTTACATGCCGCACGGAGCACTGATGCCCACGGATACACTGAAATGTGTGGATCGACCGTGAATCAGAGGCGATCAGTACTACGTGTCCTGCATTAGCATCAGTGATAAATTGTTCACTGTCATCCACACAGCACCGTTACATACATCCACGTCAGTGTTTTCCCGTGTTGAGAGGCTTCAGCGCGAGTGGTAGTTCCAGCTTGGATGTGGTAAGGCTTGTATTCGTGAAAAATTAATGTCAACTGACATTATGAGGCCCTCTAAGGGCCCCATACACTGTCAGTCTGGCCGTGGATCGGGGTCGCCCACACATTCATCAGTTAGGTAATCTGAAGATTTTGGACTGCAGTTAGCGCGGACTGAAGGTGCAGGGGTGTTGGACAGGCAAGGATCGTACGAGAGATCCGCGTCAGGCAACGGCCTGTCAGATGTTGATTTCATGTGCCCTTTCGCCCCCACACTGTCAGTTAGCCTGCAGGCGAGCGATCTGTTGACTCCATTTTACCTTCTTTTCGTCAGTTTTGCGAGAAATAAATCGAACGTCTGCATTCACTGGCCGAAATTGGACTGAAGGGTCCCATACACTGTCAGTTTAATTGAAAGTAATCGTCAGGCCGTGGATCGGGGTCGCCCACACATTCATAAGTTAATCTGAAGATTTTGGACTGCAGCTAGCGCGGACTGAAGGTGTAGGGGCGTTGGGCAGGCGAGGATCGTACTAGAGATCTGCGTCAGGCAATGGCCTGTCAGATGGTGATCTCATGTGCCCTCCTACTGTGTAACACATGGGACCGTTGAGGTTGCTTGAGACAATTGTCTTTGTGTGAGAGGTGGGCTTTGAAGGGCTTTGATCTGGGAGTCAAGTGTGGGGGTATTTTTGTGGTAATTTTGGAGTAGAATCAATTTACTAACTCCCACGGCCTTTTGAGGGCTCTGGGTGGGGTTTTTGAAGGGTTCTACCCAGGGGTTCGAGTGAGGTATCGTTTTTAAAGTTAAATTGGACGTAGAATGAAGGTATGAAGGTCCAAGTTCGTTCCGAGCGCTCAACAATAACGTTCGACTGTTACGAAAACCTGATACGTCCGTGTGTAATCCTTTTTGCAGCGTTTTTCGATAGTAGAATTTTTTCCCTCTTGTGAATCATCTCTGCTGGTTCCCCCGACAATGCAGTACAACATAGGACAAATTGTGACACAATGTGAGTTCAAGGAAAAAAAATCCTCTCCCGATACTCCGAGACTGGTCTGATCTGGTGGGAGGGAGGCCGACATCCCAAGACGGGTTCACTCGGACTTACTCGACATTCAGGAGTCAGTGTTGGTGTTGACAATGCCCCTCATCTTGTTCCTCGTCCTGGCGGCCGCCGGCGCCTCCACCGAACGCTGCGTCTGCGTCGCGCCTTCCCAATGCGACTCCTCCGAGACGACGGAAGACTCCAGCGAAGAAGATTACGGCGGCGGCCTCCTCAGCGAAAGATTCGGCGGATCCTCTGAGATGTCGGTATTCTTCTTCATATTAAATCATAACAAATTTTCATTATTAAATTTTGATAATTAGCGGGTGGCTACTGACCAGCAAGCGCTGTGTTTGCATTGCCAAACGACAAAAACTTAAATTTTCTGGTGACACGGAAAACCAATAACCTTATTTTATTCGCTCTAAAACCCTAGTGAGCCCGCTGACTAGGATGTTAGAAAATTGTTTTCTTCACCCATTGAATAAATAATTCGAACATCATTCAGTGGTATAGAATCATTATACCTACAAGCCGAAAAGGAAGATCCAATAAAAAAAGTGCCTGTCTGGATTGATCAAGAATTGTGGAAATGAGCCACTGTAGGAGTGAGATTGTTTCACATTTGATTTTGTTCTGTAAAATTTTCTGCGTTTTAGTGCATTATTGTTGGAATAATGAGCCCATGTATTCGCGACGTGTATCTACAATTTTGATCGTCCTCAAATTGTATCCTTATAATATAAATCTACATATTATGTAGATTTAAAAAATTAAGATATCATATGTAAGTTGCACACTGGGGTGGATCGCAAAATGAAGAAGCCTATTTTGATTTTAAAAAAGTTGCTTTTTGGACCGGTAAGGAGTTGGAGAGCAATGAACAACAAGATTTTCCCCGGGATAAATCTTGCTGTTCATTCTGACATGTATGTCAGAACCTGTCAAATCAAATTATTACTTATCGGTTACAGTTTACATTAAAAAAAGGTAGCCTCATTTGAGCCACTGGAGTGTAATGTTTGATTTTTACCGATTCCTATATGGAAGGAAGTCAAACGGTAAATACAAGAGGATTAGTATTATTTGTCGAAGCCCTTTCAAATGCCCTTTCAAATTTCGGTAAAAACATCAATATACCTATAATATAGGACCTATAATTTGGACGACAGAATTAACCCTTGTGTGAAATTTGCAGCATTGTAACCTACTAAATTTACCGTCTTGGCTAAATTCATCCGAAAAAAAAAAATCAATTTTGAATTCTGAAGTGAAAAAATTCACCTGCCTGCCTCTGTCTTCACACCTTCGGTCCACAAATTCCCATAATCCTGACCCTCCATTTTGATCTTTTTGTGATTTTCAAACCTAAACTCACAAACGATGATAAAACCTTTCGAGAGGGCTGGCTTTTATTCAGCCACAAGTTTGCGTGGAACTAATTTGCGTAGTTTACACTAACCCTGAGAACGTAGTAACGGTTCATAATAATAGTACTCGCAAGAACCGCACGACAACTGTAAGATGGTAAACACTAAAATTGAACCTTTTTGGAGAGCATGTTTTGGTGTTTCTAAAAACCTCGCCTAATGTCGAACAATGTTTTAGTTAACCTCATGTTGAAAATGGCACAATCGCCAACGTGGTTACTCAATTCACCTAGTCAGCGGTCTCACTTTGAATGTTCATTGTCGTCGTGCATTTAATTGCCACGTGCATAACTCCCCAGCGTGTATTAACTAAGAAAAAAGCGTGAAAAAATAATTGATATTAAAAATTCGCTTACTAATTATTCCTGATTTTATCAGTTTATGGGAATAGTTTTTAATGAAGTATGAGGAAAAGAAGATATCGTACCTATATCTTGGTTTTTAAGTGGGTTGTGTTGCTAATCACTTAACGATGTTTGAACCAGCGAGCTCTGGTTTTGATTAGTTTGGTAATTATGAACCTTCGAATGGTACAAAGAGGGGAAACCTGTTTCAAGGAGGTTGGCTTTGTAAGTGCAGTTTGTTTTTGGGTAGAAGTCTTTAGAAAGAAGTTTTGTACGTTTGGGAAATTTGTGGAGGGCTTCGAAAGTTTTTATTTGTTCTCCAGAAACGACGATTGTGGCGAAGGGGAGGTATGCTGTAAGGTGAAGACTCCCGTCATACCATCACCGGGGCCTCAAGAACGTGTCGCCCCCGAGTTGCCCATAGTTGACAACATGAGAGGATGCGGTGCCAGGAGGTATAAGAACGTTGGGTCGAAAGAATTGGACATCGACTTCAGGATTACCGGAGGGGCACGAGGTAAGTTAGGTGGTCGCCTGACTTGTAACGAAACGTCTGATGAGCATGGCATTTAACGCCGAATACGAATATACCATAATATGGTAATATAATATATTATTATATTGATCCCAGAAAAATCACCGCAAATATTAAAGTACCGGTACACTGGTTTTTCGTGGGTATAAGCTAATCAAGGGAGGGAATTTTCTTGAAAATCGCTCTTAAACTTAATCTCTTAATCTTAAACTCTCAAAAATCTCTCCTTCTCGCGTTGCTCCACACATCATCATGACTGACCCCAGAAATGTAATAGTTCCATTCTCGTTTCTTTCAGACATGTCTTGAGAAGATCCTGTAGAAAAAAAATTAAAAAATAAACTTGCATTTTGTCCACCTAGATTGGGGAAATTGCCACTGTGGGCCATTTTCACATGATAGTTGGGTGTAGTGCGAAGTCCTTCTTCCCCTGTTAAATGGACCTCTTCCCGGCTAGTTTTCCTTGAATGAGTCAAAGTAGCTTCTCTCAAAATCCGGCTCAGATTGAACGGCCAAAGAACTTTCTCATCATGAGGAATGCCGAGCCATCCGCCCTGCAAAGTCCTTCTTCGGGTCTCAAAAACTTCCCCATAGCTCTAAGATAGGTACTTGTAGAGACTTGCTTACCGTGAAAACCATCACTTTGGCCTTGAAGACATTCATGAGAGACTCTCTGGGCGCTACTGCATCAATCATACTGTCCAGCTCAGCCTGATTACTAGCCAGAATTACTGCGTCGTAACACTGGTTAAATCGTCCGCGAATCACAGGTTGTTCACAGTGAGCCCATTGATCACCACTCTGCCTCTGATGGCCACCCAAAAAAACCGCCTCAGAACAGATGTTGAAAAAGGCAAGGCCCACGACTTCCAAAATCCAAACTGAATGCTGCAACATTCTCCCTTGGAACTTCAAGCAATCTGTTGAGTCAATCAAGGACAAAGAGATCCATTCCTGTACCGAATCAAGAATTTTTATTGCCCAAGACAAGGTCACAATTTCCATACAAAAATGTCAGCTCACATAAAATTACTTCACTAATAAAGCGGTACATCATGAACAAGCGATTAGATGGTAGCATTAAATGCTACCATCTAATAATGCATCTAATAATAATCCTACCATAATAAATTTTATTAGTGCGATGAATTTTACCAATTTGACAAGTTTTGGTCTTACGTTTGTTGTCGTAAATTTCGCTCGCAACTCTTTAGAGATAGCATTGAAAACCCCACCATGAACTGCTGATGATGATTTCAAGCGATGATAAGGCATCAGCAAGTCGCTCCCATGCCGTGTTCTATACCCATGAGTGGAGGTATGATACTCGTGTTAGAGGGAGAAAACGTAGCACGTAGCTTCGAGTATGTAAACCGCAGGGATGGTCAAAATGTTTAACCTTATGAAGGCTGGCTTACAATCCTGTTGGTACTTCAGCCCAGCGACCACTCGTACAGCCCTGCGTTGGAATGCGAAAATTGCTCCAGCTGACGCGGCATGAGTCATGCCGCATGACCCCAAGAGAGAATGGCATAAGTTCCACGACTCATAAAAGCAGCATCCCATGCTGCTATGACTGCATTGTTATGTAGCTTCTCCTGTAATCTACGCTGGAGGAAAACATTTAATTTAACCTAGATTCAAGGTAGGTAGGGCGTTGCTTCCAGTTCAGTTTTGGATCCAAGAAATCTAACGCTGGAGGGGTTTTCAACCAAGGATGACAATTCTCGCAACCCAAAGTAAAGAGTCTCAGTTTTCGTCTCATTAACAGACAGTCCATTTCTAGCGAATATCTCCCCGATATCTCTTTCATAGACCCTTCGTTTGTCAGAGTCAGTGACATAAGAGATGCGTTTTTCGTCAGGGCAGAAGTGTCTTCCGCAAACAGAAGGGTCCTAAGAGGATTTAGACCTGTTACAGATGTACCTTGTCGAGTCCTATGATTTGGCAGCTTGTCTGGAAACGGTTCGGAACTGGGTGTGTTAGTGGATTCGAAGGTGGGAACGTCTCGTATTCCAGGCCCCTCCAGGCTGAGCCCTGAGGCATACAGGAGTCTCTTCTGTCGCGTGAAGCCCTTGAAGTCTCCTCTGTCTGGTCTGTTTTGGAGTCTTCTTTGCCGCTTGCTCTATAGCCCAGTACTCCGCAGGGGTTCTTATGGGGGATGCCGTTTCCATCAGGGAAGAAGATAGGAATACAGCCCATCCATTCGTCTGACATCCTCCGCAGAGTTCCACAAGGCTTCACTCACGTTTACACCCTAGTTGACTCCTAGGCGAGTACAAACGGTCAGCTTATCGTGCTATGCTCTTCTCAGGAAATTTATGTTTTGTGCATGCCACTCCTTGTCGTCAAGTCCAGATCAATGGATTCAACTGTCCGTCCGGGATGTATTCCACAATTTGGTGTTCCATTCAACTGTTGTGTCTTGCTGCCAGGGTTGGCCAGTCAACAATGTTCGGGACCCTTCATTACCCTATGGGCCTGAGGCCCCAACTTCTTGACAGATCAGTTTTCATTGTGCATTCATCCACGAGGCATGCCACAGTCTCCTCTCCATTGTTAGGGCTGGCTGGTTCTTTCTTATGCAACCTTTCCAGGCTCGCTGCAAACCACCAAGATTGAAAGCGATCGTGTCTACGTGAAATCCATCTCTTCTTCATGCGGTTCTTAACATTAGGCAGGTATCTGTGAGTGAGCCATCCAGTGCTGACAGCGTGCCACTCTGCAATCAACTCCTGGTACACGATTACTCCTTTCTGGCAGATACGCGTTCTTCCTATGCCTGAGATGGTTTGACCTTAAGCACCTCCATTGTTTTGCTCCTCCAAAACTCGACGGCGAGAACTTCAACCCACCAAATTTCCCCAAAACCCCATTCGGGGAATTCTTACCCAAATACCTTTTACATCCTGATATCCTGTGCTTTTCTGTTGCAGTGGACACGTTCTACGGCGAAGCTCCCTGGATGGTGCGGTTGATCGCTGGGGACGAATTCATCTGCGGGGCGATCCTCATCAACCCGAAGGCCGTCCTTACAGCCGCACATTGCCTCAAGTAATTATTTCAGTGTTCTCTAGATTGCCAGAGCACTTCATGAACAGCTTTGTAATGCGGTCAAACAGGGCCTACCGGAAAACCGTTCCGGACCATTCTAGAAATCAGCAGATGAAGAGAGCGGTGCTGTTTTGGCACTTTCTTCCTTTTTTTTCTCGGCAGTAGACACCATACATTGTGGAATGCAAGTCAGGTGTGGCTGAGCCTTTTAGGGGTTCCATAATATGAATCAGATTCATTTTGATGAAACCGAAGTCCTGATTGAATAGTGAAAGTGGGAGGGCGGATACTCTTGTCAGTCTGTCTGTCGACCCAAAACACTTAGAAACGTGGTTGAGACTGAATGACGGGACAAAAACCCCCTGAGCCGTGGGAAAACCCCCCAAAACTTCTCGGTTCAGCGTTCAGGTTGAAATAGAAATACGCAAAAGTGAGGAATTACCTTTTCCCAACTACACCTTATTTTACTTTCTGGGATCTTCAAAAATCCCATTTGTAGCCTCCATGAAAGCCCCATACATCCACCACAGTGAAATCGTATCGTTCTGGGACCCCCAAAAATAATTTTGCAGCGTTAAATGCTTTTAAATTTTACAAAGGTACAAAACAACGTTTTTGCGTTTTTCGCCTACTTTGCCAATTCTATTTTTTTCGTACAATGGAATAGAGATGGCTGAAATCGAGTTTCAATGTCGGATTCTGCCTCATCTAAAACGTGGGAAAATGGAATAAAGTGACAAACTAATTGGGATTATTAAGTAATTAAAGTTAAATGTCCCATTCAACACTGAAACGGAGGTAGAAACTAGCATAATATGCTGCATATTATGAGCTATATTTCGAAACGTAGACGTGATGTCGAAAAACGGGGTTGAAATTTGGATTCGTAGACAACGATGAAGACAATAATAATTATTGATTGATTGTCTCACATCAAAAATTATAGTGATCACACTTGACCCCATCGTCTAACTAGGAACTTACCTCATATGACTACCGTATTGTATCTCGCGGGTGAGTAACCCTGGGGGAAGAAATTATCTATGATTCATATTCTGCGTGTTTTCCCCGTCATTTTATCTCTCGAAAGGTCATCTGAGGCATTAATTATCCTTGTGCAATTCCAGAGGGCCTTTTTCGTGTCTGATTGGCGGATATAAGCCGCCTGAAAAACCCGTTCGGTGTCAAGTTTGATGCTAAAATATTCGACGGATTATGTCGGCTGTAAAACGGCTCGCAGATTATTAATTTTGGTTTAGTATTCTCAGAATAATTCGCCTACGTTATCGTGACGGAGGTCGAAAATTCTAATCGGGCTCAAAATTTGTCATTATCCGTTTCAAGATGTCTAGATTCCAAAAAACGAAATGTCCGTCCGCCGTCCGAGCCGATTTGGGCAGTGGAAATTGTTTTAAAAATCTGCAATTTTGACAAAATATTCGGTTTACCATCTAGTTGTGCCCGCAAGGGTTTCAGCCCGATTGTCCAAACCCGTGGGGCTCTGTGGGGCTAAAAAGGCCAACGGGAGGGTTTTTTCAAGGGTTTCGGCTATGGGGTCGAGTTATGTGTCGCTTTCGAAGTATTTTTGGGGTCCCAGAGCGATCCGATTTCACTGTGGGGATTTATGGGTCTTTCATGAGGCTACATATGGGATTTTTTAAGGATCCCAGGAGGCAAAACAAGCTGTCGTTTCCGTGTAATTTTCGATGCATAATCCATTTTTCGAGGTCCCACATCTGCCCGAACATTGTACAGAAAGTTTTTCTTTTAATTTTTACAAAAATATTTTCTTATTGACACAAGTAATTTTTGCACAATTTTTAACCTACATAATATTGAAGAATAATAAACCCTTGTGTAAAATTTGCAGTTTCTATTTTATTTTTATTTTTTGAATTTTTTGGTTCAGGCGCATCCGTGATCGTCCTCTGATGGTCGAAGTTGGCGAGTGGGACACGTCTTCGGACGAAGAGCCTCTCCTCCCTCAGAGATCTCCGGCGACGGAAGTTCTACCACATCCGGACTTTAACCCGAAGAACCTCAAGAGCGACGTGGCCCTCATATTCGTTCAAACCCCTTTCAAAACTTCCGAAGTCGTCGACACAGTTTGCACGCCGGAGGACATAGCCGAAGTGGACGCCAAGTCGTGCGTTGCCGTCGGTTGGGGAAAATCCGAATTGTGTAAGTTTTGGGACGCCAAGCTCTCCATCTACCATTCCGAGGGACTTAGTACTTTCTGGGTCCCTGTTAGTCTGACTGGCGCTGCCTTGATTATTGCAATTTGCAGGCGCACTCGTGTCCATTCGAGGACTTTAGAATAGGGCTTCTTCCAACTTAGAGTGAATCATAGCTCTTTGTCTGCTATTCTCTAGGCTATTCTCTGCCCTATGGAAGTGAGCCCGTGCGGAAAACTTTGAAAAATACCGATTACCCAATTTTAGGAAGGAACCCCATTAAACATAAGTCCAAAAATCAGCCTTTTTAATTTCTAATTTCTCCTGCATTGGAAAAATTCCACAACCAGTAGAATTCTTTTCTGCTCTATCCTCTGCAAGGACTCTTTTTATGATCCTTGGGATTATGTTGAACAAATTTTACCGGAGTTGCACAATTAGATTTATAGAAAATTGATCCCATAGATGAAAAAACGTGATTTTTCAGGAGAGCCGTTATTCTGCTAAAAAGTGTCCACGTCCTCGGTTTGTTGTTGTGGTCATGGAAACTTCCATTCCATTCAATTACACGTAGTAGTATTCCATTCAATTACACGTATTACAAGTGTAATTCAAGTCGTGTGTAATTGAAATGTGATCTTCAACGCCTAGACCTTATCGGAATGTTATAGGGAAGCGTGAACGGTCTTAACTTATCAACTTTTTCCGTTTCCGCGGTCGATTTCGGATTGTTTGGTTAGCTGTTCATTCATTTTTTCGTGAAAATTGCGTCGGATAGGCTTCTTTTTTTTTTCTTTAAAAGAAACCATTCGTCCAAATCGACATTAAATGAAAATACATTTTATTAATAATTAGCGAGCTAAAATTTTGACAAAATACTCGGTTTACCATCAGATGGTAAGCCGATTCTAGATTCTAGTTGTAAACCGATTCTAGATTCTAGTTGTAAACCGAAACTAGATTCTAGAAATAGCCCGCAAGGTTTTCAGCCCGATAGCCCAAACCCGTGGGGCTCTGTGAGGCTAAAAAGGTGCTACGGGAGGGGTTTTCGAAGGTTTTTGGCCTTGGGGTCGAGTTAGGAGTTCTTTATTAAGTATTTATGGACGTTAATCCATTTTTGGGGGTCCCAGAACGATCTGATTTCACTGTGGGGATCTATGGGGCTTTCATGGGGCTACAAATGGTATTTTTGAAGGATCCCAGGAGGCCAAATAAGCTGTCGTTTTCCGAGTAATTTTGGACGCATAATCCATTTATGGAGGTACCAGATCTGTCAGAACAAATAACAAATTTTTTAAAAATTTTTCCAAAATTTGCCTAATGCCACAGAATGAATTTTTGCACAATTAACCTATATCTACTAATAATTATTAATTATCAATCTTAATAATTATTATTAAGATTAATAATTAACTATTAACCTGATTAATAATTAATTGTTAACCCTTGTGCAAAATTTGCAGCGTTTTCAGCTTAGAGCCAAAACATGGTCTAATTTCTGAGCGCTCTAGCGACCGTTCTTTTGGAGATAGAATCAAACTTGAATTTGTATATCATCATATATATTATTGTAGGAGATTTCGCCTTATTTAATTTTGTACATGGGAGTTTTTCGGTAGAACGTACCTACCTTTTTCGAGGTAAATACTGGGAAGTGAAAAAAGGCGGAAACTTTCTAGGTTTTTGGCGTTTCCTGAAGTTAGCTTACCTCTGGCGAGAGTGCAAACGTCAAATTCGGATTCAGCGACACAAAAAAACGGACAACAGGAAAGGGTTTGGCAACGAATGTGAATCCTTTCCTGGACCTCTGTACTCAGAGATAGTGACATAAAACAGAAAACCGTTGAGGAAAAAATGTCTATGCATAATTCCTGGAATCGGGCTTTTTGATCCTAGATTTACTGGATAATTCAATGGACGCTCCTTTAGAATAAATCCAAGATCCCCAAAGGCTGGTCCCCCTGCTCTATGTCCTTGTTAGATAGATTAATACCAGAGAGGGTATGGAAGTGTGTTCCTGAAGGGCATGGTAGGAGTGAACGGTAGGTTCGCGAACTATCGCGATGGTCCTCCTACCAGGTCATGTTGTGCTAGTATCTCTCCCCAGTCCACTGATCCCAGAGCCAGATACCTAATGCGCTCCAGGCCCTCACACTCAAAGATGAACTGTCTCCTCATCATCTCTTCAGAACCAGCGGGCGCTTTCATTATTTGTGACCCCTATCCTGTATAAATGCCTCCTGAAGCTCCGAGTCCTGTAGACAGACCCACTATGAATCTCAGTTGTGTCCGCCCGTAAATGGAGACATATATCGCCCTTTTACGGTCCAGCCCAGCCAACATGGCGTGTCCATGCTGCTGATGCGGGGTTCTTTCCCATCTCCTGCTGTGCTGTGATGGCTGCCACTGGTAAACAACCTCGCGGAAAAGCGCCCCCGTGATAACTAGACAGGGTTCGGGTCCTATAAGGTTCCGCTGGACCCCTAGACAGCTGCCTGGCCACGGCGTCTGCTTTCTTGTTCCCGATTATGTGGACGAAACTTTTGTTGACTGAACTAAAGCCAATGAGCACATCTGGGCTGTGACCTTTGCAGTTTTGTTCGGCTTTCTTTGATCCTGACCAAGCAGTTTTGGGTCGAGTTCGGTTCGGCTTTCAAGAAGGCAGCAAGACCGACAGACGCGTCCTCACTCATTTGCCGCACGCCCAGCTTGTCGTTTCTACCGTCAAAAGTAGGTACTCTGAGGTGTTTTCTTCTCATTGCAGCGGGCACGTCTTCGTTGGAGCCGATCCTGAAAAAAGTCTCTCTCCCCCTCATCGACAGGGACCTCTGCGAAAAGAAACTCCGCAAAACTCGTCTCGGCCCCAAATTCAAATTGGCCAAAAGCTTCATCTGCGCCGGAGGGAACGAAGATGCCGACACTTGCGAAGTGAGTCATCCAGCGGCGGTAAAAAGACCGGTAGGGGAGCAAGGGGGTGAAAGTGGTCACTTTTTACTCTTATTGAAATTGCTCAAGCACCTTCAAGTTTTCTTCAACAATTTTGGTATACTTTGATCCCCTGGAATCTCAACTTTCCAAAAATCGCCGACTTAGCTTCAATAAATTGTTGCCTGCTCAAAATTCGCGATTATGTCATGCCAAATATATTGACCATTATCTCTTATCCAGTCGTGTTTGGTGAACTGAGACCCGGGCCTCTTCCTAAGGGGTGAATTGAGACCTGGGCCCTTACCTAAGGAGGGTGAATTGAGACCCGCGATCGGGTTGAGAGATCGTGATCGAGAAGGGAGGTGAACTGGAATTACTGCATACTTTCTTTCCCTTTTCTAGCAGACTTAGGACTGCCTAAACCTATCAGATCCAACAAATCGAAAACAAAGCTGTCCTCCACATCATTTGGGTCTAACATCGGAAGGCCAAACAAGGCCCTAGCCAGTATCGCATCTGTAAGCTTGGACGAGCCTTGGTGGGAGTAAGTGGCCAGGGGTGTGGGAGAAAATGGGCACCATTCAAAAACCAACAAATCTTAAATTCTATTTATAGAAACTATTTTATTCTTGAAAATAGGAACAAACAGGACAATCTCACAGAAAACAGGACACAACGCTTGGCAGGACAGAGGTCTAAAAACGAGACAATCCTGCCAAAAACAGGACGGTTGGTCGCCTTACCCTCATGACCATTTTTCTACAACCTTGTCTTTTTTCCAGGGTGACGGCGGAGGTCCGTTGTACTGCCGTTTGAAAAACGACAAGAACCGGTTCGCCGTCGTCGGCATCACTGCTTGGGGGATCGAATGCGGCGTCGGGAATCCCGCCGTGTTCGCCTCGGTGCCCCACCACGGCGCATGGATTTACTCCAAGATCGCCGAACATCTCGAAAAACACCGATGACGAAAGACCAAAAGAAATCTAGCTTAAGAATGAAAGTCCGATGTCTGCAAGAAGTCAAATGGCTGGATGTATTTAATTGTAGAACTGCTGCTGAAGGTTCGAGTTGAGTGCGATGCAGTCCTGGTTGGATGGTAATGTTCATGAATGTTAGACTGAATACACTGTACGTGTAACAGTAGTTCACTATGAGGGTATGCAATTTGTTTAGTCTTCTTATACGTGTATGGATGTAAATAAAATGTTGATATTTTAATATTCCGTATTACAATTGGGCATCGTTATAATCACCACATCGTCAGGGGGTTCAGGGTTCAAAAACCCTCCTGTACTCTCCAAAGAGCCCCACAGCACATCGGGCTGTTAGACTGGACTCAACTATATTGGGAACCGAATTGTCAACATACAGACGAGTTTGAATGAAGGGTAGGTACTTACTGGGGGAAAAAACAAGGTGACCTACCTAGTCCATAAATTTCGATTATTCGTTCATCACCGCATTCTGTTGGACTTGACGAGTACTTTCAGTTGGTAACACTACCTTAGGGCTAAAACCGGGATAGTCCAGTGAAAATCGAAGTAGAAAAACCAGCCGACTGGGAAGAAACAAGGTGAGTCCAAGCGTTTCAGGAAAACAACAAGAGGTTTGTTTCAGGTTTGACGGACTGCTAACAGAATTCGACGAAACATGCGCAGTTGTGATCAGGGCCGCCGAGAGAAAAAGCGGCCCAGGGGCAAAAGAGAGCATAGGACCCCCAAGTAAGCGATGGTACGAATAATGGTGAACATCAATGTTTTCCTTTCGATTCTCCATCCTTCATACCGCTTTGCCGCCGCCCATCTCCTCATCCTGATCTTTTTTCTGTTGTGATTCACATTACTTGAGTTTTACAAGGCCCAATCACAGGGAAGACTTCGTTGCCTGCCAAGTGGCAACTAAGCCATTCCCCCCCCCCCCCTCCTTTTTTCTTATTTTTCTAGGGCCCGCTGGGGCCCGGGGCAAAGTGTCCCCATTCCCCCCCCCCCCCCTCTAGGTGGGCCTGGTTGTGATAATTGCTGCAGATCGCTAGACCAAAATGTACCTAATTAAATCGTACAGTCAAACATTTTCCTTTAAAATGAAAATAATCGGGTGGATTTTCTAAATTTTGAATTGATTCTCCGATACATCGGGGGAAAAAAGAATGTAAACGTTACGATACTTTTTAAGAGAATGTACCTATTCAAAGGATGGCCTTAATTATTGAAGCGACACTATTATTCGGTGCGGTTGCGGTAATTACTACCTAATTAGGAAACCTTAGGAGGACTTCCGTGTGATCTCTTGGAAACACCCAGAGGCTCAATTACGGTGTTGAGTTTTAGCTTACAGATTTAAGAGGAAAAACGTCCTATAAAAAGGACAGTTTACCTTCCTGAGCGTTCTTTGTAAGTGGCATAAGTGGTATAAGATGAATGGTTTTCCTGTGGAATTCATCCTTGGACCGACGGGCGAATTGAAGCGGCTAATCAATAAAAAAAAGACGACTCGTCGATCACGGCGCAGTACAAAGTGGGAAGGGGCAGCGTCTTGGTGGGGAGGGTGCCAGGAAGGGAACATCCCCAGGAGTAACCAGTGTGAAGTTTACCGGTGGGCGGTCAAGGCGAGTGTTTTGAAGACCTGGTCAGCGGACGATGATCCTATTCGTAGTCGTTGCGGCCCTGGCGTCGGTGTCGGCCCAAAACGACGATGACTATTGCATTTGTTTGACGCCGTACAGCTGCCCAGATGGCCGTCTTTGGTCGGACGATCCCATCGTCATAGCGCAGGGCGGAAGACCTACGGCAACGCCGTCCGACGGCTCGGGATTGATTGACCCCAGGTAAGTTCAACAAATATTATGTGCTGGCTTTGGCTCATCGCTTCGATTAGGTTTAAATTAGAAAAAAAAACTGATTCGGTTCACATTAATTAAGGCCTCATTAAAGTACCAAGCTCGGTGAAACTGATTATGCAAAGTGTAATGAACCAGCGGGGGGGGGGGGGGGGGCTCACGACACTCATTTGCACGGGTGAATCTTTGAAACGGAAAATGTTTATCCACGTAGAGAATATTTATGTAAACAATCGCTGAGTCACGAGGAAAATCCGTTCACACAGCGTTGTTTACTACGTTTTAATACAGTTTGAGCCAACGTTCTTATTTCAGAATCCAGACCTGCGAGGGAATCAAAATCTGCTGTTATATCTACGAGAGAGGGGGAGGCAGCAGGCCGGTGACGGAAAGGCCGACGGTGACGCCCTCTGGACCACCTTTGCCCCAAGTGGCGAACCTCAGGGGCTGCGGGGTCAGACGCTACCCGGGAGACATGAACGTCGGGTTGAGGATCACCGGGGACGTCGGGATATCAGGTTGGTAGCAATTGTGGGATTTGCTGACTTCAGATTTGTGAAAAGGCGAAGAGCTTCTGCCGATGGACAACGTGCTGCGAGCTGAACTGCCCAATACTCAGCTTAAAAATGGTTTTTGGCATTTATATGTCTCGACTCTGGCACATAAACTCGAAAAGCGTCACGAAATGGGGGCCTTACGAAAATGTTTACAATCATGTTGACATTTACATGTATGAAAAGCGTCACGAAATGGAGCGTTACTAAAAAAATTTCACATTCATGTTGACATTTTCATGCCTTGACTCTGGCACATTAAATAAATTTTATGTTTTTGTATTTTCCCCATGGGGAGCAACATGTCTCACTTAGTTGCGGACTTGTACGCAAGCTGTACAGAAAGCCATCGCGACGCCCCGATCCCCTCCCCTCCCCCCCCAGGACGCGTCACACTGCCAACATAATAATAATATTATGTTCGTTGTCATATTATGACAGGGGCCAAAGAATTTGATCAGCCTCAACATTATATTTTGTCATTAAACGTTTCATGATGTGTAGATCGCAAAAATACGTTTTTGACAAAATACTCGGTTCTCCATCTAGTTATGTCTGAAGTTCCGCTGACCCTGAATCGCCTTTTCAAATTATGCGTTTCTGGGTCTGTTATCCCAGGTGCTGTGATTTAAATGAAATAAACCGTTTGGGTCCGCTGACCATCGCCTTTTCAAATTAGGCGTTTCTTGCTGACCCATGGGTGACACTGCAGGTGCTGCAATTTAACACTTCCCCATATCTGAAACTATTCAAAAACGCTTCCATAGCCCCTTTTTAGACCCACAGAGCCCCGCGGGTTTGTGCGATCGGACTGAAAACCTTGCAGGCACAACGCTCCTGGTACTTGAGAGGGAAGAAAGTAAATCCTAGAAAACCAGACGCTCAGTCCATTTGGGTCGCCCTCAACCCATTTTGCATAGATCATCATTAGACACATGGGAATCCATCGCAAAAGGCAAAAAAATAATTTTATCCGACCTGAAGGGGCTAGCCCCTTCAAAGCAAAAAATTGCCGACCGTGGGGAGCATTGCCGCTTATGACTATGTAGGTATGGTTAACTATATTTTTACTGTTGTACTGGGGGACACCCCAGACCCCCGGAATATTTCTGTTATGATCAAAGGCTGGTGGACTAGGTAGGTATACCTACCTATAGGTACCTAAAAGTAACACAAGGTTGTATGTCATACAACTAAGGCTTCTGGTTTTTCTAGGATTTACTTCCTTCTCTCTCAAGCACCAGGGGCGTTGTGTCTGCAAGGTTTTCAGTCTGATAGCACAAACCCGCGGGGCTCTTTGGGTCTAAAAAGGGGCTATGGAAGCGTTTCTGAAGAGTTTCATCTGTGGAGAAGTCTTAAATTGAAGCACCTGAGTCAGCAAGAAACGCACAATTTGAAAAGGCGAAAAGAACCAAGTATTTTGTCAAAAATATATTTGTGAGATCTACACATCATGAATCGTTTAATATATAATGTTAATAATAATAATGACAAAATATAATGTTGAGGCCGCAACACCTGCAAAGCGACGTGGCTGTCATAACCACTTGGAGCCCCTTCGAAATGCTAGTGAACGTTCAATATCATCTTTCACTTTCAGAGCCGACGTTCTACGGTGAGGTCCCTTGGATGGCGAGGATCCTCGTAAACAACGAATTCGCCTGCGGTGGTTCCCTCATCAGCAACCAGGTTGTCCTCACGGCGGCTCACTGTGTCCAGTAAGTCTTTTCAACCTGATAAAATATTTCATCTCAAAACTGTTCTCATGGCGACACTTTTTCCCTCAGGGGCCGATTTCCGGACGAGATCACGATCGAAGTCGGCGAATGGGACACGTCGTCGGAATCGGAGCCACAAAAGCCCCAACGACAAAACGCCATAAGCGTTGTCACACATCCGGAATTCAACGACAAGAACCTGCAACACGACCTGGCTGTCATAACCACTTGGAGCCCCTTCAAAATGCAAGTGAACGTTCAATATCATCTTTGAGGCATTTGCATTTCATTTCCGCAAAACCCGTTTCACGAGCGGCGCCCGAAGGACTTGGTGATATTTTACTGTTAATTTATTGTTTACACTCAGGACTGAAACGGTGGACATCATCTGCATCCCTGAAAACCTTGAAGGACTCGACACCAACGCTTGCCTCGCTGTTGGATGGGGAAAAACCAATTCAAGTAAGCTCGTCACCTTCAAAAATGTTATTTCTCTCTGTCTGACGTCATCACGAAACGATTCTTAATTATATTTACAGGTTCGAAATTCTCGTATCAACCGATCCTGAGACGAGTTCAGCTTCCGTACATCGACAGGAACTCGTGTCAGAACAAGTTGAGGAACACGAGGCTGGGACCTCACTTCAACCTGCTCAAAGGCTTCATGTGTGCCGGCGGAGTCAGCAACAGCGACACCTGCAAAGTACGAACAAAAAAAACGCTGCAAATTTTACACAAGGGTTTATTATTCTTTGATATAGGTTACTTGTACAGAAATTTAATTCTGTCAATAAAAAAATTTAAAAAAAAATTTTTTTTGGATTTTTATATTTCAAAAAAAATTTTTTGAGGCGATTTTTTTTCAAAAATGTGTTTTTTCAAAAATTTTTTAATTTTTACTCGAAAGATATTTAACTTCTTGGGATCCATCAAAAATCCCATTTTTAGCTCCATGAAAGCCCTATAGATCGCCACAGTGAAATCGGATCGTTCCGGGACCCCAAAAAATGGATTCTACGTCCAAAAATACTTCGAAAACGACACCTGACTCGATCCCATAGCCAAAAGCCTTCAAAAACCACCTTCTGTAGCCCCATTTTAGCCCCAGAGCGCCCCACGGGTTTGGGCGATCGGGCTGAAAACCTTGCGGGCACAACTAGATGGTAAACCGAGTATTTTGTCAAAATTTCAGATTTTTAAAAAAATTCCTACTGCCCAAAACGGCCTGGACGGCGGACGGCGGACGGCGTACGGCGTACGGCGTACGGCGGACGGACATTTCGGATTTTGAATGTAGACCACTTGAAACGGATAATGTCAAATTTTGAGCCCGATCGGAGTCGTCGACCCGCGTCGCGAAAACATAGGTGTATTATTCCAAGAATAATAAACCAAAAGTAGAAATTTTGATGGAAAAGTTAAAAAAAGAAAAGAAAAGGAAACTGAATAATAATAAATAAAAGGCAAAAATACATCAAAAACCGTTCACCAAAATTCATTAAAAAAATATTAAAACTAATAATCTCAATATCTATTCAATTTTTATAATCCTTTTTTTATTAGGTATTATAAAAAAAATCGAATTTATAAAAAATTATTATTATTAGGTACCTATTATTATTTTTCCAGGGTGACGGAGGGGGGCCGCTCTACTGCCCAGTCAGAAACGAAAACCGCATGGCTGTCATCGGGATCACCGCCTGGGGTATCGACTGTGGAGCGGGGAATCCCGCGGTTTTCGCGTCTGTTCCAGACTACATGCCGTGGATAGGTCAACAGCTCAACAGTCAAGTAGCCAGCAGGATGGCCGCCAAGACGCGGAGCGTCGGAGGGAGAAAATCACTAAGATGATATTGAATATTTAATTGACTTAAAGCTATGACTGTGATGAAGTTAAGTTATAATGTAAAACTCTTCTTAGTGATATTGTTAAACTAAGCAAGTTCGTAAATTATATATTTCCTTGAAAACCCACAGAGATTTAACTGTTTCATAGTCAATTCAACCAGTGGAATTACAACTTTTAAAACCGCTGTCACTCAACGCTGTTCCTTCTTTAAATGCTTATCAGGACACTTTTGGGTATGGCACGAGTCTGTCTATGAGACTGCTCGCGAGCAGTCGTTGTGCAACTGCAGGACTGTCGCCCGCCTTTGGTCACCAGCTGCTGCCGTACACTTCTTTGACGCCTGATCTTCAACTTTTGTTTTGTGCAGCATCGTTCACTCTTTCGTACGTCTCTCTCCGCCAATGCACGTCCTGGAGACAACGCAAACCACTTACAAAATTTGTAAGGACGAGGCTGCCTGAAGACTGGAGGATTTTAATCTAGACCGACAGACTGGAAGACCAGCATACTGCAAATCTATTGAGCTAAAGAGTGGAATATCCCATGATTTAAGGTAGCCTGAAATTTGGAAACAACCAAGCTGAATAACTTACTATCAGAAGATAAAAGATTAAACTGACTGGAAGACTAGCAGATTGGAAAAAGTAGAAGGGCTAAAGAAGTTCAGTAGAAGGCAACCATCAAAAGGGAATATCTCAATGATCCTTCGGCCATTTGAAAATGTAAAATCGGACAAAACTCACTGAGTAATCAACGTTTACAGATCATCAATTCAGTAGGTACCTTGAAGGCTAACATCTTGAAGACTTATTTAAACATCATGGTTTACATGGAAAATGAGGTGTTTCCTGACACAAGAAGGCGAACTTACTCCAGAGGGAATGTGCATGGTATCACACACTTTCCCGAATTATCACCACGCACACCCCCCCTCGTTCTTGTAAAGCCAGTGGGATAAGTGCTTGGTAGGGCTTGGACATAGGTGTGACTTCACAACCTACCAGCCAGAATAACCATTAAATTTTGCGATGACACCGTCTGGCGGATAAGTGATGTCACGCATATTCGAAATTGTTCTGTAGCATTTTTACATCCCACTTACGCACTTGCCCCATTTTTACACTTCTCCACCGTACCTACTTCTGTATATGCCTTGACCTATCTAGACCCAAGTCCATGTAAGCACGTCCATCCACGACCTGATTTGAAATGTTGTGTTTGACCAGAGATGTCAAATGGATGAATCGTTACCTAATACATTTTCCATATTTATAGAGTGACTTTTGATTCCCACGCTTATGATTCCCCCCCCAAAAAATGTTTTTTCTCTTTCCAATATGACTTAGTAGATCCGAAGATGTTTATTTTTCGAAAGCTAGGTAGGTACGCAATAAGGAAGATTTATTCATATTGACCCCAACCATGACACTGCCAGATTGTGAACGTCGACCTCCACGAATATCCATGAGCCACCCTGAGCAATGAAGCAGGCTGTTGTGTGCATTCAATCTCAACAAAACTAGTTTATTTGGCGGCGCAAGCGAATGCACGAAGCGATAAACCCGTGACATTGAATCTTAAGGTTATCTCGTCTCTAAGGACGTTTTTTCCGCTCGAATTTCATCCTAAATACTGAAATGGATTTCAACAAGAATTCAACGAAGGGGGTTTTATCGAGTGACGTCAAAGATTGAGAACCTTCCCGTCAACTCAGATTGCGCCGTCATTAGCGTCCAAGTGCGAACGGCTTGACCTAGAATTTGTTTCGGGACCGTCCAGGAAGGAAATTCCCAATGAGATTGCCGTCTTTGGAGTCTTTGTACTCGACGGTGAGCTGTGTGGAGGTGAAGTAGTGACTCATTGGGAAACGGTTTGAAGGTACCTACCTACCTACTCCTAGAAGCTAAAAGGTACTGGTGAAACGGGTAGGTATACCTATTATAGGTACATATATTACCTATAATAGGTATGCGATCTCAGATCAGCCAGGCGCTGAATCTCCACCCAGTATACTAACATGCGATGCAGTTACCTCTTAAGAATTTTCGGGAAATTCGGCATAGAGTAGATATCAGCTCAAATAATGTAAGTTTTCATCGAGAAGGGACACCAATTTAGTGGAAATCTAACCGAGATCTTATACAAGCTCACGTAGCGGCTCACAGCCTAATTCCGAATGGCTGTGAATTAGCATTAGGTATAGGTAGAGATAACAGCTCAAAGCGTTTCACTATTTTCACACAGCAAGATTACAAGTTGAACAACTTTTGGAAAATTCGGCATTTACATTGACAGTAAAACACTTGCTGCTGCAGAAAAACAGCAGCAAATTATCAACACGAATTCCGAATCCCGTCATTTACAGTGATAAGCAGTATTAGACCTTACAGGGCACACAGTAAAAATTTCAGCACTGTACCTTCATTTGGCGCCATTTTATTAATCGTTAACACATTTACCCCGTTTACACAATTACCCCATTTCACCCAACTCCTTCCAAGCTCTTAGATGGCGCAGAAATCTCCGAATCGTCAAAAACCTGACATTCATCGGTTTCCCCCCTAAACCGTCAGCAAATTTTGTTATAAGTCATTGTCACCAGCATATCGCATCAAAAGTTGAAGATTGAACCTGTTGAGACGGAATTGGATGGGGAAGTGTTCCGACCCAGATGGCTCCTAAATGACAAGCCCCATTGAAACCTCAATAGAACTTAGAAGAAGTTAGAAGTTAGAATTCTATCTGATAACACGACGGGAAAATCACCTTGGCCTTGAAGCCAAGTTCTCTCAACATTTTTTAAAGTCAGTCAACTCCCCCACTTAAGAAACTAGGTACTACCTATTGAATAGGTCGTGTTCACGATTTGACGCGGACTTCCCACGTTGACGCTCACCTCCCAGGACCTCAGTAGTTTACTCTGTGTCCCAGGACGACCTCGACATTCTGTTGCAAGTCGATTCAAGTAAGCAAATCTCTGACTGAAAAGCTTCTATTAATAGGACCTAAACGTATTCAATTTTTCACTAATGAGTTCCAAGAGATTGAGATGGAAAAAAATAATTTCTTTTACTTACAATGAAAAAAACAAACAAGATAAAATAAGTTTTTGTCGCAATGATTAGTTACCAACACAAGTAAATCGATTAGGCAATTACACATAAATACCACCGAGAACATTCTCGGTAGTTTTCGATCCAAGTCTTATCAGCCAAAAAAAAAAAAAAAAAAAAATACAAATCGTCATTGCCACAGTAATTAGGCATATCTCATTTTTTTGGGCGTTTTGAGGTAGGTAGTTACATAGGTAAACCTACTTGTAAAAACGATGCAAATTTTACACAAGGGTTTATTATTCTTTGGTATAGGTTACTTGTGCCAAAATTATTTCTGTCCAAATAAAAAATTTTGGGAAAACAATTTTTTTTGAATTTGTTTTTCAAAAAAAATTTTTGGATTTTTTTTTCTTCAAAAAATTGTTTTTTCAAAAATTCTTTATTTTTTACTCGAAAAATATTTAACCTCCTGGGATCCTTCAAAAATTCCATTTTTAGCCCCATGAAAGCCCTATAGATCGCAACAGTTTTTTTTTTTAATCTAAAATTTTGACAAAATACTCGGATTTTCGACAACCTTTCCACTTTCAATTGGCCCAAACGACGCCTTATCTACTCGATTCTATGGCCATATCACTGCCCCCCCCCCCCCCCCCCCCACCAGCATAACACCTACGGAACCAAGTGGGACAGGAAACGATTTCTATAAAATAGTTTTCACTTTCGAATCGAATTTCGAACCGCCCAAAAACGGCGCCAACAGCGAAGTCATCCACTGCGCAACGAGGGAATCCCCAACAATATTTACAACGAAGAACCCGATGGGAATAACGTTGTTCATCTCATTGTTCTCCTAGGTACCCATTTTGTTTTTATTCGTTAGGTATTCAGCTCTTCCTCCGCTTCTCAGAAGGTAATCGACCATCTTCAATTCAAAGATCGGAGAGCGAAAGAGAGAGCTTCATAAACGGGTTCCCGTCTTGGCCGTAATTTGATGTAAATGACGCCGTCTGCAAAAAATATATCAACGCCCGGCGTACGAGGAAATGTGGAGAGAAATTTTTTTGGAGCAAAACCGCTGCTTGCCTTCACCCAGCTGAGGTTGAGCGGTTTCGGTGGGACAGACGACGGAAGTTGGTAGACTTCGGAATCGGATTCAGCACCTCTGAGCTTATTTCATCTTTTTCCATTAAATGGAAATAAATTTTATTAAATTTTGAAATAAAATTTGCTGGTTATTTCCACAGAGATGAACCTCATTTTTAAACCGGATTTGGATTCGGAGCACCAATTTAGTTAAAATCAGTTGAAAAAAAATCGAGGCAGTTAAAAAAAGCGTTTTATACCTGTGTAATCGGCAGAACCTTCTGATGATGGGATGAGTATGATTCCAAATTGACAGGATGTGATACCCCTTTTCCCCGATGTGCACACTGTACTACTTCCGTTTACCGAGAGGCTTCACACGAATCATCACGTAAAGCGCTGCAAATTTTACACTAGGGTTTATTATTCATTGATACCTATAGGTTAATTTAGTGTAAATTATAATTCTGTGCCATTAAGAAAACCTTTGGAAAATTAAAAAAAAAAAAAAATCCGAACAATGTTTGGACAGATTTGGGACCTCGAAAAAATGGATTTCGCGTCCAAACTTACTCGGAAAACGATAACTTACCTGTTTGACCTCTTTGGCAACAAAAATTAAATTAAATGTTTATTGCCAAAGCCAAACTGCAGTAGCAATCCTCAAACATATAAAATTCTTCCGAAAAAAGTGAACAGCACCAGTGAATTAAGTCGTCGTTTCTTTCAAGGCTTCTCATTGCAGGTGATTTGCTTCTTTGTCCACAAAAAAGAAAAAAACCAGTCGTCAAGGAAGTTAAGTGGTTATAAAAAGAATATTGTAGTGGAAGTTATCACAGAATTCCCATTGGGGAAATTGCATAAACTTACGATTTTAAATTTAACCCTACCGTACGGTACAACGTTGTATTACAACGTTGTATTGGTACCCTTCCTTACCTGCAGAAGCCCATTGTCGCCACTTGTAGGGGAAAATCCTGAGGAATCTTTCCCGTTGGGATCTTTCCAATGTAGGGAAGGGCGAAATACCTGTGTGAAGACAGATTCACCACCAACTGAGAAAAAATATGCTAAGGTGTAAGTCTTACACTGTAAGAATGATGAGCCTTCAATTCGTGTGAACTTCAGCAACAGCTGTAAGCTCGATTAAAAAACAAATTACTCTAAACTAGTTAAGCCACTGAACGCTTCTAATCTATTTCTCCACCACTCACCTTCGAGGGCAGTTTCCTTCCCCTCCTGCCCCTTTCATATGCGGATCCGTCGAACCAGCATCGCTCGGTTTCCCCTCCTGACGTCATGTCATCTCCTGCTACGACCCTGAAAATACACAAGAATCCCGCAGACCTCAGTTCACTGCCAGTCGCCACAACGTCTTCGCCAAATAACCCCAAATGCGACCGGTACACCGTAAGTGTATTTATTTACAAATATTACATCTTATCACAACAACACACCCGGGAAGCCCTTCTGCCGTAAATCCACCAAAACAAACCTCATCCACTTGTTCATGCCGCCCCAACTATTTATACAACGTTTTCCCTCAATCAATTCACTCTTAATCGTCCTTCAATTTCACTTGCTAAACTGTGTCACTCCATTTATCGATATATACCCAAACCTGATTCCTCCGGTTTAACATTTTTCGAACAGTTTATCCTGCAAAGATACCTACGAAACAGGTCAACCTCCTGATTAGCGTCACTGCGAAATTACCGCCAATGGATGAGATTATACGGAATAGTTTCGGAGAATGTTGTTGACAAGACTATTAAGCGATAACCGTTCAAACTGCTCAATCGATAATTAGGGAAACAGGCTAATAGTATTGGCAATACTATATTGCACGAGCAAAGGAACCTATTGCACGTTGAAATATTACCCGTGAGCTTCACAGCCGAAGTACCTATATTTGGGCAGGTCGAAGACCTCGATTAATCTATTCAACGTTCAAAATTAGGTACCTACTAGGTACTTGAAAAACGACACACTGTCGATTGAGCCAACAGGAATAAGGAAAAATACGCTGCCAATTTAACACAAAGCTTTATTATTCCTAAGTGAAATGTGTGCAAAAATCAATTCGATGTCAATAAAAAATTAGGTACCTACGTAAAAAAACAATTTCGAGTACAATCCTTCAAAAGTTGCTACAATTTTAGCCGCATAAAAGCCCCATAAAGGCCCCATTGATCCTCACGGTGAAATCGAATGGTTCTGGCTCTCCCAAGAACGATTCTACGTCCAAAAATACTTCGAAAACGACACCTGACTGGATCCCACAGCCGGAAACCTTCAAAAACCCCTCCCACAGCCCCCTTTAAACCCCATAGCTCCCCACGGGTTGGGAGATAGGGCTGAAAACCTTGCGGGCGCAACTAGATGGTAAACTGAGTACCTACCTATTTTGTCAAATTTTAAGATTTAAAAAAAAATCTGCACAAAACGGCTCGGACGGCGGAATCTGGACATCTTGAAATGTCATTTTCATTGCTTTTTTCCGCCTATTTTTCGGAGGAATTTCTAATTTAAAAAAATCAATTTAATAATTGAATTACCTACTTTACCTCTTGCTTTATTGTTCTTGGAATAAACACCTATGTAATCGCGACGGAGGTCGAAAATTCAGATCGGCCTCAAAAATTGCCATTGCCCGTTTCAAGATGTCTAGATTCCAAGAACGAAATTTTCGTCCGCCATCCGCGCCTTTTTGGGCAGTAGCAGTTTTTTCAAAAACGAAAATTTTGACAAAATACTCGGTTTGCCATCTAGTTGTGCCCGAAGGGTTTTCAGCCCGATCGCCCAAACCCGTGGGGAGCTAAAATAGGGCTACCTACGGGTTTTTTTAAAGGTGTTCAGCTATGGGGTCGAATTAAGTGTCGGTTTTAAAGTATTTTTGGATGTAGACTCCATTTTTCGAGGAAGGGGATTTTTCTACAGGTACATCTGTTCTTACAATGGACCTACAGATTTTTGCACGATTATCCTATATCGAAGAATAGTAAACCCTTGTGCAAAATTTGCAGCGGTTTATTTGGTTCATGAAGAAATATTCTAGTAAGCATTTGCGTCATTACACTCTTACACCATTATAGTAAGAAAACATAAATTATTCGAGAAAGCTTTCGCCCTCAACAATCAATTCTGTTTGCCTGGGGGGGGGGGGTGTCTCAAATTCTGAAGTCTGAAGATGCCATTATAAAAATTACACCTTTCCGATTGTAAATATGCGCGGAGCACTTCCTAGACTGATGCTGTCTGATGAATTTATAGTCTGTGTTTCGACATTCCTGTGCTTCTTCAGGATCCGATCGGCAGTGCTACGGGTTGAATCACCACCATGAAATAGGACTTTGTGAGTGTTGAGGGCGCGCTGGCTCGACCCTAAACTAAAATCACACATAAATTGTATCTTTGACCCATTATATGCCCCAGTGAATTGTTGCAATTCGGCTGAAAAACAGTTTTTAGTTAGTTACTAACTATTGCATCGTACTAGCTATCAAACAACTATGAATACTGTACGAAACATAAGACTGCACAGGAAGCTGAGAGAAAGGCGTAATTCATTGCATCGAATTTTCCAGCGATGACGTCAAGAGCCATCGTCTGGCTGACGCTAGCAGCAGTCAGTCTGGCGACAGCTGACGATCTCACCTCGCTGATTGACGAAGTGTTCGGGTCGACGCCGCCGCCTCCGATCAAACCTGGGAACAACC
The DNA here is from genome assembly GCA_955831195.1 of Pilophorus perplexus. NCBI lineage: Eukaryota > Metazoa > Arthropoda > Insecta > Hemiptera > Miridae > Pilophorus > Pilophorus perplexus. The sequence continues at coordinate 16,889,679 of OY037014.1, forward strand.
CTGACTACATCCCTGGTAATGAGAGGCCGCCGACCCCCACTCAACAACCGGGCCCCAGGTGAGTGGAGCGTCGTAAAATGAAATTGGTTTAAATAGAGAGGTACCTAACCTGTGACGTTTCAGGTATCCAGAAGAGCATCCGGTGGATCCTGGTCATGAACCTGACGATGGTCTGGGAGGCAACGCTTGCGAGTGTGTCCCTTACTACCTGTGCGCCAACGATTCCATAATCACAGACGGCACTGGGCTGCTGGACATACGAAGGTAAGCACGCGACCTACCACCGCTGCGCTACCAATATCCCACTACTCACTCTTGAACCCTTCTAGGCCTGCCGACGATCCATGCCAGACATCAGTCGACGTCTGTTGCGGAAAAAAAATTAAACCCGACGAACCTCCAGTCACTCCCAAACCCAAAGGCAGATCCGTCTGTGGCACCAGAAACACCGACGGGATTGGCTTTAGGATCACCGGCAACGTGAACAATGAAGCCCAATTCGGCGAATTCCCTTGGATGGTGAGACTCTCCTTCCCATTCCAATCCTACCACCGCAGCACGTCTTTCATGCCACTCATTGCAGGTAGCGATTCTGAAAACGGAAAACGTGAACGGGGAAAAACTCAGCATTTACAAGTGTGGCGGAGCTCTGATACACGAACATGTCGTCATGACGGCAGCACACTGCGTCGCCAAGTAAGGCCCACTCATACTCGGTTTGTACAGCCTTGGACTTGAGTACTAAGTGACTGTTCTGTTGCAGGGACAACCCACAAGACTTGAAAGCAAGAGCAGGCGAATGGGACACTCAAACCGCCAGGGAACTGTACCCCCATCAAGACCGTCGCGTAAGGCAGGTAAGTCATGGTCTCTTAGAGTACCTACCTATACTAATGAAGATTCCCCAGTAAATGACATCTTGGTATTTGTCAGGTGATAGTTCATGAACAATACTACGCTGGCGCCTTGTTCAACGACATAGCGCTACTTATTATGGACGAGCCTTTTGTCTTTGCAGACAACATAGACGTCGTGTGCCTCCCCCACCAGGATGAAGTCGTTCTCGACAGATCCTGTTACGCTAGCGGATGGGGAAAAGACGTCTTCGGTAAGGCAGCAAGTAAATATTCGAGCAATCTTTCGTTGGACAACGTCAATTTGACTTGATTGTTTTGCAGGCAAACAAGGGCAGTATCAGGTGATATTGAAAAGAGTGGAACTACCGATGGTGCCTCGGGATGTGTGCCAGAACAGTTTCAGACACACGAGGCTCGGTCCCAAATTCCTTCTGCACAACAGTTTCGTCTGCGCTGGGGGAGTCAAAGGACAAGATACGTGCAAAGTGAGTGGAAATACCAGTTCGTCATGGTGTGGTGACACATCCAGGCAATTGTGAACATGACATGTGCTGGCAGCACATGTCACATTGTGCTGGTGTTGCTCTATCATCCATGCAGTTCCTCCTTCTGAAGGTTGTCAACAGCAGCAAGGCCTGGTTCAGAGGTGAGGGTGGGGAGAGGACTCTTGGAGGATTTTTCTTTTCGTCCCCTTTCCCAACGTTCTCATGCTTAAAGGTAGTTTGAAGTTGGTCTGCTCCAGCACTATGAATTAGCAGTTACCGCTGCCTACTCTTGCCGAAAGTCTTTCATGGTTCGGTGGAGGCGATCTAAAACTCTTGAAAATTGTCTCCCGTCAGCAGTAGCCTAAAAGTCCCCAGATATGCGGTCTTCCAACGTGAATGGGTGGGAGTCCCAATCGAGTATCTATTGCAGCGGTGGGGCAAGTGTTCTTAGCACCAGTTATCCCCTGGCATGCCTCAGTAGTCTAGTCAGCTGTGTTTGAAGAGTGACTCGGCTTGAAGCCCCTCCCCATATGAGGGAAGCACACGTGATTCGGGGTCTTGCTAACCCCTATCAACATTCCACCATCTTTGGTGTTAAGCCCCAAGATTTGCTGAACATCCAACACCCATACAAGCAAGCATTGCCGTCATGGCTTTGCTCAGGGCATATTTTTCATTGTTATTCCATGTAAGCTTTGTACATCACCTCGAGGTATACCGTCGCTGCCTGTTGATTTGTGGGATTGAGTGAGTTGATGGCCCACTGGAATGAAAAACTTGCAGGAAGTTGCGTCATCATCCAGACAGTTTTTCCCTCTGAAGGTTGTCAACAGCAGCAAGTCCTGGTCCCTCAGAAGTTAGATTAGGTTACCCCACAGGGACATAACGAGCTCTACCAACCCATTTGCCTGAGTTAAAACACACGCCAATACCAGAAATAGCCACTCGGCCACCCCCAACCCACCAACAAACACTAATCCAACTGACGTTTCCAGGGTGACGGCGGAGGCCCCCTCGTCTGCCCCATCCCCGGCAAGCCCTACCAGTACCAGCAAGTCGGCATAGTCGCCTGGGGGATCGGCTGCGGCAACGAAACACCCGCTGCCTACGTTAACGTGGCAAAGTTCAAGTACTGGATCGACGACCAGATGCGCCGGTTGGGTTTCACTCCCGAATACAACTACAACGTCGGACAGTACAATTGAAAGTCAATCCAGCACTCTCTACGCCATCCATTTCTCCCAGTCATTCTAACGTGTTACTTTATTCTCTAGCGTTACTAATAACGGTGAATTCACGGTTCAATAACAAATCATACGTGAACTCACAAAGAACATTGTTAGGTTGGAATCAAACTATGTTAGTCTAGATTAAATCTCTTCAATGCCAACAAAATAGCTTTAAGGATGAACATGATTTGCGATGCATTATTTTTTATTGTTTTATTTATTATTTTAAAAAATAGCGAACATTTTAATCACGTAAAAATTTCGACATCCATATTCGATTGGTACGACCGAAGCCTTTGTAGGAAAAAAACAGGAGGTACCTACAATGAGGACGCTAATTTCCTTCATGATGATAAAATTTGTGTTTTAAGTGTCTTTTTTTACTCATTACTGTTAGATAAATATTTTATTTGGGGGTCTCGTAATATTTGTTTTACTTTTACGTGAGTTTGATGTGTGATTGTGATATTTGTCGGTTTGACAAGAAATTTTAAAAAAGTTGTTCATTTCTAAAGTGTGTCATTGCGATCGCAAGTTGTCCCTGGGTCGTGTGAAATTTGGGATCATCGGAAATTGCCAAGAAATACTTCAAAAGGGAGGCCTTGCTAGAGTTCCTGGTGAAATGACCACCAGGAGCCCCGTAGGCACTCGGAGCGCACCAAGGTGGGGTCGGAGGAGTATTTGGAACCCACGTAAGTCGAGTCCTCGTCCTGCTGAGTAATTATCACTACCAAATGGTAATTTTACATGGTTTGTTCCTAGAGCGTGAGGGAATGTAAGGGTGGGTGCGATTTTTCAAGGATGTCAAAAATTAACTCAAGTAAACAAAAATTTGTGCGCTTGACACTTTTGAAGTCAGGATCTGGCCAGGTTAGACAAGGTTATCAAGCGAGTTGTAGAGGGGGTAACTCACTCTCACATGCTCACAGTCTGAAATGTGCGCATTGTTAGCACCTTAAGGTAAGTGTGCACCTGAGACAAAACAGTCTCGAGAGTAGTCGTGAGACTCGAATCGCCAATGGACATGGACCTGAGAGTAGTATCGGAGACAAGTCCGAACATATCTTCGAGAGTGCACTGCTCACTAGAGGACAATTTCCTGCTCTCGCGACTTGGTCTGCAGTCTTCCGGAAGCGCCGAAAGACTCTTTCAGTTCTCGGAGACTGGACGCGTTTGTGTGGAAGTATTCCAGTTCTAGCGACTCCTACGGCTATCGGACTCTCAAGTGGAAATGCAATATTCCACGTCTCGAGACTTGGAGTCTCATGAATTTGTCTCGAGAGCGAACACGATCTCAAGTGGATGAGTCTTTCTCTCGAGTTTTCGTTTTAGGTGTACACTTACCTTTACATCGCCTCACACTCATGCTCCTGGAACAGCAAATTCGATCCTCACATATCACTCCTGGAACAGTGAGTTGGTGGGCGTGGCCAATGAAACGTAGCACTGCGCAATCGTTGCTCCTCACATCGCCTCCCACGAATATAATAATAGTATAAAAAGGTTTGTTCCAGGTTTTACGGACTGTTAACAGAAATCGACGGAGTCAGATGCGCAGTTGGGATAACTGCCGTTCCAGGTCGATCTGTAGGTAGACAGCTCGAATGAGTGTGGTTGGGAGCTGTCGACAGCTGTCAACTTCTGTTGACAGACGATAGAGTAGCGACATAATATAATATACTACATATAATATGACCCTACTCTATGCATAGGTTTATAGAATTAAATGCTATTTGAGTTTATAACAAAATAACATGCCGAATTTCTATCAAAAGTACCTAATTAAATTGGTGACCTTCTAACACAGCCCAACTCACTGTAAAGAAGGTTACCGACGATAATATTCGCCTATTAAAAACGCATTTGCCCAAACCCACTCCTTTTTCTCAGAAGCGATTGCCCCAACCCACTGTTAGTTTGCCCAGAAAAATTGAATGTATTGGACGTGGGGGGGGGGGGGGGGGGGTTGACTCAAAACTGTTGAGCCTACTGGAGTGAATCAAACTCTCTTCACAGGCACCACACCCATCTGTAGCCCCGTATAGCCCCACAGTGCACTCAGGCAGATCATTCTCCCCCCCCCCCCCCCCCCAATCGATTCCTTATCCAAAATAACTTGGAAAACGACACCTCACTCGATTTCCTTGTTAAAACCCTGTCATAGCATTTTTGAAACGTAACCCTTCTAAAACTATTCAATGTAAGAAACCCAACAGTTCTCAAAATAATCCTAATCATCTTATCGGGTAGCCACTAATTGGAGCGGAGCAACGTTGCCGATAAAACGCCCTTAAAAAACACGCGGGCGATAACCGGAAGCGTCAAAATTACTCCGCTCGGGTCATCTTCTTCTTTTTTTTCTCGTCATACCGAGGGGGGTACAAGGAAAAAATTTACGCCAATGACCACACAAGAGACTGGGAATTCCCAGAAGATTAGCGGACTATAGGGGAACAACATCTCCCGAGGCCGGCGAAACACGTTTTCCCCTCCAGAAACGAAGAGCCTGAATCACCTACGGTTTCATGTTACGATTTATCGCGGAGACTCACAACGGCTGAAGACTTCAGGACTGCAACTAGTCAATATCTCGTTTGGTCTTACAGCGTGAAAAACAACTTGGAAGTCTGCAGTACTTTGCACAAAGTCGCTAATGAGGTAACGAGGAGTTTTTAAGTGGCCGCAAGAGGAGGCATATCAAGAAACAAGGATCCAACCGGTGAGTTAAGATTAAAGTGAACAATCAATATCTGTCAGGGTGTGTGTTTCCATTTCCCATCTGGCAGTCATGGCCAAATTATTATACCAGGGTTCAATGGGATGAGCGTAATAAAATGGTCCGCTTGCTTTTGCTGGTTTTACTACTGACAAGCTTTCGGCCTGACTGTGCCAATATCTGTCAGGGTTGTGCGATTTAAAACTAACATAAATCGTTGATTTAATTTTTTTTTAACCGCTGCAAAATTATACTCAAGGGTTTATAACATAAAGGGGGGACTTTAAGGGTTCCTTGGGATAACATTTAATTATCCAAAAATTAATTCTGTCAATGAAAATTTGGAAATATTAAATATTAAAAAAATCTATAACAGCACTGTACAGTGTTTTGACATATGTGGGACCCCCAAAAATGGATTCTACTAATTACATAGAAAACGACACGCCACTCGAAGCCCTGGCCAAAGCCCTTCAAAACCCTACCTGGGGAGAAGGGTGGGTAAGACGGGATACGATTAAGTTTTTGAACGATTGTGATTTCATTTTAAATGTAGCTGAAAATGACACTATTTTATTCGTGCGGATTGATTGATTGATGCTCTATTTGTAAATCACACTAGTTATGTTATTTCATTATCATTATAGAACTACCTAGTGAACAAATAACGTTACATCTCTATTTATAAAAGGCAATAAGTATATAATATCAACAAACGACATCATCAGCAAGGATTTTGGTTTATTCTTCTGGGAATCGCGACGGAGGTCGAAAATTCTGATCGGCCTCAAAATTTGACATTATCTAAGATAATTATAATATAATTATTACTGCGTACGGCTGACGGACATTTTGTTTTTGGAATTTAGACATCTTATAATATAAGACAAAATGTCCGTCAGCCGTACGCAGCAGCGCGCTGTCCGCCGTCCGAGGCATTTTGGGCAATAGGAATTTTTTTTTTAATCTGAAATTTTGGCAAAATACTCGGTTTACCATCTAGTTGTGTTCGCAAGGTTTTCAGCCCGATCGCCCAAACTCGTGGGGCACTATGGGGGTTTTGAAGGTTTTCGGCGATGGAGTCGAGTTAGGTGAAGTTTTCGAAGTATTTTTGGACGTAGAATCCATCCTTGAAGTTTTTTCTCAAGGTTATCCTATTGTGTAAACCGAATACCATCTAATGCGGTATGACAGAAGAAAATATGTCGCCCTCAATGTAATACAACATCACGAATATGTTGTCATATCCCAAAATTACTATTGTCAAGTTGCTACCATTCTGGACCGATTTCATCAGTTATACTTTACACTATTTGTACTTGTTCCTATACCTTAATATAATTTTCTCTGATGCTAATGACAAATATTTGTCAGGGCTGTAAATGAGCTTAGTTGCTCAAACCCCCCCGCAAATATTTTTTAGTGAAATAAACAATATAGCATTCAAACCAGCGGAGGAGTCGTTCTCTCTCCCAAAACACCTCATTGGATTAGACCTCTGCACCATCGACTAACAACCACTTGTGAATACAGTGGTGTTTCAATGCGCATTCATGCATCGATATTTTCAGTCAGTTATTTACATTTTACATTTACCCCATGTAGGGGTTCATACCCAATGCCGACGAACCAACATTATAACATAGATTTCCCGTAGTAAATGCATTGCACCGTCAGTCAGTTTTGTCGCCTTCAATTCTTGGTGGTGGGTATTGTAGTGGTGCTCTTGACCTTCATTCTTATCAATGTTCTATATAATAAGGTTTCATAAATGAATAGGTTGTATATGTTGGTTGTTAGGCAACGAAATGTCTAACAGTTGTGATTATTCCTAGATTAGTTCAGTTATGATTTTGTATGAGACGTGAGTTTTACGCTCGGAAATATACAGTTCTAACAAGGGTTATACGGCCCGCATTATGGCTGAAGGAGGCGAAAGATTCTTTGATTCGATGGACAATCCGTCGGAGAACATGAAAGTAGACAAGGTGAGTGGCATCGTTAAGCTAAATAAGAAAAATTACAAGACTTGGGCGTTCAATCTCAAACTTGAGTTACGCAGCAGAAAGCTGTGGGAAATCGTCTCAACGACCGACGACGACGCCTTTGACGCGATGTCAGCGGAGGCGAAAGAAAGGGCGTACTTATTGATCGCAAGAACTCTAACTGAGGATATTCAAGAGTCTATTTTGGATATTGAGTGCCCAAGGGTATTATGGCAAAAGTTAGCTGGGAGGTTCCAGCCAAAGACTAGGTTGAGAAGACTACAAGCCTCAAAAAGCCTGTACTCTGCTAAGATGCTACCAGCTGAAGATATGGAAACGTACATCAATCGAGTGCTGGGGTATGCCTCGGAGATCGTGAAAGCTGGCAGTATGAGAATACACGATGAGCAGGTATGTAATGTAATTCTAAATGGACTACCTGAGGAATTTGAAACAACCGTCAGTATGATATGCACATTCGGTGATGCGGACTATACGCCAGAAAAGATCGAAAGTATACTTTGTGGTGAATTTAAAAGGAAAATGATGAAGAAAGAGGAAAGTGAATCGAATAACGCATTACTCACAAAACGGTTTGGCGGCGTAAAACCTATCGAGTGCTACAAATGTGGTCAGATTGGTCATTTTGCCCGATCATGCAAGCAAAATAAGGATGATAAACCTAAGGATTTTAAACTTCAACAGTCCCTGAATGTGGTATGTTTGAATGTGGGTAAAGTATTACGCGATGACGAATGGTTGCTGGACAGCGGTGCAAGCTCCCATTTCTCTCCGGAAAGATCAGATTTCACCACGTATGAAGAACTAACAACCCCTCAGATTGTATCCCTAGCCTCAAAGGTGAATTGCACGGTCATTGGGAAAGGGTTAGTGGTTGTTTCCACAAAAACTCGTGATGGGGAGTTTACCATTCGTTTTGAAGAAGTATATCATGTACCCGACTTCAGTTTTCGATTGGTGTCAATTGCGACGATCGAAAAGAAGGGTTACAAAGTAGTTATTCAAAATGGAATATGTCGAGTATTTAACAGAGATGGTTTTGTGGTGTTGGAAGCTCCGCGAAATCAAGCCAACATGTACTCTCTGAAGAAGGAAACTATCAAATCCGCGTGCTTAACTCAGACCAAGTATCAGGGTTGGCATCAGAGGCTCGGCCACATTAATCAGGACTTGATCAAATTGATGTACAGAAGAGGCTCGGTGAGGGGACTTGACGATGGAGTTTTGAAGGAACCAGAAACTTGCGAAGCGTGCATCATAGGGAAGAACGCACGTAAACCGTTTCCGAAAATTGGTAAGCTGGTTACTTCACAGTTACTGGAAGTTATTCACTCGGACGTATGTTGCTTGCCAGTGGAGTCGTACTCAAAATTCAAGTATTTTGTGTCATTTATTGATGATTACTCAAGGCGAGCTACAGTTTACTTCATAAGAACCAAAGATGAGGTTCTGGGCTGCTTCAAAACTTACAAGTCGATAGCCGAGAATCAAACTGGTAAGAAAATCAAGTGTTTGAGAAGTGATAATGGACGAGAGTACATCAACAAAGCGTTCGAGAAGGAATTGGAACGATGTGGAATAGTTCGTCAGCTGTCTTGTCCATACAGCCCGCAACAGAACGGATTAGCAGAAAGATTTAACCGAACCATTTTAGATCTGACGAGGTCGATGTTGATTGAATCCAATGCGCCTAAACGTTTTTGGGCGGAAGCTGTCAACACGGCTTGCTACGTGAGGAATAGGTGTCCATTAGATAATGGAAAAACACCTGAGGAAATTTGGACCGGCAGGAAACCAAGCGTCAAGCACATGAAACCATTTGGGTGTAAAGCGTTTGCTCATGTACCAAAGGAGTCTGAGAGGAAGAAATTGGACGACAGAGCGACAGTATGTGCAATGCTAGGATACGCTGGGGCCGCCAAAGGATATAGATTATGGGACTTCGGGCGCAGCAAAGTGTTGATTAGTCGTGACGTTACATTCAAGGAAAGCGAATTCCCATTCAAGGGAAAAAACCAGACAGCAGAGGTCTACACAGAAGATGAAGAAATATTCATCCGAAACCATGTAGAGGAAGAAACTGACAGAGCAGTTGCAACTCAACCAGAGGCTTTGGTAGAAGAGCAACACGAAGATGAACCAGAAGAATTAGAAGATGACGAAGACGAAGAGGAAGCTGTAGAAGAGGCAGAAGAGCCCGAAAACAACGGAAATCATAGAATGCAGTTAAGGGACAGGACAAAACTCCAGAAACCAGAAAGATTTGCGAATTCAGCTGAAAGAAAGGATCCAAAAACCTACAAACAAGCTATGTCTGGACCAGACAAGGAACTGTGGGCTGAAGCCATCCAAGAGGAGCTGACGTCACTGGAAACAATGAACGTATGGGAGTTGACTGACCTGCCACCTGGAAAATCAGCAGTGGGTTGCAAGTGGGTTTTCAGAACCAAGTACATGGCTGACGGTAGCGTGGAGCGCTACAAAGCCCGTTTGGTTGCCCAGGGATTTACCCAGCAAGAAGGAGTAGATTACAACGAAACGTACAGCCCTGTGATCAGTTTGCCAGCTATAAGGTTAGTGCTGAAGCTAGCAGTAAAGAACAATTGGTGGATCCATCAGATGGACGTCAAAACGGCATACCTGAACGGAATCTTGAAAGAAGAAATATATATGAAGATGCCTGAAGGTTTATCAGAAGTCGGATCAGACCAAAAAGTTTGCAGGCTGCTGAAGAGTCTTTATGGGCTGAAACAATCAGGTCGTTCATGGTACGAAACTCTCAATACCAAACTTCTAGAGGGTGGAATGAAAAAATGCAAGTCAGAGCCTTGTATTTACGTAAGCAAAAGAGCGTCAGGGGTAGGCATAATTCTGGTTTATGTGGATGACCTGATATTGGTATCGTCAAGTAAGGAATGCATGACATATTTGAAGAGCATGCTAAGAAAGTACTTTGAAGTAAAAGACTTAGGAGAACTCAAGTATATTCTTGGTATCGAAGTCACGAGATCACGAGATGGAACGATAAAACTGAATCAACAAAAGTACATAAAAGAAATTTTGAGTGAATTCCGAATGGTAGATAGTAAACCAGCCCTGACACCAATGGACCCATATCAGGAGTTAAGCAAGTCACATAGCCCAACGACAGTTAAAGAAAGGCAAGAAATGGAAAGGGTACCATATCGAAGACAAGTGGGGAAATTGATGTACCTGTCCCAAGCAACGAGACCAGACCTGGCATTTGCAGTCTCCAAACTTGGACAATTTTCTTCTAATCCCGGGATGACACACTGGATAGCAGCAAAAAGGGTGCTCCGCTACCTGAAGGGGACGCAAGACAAGGAGTTCATCATTCATGGCCACGGTAATTCCATGGTAGCCTATTCGGATTCGGATTGGGCGGGAAACAAGGATGACAGGAGATCAACCACAGGATTCACTGTGATGATTGGCAGCACTCCCATCATATGGAAGTCAAACAAGCAAACGTGCATTGGACTGTCAACCATGCACGCCGAGTTTGTGGCTGTAGCGTCGACAGCAATGGAAGTAATTTGGCTGAGAAGCGTGTTGAACGAGTTGGGGCACGAACTGGATGGAATCCCCAAAGCGCTTTGTGACAATCAGTCGGCAATTGAATTTGCAAAAGGAAACCGAGTCAGCTCACACTCGAGGCACATCGACATAAGGTACCACTTCCTGAGGGACATGGTCAGGAAGGAAGAATTGGTGCTCGAGTATACTCCAACGCGAGACAACGTTGCTGACATATTCACCAAGCCGTTGTCGAGGTTCAAGCTCGAAGCTGTCTTGAAGGACATAGGGCTTGAAAGGAAAGAAAACAAGCAAGAATCTGTTGGTTGTTAGGCAACGAAATGTCTAACAGTTGTGATTATTCCTAGATTAGTTCAGTTATGATTTTGTATGAGACGTGAGTTTTACGCTCGGAAATATACAGTTCTAACAGTATACCGTCATTATCCTATGAGAGACGAACAATTCTAAACGAATGATCTTGACTCTGCCAGACGCTTCCCCAATGCCCTCCAAAAAACTGCCTCAGAGATATAGAAATGCAGTGAGAGGATTCATCCTTGCCGAACTCCTCTCTTGATCAAAACTTTCTCAAAGTCCTGCTGCTTATCCTCACATCATCAATCTGGAACCAGTACAAGTTGACACGTTGTTGGCCACCTCTTAGGCTACCTGTAACCCCCCTTCCACATATATTAGTTGGATACCCTTCAGGTACTTTTCCCCCCACGACTTTCGCGACTGTTTCACGCCCGCCCCACTCTTCACTCTTTCTATCTGTGCGTACATTAATGAAAATGTGAAAAGGGATCATTACCGGCGCCTAGAAACATCGGGCGGGCGTGAAACAGTCGCGAAAGTCGTGGGGGGATATAATGGAAAAGTACCCCACTTGAACCCCATTTGCGTCGGATCTCATCCCACCAAGTCGTTGGCAGCAGGAGGCGGTAGGAAAAAACCACATAATTTCATCGTTTTAGTGTTACGGCTGTGGCACACCCCACTGACAAGTTTTACACAGATACAACAGATATAACAGCTGAACATTTCAAAATTCCGAAACAGTGAATGGCTTTATCTTCTTTCCTGGACATTTTTGTCTTCTTACTGTTGGTAACACTGCAGGCAGCCATGAAGGGGGTGTCGACTCTGGTGGCGGCGAGTCTTCTGGTGACTGTGGCGAGTTTCCGGGTTCAAGGACAGACGACGTGTAATTGCGTCGATTACAAACTTTGTGCGGACGACAAATCGCAAGAGGGGATGCTCTGGTACGACGCGCAAGGCGTCCTCTGGTTCAACCTGAGGTAACAAATGAGACAAATTGATTAAACGGGTAAAGCGTGCTGTGTACATTTAAAAAAGTCTAATATTCCTTTGACAGGAGTCCTACGTGTCGAAGTTCATTGGAAGTCTGCTGCAGGAATATCTTAAGGCCGCAGCGGCCTCAAACGCCCAAAATACGCGAGTCGAAACAGGCCGTATGCGGTAAAAGAAATCCGGGAGGAATCGATTTCAGGATTGTGGAAGACGGAAACAACGAAGCACAGTTCGCAGAGTTCCCGTGGATGGTAAAATTTCAAAAACAAAAAATTAAAGGTTTTATGAAGCAAAATTGGCAGAAATAATGCTTTTTCAGATAGCGATGCTGGAGAAGGTGACGCAAGGAGGGGAAGAGGCTAAAATCTATGATTGCGGCGGAGCTCTGATCCACAAGAATGTTGTGCTCACGGCGGCCCACTGCGTGTCCAAGTAAGTCAACATTTCATTTTGTTTCGTTGAAGAAAATTTGGGTCCACGAAGAATCACCTCGTCCTTTTTCAGAAAGACTCCGGACAAACTTGTCATGAGGGCTGGGGACTGGGACACTCAGACGAAACTCGAACCTTTGCCGCACCAGGACCGGTTTGTTTCTCAGGTTGGTACGATAAGGTTTGCATATCTATACAAACGGGTTGGTAACACTGTTGAGTCGTACCACGCTGCCATCACAGAATCAGTCATAGTTTTCTGCAGACTGAGTGAAATCCTTCAGTTTGTCAGCACTGACTACAGAAGAAAGTCAGCCCCAGGGTGACCCAATCCTACTGAATGGTCCCAAGGGCTACAATGCGGCTCGCTAAGGCCCGTTGAGGGGCTCTCATGGCGAAGGCACTCAAGGTCTTCACCACATATGATGGAGATATTGAAACCTTAAAACCTCTCTTGTCCACAACAGAAAATCGGCAGAAATGAGGATCGGCGACAAAATTGAGGATGAACATCAATACATGTGATCCATGTATATAAATGGTCAAGAGGTGATACATCCAATGCGAAAAATGAGATGAGACAATGGGAAACGCAAAAATGGCAAATTCGACATCCGGAAGACCTATGGTGGGGAGGTCCAGGTCGTCTGTCGCCAACGCCAAGTCGCTTGCAGTGGAGGCCAACTAATGTATTTTAACTTAATGGGATCAGTCGCGCATATCATCTCAGGGTCTTTGCACCATGCACAGTTGGGATCTATGGCTAACGCCATTGTAGTTTTGCTGGAAAGGCAGGCGACCGCTCAGTAACTGGTAGGTCCTTTGATCGAGCTCGCGGCATCTCAGTCCACCTAGTCACTGATGGGAAGATGAGTCTCCCAGTGGACCTGCTACAGGCCACCAACCAGCCAACAAGTACATAGCACATCCTGAGGCAATTTGACCCAAGATGGCCCAGGGTTTTAGGTTTTAGGTCCGATCGGTCGGCAGACTAGGACGGAGTAATTTTCAGCCAAAAAAAAAAAAAAAAAACCCTGATATTTTTGAACCACGGGCGGAGTGAACTGACTGAAGGGATGAGCGTGTTTCCACGAACGCATCCCAGAAGGGAGTAAACTGGTGGGAAACAATCTGAATGCATCCTACACATCCCTACTCCTGATATGGGGCTATTGAGCGGTCGCTCCCGCCCAGCATGTCTCCTCCTCAAATTTCATTTCATGGGCGGCATGAGTTGGAGCCAAGTCGGTATCCAGTGGCACTCCCTGGTGGGAAACTGCTGAAAGCCCCACTGAGCTCCAAAGAAGGACTGACTGCATAACTCGGTCTACAAACATAATAATTACAGATGATCATCCACGAGAGTTTCGATCAAGACAACCTGTACAACGACGTGGCTCTGCTGATCACATCCGAGCCGTTCAAATTCGCCGACAACGTCCAACTTGTGTGCCTTCCCCGTCCAGAAGATGTCATCTCCAGCGACGCTTGTTGGGCTACTGGATGGGGCCAAAACTCTTTCTGTGCGTTAAACAAGTACAAACATTTTAATTACAATTTTCTTTGTGTGATGGTGAGATATTTGTTATTTTAGACGAAGAGGGCAAATACCAGGTGATTTTAAAGAAAGTCAACCTGCCCATTGTTGAGAGAACCAAATGCCAAAGGGATTTGCGCAAAACTGAATTGGGCCCAACTTTTGACTTACACCAAAGTTTCATCTGTGCGGGAGGATTCGAAGAAAAAGACACCTGCAAGGTAAGTGTCGCTCTAAACGTCAGACTCTTCTCATATCCAGCCATGACGGTAAAATATCCTTCCAGGGTGACGGAGGAAGCCCGCTGGTCTGCCCTATAAAAGGAAGTCCCACGAGGTATCAGCAAGTCGGCATCGTCGCTTGGGGAGTCAAATGCGGCGGGCCGACGCCAGCGGCGTACGTCAACGTGGCCAAATTCCGTCGGTGGATCGACCAGAAAATGTCGCAACTTGGGTTGAAAGTCGATTATAACTACTGACGGCTGGCATCACTGTAAGGAGCCGTGAACGTAATACCAATCAAGTCTCTCGCCGAGTATGGACACACGTTAAATGGCGTATTCAATACACGGAATCTCTAACAGTTTTATCTTTTATTTATCTCCTCTGAATAGAGTACGTTCACCCTACAAAAGGTGTAGCATCTTTTTTTTTTTTTTTTTTTTTTTTTTTCATGTTGTTTAGACCCATAAGGTAGTTTTGAATACAAGTTTTCGCCATCTCCTCCCCATTGCTTAATCCGCCATTTTGAAAAAACCACCAAAAATCGTCTTTTTTTAGCTTCATCCCAATGAATTTTTGGAGATTCTCTATTTCGGAAAGTCTCTATATAAATGTATACAACAAAATCTCCAACAAATTGATGTAGAAAGTTTTTTTGTGGGACCAAGCGGATTCGAGCTACAAGAGGGCGAAAAAGGGGGAAAATGGGCGATTCGGCAAACTGTTCACTTTCTTTCCACTTCCCACCTCAATAACAGGGAGAGGAATCTAAGCGAAAAGTTTGACGATGAAAGTAGTAGTTGTATTTCAAAATACACGTCTCAAAAAAACAATTTACGAGCTATGGGGGCAAAATTAAGAAAAACGGAAAATATGCGTATTTCGTGATTCTGCCCCGGAGCGCCGTTCGATGTTGCAATTAAAGATGAAACATCTTTTTTAGCATGGAACATGCTTTAGCCTTGAGCTAACTGGCAAAAAGAGTTACGTTTAAAACTTTTATTGTCGGTCTGTCTCGGCATCACGCCTAAACGGTAGCGCGTAGGTAGACGCCGTTTTTTCCTCTAGATTCCTAGACTCCTTGCGACTCCTCTGCTGAATACTAAAATTTAGTTGTGCTGAATAAACAATTTAATAATTAATAATTATTGTTTATATAAACAATTTAATAATTATTGTTTCTATAAACAATTTAATAATTATTGGTTTTTTAGATAAACAATTTAATAATTATTGTTTATTTAGGTAAACAATTATAGCGTTAATCCGACATCACTAGGATGCACTTATTGCCACGTTTTTTGCATGGAAATGGCCCCAATATGTCCATACCAATACGCTGAAAAGGACCTCCAATCTGAAGTTGCTTGAGTGGTGCCTTTTGCGTTTTCCCTGGACCCTTAAAATTCCTACATCGTTCGCACGTCCTGCACCAGGCTTTGGTGTCTGACGTCATCCCAGTCCAATAGTAGTCCCGTCGCAGTTTACCCAAAGTTTTCCAGAATCCAAAATGGCCTCCTGCAGGAAACGTTAAAAGTTGAAAAAATAAATGCCACATTTGGCCAAAATAAGTGCCACATTGCCACATTTCGTAAAAATACGTGCCACATTTTGAAGGTCTCTGCTTATTATCCACTGAATTCCCTCATCTTGGGGCTGATCATCATGGGGGTTCGTAAGGCTTATCACATTCACCCATGATCGTTCCTTCTCCTTGCAAAATGGGCAGTTTTTATAGCACAAACGACGAGACATTCCATCTGCGTTGCAATGGACCTTTCCTGGACGGTGGACTACTGCGAAGGAGTACGTCCCGAGTGTCTCCATCCACCTAGCCATTTGTCCTTCAAGGTTCTGGGGGTTTGACTGTAAGAGGCCAAAACTCTCTCCTTAACGTCTGTAACCTGCGATAAAACAGCTCCAATCGCATGGCCACTCCCGTCACGCTGCGGTGCGGCTTCAATTTCAACTCCTTCGGCGACGGCAGGCGTGCGACGCGTAGAGACGGTCCGTTGCGGTGGCTGGGACCGAGACATCCAGAAGCAAACGCAAACTCACGTTGGGCGCCAATTGTGTGCAACAACACTTAACAAAGATGTCAACGTGTATTTTGGCCACCACTTTTCCAACAAGACTAACCATAATATGGGCTATTATGCATATTATGCTCTCCACGTAGCAACTCGAGTTGCTACACTATATTACGTGACACAGTTCCTCAGAGGAAATGGGTATTACGGAGCCTTTTTATGGAATATAGGGAAGGTGAGAGACCCCATCTGTGCTCTTTGCCACAATGGACAAGAAGGCGATGCATACTATACCTTCTTAGTATGGCAACATGGGAAGTGCCCCGTAGAGTGCTGCAAGTAGAAATGGGCGATATAGAGCTAGAAACCATCCAGGATGCTGGAATCCAAGAAAAGGTGGGACGCTGTTGTTACTTTCATCAGGGCCGTCCTTAAGGCCAAGGAGCTGAATAGAGAATGGGAAGTAGGCAGGAGGACGTACAGCTAGAAGCGCAGCATAGGAGAGAAGCCAGCAACAGGCAAGAGTGGGAACTGTCCCGAAGTAATACTCGCACGTAGTTCCGGGACTGTTCTCCAAAAGATGCGGAGTGGTGGTTTTAGTTGGTAGGCCAAACACTACTGATGCGGGCAGACCCGCGCAGTGCTCATGAGAGTTTCCCCACTTCCAACGCAAAAAAAAAAAACTTCAGTCCGCGCTAACTGCAGTCCAAAGTCTTCAGGTGACGGACTGTTAACAGAAATCGACGGAGACATGCGCAGTTTAGAAACTGCTGTTCCAGGTCGATCGTAGGTTGACAGCAGTTAGACGGAAACCGACAGCTCGAGTATGTGCGGTCGGGATCTGTCGACAGCTGTCGACGCCGTCAGACCTGGAACAAACCTAGTGTATGGGGCACTTTATATCGTCACAAGAATGCGTCACAGCACATTTTCATGGGTGACTACAGATTAGCTCCCGCGAGGTATGAAGTGAGCGGCGAAAAGTGAAAGTGAAGTGCATTCGAGCCGATCCAAGCTTGCACCCGGTCGACGATGCCCATACGAATTTGCTCCCATGTGACGTGCGTCACGGGTCGGCCGCGTGACGGAAGTTGTCACGGACCGACCCTTGCTGCGTTCACCCTTTTCTCCGATGCGGCGGGGCGGGAAGGGCGGCGGTGCGGGGGCTGGGCTATGATTGGATGAGATCGATCGCCTGATCATCTACTGACAGGTGTTGGTCGGGCGGGGAGGGGAAAATGAAGCAGTTAGTGATGAGAGTACTTTACGAGCCTTCAACAAGTTATTATCTATATCAAGTTCTGTTTCTCATTATTAACCGGTGTCATCTGGCCAACGCCTCGACTTCACCTAACGCGGTGACCGGTGAGATCTTTCCTTGTGCTATTTAGTAATTTCTTGGCTTCATTTTCCATTCCTCCTTTCTCCATTTTTCGCCTACCGGCACAGCTCCTTTAATTTGGCAAGAGGTTTTATTCTTTCTGAATAAACCTCCTTTAATTTTTTCATTTTACATTCTCGTTATTATTTATCTTTTCCTTATTTTGCCCTGTGTGGGCGTGGGGATATTATCCCGATCCAACGATCGAGGATAATTAAATTGGTGTTTTCCCCACGGGGAACGTATTTCGGGCTCCCGATCACGCGGTTTTTACTAACCGTGGGACCGGTGCATGTCACACCCAATATGAAAGAACACAATAATGGAGAGATGACCGCAAATCGACTTTTTTCCGATTTAGCTCATGGTACGATGCGATACGAGGAGTACCTACCTACTTGTACCTCACTTATGTTTCGGCCCTGTTGGTTCGTAAAGCTTCCTCGCACAGGAACACCCATTTCGGTACTGATTTCAAGCTCACGGCATCTGAAACATTTAAAATGTGCTGTTAACTAGTTGATTAACGTTAAAATGTACAAGAAGCCACGAATGACGATGTGACGAAAGGCCAGAGATGTGACGAAAAGTAGAAGTAAGATTGGCACGAACTTCATAATCGTGTTGCAGTCAACTGCTAGCATAGCATGCTATGCGTCCGCAGTCTGGAAAGTCTAAAATAATTTGTTAATTTTATTAGGTTTTGATAAGATCAATGGATAATGGTAGACAAAGGCCTCAGAGGGCGGAGCCAGGATTTCAATGGGGGGGGGGGGGGGGCTAAAGTAACAATGTGCTGGCTGGGTAGGGTGGGCCATTCCATAAACGACCTCAAAAGAGAATCACGGTCGGCTTTATTCAAGAGCTATCAAAAAAGGTGAAACATGAGGGATATCTGATAAGTGGAAGCGGTACATGAATGAGTTATGAATAACGGACAAAAAGGGTGCTTGACGTCACGTCACGGCAAGCCGGTCCTTTCTGGTGAAGTCAGACATCTCTTGCATAGCTGAAAATTGGTTCAAAGGGGGTTCAGGGGGATATAATCCAAAATCAGCACCAGAGAAGAAAATGTCTCATTATTAATTCTCGTATTAAATTTTAATACCTGACATCGGCAGAAAGGACAGACTTGCGGTGACGTCAAGCGTCCTTACCAACAGTTATGTACCTACCGTTTCCACTCATCGGACATGTTGCACCTCATTTGAAAGCTCTTGAAATAAACGTGATACCCTTTTGAGCTGAAGCGGATTCCCAGTCGGTAGTTTGTTCATTTCATTAAAATATTTTGCGGACATACCATCTTGAGACGAAGACGCTTCCGATTCCGCAGCCCAGAAAAATCTATATAAACATAAAACAATGAAGTCAATTGATTTTAGTAGACAAAGACCTCAGAGGGCGAATCCAGGGTTTCATCGTGATGGAGGGGGGGTTAAAAATAACGAGTGCTGGCTGGATCTATCCAGGGTCCTATAGGGTGGGCTATGCCATGATAATATCATATATATTATAGTCAACGACCTCAATAGAGAATCACCGGCCAGTTAATTTCAAGAGCTTTCAAATAAGGGATGCTTGACTTCCTAGCAAGTCGGAAGTTCTGCTGGAAATCGGTTCATGGTGTGGTTTAGGAGGATATAATCCAAAATCAGCCCCATAGAAGAAATACTTGACTTCGGCAGAATGGACTGACTAGCGGTGACGTTAAGCGTCCTTACCACCAGTTATATGATGTACCGCTTCCACTCATCAGAAACCCCTCACGTTGCACCGAAAGTAACTCGAACGTGATACCCTTTTGAAGCCATCAAGAGCCGAAACGAACTTCCAGTCCTTAGTTTATTTCATTAAAATATTTTGCGGACATACCATCATGAGACGTAGACGCTTCCACCGTTCAGGACAAATCTTCATCTCCCCACTAAGTCTTCTTCTCTAACGCAACCTCAAAAAACCCCAGAAGGAAATTTTCTTAACATTAGACCCCCACATCAAAACCCACACGAAAACAATGTTATCACCGTCAGGCAGTCATTTTACTTTTTATCACTCCCCCTCTTCTCACAAGTTAAGCAACCTTTCGTTCGAGCCGACATCCGTAGATATTTCCGTTGACTGGTGGGGGTCGAGGACAGCGACTGTGGGGGGAGATTTCGCAGAAATTACCAGAGGATGTTGGTACAGCAAAAATTCGAATGAAAGGTTCGAAAATGAGGGATTTGTGAAATTGATGAAATTGAAATAGGCTAAAATATGTTGTGAATAAAATATGTTGTAAATTGACAAGTAAAATATGTTGTGAATTGATTGGAAGTCACAAAAATTGAAATTTTTGTCCGTTTTTTTTTTCTTGATGTTTCTGGGGTATAATATATGGGGTATGATATTATCATCGAACGATGCGAATGGGAAAATTCACCAATTTTTATGAGGCAGTTGGGGATGTTCGGTGACGGTTTTTTCCTCCAGTGAGTGGGAGGGGGCGTGAAAACCCGTAGACCTACGGATATCCGCGCGGCCGCTAGTAGAACCGCCCCACCTGTTAACCCCCCTCGGAGCCCCAAAACCGGACAGAGCATCATGGGTAATCGAGGAGTATCGGTGACGTCACATAATTAGAGTAAATACAAAGTGGATGTCCTAGTGGCGTGTTATTTCGGCTCGGTGGATTTTGTCGGTTTTGACTGGGAATTTTCCGGGGTTTCCGCCCCAAATTCGGCACCCGGGTGCCTCAAGTGTTGGACAATGCGATCCAAAAGTGAAATCAAGTGTAGCTCGATCCTCTGTTCAAATTAAACGGCGATTTTTTCGGGTATTGACACCCCGCTTTTTCTATTGCCCCATTGTGCGTCCAAAATAATGCCGTTCCAAAAACATCCGCGCTGAAGTGCTAGTTTTTCCGCAAATTTCTCCGTCCCCCTGACCCCCCCTTCGGTTTTCCAAAATGGATTACAAATTGGTTGGATCCCCCTGCGGCGAACATGGGCCTTACGTTTTTTATAAAGCCCTCAAATACAATAAAAACGGCAAAACCAACATTTTGGCCTTGAGTGAATTTTTCTTCGTCAAACTTTGGCCCGACTCGGACTTCATCAGCATCGGAGAACTTCAACTCTTGTGGGAGGACAAAAACAACGAGCAAACTTTGGCCAGCCTCCGTTTGTACATCCTTCCGGAAAATACACCAGATGGCCGTATGGACATCCATGGAGAGGTAGGACACCCATCATATTTTGTCCATGTGTAAAAAAAAAAAAAATATTTTTTATATTTTTTTCCAAAATCTAGTTTTGCACGGGGAAAAAAAAAAAAAATATGAACGATAATTTTAGTGAAAGTTTCTCGCATACCTTCTCTCTCAATCGCCTCTCTCCCCTAATTATTCATTCAATTTATAAACATTCAGGAATTACTTGGTAAATTACTTACTTCATAATAAAATTTTTATACCCATTGCATAGGTAATTGTTTTCAATTAATTGACAAAACAAATTCATCATATATTTTTCGCAATTCGATGAAACTCCTTTTAATAAATTATTACTTATTTTTATGTATATCTACCTGTTCGTAAAATCCGCATTGCGTCAGAAATAATTTTGAAACATTTCCGCCTATTTCGGTGCAAATTGAGGCGTCCTAGGCGAGTTAATTTTCAAATGATCAAACAATGGGTGTCGTGAATTGTTAGGCCTTTATGGTTTTTTTTTCAAACTAAGACGTTTTTCACTCTTCCAAATAATTTTTGTTAAATTTTTTTTTATTTTTTGGTTTTGGCGAGGCGCACAATGTGTCATGATTACCTATTTTTAAAGAGGGTGGTGGGGTTGATTAGAAAATCAATAAGCGTTTCATGGGGAGTACCGTTTCGACGTGAGGTCATTGTAAATTCAAAAACTACTCGATCTCGGCTGGAAAAACAAACTTTTTGAAAGAAAAAAAAATTGCCTTTTTTGTAAATTTTCTCGCCGTTTTCGTAAAAAATCGAAATAAAATTCGTGAAATCCCCCGCCCCTCCTCTCCCTCCTAGACGATCCCTCTTTTTTTAAAAAAGCTATCGATGTAGCCTTTTAGTTGGGTCGGCAGGCATAATAGCAGACCTGCACGGTTCTCGGGGATTTTTTTGGCGGGACTTTATTTTCGCCTTCTCCCCCCACCATTGGACTTCCTCCTTCGAATAGACAGCGTTTTCTCTTTTGCGACTTGAAGATAAGTTTCATTTCATTTCAT
The DNA here is from genome assembly GCA_955831195.1 of Pilophorus perplexus. Taxonomy (NCBI): domain Eukaryota; kingdom Metazoa; phylum Arthropoda; class Insecta; order Hemiptera; family Miridae; genus Pilophorus; species Pilophorus perplexus. The sequence continues at coordinate 16,911,662 of OY037014.1, forward strand.
TTTCTTATTTTTAAAGCATTCGATTTGTCAAAGACGGCGGTATGAGAGCAATATATAAATTGCAATAATTGTTGTAATGGTGTAGAAATATAGAAGAGATATACCTACCTCGACGGTATTTTAATAACTTTGATCGTTTACTTTTGTAATAACAGCATCGTAATTTTTATTTCATCTATTTTATTTTATATTTTTTACGTTGGTCACTGCTCTGGATACGAACGCTACGCCCTGAGCGCTTTCAACGCCTTTAAAACATTTTAATTATTGAAAATTTCTCATCTTTACCTCCATTTTAAACAATGACTCACCAGGCAGCGATTAGTTTTATTTTTACGGTTAGTTTATTTTTAACAATAACTTCGTATCTTCGGTTGGTACTGTTTCTCGGTACTCTCAACCTTTCACGAAGGTATTAGGGTCAGTCAACCGTTCAGGTAAACCTTTTTTTGCACCTGCCGTTTTGATTTTGCATGAAGGGAGCCTCCGAGAGGGAGAAGGCGGGCGCGAAAATAAGTTCCCCGTCAAAACCGTTCGAGGCGTTTGGCGTTGAGGGCGGACCATACCTGGAATTCGTCATTGAAAAATTGACTTGGGTTTAATTGTCGCCTTTTTCGGGGGAGGCAGAAAGACGGGGTTTGTCGTAATTGAAGTAATTATTATTATTTTTTATTTTTTATTTGTTGAGGAATCAACTCAAGTTTCGACGGCAGGAGTCGAATATTTTTGTCATGTTCAAAATTTTTGTCTTTTACCTACTACACGCTGTTTAGTCAACGTGTTTTCTTAAAAAACGTTTTGATCGGCCTCAAAACAAAATTAGTCGTATTATGTTTTATGATGTGTCGATTCCGAATGATGGCCGTCCGCCGTGTATCCCGTTTTGGGATTTAGGAATCTTATTTTGTTACCCGAAATTTTGACAATAATATTGGAGTATTGACGGGCGGCTGTAAATCGAGCGCAATTATTGAACGAGGGGTGAGAAACCTCGAAATGCAATAAAACCCAGACGTAAAACGAGGGCAGGAAAGTTGTTAAGGGATGACGTATGTCCCGTATGTGTAAATCGAGCGCAAGGAAACCGACCGAAATAAAGAGGAACATCTACAACAGTAACTGTAGGAACTACAACTGTTACTGTAGGGAAGTATGACAGAACTCCACGAAGCAATACTGGGCCTGAATTGGAAGACGAATTCACGGCTTCATTGAGAGCAAAACTCTTGGCAAAGAATTTGTTCTGATTCATTAATAACGGAAATCGTTAAAATTGTTTTTTGGTTTGATGTTCGTGAAACCGTGGGACGTGAGCAATTTAGGCTTTCCGTGAATACATCAATACCGCTTAGGTACATATACATTTCAGCTCAATTTCCAACTAAAGCTTGGGCTTCTCCCTCAGCTGAATTGAATTTAACGACGAATGCCTGCGAATCGTTTCACAGCCACCTCAAGGAAAACTTCACTAGCCCCACCCCGAAATCTTCCACTTTACCTAATTTCTCGTCGAAGGAAGGATGGAATTTCTTCCTTCCAGATGGAAGTCGTAGTAGGCCGAGAATTCGCACACGAAGAAAAAAAAAAAAAAAAAAACATGTCGAAGAGGTGAGCGCACCTTTCCATTTTTTTTATGGAAAGGTTTCGCTAACAAAGAGTTCGTACAAAACCACCTAGACTACAGTACTTGGGACTCCTGTAACAGTTGTCACCATTTGAAATCGTCCATAGGTTGAGCCACTACTACACTCACACCACTGCATGTCTGCGCTCATTTTACACACCTTGAACCTTGCAAGTGAGAGTCCTGCGCTCATTTAACGTTTGCTCTCAAAGTAATTAAGAGAAAAGCTGCGCCCTTTTTACATAGGCACCGGCCCAACTGTACGGCCTTGCGCTCAATTTATAATCGCCCGTATTGACAATAATATGGCCTGGATATCCAATAATATGGCAGTTGTGTCGGATAGAGTTTCAGCTCGATTTTCCCCCTCCCCCTTTTAATTTTGGTCGCATAATCATACTTTACGAGAAAATTCAAAATTGAAAATTCAAAGAAACCCTTGTTTAATACTATTATTATGTATTATAAATTATGTGAGTTCACATAATTTAAAAGTTTTTTTTTTTTTAAATACAATTAATTTTTGGATAATTTCTATCAATGAATAATTAACCCTTATGTAAAATTTGCAGCGATGTACTCAAGAAAAAAGTCTCGAAATAGTTATTTGTATGCCTTGTATTATTACCCATTTGTAGTGTACCTGATTTATATCCGAATTAAAAAACTGTACCACATTCAAGGATGTAAAGAGAGTAAATACCCGGTGGGTAGGGTATTAAAAACTCGGTATTAAATAATTAAATTTTACTTAATTCTCGAATAAATAAATACCTTCCCACAAATACCCAGCCTCTCAAATTTTGGTTTATTTTCTTGGAATAATACACCTATGTTTTCGCGACGGGGGTCGACGACCCCGATCGGGCTCAAAATTTGACATTATCCGTTTCAAGAGGTCTGCATTCTAAATCCGAAACGTCCGTCCGCCGTCCGGGCCGTTTTGGGCAGTAGGAATTTTTAAAAAAATCTGAAATTTTGACAAAATACTTGGTTTACCATCTAGTTGTGCCCGCAAGGTTTTCAGTCCGATCGCCCAAACCCGTGGGGCGCTATGGGGCTATAATGGGGCTACGGGAGGGGTTTTTTGAAGGCTTTTAGCTATGGGATCGAGTTAGGTGTCGTTTTCCAAGTATTTTTGGACGTAGAATCCATTTTTTGGGGTCCCGAAACGATCCGATTTCACTGGGGCGATCTTTAGGGCTTTCATGGGGCTAAAAATGGGATTTTTGAAGGATCCCAGGATGTTAAATATTTTTCGAGTAACAAATGCAGAATTTTTGAAGAAAAAAAACCACATTTTTGAACAAAAAAATCCAAAAAAAAATTTTTCATTGACAGAATTAAATTTCTGCACAAGTAACGTATATCAAAGAATAATAAACCCTTGTGTAAAATTTGCAGCGTTTTATTTTTATTTTCCCTTTTTTCAGTTTATTTTTTATTATTATTTTTTAAATTTCTTTTTTTGTTGTTGTTATTATTGTTTGTTTTATCTTTTTTAATTTCTTAAATTTAGGTCCAAGGAAGTGTGCGCAGTAATTGCCATTTTGAACAATAAAGCGATTTTTTTCAAGAACGTAATCACATTGGAGAAAGATGTTAGAATGGAAGTCATTTTAGTCCTGTTCAAAATTTGAACACTGTATTTAATACAGTGACGTCTAGCGAATGATCTTACGATTATGGGCAGTTCAACTGCCGTATTTGTCAGATGTACTTGTACACCCCATTTCATGAGATATCCATCATAATCATCAGTTAAGAGCGATCGTAAACAAAAGACAACCTTCTTTTGTGTGAGGGTGTGTGTGTGTGAACCTATTTCGCATTTTGAGGTTAAAATACCCCTTAACATACTCTAATCGGTTATTTACCCCAAAAAACGAAATACCCGGGTATTTTACATCTCTGATTCAAGGGTTCCGAACTTTCGATACAGTTCTACTCATTCAAGTACTTACCTTCTTGAATGGGAGTATTCGATACTACTCAAATGTTGAAGGAATAGATTCGATATTCATGAAAACTCGCAAAAAATACACATAGGAGTGAAAATTGAAAGAAGTATGCCAAATCCCCATTCTTCTTCTCATAATACCCCCATATTTTGAGAAATTACGAGAAAACAAACAGAAACCTCTAACTGAAACACTTACTGATGATTCAGGTGAAAAAAGAACCGGGGGAAGGGGATGGTTAAATTCGTCTTCAAAACCCTTTCGTTATTGTCGATTCCCACAACACACCCAAATCGATTCTCGCCTATTTTATAGCATTATTAAATAATTTTGAAATTGTTAGTATGGGTAAATACCTACAAATACCTAAAATTAAACATTAAATTATGGCCATTTCGTTACATTTCATTCGAGTGTTTCTTTCGATGCAGGTCTAAGTACTCATATCATTAACTACTCATACTCAAATCATAATATTTGGTACTTTACTGGTATCGATTGGTTTCGAACGACTCTACTCTGAAGTGTAAAATGGACGATTCGTTACCAACATAACTCTGATAAGTAACCAAGATAAGAAAATTTCTTATCTTAGTTATTTAATAACAGATGAATCTGTTATTTAATAACAGATGAAATTGATGCCAGAGATCTCACCCTTGGTGTAAAGGGGTGGGTCCAGACCTGTCCAAATTGCAGTCGTTTATTTTTTCTCGAAACAAACTTCTAGTAGGGCCTACGCCGGCGCCCGAGAAAACATGTGACTCGTTACACGACTCTCCGAACCCCATTTTGTCGTTCAAGTCGTTCATTGTGCGGTAAGAAATCCGTCTTCAGGTCTCATGTTAACTTGAGGCCGTCCGGTCACTTGCTCAACGGCACGTAGGCCACGTCCATGAAAAAAAAAAAAAAAAAAAAAAAATCCAACCTACTCAAGTTCCCACCAAACCTGGCTTATTGGACTGTCGCGTATCCCGAAGGGATCTTCGGCGGCCCGAAAATGGTTTTAAATGTACTTGAGTAACAGGAAGACCCGTTTTTTTTATACCTGAAGACCCGAAATACTAGCCGATCACAAAACATTGGACGACACGACGAGCAGACACGTGACAGTAGTGGCGAAAATTTGACAGAAACCAGGCCAGCTTCTTTGTTCCAACTCCAGTTGACTTCCTCTTCCACCTGAATGACACCAAGTTCTCTTGCGATCTTGGCCGTGGCGGTGAACCTTCCCAGTTGCGTGTTCGTAGGTTCCACCCAGTGAGGGCAGATCTTCTTCTAAACACACTGGTTCCACCTTCCACCGCCCTGCCGGACCGCTTTCACCTTCTCTGTTTATACGACGAGGAAGGAGAAATACAAATGTCCTCATCCACAAACAGCCTGCATTTTTTAGGTATCTCAAAAAACAAGGAGGAAAAAAAAGAAAAAAATTAAGAATCGTGAAGCTGTATATATATGCATAAGTTGTTTATTATAATTGTTAATTATCTTATTTATATAGGTATTTAAATTATATTTAAGAGAAGATGCGGCAATATTGCAATCCTTATTGATTTAACCGCGAGGGTTGAGAGAACTTGAGAGGTGTACTTCTCGGTATACATACAGTTCCCATGACAGATATATATATATATATATATCTACAGCCATGTTGGGAAAACCTTAAGGTTTGGAATTTTTGTTATAAAGTAATAAGGGCTTGTACCGGGGCCGTGCCCCAGGGCCCCCGACGGGAAAGGGGCCCCGAAGAGGCTTACTGTTACAGTAGCCCTTCATTACTTCTCGAAGGACACTAGAAACCTGTAAGTTAGTAACAGGTTCGTAATAAACAGTAACAGTAAACAGGTTATTAGTAACATTTGTAGTCACAGGTTTTTGCAACGTGGCTTCTATTCACCGCCACGACATTCATCGACATTCATCATTTTCATTTTTATTTTTTCTAATTATTTTTCTCATTTCCGTTTTTTCTCCTCTCTTATTTTATAGATATTTTACTTTCCCCTTTTCATTTTATTTATTTATTATGACTAGGTATTATTTTATTTTATATTTTTTGAATGATTATTATGATTGATGTTAATTATTTAATTTAATTAATTAATTTTATTAAATAAATTTTATTTTGCCTTCTCTTACCCATACATTTGGCCTTCTTTTACAATTATCTGGTTGCCTAATACCTCCCTCCCCCTCCTTAGGGATTAGTTCCACAGGTCTATTCTTTCGAAGACTCCGATTGCCCCGACTTCAATATTAGCGTCATTTTCCTCGGAAACTTCCTCCTCTCTTCGAAGGTAGACCACAAAATCGGTGGTAAGGATCGAGGATTGCGGGAAAACCGAACTGGAGAGGGTAGTTTAATTTTCCCATCCAAAGCTTCGTTGTAGCTATATTGATCTCGGTGGGTTTGGGAGTTGGGAAGGAGCGAGACACATCCCCACGCGAGGGGGTCCTTATTAACTATATCACTCCTCTTTTGTACGGGAAAAGAGGCTAAAAACGTTTGGGCTTCGAACATAACTCAAAACGCAGAAGAAATTGATGTTGGATGGTTGCAACAAGTTGCAGCCCGGCCTTGGCGGATTTTGATTGTTCTGCCTTCGTGATTTAGCGTGACGCCAAACTTCATTGTTTTCTAACTGCAATTTTTCCCTTTTTTTCAGGTAAGAACCGCACGCCTACCTCGTAAGTGAGTTTGGTTTTTATGTACTTTTCCACTTCTAAAGGAAAACCTTCGTTGGTTTTGAGGCGTGAACGGAATTAGAAAATCGAACATTTTTCGTGGTGAATGTGGCACTGGGGGCGTCCTTGGCACCGAAAAATGACTCTACGAAATTACGGGTTCTATTCTGGGTAGCTCAAGGTCCCTTTCGGGTTCACTAGAAACAATGAGCGTTTTTGATTTGGTTTGTTGGTGGGTCCTGTGTATACTATAGATGCCAAAAGGGCGAAATGGGTGGACGCCGAACAGTGGTCGGAAAAGGCGTAAAAGCGGAAACCCCCCTGGAACGCTTCCATTGAAGTCTATTCCTTCGAAAAATTTCTGGCTGAGAAGCGAAATATTCAGTGGGGGGGGGGGGGGGGGGGGAAGTTCTAAAGTTTTTGCCTCGGGAAATTCTTTAGTACTGCCCCCAAGTTTTTTATTTGATAAAAAACGTACTAATGCGAAATTCAATCGCTTTTCCGTTGTAAGCGCATTAACCAGTGTGGTTTGACGTTTCGAAATCACTCATTAAATTTAAATAAGGCTAAGGTTTTGGAGGAGATATATCAATTTGAAAGTGGGAGGCAGTGCTAAAGAACGCTCCAAAAATTAACTCTAGTTCAATAAAAAAAATTTGAAATTTTTTTTCTTTTCAAAACTTTCAAATTTTTGAAAAATTTTTTTTTTCAAAACTGTACTTGGAAAATATTAGAAGTCCTGGGATCCTTCAAAAATCCCATTTGTAGCCCGATCAAAACCCTATAGTCCCCACAGTGAAATCGGATCGTTCTGCGTCCTCCAAAACGGGTTCTACGTCAAAAAATACTCCGAAAACGACACCTAACTCGACCCCCATAGCCGAAACCCTTAAAAGAATCTCCCGCAGCCCCATTTTAGCCCCATAGCATCCCACGAGTTTGGGTGATCGGGCTGAAAACCTTCCGAGCACAACTAGATTGTAAACCAAGTATTTTGTCAAAATTGCTGATTAAAAAAAAAAATTACTACTGCCCAAAACGGCCCGGACGGCGGACGGGCATTTCGATTTTCGAATGTAGACCTCTTGAAGCGGATAATGTCAAATTTTGAGTCCGATCGGAGTCGTCGACCTCTTGTCACGATTTGATAGGTGTATAATTCCAAGAATAATACACCAATATTAATACCCCCCCCCCCCTCCCCTTGTTTTTTGGCTTCCAAAAACTTAGTTCACCCCAAAATTCAGACGATAAGATAAGGAGTTGACCGTGTTTTTAAAAGTCAAAAATTGGGGGGAAATCATTTCTGAGACAAAAAGTCTGAAAAGTGCTCCTAGTGCAAAAATAGAAAAAATATTTTATCTGTTTATATGTAGGTGTTATCTATTTATACTATTTCCCCTCACTTCCATTCAGTTTTTGTTGATTAAGTGGGAACTCACTGGGGGTCTTTGCATTTCTTGTTAGTAGGTAGACATCCTAATGAAAGAATCTTGGCCAGACTTAAGTCGGCGCATGCCGGCGCAAGGTACTTTCTTGCATTTATCGCCTTTTCGCGATTTAAGGGTTGTACAAAAATTACCACCCCTTTGAAAAACCTTGAAACCGTATTTTGCGTGCGTTTCGGTACCAGTGGACTTGGAAAAAGTGGCGGGGAAATGTATTTGCTACATAAAAGGCTTTTCTGGGATACATGAACCAGGATTTCACTGTTTAAAAGATTGTGCGATTTTGAAAATCCATGGAAAATGTTTAATCTGGTACCGTAGATCAATGAAATACAAAACAAATTTGTTTGCACCTATTTATAGGTTTTCAGTCATCTTGAAATTTCTTAGGTTTTTCCGCTTTCTGACGACTGTGCGCCTGCGCAGGGTGGGGTAATGCAGCTAGGGACTGTAAAGGGTCTAGAGGTGGGGTTGAAGGGTTTTTACCGGAGAGTCTTACGACTCGTAAGTTACGAGGCGTCGTTTTCGTAGTTCGTATAGATGTAGAATAATTTCATGGGTGTCTCAGACCTGTTCGACTACACTGTGGGCCTCTATGAGGCTTTAAGGGACTTAAATGGGGTTTCTGAAGTTTTTGGTCAAATAGTATTTTGAGCCGTAGTTTTCGAAGTAATTTCAGACGTAGAATCGATTTATGAGAGCGCAAGACCTGTCTGATCTACTAAGGAGCTCTTAGAAGCTGTTTTGAGCGTTGAGAAAGATGCTGGACTACCACATGATGATGATTTATGTCGTGTAGTTTGTATGAACGTATTGTAGTACGAATGGAAGCCCTAAGACTAACTTCAACCAACTTCGTACCTCTCCTTCCTTTTCTTTGTGCTTGTGTCAGGTGGATGCCAGGGATGTTGACGCTTGAAAACGTCGCTCGAGCTGCGCTGAAATTCCCCATTTCTTGTAGGAACATCTCCATTTCCAAGCGTTCAAGAACTTCTCAAAGATAGTTTGAAACATGAATTTTTCGAAAATAATTACACGTATCGTATTTCCGCTTTGAACATCCAACACTTTCAGCCATCGCCACGAGGTCCACAATGACCGACCTTCGACAAGAGGCAAATTTTTGGCTATGCCAGTATTGTACGGACTGTAGGTATGTAACTATTCATCGTACCAATTTACTATGCGTACCCACTTATAAGATCTTAAAAAATGCGGCATAGCGGAGCGTGTAAAATGAATGCATCAAACTATTGACACGTTTCGCTTTTTGTCCAATTTTCTCAACAAATTTAATTGGTTTATTATTGTTGGAACAATACACCTATGTAATCGCGACGGACGTCAAAAATTCTGATTGGCCTCAAAATTTGACATTATAAGTAGGTACGTTTCAAGATGTCTCGTTTCCAAAAAAAAAATGTCCATCGTTTGTGACCGCAAGGATTTCAGCTCAATCTCCCCCAACCCGTGGGGCGCTATTGCTATATAGTAAAATCCTTCCGCCTTGAAAAGCTGAAAATGTTCCAACTCCATTTTCTCTGAATGTCATAATATGGCAAAATTTGTAATATTTAATATTATTTTGATTTTTCCACTATTGAATTCATCGTGCGACACGTTGGCCTGACCGGTGGTATGTGAAAAAATCGATGTTGATAATCGATATCTTTTAAAATCGAACGTATCGGCTATTTCAAAAACCGATTAATAATCAGACATTTTGATTATTTTTCTTGTTGTGTCCATCTATTTTTTATGGCTTTGCTCTGAAGTTTATTTCGTTTATTTTATTCAAAGTTATTTTGATGGTATCTTTTATTGAGGGTTAGGTTTGCTCGATCATTTTGAGTGTTATCTATGCACGTTTCTAGAATGCTGTTAGGTTGATCTATTCATCTTCTATATACATTCATATAAATTCTCAAGTTTGGTACAAATTATTATTCACGTATAAATTTATGTGCTCACAATATTTCGTTCCGTGAGTTACCTACCATTGAATGTTGTATTCAGTAAGTACCTACGTAAAAAAACCGTGGCCAAAAAGTGAAAGTGGCCAAAAAATTAATGAGAATTAAAAATGTGATTCTGTCCTAATCTACGAAGAAAGAACCCATCTTACGGGTTTAATTTCTTTGAGTGTTTTGCCTGGCTGTAATCTTACCAAGGTAACTTGTACCTAGACTTGAATGAATCCTGTGGTGGATCCATGTCCCCCTTCCACCTCCACCGACAGACATTAAATATTAAAAGGATTTTAATCAATACTTATTATACTGGAACTTTTGGTGGTATTGTAATCAATACTTTTGAGTACTTGGGTGTTAATCAATAGGTGCTTATTATACTTGGAATTTTTGGTGTTATTTTTATCAAAACCATCGATTAAATCGTATTGGCCAAAATTTGTTGACCCAGTCCATTATTTTTAAATAAAGGATTTTGTACTTTTCCGTTATACCCCCCCCCCCCCCCCCCCCATTCGATTTTGGTTGGCTTTGGGTGCCTTAAAGCCATCGGGAGGGGCTCGAAATCGTGTTCGGGGGGGTGGGGGTGGGGTGTTATAACTGAAAAGGGCTCGAATTTGGGTGCCTTAAAGCCATCGGGAGGGGTGTTTATGAACACGAAATCAAGTGGGGGGGGGGGGGGGGGATAACTGAAAAGTACCGTTTGACATTATCCGTTCCAACACACGTTGATTCAAAAAACGAAATGGCCGTCCGGTTTGGGCAGTAGGCATTTTTTAAGAATCTGACATTTTGACGAAATAGTTTACCATCTTTTTGTACCCGCAAGGGGGGGGGGGGGGGTAAAATCTTGCTCGAGTTAGTGAGCTAACAGCCATAATTTGGGCCCTATTGATGAAAAATTTCTTTCAACATTTCATACAATATCCGAGGAAGCTATGGGTCATGTGACATGACTCATATCCCACTTGGCAGTGTATTTTTTTAATTTTTTTATTTCTTTGTCAAGTTAATTTTTTGACATTCCTGCAGTCAAGCCAGGAGTCGCGTGAGGTGCCGTTTTCGAATTAAGTTTAGATGTAGAATCGATTTAGAGGAGCCCAACACTGTGGCTTTTGAAGCCGTTCAAGGGCTTATGGTGGGGTTCGTGAAGGGTTTTGGCCGGAGAGTCTTGTTGGGTTTTAAGCGTAGAATCGGTGTATAGGGGTTCCACACCCGTCCGACACTGTGGGGCTCTGAGAGGCTGTAAAGGGTTTCAAGGTGGAGAGTTTTGATGGGTTTTGTCCTTTTAGTCTTTTAAGGTGTCGTTGTCTTGTACTTTTAGATGTTTGATCGATCGTTGGGGGTCCCAGACCTGTTCGACTGCACGGTGAGGCTGTTACGGGAATAAAGGTGGGGTTTTTGTAGGGTTTTAACCTTTTAGTATGCAGATTTCGTTCTCGAGGTCGTAAAATGATTTAGGATCGCTCACGCATTCGATCATACAACGATTGTGACTAATAAGCTCTTGTAGTCCGCTTTGTTTTTCTGCTCGCACAGAATAAGACTCATTTTTTCACACAACGAATGATTATTTTTTTAAAAACCGTATCGGTGTGGGAAGTTTCCTAATCTTAATAAAGCGCTGACGAGAGCTGACTTAGAAGTGGAATAATATTATGAAGATCGTGTCAGCAGTGGAGCGGGGAGTTCGGTCATGGATGTTGAATAAGGTGGAGGAGGAGCGACGGAGGTAGTTGAACGTGAGCTGTTTTAGCGAATTAGTTGACGGTGTAGACATTTTCAGTGACGAATGTCTGGTCAGGGGGCCCCGTTTTGGTCCGTAAATCGTTTCCCGTCGCGTCGTTCTCGGCCTCTCGCTACAACGTCCCTGGTTTGAGGTGCTGAGAAGGATCGCTTTTGTCGGCCTTTCATTATCCAAACCTCTCCACCCCCTCCTCCCCCTTCCCAAAGCCAACGTAATCGTCTGCCCTGACGGCGATTTATTTCATCGCGTCTCCCTCAGCCGTCTCTTTGAAACACTTCAGGACTTTTTCGAGGGTGAGCGAGGAAGTAGGTACTTATTGAAGTTTTTGTGAACTGATATGAATGAACTCCCGGACAGTAACTCATAATAACCCACTGTTTGTCAACTGTTAACCGTTAATAGTTGACAAACAGCGGGTTATTATAATGGGTGAGCTGATGAGAGATTTGGGGGTGTTGGACGAGGTTTTGAACGCACTGTTGTGTATGCACTACATCAAATTTAGTACTTACATCGTATTTATTATTCTTTGATGTAGGTTAATTGTGCAAAAATAGTTCTTAGCCATTAAGGAAATATTTTTGAAAAACTTGTAAAAAAATTTCTGTAGGTACCTTGTTTGGACAGATGTGGGACCTCGAAAAAATGGATTTTGCGTCCAAAAATATTCGGTAAACGACTCCATATTTGACCTCCCGGGATCCATCAAAAATCAAATTTGTAGCCCCATAGATCCTCACGGTGAAATTGGATCATTCTGGGCCCTCTAAAATGGATTCCACGTTCAAAAAATACCTCGAAAATGACACCTAGCTCGATCCCACAGCCGAAAACCTTCAAAACCCCTACTGTTGCGCCGCCTTTGCGCATGGACATCCTGTTTGTAACTGCTAGTAGGGTCATTCTCGTTAGAATGTTACAATTGCTGTCCCCGGGTTTTTTTGACCAATTCTCGTTGAAGAAGAAGGTTGCCAAGACAGCATATGATGGATCTCGATCCATTCTAGTAGGATCACGTGTTAAACTGCCCAAAATGAAAGGTTGAACGCGGGGTAGGGGCCCATAAGTGACCCAAAACTCACGAGTGTTACCTGTCCCCGACCCTAAAATGTGAAATGTAACAGTGAAATACCACATCATAAAACAATTCAGCGATTTTGGGAAAAATACCAGTTACCACACCACCCCATCGCTGGAGTTTGCCGTGGAAAAAGACTTGAAAAAGCATAATATGCTCTATGCCTAGAGTCTATATTATAGACTCTAGGTGGCCATGCTTTAAAGTCGTGTCCCCAGGGTTGGGGATTTTGCCCTACTCCATGTGTTAGAGTGTTACCATCATTATGGACAGTTGGTAGCATTTAGGAAAACACGTCACAGCTCAAAAAACAGCTGGGAAGGCTTCAGTCACCAATGGAGTTCCACAGGTGAATTTCGTGTTGTGTTGTTTCCCAGAAGAAATTTTCTCCCAAAAAATGGTGCGTATATTTAGGACCTCTCACGAGTGTTACCTAATGTTTCTTAATCAATGGTTCATTGATCAACTTCATTTTATCACTGCGTTTTGTGTTATGGGGGTCCTGATATCTCGCGCACAACCCCCTTATTGTGCGACGATTTTTGACTTGATGCCGCCATGTTGAAGTTAGATTCTCACGAGTGTTACTAGCTAACAGCAACCCGTGAGAAAAATTGAAACCCTGGTTAAAAATCAATTTAATTTCCAATCTCTGGTCAAATTCACGGTAAGTATAATGTCCTTGAGCCCTTAAACGGTATGTTGGTGGCATTCTTGTGCCTTGTCCCCAGGCACTACTGTCTACTGTCAGAATGTCCTATTTGTGGCTAGCTCAAGTGCCCTAGTCAACTTTCAGTCAATGTTAATGATTTCAGAGTTTAATAAATCTTGTTCTGAGACACTGTTTTGATTTTTCACCAATTTCCCCTTTTCACTTCACAACTTAGTGTCTCATTTTCTTCGGTTCTCACGAGTGTTACTGACGAGGTGTCACTATGTGAGGGTGCAAACCTGCCTGTAAGGACCAGCAACTCGTTAGAAATTGATGCTAGGAACCAGGAACCCTCAGATGCAGGCAAGACAGAAAAATGTCACTTGGAGCTCAATTTGGCGTATTACTGAGAGATAGCGTGAATTCAGGGTTGTAAATAGTAACACTCGTGAGGTATAGTCGAAGAAATCATACTACTTAAATTACAGATCTTGGTAAATACACACTTGTGACGGTTACTTCCCAAGGGGTTAACGTATGCGACAGGCCTGGTCCCTCTACCATGAAACACAAATGAGGAATTGAGGTTACACTCGTGAGGTATCAAACATCACTTCTTACCATAAAACATTCAGAATATAGTTCAATCCTCAAAAAACTGACTGCACGCTACCAGAACCTCAAACTAGAGGGTTTTAAGTACCTAATGGCGCAAAACATTTAGGCCTCACGGCATTTTGAAAATCGGCCAAAAGGGGAGGTGCAAAAATGCCAATTGTAACATTCTAACGAGAATGACCCAGTAGAGGTTGCAATATTTTCGTGTCGATTTGTAGTCTTGCCGTCCATCGCTACGTTTGATGAATCTCATCATGGTCTTTAGAGATACAATGAATTTCAGCGAAAATTTCAGCGATATTGTGAAGTGCCGGGAGGAGCTTTGAAGATCAGAACACGAGGAAGGCTATGATTCCGTCCACCAGGGATTCTGTCCACTATGTGAACGCTCTTCCGACTCTGTCACCCCCCTCCATTGGTTTTCCCATCGTTCCGCCTCTTGTGAATCTAGCTTCGTGGGGTATGGTATGGTTTCCGAAGTTTTTTCGTTACATTTAATCGATATGTGAGCGTCTCACACCTGTCTGAGGGGCTCCATTAGGCTTTTGAAGGGTTTCGGCTAGAGAGGCGAGTGTGGTGTCGTTTTCGAAGTGTTTTTCAACGTAGAATAGGTTAATGGGGTCGTATGTTATGCTATGGGCATTTTGAGGGTTTTTGTGAGCAATTACAGCGAGGTGTCGTTTTTTGCACTAGAATCGATTTATGAGCCTCTCAACCTAGTAGTTACCTGGTGGTGGTATTCTTAAATCTTTTAATTTTTCATAAATATGTAAATTATTGGATCCAGTTTTTTGCAAACATTTTAACTAATCTTGTTTGTTTTGTGGAAATTCTTGTTTGAAGGGCCCTTCATCTTATTTCAAGGGTGTATTTATTATGCATCATGTTTCAACCGTGCCGTTTTCAACGTACAAAATCCGAAACAATTTGGGGAATAGAGCCTTCGCGTCTACCGGGGTATATACAGAACGTCAAAAGGGATGGCGGGAGTGAGACGGAGGTACGAAATCCACGTTGGTGAGAGCGAGACAGATGTTGGCCCTGCGATTGGTGGAGGGGGGGGGGGGGAGTCGGGTGGTTTTGTACTACCATTCCGGAAAACGTCCGCCTTTTCCAGGCCGCCCCCAGCTGCAACGACGATCTCAAATGAAGAGTCCAGGGGAAAAACCCCGTCATCGACATTTTGGGGTGAATCAGGTACGAAGTGGTTTCTAAAGGATTTTGAGGCGTAGAATCCGACGAAGCCATCGGTTTTGGAGAATAACCGCATCATCTCAGCGAAATATTGGGTTGAATATTAGCAGTACTGGGGAAAAACCCCGTCATCGACAGCGCGTGCAGGGAAGAACCCCGTCATTGCAGTTTAAAAGGCCCCAACCAACGCTGCAGCGTGCGCCCCTCCTTATCTCATCATCTTGTGTGTTGCCGTTTTGGGCAGTAGGAATTTTTTTTTTAAATCTGAAATTTTGACAAAATACTCGGTTTACCATCTAGTTGTTCCCGCATGGTTTTCAGTCCGATCGCCCAAACCCGTGGGGCGCTTTGGGGCTAAAATGGGGCTATGAGAGGGGGTTTTTGAAGGCTTTTAGCTATGGGGTCGAGTTAGGTGTCGTTTTCGAAGTCCCGGAACGATCCGATTTCACTGTGGCGATCTATAGGGCTTTCATGGTAGGAACTACTAAAAATGGGATTTTTTAAGGATCCCAGGAGGTTAAATATTTTTCGAGTAAAAAAAAATTTTTGAAAAAAGAAAATCCAAAAAACTTTTTTTTTCCAAAATTTTTCCATTGACACAGAAATAATTTTTGCACAAGTAACCTATATCAAAGAATAATAAACCCTTGAGTAAAATTTGCAGCGTTTTTGAATCGTAGTTTTCGTTCGTAAAAACCTTTTTTTTTTTTTTTGTAAATATTTTGTAAAACCTAATACACAGTGTACAAATTGTACAAAGCAATTTTTTTTGGTATTTTGTGGATATTAACATACGTTTTGCATTCTTCAAAATACTTTATTCTCTCCATTGTTTGGTTTAGGAGTAAAAGAGGGTTAAAATTCGCATTATAAGTTCAGAATTATGTATAAAATATCATTTAATAGTTTGAAAAATGGTTATTCGGGAAACATATTGTGAATCTGCATAGTTGATGGTTCAAATAAAACATTTTTTGTATTTTTAAAATCGTTTTTGAAGTTTCTGTTAGTTGGTAAACTTTAAAATTCATTTTTCTCAAAATCAGCTTTGTATCAATGACGGGGTTTTTCCCCTGGACTCTTCAAATACCTTCCGAGCTCTACCTGAAATTCGACTCCCTTTTATTCCCCGTATCACGTATTCGCACGCGGGGTATTTTCGGTAACGTTGTCGATGCCCGTGTAATGTCCGCCTTTAGACGAACACAGTCAACCCGGTCAATTTATAACTACTGTGCAAAATTGCTTCTTTTTTGTCAAAACCAACAATATTATTCTTATACCTTAGTGTAGGGCTTAGCTTATAAGTGCGGTCTGCGGATGCCATCCGCAAAACTAATAAATTGAACAAACAAATTTTTTTAAAGTAGCAAAAATTTTTAATTTAAAAAATATTTTAATTTATTAGTTTAAAATTTGTAATATGTTATTATATTACCTATATTACGAAATGAAGTGTGAATGCTCAAATACCAAAAAGATGATTCGCGTAGAAAATTGAAAAATACCTGGTGTTATTTTTCTTCGTGCATAATTCCTCCCTCCGTATTAGAAATGGCTTGCACTGAGTATTATACTTCTACTAGCAGGAATGCCCGTTGTTTAGAATACAACGGGCGCTAGAATGAGGACACCCGTGGCAACCCGTCAACATAATTTTTCATAGTAACAACGCTTGTTGGTTTCTCGTACACTGAGAAAAAAGTTTTTAGGGGGGTCACGGTTAAATGCGAAATAACCGTGAAAATTGGTCATTTCAACCGTGAATCAAGGAAAATACCGGCAAAAAAGTGTAAAACAACCGTGAAAAGGAGGAAAACAACCGCGAAAGGGGGGAAAACAACCGACACCTGGCTGCAATGTTGCTGAGAATACCCGTGATTGATCAGATGTCAACCGTGAATTGATGTGAACCGTGACAGAGGAAGATGTCAACCGTTACTTTTCAGACGTTTTTCTTGGAAAAATCGTTCATTAGTCAGATGTTAACCGCGAAAACCAGTCGATCACGGTTACTTTGACTCATTTTCACGGTCGTCCCAGCAATATGTGGCAATATGAGGGACATGCGTGCTGCCAAAATTGAGAATAACCGTGAGCGAGGTTGATTATACCCGAGATTTACAGTTTGAACAACCGTGATTGTCATGTGGGACTGCCCCCGATCTGGGGCCGGTAAGCATTCGTGGTGAAACAACCGTGAAAAACCGAGGATCACGGTTGATTGAACTTCCAAGTTATTTACATTCCGCCCCCGATAGGAGGTCACGGTTGGACTCACGGTAATCACGGTTGGAATCATGGTAATCACGTTTATGTTCCTCCAGTAATCACGGTTATTTGACGAGCTACTTTTACTTCCCATGCCCCACATTTTACGTCTCAACGGACGACGTGTACTGTTCTAATTACAAACCATGGTACTAAAAATGTTAGTAGAGACATTTAATGTGATTGCTAGACCTAAAAATTCACGGTTGGCAGACTTTAACCGTGAAAAAAATCGTGAAACAACCGTGAAAAGGGCCTTTTTTTTTCTCAGTGTATTGAAGTATCAAATTCCCGTCTATCACCAATTATATGCAGCCCATAGCAACCCATCAACTCCAAATGAAATTACCTAGTACCTATAAAATTAATCGAAGGCTCGCAAAAAATACTCGTACCCACCTACCGACGATCTTCGAATAACTCGCGAACGGGTTATCGCACAGAAATCGTTTTGTACGCGTTGAAATCAGCGTGAAAAGCTCGTTTTAACAGACGTCGTTTCGTTGTAAACCGACGACAAAAGTTGTACCGGGTTTCGGAGTTTCGAATATTTTCCTAGCGATCCCTAGTAACGACGCTATTTGACCCGTCTCTCGTCGCGAAGGAAAGCTCCGTTCGCGATGAAGGAAGGCGTCGAACGACGTCTACTATAGGCTATAGCCTAGTCTATAGTCTATAGCCTAGTCTATAGTCTATAGCCTATAGCTTGATCCGGAACTTTGCGATCATTTTGCAAAAAAACCGCATCAAAATCGGTCAAGCCGTTCGGGCGTCCACAGACAGACAGACAAACACACATACTCTTCTCTTTTATATATAGAGAGATAATAGAAGGAACCTTCTATTTCCTTAACGTTTTTAACGTTATCAGCTGTTTTGAGGCAAAGATCGTGATTTACTGGTCTGTAAAATTTACAATATGATTTAATCTTTGTAAAATTTACAATATGATTAGAGATAATATTATCTCAGCTGTGGATTGGTATAAAAATGAGATGTTGGCGGCATTTTTCTTCATTTTTGGTCTAGTGTCACCAATTTTTTTCGCGTTTTGAATCGATCGCCCTGTATTCAATATTGGTCCATTACATCAGGACTTTTAATAACTTTTTACGTCTAATTTAGGTCTGGGGTCTCTCGACGATTTTCTCTTGAAAAAGTGGTCAACGAGCTTGAAAGTTTGTTTGCCCATTACAAAAGAAACTGTAGAAACATCTCAAAATTCATCCGACCTGACCTCAAATTCGGGTCCTGCTCCTTCGATAAGTAACCCCACTGTCCAAATGTTCAGCTTCAAAATCCGAGTAGGTGAGCGGGAACGGGCTTAAGACCAAATGCCTGAATTCAGCAGCGAATCGGCGTGAGAGTTGAAGAGCTTAGCGGTGACGTCATGCTTCCGTTTTCTACCCCTTCCACTAATCAAAAACCTTTCGAAAGCTCTCATCACGGTCTGCGAGTATCATTGAATTGTATGATCATGTAATTTTTTTTGTGATTCATGTTAAATAAATGTAACTTAATCATGGGTAGGTACCCTTAAAACTAATAAATCATAGTGCGAGGCAGCTGAAAATTGGTCAATGGCATCTTTTGACAGACTGTGATCGAGGTGGTCCTCTCTGACGTCATGTCGTCAATTCTACAGGATAACAAAAAACGCCCACTCGGGTTTGCCCTCGTCCCGGTGACGCACAGGAATCCCACATCCTGGCAGAACATCCCTGTCCTCTTTGTCCAATAGACTCCTCTGCCTGTCTGTAAGGTCCAGGTCTTACCTGAGCCTTCCAATTAGCGTACCCGACGAGGTTTGCTTTCCAGCTGAGCGGCCTCGGTAAATACTTCTCTGACCTTTCATCGCTCATTTGCTCGAATAAATAAAAAAATCGATGTGAGATTTTTTGTCCTCATTTTCTAATCACTGCCTTCGACTATGAGGGTCTCCCACGGTGACCGGAAATTTGGTAAGCTGGCGGTTTTCATCTGATTACACCGAAAGGGCTGAAATCTCCGTCGTCGTCCCTCGATATTCTGTACGCATCTGAAACCTCCCCATTTATCGATCTTGTTTCGCTTCTCTTGTTGGACTGCTGTTCGTTCAAGTTTGACATAGTTCATGGTATTTATGTTGGGGTTGTTATTATCCGAATAAAATTTTGAGGTGAATCATCGTGTTATGCGGAAAATCCGTCCAGAGCTTTAAGCTTTACGTGGAAGGGCTTTTGTAGGGGATTTGATAGTGAGGAGTTGTTTTCGAAGTACTTTTGAACGTATAAACGATTATTTGGGATCCTATGCCTGTTCGACTCCACTGTGGTGCTCCACACTACTACTACTAGACTAGAAAGGGGCTGCAGGTGAGGCTTTGAAAGGTTTTTACTGGAGGGGCTTGTGACTCACAAGTTGTGAGCTGTCATTTTCGACTGAATTTGGCCAAGAGTTGGATGCAATTTTCGAAGGACATTTGGACGATGAGTTTAGTCCAGTCAAATGGGGTTGTTTACGTAACAAAAGGGAGGAGTTTGATTCCAAAAGAAAACTATATCCGTTGTGGTAAAGTAAGTGGAAAACGCGAAAAACCTTTACGATCTGAAAAACTTGTTATGCCAATGATATTATTAAATATATTTTTAAATATATTTCCCGTTTCCGATAAATATTTTCGGTAAAATTTGTTAATATGTTTGGTAAATTATTTCAAAGTTTCTAATAATTTCGAAGGAGATTTGATATTCCGGTTTTATGGATATCCTTTTTAAAATGGTACCAAGTGGATATACATATACTAATACCTTTTGAAACGAAATATCGTTTCCCTGTAAAATAATAGGCTGTTCTGTCACCTACAATAAAGGTCTACCCATAGTCTACCCAAATAATTTGAATCGGGACCGGAAAAACAGCTTTTCATCACATTTCCCCGCATTATTATTTCCGCGGAGTTCAATATAAATGACGCAGTGGGATTTAACCGCTATTTCGAAGCTCTTAATGAAAACACGAGCCCTTTAAACAAGCGTTTATTCGAGCAAAGGCAGGGCGGGAAGGTAATATAACGTTCAAACGTGGAGCCTCCCATTTCCTGGCCGGTCTTCCCCTCCTCCCCTCATCCTACATCCGGATCGATATTGCA
Organism: Pilophorus perplexus; assembly: GCA_955831195.1. Lineage (NCBI taxonomy): Eukaryota > Metazoa > Arthropoda > Insecta > Hemiptera > Miridae > Pilophorus > Pilophorus perplexus. Next base: position 16,932,043 of record OY037014.1, read on the forward strand.
TTTGGGTAGCCGGGAATGTTTAGCGAGGCCAAGTCCAAGTTAACACTCGACTTGTTTAATTAGACTGACGATTTCCTGGTGGCAATCAAACGGCCAGGTGACGTGATCAGATTCAATGGGAAAACCCCCAGTTGAACTGGACAATGAGGACATTGCGACGGATGAAAGTTTTTTTAATGAGTTTTTTCTTTTTTTCTCCCCAGCTTAGGAAAAACCCGGCATTTCTTTTACAAAAACGCTGCAAATCTTACCCAAGGGTTTATTACTCTTTGATAATATCAAAGAGTAATAATATTATAGGTTAATTATATTGTAGGTAAAGTAAAGTAATAATATTATAGGTAATGTAATTATATTATGGGTAAAGACTTTAACTTAGTAAAGTAATAATATTATAAGTTAATTGTGCAAAAACTAATTCTGTGTAATTGAGAAAGTCTTTTAATTTTAATATTTTAATACCTATTAATTCTATTTTTAATGAATTAATTCTATTTTTGAAAAATTAAACAATTTTTTGTTTCTGTTCAATGTTTGGACTGATATGGGACCTCAAAAAAAAAAACAAAAAAAAAAACGGATTTTGCGTCCAAAATTACTCGGAAAATGTCACCTTATTTGACCTCCTGGGATCCTTCAAAAACCCCATGAATGCCCCGTAGATCCCTACGGTGAAAATGAATCGTTCTGGGACCCCCCAAAAATGGATTCTACGTCCAAAGATACTTCGGAAACCACACCTAACACGACCCCATAGCCGAAAACCTGCAATAACCCCTCCCATAGCCCCACGGGTGTGGGCGATCGGGCTGAAAGCCTTGGGGGCACAAATATAATATAGATGGTAAACCGAGTATTTTGTCAAAATTCAAATTAAAAAAAAAAACCGGACGGTAGACCTACATTCAGATCATTTAATAATGATTAATTTTACACCAACCCTCTACTTGTAACCAACCGCTAAACTTCCTTAGAGACCAATCATGACATGATTATAGTTTTTCTCTATAGTTTTCGCGATCACGTTGCGCTCAAAATTCCCCGTGACGTGACGCTCGGACTGCCCAAAACGGCTCAGACTGCGGACGGACATTTCGTTCTTGGAATCTAGACCTCTTGAAACGTATAATGTCAAATTTCGAGGCCGATCCGTATTTTTCGACCTTTGCCGCGATTAGGTACATAGTTGTACTATTCTATAGAATAATAAACCAAAATGCGGTAAAAATGTAAATCAACTGAAACGAAATACAACTTGAAGAACGTGCCATTTATGATTTTAAGTCAACGGCAAACCTGAGGAGTCGTCGAAAGGCTTCCAAGGCCTGTAAACGAGCCTTACTGATAATCAAAGATAAAACCGGTTAGAAGTTAGAGAAACTCCACAGGCTGTCCTCTCCGTCGAATTACCAACCGTTGGATATTTGTGGCACTGATACGACGTATCTACGGACCTTACTGGGGCTATTTAAACGATTATCTGGCGATACGAAGGGATCCGATGTGTTGGAGTGAGACACGAGAGTCCCATAAAATTTATTTAATGAGAAAATAGGAATTCAAGTGATGTATTTGGAATTCGGTAAACAGTGTTTACTAAACACGTTGCGAATTTTATTACAGAAGGGTTTATTATTCTTAATGATCATCGTTCTGGACTGTTCTAACTCATAAACCACACCATTATTTCTTATAGGGACCGCACGAGGATCTGAAATGAGAGCGCTCTGGCGGCATAGCGATCGTTACCGGCTGCCGGTAACCGGCAGGGCCTCTGGCTGTTGAATAATAATTATTCTAGTGTTATTATATATATTATTCATTATAATTATTATAGTGTATGATCTCTTATCTCTTTTAAATCGCATAAAAACAGAATCTGTTGTTAACATCTGATGTTCATACTCTTACTCGACAAGGTGTGTCTGCTGACAAGGTACCGAAATAAGACACCTCAACTGCTCCTTCATTCCCTGTTTCAGCCCCATGAAAATCTCATAGACGCCCACAGTGAAATCGGATCGTTCTTGGATCCCCGAAAATGGATTCCAAGGCCAAAAATACTTCGAAAACGACACCCCACTCGACCTCGTAGCCGAAACTCTTCAACAAACCCTCCCGTATCCTCGTATTAGCCCCATAGAGCCCCGCGGGTTTATGCGATCGGGCTGAAGACCTTGTGGGCACTACTAAATGGTAACCCGAGTGTATTGTCAAAATTTCAGACGTAAAAAAAAAAAAAAAATTCCTACTGCCCAAAACGGCTCTGACGGCGGACGGACATTTCGATTTTGGAATCAAAATGGAATGTCAAATTTTGATCAGAATTATTCTGATTATTGTAGACCTCCGTCGCAATTACATAGGTGTATTATTCCGAGAATAATAAACCCAAAAAGTAGGCCTATCAATATCAAATCCCCTTGGAAAAAGGAGCAATATGAAAAAAAAAAAAAAAAAAAAATCTATATAGAATTTCAATGGAAATCGAAACGGCTAGGTACAGCGTCATTGGGGAGGCATTCGGCTGAAAACCTTCTGCGTTGAAAGGCCGAGAGAGACGACAAGACAGAGAGGGAATGAGGACCCCTAAGTGTACTACCCGTGCGGATAACATCGGGCTCAAAAGGGATCTAGAAGGGAAATATTTCCCTTTGCGGAGGAAAATAAGGGAAGGGGGTGGAAGAAAAATTATGTGAAAGCGGCTTTATGCGGCGTAAAGGCCAGCAGTAGCGGAGGAAGTTCCATTTAATAATTTCTCGAAAAAGAGTAGAGATAGAGAAAAAGAGCTTTCAATTATGTATCTCATCCGGGCGCGGTGCTGACCGAATTCAGCCAGGCGACCACCTGCAGGAGTCAATTGGCAACGAAATCTGCTCTCGTTAAAAATGCCGTAGAACTTTTCAAAAGTCTCCATAAAAAATCTCTTCCCCCTTCCCCACGGCCGCAGAGTGGGCAAAATCACCGATCTAGGTGGATAAAATTATTTTATGGGCCTAGGAAAATTTACGCTGATCACGAATATACCATAATATGAGTGGTCTAAAATCAATCTGATCACGAATCTAGATGGAGCGTCGGATGGAAATGACAAAAATCGACTTTTAGTGATTTTGAAAATGAGGTACCTAGTGTACCTACTAGTACATACAAGGTACTGATTATGTGGGTTGTTTTTGGTGGTATACACAATTATTATATGAGCCAGTCTTGAGCGGAATTTCATGCTCGTCACCAATGTTCGTCACTAGTTTCGTGCTTCAACACAATCATGACGGGTTTAAGAAGTCATAAAACAATGCGACAAGAATCACAGCTATATTAAAAATTTTGTCAGAAATTGATCATAGTACATCATCATACAATAATATAAAATTGTGTTGGCCGCCGTAAGCCGTGTGGTAGCCGTGTGGTTTGTTGGTACGGGATAACGCGTTCCCGAGTGAGTTTTTTCACTTTCCGCTCGCTGGCCGTTTAGGGGGTCGAAAAAATTAAGAAAAAATACGAGCCGTATAGATAAGAACTGGAGGAAGACGTCGGTCAAATCGTAAATCCGAAATTCGCCCGGGAAATTCGTCGAAAATTCGTCGAAAAATCGTCTTTCTCCCGTTTGTCCTACGTTTTCCACTTTCAACTCGCGCCAAAGCCCGTTTAAGGGGTCGAAAAAATTACGAAAAAATACGAGCCGTATAGATCAGACCTGGAGGTAGACGTCGGACAAATCGAAAATCCGAAATTCGCCCGGAAATTCGTCGAAAAATCGTCTTTCTCGCGTTTGTCCCACGTTTTTTCGGGTTCAAAAATACCCAGTAAGGAGCCATTTTTTGGGTATGGTATCCGCGAACCAAATGCGCGCCAAAATATGGCCAATCCGATTCCGAAGTCGGATTTCAAAAAAACCGAGGGGGAGGGGGCGATTTCACGGTGAGAAGACAATTGGATCGTTTTAATTCGCGCGGGGCCAGGGAAAATTCGTCGAAAAATCGTCTTTCTCCCGTTTGTCCCACGTTTTCCACTTTCAACTCGCGCCAAAGCCCGTTTAAGGGGTCGAAAAAATTACGAAAAAATACCAGCCGTATAGATCAGACCTGGAGGAAGACGTCGGTCAAATCGTAATTCGGAAATTCGCCCGGGAAATTCGCCGGAAATTCGTCGAAAAATCGTCTTTCTCGCGTTTGTCCCACGTTTTTTCGGGTTCAAAAATACCCAGTAAGGAGCCATTTTTTGGGTATGGTATCCGCGAGCCAAATGCGCGCCAAAATATGGCCAATCCGATTCCGAAGTCGGATTTCAAAAAAACCGAGGGGGAGGGGGCGATTTCACAGTGAGAAGACAATTGGATCGTTTTAATTCGCGCGGGGCCAGGGATCTTAGAAAACGGAGGGTCCAGGGAACTTTGATAGATGGAGAGGCCTTTATTTAAAAAAAGTTGAATTGAATTAAAAATAATAATTTCCTAAACGGTAAGTCCTAAAAATACGCCGATTTTTTCTATCGTCTCTGCTACGAATAGGAGGGGCCGAGCGGAGCGAGGCCTTATGTCTGAGTAGGGGTTTGAACGTGTCCATCGATACTACGCACCCCACAGGCGGCAATACACCCCACAGGCGGCAATAAACCCCACTAGGGGAGCGAGCGAAGCGAGCCAGAGAGACTAGTCACAGATAAATTGAAATGAAGGAAGTTACTTATCGCAGAATCGAAGTAGAAAAACGACAATATAAAAAAGCAATAGAGAAAATACATTAAAAAATAAATAAATAAATAAAAATTCGTCAGTAAATAATTTATTTCCTCTAAAATGAAAGTGACTAAGACTTAGAATGTATTAAATTTTGGACGTTGATTCTTCGGAGTCACCACCCATTTTTCGAAAAACTCCCGCCGGGAAATTTCGTATTTCGGAAAAAGCGCGGTCGATTCTGCAATATATAACAAACATGTCGAAGAGATAAGCGCACCTTTCCATTTTTTGAGGAAAGGCGCTAAAAATTCATTTCTCGAAAATCGCAAAAAACCGCAAGCATTTGGTGGAAGATCTGAAAACTAGACGTTCAGACGAAACTATGTCAGCCTCCAAAACCTTCGTCAAAACCTTAGTCAAACTTTTTTTTTACTGATTAACAAATATCGAAAAGAATTTTACTCTTAATTACTAAGAGTAAAATCCTTTCCGAATTTGTCGTAATTATTATAAAATCTTATCACTGAACTGAATCAGTCTAAAAATGATATTTGCCTCTCAAATGTTCAACTTACCTACTTGTGACCTCACCCATGACACCTTCTCGAACTCAGTTTGGAACAGAGAGACACAGAGGACCTTCGGAACAGAGAGACACTAGTCAAAATATGAACGCTCGGAGTCCTACTGTGGGACGCTTATTTTTTGGACAAAACACAATACGCTTATTTTTTTATACAAAACACAATATGTTTTCTTTGAAACGATTTTTGTCCACCTTGATCGGTGATTTTGCCCTCTGTGGGCCGGCCGATGCAATTAAAAACAATTTTATCATTTGAACTTGCTGGGAATAAAGAGAGCTAAATATAGAACCCCGGCCTCACGGGGAGTTGTTGAGGTCTTTGCCACTCATTCCCCTCCCCCTCCACTCCTGCCAACATTCCCGCTAATGTCCCGCGTTTCACCACACTGTATTTCGCTGGCCGCGTAGCAACTCCAAAGGGCAGGTGAAACCTACCGTGGGACAAACAGGCGGCAATCTTTGAAGAATACTCCTTGGGATTATCGTTAATTATTTCAAGAATTTCCTATCGACGAATTCTGGGAATGCGCTTGATAGAGGCAGTCATAGGAAAAGGATTTTCCATTCGATTCAGTGCCTAAGCCCACAAAATGACTTTTCTGGAATGGTCATCGTTCACAAGTTACAAATGTGGAATCACAAATCAGAAAAATCGTCTCCATTATTTATAGACGCTTAGGCAACACATTATACGTTTCAAGAGCTCTAGATTCCAAAAACGAAATGTTTTACCATGTAGTTGTGCCCGCAAAGTTTTCAGCCCGATCTCCCAAACCCGTGGGGCACTGTGGGGCTAAAAAGGGGCTACGGGAGGTTTTTTAACCGGTTTTGGTCGAGTTATGTGTCGTTTTCGAAGTATTTTGGACGTAGCATCCATTTTTGGGGGTCACAGAACGATCCGATTTCAGTGTGGGGATCTACGGGGCTACAAATGGGATTTTTGAAGGATCCCAGGAGGTCAAATCGCCGGGCCGTAAGAAATGTGGCTCGGTAGTACCTATTAGGTACTCGATAAAACTAAATTTTACAGGAGAGTCAAACTAAAGATTCCCTTTTTTCAGTTTCCTTTAATACTATTTCATTACACACTTCTTAAAGTTGTTAGTACACGCAGAAATGTGTATTATCTTCCATCAAAACAGTATAACTTGAATCTTTCTTGCACCGTTAGTATACTAACAGTTAGTATACTGGTATACTAAGTAGGTCTATCTATAGATAGTTACTATCTATAGATAGACCCACTTATACTGGCTGCTAATTTTACACAAGGGTTTATTGTTCTTTGATATACTTAAATTAGGTATCCAAAAATTAATCAATACAAGTTTTTTACTTTTATTGTAAAGTTTGTGGGTATATGTGGGACTCTGAAAATGGATTATGCGTCAAAAATTGCTTGGGATACGACACCTAATTCGACTTCCTGGCATCCTTCCGAAGCCCCATGAACGCCCCTTAGACCCCCACAGTGGAATCGGATGCTGGAACCCCCAAAAAATCGATTCTACGTCCAAAGATACTTTGAAAACAACACCCCACTCGATATCATACGTTTGATCACTCATAACATATTATGTTCGGCGTTGGTTAATGTTACGCGCTGACAATTAAACAATGAACTTGTTGTTGTGTGACTCCTCAAAAGGAATGACAATAACTGTCAATATAATACATAAAGAAATAAATTATTTGATCGATAATATCGACGATTGAATAACAAATCTTTTTATCTAAATCGCACTTTTTTTACCATAAATTCACCCCCATCATTTTATACCAATTGGACTAAGTTTAAGGTCGAAAACAGCACCTGCTGTTTCTACTGCATTTCTCACTGGTATCTCTACTTGATGGGTAACTTCGGTGAGTCAGCGCTTCCCCATCACACCATGTAATTCACCGCCTTGTTAATAGTGGTTTTTATTATGCAATTTGATAGCCTAATTAACAAGTCTTGTTATAATCTATGATGGCTGTGATAGTGTTTATTTTTCATTTGTTGGCAAACTTTTCATTATAAGTAGAGACCCATTAAGGGGTTGACTTGGTAACACAATAATTAGTCTCTACTAATTATTAGTTGCAAATGTTTTCGTTTGATAGTCGTTCATTGTAGGCCAGGGTCACCTTCCGCGAGGGCCTGTAGCGGGCTCTAAAGCGAAATCGAATGCATACCTGTCCTGTTCACAATCCTATCAAGTCCCCTTCCTTTCCTGAAGTACCACCCCCCCCCCCCCCCCCATCCACTACCCCTTTTGGCGGTTTCCCCACTTTGGGACGATTTGCATCTCGGATCCCTCATCGGTGGAAGACCGTCGGAGCTTAACGAGGCCTTGATATTGGCCTTCAACCCCACTATGGTACCTGAGTTCTCAGGAATGGCTCAAAGACTTTGATTCATTCAAGCGCGCTCCCCTGAATTTGACGTAGTTCAATAACCCGAGGGAACGGCATCCAGTGAGGAGCCGGCTGGAGCAAAACAATGTCGTTCAAGTAGTTGAAAGTAAAGCTCTGCAAGTGACGTTTTGACGAAACACGTGACCCCCCCTGGCTCCACGGTGAAATTCTTTGCAGGGGCCCGACTGCCGTCACTGTTGGCCCAGGGCTGCCCGGGTGGAATCGTGACGTGGCTGTTACGAACCGGGTGGAGGACAGTTCATAGTCATCGAGCCTTTATGTTATCCCGTACTTTTGGGGAAAAGAAGCCCGTCGTGCCCAGGGGTTCGAGAAAACCGCCAGCCCAATGGATCCCATGTGAAACAGCTGCTGGCTGCCAATATCCCGCTATTTAAATGGTGCATGTACATATTGTACAAAAAAAAATATAAAAAAAATCAACTCAATGGGGTTACGTCATGACTCATGAGCTGAATTTTCAAGTTGGATGGATTTCGTCTACTCAATGTATCTCTAATTTCACGTTTTGCTAAGTCTGTAACTTCACTCATCTCTAAAGTTTCACATGCCGGATTAGCCGAGTGGCTCTGGGCGCTAGTCACTAAGCGCTGCATTCTGATGAGGCCACGGGTTCGAATCCTGCCGAAGAGCATGGCAATTTTGTGCGTAATATGTTCAGCTGGGTTAAAGTGAATTGCCAACTAATTAGTGCCCCGTCAGGTTAGGCTGCTTAGGTCAAATATCTTGACGTACAACTCACTTTCCCTTACTTCACCTTTTACTACCAACTTCAAGTTTCGCAAAGTTTTTGGAAGTATGTATTCTGTTTAAGTAGCTCATTTCACCAATAAACTCTTAATTTTAACTAACTGTATTGATTCACTTAACAGTTCCTATTATCTCTAATTTTTACTATCACGGTGGTCACATTTTGCTTTTAAAAAAGTAGTCGGTCCATGCATAGCGTGCTGAGAAGGAAACGTAGGTAACACCATTAACCCTAGAAACCCAAACGTTATTTTACGTGTAATCAACTTCAGTAGACAAGAGCGCTGCCGCAGCGTTGGAGTCTGGGAATGCCTAGCCATCTTAGTATGTAAATAGGATCACAAATAAATTAATAAATTAAACTAGGATAAATAAATTAGAATTTAAAACCAGTTTCTGCTCCCCAAAACCTGCATGCTCTCAATATCATTCAAATAAAAAAGCAAAATATTCGAATAAAAAAATTTCAATGTCACAGATGACCTAATTCATCTATTGGCGGTTCCTTCACATAAAAGACCTTCAGACAAAACTTACACTCAGTCACAACTAATTATACTCAATATCATTCAAATAAAAAAGCAAAATATTCTAATGAAAAAATTTCAATGTCACAGATGACCTAATTCATCTATTGGCGGTTCCTTTACATGTCTCTTATGTATAAGAGACTTTCAGACAAAACTTACACTCAGTCACAACTAACTATACTAACTGCCTTACTGCTCTAGTGAGATATTACCCACTGTGTTCCACCTTTTAATACCCATAAAACCTATTTTGGCCAAAATTTTAACTTATAAAACAGAATTAAAGGTGTTACCAATTTATCTCGTAATTGTGTCGAAGTACCCAATATTATCCGATAATTAAGCCTCTATTTGCCTTTTTTCAAGTATGCACGCCGAATCGACGCCAGGGGTGGCTTTCTGGGGTAAAAAAAAAAACAAAACATGCGAATAGATTTAGGTGCGATAGGTAATATTTGAGTAATATTCATGAGTACTTTTGGTTTATTATTCTTGGAATAATACACCTATGTAATCGCGACGGAGGTCGACGACTCCGATCGGCCTCAAAATTTGATATTACTCGTTTCAAGAGGTCTAGATTCTAAAACCGAAATGTCCGTCCGCCGTCCGGGCCATTTTGGGCAGTAGGATGTTTTTTTAAATCTGAAATTTTGACAAAATACTTGGTTTACCATCTAGTTGTGCCCGCAAGGTTTTCAGCCCGATCGCCCAAACCCTTGGGGCGCTATGGTGCTACGGGAGATTTTTTTTTAAATATAGGTTTTTGGATATGGGATCGAGTTAGGTGTCGTTTTAGAAGTATTCTTGGACGTAGAATCCATTTTTGGGAGTCCCGGAACGATGCGATTTCACTGTGGCGATCTATAGGGCTTTCATGGGGCTAGAAATGAGATTTTTGAAGGATCCCAGGAAGTCAAATATTTTCCGAGTAAAAACAGGTTCATATTTTGAAGAAAAAGATTTTGCAAAAAATGGTTAAAAAAAATGTTTACATCATTTGTTTTATTGACAGAACTTATTTTCGCACAAGTAACCTTTACCTAAGAATAATAAACCCTTGTGTAAAATTTGCAGCGTTTTTACTTTTACCGTATGACCAGCAGGCATTTGTGTGTCCCGGTCCCGATTTTACTAGAAATACCTTGGAAAAATAACAGACAGCGTAGAAATCCGGTCGTTTGAAATTTGTTAAAAATGATCATTTTTATTACCACCTAACTTCCTAGAGCGAAGACTAATATAAAGAGAAACTCTAACAATAAAGAGGATGATAACCGCCCGCCTGCTTTGAATAGACCGATAAGCACCTTTGTAGTTTTTACCCAAGTCAAGAATTAACATTCTCTGGTAAAAACAAATGTTAAATATTCTTGTCTTGTGTCATGACTCGATAAGAACTCGACCTTCGCTGTTGAAGAAAGTTGGTGGGTCCAAGAAGTACTGCATGGTCGTTAATCATTTTTCTAGAACTTGTAGTTTCTAAGTTATTGAAAAAGGTATGTAATTTTCAAAATAGCGTTTGTGGCCAGGCGGCTGATAATTCATGTCAAACAATGATTTGTGTCTTCTCCTTGAGTTACGAAAGTTATTGGTCTCAGCTATTATTGCTCTGAAGACCCCCCATCACAGCTTTTCCCAGTTTCGAGAATATTTTCGCGTCATACCTTAATGGATGGGATCTTCATTCCTGTCACGTATCCCTAGGGTAGTAAAGTCAACTTGAAGCACTCATATTTTCCATACAATAGACTTCTCAACGCCTCTTATTGACCAATCATATTCTCCACTATCCCCCCCTCCCTCTCTCTCTAATCCTACATAACGAGATGGGGGAGAAAAAAATTAAAATTTTTACTTGACTCATGAGGTTTGTCCCCAGGGAATTGTTGGGAACCCATTTCAATATCCCGCCTTTCAGTTGTAAAATAAGATTCGCAGACTCGGAAGCAATACTAGTCTAAGTACCTATATATATCCCGCCTATTCAGTTGTAAAATAAGATACTATAGATACTAGTCTACTCTAAGAGTGCTCTGCTTGGGTGGATACCTTCAGTGATTCTGTACCCTTGGGGAGAATCCTTTCACGAGTGGGCTCCCTGGCCAAGCAGGTGGTGTGGTGGGGGCTCAACTTGGGGTCAGAAGGGACGTGAAAAAGTCGGGGTGTTGGTTCATTCGATTGGTTGGCACAACTTTGATATCAAGGCATTTGATGCTTGGCACCTTTTTAACCACCTTGGGTTTTATTGTTCTGTTAATAAGGTTAATGCGTACATTTTTTCCTCATTCCCTGTCAGTGTGTGTGCTCAATAAGCAAATAAATATTTTCCCAGGATGGGAAGTAATTTAATATTGCATGAACTCGACCTGGGTCCCCAAGTCTTAAGCAAACACTTCTTTTTTTTTGTCTAAGGGCAAAACATAATTTCTGTCAGTCATTCCTGTCACGCCTCAGCAGCTGCTGACGTGATTTTTCTTGGGCTGCACAAATGTAGTAATGAGCTTTTGGGTGAAAACCAACGAACTATAATTTCAAATGTTTTCTATTATTGAGTGGCAGGAAATGGTCCGTCTTCCAATAAAATTTAAAACTATTTAACGTGAAAATTAGCTCGGCCGCGTCATGGGAGGGTATTTGAGGTTTTCCTTTAATGCGGAAAAACATTTCCAGCTAATTTTTATGAACGAGCAAAATTTTCAAGAGTGAAATTGTCCGCTGTCTTGCAAAACGGCCGTATTTCGCTTGTCCGTGTTTTTTTACCTGAGGGGCTGTAAAAGTTGGTCTTTCTCCTTGTATCGCCTGAAGGCTTTTACAAATACATAACCCTTTTTTATGTCATTTCAAGTTCGTCTTTCTAGGCCCGGTAAAAACAAAAGTTGCCGCTTGTGATGCGAACATAACATGTGTAGATGATATGATATTATTATATGATGTATGTATATTTTATTATTGGTGCTAGGGGACGCCCACAGACCCCCGGTTGCTTTTACATAAAGCCTTAGGCTTACATTGGTCTACAAAAAAATGACCTGTGCGTTGCCGACTTCATTTTACCTTATCTGGTAGTTTTTGAGAGTGCTGAATCTGAAAATAGCTTCTTTTAGTTGGTTAGAATAAGGCCTTTTTTTTTTTTTTTTGGACCTTCCTTTATATTGAATTTTCCAGTAATCACCGACTTCACTCGAACTTCTTCAAAAGACGCTCATCTTCCATCTTACTGAAAATTGGAAACTTGATTCTCTACCCAGAATTTCCCTCCAGCGACTCTCCCAAGAGGAAAACCAACTTTGATGTAGGAAGATATGAATGGAATTCAGATATATAAAGCAGCATACCAGAGTTAATTCGAGCGAGATACGATTAAAATTTGTTTTAATAAACGACTTTTCTCCGTTTGGTTCCCCAACGTTCAGTTACCTGATTTATATAAAACATCTCAACTCTGAAATGTTCGGACGATCGCCTTGAAATTTTAGTCACGCATTTGAGGTCTGATAAAAATTTCAAGTTGGTTTTCCTCTTGTGGGAGAGTCGCTGAAGGGAAATTCAGGGTAGAGAATCAAGTCCCCGATTTTTATAGTTGCCAAACTTTGAAAAATTGTAGCTCTCTTAGTTTCAATAATTGAATTGAATTCAATTGACCAACCGCGACTCTCAACAATTATTGTTGAGAGTCGCGGTTGGTCTCATTCTGTTCAGAAAGGTCTAGCTTTCAAAACGTTACCAGGATTTTTTCCAGGACTTTCGAGCGAGTGGAGAGAGAGGAATATAAGAAAAAACTGAAAAATGTGATTTTTGCTCATTTGCTTAGTTTTTGAGGTTTTTGGTGGTATAAAAAGGGCTTAGACTAAATGTAAGTATATATCGAGAATCTACAGTAAAATTACTTTACAGTAAATCTACAAGTAATGTAGATGTACTATAGCACATTTAATGTGCTATAAGATGGGTGTCTTTTGAAGAAGTTCGAGTGAAGTCGGTGGTTACTGGAATTTCAGTGTAAAAGAAGATACAAAAGAAGGCACAAAAAACGAAAAAAATGCAAAATAGGCCTTTTCGAATCAATTAAAAAAACGGTTATCACTTTTAGATTCCACACCCTCAAAACCCCCTAGAAAAGGTAAAAAGAAGCCAGACACTCACAGGTCTTTTTTTTTTTTTTTTTTTTTTAGACTGTTGTTGAAACTTGAACATGCTTTATTTTCTGAATTGCTGACTTTACCACAACTTTCGTAACTTCTTTTGCCGGGTACCCACGGCTAAAGCATGTAATCATAAACTTATGTTAGAAAAAAAGTGATGGAAACCCCATTCTATCTCAGAGTTGAGAAAATCAACCACCATCTTTAAACACTCTTCAACGACACGCCGCGAGCAGCTGGCATTAATTTGTAACAATTTCGTAGTTTTGTGATAACAATCCACTGACGATCGGCAACAAAAAACGGAAGGTTATCACTCGCACTTGTTATCCAGCAGAGATTGTTGTTGGTTCATTTTTATTTCGCTGATAAGACCACATTTTCCTTCGAGTTGGTTTGCTCGAGGCTGTTGGGTTCGAAGTTAGAAACAAACCTTGTACAGGTTAACGCCGGTTTTAATAAACTGCGTAGGTGATCAACAATTTTATTATTGATTTTATGTCTTGGTAATTGTATCAATTTTGAGCGAAAGTAGTTTGGTTGGTTTTGTTTTTATTATCACTTTTAAATCTGGCGTTGATCGAGTGGTATTAAATACAAGGCAGGTAAACTTTTTTAGCGCCGCACTAGATATAATAGATTTATCTTGCTGTGCGCTACGTAGAAAGAAACCCCCCCCCCCCCCCCCCCTCGCAACACGATATCTGGATCCGCCCCTGCGTCCTTTCAAAAGTCTTCCTCGGCCCCCGAACCGACCCAACTTTTTTGCTCCCTTTTTTACACCCCTATAAAACTTCAGCCTTACGCCCCACAACCCTTCAAAACCTCCATCTCGAAATAAAACTGAACTCGACAGTGTTCCCTCTCGGCGAATAGTTCGCACCGATTGATAGTTCTCGGTGGGTCTGTTTTTGTTGATGTTGTTTCGCGGTATTATTTTTAGTCCTTTTCAAATCACGCTGGTCGTGAGTCATTTTTACTCAGTGGCGAATTGCCTTTTTTTAGTGATTACGATAAACGACGATCAATACCATGATGAACACCGGTTCTGATATAGGTCCTACAGTCCAACCATCTGCGCCATTTCCCCTTTATCAACATGACTTGGCCGCTAAAAGCGGCCCATACACGAGCAGAAATCCGCGGCAGATTTGGTCGGCCGATCTCATCTGACAGATATCGCTAACGATCTGGAGTGACCGATGAAATCGGTCGTTGCCCCTTAACACGAAAAACTTTTCGGCCGATCTTTCGTGCCCGAGATCTGTCTCCCGATGCCATCTCATCGTTAGTGGGATGAAATCTGGCAGATTCAGGTCTGTCACCGACGTTCGTCTGGCAGATTCGAGTTTTCGGTTGGATCCGAAAATTTCTGAGATCGGTGGCCGATTTGCAGCGCCGTAAGTTGATGATGCCATGGGGTTAGTGACTGTCCGTGATAACAAACGTAAATTAACCGATCTTTTTTCCGGAATTTCTTCAGTAGGTAGGTACCTTTAAAATGACTAAGGCAAAATAATACAAGTTTGGGAGAAGTCTTGGGTTTCGGAAAGAAGAAACTTCGGACACATGAAGTTGGTGACCACGTTTCTGAAACTCGTCCTGAGGTTCTGGTAAGTGAGCCAATTTCCGCCTACCCTAACCGTTTTTCCTCATAGCAGCTCGGTTTAAACGTAAATCCGTCCGGAAAACTGTTTAACTTACCAGCAGGGTCTATCTTAACCTCCTGAAGCCCAAATGGCTGTTGAAAAATCATGCTAGAATTTGTAGTGAGAAAACCCAAAATCGCGATTTCCAACAAACAAAAAAAAAAAACAAACAAAAATAGGAAATCCCAATTCCGCCCATCAGGTATTCGGGGACTATTTTTTATCCATTTTTTGATAAAACGCACCACGCAAAAACACCGATAAAGGAGATAAGGAGAGATAAGGAGGATCTCAAGGGAGAACTAGTGGACATCTGAACGTTAAGGGACTCTGCCCGATCCGAATCGAAAAGTTCTCAGAACCACCGACATCGCTTCCGAGAAATCTGCATGTTAGGGGGGGACGCCCGATTTCCGTCTGCCAGATTTGAACTCTCGCAGACATCGCTTAGCCGATTTGCTTATATTTCGTCTTTTCAACGCCCACTAACGCACAGATATTTCCCACAGATATCGTTTAAAAATGCCAAATCTGCCGCGGATTTCTGCTCGTGTATGGCCTCCTTGTGTTGGTTGCCAGATTAATCTATTTACTGTGTCGAAACGGCCAATCAACAGATATACAAATATTGTGGTTCATTCTCTTAATTCAGCCATTTTTTCTTGACGGGGGTCAAATTTGGACGTTTTTCCCGACCTCCCGTATACTAACAAACAGAGAAAAGATCGTTTATTGTGTGAGACATTCGGCTATTGTTATGGGATTGAAATCGAAAACATGTGTCAACACCCCCCAATTCGAGTTCCAAGTCAAAATTTTGAAAGAGAGGGAAGCCATTGAGCTAGCTTCGGTTGAAAATGGGGATTCGTCACGGAAAAGAAGAAGGGTGGGGAAGAATGCTGAGGTGGCGACTGCTTTAAAGGAGTGGTGTACACAAATTAGCGAAAAAGACGCGTGCTTGTGGACCAATTATGCGCGAGAAAGCCGAACAACGCGCACAAAAAATGGGCAAAGAAGATTTCAGGGCGACTGAAATGGTTCAATCGATAGAGGAAACGGGAAAACGTCGTGTATCGGAAACCCCATGGTGAGCAACGAGATTCTGATTTTTCTGCAGCAGATTCCATAACATAATATGTTATGGAAGGCGTTCAGGCCCAGAGCGACAATAATAAGCGCCTTTCGCTGTATATATTTTTGATATTCGGATAATCGATATTTCATAAAATCGATTGTAAAAATTAAACACGAAACAAAATTAATTTCTTTTTTCGGCTATCAATGCGGAGGTTCAACTTAAATTTGCCGACACCCAACACGCTCCGCTTCGAAAAGCACCACTAACCTTAATTTTTTCTCCTTATTCGTGGGGGGGGGGGGGGGGGGGGGGGAAGTAAATTATCTCCCGAGTTAACGTTTAGATGCATTTTTAACTGGGAGGGAGATCCCTCACAAAGCACAGACTCGAAGGCTGGAACAGAATCCCCCTCATGAGGGCGACGACGTTGGAAAAATGGACGCGGCGGCGAGGTTCATTCCGAGGATAGGAGACAGCGCACACATCGACAAAAACTTTCGTGCTTACATAATATGTGTGAACCATATTATGGTGAATTTTCATTACTATCGCAGAGAAGACATTGACACCCGAAAACGGAGTTTTGTTTCATGATTATTTTTACAATCTTTTTTTTTTTTTAAGTATCGATAATGCGAATAACCAAAAAAAAAAAAAAACCTAAAATTATTTATTGAATAAAATCATAGTAGGTAGTTGATAATAAACTATTACGGTTTTATTGATAATCAACTTCTTTCGCGCGTACTTGAATTTCGACATCGACAAAAACTTTCGTGCTTACATAATATGTGTGAACCATATTATGGTGAATTTCACATAACTATCATAGAGAAGACATTGTCACAAGAACAAATTTTTTAATTAAACAAAATTATTTTGTTTCATTTTAATTTTTACAACCAATCTTTGAGATATTGATAACCCGATTATCGAAAAAATGTACTTCAAATTGTTTATTGAGTAAACCTTGAAAGTTAATCGATAATCAACGAATTTCTCATACTCAATTATTGAACAAAATTTATTTTTACAGATGATTTTTTAAGTATCCATTATCTGAATATTAAAAATCGCTGCAAATGTTACACAAGGGTTTATTATTCTTTGATATAGTGTAATTGCAAAAAAAAAAAAAAAAAAAAATTAATTCTGTCATCAAGAAAATATTACATATTTATTATTTAAATATTTTCTTGATGAATACGTACAGAATTTGGTTTTCAAACATTTTTGATTAAAAAAAAAAAAAAAAAAAATTCTGAACGATGTTTGGACAGATTTGGGACCTCGAAAATTGGATTTTGCGTCCAAAATTAATTATCCAGGAAACGACATCTTATTTGACCTCCTGGTATCCTTCAAAAATCCCATTTGTAGCACTATGAAAGCTCCATAGATCCCAACGGTGAAATTGGATCTTTCTGGGACCCTCAAAAATGGATTCTACGTCAAAAAGTACTTCGAAAACGACAAATATCTCGTCCCCATAGCCGAAACCCTTCGAAGAAGCCCTCCCGTGGCCCCCGTTTTCGCCCCACGGGTTTGGGCGATCTGGCTGAAAACCTTGCGGGCACAACTAGATGGAAAACCGAGTATTTTGTCAAATTTTTAGATTAAAAAAAAAAAACAAAAAAAACAAACAAAAATGCGACTGCCCATAACGGCTCGGACGGCGGACGGACATTTCGTTTTTGGAATGTACAATGTCAAATTTGACGCCGATCTGAATTTTCGACCTCCCTCACGATTAACATAGGTGTATTATTCCAAGTAAATATAGCAAACCAAAAAACCTAAAATAAACAATTATTGTTTATTTAGTAACACCGTAATAATTGATCGATAATTAGAATCCCTTTCAAACGGTTTCGAATCCGAAAGTGTTAAATTTTACAGAAAAATAACCTTCAATTGCGCCTGACAGCGACACGTGAAATCACCGGCATCCAACCATCTCTACATCGTGACGGCGAAAATTTTCACTCCGCCGGTCGCGTCCATCGACTCAAACCCCCCCGTTTGTGAAGCATTATATTAAACCCGATGTTTTCCGCCCGGTTAGTAGCTAGTTCCATCTAAAAGTATATTGGGACCCCTGCCAGGGTTTCCGAGCCCTTTGTGTTTGTGTGGCATAGAGCGCACACACGCGTCCTACACAAATACATTGCATACATAAATGGTGTGCTTGTTTCGTTTATACGGGCGTTAGATGTTTCGACGGAATGAAAGCGGAGTTTGGTGTGGTCTTGAGCACAGAGAAGAGATGACGGAGGAGCGTCCACGGCCTCTTGAATCTGAATGGGGCAGATAATTATCGTTTTATGATGGTGATTTCACTTTTGCGTTGTCTTCGACGTTTTTGGACGTAAAATCGACTTTTTTTTTCTTTTTTTTTAAAGTTAGGAGTTTTTCATTCAATTTTTGTTATTTCAACGAGTTCGTCGCTGCAACTACTCTAACGCACTTTCGAGTTTCTTCGCTCGGAGTGAATCACTCCCTATTTCCGGCTTTTAACGGTAATTCAAATTTGTCCCGCTCCATTCGAAACGGCTTTTTGGTTTATTATTCTTGGAATAATACACAGGTGTAATACATAGGTCTATGTATTGAGTTGTTTAGGGATAGAGAACTACTCCTCTGTTGGTTTGAATAATAAATTGTTTATTTAGGTAAACAATTATAGCGTGGGGACCGGTTTCTTAATCTTAATCTTAACTTAATCTTTCCTAGTACCTATTAATAACCTTATCAAATGGGTTCATTTTTAAAATTACCTCTGACATTCTCACCTCTAATTTTCCTTGTCACTACTCACATATCGAGTATTTCTATTGCCACTAGAATAATAAACAATCATTAAATGAAATTTAACTGAAATTTTCAGTAGTGTAGTGTAGCCTAACTGGTTTTCAAATGGTTCACTGGCCATCAGTCAGCCAATTTTAACATTGGGTCCATATTCCAAAATTACTATTGTCAAGTTACCACCATTCTGGACCGATTTCATCAGTTATACTTTACACTATTTGTACTTGTTCATATACCTTCAGTATAATATAATTTTATGGTTTTCTCTGATGCTAATGACAAATGGTTTTCTTGTCAGGGCTGTAGATGAACTTAGTTGCTCGAAACCGGTCCCCACGCTATAATTGTTTAGGTACCTAAAAAAACAATTTAGTATTCAAACCAGCAGAGGAGTCGTTCTCTCTCCCTAACCAACTCATTGGATTAGACCTCTGCACCATCGGCAAACAACCACTTTGTGGTCCATGTAATTGCGATGGAGGTCGAAAATGCAGATCGGCCTCAAAATTTGACATTATCCGTTTCAAGGTGTGTAGATTCCAAGAACGAAATGTCCGTCCGCCGACCCAGCCGATTTGGGCAGTAGGATTTTTTTTAAGCTGAAAATTTCACCAAATACTCGGTTTACCATCTAGTTGTGCCCCCAAGTTTTTCAGTCCTATCGCCCAAACCCGTGGGTCGCTATGGGGCTACGGGAAGGATTTTTAAAGGGTTTAGGCTATGATGTCGAGTTAGGTGTCGGTTTCGAAGTATTTTTGGGCGTAGAATCCACTTTTGGGGGTCCCAGAACGATTTGATTTCACCGGGGGGATCTGTAGGGCTCTCATGGGGCTACAAATTGGATTTTTCGAAGGATTCCAGGAGGTCAATTAATCTCCGAGTAATTTTGGACGCATAATCCATTTTTCGAGGTCCCACATCTGTCCGAACAAGGCACAGATTTTTTTTTTTTTTTCAAAAACTTTTTTGTTGATACAGAATTAATTTTCGCGCAAGTAACCTATATCAAAGAATAATAAATCCTTGTGTAAAATTTGCAGCGTTTCACCTTTGTTCACTTGCCAACCGGAACGTTTAGTAAGCGTCTAATTTTGGACGTCGTATTCCAACTTTGAACCGGAGAAATTTATCGGTGCTAACCTAACATTTTGACGTGGCGGGGTCATTTAGAGGGAAAATACGATCGTGGCCGAAGTCTGCATGTTTCGGACGCGTCCCGGCGCTGGAATAGTTTCAGAGCGAGGTTTGCATGTAGTTGGATTCGGCAGGAAGGGCGGGGGATGCGTCCAAATGAGATTGTGCTAAAGCTAAATGGCCTCTGGGGTGCAGTAATCGATGGGGAGATCCTCCTGGCAGAATGGAACGCTCTGAATGGGAAAACACGTCTTGAATGTAGTTGGAAATATGTTATCTCACAAATTATGGAATAAACAATGGGCGTGCCTTAAGATTATAGGTAACAATAATAAATACTGCAAATCTTACACAAGGGTTTAATATGCTTTCATACAGGTTAATTATGCAAAAATTATAATTCTGTCGCTAAGAAAATATTTTTGAAAAAAAAAAAAAATCTGACAATGTTTTGACAGAGGTGGGAGCTCGAAAAAATTGATTTTGCGTCCAAAATTATTCGGAAAACGACACCTATTTGACCTCCTGGGATTCTTAAAAAATCCCATTTGTAGCCCCATGAAAGTCTCATAGATTCCTGCCGTGAAATCGTTCTGGGACACCAAAAATTAATTCTACGTTCAAAAATACTTCGAAAACGACACCCAGCTCGACCCTCATTGAATTTCCCGGCTCTTGTCACCAGACCCGGAAAACCCCGGTATAGCAAAATGAGACGCATTGTGACTGTCATACTAAAAGAATAAACCCGTGATTAATCCAATTGCACCGTTTTTGAAGATTGAATTCCGACACAGTCGAGTTTGGTCATTATTTTGGTAAAGTGTGCCAGGGTAGATTTGTCGGACCTGGTTTATCGTTGAGACGTGCGTTATCTTCGTAAATATTTCCTCTCTGTGACGTTCGAGCGTCATTGTTGAAAAAAATTGCAGTCAAATGCTGAAAAAAACAATTATCCCCCCAATTCCTGTCGTAGATGAACACCTTGGGAAATAACCACCTTGACCTGCGGGTTCCTTGACCGTTTCCACGTGTCCGATCCGGCGAATTACGTCAAACTTTTGTGGGAGGAAAAAAAAAAACCGCGCCGATTTCATATCGCCAAAGTGAAAGGAGCCTCTCAGTCTTGTCTCTTCGCTGCGGGATGTTTTCGAGTTATCTGGGTCAATGCCTAGAAGGTTCGGGCCGAAACTACAAAACGCGACAAAAAAAAAAAAAAAAAAAAGTGGCCCAGTCGGAGTTTTTGAGCGTTAATCGTAATCACCTGATTTGTTCAGTCAGACGTCAGACGAATCTCTGATATCATTCTACGGTGGTGATGTCACTGGCCGAACACCACATTCCACCTCAGTATCGATACATACCAACAATATTAGGATGAATATATTAGGGGTCTTCACGGTCGGACAATCGCTGCAAATTTTACACAAGGGTTTATTATTCCTTGATATAAGTTACTTGTACAACAATTAATTCTGTCAATGGAAAACTATTTTTGAAGAGAAAAAAAAAATGCTGTACATCGTTTGAACTTCGATCTCGAAAAATGCATTTTTCCATGGATTATGCGTCCAAAATTACCCGGAAAAGATTTGACCTCCTGGGATCCTTCAAAAATCCCATTTGTAGCCCCATGAGAGCCAAACAGATCCTCACAGTAAAATCGAATCGTTCTGGGACCCCCAAAAATGGATTCTACGTCGAAAATTACTTAAAACGACACCTAACTCGATCCTATAGTCGAAACCCTTCAAAAAAGCCCCCCCCCCCCCCCCCCCCGTAACCCTTTTATAGCCCCACAGAGCCCCACGGGTTTGGGCGATCGGGCTGAAAAACTTTGCGGGCACAACTAGATGCTAAACCGAGTATTTTGTCAAATTTTCAGAATTAAAATAAATCCTCCTGCCTAAAACGGCTCAGACGGGCATTCTGTTTTTGGAATCTAGACCTCTTGAAACGGATAATTTTGAGGCCGATCGGAAATTTCGACCTCCGCCGCGATTACATAGGTGTATTATTCCAAGAATAATAAACCAAAAGTAGAAAAGATCGTCATTTTCAAAATGATGAGGCACCTGTGAACCC
This sequence comes from Pilophorus perplexus, assembly GCA_955831195.1. Classification (NCBI taxonomy): domain Eukaryota; kingdom Metazoa; phylum Arthropoda; class Insecta; order Hemiptera; family Miridae; genus Pilophorus; species Pilophorus perplexus. The sequence goes on from OY037014.1 coordinate 16,953,913, forward strand.
GGAATGTTTATGTTATCACGAAAAAGCAGGGAAAACGTAATATTATTATTAAATCATTTATAAATATTCATATTATTTGTTTTGAAAGAATTATCATGAGTGGAGGCCCAGATTTTTACATCTTGCCTTCTATCTTACTAAGATCTTACTGAACAATCTTAGGCTGCGATTACTTACTATGGATGCAAGTTCTGACGAAAATTTCAAACGGGTTTGAATGCTCTAATGGTACTGCCGACGACGTACGAACGGCTGGTTAGTTCTAACTAAGAACTTTTCGTCAGATACTGAACACACACACACACACACACACACCGAACACACACACACACACACACCCTGAACATCCCACCATATTTTTTTTATTGTCATGATTGCCTGCATTTTTCCTCACTTTCAAGATGTGTGGTTTCACATTGATTTGGGGAGAAGGAATCCTTTTTTATGGGCGTTCGATACCAGTGAAGTATCGAATACTTCCTCTCAGTACATTTTTTTTTATTTGAAATTTTGACAAAATGCTCGGTTTACCATCCGTTGCACCTCCCCCAGCATTCGAGATAATGGCTGCTTGCGAGTCAACGAAAAAGGCCACTCGCCCATTGGAAAGATGAGACAGAGCGAGGCGAACCGCCTCCACCTCTCCGTCAAAATTGCTGGAGAAGAGTCCAACTGGTGCCGAGATCTGAAATTCCGACGAATAAACACCGGCCCCAGCATTACAGTGAGCATCCTGAGCTGAGCCATCGGTGTACACGTGCAGCCACAGTGCCCGGCAGGTTTCTGTCGACCGTTTCTATGGAGAGCCCTGTTTCTATAGAAAAGGCTGTCGTTCCGACAAATCTGCAAGTCCTGCAGAGGCCATCAGGCTCTCAGCTCTTGCTGCAAAAGATTGCTGGGTTATGAGACGCTGGCTCGCTGGAGTGTAGCCCTGCCAGAAAGGGTCTGGGCTTCTCATTACTAGGGATTGCAATCCCGGGATCCCGGTCGATTTTTGCCAATTTGAAATCCCGGGATTCGTAGAGTCAATCCCGGGATCCCGGGGTTCGAGAATTAATTGCACATCGTACGTAAATTGCTCAAGTCTTGTCGGGAAAAATCTTTTAATAACGGACAATAATTCGAAGGCTAAGTGAAAGTGCTCTAAGATGAAAACTGTGAAGTCCCCTGAAGAAAGGATTCGGAAAACTATGAACCAGCCGGTGCCGGTGCCGAAAATACGAAAAGATTTATCGACCACAATTAAAAAAGAAACGAGCCTGTTCAAAAATGGAGGCAGCCGAGGCCACCATTTGGATTTAGTATACAAAATTTGTGGATATTTAATATCTCCTGTTAGGCTGGTCAGCGGACAAAAAAGAGGGCTTAGAACGGAAAAATAGACACGTTCTAATTTGTTTTAAATGTTTTCAGGGACGGTACCAGCTTCGAAACCCTTGTGCTAAATGCTGGATGCCCGAAAAACCGCGAAATTTTCGGATTTTTTTTTTTTTCAGTTCTTGGCTTTTAACTTCAAAAATGTGCGCCCTAACGAAAAAGTCACTGTATACTATTTTCAAGTAGACAAGATTTGCTACCATTTGAGCGCAACGGCAGCTTTCTAGGACCAATGGGCCCCGAGATTAACCCTCTTCAAACATTGACCATTTTCCCCCAAATGTTAGAAATCGTGGTTTTATCCTTCTTCAGTACGGAATATCGGCTATAATATTCATCCCACGAGGAAAGTTATGAGGAATGAAATTGTAGAGCAGTGATTCAGCTTCAATTTAAGCACAACCAGAACACGTAGGACTATCCCACTGACCTCCGTGGAAGCTGAGAGGGCCTTTTGGGTAGCAGGACTATTTTCGACAAAGCTAAGAAGCAAATTAATTGGCTGATCCAACTTTGAGTGCTTTCTAAGATCCAACATTATGATTTCTAAAAGCACATGTTTTGAGTACATGAGTGAAATTTTTCCTTCATGAGAGAAGTAATATTTTATATAATTTACAATTATTGTAAATAAAAGAGTTTTTCGTCGTTTTTAATCAATTTTTTCACGTTCAAACAAAAATCATCAATCCCGGGATTAATCCCGGGATCCCGGGATTGCCTCTGAAAAATCCCGGGATCCCGGGATTCAGAAAAACGTTCGGGATTGCAATCCCTACTCATTACTCGTTCATACAGAGATACGGTTGCTGCTTCCCTACGAACATCCAAGGGCTCAACGCCAGCTTGAAGTTCCATGGCCACAATTGCTGTGGAATTCGGCCCTCCAGTAATCACCCCCAACGTGAATTTTGTTCCCCAACGACACGGTTCTCAAGTGATCCAATGGTACGCGATTGAACTTCAGATTCGATCATTGACCAGGTTTTATCTCATACACAATGTGTATACACATACATGTGACATACATGTCATGTCAACTTGAGATAGAGCCGCCGGAATTGCGTGTTTTGTCACTTTTTAAACATAAAAATTTTTTATTACCTATTGTTATTGTCTGGATGTTCAACTCGAGCTGTGAAAAGGAAAATGACAAAAAACCTTATTAAAGACAGTATCGAACTCCAGACCCGCTGTGTGTGGAACCGGTATTACAACCAGTACACCATCGACGATCCCATCCTTTTTACTTACATTGCTCGTTATTTTTTTTAAATTTTTATTGAAATTTATTGTGTTCTTCTTATAATTACGACTATCGATGCAAGGCTATCAATATTTCGGGGAAATCTATGAAGTTCTGTGTGCCTTGTCATCTTTCGATCATTCAACGATTATCTTCTTCCTCACGAATCGCCGAGAGCGGGAATCGGAGAAAGTTTGAAGGATGTCCAAATTAGATTCGAGCTCCCTAACGATTTCTCGACAGTCGCTTGTAAAGTAAACAAGAAATCTAATCTTGAGATGGAGAAAAAAAACCACCTCGGATCCTCAACAGAGGGAAGATTGCGTAACTAGATTTGTGCCAAGTGTATGGAAGCTCGGAGTGGTGACCAAGGACGGGACGGTTCCTTGCCCCGATCTGCAGAGTGGGGGTTTGGCAAGCCTTGGTCACCAGTTCAGTATCTCCCCGTAGATTTTTTTTTTTTTTTTTTTTTAAGATTGAGAATTTCCTGAAACTACATAGGTAGTATTGACAGACTTAGAATCTGATGACACGGACCCAGGTCCGTTGGGCAGACTGAAACGCGCAAATTCGTATTCGTTGAAACCGCAAACCTAATTCATTTTTGTATTACTCACAATCTTATCTTGAGCCATCAATCGTAACGTATGACATCATCGTTATCTGCTGGCCGAAACTTGTCATCAGAACGACCCAAGGACCGAAACCAGGAAAGTATGGAGAGGGAGCTTCTATAGCTTGTGACATGAATAATGCATAACATTCCGACGTAGCCGCGGAAAAGGAACTTGAAGAGCCGGGTTAAACTACCAGCTCTGCAATAAAATGAAGATAAGTTACGGCGGATAATTCTACAAGATGCCTGAATTTGAGATTAACTGCTAGGAGGGAAATCGAGACTTTATTTAAATTAGTACAATAATCACGCTTATAATGGTAACTATAATAGTTACCATTATAAGCGTATTACTACAATAATTGTAGTCGGGGGTAGGTATCGATCTATCGGAAGTGTCGATATTTCCACAAAAATATTGGTATTTCTCGTTACTCTTGATATATCCATATGAAGAGTCCACTCCAAGAAAGATGAAGGTCACTTTTTGTCGAAAATGAGAAAAACGGTTTTGAAAGTTTCAAGACTCGTGCTTATAGTTTAGAAAATTATTTTTAAACTAGTAGGGCGCGCTAAATTTTCTCTAACTCCCATAGATGCTGTACAACTTTATTATTTTGGCAAAAATTAAATTTTCGGGCGATTTCTGACGATAAATGAATAAAAAAAAACCTCAGAAGTATGCAAAAAAGATGAATGTCAATCAAAAAATCTGCGAAAAAAGCAAAATATCAATCAAATCACAACCAAAAATTGGTAAAATAAGGTTTTGAGTTAGGTATGGATTGAGAACCAGAAAGTGAAGTGAAAAAAAAAGAAGAATATTTTAGGTACTTTTACCTATTTAAGTACTGAAACAACAAATACAATTACTCAAACATTACAATCAATTACAATTGAATTACTCAAACATTGTAAGAAGAATCTCTATTCTATCTAACATTGTAAGAAGAAGAGGCTAGAAACAGGGGTGGTAACATTACGAAACCGACATTAATCTTTCTTGCATTGTCGAGAACTGACTCTCATCTTTTTTGCATTGTAGTCCGAAACTTCCACGTTCGATTTCGGCTGAAAGCATAATCTTTTTTGAGAATTTGAGGTTACCAACAGAAACTACTAAGTAGACCAAGTCTTGGTCTGAAGAACGTATTGCCAACGTAAACTCATTTTCGGAAAAAAGTGACTCATCTTTCTTGGAGTGGACTCTTCATATTAAATATCGAGTAGCTTGTTCCCAAAATGTACCTACGCAAGACCATTTTTGACAAAATCTAGTTGTTACATACCTTCCCAGTGGTTTTGGGACCGAGTTCTTCACAAAAATGTTATCAGGTTGGAGCTAAAAGCCCTGTATCCCCTTGGAAAACGAGGTTGAACGTTAAGTTTTTTGTCGAAAGGTACTGTAATATTATACATGCGTTAATCATTATGCATTATTATACATTAATCAGGAGCATTTCGATTCAGTTTGGGTTCAAAAAGTACTATATACCTATAGTAAGAGTAAGAGTACTATATCCATTTAAGAGTATCACTCAGGTTACAGTATTTTGAGCAATAGGTACTATAATATTATCCATTATCCATTATTTCATAGGATTTCTCATCTTTTCAAACCTTTTTTGAAGGTTTTTCAATTATTTGATTGGCCCGCATTTTTTTAAAGTTTGTATCTAGTATGTTGCCAGCCCTGGTTAAACCTCCAGTGTGGCGTCCATATTCTTGAAATCATCAAAACCTGCATGACATTGCTTCAATAAAGCTGAATATTTAGTGTTTTTTTTTTTTTTTTTCTTCTTTTCAACTGAATATAAAGTGTGGAGTGGCCAGAAACTGACGAATTGAAAGAAAAACTATTTTACTATGGAAAAAAGTGCGGGATGCAGGAGGAAGAGGGCGACAGCTGTCTACAACAGCTTGAGAATGTCGACGATCTCTTTTCCGAGCTAAGCCTTGGATCGCGGCTTTTCTTTCGGTGACTCCGACGAATCTTCAATGAGATGAATAATTCATTATCAATTCATATTAATTATTATTATTTTATAGGAATTATTTATATACCTAATATACAATTTATACAATTTATTTATACAACAACTCATCTCTTAAATAATATTTAATATTATTTAAGAGATGAGTTGTTATTATTAATTATTGTTTTACTTATAGCTTTACGTTCAGATATCTTTTTGCAAAAATGACTTTATAATATAGTCATTTATCGTTTAGAAATCATTCTACAATACTATTTCATATTGATGATGCCTAAACGATCTTAAAAATCCGTTTTTTCGAGGTTGCACATCTGTCCAAACATAGTACAGAAATGTTTTTTTCTAATTAAAAAAAAGAAGTTTTCTTGACACAGAATTAATTTTTGTACAATTAACCTATATAAAAGAATAATTAACCCTTATAGCGTTTGTTTAGGTTTGCAGCGGTGAATCAATAGTAAAATATAAGTTGATTGAACTGGTGGATTTTAAAGCAATTTGAACATCCTTTCTCGAAAACCATTACGGCTCCTTTCTCGTGCTAGAGTCACCTGACATAGCCGCCTCCCCGCCGTTGCCATGACGACGACGCCCCGTCAACCCATTCGATTTGTCGATCCGAAAGCTCAATCTGCAAACATCAGGTGGAACATCAACATCAGGTTGGTACCTGAAGGAAAAGGGGGTCAAGCAATGAACGCCGGGTAACGGCTGGAAAAGGCCGTAAGATGGGGTGATTGGAGGGGAAGTGTTGTACGCGAGTTGAAAGAATAACAGCCAACCCCCCTTCGGCCAATCTTGGAGAAAATATCGCCTGTAAACGGGCTAGAAAAAAGAAGAAAAAACTATCTCGAGAACTCCGACGGAGCAATCTTCGTCATTTTAGCGTTCAAACGTTGCGACACTCGTCGAAGAAGCCCAAAAAAAGCTTCCGCGTGGACTTGGTGTTGATTTTTGAAATCATTCGTAGTGAATTCAACGCGCCGTCGTTAGTGGATCGCGTAAGTCGTAACGTCACAACCGTCGGTGGGGCCATGTTTATAACCTTCCTGTAACCAACCTGAAGTTAAAAAAAAAAAAAAAAAAAAACAATGCCAAGTCGACATGGCATCTTTTGGTTTCCATTTCTATGGCGGGCTCCACATATTAATTTAAGACTGAAACCACTACTTTAGTAGTCTGGCTGCCCATACGAAGACATTAAAAATAATTCTCTTCTTACAAATTGGCCCTTATCGATTTGATGGATGAAAAAAGCTGTAAAAATCAGAAAGCCGATAAAAACAGCACGTTTCCCCACGTGTCCCCGCGGAGATTACTTTTCTATGTTCACTTGGGACCCCAGAGTGTGATTCTAGAGTCAAATCGTTCGCAAGTGTGAGCTTCCTCAATACTTGTCACTTTTGGTATCGATGTGCTACGGCAAAAACGCGCTTTGGCATGAATAAACGATGAACTTGTTTCTGGACTCCTTTTTTTATCGATAGAATTTTCGGTGTCATTTTTAAGCACAAATGACACCGAAAATTGGTTAAAACAGAAATTGCAAGTTCGTACGAATTTATCGAAAAATAACAATTTTCCGCGGAAACAGCGATTACCTCTCGACAATTTATTGGTCTACAATTTCGCCATGTTGTTAAGTTGGCCACAATTAAAAACTAAAAACTAAAAAATTAAAAACTGAAGGATTGGTCTCTGAGGTTAAACCCACAGTCTACACTACCTACTAATTAAACTACTGGATTAAACCACAGTGGAGATTAAACGTGACACCATGGCCGTTGTTTTGATTCGTTCTTGGGTTAAGGTGAAAAACTTTTTATTTTTATTTAAATTAGTTTTAAAAACGTCTTCTGTTTATTGGAACGTTTATTTGTTAGTCGTAGAATCCATTTTTGGGGGTCCCAGAGCCATCTCATTCGGGGATCTACGGGTTTTTCGTGGGGATGCAAAATTTGTAGCCTCATGAAAGCCCCATGGATCATCCATCATCTGGAAGTTATGAACTAACGCTCATCTCTTCCAGATGACAACTTGACAAGCCGAGCAACAAAATAGAGTGAGAAGGTTATGAGAGAGGTTTCAACTGGGTAGGGTTATCAAAGTCGACAGCTCCCAACCAAACTCATTCGAGCTGTCGTTTTCCGTCCGTCAGCAGTTGAACTGCTGTCAACCTACACATCGACCTGAAACAGCCGGCAACGGTGACTTTTCGCCGGCTGAGCGATCTGGTACAGCAGTTATGTCAACTGCGCCTGCCTCTGTTGATTTCTGTTAACAGTCCTTCAAACCTGGAAAAACCTAATATCTTCGCTAACATCATTTCGAGAGATTTTATTTGCACGAGTTAGTAATGAGGGATGTCTCCTGGTTGCAGAGGTAGTCGTTTTGATTCCTTCTCGATGTTGTGTAGCTTCGAGAGCCTCGTTATATGATATTACTTTCCTAATGACCGACCGCGTTTGGTATCAAATTGTCCCATTAGTCATAAGCCTCCCACCCTTTATCGGAAACCATTATCGGAGCTTGTCACAGTATATTTTTCAAGGGAAATGGAATACGGGATACATTCCGGGCTTGATGACTCAGTTGTGGATTGAAATTTGACGAGACTTGCTAATGATTAGTTTTGGTTGTTCTAGGATGAGGTGCTGGCTATCACGGAGAAGGTCGTCATCCGAGTGGAGGATCTCTTGACGTGGATAACCCATGCGACGGATTGGAATTGGGGGTTGGGGGCTGTCTGGGAGCAGGACTGCCCTCAACCGGAAATCTCTACCGTCAACAATATCAAGATCGACATGGAAGACGTCAACAAGGAGAAACAAAACCTTGGTGAGTTCTGAGCAGAATAAGAGGCGTCGCCCGCTGTCCAGGGCACTTTCACTAAATAATGGAATTTATTTAACAGTCTGGTACTGTGATAGAGTAGGCGCGATACGGCGGGTGGGCCCGAACTGTTTTCAGCCCAATCGCCTCCCTCCGGGGTGCTGTTGGGGGCTACAGGAGGGCGTTTTAGTGGATTGTGGGGGAGGAGTCAAGTTGGGTGTCGTTTTCTATCTAATTTTGCCCACAGAATCGACGAATGGAAATCCTAGGCCTTTTTGACCTCACTGTGGGGCTGTAAAGGGCTACTGTAGCCCTTTACAGGGGGGCGTTTTGGAGGATGTTTGCTAGGAAGTAGAGTGACGTGTCGTATTCGAAGTAATTTTGGACAAGGAATCAAATTATTGAGGTGTCAAACCTGTCTGATTCCACTGTGGGGCTCTTTGAGGCCTTCAAGGGGCTACGAATAGGGTTTTTGGCGGGTTTTCACCTCGCAGTCGAGTGAGGTGTCGTTTTTAAGTAATTTTGGCCAAATAATATACAGCGGGTCTCAAATCTGTCAGGCACAACCGTGGGGCTTTTTGGGGCTTGTTATGCGCAAATAACACCGAGATTACGTGGAGGAAAATTGATCAAAAATAGTTCTTATGTTTTTGGCTGGATGTGAACTCACGTGGGGGATCATAGACGTAATTTTGATTAAAGCAAAGGAGCCTTTTTGAAGTGTTAAAATGGGGATCCGTTCTTTTTGATGGAAAGAAGTTATTTGAATTGACTTTGAACTGACGCTGAACTTGGACGCATCCGTTCGTATTAGAATAATTCTAAATTTTGCAACTTCATATTTCAAGTATAATTATTATACTTGGAATATGAAGTTGCAAAATTTAATAGGGATCCGTGAACTCGCAAGGAGGATCCGTATCCGTATCCGGTTTTCCTGGTAATTTTGGACGAGGAATCGATTTAAGGGAGTCCCCGGTCTGTGCTTCCCAACTTGAGGCTCTTTGGGGCTATAAAAAGGCGACATATGGGGGTTTATGATGTGCTTTGGCCATGTAGTCAAGTTAGGTGTCATTTTTGTAGTAATTTTGGACGAGAAATCGATAAATCCTTTATTTTTAAGGAAGTTCCCAATATATCCAACCCTAACGTGGGGCTCTTTGGGGCTATAAAATGGCTACAGTTGGGTTTTTTGAAGTCCTTTGGCCAGGGAGTCAAGTAGTGTTTCGTTTTCAAAATAATTTTGGAAGAGAAATCGATTCAAAGGAGTCCCCGATCTGTCTAACCTCAACGTGCACCATGCTGCTCTATGGGGTTATAAAAGGGCTAGAGATGGGGATTTTGAAGCGCTTTGGCCAGGGAGTCAAGTTAGGTGTCGTTTTCGTAGTAATTTTGGTCTAGGAATCGATTTAAGGCAGTCTCCAATATATCCGACCCCAACATGGGGCTATGGGGTTATAAAAGGGCTACAGAAGGGACTTTTGAAGTGCTTTGGTGCTTTTGTACTGGCGACTTGAAAGAATCGGCCAACTCGTAATTTTATCGTCCAGTAAATAATATTTATGACCTATCAAGCTGGTGTATTGGCCTTTTGTTCTTGAAAACCGTCCGTTTATAAAAAGAAAACCCTCGCAACGTTGATTCTCTGTTTGAATTCGGTACCGACAGAAATGGATTTGGGAGGTGGAGCGTTCAGGTGTCTAGTCATTAATGAGGAGCGTCCCGGCAACGCTCTTGGGGAAGCTACAGATCAATAATGCTGATACAACGTCCTAGCCGTATAAAATGAACTCATTCAAACTCCCAAAACGTTTGTCAAGTTTGTGGAGGTCAAATTTGGAATGGATAAGGAATGTAGCCACAAAACATGATTTGCCGCTCATTAACTCTTAACTGTTTTGCAGGTGTCAAACACTGGGAGAGTCAAACCGGAGTGGTCGTCCTCAGTTATCCCAAATACTGCCGGTACAGAGGGATTGCCCGGAGGCTCGAAGGTGTCGCCAACACTTGGTTGAAAACGGCGCTGGTCGTCGCCCTCGGAGGTTTCACCGCTCCCTTCAAAAACACCAAAGTCCTCTTCTGCAAAGACACCTTCGACTACCCGGAGCTGGAAGGGCACGAACTGCTGTGCAACCATCTCGGTAAGTATTGACTCGTCGGCGTCTCCCACCAGAGCGCATCGCTTTTAATGTGTATTTTATTTTATGGTAACTTCCACTAAAGCTTTGGCAATTTTTCAGCGCCGAAACTCAAGGGTCGTCCAAGGAAAAGGAAAAAGGCCAGCGCCTCGCCCGAAGGGTCGGAATCCGAAAGCGAGAGCTCCCATTCGACCAGCTCCACCAATTCCAAGGTACCAAATTTTCAACCAGATAAACAAATTCTGAAAATTTGCTGTATCTTTCACCCAAGTCTCAAAGTTTATGACACGCTGAGTGATGCCCTGCTGAGCCCAAAAGGCTTCTAAATATGCTGAAGACAGTCAAAGCACCTTTGGTGCCTCTATAGTTTGGGCAATTATGGCAGTGAAGCTGCCGATGGCCCTGTTAAGGAGGTTTCAGCACATCTCCCTATAGGTGTTGATCCAGCCCGGTTGAAGCCTCCCCTGTCAAAGGCTGGCGAGGCTATTCATCAGAATCGCCAAATCAAGAGCGAGAAGGATGCTCAATTTGGAGAGGAGTTGTATGCAAATTGTTGGTCTTCCAACGGGCCTCTGCTCATTAAGCGTATGCGCTGAAGACAAACCATTCCAGAACCTCCACGCAGTGAAACCCTTCTGCTTCAGGGTAGGAGATGGAGGGGTTGTTCCCTTTCAGTCGTCTCTTGCGACAGGGTGTCGGCCAGGGAAATTATAGGTCACTGGGCCTGTAGCCCCTGCTGACCACCTCAATCACACCCCTCGGGAACCGCAGTGGCTCCCTCAACCAATAAATAACGTTCCAATGCCATTTCCTCCATCCGGTCAAACAAATTTGTCAATAACACTCTTTTCGTTGCAGTCCAAAGCCATCACACCGCCGCCACCAACCAAAATCAACCTGGTCAAACCGCGGTTGAGGTGCACCGCACTCGCCGTCTCCAACAACAGGCCAATCCGAGGTCCCGGCCCGGACGAAAGGAACTTCCTCATCAACCTCCACGAGTTCATGAGAGAACGGAAAACCCCTATTGGAAAAATCCCTGTCGTCGGCTTCAAGGAAGGTGCGAAATTTAACTTTATTGATTTTTTTTCATGCGACTAACGTTCATTTTTAAAAAAATTATTATTTTTCGTTAATATATTATTTTTAAGGTAGGTAGACCTTAGGTACACCTGTGTATATTTTCTTTTTGATTTTTTGAGGATTTTTTTATTACCTAAGTATGTCAATTGATGAATTTTTTTTCAAATATTTTTAGTTTTTTTTTAAAATTATTTTTTATTTTTTAATTGCTACCTATTTTTATTTTTAATTATTATTTATTTATTTTAAAATTATTATTGTGTATTATTATTATTTCAATGCAACTAACTTGAATTTTTATTGCAGTTAATCTGTACAAGTTGTACCGTAAAGTGAAGGAGCTTGGGGGTTATGACGTTGTGACGTCGAGCAAGCTTTGGAAGTTTGTGTATGAAGTGATGGGCGGCGAACCGACGTGCACCAGTGCTGCCACATTATCTAGAAGGCATTACGAAAAGTGAGTACAGTGTTGCCAGATTGGGAAGATTTGGGAGTGGTTTGTATAATGGTTGAATGGTTGTAGGTTGCTGCTGCCGTATGAGAAGCACACGAGTTCGACTAAGTTCAAGCACAAGCCGACGCTTTCTTTGCCGCCGGTTCCACTTCCTCATGACAGGGTGAGTAGTAAGCGTTAGCAGAGTTTGCAGGATGCTAGCAAGAGTGGTTTATGTAGTGGCCGTAAGGAGGAGCAGCAGAGCCAGAACCGCGTCTGCCATGGTTTTGTCAAAGACTCTAGGACCTTGAATTGATCTCAGGCTAAAAACCAAACGTCCGTGCGGAGCCTCCGACCCGTCAAACAGGAGAAGGGCGAAAAGGAGAACATTCCCCAACGTCGCCCTCGGTCGGCGACGAGCAGCCCGCCCGAAGACAAGAGGGACGACCCGGCCGACAAACCCGCCAAACCCAAACCGGCCCTGGTGGACAAACCGGTCAAACCTCCTCCACCCGAGAAGCCCAAACCCGCTCCGGCAGCTTCTGAAAAGCCTAAACCCGCCCCAACCGACAAGCCGGTCAAAGTGAGTCGACAAGGTGGAACGTTAGAAGGACTTGCACGGCTGCTGTCATGTCATTTCATTTTCCACGGCTCAAATCACCATCCTACCTCCGCAAAGAATCACCCGGAGGATCATTTCATGTACCATACGCCTCCCTCATCATCGATGGATCATCTGCACGCCATATTTGTTCATCATGCATTTTACTGTATTATTGTTGTCTGTGATCGTCCTGTTTCTGTAGAGAAACATCCATCATGTAACCTGTGCATGAGCATGAACGTTCATACCACACTAACCATTAGAATGGCAACAATGGATCGTATTCATCATTAGAAGGAAATTGAACTGTCCGCCTTATAGTCCTCTGCGTTTTTTGGGTCGCTGAATCCTAATTTCAGTTTTGCAGGGATATAAGATGACTTTTTTTTTTTTTTTTTTTTTTTTTTGGAAATCCAAATTTGAATTTGGATTCAGTGTGAAAAAATTTGAAGGAAAACTATACTATACGATATAAGAGGAAAATCCAGCCAACCCCCAACCTTACCCATCTGGCCTCAGATCACTTCTACTCACTTTTCCAGTTCTTATTGCTCCCACTAGGGTTGGCCCACTTTACCCTGGCAGTTGAAAACAAACTTGGCTCAATTTGCATAGTAGGAAGGGTGCTGTCACTAATTGTTTGGCCCACCAATCGCCAAATCAAGCTCCTCCCTGAAGCAGGGATGGCCCTTGGTCCTCCTTTTGAACCAAAGGTGTCTAGTAGAGTTAGGTAAGTTTTAAGAGAGTCAGTTCAAAGAGCCGAATATTTTAAAAGAATCGTCTGAATCGAGTCACGGCTTTCAAAAGAATCGATTTTTAAAAATAAGTGATGTGCTTTTCAACACACTGAAGTGAATATCTCAAGAGTTGGTGATAAAAAAGATTCGATTAAATGTAGACGAATAGGTGCTTGTTAACGAACTTAATCGGATGAATCCAATACTCGGAAAGAGTAAAATCCCATCCCTAGAGCCCAGTTTGAGTTGAATGGGAGCCTCTCCTCCATTTCCCGAACGTGGCATATAATAATGTTATGGTTATGAAGTGTGGCGAGGGGTGAAGAGAATATATGAGAAAATATGGCTCTGTAGTTCTACACTTGGGCGTCTTTGATGAATACGTCCCCAGACTGGCACTCCAGGAACATGCGTGAATTTGTATCGTTCGTCGTATTGGCCTCTTCTTAATTCTTTTATTACTAGGGTGTCTCTTAACATTTACTACATGCAGAACTAACTCTGACAATTGTTTTCCTTGTAGAACTCGGCTCAGCCCGGTCTGGGTCCCATGCTGAAGAAGCAGAAGCTGGAAATCCTCAAGGAAGGCGGGTTGGAAGTGACTCCCGTCGGCTCCAACGCCACCGCCGGCGCCAGCAGCAGCAACCCCGTTGTCAACGGGCCCCTTCCGTCCCGGCAGTCGTTGCCCCCCGCGCGGCAATCCCTTCCGGCCAAACTCCCTCCGACCAACGGACGGCATCAGGAGTACAAACCCAACGGAGCCGACAAGATGTCCATAACGGTGACGCCGGACATTTCTCATTTGTTGTGCCCGCCGGGGCCTTCGAAGAGGGCCGTTTATCCCAACCCGAAGGAGGTTAGTGGTTCACTTTTCTGCGTTGGAGCCAAAATTGTGATGCTCATGTAGGATTGCCATACGTCCTCATTTTAACCCCTGAAGGGCCTCGATTTTTTTATTCGGCTCCAGCGTCCAACGTCAATTGAAAAAAAAAAAAAAACCATTTTTGAATCACACGAAGACGGTGGTATAGCCATAAAGCTAGTTAGAAGTCCTACAGCCAATTTTAGAGCCATAAAACTAGTTCAAAAGCTGACAGAGCAAGATGCAAAGCCATAAAACTGGTTTGAATTCCTAAAGAGTCGGTTCCAGAGCCTCATAACTAGTTTCAAGTTTTATAAAGCGGGTTGAAGTACTTTAAAAGTGGTTTCAAGTCCTTTAGAGCTGCCTGGAGAGCAAAACAACTATTGAGTCCCATAGAGCCAGTTGCAGAGCCTCCCAATCAGTTTGAGGTCTCATAGATCCGGTTTCAGAGCCTCATAACCAATTTTAAGTCTTACAGAGCTGGATGCAGAGCCTCATAACTAGTTTGAAGTCTTGTAGAGCTGGATCCAGTGCCATAAATCTGGTTTAAAGTCCTCCAGAGCTGCTTGCAGGGCCATACAACTGGTATACAAACCTCTAGAACCTGTTGCAGAGCTAAAAAACCAGTTTGAAGTCTTATAGAGCAGGTTGGTTTGCTATAAAATCAGGTTGAAAAGACTGGTAAAGGAGATTCATAACAGACTGAAGGGCTATAAAGAGCCACCGTGTAGGTTTACAAAGCCTAATCTAGTTTTCAAGTGTTTTCCGCATAATTTTCAATAAAAAGGGGGAGGTATGTTATGATGTCCTGCTTCTATCAAACTGAATCCTTCAACGGTATCCTCATTGCAAATAACTCTTGCAGATGTTCACCCCTCAGATGCAATCTCAGCAGTCAAAACGGTCGAGCCTTCCGGAAGTTCTGGACCTTCGGACGAAGCCGCGGTTGAACATTGGGTCGAATCTGGAAATCACTTTGGTCCCGCCGAGACCGAGGCCGGCACCGGCGCCGGCGCACCAGCCAGCCGCTTCGCCGGTTCCGCTGCTTGTCAACAGGAAGAAGAATCACCACCACCAACAGCCGCAGCAACATCACCAATTCAAGGTAGTGTGGTGTGGTTCAGTGTTTGGTGTGAATGTGTCGTTGGGCGATACAATTTTCATTTTCTTGTTTTCAGGGTCTACCAACCGCCACGCCAAAACAGGGCGTCCCCTACCACCAACCCTACCCCGGCAGTTACAAACCCTTCGTTCCCGTCGTCGACCCCCTTTTCTTCTCCGGCCTCTACAACGCTGCAGCTGGCCTCCCGTCGGGTTTCCCTCCCACGGCTGCCAACCCCCGGGGAGCCGCCACCGACCAACTCGCCTTTTACAAAGAACTCCTCAAACACCAGTTCCCGTCGTTGATGAGGGACGGCAGCACGTCTATCACCCTCGTCGGACAAACCCCGACGTCCAAGTGACCCTCGGAGTAAACTTTTACACGCGGCACAAATTTGTCGGAGTAACGCGAAAACTCGCCCTATGATCATCTCTGTGTACATAATCGATGACCCAATCACCGGCTGGCTGGCTACACTCACCCTTTTCTATCAATTTAATTTTTATAATTTAAGTGTGCGTCAACATTTTGCAAATAAAAAACGTTCAACTTTCTGAAAATTCGAAGTTTGTCGAATCAAATCTGTAAACCAGTAAAAACGATTTCAGTATCAGTGACGGCACAGAAGGGGTCCAGTGTTGCCACCGGGATTTCACGAAAGTTTCGAAGGGGGGTCAAGTTTCGCTTACTCCCACACCGGTTGTCGGCCCGGAAAACTTCCCAACGCCAATAGGTCAATTTTCGAATTTTAGTTACCACATTTTTTTTTGCTTCAAGGACGATTGAAAAACGTCCTTTTCCGTTGTCCACCTTGGACGCGCGTTTTTTTTTTTTTTTTTTTTTTTTTTTTTCTTTTCATTTCGACATGCTGCACATCACCTTATTCCGTTTTTGTATTTGAAAAAAAAATTTTTTTCACTTTTGTGTAATGATCTCTCGCCAACAAATGAAAAGTTATATACAACTTTAACTAAAACTATATCGACTTCTCCAGATTATTTTTGTATATAGAAAAAGTAGACTTAGCGTAGAACGTAAATGTATAGTTTTTAAACGGCCGTTCTCTTTTTTTTTTTGTACAAATTATTTTTTATCGGTAGTACATCATAGTTTTTTATTGTTATTTGGAGCGTTATAGTTGGCGACACTCTTCCGCTGTGCAATTTTTCGTAACACCCCCCGCGGAACGCCGCTATTACGTTTTACAGCTTTTTTTCACGAATCGCGTGAAAACTGACATAGGTAACGCGTTATGGATATTTAGCGTAAATATACGTGATACGGAATAATTGTTGTTCGTGTTGAATGTCGAAAAATTTGTTGAACAAAGAAAATATATATAGCTGTGAATTTTTATGGGACGATTGCGAAGAGCACTTCAAGACTGGCACAGAGAAGTTATGCGATTTTGTTTCCACGACACAAAAAATGTGGATAGTTTTGTTTAATTAATTATTCCACGTTTATTTATTTTTTTAATTTTTTTCTAATAAGATTTTTTTGTGGTTGTAAATATTTGTCAATTTAGTGATTTGATACTGATTCGCCTTTTTTAATATAGATTTTTATTTCTTAAATGAATCCCATCTCAATTCTGTGGTAATCCTAAAATAGATTTTTGTTTAAATTTAATTTTTTGTTAAATTTTTAACTATTTTATTTATTTATTTTTAAATTTTAATTTAATTTTTTTTAAATTGATTTTTATATTCTCACGTGAATCACCATCTAAATTCCGTGTAAATCCAGAAATGTTTTAATTTTTTAATTAAATTTTTTAAATTATTTTCATTTTATTTATTTTTATTACTTAAATAAAATTGAAAGCCACAATATCGATGGAGTGAGTTGATGGTAAAGAGTGTACCTGTAGATATTGCTAAAATCCTTTTGCTCTTTTGTAAATACAATCCCACACAAATAACGCTGTAAACTCAAATGTGTTTGTGTATTAAGAAAAATTGTTTAAAAAATTAAAAAACTATAAAAAAAACTATACAATAAAAAAAATTGTGAATGGAAAAAAATTATAGCATAAGGTTAGTTTATATTGACTATTGATGGTTAAAGTATATTATATTATAAAACAAATTAGGTAGCTTTGCGTTAGACGTTTGTTCGAAGTAGGTTGCTCGTAGTTAGGAGAATTGTGTCCACAGACGGCTTGTTCCCCCCAATTTTGTGCCCCTCGTACGAAATGGTTTTTTTTCTCTCGGTCAAACGCGTTTAAAGCAAACCGTTTTGGTTGTTTTGTTAATTGCAATTTTTTTTTAAAAGGAAAATTTGTTCGATCGTGTTGATCGCTAGTCCGTATGAAGCTCCCATTCATCTGTGTAAATGGCTTTGTCGTAAATAGAAGAATAAATAATGGAATTCTGTGAGAGGGTTGTAGTTTTTAAGTGTCGAATCCTGAAAAAAAAAAATCACGTGTTAGGCGAGCGAAGCGTGCCCTCCCTGTTCACTAGTAGTTTTGATGAACGTTGATCCGTTCCAATGAAACCCCCGACAGTTAGATATTTCATGTTCGCGACTCACCTACATCTAACAGACAAGACAGGCTCTTTGGCCATTTAAAATTGACGGCCTTCTTTTTCGGACTGTTGTCCAGCTAGATTCGCAATCCGTCCCACTGTGCGACGGTTTGAGTCAGTCGAGTGAGCGATCCCTTTCGATTACGGATGTCTCCCATTGTGCTTCCAGTTGGCCCAATGCCATTACTTTAGCTCCCAAGGGTTGGCCCAAACTTAAACCGCTCGGTCAGACAGTTCAAAAACACTCCGTCATTGGAATATTTCTTATTTTCTATTTACAATCCAGCGGAAACATTCAGTCGTCAAGTTGAAGCAACCCTGCGACGCCCCGGTTGATCCAGTGTTTCTCCGGATAGTCGCTCGTCAGCTCCAAATACATGACGTAGTTGGTCGAATGGCCGGTCGTAGCGAGGACCCCCCGTCGGGCCGAAGTTCGATACAGAGGGCAGTTGTAGATGGGCTTCTTTTTGAAATTTTTCTAAAAACACGTCCGTCATGAGTAGATTAACAACGTCGACACCTCAGAAATAACCCGAGCACTTACTTTGACGTCGGGTATGAAATAGATGATGGGCAGAGCGTCGAAGAGGACTTTCGAGTGAGATTCTTCCATTCGTTTTGTGGTCCGGTCCCACCTCGCTCCTTCGAGAAACATCCCCTAAAAAAATATCAATCTTAAAGTTTCCTGTTGTGTCAGCCACACTCAAAACTTGACGGCATTAACGTACCACAACAAAAACACTGAAAACCTTCTCATCAAATTGCTGCGTGTAATCATAAAAGAAGTCGCTTAAGATAACAAAAACACAATTGCCAACAACAACACCATTTTGATGTCTCAAATGTCAGACCTTAGTGAAAGCGCCGAAATCCACAGGCTCCGGTTCCGGTCCGGTGAATTCGAAAGGGGTCACCTCAAATTGGAAACCCAGCTGGTCGATGGAGATTTTCTTCAGGCGGGAAAAATTCTGGAGGACCCCCGAAATGAATGACTGCGTGAAGTAGAAGCCTGACAACCAGAAGACGCGGGGGATCCCTTCGTCGATCCAAGTCTGGAGGAACTTCAACCTGAATGGAGAACAGAGGTGGAAAAATTCGGTGTGATCGGGCGATTGTTAGGCGGGTCAATCTTACCCTCGCCCATCACCCTCGTATGTAAAATGGGTCAACCAATTAGTGACAGCACCCTCCCTACTATGTAAAGTGATCCAAGTTCGTTCTCACCTGCCACAGTAAAGTGGGCCAACCCTATTGGGCGCAATAAGAACTCAAAAAGCGAGTAGAAGTGGTCTGAGGCCAGGTGGAATACGGTCGGGGGTTGGCTGGCTTTAGCTGGCATTCTACTATATTGGCGCTGCAGCCCGAGGAGGAGAATCAACAGACAAATTTCACATTTTTCCGACTTGGAGAAGTACCTTAGAATACAGATTCTATATTTCAAGGTAGTTCTACAAGTCGGACAAATTTGAAATTCTTCTTGAACCCCTTACACCCGCCCACCGCTCCAACGAAAACAACTGCCCTCGCCGCACCAAGGCAAGCAACAGTGACGCCCAGTGGTAGGGAAGGCTTGAGCAGCTCACCGAGGGATAGGATCCTGTCTCTGATAAGAAGTTAAATCAGGACCTTCACCTGTCTTCCCACGGGTCACTGGCCACTGAACCGGGATTGTCGAAAGCGTTCCATTAGACAATGGACAAATAAAGTCATTAAAGATACACTCTGAGGTAGCGGTGTCGGGTGTTGGGAGGCTTTAGCCAGCAGGAGATGGCCCCCTCTATTTTCTCCTTCTATTTTCTCAGAGAACTCTAAACGAACTGTTCGAGCCGCATGGAGTTTGAAAACTCCTTCCCTTTCAACCTTCTTATCATGTAAATTGAGGAAGACAACGTGGACAAGGGGCGGTTCACTGTTGCTCCAGGGAAAGTCTCCCCTACCCTACTGTCTTCATGAATGGAAGACAGTCTGTACCTCCTACCAGTAGGGATATAGACAGGCGGTAATCAATCCAGCCAGCCGTGGTAGCCTGCTGAAAGCCCCACAGGCAGCTAGCAGCAGGCAGCAGGGCAGGTAGCAGCTTCCATTAAACAAAAAAAAAGTTATAAAATAACTCACCTAAGTAAGAGATCGTTAATGTAACTGCCCATAGGTTTGAGGGACGGGTATGATCTGGCGGCCCACATGAGCGGAACACGACCGACCAACATGCTCGAGTAGACTTCTTCCAAGTCTTTGGACATCACCACCAGCCCTTTGACTGCCTTCTGGACCTGCTTGAGGGACGACACTATGGCGGACGACAGCCGGTTGAACCTGATCAACTCCTGGAAAAAAAAAAAAAAAAAATCAATGAGGACGCGACAAGACCTGATGGGATCCACCTGCCGACACTCACCTGCCTCAAGACTGTATTCATGCTCTGTTCGTACGACGTCGGGTACTTTTCTTCGACCTCTTCGATGTCAAATGGGGGAGGGATTTTGTTCAAAATGTCTTCGGCAACTTCTTCGATCATCGCGTCCGAATCTCCGCCGCCGGCGCCTTCGCCGATGTGCGTCTGAGTCAGCAACACGCTGTTCAACAGCTGAAAACCGGAAACAACCGCTAACACGACTCCTCACAAATCTCACCGCACGACGCGATTTCACGTACAGCTTGAGTTTCTTTATTGTCTTTGGTGATATCCGCGTTCTCGTGGAGACCGAAAACCTCTGGCATCGGCGCCAACGGGAGCTGCGAAATGTACGTCAGGATCCCATCGTAAGAAGTGTCCGAAGGCACAAAGTAAGTCCCACTCGGCGAAAACGGATAGCTGCAACGAACGTACAAAAATGAGGCCCTCAATAGTTCCAGCTCTGCACCAATTGACACTCACTTATCCTGAGAGATGACAGTCGAGTTGTAGAACGTGGAGAGTATCGAGTTGAGAAGCCGACGGTCCTTGTCGTCTGTCACTCGTCCGCCATAGTTGCACTCGCCCGTCAGATACGTCAGCGCTTCAAACGGCACTTCTTCGTACTCGTTCAAGAACATCTATTGGTATAAGAGCGGAGGTTACAGGAGGGGATTTAGTAGGGTTTGGGCCAGGAAGTCATGATGGGTATCGTTTTCGAGAGTATTTTGGACGAAAAATCGATAGATGGAGGTGCCAGATCTTTCTGACAGCACTAGTGGCACTGGTTTTAACGGGCTACAGGTAGGTTTTTGAAGGGCTTTAGCCAGGGGAGTCGAGTTTGGTGTAGTTTTCGAAGTATTTTCTTTCCCCGATCATTGGTGATGCCTGTAGGACCACAATATCTAAAAATAATCCATTGGTTTACTTGTAACTGCTGGACGCTGATTCGCAAATCCGAGTCATTGAATTCGTACGGGATGTTCCAACCGAGCGGGCCGAACTTCCGCCTTTCTTGGACGATAGCGTGGAAGAAACAGAGGGAGAAGAGGAGAGTCTCCCACTTTTTGGGGAAGTGGCTGTTCTCGTAGAACTTCGGATCGGATATCGGGTCGCCCAAGTAGGACCGAGTCAGATTCGCCTTCAGCCCTTTGGGCGCTTCATTAGTCATTTTCACACCTAAAAAAGAAAAAGAGAAAAATATACAAATCGAATGGCACCACTGAAAGTTCGAAATGGTTGAAGGTTACCGTTTTGTAGAATCGACACTGGGAAAGCTGTGGACGGGTAGCTCGTCAACCAGAGGCGGAAACCGTTGTGGGTGGATCCAGGAACGATAACTTCCGAGCATATTTTGTCCAGCTGCTTCATCCAACTTTCGGCCAAATGGCAATTCTGGAGGACAACCCATTCCCCGGTCTTGATGCCGTTTTGGATGAGGTTGGCGGCAATCGGGCCCTGAGGAAGGAAATCGAGATTGTCATTTGTCGTTCGACAGAGTAGAGATATTAATCGATTTTTGAGAGCTCATCCTGTGATCTGACCTACCTGGCCTTGACCGAGTGAGATGGTCGCCAATGTTGACCGGTTGATTTCCATGTCGTCAGCAAACTTCATGAGGTTCGCCATAGGATCGGCACCAGCGGACAGGACGAACACCAAAGGCGAACAACAGTTGGAGTCGGCGTAGGCTTCGGCTAAGTTGAACGGCGGCGGGTCGACGAATTGCTTGCCTAACCTTCTTCGAATGAAAATCTGAAACATAACGTCAACTGTGTTGTTGCCAAATGACCACACTCATCAACTGGTGAAACCACTTACGACAACTGCCGGAACCAGCTTGTCAGGCCTGATGCATCTCAACATGATGAGCCACGGTAAGTTCTGGACTGGGCCGAAGGGAGCGGGTGGCGTGTGGTTGACCGGGTCTGGATCATCGTACAGAGCCTTCCAATCTGGCGCCATTCGCTCGAGCGAATCTTTGAATTCGTTCATCCTGCAACGACACCCCGTGTACTTCAGATAGTACCCCCACCTACCGACACACAACTAACCCTTGCAGCTTGCTGGCCCGAACCACCTCCGACCAAGATTTATCCGACAGCCACGGCGAGCCAGGATTCGGATAGGGGTTTTCCAAGGCGACGCCACCGGTGAGCAAAAACGTCACGTGCTCATCTTCGACTTCTTTCTGCAAACAAACAACGTCAAATCACCCAACAACTGCAACTCCATAAATCAGTTTCACTTACCCTCGACCGCTCAATCCCGAGAGTCAACACGAACGAGAAAGTGAGTTTGTCCTTTTCAAACAGCGACCGGCACACGTTTTTGTAGATGCTGATCGTAAAATAGTCGTTGAGGTTGCGGAGACGGTGGTCGAGGATTTCGCTTTTTTCGCTATTCGTAATAGCCTGAAATTATCAACGACCTAATCAGCGAAATTCAACAAAAGGAACAACTTTCAGGGTATATCCCCACCATCAATTTCGCGGCGGGCAGACTGCGCCCTTTCGAGATGGGGATCAATGCGGGGGAGGAAAAAAAACACATTTTCGCAAGTAGGGCAACATGGGGCACCCTGAAGCTCACTCTTCTGTGACTAAAATCCGCGTAGGTATTTCTGGTCCCCAAAGGATGCATTGACTGGCAACGCACCAAAATTACCAGACTTACCAGACCTCCATACAGTGTGGGGGAAATATAAAAATAATGAAATAAGAAAGAATAGAAGAAGAAAAATATTTAAAAAATACACGGCCAAGGGGACATGGCACATGCCTGGCACCTGCCTTACCGGAGAGGTAAAGCCCTGGATCTGGGTGGGACAACCTCAAACCACAGAGACTGAAAAAATCAACTGCTATAATTCAACACCTTGACCAATTAAAACCCTTCAAAAGTACCTGATTGTACAGATTGATGAACCACGACAGTGAATACTGGTACATGGGGTCGATATTGGCCAATTCAGATATACAAAAGAAGAGCACTGCCGAATGGACGGACACGGGGATATAGAAGTTTCGAGCGTGATCAATTTCAATCTCCGTCGCAGCGGATATTTCCTGTTTCTGCGTTATGGACGCTGACAAAACCTGAAAAACCAAAGCGTTAGTCCCGAGCGGAGCAGCAAGCAATGAAAATGTCACGAGGTTACTTTGGAAGATGACAGCGTCTGGATGGCCATTTCATTATCCAAAATGTTCCCGACGGCTGTCGACAGAACGTGGAGGATTTCGTCTTCCAGAGCTTTCAACTGTCTTTTGTTCTCGGCGCTTTCGAGGATCAACTCGTTCTTTTTTTCTTCCAATTCGGGCCGCTCCCGGGCGACGACTATCCCCAGAAGTTGGTCTTGGAGTCCTTGAGGGGTGATCATGAAGTTGAGGAGGGTGACCTGAAAACGAGGACAGACCAGCATTGGGAAGCAAGTCCTCCAAAAGCAGAACAACGACAGAATGAGGCTTCACCTTGACAGCAAC
The DNA here is from genome assembly GCA_955831195.1 of Pilophorus perplexus. Classification (NCBI taxonomy): domain Eukaryota; kingdom Metazoa; phylum Arthropoda; class Insecta; order Hemiptera; family Miridae; genus Pilophorus; species Pilophorus perplexus. Next base: position 16,977,345 of record OY037014.1, read on the forward strand.
TTCTGGCAGGTAATGCGGGTTTCTCAGTTGAGTCGTCATGTAGAAACGGAAACTATGATGGTACTGCAACACGTTGTCGCCAACTTTGAGGTAGTCCATGCCGCCCTGCTTAAAGAGGTTCTTGACAAGCACTGGCTCTGCAAAGAGGAAACAGCGTGGAGAAATGAAAGCAGACTGCTGGTCTGTCTATGTCATGGAAGCTGTCCAGCTGAGAGAAGCGTTTGATATCTTACAAAAAAAAATTATATTATAGCAGAGAGAGAGTGAGCCCCTGTTGGCTAAAGCCAGCCAACCCCCAACCTCTCCCACGCGGCTTCAGACCCCTTCTTCTGGACCTTCTTTTGGAAGTCCAGGTTTTAGTTGAAAAATCAATGTCAAAAATTGAACACGACTTTGAGTACCTACCTTTTCCTTTGGTATTCCCATGGGCACAATCCTCGGGCCAATTTTATTAATTTGTTTGTTTATTTAAGCTTAATATATATTTTTTTTAAATGCGATTGTACCTTCATATTTACGCGTGTATGTTTTTCTATTCTGAATATATGCCTCGAAGAAACAAAATTCGCTCTAAGTACCTAAACTAGCGTCGATTTCTTCAAGGACGTTCTCCAGAAGTACAGGAAGGCCGTGTTCTATGGCTCGCTCGACGTTCCTCATGTAGTTGTTGTCAGTGAGTTTGATCACCAAAAGTTTATTCTTCTTCTCCATGTTTTTTATCCATTTGTTCGCTTGCCCTGCAGACAACAGCCAAAATGAGTCCGGTCAGCCGACGGCATCACTGAAGACGCACTCTGCTCACCTTGCGGGTCGATCATCAAAGGCCACCGTCTGGCTGTGACGACTATGATGCCGTTTTCGACCGAAAACGCGTCCACGGGGAGGCCGAAAATGTTCCAGTCCCGAATCGTCACAGGTTCCCCGAGCGTGGTGATCATGGAGAAATTGGCCGAACACGGGACTTCCAGTTTGATGCAGAACTGGTTCCATTCGTGGACCAACGCCTGAGAAAAAAAAAGAAAAGAAAACATCCGCGACAGCCTTTTGACATTTTTTAAAGATGCGAATCCACTCACACTCCTGAAATCTACGGTGAAGGCGCCCAAGTACGCGACAACTCCGGAAGATAGCAGTACGTCCCCTACGGCGTTCTCCAACGTGGATTGCAACTGGCGGGCAGTTTCACTCCACCGAGACTTTTCTCCGCCCAGACCACCTGTAGCAAAGGAGGTCCAGTATAGTTCACGCAAATTAGTGCTCAAAAACCGCTCGAGAGCTGGAAATCGTTTCAATCCCGTTTCGGGACCTTCTCAACAAATTTGGTTCCGTGTCTGTTCCTTCTTACAGCCATAACTTCACCAATCCCAATTTTGATCCGATTTCATTAAAATTTTTGGCAATCATGCTGACAGGGTCCCACATGGATTGCATCATGATTAAATGAACGGCTGCTTCACCGCATGTTTTTCAAAAATATTTCTCTTAATGACTCAGAATGATGGTTTACCCAATTAACCTAGTATATCAAAGAATAATAAACCCTTGAGTAAAACTTGCTGCGTTTTTAGTTTATCGCTCGAAAAGTACGCACCCTACAGATAAGGCCACCATTTCATTTTTAAAGGAGCATTAAATTCCGCGCTGTGCAACCGACGACCTTTCTTAGTAGAAAATTCCTACCTCTGAACTAGAGTGAGCAAATTTCAAAGGGCATCTGATTTAAAATTTTTAACAATTTTGGTCCTATGACATTTTTTAATTGGACCAATAATTTTCAATCTTCAGGGGTAAGAAGTTGAGGGTTGTCAACTTTTTTGCGAAGTTGCTAAAAAAACAGCATCTTTGCGGCTGAACCGATTTCAAAGTTTCAAACGCCATACGACGGGGAATTCAATGCTAATTAAAAACTGACATGCTGACATTTTCCGAAGGGTGAGTAGGTATCTAATTTCGTTGATGGACGTTTCGAACAAATAGAACAGAAAACAAACCTATCAATTTTTCCGCTCTTTCCAGTTTCAATTGGCAGGCGTGTATTCCATCTTCCAGGTCCTTCTTTTCCTTGGTTTTTGCGGTGTATTTGTCGTTGAGTGCTTGCAAGCTGTCGGTCACCTTTTGAAGTTCAGCCCTTTTTTCGTTCAATTTGTCCATCTGAACGGACAGCTCTTCCTCGGCTTCGGCGTACTTGGCTTTCTTCGGAGCGACAATTTTGTTCACCCTGTCGTACACTTCCATCGCCCGAACCCACTTGCACAAACCTTCGCAGGCGCTGGACGAAGCTTTGATGATGTTCGGGTCGAACTCGCGGTCGGGGATGTACCTGGAGAGAAAGCGTGGACTCAGTGACCAACGGTACATCGGCGGATTATTGTCCACAGAGTAGGAAAGTCACACTTACCTCTCTCTGATCCTTTTCATAATAGCCGGAGGGATGTTGTCCTTGTCGTAAGCTCGAAGACTTTCCAGAAAACGGAGGTCGCCGAGAAGTTTTTGCGAAGGCCCCCAGTAATCGTCTATCATCTTCCCAGATCCTCCTGGATCCGGTTTGCGCTCTGCTTTTATCCCTTTCATGACGCACACGGCTTCCATCACCTGCAAATCACATCGTCAGTCGACGTTTTTCTTAACTCGGGACACGTACCAACGGGTACGTACCAACTTGACACCGGATGGCGGGTTCCTCATGCTTTTGACGATGGTGATGTCCGACGGCTTGAGGGTGTTCAACGCCTGAACCGCCGCCTCCAACGCGGGTATCGCTTCGGCTAAGTCGCTCTCGCAGTCGTCTTTGATCGCTTGAGCCGCTGCGGCGGCTTCGTTGGCCGACGCCTCGTCCGCAGCAACAATCTGACAACCAACAAAATGGAACTTGGAAACAGCAAATACCTAAACGAATGACGTCCTCCTCCCGATTGTGTTTAAAAAAGACACACAAAAAAATACATAACCTTCCTATCTCTTTTCTATGTTGAAAATGCTTTCCTATTCCTTCTCATTAATAAAACGATATTTCTAACCTAAAAGCTTTTCTAAGCTTTCTAAGCTAAAATGGCAATATATCAGTATTGCTTCTACGTGGTTTCCATATTCCTTCTCTGTGTTTCATCACGTAAAAAAAAAAATTTTTTTTTGTATTCCATCTTAGTGTTTAGATTTTGACCCCCCCCCCCCCATACTACCAGGGGTCTGTTCCCCTTCTCTTCGATAAAAGTTAGGCTGTTTTGGCTATGCCTTCGTATACCACAGTATTTCTTTGCGCTGTTCCTGTAAAATTTCACTACCTATTCCTTCCCTGTGCGTCACCATAAATCTTCCGTACGTAATGAAAAAAGTTCTTTTTTCCGTATTCCTTCTTAGAGTTAAAAATTGATTACGTGGTTTCCAATCCCTTTTCTATGATAAAAATTAAGTCATTTTATGTGTCCCTTCGCTATACGCGCCATTTCTTCTCTGAGTTGTATAATATACAACTCAGAGAAGAAATGTGTAGTAAGAAATGTAGTTGTTGGTGGTCTGTAATGTCGTCGTAATTAAATTTTTTGGGTGTTTTGAGTTAAGCCTCCTTCAAGAACTATTTTAGCATGGTACATGCTTTAGCCTTGACCTAACTGGCAAAAATTGTCACGTTTTTCGGGAATTTTAGCCAAACCTTTTTTTAAGACCAATTTCAGATTTTGCCTTTGGCTAAAATTCAATAAACATGGAACATGCTTTGCCTAGTAACGTTGCCAAGCAAAATTTGATCTAGTAAAGTTCGTAGACGGATAAGGGGACCCCAAAAAATGGATTCTACTTCCAAAAAGACTTGGAAAACGACACCCCACTCGATATCATACCCGAAAACTTTTTTTTTTTAAACCTTGCGGGCATAACTAGATGGTAAACCGAGATCATATTGCCAAAATTTCAACCTACTGCCCGCAACGGCCGGACCGGCTCGGACAGCGGAAGGACATTTCGTTTTGGAATCGACGTGTCTTGAAACGGACGATGTTAAATTTTGGGGCCGATCAGAATTTTCGACCTCTGTCGTGATTTCGTATATTACATCTATGTAATTCCAAGACTAATAATACAAAAGGGAAATAATTGAGTTTCGAAAACCCGCGACTTCGAAAAAGTCGTAGTCTATATCTGGTTCCAGAAGTGGGTCAATCAAAAATCATTAAAAAACGTATAAATTCAAAAAATGAATACCTAGGTAGTGTTCGGACTGACAAGAGCCTCCACAAATGGATCCTATGTCCACAGTTACTTTGAAAACAACGCTTCATTCGACGGATATTTCGGTTTTGGAATCTAAACTTCTTGAAACGGATAATGTCAAATTTTGAGGCCGATCGGAGTCGCCGACCTCCGTCGCGATTACAAAGGTGTATTATTCCAAGAATAGATAATAAACCATAATCTGTACTTAGGTACAATGTTCGGACAGATGTGGAACCTCGAAGAAATATATTTTGCGTCCAAAATTACTCGGAACACTACACCTTATTTGACCTCCTGGGATTCTTCAAAAATCCCATTTGTAGCCTCCTGAAAGCCCCAGTGAAATCGGATCGTTCTGGGACCCCACAAAATGGATTCTACGTCCAGAAATACCTACTTCGATAACGACACGTAACTCGGTCCCATAGCCGAAAACCTTCAAAAACCCCTCTCGTAGCCCCATAGCGCCCCACGGGTTTGGGCGATCGGGCTGAAAACCTTCAGGGCACAATTAGATGGCAAGCCGAGTATTTTGTCAAAATTTCAGATTTTTCAAAAAAGTGTTTAATACCTAGGTGTCTTTTTCCGAGTAATTTTGGTCGTTTTTTATTTTTTATTTTTTTTAGGTCCCACATCTGTCTAAACTAATAACTAACTATTTTTAATTTTTTCAAAAATATTTCCTTTGGTGCCGAATTAATTTTTAAATTTTTCAAAAATATTTCCTTTGGTACAGAATTAATTTTTTCATAATTAACCTATAGGTACCTATCAAAGAATAGTAACACTATTCACTTTATACACTTTATTCATGGAATTTTCGCATCATGAGATGTTTAAGGGCAATGATGAGTCCCAGGGGGGTCAAAAATTTAGTATAGGTACTCAACTAACAATAATAATCATTATTATTATTTTTATTCATTGTTACCTACAAAGTTGAAGCCCTCTCGCGGAACCATAGAGTCTCTGAGAGGTCTATGTTTGTATCGCAGTAGACTAACACGCAGTAGACTTACACGTGTAGACCTTACACGAACGCCAGCGAGGTTCGTGCAACACGCGTTCTGCCGCCAAGGGTGTGGCCCGTCCTCGTCATCACTCAGTCTTCTCCCATCAGCACGACGGGGAGGTTGTGTTGGGGTATTTTTTAAGTTTAAATGTAATTTCACCCCAATTCATTTGAAATTGCCTCCACTTATCACACAATGTGATATTATCATCCGGTAGAGTAACAAATTAGAACAAACTTGTGGCGTTGCGGTGTTTTAGATGGAAATTACGTAGTTGACTTATTTGGTAAGAACTGATGATTACAATTCATCTATTACAAATAGTTATTGTTTCTCACTCGCGGTATTCTCTATTCATGGAGCTTACAAACCCTCCAGATTGGTTTATTTAGTCCTCAAATTGATCTCATTGAGGGATTCTCCATCTCTTTTGTTGAGCTTTTTTTCAACCGTTAATGAATTTGTTTCATTATTCTCGGGAGTTTATTGTAATCGGCCTCAAAATTTGTCATTTCACGTTTCAAGATGGGTAGGTTTCAAAAATGTAATGTCCGAGCCCTTTTTTGCGGTAGGATTTCTTTTTTAGAGTCTACAAATCTGAAAGTTTGACAAAATACCCGGTTTACGATCTGGTTGTGCTCGCAAGGTTCTCAGCCCGATCGCCCAAACTCGTGGGGCGCTATGGGGCTAAATTGGGGCTACGGGAGGGGTTTATTGAAGGCTTTTGGCTATAGGATTGAGTCAGGTGTTGTTTTCGCAGTATTTTTGGGCGTAGAATCCATTTTTCGGGGTCGCGCAACTATCCGAATTCACTGCTGCGATCTATAGGACTTTCATGGGGCTAAAAATGAGATTTTTGACGGATCCCAGGAGATCAAATATTTTTCAAGAAAAAAACCATAAAAAAAGCTTCACATTTTACACAAGGATTTATTATTTTTTGATATAGGTTACTTGTGCAGAAATTTAATTCTGTGTCAATGAAAAAAAGTTAAAATTTTTTTTATTTTTTTATTTTCATATTACTTGAAAAATATTCGACCTCCTGGGATCTATCAAAATTCTCTTTTGAAGCCCCATGAAAGCCCTTCAGATCGCAACAGTGAAATTGGATCATTGTGGGACCCCAAAAAATGGATTCTACGTCCAAAAATACTTTGAAAACGACACCTGACTCGATCCATAGCCAAAAGCCTTCAAAAAACCCTCCTGTAGCCCCATAGCGCCCCACGGGTTCGGGCGATCGGGCTGAAAACCTTGCGGGCACAACTAGATGGTAAACTGAGGATTTTGTCAAAAAAATCCTACTGCCCAAAACGGCCCGGACGGTGGACGGACATTTTGGTTTTGGAATCTAGACCTCTTGAAAACAGGTGTTTTATTCCAAGAATAATAAACCAAAATCATAATGGTAGGTATTGAATGTAAAGGTTTAGTGGCCCGCCAGTGATTACATACTCTGGTTGAGCCCATCATCACGGGCTGTTTTGGTGGTGGTGGCGAGCGCTTTCGATGTGATAACGTCATCAATGATCAGACGATAAGGTTTTCTCATTGAAAGCGCTCACCACCACCAAAACCAGTGGTGACAGAATCAACCAGAGTTATTTAAAAAAATCAAAATTTATATCTAACATTCAGGTAAAGTGGAGTGTGAATCAGGGATTGGGCTGAAATTAGTTGATCTTGGGAGCATAAATAGGAGCAACCGCGTTGGGCATCATCGGAGTGTTAAAGTGCAGTGTTGTGTTAAGTGCTTAAGTGCTTAAGTGCGCGTAGGCTAGTTGGGTGGTGTCAACAGGATGTGTGAGACGGTTAGTAGGTAAACGTGGTACGCAGCAAGGATAAGCCAGCTCGTAGGATCCAGCCTGCCATTCATTATTTGATAGCTTGCGAAGCTGTGCCTCCTTGCCTGCCTGCCGCGTGGATTATAGATTGTAAGTTAGTTATAGTCTGTCCCTTTAGGTCTCGGGTAGGTAGGTAGTCTTAGGGCGGATGAAGTGGCTGAAGTGGTTAGCAAGGCTGGAGATCGCTTCTGCCATGGTGATTCGCCGTGCATGTGAGTGGGTGGTCACTGTGAGAGTAAGGTTGCATTGGTTGTTCAGCTCCAATTATCGACAGCTGGTAAACTTGGTAAACGGATCTGAACTTCCGATGCTAGTGGCAGGCGTGGTGGACTGGCACAGTGATGGAGTTTCAGTTTGGTTCGATCTGGATGGTGGGGCTGATTGTGTAGGTAGGCTCTGGTGGGAGGGGGGACTAGGTACGCCAACCAGAGAGAAACAAAACTCGGAACGTTTCTACTGTGTTAATTACCAGTAGCATTGAACTCGACAGTCAGGCGTATATATTATCATTGGCACGTAACGATTGAAGAGCGTCAATGCCAGTCTGTGTGCGTGGGCTATCACAGTGATGGTAGTGTAAGAACACACTTCCTGTTTTGACACCACCGAGAAGAAAAGAAAACTTCTAGACTCAATCAAGACCTCGAGACGTGCAGACCTCCTCAGCCATCACTGCGTTTGTCGACTTCACAACTTGCCTCACCATCGCTGCTGCTGCTGCTGCCACATCAATTCAACACGCGAGTGTCCGTTAATGCTCCCAAGTCTCGCGGCGTTTGGGTGGGGGGTGGGTGTGGGGGTCTTCTCCGAGTTTCTCCAAAGTTCCTGAACGCTTCATAGACAAGGTTTGGTTGGTGAGTAAATTTTGCGTACATTTTGTTAAAACGTCCTACAGTTTCACATCATTTTTTAAAACGATTTTATTCTTCTTTTTTTTCAGGCATGCTCATCAACAATTATTGAGCCAGGTACAATTCAAAACCATGTCAAACCATTCAAGATGGCATTCAAGTTCCTTTTCAACATTCTTGTGACTTTGATGGTCACTACTCACTTGATTTTCATTTTCCACTTTTTGGAGTTTTCAAGAAAATCCCTAAAGAAACTCATCAAATGGTCAATCTGAACTTAAAGCAATGCTTAAATACTACCCAACCTGAATGCCATTTTGTGGAGCCACTGTTTGAAATTAGTCTCTTTCCTCCCTTTGGCATGATGAACTTCATGAACTTCAGCTGAAGGAAGAACTTCTTTTACCACAGCCACAAATTTTGTTTGTTTCAAGAATCAAGAACATTAGGTACCCTATATAGGTTGCTAGGTTATACCTATATACACCAGACACCTGCCCGCGCACTCACACCCGCACACATTACAACACAATGTCATTTCAAATCAAGCAATATTCAAAAACTACTAAGTAGACAATTCCAATAATTGCAATCGACAAAACAATAAGTAGTTACACATGTAGTTATAGACGTCTTTCATTAGAATTAGAATATTCTTCAGAACTCCCACAACTCCCTACTTCTTTTTTGCATAAACCAGTATAAAAAACGCACATGTACACTGAAAAGCTGGTAAAAAATTACAATAAGTTTACAATACATTAGTGGCCTCAGCTTACAAACCATAAATTGACTCAACTGTATCCCACCAAATTCCTCAAGAGAGAAAAACTCAGCTCTAATGTTTGTTTTGAAGTGGTAGGCTTCAAACATTCTCTTATCAATCTCTATTCTGTAGTAAATTGCATGCCAGTGGCTCCAAGGTTAAAAAAAAGTTAGGGTATTAGGTACACAACTATTGTCTTTGTTGAAAATAAATTGCTGTAGATTGTCATGTTTCTCACGCTGAGTTCCTGAGCCAGGTGTTGGCTTCTCCAACCGGCACAATATTTGATGTTGTGTGCATAATGTTGTTGTCTCTGACTTCTACATTGTGCAAACCAAATATCTCTTACTGTGTCGTCCATCCGTGAAGTTTGGTGGACTGTGCTCAGTTCGGGGAATATGACGATCAGGCCTGCTTGTTGTTTCCACTGTTTTTGTCTTTTCTTCTTGTATTTGGTAGTTAGTGAAACAAATTGCTGTAGATTGTCATGTTTCTCACGCTGAGTTCCGGAGCCAGGTGTTGGCTTCTCCAACTGGCACAATATTTGATGTTGTGTGCATAATGTTGTTGTCTCTGACTTCTACATTGTGCAAACCGAATACCTCTTACTGTGTCGTCCATCCGTGAAGTTTGGTGGACCGTGCTCAGCTCGAGGAATATGACGACCAGGCATGGTGCTTGTTTCATCTTTAGGTACTTCTTCTTTATTTAGCAGAAAGTCATTTCGTAACTGGCCTCTGATGACAGACCACGTGAGAGCGTCAGCGTCATTTACTGAAGTAAGTAAGTAGGTACCTACTCTGAATGATGGGTAAGACTACCAACGTAATATTATTATATAACTTATTATGTTGGTATTAGCTGCTCATCGTCTAAGAATCAATCCAGTTTTTCTGCAGTGAAGCGATTCTGCGGGCACCCCAGACAAGGTGATTCAGCAATGCCTTGTAGCTTTCTTCGTTTGACTCCACAATACAGTCCTCAACATCTGCCATCGTGCTGCCTTCATTGGCTGAATTTACAGAGAAGACATTGTTGGTGAGTTTGATTGTCTACAGTGAAATAGATATGGAGTGGATTTCCTTGCTAAACGGTCATTTTGTATTTCAGTCTCGATGGCAGACTTCTTGGGAGCATCAGCGTCATTACTGAAGTACTCTGAATGATAAGACCACCAAGAAATATCAGATCCTTCTCATCGTCTACGAGCCAATCCAGTTTTTCTCCAGTGAAGCGAAGTGATTCTGTGGACACCCCAGACATGGTGATTCAGCAATGCGTCCAGCTTCGTAGTTTTCTTCTTTTGACTCCACAATACAGTCCTCAACATCTGTCATCGTGCTGCCTTCATTGACTGAATTTACAGAGAAGACATTGTTGGTGAGTTTGATTGTCTACAGTGAAATAGATATGGAGTGGATTTCCTTGCTAAACGGTCATTTTGTATTTCAGTCTCGATGGCCGACTTCTTGGGAGCATCAGCGTCATTACTGAAGTACTCTGAATGATAAGACCACCAAGATATATCTTCTCATCGTCTACGAGCCAATCCAGTTTTTCTGCAGTGAAGCGACACACCAGACAAGAGTTGCTGCAGCAATGGTGACACCAAATTCTGCATAAAATCACCTGGAAGGCAAATAGTTTGGCGAATAGCTTCGTCTTTTAGTGAGTTTATTTATAGAACGCTCCCCAAGATCCCAATGGGTCTTCAGTCTGACGCCACTCCCAATGGTGGGGGAAGGATGGCGTGAAGAGGAGCAGCAAACTATGAAAGGTAAGAAGAACGTTGATGGAGCGTAGTTAAGTACTGTTTTGTCTTTATAGAAGAAATTTGTGTTTGTGAGCCCTCTATTTGAAGCTTTATGTTTAGATGAGTCCTTTGACTAAATGAAGACATGTAAGTTCTGATTATCTACTGGCTCTCTTTCTTTTAGGGTTCCATAGGTTGTCCTAGATGTTTTTGAGGTTGGCATTCTTTCAAGTTTCTGGTTTCCATCATTCACAAGTGAGGAGTGTGCAAATCGGATATTGAAACCCCGAGGAACAGTTCAAGCTCTCAACTGACAGTGGTGGGGCAGAGAAATCCATTGCCGAACTAAACAGCTCATCCTCAGTGCTTGTTGAAAGTATACTGCCAATGGAAGGGGAAGAATGGTGTGAAGAGGAGCGGCAAAGTATGAAAGGTAAGAAGACGTTGAGGGAGAATAGTTACTGTTATGTCCTCAAGGAGAATGTGCTGTAGCTCGTTGGACACGAAGAAGCTCCAATGTCCGTCGTATGGCCGTAGAAAGGTGACCCGGGCAGGTTCTCCAGAAGGCCGACTGAAGAAGGGTCGCCCACTCGATGCGTCGCCTCAACCTCACTAAGGATCAGTGTCAGGACCATAGGGTTTGGCGTCAGGCGATATTGAGCAGCCCCTGGTAAGAGGAGAAACCCTTAAAAGGAAGTAGTTGCATTGGGCATTGCCTGTTGCCTGTGAAAAGTTATCACCGCTTGTTTCCATAGTTGGAACGTCTTCCTTTCCCTGCTTGTGGCCAAATGGAACGTCCTCTGCCTGTTTCCTCCACAGAATGTTTACAAACTCTTTGCTGCATGGCAAGTTTATACTGCCTTTGTTCTTCATGGAGCGTTTATACTGCCCCTTTCCTGCTTGGAGCATTTTTACTACCTGTTTGCTGCATGTAGCATTTACAGTGCCTGATTGCTGCATGGAGCATTTATACTGCCTGTTTGCTGCATGTAGCATTTACAGTGCCTGATTGCTGCATGGAGCATTTATACTGCCTGTATCCAGCCTGGAGCATTTATGCTGCCTGTTTCCTGCCTGGAACGTTTACCGGCTGTTTCCATGGGCTTGATGCTTTGTTCCAGTAACCTAACCAATTTGGTGAGGAAGGTGTGACTATTTGGGGAAAGCCCCCCTTAGTTGGGGGGTAGGAGGAGGTCACACGGGGGAAACCCCTTTTTACAACTAGTTGTATATTAGTTGTAAAACGCTGCAAATTTTACACAAGGGTTTATTATTCTTTGATATAGGTTACTTGTGCAGAAATTTAATTCTGTCAATGAAAAAAATGTTAGCTAGGTACCTAAAACAACATTTTTACGGATTTTTATATTTCAACAAAAGATTTTTTGTTGTTGACGGACGGCGTACGGCAGACGGACATTTCGGATTTAGAATGTAGACCTCTTGAAACGGATAATGTCAAATTTTGAGGCCGATCGGAGTCGTCGAACCCCGTCGCGAAAACATAGGTGTATTATTCCAAGAATAATTAACCACAAAAGGCAGGTACCTATATTTTATAATTTATTTAGGAGCAATTAGAGAGAAAACGAACTCAAAGTCCAAGGGAGAAGACTATAAATAGCAACCCAAAAATTTCCTTGGAAGAGGCCCGCTCACTCCAGGCACAAAGCCAGGATGAGGGTGGGTGGAAGGGAAGTGAGATGACTGCTGCTAGTCCTCGGAACGGTAACAAAGTAACATGAATCCCGAGGTTGCTCATTGGAACATTATGTGACAAGTATCAGGTACTGAGAAGGAGCAGCAACACTTTGTTCCTGTGACTGGAAAAAGCTGTCACAACACATCACTATTATAGTGATGAAGTATACTTCTCTATGCTGTTTCAAGTTTTTTTTTCGTTCTCCACATCATCTCGGTAGACCCCCCTCCTCCAAATTATAACTTTCTTACCTCTTTTTTCGCCTCAACTATCACAGTTTGCTGTTCAATTTCAACCATCATTTTTTCAACTTCTTCAGTTTTGGATATCAATTTTGGTTGCATGTCGTTCAATCCGGTTTGCAAAACGGCCACCTGGGAAGATTTGAAGGTGGGGTTAAAAGATGTGAACTTGAAAGGGTGGTCGGAGAGAAGGGATTGTACCTGTTCAGCGGCGTTGTCGAGCTTTTCCAAACCGACTTCGTACCTCATTCGTAGGGCAGAAATTTGTTCGACTTTGGACGCGTGCAAATTTCGGAAGGTTTTGATCAATTCCAAGTAGGACGTCGGCGTGACGTAGTTTCTTCTTTTCAAGGCTTTGTAGTACCTGGAAAAGGGGGTGTGTGTTGGGAAAAGTTTGAGGAAATTCGAATTGCGTTACTCGAATTGTGGGGGCATACTCAGAAGAGGCGTCCTTCACTGTAGTATGAAACTCTTTGCAAATGGCGACACTTTTTTCTTTGAGTTCGTCAGAGATGTCGACCGTTTGGAGGAAAGCTTCGGCCACTTTTTGGAGAGCGTCGTCCGGCCAGGCGGTGAACCTGAAGGTGAAATGGTCATTGTGGTGCCCACATAATCATAAATATTATAAATAACTTAAGCTTAAATAAAACGAATAAGCAAGTGGAAAGGAGCAGACATAGGTACAACAGTGGGGGTCCCCAACGACGAGACTCAATCCTCTCTATGTGTAGGAAGCCAGGGAGCCTGCAGTGGGGACTGACTGATTATATAAAGGGTACTCCCAGGCCAGCTTGTTCAGTACCAATCGAATTTGAATTAGCTAGTCGCTCCTCTCTACTCTCTTAAATTATTCCAAGCCAGTGTCATTTTTCTAAACCAACACGTAAGGACCCCCAACTTTGGTTTCACGAATCCGTTCCAAAACCTGTAAATTTCAAATCTATATTCTAGTTCAAACATAAGCGGACCCTTCACTTGTGAAGCTTATTGAGTTGAAACGGATGCATGAACTTGTAAGTTACGTTTCAACTCAATAAATTTAACTCCTCCCGTGCGTTCTTGCATCCATTCCAAATACTTCCTTGTTTTAATCCAAAAATTACGATTGTGATCCTCTACGTGAGTTCAAAAATTACGGTTGTGATCCTTTACGTGAGTTCACATCCAGCCAAAAACATTAGGTACTTATACATATTTAATCAATTTTTCTACACTAATTAATTAATTTCAGTGTTATTTGCGCATAACAGTCAGTTTGGGAAAGGAGTTGACTATAAGGCAGTCAAATACATTACCAGTCGATAGTGCAGCAGTTGATGAGAGAGGGGAACATCCTCAAACGGTTCTTGAAAGCATCACCGATGGGGGACATGGCAAGCGACACGTGAAGATTCGCTCTCACTCTCTCAATGAACAAATTGAACAATGCCAACGGCGACGTGTCTCCTTTTTTACCCTGAAAAGTTCCCAGTCAGAAATAGCGATTTCGAAAAACGACTCTGTTCGGAAAAACTCACTGAGTCTTTGGGGAGTTGCGCCATTTTATCCAAAATGTCCGCTTTTTCGTCTCCTGGGTACAAATTCGGGACGTCTCCCGTGTTCAGGATCATGTTTATGTCTTCGACGAAAGACTCGTCTTTGATTTGAGAGTCGGACAAAAGGAACACTTGAGGTTTCCCTTCGACGCCCGCTTTTTTCATCAGAGCCCGAATGTCGTCTCGCCATTCGTTGAAGCCATAACCACCAGAGATTTCAACCTGCGAATGAAGTTACGGAGAAGAGCCTAAACCTGAAGACCCCATTTTTCAAATAGTTAGAAGACTCACCTGGTACAAGTGGTACTCAGACATGTGACAAGCCAGTTTGGTGGTGCACTGGCGGCCGCTTCCCCCAACGCCTACCAAAAGGCAGTGGCCGTTGTCTTGCTGGAGAACTCGGGAAACCCTCGAGATATGTTCGATGACGAATTTGAACATAACTAGGGACAAAGGGACGCGGGAGAGCATGTTGTACTCTCTGAGGTAGTGGTTCATCCGTTGTTCGAGGGTAACCAAGTCGGTGATCTGGAAATGGAGGTGTTAGAACAGAATAGATAACATGTTTATTTCAACGCAATAACAACAGGCCGAAGAGAGCCTTGAACCGTCAAAAAAAAAAAAAAAAAAAAAAAAGAGAGAGAGTGAGCGACTGACTAAACAATTCAGAAAAAAGAAAAAATCTTTCACCTGCCAATATTTTTCATTATTGTACCATCCAAAAATAGGGGTTGCTCGATTTTTCAAATAAAAACATTGGGAAAATTGTAAATTACAGCTAATGTGGAGTATGAAATTGTGAAAAACGTTGGAGTACCTCATCGTAAACTTTGACGTCGGCATCGGGATCGAAGTAGTTTCCAAAAAACAAGTTCCTCAAATCCTCGACGGTCAAGTGCTTTTGTCCTTCGGGCATGAGCTCCACCATAAACTGGTCCATTTTGGAGCGAATGTGGTTGTAGCAGGAGGCCTCCATCATTTGAAGCAGTGACTCCCTGTAAATGCATTTTTATGAATTACATCATCCTCTACTTGCATCACAACCCACCTCCTTACCTGTCATCCTGGTCGATCAGCCGATCCCCAAAGACTCTCAGCGTTTCGTGGACCCAAAGCCGCATTAGTTTCTCCGGCTCGCCCATACGGGAACTCGGCACCAGCAGGATACCCCGAATCACCCGAGCGAAATCCCTGAGGTTGAACGTGTAATGGGACTTGGCCGGCGTCGGCAGGAACTTGGCGATGGCTTCCTGGTAGACTTGCATCGTCGCAAACACCACTTGCTGGAACAAACCAACTCCTGTAAACGCACGCAACGACAACGTTGTCATTTCCAGTGAAATAACTCACTTTGCTGTATCGAGAAATTTTCTCGTCGAACCCTTTTGTAAAATGCCAGTCCATTATGAAGGTGAAAATCTTGGATAGTGTCGCCTCTTCGAACGGATCGAGAGCGAAGATGTTCATGTGACGCAGGAATCGGCTGGTCACCATGTTGGAACCACCTCCGGGCGGCAGCATTGCACCGACAAACAACTTCGCAACAATAACATGAATCAAGAGATATAAAGACTTGGTCGCAGGCTGGCGTTCTCAAACCCCATTTCTGGGTTGGAGTAGGCAAAAAACAGGTGGATGAACATTTAAACCGCCAGGAAGAGAGATCGAAGGACAAGCTCACAAAATGTGCATTATAGCCAAATCCAACAACTTGACTATTTATGCATTGTGATCTACTCCAGTTTGGGACAAAGTTAAAACAGCGGTCGACTCCGGGGAGTGGAATTCTTAGGACCATCTTGTCAAGCCAAGGATACCCTTTGCCAGCTTGGGTGGCTCTATAAAGCTTGTGACCATCTTAGCAAGCCCTTACCCAGCTCGAGACCAGCTTTGTAAGCTTTGGAAAGCCTGCGCTATTTGAAACGCTGCCTTTCTCGTTAAGGACCGCTAGGTCAACGGCAATTTTCAAAAAATAAGCCCTACTTTATTTAAATAATTTAGAAAGTACGAATTACATTTTAAGACGCTATAAATTGTAATTTTAAATATGTGTATATGTTTATTTTTCAATATCTACTATGGGAATGAAAGGCATAGAGAGGTCAAATATCAATAGGCCAAATCAATAAAAACTGCTAGGTATCAAAACGGGTAGGTAGGTATCAAAAACGTAGGGATGACAAAATCATCAACCCGGTGTCACTTCCACGTTTGGGGATTCGTAAGTCATAAACTCACAATGTCAACCAGGTCCAAGCGGGAGTTGTTCTTCAGGTCGTACCAGTGTCCGTGGTCGATGAATTGTCTCAGTAACTCTATCGGCGGTTGAGCCCCGTACTTTTCCTTCTGTGGCATGCTCATGTCGTCCACAAACAACACGCACGACTTGCCCATGGAAGGACCAAAGACGCCTTTGCGCCGCCTACAAGAAATTGTATGTTCATAAATCGATGGAGTGAAGTGCAGATCGTGGGGGGAACCGGTACGAACCTGTCCAGTTTCGACATGATCATTTCCTGGGTTTGGTTGGCTGACGTGCGAGCAGAGAAGTTCAACACATTGGGTAGATATTTGTCTTTGGGCAGAGCCATCAGGTAGGAGAGAGCTATCAACGACTTTCCGGTCCCCGTCGGGCCGACGAAGAGCAAAGGGATTTTGGCGGTCATGAAGAGCTTGAGGAAGTACGTTTGACGGGCGACGTCGTCTGTTGTTACGGTAATGTCAGCGACCTGAAAAAAAAAAAATAATAAATAAAAAATAGAGAAAAAAAAAATAATAAAAAATAATAAGAACGAATATTTCCTTTCTCTGGCTCTCCCGCAGAGACCCGGCTCTCTTCGCGAAGGAAAGCTCCGTTCGCGACGAAGGAATAGAGTTCGCGAATCTAATATAGCCAATTATCCAAGTCGGAACACGCGGGTCAATTCGCGCCCACCCGCGACGAAATTGGTTCAGCCGTTCGGAAGTTTACTGAGCACATACATACAGAAAGAGAATTTTATATATTAGTATAGTATAGTATTAAAACATCAACAAGCGACATTATTAGGTACCTAAATTTCAACATTATTAAAAAAACGCTGCAAATTTTACACAAGGGTTTATTATTCTACGTTATGGGTTAATTGTGCAAAAATTTATTCTGGGTCATTAAGAAAATATTTTTGAAAAAGTTTAAAAACGGACGAACGTTTGGTTTTTGGAATCTAGACATCTTGAAACGTATAATGTCAAATTTTGAGCCCGATCAGAATTTTCGACCTCCGTCGCGATTACATAGGTGTATCATTCCTAGAATAATAAAAGAATAATTACACAAGGGTTTATTATTCTTTGATACAGGTTAATTGTGCGTGGTTAATTCTGTGTCAATAAAGAAAAATTTTTTTTTACACGGAAAATATTTGACCTCCTGGGATCCTTCAAAAACCCCATTTGTAGCCCCAGGAAAGCCTTATAGAACCCCCATAGTGAAATCGGATTGTCTGGGACCCCCAAAAATGGGTTCTACGTCCAAAAATACGTCTTTAAGAAACATTGCAAACCATCCACAAAAGAGCTCTGATACTTAGAGAACCATCCTGGAATCTCACCACTCAGCATCACCGCTAAAACTCTTCATCTGATAATCAAACGACTAGGAGTTTTGGTTTACCAACAAATTACTAGCAATTTTTGAATCCCCGCCAACCCTATCGGCCCTGATGTGTCCATGCACCCGGCACAGCGCTCAAACCAGCACTGGTAGATTCTCCTGCTTACCTTAGCATTCGCTGGCACGCTCATTCGGGTCATTGTGTCTGCCCAGAGTGTCCACACTCCGTTGCCCCGATGATCGTAGAAGACGTCCCACACCCGACTCTTTTCGGGGAAAATGTTGTGTCTTGTCAACTTATTACATCTGTCAGGGCGGGGGTGCTCGGGCATGTCAGTCACGAGGAAATTTCTGTACCACGGATCAAACGCTTTTTTACTATCGACTGGAAAAAACAAAAAAAAAAAGTTATTGAATTTGCAAGCGGTGAATTCAGAAATTTTACAACTAATTTACGAAGGTCGTTACCAGTTAGAATACTGCCAAAGCCCCACAGCACGCTAAATATCAACAGGCATTGCAAATTGTGGCTGCCGAGCGCTGAAATTTGAACTCCTCCGGTGTCGAGCATACAAGTGAACAAACGAGAGAAACTCTGCAGAAACAATGAAAGTGATAAGGATCAACGAAGGTAGAGAGGCCAGATCCATCTGCCACCCAAGATCCTTACATGGTACAGATGTATTTCGGACGACTCCACCAATAACTTCCCGTGAGAGAAAATCCATTTGAGGATTGGATCGACCAACCAGGCTATCATCTCTTTGATCATTTCATACGACTCTTCGGGTAGTTTTTTCTTGAGAAGGGACAAATAAGAGACGTTCAGGGGATCCCAGCCGAGCTGTTTGGGCTCGAGGTAAATCATCCCGCAGCGGGAGACCGTAGCAGGAGAAGCCTGTTCGAGATCGGCCGGTTCGAAAATCAAGTTCATTTTGTCTGTCATCTGGAAACAAAAGAAGAGTGACAAGATTTGGAACAGTAACTCCCACGAAACGCTACAACTCACCCTGATGACTTCGCCAGAGTTCAAGCAGAGTTTTTTGTTGTCGTCGAGAACTGTGTTCATGTTTTCAATCCAAACAGCGTCGACTGGCCCGTCGAACATGATCCATTTCCTTTCTGAAGTGATGCTGGTGGCAAATTCCCGGAACGTCACTGCCAAAATACCTGTTCAAAACAAACCGTCTTTGTCATTCTCCCAGACCAACATTGCTGCTGTGGCTTTGACCCTCAGCAGGGTCTCGACTTAAGAGGCTGAGGGCACAAACCCGGAACGTCACGGCCAAAATACCTGTTCAAAACAAACCGTCTTTGTCATTCTCCCAGACCAACATTGCTGCTGTGGCTTTGACCCTCAGCAGGGTCTCGACTTAAGAGGCTGAGGGCACAAAGGGTAGCTCTCCACGGGAAACGGCCACCAACCTGAGCTTTCAAAATGTTCTCAACAGTAATAGTTTCCGTTTTTGGCGATTGAAGGTTTTACAGGGGAATGACAACAAATCTGCGAGACACAACTTTTGTGTCATACCAATAGCTGAATCGGTGAGCATGTGGGCCCAGGTAAATTTTCAAAATCCCAAACCAGATGTCCACGGACACGCCAGGGGAATGGCAATTCGGCTCTGTAGCTATTATTCCTGGGCCCGCTTTTGAAAGAGAACACTTGAATACTTAGGAGAAGAACGTACACACTTCAATGATTTTTGTCTCGTTGCAATACCCCCTTTGGTTTCCGATAAATAAAGAAAAGACACAATGTCGCCTCTTTTAGTGGAATCACTCTCTTCCCTTCTGTGACTCATGGTGGCTCGTAGTGATGATTTGATGCTGTCGACATCGATATTTCAGTCCAATATTTCCGATGATCGACATAAGTCTTTCAACATTGGATATCGACAGCTGAATACCCCATATTTAATTCAGTTTATTGGTAAATTCCAACGAAAACGGAAGGCGAAAAACGCAAAAATAATATTGAGATTAAGAAAATGTCAATATTGAATGATGTCGAATATTGGCAACATTGTTATTTAACGTCCAATACCAGTAATGGAATTTTCATATCATTGAGGTTAAAAATTTCGATATCGAATGATTCAATATTGAATCGCTTTGTTTTACGACAGTTTACGCCCTTCTCCCTGCCGACCGTCGATATTGACACATACTTTTCTTCTGCTATCAGCAATAGGTAGGAACATAGTTTTTCTTTTTTTGTTAAATAAATTGTAATATCGAATGATTCGATCAATATTGGTGATAGTGATATTTTTCTTCTAAAATCAAACGATATCGATACTCAGTTCCGATGTAGTTTCGATGTGAAACATCGAATCGTCAGTATTCACTTAGTAGTGGAGCACCAAGAGCTCTTTTCCTCCCAGCCAGTAGCCTGGAGCCTGCTGATAGATCTGTTGATCTCACACAGTTGGCCAACCACAAACTGTACTTACCGTCAGACCATTCGTGAGAAACTGGGTCGAACTGGCCATAAAGTTGACCTTGGTTGATAGCCTTCGGGTTCATGATGCGGTAAATCGACTTGAACTCTCTCATTTTGGCTTTCTTGTCGACGGCAAGTTGAGTCAGCGCGTCGGCCAGATTCTGAAAGCAGAGGATTATAATCAGGTTAATATATTCAATAGTTGGCGAACTTGATTGTTTCCGCTGTACATGGTAATACTGTCAGCTTTTTTACGATCTGGGCCAGCAAGTCCTTTGGCTCTTTGTTCACTGGCATTCTTTCAGATACATACCTGATATGCGCAGGTTTTTCCACCCATCGGCTCCCCGACGATCATCAGGCCGTGGCGGACGAGGATCATCTCGTAGACTTGTATGACCTTCTCCAAATACCACGGGGTGGGTTGCAGGTTTTTCGCCAGAAGCTTCTCCGTCAAGGCTGATATGAGATCGAGACGGTCCGGAGACGGGAGGTCCACGCCGGGAAAGAGGTCTTGGTATATGCCAATAAAAAGGGGCAAATCCTGGAACATATCGTCCACATGGCAACACTGCGGTGGCAGGACGTTCCGTAATGCCAGTGAAAACGTACCTGAGCCAAAAATTTGGGCAAGTTGACGTCAATGATGGCTCTGAGGACGATGATGGACTCGTTCTGATTGGGGTACTTCTGTTTCAACACACCCGCCGCCGTCAGGACAGTTTTGACGGCTCTCATGCCGTAATCGTAGTGCGCCTGGGACGACAGTTGCTCAGAACATAATTTATACGTTTCGACAATCTTACCGGCCAAACTGTAATAAAAAAAATAAGATTAGTGATCACCCAGTGTTGCAAGAGCACACCAAGGTGGCAACACTGGGTATCACAATACCTTCTGGCCATTTCGAACCCTTTGGAATACAGTGTGTTCTCTCCGATCAACGCGTAATCAGGAACCATCATGGCGACTGTCCGGAACAACACTTTCAAGTTATCGGGCAACTCTTGCCTTCCGGCGTAGCTGTGCAAGAAAATTGAATGAGACATTTATGAAAAATGTTTGATGGATTGGAAAAAATGTTCAGTTAATTTTAACGGCTGACTCACCACGACATCTCTTTTGCGCTTGCACACAAAACAAAGTGGATTTAGAACAATTGTACGAGGTCAAAGAGATGTAGTACTCCCAATAATCGATTACGTAAAAATTACTTCGAAAACTACACCCAACGTGACTCTCTGGGCAAAACCGTCAAAAACCCGTCCTGTAGCTTCTTTATAGCCTCATTGAGCCCCACCAGTGCGGTCGGACACCCCCAAAAATCAATTTTACTTCAAATGTCTTTGAAAATATGTAACATTGCGACTCTCTGGGCAAACCCCTTCAATAACCCTAACTGTCGCCCCTTTCTAGCCCTACAGTGTCTCGGGCGGATCTAAAACCTCTGAAAAATCAATTCTACGTCCAAAATAACTATGAAAATAATACTCAACTTGTCACTTGCCAAAAACCTTCAACAACTCCACCTGTAGCCCCTAGAGTGTGGGACGGATCTAAAACATCCCAAAAATCGATTTTACTTCCACGAAAAAACATCCATCGCGACTTTTTTGGAAAAACCCCACCTGTTGCCCCTTTATAGCCCCACAGAGTAACACCAGTGCGGTCGAACATATCTAGTACCCTCAAAATCGATTACACGTCAAAATTACTACGAAAACAACACCAAATTTGAGATCTTGGGCAAAACCTCTCAAAAACCTGTAGCCTCATATAGCCCCGCCAGTGCAGTCAGAAAGATCTGGCAGCTCCGTAAATCGATTCTACGTCCAAAATATCCTCGAATACGACACCTCACACGACCCACCAGGCAAAAACCCTTCAAAAACCCGAAGGGATCCCTTCATAGTCCTGTAAAGCCGCACAGTACAGTCAGTTAGTTATCGTAGCCCTAAAAATTATCCAACCACCTAAAAAATAACAAAGTTGACTAGCAAACTGGTTATGACGGTACACACCCAGGGTTCATGGTGATGAAAACGGCGCAAGTTGGATTGAGCAGAAGTTCCGTCCCCTCGAACAGGAACACCTTCTTTTTCTGCATGACGGCCATCTGTATGCAGTAAACTTGTTGGGCGATGACGGACAACACTTCCAGCTCTATCCGGTTGAATTCGTCGAAGCACGCCCAGGCGCCCGCTTGAGCCAAACCCTGTCGTCAAATGAGGTTAAGAGGTTGCCAATCGTGAAGAGCCAATACAAAGAGAAAAGTCCAAACCTTGAAAAATTTCCCCATAGCTTTGTAGTCGAGACCGTCCGAGCAATTGTAGACGACGCATTGTTTGGCTATGGCTTTGGCCAAATCTTTGGTCGTTTCGGTCTTGCCGGTTCCTGCCGGCCCTTCGGGAGCTCCTCCCAGGTGGAGTTTCAAAGCGCCCATTAACGTCCTGCGTCAAACATGTCATTCAGTGTCATCTCCTGGGAAATGTCCAACACTTCAAACTTACCTGTAACACCGATCCGTCAAAGGGGTGATGACGAGGCGCAGAGAGTTCCCAAGGTATTCGTACCCATAGTCCAAATCCGTCGTGATCATGCAGACGTGGACGACCTCGTCGTAGCAGTAATATCGCAATTGGGAGATCCAGTTGAAATCGACGACGCTCGCCACTTTCAAGTCTTTGAGGTTTTTGACGACGTCCCGCGCTGTAATGAGCCATATTAATATTGAATCTCGTGCGTTGGCAACACTGGTGGACTTACCGTGTACGTCGATTGTGATCAAGGCTTCCATCGTGATTCTCTGGCCGGGCGTTATGTCACCACGAACTATCCTGACCAGTTCGTCAATTTGTTTGTTGCTTTTTTCGTAATATTTCTGAAAAGAGAAAGGGATTCAATTTTTGATTTTGTAAAGTTTTCAGCCTGAACGTCGGGGCTGCAGATGGGGTTTTTGAAGGGCTTTGGGCAGGAGGTCCAGTGAGGTGTATCTTTCGAGGGGGTTATGGACGTCGAATAGATTTACGGAGGAGGCAGATCTGGGCGACTGCACTGGTGGGGCTCTATGGGACTATAAAGGGGCTACAGGTGGGATTTTCGAAGGGCCTTGGCCCGTGGCGGGGGGGGGGGGGGGGTGTCGAGTGAGGTGTCTTGGTGGACGTAGATTTTCAATGGTATTGTGGGCATGGAATCTTCGTTTTTTTTTTTTTTTGGAGCCACAGCTATCTGACCGAACTTGAGGGGCTCCAAGGGTCTACAGGTGGGATTTTTGAAGGGCCTTAGCCAGGTGGGTAGAGTGAGGTGTCGATTTCGAAGGTAGTTTGGACGTAGAATCGATTTTTGGGGGTGCCAGATCTGCCCAACTGTACTGGTGGGGCAATAAAGTGGCTCCAGGTGGGACTTTTGAAGGGCCTCAGCCAGGGGGATCTAGTGAGGTGTCGTTTTCAAAGGTTGCGCGTAGAATAGATTTTTAAGGGTCCTAAATCTGCCCGATTTCACTTTTGGGACTCTTGTGGGATTGCAAGGGGGAAATTGGGGGATTTTTGAAGGGTTTTGACGAGGGTATTTTTGACGTAAAATCAATTTATGGAGGTGCCAGATCTTTACAACTCCACTGGTGGGGCTATATGGGGATATAAAGGGCTACAGGTAGATTTTTGAAGGGCTTTGGCCAGGTGGATCGAGTCTGTGGTCGTTTTCAAAGGTATTTTGTAAGTAGAATCGATGTTTGTGGGATCTATCTGACAAAGTGGTTGCATGCCGATGGTGCAGAGGTCTAAACCAACTCATTGGATCTATCTGACCGCTGTCTCGGGCTATAAAGGGGCTGCAGTTGGGATGTTTGGAGGGATTTGGCTTCTAGTGCTTCCGGAAATGGCCTCCAGATAACAGCCCCCCTTCCCCCCTCTAAATGGCAACACTGTTCACTGGCTCACTTTCAACTGCCTCATCTCAATGGCCGCCACGACTTCGGACGTCCAGTTGATGGAACTCCCACATATGACGACCATGCCGGGCCACGAGAGGACCCATTCGCCACGAGGGACGGCTTTGTACGCTTTAACGGCGTCGTAACAAATGTCTTTGAGCGAAGCAATCATCATCATTTCCACTTGCGCCAACCACTTCTCCACCAGACCCTGGAACATTTCGGAGTCAAGGCAGAGTCGTCAGGAACTACAACGTCTACTTCGAACTTACTTTTGCTTCCGCCGGGTTGATTTGATTCACAAAATTCACAACCTCCCCCTCCATTGAGATCATCCCCTGAGCAATCACTTCCGGGGAAAAGTCCAATTTGGCAATCGCTTCAAAACACTTCTTCAGATGTGGCTGCACTCTGAGCGGGTCTTTGGTTTCAGAAAGTATTTCCAGCAATTCGTCGTTGGACAGGAAGAAAAATCTGCAAACAGCAAAACGGTCAAATGTCACTTCAAAAGTTCGTTCACTTTCCAGGCGTACCAACCTTGGAAAGAAAAGACGCTTCTTCTCCAAATAATCGTTCAACCCTTTCTGAATCTCGTCCAACAGCCTGTTCAGTTCTTTCAGCATCGGCAACAACTTGGGGACTCCCGTGGCTTTCAAGACATTCGGCTCTTGCGCCGTTTGGCTCATAATGTCCCGCCAGGCCAAGTCGACTTTTTGAAACGCTCTCGCTTCTTCGGGCATTTGTCTCATGATGTCTTCGGACCCGAAAATCGACTCGAGGTACATCCAAGTGATTTGTACCTGAAACGGATGGTGTGATTAGGCTGCAAAACAGAATGGGAAATGTCGCTACAAGCACCAACCTGAATCCAGCTGTCGATGATGTCCTGCATCGAAACGAGTTTTTCCTCCCAAAGTTGCATCTCTTCTTCGAACGGTTTGACGTACGGAGATCCTCTCATAGTTTGCGCTTTCAGGATGTGATCGTCAAGCATCACTTGGATGTCGTCGACGCCTGATAATATTTTTACTTTCGCGTCCCTGAACGGTAATAGTTCGAAAGTGACTTCCGCCCACTCGTCTTTCATTTTTTTCAGGTTCTTCTCCAAAGTGAATTCTCGCGCGGCGGCGACGCTGACTTCTTCGAGTTTGGTGACGTGCTGGCCCAAACCGTATTCGATCATGTCGGCGAGAGTTGTTTCTTGTGTGGGGTGTAGCTCAATACCGATGGCATCACTTATCTACAATCAAAAGGTCATAAATGTACATTTACAGAAGCCATTTGAGTAGTCCTTGACAGTCCTAGTGAGATCCCTACAAGTAGGATGACGTTAAGGTGGCTGAATGCGACCTGGTCATGGACAAGGCTGTGACCAAGGGCTGCATCCAGGGATCCTTCCTGAAGCCGCAGCTATGGAACTTCGGCAGACTCCTGAGACCCATTTGTTGCCCCATAAAAAACCCCATAGATCCACTCTTTGGTTGGCTGCCATGATTCTAACCTCAACAATAGTTGAATCACTGCTTGGGATCAAAGTTAATCCCATCCAGTGAAACTCACTCCACTTAGTTTCACTGGATAGGATACACTTTAGCTCCAACTTTCAACTTTTTGGCTGTTTTTCACAAGGAAGGGCTGCAGTTTGACTGCAGGTTTGACTTCACCAATGGCTTCAGCGTGAAAAATACTGTCAAAAACCACAATTACCCTAATTTTTCTAAAATTTGGATAGGATGCGTTTGGATCCCTAGACTTAACAGACAGTTGAAATCCTACGCGCCCTTGAGTCCACTGACCCCCCCCCCCCCCAAATCATAGAATTCCTTACATCCTTCCAATGGCGCTCTTGAAGCCCAGGTGTGCAGATCGCTTGCAAAACGGGTAAGTACATCTTGAATTTGTCCACTTTCGCTCTGACGATCTCAGCCACCTTTTTGGATCCCGGGACGTCGAAGAAGGTCTTGGACAGCTTGTACAATGTGCGGTACATGGTTTCAACGCTTTCTTTGATCTCTTCGGCGTCGAGCCCCATAAAAGGACCTGCAAAAAAGCAATATTATAACACTGGCAATCCCTCCCTGCCTTGAAAATCCCTCTTACCGTGCATCCATTTGTCGTAGCTGAGGTGAAACTCAAGTACGGTGTGCCACAGTTTGTAAAAGGGATCCGCTCCGGACACCATTTGCTGGAGTAACGTGAAAGGCGACACGTCAAACTCCAAAAGTTGTTCTTCAGTGTTGATGTTCTACAAGAAAAATTAGTTATTATAATAATTATTGGAGCGAAAAAATACAACAAAGAAGAAGGACAAGACAAACACAACGAACCTCAGCGATGATTTTGTCCTCAGCAAGCGTCTCAGCAAGAACATCCGTTTGTTCGACAGCCGTCAACATGTCCTCCATGGTCAACACCGTCGGATCTTTCTTTCTCAACTGTTCCAAATATTTGTTGTCAGCTTCCAACTTGGTTTCGAAAGCTGCACGCCGGGATTTGAGGCTATTCTCGACGATCCCTTTTTGGATGTTGATGCGGTGCAAAGCAGTGTCCAAGACTTGCTCCATTTCTTTGGGAGACGTGAAGACTTTGGCGTTGAGTTGAATGTCTTCTCCTGGAAGGAAGACATTGGGATTGAGCGGTGAATAGGATCATAAAGAAGCCCGGATGTCTCAGAGGGGTTGGGTACCTGGCAGCAGGGCGTGTTCCATGAGGAACAGAAGGTATTCCGCCGTTTTGAGTAGTTTGGCTTTCATATTGAACATAGTCGTGTCTCGGCTGTCGATGACGAAATTCATCAACTCGACCAGTTTGGCAGTCGTGTCAGGCATTTCGCTTGCACGCTTGTGGATGTTGTCGAATGTCGCTGCAATCCTTCGGACAAAATTTATAAAAATAAAATTAATAGAAAATGCTACTAGTTGACCAACAATTCCACTCACTCTTGATTATGCTCTCGGAGAAGTTTTGCGAAATAATCTGTGATTTGGTTCCGCAAGCCTTCGACTTTCTGTATCAACGTGTCGTTCAACTCAGAACAGTCCAAATTTAAGAGATTCAACGGCACGTTCCGTCTGAGTTCCATGATGTCCGTTTTCAAAGAGTCGTACTCCCCAATCTTTCTGGCCCATTCCTGTCAAAATTGTGAAAATACAAAATAAAAAAAGTACCTATCGACGATCGAAAAAACAATCACGAACAAAATTGGTTGTAGCGGTTTACTTTCAAAAGCGGGAATGGCTCAGTGGCGAACATCTGGTCCAAATCTTCTTGAGCAGTGCCATCGTATATGTAGGCGAAGTCGTCATAGAGGTCCAAATATTCCTCGGGGCCGGGCGAATTGGCGACGTAAACGTTCGTCGCTAGTTCCATCATTTCGACGACTTCTTGCTCGAAAGAGCGAACCGGGAGGAGGAACTTCATGGAGCCCTGGTACTCTGAAAAGAAAGGTGCGGTAAACGTCAACACTTAATAAGCATTACAGTGGCCAGCATGACAACACTGAGCACGTGCCATACAGTGTTGCCCGTTGATTGCAGGGGGGGGGGGGGGGGGGGTGCGCAATTGACTTCCGTCGAACGAGAAAAATGAAGGCGATTTGATCACCGCTAAAAGATCGGTGCGATCCGCTGCTGAAAATGAAACTGCACCTCCAACCCCAGGGGGTATTACACTCCCTCCTTATGTTGTTAATGTGGTGAAGATTCTTATCTTGCTTTTAGAGCTTTCCAGAGCTGTCCAAGGCGTGCTAAGCTCGTCAAAAGCTGACAAAGGGTTTCCAAGGCTTGCCACGCTGGATAAGGGTTTTCAAGGGTGGCCAAGATGGTCCTAAGGGGGGTGCGAAGGCTTGTCAGGATGGCATTAACGCTTTCCAGAATGGTCCCAATCTTTTCAGAGCTGTCCAAGGCTAGCAAAGCTGGTCCCAAGCTGGCTACGAGTTTTCAATGCTTGCCAAGATGGACCCAAGTTTTCCAGGGATGTTCTCAAGCTGGCAAGAGGGTATGTATCACAGTTTGCCAGGATGGCCTTCACAGTTTCCAGGCCAGTCCAAGGCTTGCAATGCTGGTTGGCTACCTATCTCTGGACATGCTGGTAGCAATTTTGTGCTCGAGAATCGACCACCCTTTTTTGCGTTTCCCAAAAAGATGGTCGTTGATCGCACTCCCTGGAGTTGACCACCGTTTCATCTATGTCCGAAAAGGGAGTCGATCGCAGGGAAGAGCAATACCCCGGATAGCAGCAGGTACTTTGGATAGAGTGGGTACTTCAGTCCTGGACCAGTTCAGAATCGAACGCGGTTCGAGACTGAACTGAAAAGGGAGGGGATGAGAATTGTACAGAACAACTGGCAGTCCATACGTTTTGAACCAATTCGGAACTGATAACCTAAACAGTCGCTGACATTTCCGTTCCCATTCCATTACCATTTAATTTGAGAAGGCACAATGGATGTAATCATGCGGCAACTGATCTTATGACTGAAATTATCTGGACTGTCGGCCGTTTTAACGATAATTTTTTATAACTAAAAAATTTTAAAATGAAGATGGAACGTGACGACGCATTTTGTAGCTTTCTTTTAGCAGGCTGTTTTTTTTTTTAAGGTAAATAGGCAACAAAATTTCGCTAAAACTGCAAACATAAATTTCCAACCCACCGTTGAACACGGGTATCTCTTGAATCTTGTTTTCTCGCAATACCAACAATACCTTGAAAAATATACGTCTGCAGGACGGGGATCCCTTTGGAGACGTGAAGCATTTTCGGAAAAGCGTTGCGAATCAAATTCCGTATTTCGGAGGTCGACGGGGATATGCAGACGATTTCGTTATTTTCGAGAAGAGCTTTGACAGTGAGAAGAGGCAAACGAGGGAAGAGGGAGTCGTAGTAGCCACAACCTTCGTCCAAATGGTTCCCATCCTGTGGATACAATTTGTTAGTATAGGGAAATATGGGTGATTCCACTAAAAGTGGCGAATTCCAGACTAGCAAATGTTGAATTTCCTTTGGCAACTTATTGAATGTTTTCCGACGGTTAACAGTAAGCACTTAATTAAGTGCTCTTTCCCCATGTAAGGATTATGCCTATATACCAGCAGTACAGTTTAATCACCCAAAGGGGATTCTAGGTGACTATGTAAAATACATCAATATTATTACTGATGGCTCAGAAACTGATCTAAACAATAGTGCAAGAAGAAAAATGATATCCCATGAACCAACTAAGTTATGTACAACAGGGGGATGACGCACAATAAAAATACTCACCAAGAATCTGAACATAGACCTACTCCTACGAGTCTCACAACACGAACGTTTAGTGGAATTCATGAGCAGCAAAGCTACAAACCTGTTTTCAAGATGCTCTTAACAGTAATAATTTCCCCTTTACTGGAATTGCAAGATTTTACAGGGGAATGACCCAAGGACACACTATTCTTGATGCACGCGATTGCCGACTATGGACATGAAATTATGATGACAGATGTCCTTAGTTTTCTGGAATCTCCAACTGAACGACTGTGGTTACTTGGAGAAGTAGTGCACCTAGGAAAATGAACGGGCCAGGGGAATGACATTTAGGCTATTTGCACTTTTTCCTGAGCTTGCTAATCGTCTATTTAAAAAATGAAAAGTGGATAGCCTGGGGAATATGGATCTCCATTCACTGTTCTTCCTCGTAGTAATACTACTAATAGTAACCAAGAAAGAAAGAAAAGTCACAATTTCGCCACTTTTAATGGAATCATCCGAAAGACACCCAGTACATACCTTGTACTTGAGAAGCTCGTTGAAGTAGTACGTTAAAGAGTTGATAATAATCTCTCGAAGCTGCAGAGACAAAAGAGCGTTGATGCTGGAGAAAAACCTCTGCAACAGTTCCGGCGAGTCTTTCGGCGTTTTTGGCCCCAAATGCAACCAAGTGCTTTTCATGTTTCGCAAAATGTCCGCCACATCTTCCAACCACCTAAAATAGAAAAAAAGAAGAGAAGAGAAAAAGCAACTGACCACGAAAATCGGGAGGGACTCAC
Organism: Pilophorus perplexus; assembly: GCA_955831195.1. Taxonomy (NCBI): domain Eukaryota; kingdom Metazoa; phylum Arthropoda; class Insecta; order Hemiptera; family Miridae; genus Pilophorus; species Pilophorus perplexus. Next base: position 17,007,264 of record OY037014.1, read on the forward strand.
TGGCTGCCCCTGGGAGGACTGGGAGAACAAAAAGTAGGATTTACGGATGAAACAATAATGTTGAGGTTATAACAGCCCCACAACCTTCCTTCACCAGCTGCTGTCCGCTTCAACTACGCTTTTATCATTAAGCTCACGCTAGATGGCAGGACCTTTCTCCCCCTCGTCATTACTCTATTTCAATTGATATAGGACGGGACTATTCCATTTACCCTGGTGTACCTATAATAATAGTTGATTGGTGATTGGTTACCTTTTAGTAATGAGGTTTCTCGCTTGGTGGCACTTTTCATGGAGAGTTTTGGCAAAATTGTAAGGCTCGTAGGGCAAATCTTTGGGGCTTTCGACAGTCATTATAAGAACAGAGCAGTACCTAGAAGGTTATGTTCAAATGTTAGCGTCAAAAAACTCTTCCTACATTGTGGAGGCACTACATGACTTACTCCTTGTCAAAGAGCTCTCGTATCTTCAGCACGGCCGGATGCCCGTTGTAGTATTTGTATGCAAACCTCTGAGCGGCGATGGTAGTCCTGGCGTGCCACGACACTGGCGCCCTCAACGTCACTGTTTGAAATTTGTGCGGGAGGGATTTAATCCCCAGGCGCTCCCTTTCCGACGGATCCCTCAAAATATACTCGACGACGGCCGTCCTCAACGCCAGGTAATAATTGCAGACGACTTCAGCCCTCAAATTGGGAGCAAACGCTCGTTTGGTGTCTTTGACGATTTTGGGTATCCCGTCGATCATGTCGTCCACCCAGGGGAAATCAAAGGGTTCGACCACGTCGTTGGTCACCTCCTAAAATTGATTTTCCGTAGGAGAAATTTTACGCAACAACCACACAAAAACGGACACTTACGTGGCGTATTATGTCAACGATTTTCTGCAAGCTTTCCAAGTGCAAAGGCTTCGATATTTCGTCGTTGATTTTCTTCAAAAGGTCTTCTCTTTGATCGTCAGGGTCCACAGGGAAACCCGCCTGCATTGCCGCTAACACCCTACAATAACGCAGTCACATTTTTACACAATTTTAAACAAAAACTTGCTGCAAGATGTTAACATACCTCACCTCAGTTTTTCTTGTTCGGCTCGGACGGCTTCTTCTTCTTTTTCCCTCATTTCCTGCTTCCTCTTCAGTTTCAATGCTTTCGCTTCTTCTTTTTTCCTTTTGGCATAAGCACCCGAGAGAAGATCCTAGAGCAAAGTTAACTCACAATCTCTATTGGGTTGTCAGGCTAGTAGATAATCCCAGTATAAATCATCGCGTGACGATGTTTATCCATCGAAAGCTTTCGCAGCTTCGAAGGTATCAGCGGAGCAGTGATGACAGACTCCATAATACCACCATCACCATATAATACTGCTTTTAAGAGAATCGCCCTGAGTCCAGGACAAATTGTTCCCCACCACTCAACTACCACTTGGAATCGAGGAGCAGTTTTTGGGGCGTGTAAACAGCATAATATTATGCGGTTCCGCGTATGTAGTGAGAAATTATCCCACGATATCCCATCTGACTTCAAGTCCCAAATACCTACGTTATGAAGGCCTGCATAAGTGAGAAAAAGCACACAATAGGTGAGTTCGCAGAGTAAGTTCTGGCCGTTCGGAATTGAATCAGAACTTAAATGCTTCCAGAAATTAAACTCCCCCCCCCCCCCCCCCACACACACACACAAACACTTTTAGAACGGCCAGAACTTCGGTCCTCAGAAAACGAAAAATTAGTCCCTACGAAGTTACCTCCACGATATCAAAGAAGGAAATGAATCGCGGATGCGTGACTATCCACAATCAAAGAGGCAGTCGGCATCAGTTCTTGAAGTTCTAAAAAACCAGCAGAACTGCCGAAACCGATTCCGAACGAGTTCTGCGTTCACAGAACATCAGAACTTGAGTGTTTAATTCGTGGAATCCCCAGTTACACCAACGGGCCGAGACCCTTGCAAAAGGCCATACTGCGCATGTCCCAAACGGTTCGAAATTTTCAGACTTACTCTGAGTAAGTTACTCACCTAATAATACGTTTAGGGGAGCCTAGAGACAAACCACACACCTTGACTCAACTTGGGCTTTCCGGGAAAGCCTTTCCCTAAACTCTTCCCTCATTTGCAGTCATTTAATACTGGAAGAGGGCCAACTAGAGAGCGTAGGGGGGGATGTACTGAATGTAAATCCCAGTACAACTGTGGGTAGGTGAAAACCCGCAACCTCAACTTTTAGGTTAGAGAATAAGTGTTAACGGCCTACACCCAATCCAACCGCTCGTCCACCAGCCATGCCTTGCTGAGTGTGACCGGCAAACAGCCCTGGACAGGGGATCCAGTTGAGGAGAGTTCATGCAGAACATTGAACCACTCACTGAACAGGAAGACGAGCTGGATAGGTTGGAGTAATCCAAAACAGGCGCAGGTACGAAATTTGCTAATACAGGTCAATTAAATGACCTGTCATTTGACATACCTAAGACATAAGACAGGTCATTTGATTCAAAATTTGATATTTTCACTACTTATTCATTTCTACTCGAGACGGCACATACATTCACGCAGGTCTGTTTCACTACTGGCAAGAGTCATCCACAGTTCTCCGGGTTCTAATATCCTAACTTGATTTTAGATTATAACGACGACGATGGAGAAGGAAGAAACGCATTCTGAGGTTCACATTGCCTGCCATGGACCCTCAGCAAGGAACGTCAAGCGACCCGGCTAATCACCATCTTAATAAATATAATTACATAATTAAAAATAATTTTAAAAAAGTGACTGAGTTCTCCTTATTTGGTTTATTAATATTAGATTTATTACTCTTGGAATAATACACCTACGTATTCGTGTCGGAGGTAAAAAATTCTGATCGGCCTCAAAATTTGACATTATCAAACGGTTTCAGGTACGGGTACTTCATGTTTTCTGGAGTTCTAACTCCAAGTCTGATGCCCGTTATTAAAGTTTCTAAACGTCTGCAAAAGCCCGACTGCTTCTGAATTAAACCCCATTTTTCATTTTATTTTAATCATGTTTAATAAACATGATTAAAATAAAATGAAATAATATGCAGGTCTTGCACTCTTACCTACTTGCAATATACCGAGTAAAAAAAAAAGAAAAAAAAAGAAAGTTTTTTATACTAGACTTTGTACCAACCTTGTACTCCTCCAACCTTATTGCTATTTTTGTTGTAAAAAATAAGGTCCTATAGGTAGGGTGACCAGAGGTACTCCTTTTGGGAGGGCAGGTACTACTTTTCGAGTTAGGGTCCTCTCATATTTTTGGATATACGAAAATAGATTAATGGTACTCCTTTTTTGCAGCGGTACTCCCGAAGTCCTACTATTGGAAGTTACAGTTCTGGAGAAATCCAGATTAGGCATTGAGACATTGAAAGAGGTAATCCTAATGCAGATTAACCAAAATTTTGAGAAAAATTGTTTAGAGATGTTTGAGTTTCTGAAAAATCACGAACAGCTGCTCAAAGCCATTCACGGCTCTGCAAAATATGATGGATTTAAAAAATGAAAAAATCGAATTCCTGAAAAATTGAGTTGAAAAACGATTTTTTTAGTTTGCTACGTCCGTTTGTTTAATATCACTTGCTTATTTTAGTTCCTTATCCCATGTCAATTTAGTGTTGTTACCAACCATGCTGTGGAACTTCCTATAAGAAAAAAAAGTTTATTTTGAAAGTTAGGTACCTACCTAACATGAAACACAATCTATACTTATAATGGTACCTACCTATAATAATGTTAAATATATTATGATATCCGCAAATATATTTAACATTATTATTAACGACATTAAATTTTCTCTAAATTTTACAGAATAATTAATGCACAATTCCATCACGCCATGTTTTTAACATGGCGTGATAACATTATATATATATATATAAGTAATATACCTAGTTGTTTTCCTAATGGTACTCTTTTTTTGTCTTGAAATTATGGTCACCCTACCTATAGGTCCTATTATAGGACTCCTATATTATAATTAACCAAAAGTGCTCACCTACACCAAAATGTACAACCTGACTTGGAGAAAAATGAATTTCATGTATATTATTATTATTATTATTATTATTATTATTATTATGGCAAACCAATTAAGTAGTTTCCAAAATCATGTAGGTACCTAAGCGTGGTTGAAACCAACATTTATAAGGTACTTGACTTTATGCACCTCGGCAAGTCTTTGTACATTTTTTTTGGGGTAAAATTGATCCAGAACCTGCAGGTATCTGAGTGATTTACCGCACCCAAAACACCAATTTGATCATTATCATTTTGGGGTTTTCGGGACGCATTCTACCACTGTGCGCCGTTCGAGACGTTACATAGGTACCTACTCGGTTTACCATCTAGATGTACCCGCCAGGTTTTCAGCCCAATCATCCAATCCCGCGGGGCTCTGAGGGGCTAAAAAGGGGGTACAGGATGGTTTTACGCGATGATAACTAGTGGGGTGCCGTTTTCGAAGTATTTTTTGACGTAGAATCCATTTTTGTGGGGTCCCAGAACCATGGGATCCCACCGTAAGGATCAACGGGGATTTCATGGGGCCACAAACCATATTGCTTGCAATGAAACAACTGACACATGAAAAATACCCCTGAACTGAGAAAAAGATGGGTCAAGGGTGTCCAGGTCCCTAATCAAATGCCCAAGATATTGAAAATTGTTGGCAGCCCTAGGTAGGTAGCCCTATGTAGCTGAGACTTACTGTCAGAGACACAACACCGGGTTTGTGCCTTTCGGCGGCGGCGGCTTTCTTCATCCGTCGAACCTTCGCAAAATCCGGGCTGGACTCCTTCGAGTGGTCTGGAGGATCGAGGAACTCCCCTTTCTCGTTGATGACATTCGTCGGCTTGAGTTTATTCCCTTGCGGAGGAAGATACTCCAGGCGGAGGTGCTTCGTCGCCGGAGAATACGACGTACCGATCGTCTCGAGGGGTTTGTGATACTCGAAGCCATCCTGGAAATGCCACCATGTACAACAACCCACGATGACGATATCCCACAACGACCTACCTTAACCGGCTTCGACTTGGTCCAAGAGTGTTCCTTTATCACCCGGAGATCTTTGGGTTTATCCGGATGCCAGGGGAATAAAGTCGGGTGTACCGCAGTGGGCGGGTCGTGATGCTTCTCGTCGGTTCCCCATCTTGGCCTCGACGTTCGAGTAGATTTTTTCATGCTGAATCAAACAGGATGAACATACATAAGTAAGGAAAACGAAGAAAGTGACTAAAAGCGGCAACTGTCTCCAGGCGACGCATCAACAATAGGTAACGAAAGTTTGGTCAATGCAGCACAACACAAATCGATATGTGGTAATAATCGATTGCAATTAGATTACAAATTGTAAGGAAGCAAGATAATCGAACATCTACGGATAAATCTGGAAATCCCATAAATCTAGTTGGCATCCAAAATTATTTCTAAAACAAAACAAAAACACAACTTTTAGACCTAAATCCTTCAACGACTCCATCTGTATTACGTTCAGAGCCCTATTAAGAGCCCCAAATGTAGTCAGACAAGACTGGGACCCTCGCAAATCAATAGGTACTATGTAAAAAATAACTTTGAAAACGACACCTCACTCCACCTCTGAGTCAAAATCATTTAAAAACGTCATCCACCACCTCTGAGTCAAAATCATTGAATTTTAAATTTTAAAAACGTCATCCATAGCCCATAAATTGTATACCCCCATATAGACCCACAGAGTGGTCAGACAGATCTTGAACACTCAAAAATCGATTCTAAGACCAATATCACTTCGAAAACGACACCTAACTAGACTCACTGGCCAAGGTCCTTCAAAACCCCTATCTGTAGCCCCAATAATAGCCACATGGAGACCCCCAAAAATCGATTCTAAAACCAAAATTAGTGCGAAAACGACACATAACTTGACTCCCCGGCCAAAATACTTCAAAAAACCCTTTCTTTAGCCCCTTTGAATTCAAAGCCCCAAAGATCCCACTCAGTACAATCGGACGGATTTCGAAAACGACATTAACAAACCTGCGTAAATCCCTTCAGAAATCCCACCGGTAGCTCCATAGTGGTTATCAGTGGCTCAGTGGTTTGAGCGTTGGACTACTGAGTCAAAGGTTGCTGGTTCGATCCCAGCAGTCGCTATCTTATAGATATTATCTTCCTCATAGTGTTAATCACCTTTCGGAAGGCAATGGCTACCCACCGAAAATATTCTGCCGTGGAAAACCTCTCAAATTTGCCGTTCGGGAGCGGCGTTAAATAGTACATAAGTCCCTATTAGGTACTTCTGTAATAACTGTTCAACACGCTGTTGAAACATAAGTTAATACCTAGCGAGAGATCGCCAACGCCCGATTACGGGTATGGCACCCAAAGAAGAAGAAGAAGCCCCATAGAGCCGCACAGAACGGTCGGGCAGATCTTGAACCACCCAAAACCGATTCAAAGACCAAAATTACTTGGAAAACGACACTAACTTGATTCCCTGCCCCAAACCCTTCAAACCCTCATCAGTAGGGCCTTTAAAAAGACCAATGGAGCCCACCCTGTGCAATAGGACACATTCGGGATCCCCAATAATCGATTCCATGTCCAAAAGTACTTCAAAAACCACACCTCACTCGACCCGCTTGCGTAAACCCCTTCAGAAATCCCGTCGGTAGCCCCTTTATAACACCATACACACCCTCAGAGCGGTCAGGCAAATCTTGAATCCCCATAAATCGGTTATAAGACCAAAATTCCTTCGAAAACGACACCTGGCTTGACTCACTGGCCAAAACCCTTCAAAAACTCCATCAGAAGCCATTTAATAGCCCCACGGAACCCCTTAGTAGTCAGGCAGATCTTAAACTCAAAAAAAAAAACAAGCCATCAATTGAATTGAATAGATGAGCGCAACCTTTTTGTTATTACGATATATTTAATGAGCGAGAGAAACTAACAAACAGTAGGTATCTAGCGACCCAAACTATGCCACACAACACATCAAAAATATCCACGTGATGCTCATTACGTAAACAACTGCACCCTAACGACCGATGCGTAATAAAACCTTATGCCGATCAGAGGTAACGAACGGCTCAGGCTGCAAAAATCGTTTTGGAGTCGTTGGAATCAGCCTGAAAAGCTCATTCCATAGACCCTTGTACCAACGAAATCGGACAAAAACTTTCGTCCCCCTTTTGAGGCCTCCTTAGTTACACATCAGAGATAAACAACTTTCGTCGTGAAGGACCTCCCGAAAACCGATGAAGGGGATGAGGGAGGAAAAATCAAGGAAGCCTATAACCACCCCCCGAACTCGCTGATGACAATGAGACCACCCTCATGAAAATCTGTTGAGCCGCTCGGGCGTGATGCTCTGTACACAAACAAAAAAAAAAAAAAAAAAAAACACATGTCGAAGAGGTGAGCGCACCTTTCCATTTTTTGGAAAAAAGGTTGCGCTAAAAATCAATTCTACCTCCAAAATTCCTTCTAAAACTACTCCTGACTAGACTGCCTGACCAAAACTCTTCAAAACCCCCACTTGCAGCCCCTTTACAGCTTCATAAAGCCCCATATTGCTATTGGAGTATATAGCCCTAAAAAATCGATTCTCGTCGAAAATTACGTCAAAAACGATATGCATCTCGGCTCCTTGGCCCAAATCTTAAAAGAGGAAAGTCAAGTATTTTTATGTCTAACATTCTGAAATATTTGTAACCAAAAATTAAATGACGTCGAATTGAACACTCCTTCAGTTTCTCATTTATTTAAAATTATGGAGGACATCGCGACGTCACCGGCGGAGGACCGCAGGGCGTTATGTTCGTGACGTTTTTAACTTCGACGAAGCGTACCGCCCTCAAAACGGTGGCGACCAGTTCGACGAAGTAGCCCAACCCTTTGGCCAAAGGTTGCAAGACGTCTCGGAAGGAGGCGATGACGTTATAGAGGAAAATGGATATCGGCTGGGTGAACCCATTGTAGAGGAGAGTCAGAAGAGGTTTGAGAAGATAGTCCGACCACAGCTGGACGAACCCGATCAGGATGGGGCGGACGATGCCTTGCAAGATAAACCTTAAAAAAACCAAACTCAAACTGTGTCTCATCCGGTAAACGGTAAAAAAGTCCCCATAACAAAAAACCAGAAAAACGTGCCCAGCATATTGTGGTTCAGTATGCAGAGGCGCCTGCAGGTGGCGCAAAAGAGTTTAATGTTTAAACGGTTAATTTTGTTCCGAATAACTTGTAGGTACCTATTTGATGAGTGCACACAAAATGTTGTGCACAACTTTTGGCAGCCAAAAAACCTCAAATTTATTAAATAAAATTGTCATTGTTTTGCATAAAACTCGTAAACGGGCCATATTTCGTACCTAATTAGTAAATTTAAGAAGCGTCAATTAAAAAAAAAACGGCAAATTTTACAAAAGGGTTTATTAACCTGGTAAATGTGTGGGGTGTGTAGGTACAGGTACCTACACAGGTAGGTCTACCTACAATTGTCGTTTTACCAAATTGATTATTAATTAATAATCACACTTACACAAGTAAGTTGTGTGGATGGCGGAATGCGTTCGGCGCAGCGTCCGTGGTTACGCCACCAGTGTTTTTTGAGGAGGCCAGGAGGAGCTGGGTTCCTTAGAAATTTCCGAAAGCCATTATAAGTTTGCAAGTCACATCACCTTTCCTAGCCATACCTACCTGTAATAATTTTGGGGACGTTTCCCCCCTAGGGCTGGGAACGTTTTTCTGGTTCCTTTCTCGTTTCAGGGACTTTTTTTTTCGTAATTCGTATCAATTTCAGGAACTTACATGAACAAGTGCAAAACCAAAGCAAATGACACAATTTCAGGAACTTACTTGAACAATTGCAAAACCATCGAGATTAAGAAGGCCGTGAGCACATTGGCCACCCCGAACACTTCGGCCCAAAAAACCGTCGAATACTTTTCCGTCCGCTGTATTGCTATGTCCGAAAAAAGCGGCGGTGGGTGATCTGACGTTCGGAAAAACCTGCAAAACACACATTCACCAAAATTCTCCAGGCTTTTATTCCATCACTGTAAATAGTCTTACACACCCTGTGTTGAGCTGATCGAAACAGTAAATGTCTACTTTTTCTGGGACCGAACCTTGCGATATGTAACCGCAACCGAGGTCCGTGTAGTACGCTGGAAAGTACAGTTTGGGTTCAAATGTGTACCAGGGATCCCAAATAGGCTTCGACGAATGTAGGTACCTTTAGTTTTGACGACATCCTTCGTCGTCGGCATACACGTCACTTCGCACTTGGCGCAGTCGTTTTTCAGTCGCACTGAGGATTTCTTCTTCTCCGACGGCTCTGTGCAACCTGTTAAATTTTAACAGTTAAAACCTCACTGTAGAATTTACTGAACAGCTAAGTGTGCAAGAACTTGGGTACACAACAACTTATGGAACAAGGAAATAATTATGTACATACCATCAAAAACTGATCGCGAACGCTAGAGGTAGGAATTGAGAATCGATGTTAGCTAAGCATCGATTGTCACACTACGATTTATTCCGAACATCAGATTCTATTTTATGCTCCAATGATCGATTACGAGGATATGATCGGATAGGATCCAGTAGGTAATATTAAATATCAAGGCATAATATTTCTGTTCTGACTACAATCAGACACAATTTTTAACGTAAAAACGTGTTTGCATTTTTTGTGTGGGGTGTTCGGACCATCATTTACACTGAATTTTCCAGTTATCACCACCTCAACTCGAACTTCTTATCAAATAGAAAATTTACTGTAGATTCCGAATATATACTTACATTTAGTCTAAACCCTTTTTAAACCACCAAAAACCTCAAAAAACTGCAAACAAATGAGCAAAAATCACATTTTTCACCGTTAGTTTTCTTTCTTATACATTCCTCTCTCCACCCGCTCTAAAAAATCCTGGGGAAAAAATGAAGGTACCTAACGTTTTGATAGCTTCGACTTTTCATTCTGTTCAGAAATTTCTGAACAGAATGAAACCAACCGCGACTCTCAAAATTGAAACTAGAATTGAAAGTAGAAACTAGAAATTAAAACTGGAGCTAGATTCTAGCTGCTAGAATTTTCCCAAGTTTGGCTACTAAAAATCGGAAATTTGATGCTCCGCACTCCAGTGACTCTCCCAAGAGGGAACTCGACTTGCAATTTTTACTTTTTTTAAGGTATTACCAACGCATTTTACATAGCAATTTACATTGGTGTTGAACTATCGATAGTTTCTGTTTCCATTAATATCCCTTAATAGCCCAATGTATCTTTTTGGAAGACCATTTTTGAACGCGTTTTTCAACACTGCTAAAACGTTTTGAACCTCACCAAACAAATTTGTGGCAACCATGACATCTCAAAACACGAAAACGATAAAAGAAAGTTGATACAACAGCCACAGGTTTGATAAGAATTCGATAAGCGAGAGCGCCTCCCAAGATGGACCACAGAGCATCTAAGGTAAGTTTCGGTCATGATTTTAATTCATATTTTCACGTATGAGCGATATTTCTTTTTAAATCTTGTTGGAAAACCATCTAAGATTGAGTAGAATAAAAGATCTTTGCATGACATGCGTTTAGTAACTTGGGATAGTCGTTTTTCTCTATGTATCTTTTTGGATACATTGGGATAAGGGGGGTCTTGGCCATGTTGGATTCGGATTCCAAAAAGACACTTTGGGAAAAGGGGGGTCTATCAGCACAAGAAATTGTGCTTGTCGTGTTCCAAAATCGAGGATTTGGATTGAATTCAAACGTATTTACATGTTTTTTGTTTTAATTTTTTTACAGGTAGCAAAGCACCCAATACTCGCTTGTCCCAAAGTTGGGCATTTATCCGATGGTGAGGAGATGATTCTGATGATGAGAAGGAGGTAGAGGAAGAAGATTTTCAGAAGTTAGCGCAATATTTTGATGTGGTAGAAGAAATTTTGAGAGATGATATCGAAACTGAGATGGTGGAAGATGAATTATTTAGGATGTCAGGATGGAAGATGATGCTACAGAAGAAGGTAATGAAGACTGAGTTTGTAGTATGTGAAGCAGTCCGGAAAACAGATCTTGGTGACCAAGATGCTTCTCAACAAGGAAGCTCTATCAGCAACTCCCACATCTGTCATCCTCCAGTTCCCTCTCAAGTCCAGCCTGTCAGAAAATAAAGTACCTAGTCACGCGATCAGGAAAAATAAGGAACTCTCGGCGACCTCAGCCGACCACACCCCCAAACGTACCACAAAATTCAAAATTGCCAAAATCTTTAGACGCTGCCAAGTCCCAGCCCTCCACGTCAACTCAGGCTCCAACAAGGTGTGCCCTTCACTTCACCAAGAAGAAAAACCAGCCAAGCCAAGCCGCCAAGAAAAAAATCGGAATTCCGGTAAGAATTGCACTGTCATGTTGACGTTGAATAGCGCTTGGCGAATTCATTCATTCCTTTTCAGTTTAGCTAGGAGTTTATTTCAGGTTGATTGTTTCTTGGGAGTCTCATGAATTTATAGATATTTTTCCTTATTTTTAGCTGGAAGAAAAGAATATTTTCCAAAGAAGAATATCTACCTACCAGAAATGGAGGCAAATTCTGGTAGGTAGATCAAGACAGACTCCTCAAGGTGGACCTGTCACCTACTTCCAGAAGTTCTTCACGGACCAGCTCATCGACTCCATCGTGGAACAGAGCAAGCTCTATTCCGTCCAGGAAGCTGCACAATGTGTAGAGCTAAACAGTAGGGGTATACAAGATTTTCTGGCAGCACACATTTACATGGGGCTTGCAAGAATGAACTTAGCTACTTCAGGTTCATGGAACCAACTTGTTCTTGGGACGAAATATTCTAAGCACAGTAACATGATTTATTTTGCCAAAGTGATAGATTTTATCGTTTTGTGATGAATGTGAATATGTGATAATTTTGATAAATTGACTGATTTGTACGGTTGATGGGCTGGGATTTGGTTTGGGGGGGGGGGGGGGGGGTTGTTCTTGGGGTTTGGATTGTTGTTTAATACTAAGTATTATTAATAATAATTCTTATTAAAGGAATTTTGAATGTTACTTGCAAGTTTCGATGGACCCCTCGTATCCCAGTGTGTCTTTTTGGATCTGAAGGAGGAACCAGATTGAGGCCCCCCGATCCCAGTGTATCCAAAAAGATACAGTTTCAATTTTCAACATTACTGGCAAGCTATTGTTTCCATATTTTTTTCATTATTTTTTACGTACATTGGGAACCCCAATGTATTAGAATTTGAACAGAAACTTGAACGGTGAAGAAATTTTTTTTGCTTGGGCTATTAAGGGATATCGATGGGTTATAAAATGTATAAAACCCTTGGGAAAGGGAGATGTTATAAAATTTATAACATTTAATAAGGTCCGGTGAGGGGAAGGGGAAGAAAAGGCGGCAAAGAGAGGGAGCTTTCCAAGAAACAACTCCCCTTTCACATTCTTATGGAGAATCAAACCCCCTCATAATCTCCATCCTTCTGTTGGAACAAACCTAATGAATCATTCTCACCTACAATAAAGGAGTGCTCCAATGGGGGGTGAGAGAGAGACCGCAGATCTTCGGCTGTGAGTTGCCCACAGAAGGGAGAAGAAAAATATACCTAGGTACCTAATATACCTACCTAATAGATTTTACCTTCCAAATGAATCCTTTAACTTTCATCCTGTATTTCTTTAAGAAGTGAAAACTATTCATTATTGACTAGCGAGTAGGTATTAGGCCCCCACAGGGTGCAACGAGCTGCCCGCCAGGCCGCAGCGACAGACCCCTCAGGGCGGAACGAGCGGCCCACCAGGCCGCAAAAACCGCCCTGCCAGGGCAGAACGACGGGTCTTGGCTGGCATAGCATAGGGGGCCATGGCCCCCTAGTGTAGGTACTATATTATTATACAGTCGACTCGCGTTATAACGAAATCCAAGGGACCGGGAAAATATTTCGTTATAACGAGATTTCGTTATATCAAGCGCAGATTCAAAAAATTGCTGGAAGTATTTTGTCCCAATCACTCTGAATAGAAGGATAGCAAGCTCTAACGACTCTGAAGTTTCGTGTTGTTGTGCCAGTTGTTTTGTAGACTTGAAAAACCCACATGTTTTAAAACTGTTTGCTATTGTTTGTTGGCTAACATTGTTCATTGCATGTAGGATGTTTATGTTAGGAGTCTCATTTCTTTCCATGCATTCCAACAACTGATGAACAATCTCTTTTCGGTACATAACTTTGAAATTTTTTATTATCCCTTGGTCCAAAGACTGGAGTTTAGAGGTGGTGTTTGGTGGGAGAAATTCAATTTGAACGTTTGAGAGAGGGGGAGGGTTGTTATGGGCGGTGCAGTTGTCAATAAACAAAATCACTTTCCTTTTTTTCTTCTCATGTCTATGTTTAAGAGTGATTCGCACTTGATGAGGCGGGGTCAATGATAAGCAACGAATAATTAAGGCCTGAAACGACAACAAACTTCGTTATATCGAGCTTCAGACCTCAAAATTTCGCTACATCGAGAGCCCGAGCCACAAAAAAATTTCGTTATATCGAGGGGACCAAACTCCATAAGGAATACGTACAAAATTTCGTTATAACGAGGGGACCAACACTTTACTTCGTTATATCGAGCATTTCGTTATAACGCGGTTCGTTATAACGCGAGTCGACTGTAGCTCCAACACGAGGAGGAGGGTGACACGATTTTGGTCATCTTCATTCTAGGGTAGGTAAGTACCTATTTCTGGCGGTCGGAAAAATCTGAAATTGGTCTTAGAAAATCCAAAAAAAAAAAAAAGCTCTGATTCTTGGTATACCAAGAAACGTTTGAAGGAGGATTCCCTCTGAGTTGGCCTCTGGGCTTTTTTTAAGAAAATGATTGCTTATAAATCAATACCTATTGAAAACAAGTAGGTATTTCAGATTTAACAAAACCTGACTGTCCACCGTCATTTTCATTTTTGATATTATTTTTGCAACCGACTAGATTTTTTTTAGAACTGAAAATGTATAAATTTTAAACAACCGATCTTTGTGTCAGTGTCCCCTCAAAATAATAAGCTTTCAACACAAACTGACAGCAAGGGTTGCACGGAGGTTCGAAGATCGGCATCGGCTGACAAGGAGGTGGACAAGGCGGCGGGCAAGGCGGCGGACAAGGCGGCGGACCTTGCTCTGGGCAGGATGGCTGCTCTGAATAACAGCCGTAGTGCGGTACAGAACCTTTGCAGCAACACGGGGGTTGACAGCCGGTCACAGCTTTGAACGTGAACCTCTGCAAGAAGTTGACAATTGATGTCGTGGTACAGGAGTTATTAGTAAAGTGTCAGCCATACCGCAGGGCAGGAGCCGTTTTTGACGGAGGCCTTGAACAACTGAGGGATCACTTCGCCCGAATCAGAGTCGTTACTGCGTCGGAACATGTTTCGGCTTTTATTTAGGACGTAATCCGTGAATGAACCTGTAAACTCTTTTCTGTTGGCAACACCAGATAAGGATGTTCCAACTACCCTGTTGACGAGTTGGCAACTCTGTAATAGGTACTTACGTCGTTTGACTGGTTCTTTGATAGGAGCATACGTTGTGTGTGTGCTGTTATACCTGCGAAAGAGGCCATGAATCAACCTGTTGCAATATTGAACCTATGTTCTATAGGTAATAAAGCCGTGACTCAAGGAGGAAGAGGACGAGGAGAATCACCCAGATTTCTCGTGATCTGAAAATCTTTAAAAATCTTGAAAAATTCAGCTCGATGAGCGTAGTAAGAGAAAAGTCAGAAACCACCGAAAAATTGGCTCAATGCGGCAAATTTAGCCATTGGTGTAAAAATCACGACCAGTTGAAAGGATGTTGGGAAGGTAGGAGGGAGGGTAGGTAATTTCTCCACGGGTATCAAACCATGTGGTAGGCGGGGGAAAGGTTGCTCCGAGGGGTGGGGTGTCATAAAAGAGGGAAACCGCAGAGCTCTGAAAGTTGGCCAAGAAAGGGGAAATTTTGATCATCTAATAATCAACTGAATCTATTTAGAGTTCACCTTCCAAATGAAACCTTTTACTATCAGGTGGAAAGAGGGGGGGGGGGGGGGAGAGGGAGAGAGAGAAAGAGCTGGCGTGGCCAGCAGAGGGTGGACCCCAAGTAATACACTAAGTTTCCTAACCTATTAATGTTTCCTTTCATTTCTTGAGGCTGGTTCGGTTGTGACATATGATTCTGGTAGTGCTGCGAGTAATCAGGTTGGTACTGACTCTGGTATGGAGCCAACCGCGGTTGATATTCTGGCAGGCAAGGTTGGTAGTCCATCTGGTACTGGTAGGGCTCTGGCTGGTTCTGCCGTACGTCTGTCTGTTGGGTGTAACCGTGGTTTGCCTGCGGAACGTGCTCGGGGAGTTTTGAGATTTTCACAAAGCCTAACCTGCTAGTGTTATATTACCATGCATTGGCCTTGATCTTGAGTCATGTACCCTTGCATTTGCTTGACGTCTTGGTCGATAGGTTGTGGCCTCAACTGGCTGGAGGTTTCTTCGGCCAGAGGAGTCAAAACGCCTCGTTTGATGTTGTGGCCAAACAGCTAGACAGGGATATGAATGTATGATTTCTGTGGACACTGTGAAAAGCACTATGCTCGAGTACCTGAGTGCTTGGCGTGGAATATCCATAAGTCGTTGAATCCAAAGTTGATATAAGCGTTTCACTTGTAGTGGTTTGCTCCGTGACCTCGTCCCTCTCCGGATGGTAATAGTCGTGGTGGGTCGTGTGGTACAAAACGCTTCTGTAATATGCCGCATTACTTAGTAGTTATGTACCAAGAACACGAGCATTGACGTAGTGACTCACTCGTCGAAAAGCGGTTTCCTCAAAGTTGGAGTTTGGGGTCGAGAAGGCCAATCCTGCCGTTCGGGTCTGACTTGTGACGGCGACGGAGGCCGCAGGTGGTGAACGACAGTCGTAGCTCCAGAGATTGTCGATGCTGATTCCACCCTCAATTGAGGGGTTTCTGTGTATCGATCAATCAGTTCAAGTAGAGTTCTCTCCCAAGCACTCAGACTACTCCCTACATACCTACCTCGCTCTCCTCGATTCGATGGCTGCAGCGTGGACGTTGGCGCCGTCGAGCTCCCTTTGACTGTCGTCATGCCTTCTTCATCGTCTGGAGTCGACGCTTCAAATTTTATATCCAGATCGCTTATAATCTTCTTGATCTCCTCTTCCAAAAGAGCTTTCTGAGGATCTTCACCTCCTGATCACAAAAACATTTTGAGAACCTGCTGCACGGAGTGGTTTGGGACTATTACGCTCACATACCCGATACGCCTGTCTCGTCTGAAGACGTTTTGTCGCCTTCTTGACCGCTCATCTTGAAGAATTAGCTTGAAAAACCTGGCACAGTTGTAGACTCAAAAACAATCCAAAAAGTGAAAATCTGTATACATCAATCCTAGCTACAATCCCGAACGTTTTGTTACTATGTAGCATTGCAATCATCACTCTCGAAGAAGCTTCCTCTATGGGTCGAATTATTGAAATCCAGTAGGTATTAGTTGTATATGTTACAGGCCAAACCCAATTTTCAGGCCAAACTAGTTTTGCAACTTGTTTTGTCATTTATTATGAACCCTAAATTGAATTCTTTCTCCTTGGGAATTCCCAATAGACCTAGATGAATGACAGTTCGGCCTAAAAGGGGTCGGGCCAATCTAGTTTGGCCTTAGTCCAAACCAGAATATCCTAGCACTGACGGGCCACACTAGTTTGTCCTAGTCCAAACTAGATTGGCCTGGTCTTTTTAGGAAAAACCACTTTGGCCTAGGACAAACTATTGTGGCTTAAAATCGGGTTTGGCCTGTAACATATACATACAACTTCACCATTGCAACTTAGAATCAGGATGAGAAATCAATTTTGGAAGCCAATATGACGATGAAGATCAACGGACAATTTGTGAATAATCTAATACGTTTTAGCCATAATTAATATGGCTTCGCTGTAGACGTTAAACAGGAGAGGAGATAGTACACAGCCCAGCCTAACACCCTGCATGATCACACACTTCATCAATTCATCATCGACTTTCCAGCAGTTTGCTTCTAGTATTATACCTACTGGAAGCAAATAACTTATAACTAACTTAATATAGGTATGTAAGTCTGATATTATCATGGTCATGAATTTTCTTAAATTTTAGAATATAAACTACCTAGTTTTTTTATGTTATGTTATCAAAGGCCTTAGAGAAGGCATAACAACAGGTAAAAATGTTTTGTTGATGTCCATGCAACGTTGAATGAGTGCTGGCGCCGAAGAGTGCTTCTTTCATTCCCAAGCCTTTTCTGAAACCAAATTGGGATGCGCTTATATCCTTTTTTGCGAATATGGATTCCCCAGCCAATTTTACGCCTGATATGCCTAGAAATCCTAATTTTAATCCTAAATCCCGATAAAACGAATTTATTTGAACAATTTGTAGAGATCGCGCGTGGGTCTGCTGTGTGTCTCATAGACCTTATAGGGACCCTTCGCGGTCTATCTGGTGTGAGCCCCCGACCCGAGAGTTGGGCTGTTTCCAGCCACGGAATAGAATTCTATTCCGTGTTTCCAGCCTTCTCCGTCCTCCCTCACCGCTCGGCCCTTCACCGAGGTCAGCAAGCGTTTGCAGTTTAAAATTTATACACCCCATCGCTGGACCTATTATTCCAATAAGCGAAGCGAGCCCCCCCCCCCCCCCCCCCCCCCCTGTCCAAGAAAATGATATTTTAAGACGGTACAAACCGCCATAACCCACACAGCAGAAATTCGTCTCTGATACGTCTCAAACGAGATAATATCTCTAATATATTATATTACGTCTCAGTGACGTTATAAACGAGACGTGTGACTTTGGTGAGACATCTCAGATACATCCCTATGTCCGCAACAAAGACGTCTCAGAGCTGCAACTCTGAGACGTATCAAAACAGGCGTCAGAGATGTATCTGAGACTCCGAGTCTTTAGCCAATGAGACGTTGCTGACATGTTCTGGGTAAGCCTATGTGAGGTGTCAAAAGTTGTAAATTTGGGTTCTCGTGTTCCCAAGATCCCATCAAAAATTGGAAATGGCGCAAGAAAATTATTCAAATGATGTATCAGGTTTAAAGGTAAATCATACCCAGGCCCCTATGAGGGGGCTAAAGCGCCCTCTTGGGAATGAGAGGGTGGTGGCGTATGCCACCATATGGCATTGCATAATATGCTATTTGAGACGCCACAGAGACGTCTCATTGCAGTCACTTAGGAGAAGTAGGTTCTACGTTGCGCCCGTGTTGTCTCTGTGACATCTCTGGTATGTTAACACTTAAAATTTAAGTCTATGCGACATCTCAAGAGCAACCATCTCCGTTTTGAAGTCTCAGAGACCTCTAAAGCTGTGAGACGTGGAGACCCATTTGAGCCCAGATTGAGACGTCTCTGTGACTATCTCTGCTGTGTGGGAATGTTATCAAATGAGTAGATGTAACACTCACCAATCGTTTCGTGAATTAACAGTTAACTCATCAGTAATGATTCTGTAATGACCAACAGCTACGAAGGGAATGACAGGCCTGGACAGATCGGAGAACTACAGGTCATATTAAGAAAATTGGTATTAATATAATAATATAATACTACAACTCACGGCTTTCTTTCAATATTTTTGTCCTTAGTGTCAACATTTTGAGTAAATAAATAAACAATAATACTTGCCCTCCCAGGACCCAGGAATTCAAAGATTTCGTGCAGGTTAACATTTATTTCAAGAAATGCTGCTTGCTTAAGGTAATACGTAAGGTAATATGTACAATCAGAACGCAAATTTGTCTGACTTGGATTCCACCACTCTTCAAGAGTCTCTTTATTCGACACTATACCGCAAAGACAACTTCACAGTTCATATGTACAATAGACAAACCATTGATTATTTACATTGTCAAAAAACGTCTCTTGCCACAAAAAACATGGTGGGTTTTAATTATTTTCCAATTTGGCATCTTAAAAGTAACATGGACGTTAAAAAAGTCAACCAAAGCGGCTAAGGAAACTAAACCTGGTTTAATTGGTATTTTGGTATATGCAGTAGTATTTCAACGACTAGTCAATTCTGATGAGACCAAAGATACAAAGTGGCTCGGGGTTTTCAGAGCCTTCATGAGGTGTGACGCTGTTCGCAAAGCAGTCGCTTTGTTGAAATTCTATCACATACAAATTAATGCTTTTTGGTTTCGTAGACTAATTAAAGAACGCTTTACAAAGGCAATATGTACATTGGGCGGAACCGCAAAAATCCCATCGAGGTGTGGTTTGCAAGTTGGGATCATGTTGCGATTTCGTCCTGGATTTGACTGGATTCGGAGCCTCCAGTAGTTTTCAGAGGCAACTCCTAATATCACGCTGGAGTTGGGGTGAACGGTGTGGAAGCAATGAGCTTGAATGCGCAGGTGAGCTCAAGATCAGCTTGGAAGGTTGAGCTAATTGAAATCACTTGCCCTTCTTCCATTGTCACGGACATACCAATATTGCTTCAACGCCGTGGAAAACGTAAATGTCAGACTGATCTATCACAAAATGATATACACAATTCAACACTGTACAGAGGTAACTCGGTGTTTAGCTCCATGTGGCGACTGTCTGCTATCAGCTGGACGGTGCTTTGAGGGCGCTTTGCTGCTGTGACATGTTGTTGTTGAGGTCTCCGGAGCCTATACTCCTCACGGGCGCTTGGGGCAGCGAGGGCGACTGGAAATGAGAGAAAAGGTTGTTAGTTGGAGAGCTCTTTTTGGAGAGGATTTGAGCAGTCAGGCAGAACAGGTTCCTCGAGGTTTCAGGATTCAACAAAGAACCTGTCTGCTCATGCGTTGATAACGACCTAGCAAAATTTCTTTTTATAAAAAAATCTCTATCTTGGCGCCAAAGCTTAAAAAAACGAGAACGAGAGCAAGTATATATATATAAAAAAAAAAGATTGAGAGTAGGTAAGAGTGCGAGACCTATACCTTTTTTGTCATAATCATGTTTAAAAAAAAATGAAAAAAGGCGTTCACTTAATGCAGAAAAAGTTGGACCTAGGAGTGTGCAGAAGTTTAAAAACTTGAATAACGAAAAATCAAAAGCTAATACAGAAAAACGGGCATCGGATTTGGATTAGAAACACCAAACAACATCAAGTATCATAACTGTTGCAGCTAGCTGGAACCGTTTGAGAGGTTTTGGACCAAAACGGCTCTTTTCTACCAATGCTCCGCACAGTGGTACGAAACGGTCATATTTTTGGAAAAAACCTGAAAACCCCATACTTACAGGAAATTTGACGCTGATCACGAATGTATATTCCTTATGTCCCTACGCCTAAAATTGCTTCTTAATCTTTTTTTTTTTAAACCCAAAAACCTAGTTTTTCTGTATATTTTCCAGTATGGAAGACAAGTAAGGATTCTAATGGAGGTAAAACACAAAGAAAATTTGTAGAGCAATAAATTTTGCAATAAATAACGGAACGAAATGTACGTCCGCCGTCCGAGCCGTTTTGGGCAGTAGGATTTTTTTTTAAATCTGCAGTTTTGACAAAATACTAGGTTTACCATCTAGTTGTGCCCACAAGGTTTTCAGTCCGATCGGCCGCCCGACCGTGGGGCGCTATGGGGCTAAAATTGGGCAACGGAAGGGTTTTTAAAAATGTTTTTCGGAAGGGGTCGAGTTAGGTGTCGTTTTCGAAGTATTTTTGGACGTAGAATCCATTTTCGGGGGTGCCAAAAGATCCGATTTGACCGTGGGGATCTATGGGGCATTTTGAGGCTACAAAATTTGCCATTTAATGGGATTTTTGAAGGGTCAAATTAGGTGTCGTTTTCCGAGTAATTTTGGATGTAAAATCCAAAATTTTCTCGAGGTCCTACATCGGACAAAACATTGTACAGATTTTTTTGATTTTTTTAATTTAAAAAAATATTTTTTTAATGTTAGAGGATTAATTTTTGCGCAATCTATATCAAAGAATAATAAACCCTTGTGATAAATATGCAGCGTTCTAAGGGTTTTGGCGGCGTTTGCCCCACTTTGCACTGTAGCCTGAAGAACCTAAAGGCATTCCCAGAACAGCCTAGACTTGAGCGTGTAGCTTCAGTGCAGCCTGGCTGTCAGAAAATGTAGATCTTGGCTCCTTTGAGTATTTTCTTCTGAATCTCCAGGTCGCTAGTACCTACCTCCACACTTGCACTTCACTAACCGCAAACATACCAGCTCACACTATCTTGGAAGCTCCTTCCACAAACTTACGGGTATCTGTCCGTTCGCCTGCCTCTTCAACTGTGCCAACTGGTTGGGGTTGTAGGCCATATTGGCAAAAACCAGCCTCTCCTCGTAGTCGTACTCGCACAGGATCTTGTTGTCGCAAAGGTAAAAACGGTCTCCGACGCAAAATCTGCAACCAAATAAAGAAAATTTAAACCTTCACGTCCGCCTCATTGCACGCTGAGTTTCTGCTCAGATCGCCAAAAAGTCTTTATCCGAAGCCGTAATCGAACTCCAGTGAGATATTATTTTCTTTCGCGAAGAAGAAAAAAAAAAGATTCCCACGAAAAAAGATACGCCATATAAATTGTAAAGGACCTCTTCTTCCCCTTTCGGTTTCCTATCTTTGTAAACAAAACAATTACGTAGCTGTCCCATCCATCCTTGCGCTAAAACCCTCTCCAAGATACGTTGGGGAATGGGAAGGGAATAACTGGCATTTCATCCTTATTATGTCCCTTGTACGTTTTTCCTCCGTTCGGAAAGTTTGCCCTTCCAATCGCAAATCTCGGTACTTCGTGCCCAATAGGGGCGGCCCATAGCTCAATCCCTTTTTTTCCGGGAGGGTCGAAGAGTTTTTTCCGTATGATATGGGATTGTTGATTCCACATACCTAGTGGACTATTTGCCGCCTCCCTTTAGGTTGTAGAAGGAGGTGGACCGGACGACAGTGAAAATGCAGCCGATAACAACATTCGTAAACAATTCAGAAATCACTACCTATTAAGTTTTTTGAGTCAGGACAGAATGTGGAAAGGTGTTTCTTAATGATTTCTTAATTTTCCAAATTATTTACAGGTACACGAAAAGGTTTACCTACAAAGATAAGCTGATAAAGACCACCAAAATTCCTTCAGATCGTCTACGAGTCAATCCAGTTTTTCTGCAGCGACGGAAAGTGACTCTGCCAACACACCGGACAAGAGTTGCTGCAGTTGTCGCAGGGTACAGTGTTGCAGAGTTGTGCAGGGTGTCGGTGTCGCCAAATTCAGCATAAAATCATGACATGATTTTGGGAAGGACATAATTTGGCGAATGTCTCAATTTTTTCTCTCAATGCGGAGATGGCTTTGTCTCTGAACTCTGTGAACTGTCTGCAAGATCCGAAAGTCGTCGGTGCTACTGCCGATGGAGGAGGAAGAATGGTACCTATGAAGAGGAGCAAAGAAATCCTTCGCCGTACTAAAAAAGCTCATCTTCAGTGCCATTGTTGAAGGTATTCTCACGAGAGTTGTGGCTGCTTACGCAAAGGAATCAGCAGAGATTAGGTAATTGCAGTCGAAATGAATGGTTTGAGAAGGAGTTACAGAATGTTTCGACAGAAGAGAGTCAGAAATCAACAATCCGGCAGAGCTGGATCAAGAAGAATCAGTTGTAGCTCGTTCGGACAAAAGGACACTTCAGTGGTAAAGGCATGTCCGTCGGATGCCCGCAGAGAGGTAGCCCGGGCGGGTTCAGCAGTCTCTAGAAGACCGTCGGAAGAAGGGAAGACCACATGTGGTCTGCAGATTCATGGAAAGTTTAGCCGCTGGTTTCTACAGGATTGACGCTTTGTTTTAGGAAGGATTGAATGAACGATGTTCTAGGAACCTACACAAATTGGTGAGGAAGGTGTGACTATTTGGGGAAACCCCTTCATACCGTTACGGTGGACTGTGAAAGTAGAACCTTTCAGTACCTGAACCTACAATACCTGTTAGAACCTGTACAGCTGAAACTGCCAGATACTGCAGCCACCGTAGAATTTTCAAACGTTCAGCTCCAGGGTTTGCTGGTCTGCGGCAGACTTGGAACAGGCCATCTCGACTCAATCCGTGCCATGTGGACAGTTTTGAGGGCCCTTCAAGGGGGACAAAGCGGGAAGACGTCGAAAAGCCCTAAATGAGAAGAGTTAGCGCCGAAATGCGTGGGAAGGGAGTGTCGGAAAGAAAAATTTAATCAGCAAGGAGACGAGGAAATCTTTTTGCCGTGAGTTTGTTGTGGTGGAGGGGGAGGAAGAGAGGGAACGAGGGGTAGGACCTTTTCCTCCTTATTGCTGCGGGTAATGCCCCATCCCAGACTTGATTGTTCCGCCTAGAAGGGCAATTAATTGAGGAATTGGAGACGTCCAATAAAAAGGAATTGTGCGGTTCTCCTCTTGCCCCCCACCAGGGTCTTTTTCCTTCTTTTTTCTTCCCCCTTCTTCGGGAGGACGGTGATTCTCTCTCTTTTTCCCCTGGACTTACAAAACCTCATATTGTCCCCGAAGAAGGGGAAAGCCCCTTTTCCCGCCGGTTTTCTCCCCCTTTTCATTCAGTTTGCCTCCAAAGGGCAAGAGGGGGGCTTTTCCCGGGATGAGGTTAGTGTGATGGAACTGGAAGGGACTTGCTAGAGGCGGGTGACTTACCTCGTTTCTTGGGCTTACTGTCATCGTTTTCCGAGGCCAATTATTTGTTTCCAAACATCACTTGGTTCGTTTTCTCTCTCCCCCTTCCAGGTAAGCCCATGACGTATCTCCCCCGCCAATTTAGAAGGCAGTTATCTGCAGGAGTCGTTGTCCCGCCGATATAATGACTCTCCCCCTTAAAGAGTCAAACCGTCTTTTGGGGAAGGACACGAACGGTGCTGCTCCTGTCGGAGAAGTACAGTTTTTCCAATGGGAATCGAACTGTATAAGGCGGTTGTGTGAAGATTGGGGAGTAGAAGACGCTGTGTCCTTGTTCTCACTTGTATTGGTGATTGTAACTGGGTGTTCCAGAGTAGGCCAATACCACCCCTTCCTCTATTTTGTCCATCAAAACCAGAAGGGAGAGGAGGAGGGAAAACGTGTATGTGGCCTACAGCATGTTTACAGCAACGGCCAGG
The DNA here is from genome assembly GCA_955831195.1 of Pilophorus perplexus. Taxonomy (NCBI): domain Eukaryota; kingdom Metazoa; phylum Arthropoda; class Insecta; order Hemiptera; family Miridae; genus Pilophorus; species Pilophorus perplexus. The sequence goes on from OY037014.1 coordinate 17,031,420, forward strand.
TGTGTTGTCGTGAGGTGGACTACTACTTGGTTTTGTGAGAAGTGCTTGTGGTAGATGATTGATCAAAGCATTCTACCCTGTTATAAGCCTCAGAAGGGAGTTGTTTTACGTGGTTAACCCGAGAATATGGGAGCTGCTGGAGGTCCCAAAGCCCCGATAAGGAGTCTGATTCAGAGTCAAACTGGCGTTCCTCAGAAAAGCGTCGGACTCCTGCATCGAATCCGGAGAGTCCTCTAGATGACCACTGACTACATCATGTGGGGAACGGGCGGCGTCCCCTGTTTTGGTAGCACGCGATCTAGCGGCTTGCCGGCGACCTCAAACCAGTTTTGGTAGATATTTTTCCCTACATTTCCCAAGCGCATATTTTCACCCTTGCAAGTTGCATTTTCTCCTCAACATGTCAACAAGATCAGCAGAAATAAAAGAAAAACGACGAAGCATTTTCCAGTTTACGGACGCAACTGGAAGGAAGAAAATATATTCCACCGTCGATATTACTTTGAGTGGATGATTTGTTGCACGTCATATTCGCATTTTGATTCCTGAGAGGAAACCTGTCAAGGAAGTTGATTGCTTCTTTGAATAAGGTATTCTCTTGGCTCTGCAGCTGGGGATCGGAGGGGAAGAATATTAAGATTTGCCCAATCCCAGGGTCCCTTCCCGGCTATGTGCGTCCGTGTGTGTACATAATGAGGGGGTGCGCGGAGTGTTCGGACACCCTCTTTTCATCCTGTTTTTTTTTTTTTTTTTCTACTTTTTTTTTTATCCAGGAGGATCCCAGTGTCCTCAGTGATTTCCCCCGAGGACGGTAAAACCTCCGAGAAAAAAAGCCTTTTCGGGAAAGGCCCCGGTCATGTTTAATATCACTTTTGTCAGTCCTCAGATATTCTTATTCGGAGAGAAACAATCTCCTTCAACGCTGAAATATACATGCCCCCTCCACTTTCCCAACACCCCGCCGTCTGGGGGTTGTGAAGGGGAAAAAAACTCCCAGCGTTCCTCCGAAAAGCCCAGGGACGATTCCCTGACAACGAGTGGCCTCGTACTTTCTGCCGAAGGGGTCCCTTCAAATTGAAAACAGGGGGCGGTTTCCCGGTCGCCCCGTTCACCGATATCCTTCGGTATTACACATCCTTTTTTCCGCCTGTGCTGTCCGCCATGGACGTCAGAGCTGGATAAGCTGGTGGGAAGATTGAGTGCGCTCTGACCCAAATTTTGCAGATTGTTTCAAGCCAGATTGGCATATTCAAGCAGATTGGATCTAGCCATTCAAGCCTTGCAATGTAATTTCAGCGTGTCCATCACTGAGATTGAAGATCATCAAACTTGACACCATCTTGACCAGGATGATTAATGACTCGGCAGTCCTCCAAGTGCTCTTCTGAAAACCGATTCTTTCAAGCGAGATTTGACCTGCTATGCAATCAGTACGTTCAAAATTAAGATTTGGCTTCACAAGTTGGGCATGTATCTGGCGATCTCTGAACCACCCTGGTAATCAACTGAATCCACGTCTAGCACATCCATGACGGCTCCCCCTCTTTCCGTGTGGCTTCGAAAAGCACTCTCAGACATATCAAACATTCACTCTTGACTCGGGGTGAACATTTTCCCCCCTCCAGCTCCCGATCGCTCTCAAATATTCATTACCGCCAACTAAATTGCCGCCCTTGATGAAAAAAGTGGTCGGGGAGCTGATTTCAATCCTCTCGAATTTTAATAGAAGGGCGGTTTTATTTTTACAATGTGCAGGTTCAAAGGGAGAGTCGACTTCTTGGATTGGCGCAATGAGGCAACTTCGGTGGTGCACTTCTGGGTGGGTGGGAAATCTTCTTTCCAACATGGTCCGCCTGATTTCCATTTTACATCAAAGTTTGAGGGTTTTAATTAACCTGTACGACGTACAGTACGTCTAGATTGGTCTTCCTCATTATGCATGCACGGCGAGGGGGGTTTCCTTTCATGATTGCAAACAAGGGGTAGTTGCCAACTACCTGCACGATGCCGAACCTCAAAGTGCACTATATTGGGAAGTATCAGCTCCGAAGGTTGGAAGGTTTATTAAGCCCAAGTTGAAAACTCATTGATCGGGATGACACCCGCGTGAGGTGCACTATCGAGAGGGGGTGTATCCTGCCACATGACGCTTCTAATTACCAGAAAGGGAGTGGGGAGGTGGAGTTTGACATACGGGAGAGGAAGGCTTTTAATTAAAGAGACTTCGGATTACGTGGCCTTTTCTGTTGATGAGTAATGGGGTCTCGTCATCCCAGGGAGTTCAGAAAGGGGGAAAACCCCATCCAGAGGCTGAAGGCCCCTCTCGCTTGGCTCATCAGGAATTTGGGGGTCGATAACAGGAAATGAAATCCTGGAAGCTTTTAAGCATTTTTTAAATCTTCATCGTAATTTTGATGGAAGTGTCAAAATACTCGACTGTAGGTACGTGAAAATGTCAAGAATGCCAACCCCGAGTGTAAAAACACGCAAACAGCATTGAATTGAGAAAACATTTTTCTCGATCAGAGAAAAACTCAAGCAGGGCCACGCCAGGCTACTCAGCTAACAATGCTTGGGATGTGGGAAAATTCTTCTCAGAGATCACAAGCTGCTCTCCAGCAAGATTTGAAGCACGACGTATGACCACAATTGAGATTTGGGATCACGAAACGTGCAACCATCTTGACAGGGCTGAAGACCAACTTGAAATTCCCCCAAGCATTAAATGCTAGAGGGAATGTCAAGTTGGTCATCAAACTAAAAAATTTTTTTAGTTTGCAGATCGTCTCAAGTGAGACTTAATCTGCTATAAAATCTCAGGGCAAGCACAATTAAGTTTTGGGATCAACAAGCTTGCAGCCATCTCGACCAGGCTTATTATTGACTAAGAGGTCTCCCAAGTCTTTAGCCTTCAGATTGTCTCAAGCTTTGACGTACAATGTAATCTCAAGATGACCACCATCGGGATTTAGGGTCACTAAACATGCAGCCATGTTGATCAGGCTGATTAACAACTTGGCAGTCCCCTAAATGCTTACTCTTCAGTATACACGCTGTTTCATGCGATATTGGACATGCTGTTCAATTTCAGTGAATTGGGTCACGAAATGTGTACCCAAATATGAGTAGCCATATTTACTAGGCTGATTTAGGCTGCATTTTGTGCGTACCTATCCTTTCTTCACCTCTGAGCACCTTCACAGTGGAAAGTGCCAAAAACTGCCAACTTCTGAACTCCAAAACAGCCTTTCCTCCGACAAGTCTCTCCGGACGTTTTCCTCCCAGCCTGCTCCGTTCCAATTGACGCGGAAAATATTCGTGGTCTAATGGGATCTGCAAGCGCACAGTTGAAAAAGAGTTGATTTCCCCAATGGTCCGAATCGATTATTTCTGGGGTGGGGGAGGTAGTTCGAAAAAAAAAAAAAAAAATGGAGAGGGAGAATGCCAAAGAGGAAGGAAAAGCCAAACTGATTGAGTTTATGGAGCGCTTTTAATTACAGCTTTTGTTTGAGTGGGCTCAGCTTAGAAAAGCCCGGTTGTTATTGTGCCTTTTCGTAATCATCCCCACCCTCCCTACGGAGTGATTGGAAATCCCTTGATTGGGTCTAAAGTTCTAGCTGGCAAATTCCTTATCAATGCTCAATGGGTTCTCGGTGGCAATTTTTAACGACCCTTCCTCTCCCAATGGAAGAGCTGGCATACTTCCACGTTTCAATTTCATCAGTTATTGGTATCATTTTTCGTTTCCCCTTGATCACCTCTCTTCACTGTCATAACCGGTTCGGTTATAATTTTATCGAGTGGATAAATTGAGGCAGAGAGGATGAAATAACGACTAAAGTGTACTGATGGCGTGTCAGGGACAATTTGCGGTTGCACACTTAGGGCAGCATTGTTGCAGGTCATCATATTGACAAGGGATCCTCAGTCCAGATTGTATCAAGCGAGATTAAACTGAAAAGCTATTTCAACGTATCCGCAATGGAGATTCGGTGTCACTAATCGTGTAGCCGTCTTGACAAGGTTGATTATTCACAAGGCAGTCCGCCAAGTACTCTTTAGTCTACAGATTGTATCAAGCAAGGTTTGACTTGCCAAGCTATCTCATCATGTTCAAAATGAAGATTTGGAATCTCCAACTGAGTGGCCATCTTGACCAGACTGATCATTCACTTCCCCAAGTATTCCTCAGTCCAGAGATGCTCTCAGTGCGTCCAAAATCGAGAGTTGGGGGTCACTGAAGGAGCGTCCATCTTGACCAGGCTGTTGACCAACATGGCAGTTCCTCAAGCGCACTTCAGAATAGAGATTGTCTCAAGCAAAATTTAACCTGCAGTGCTATCTCCCAACTACTTGCCATCTTGACCATCTTGACCATGGCCATCTTGACCATCAGCCTGCAGGCTGATTACTAAATTGGCAGTTTCCAAATCAAAACTACGACACGATTGGTGACCTTCTCTAGACCCTCTCTATCCTCAACCGTACCAGCATCACACCAAAGAGATAATTTCTCGCGAATTTCCCTCTACGCTCGAGTCTCCAGTAAACCCTCGAAAGGATGCGCCGACCAAGTGATAAATTTATGTATAAAACTACCCCGGACCGACATTTACATTTTTTTCGGGGTTCCCTTACCCCAACGAAACCTTCAACTCTGCAATCTACAAGTGCCGGATGAAATATTCTTCCGGTCCCGAAGATCTGTGTTTAGTAATCAGCCTTATTGCTCGCCTTACGCAAAAAAAAAAAAAAAAAAAAAACCTTATTTATTTTTACTTCTTTCCCTTCATACCCTCTTCAACCCCGGGAAAAACCCTCACTTTCCTCAAATTTACTGGCGGCATTAGAAATTCCATTTTGCGAACGGGGGTTGTCAAGCCATAAACTCGTACGTTTGAAGGAGGGTCACTTTCCCAGCACTCACACGCCACCCTCCACTATTTTGAAGGGAAATTCACCCTCTTAGGACAATTATTTATGGCTGTCGTACGTCCAAGTAAATATTTATCAAATGAATTAACTTCTTTCGTGTTTTTCTCTCGATTTTTGCTTGTTATAACTTTGAATCAGAATCAGAAGAAGCTTTATTTGTCGTGTACACATGGTTGAGCAACCTGGTGATTGCAAAGTATTCTTACCGGTGGTTACATTGTTGACAGGCGAAGCATTCGAGGTGATAGACGTTGGTTCTCGCCCTCATCACCATTTCGAAGGCAGGTATCACTTTGGAACACGCGGAACAGTATCCAGTGCTGCCAAACAGTCTGTAAAGAAGAAGTTGAGATGAACAATGGAAGCATACAATGTGGAGGGATAGATTTTGAGGATTTGAGCGTTTGTAGGGAACAGAAACCGGTTCTTAGGGGCAGAGACTCTTTTGCAGGAAGCAGAAACTGGTTTTTAGGGGCAAAGACTCGTGTGGAGTGAGCAGAAACCGGTTTTTAGGGGCAGAGACACGTTTGCAATGAGCAGAAACCGGTTTTTAGGGCCAGAGACTCATATGAACTGAGCTGCTTGTTGGGGGCAGAGATTCATTTCTGATGAGCAAAAACTGGTTCTTAGGGGCAGTGACTCGTTTGTAATGAGCAGAAACCGGTTCATAGTGGCAGAGACTCGTTTGTAGTGAGCAGAAACCGGTTCTTAGGGGCAGTGACTCGTTTGTCGTGAACAGAACCGGTTCTTAGGGGCAGTGACTCCTTTGTAATGAGCAGAAACCGGTTCATAGGGACAGAGAGTCATTTGCAGTGAGCATAAACCCGTTCTTAGGGGCAGAGAATCGCTTGCAGTGACGAGAGACCAGTTCTTGGGGGCTGAATCTCGTTTGTATTGACCAGAAACCTGTTTTCAGGGATACAAACCGGTCTTCAGTGAGCGGAAATAAGTTTTTTTTTTTTCTCACGCTTTTCACTCCTCCTTTCAGTTGTTGTGCTCACCTAAGGTAATCTCTCCTACATAAAATTAGGTTGGCTTTAGTATATAAAGTTGATCCAACTTCTCCCAAACGGCAGTCGCAGCATCCGCATTTCAGGCAGTCTTCGTGCCAGTAAAGGTCTAACGCTTTCAGCATGTATCTGAAAAAAAGGAACAAGAAGAAAAATTAGAATCGTGCCGTGCGTAATGGTCGAGTTGAGAAAAAAATTGTATATAGATTGAGTTTAGAGTTGATGCGGGCGGAAAAGGGATTTTCCTTCGTCAAACCGTTCAACGTATTGTGAAGTTGAACAAGAATAAGATGATCCCATTCGGCAATAACCGCTTTAGGAATCGGGAGCAGACATTCTCTTACGTTGAAGATGAGAAGCAATACTCCGGGAAGATGGGGTATACTCTGATAGGTAGGGGAAGACCTCGGGTTTATTCCCTCGGCATCATCCTCTAGGAAAGAGACCTCTTCAATTTCCTTTCAAATATCAACCTGTCATACGCCCTCATTATATACCTCAACATACCCTGTCTTATATGGCTCGGTCCCTGGGATTGCCTTCGAAAAGGATATTGGCCAATTTAATGCCTGTTCCTCCCCCCTTCACCAGAGTCTGGAAACCCTTCATCCTTCCCAGGATCCGTTATTGATTTATTTTATAGATAACGGCGCGAATAGGGAGCTCCGGGGAGATGGGGATGAAGTTGATCTCTTCTCGGTTAGATACTTCCTATCTTTTTCCTTTTCCTCCCCAGAAGAATGCTCATCTTATAAACCTTCATCTGCCGGAGTCGTATCTTATTAGGAACTGAATCAAACTTCCACCGTAAATACCTCATCCTTTCCTCGAAGTACAATTCTCGTGTGATGTAATTGGCAAAAAACGTTTTCATTTCCAGAAGAAATTTGATCCTTCACAAATGATTTAGTCTTCTAGACGTATAGAAAATAACGAAATCATCTTTTGCCAACTGTGGTATTCTAACTAGGGGTCGCAATCCCGCAATCCCGCTGGATATCGCGGTGTTTTCGCAATCTTGCAAATGCGGGATTTTCAACATTTTGTCTGTCAACAGATTGTCTCAAGCGAGGTTTAACCTGCGAAGCTATCTCAGGTTGGCCGCAATGGAGATTTGGGATTACCGAATGTGCATCTTGTCAGGGCTGCTTATCAACTTGGCAGTCGTGCAAGTACTCTTCGGCCTGAGGGTTGTCTTAAGCTTGATATTACTCACAAAACTCTCTCAGGGGGACCACAATTGAGATTTGGGGTCACCAAAGGTGCGGCCATCTTGACACCGCTGCTGAACTTGGCAGATGCGCAACTACTCTTCAGCCTGTGGATTGTCTCAAGCTTGATTTTACCCCCAAAGCTCTCTCAGGGTGACCAAAATTGAGATTTGGGATCACCAAATGTCCAGCCATCTTGACAGGGCTGATAACCAACTTGGCAGTCCCCCAAGTATTCTTCAGTCTGTCTCAAGCTAGATTTGACCTGGAATTGAATTTCAGTACGTCTAAATTTGAGATTTGGGATAAACAAAGGGGCAGCCATCTTGACAGGACTGTTGCCAACTTGGGAGTACCCCAAGCACTCTTCGGCTATTAAGAGTAAAGATGTTCTGCGACGTTAAAATACCCATGTATAAAATATAAAAAGCTAAATGAATAATCCATTGAAGAGTTTTCGTTTCTAGTAATCTAGAATATAGCAGGAGGAGTCAAGAGAAGCAGAATGTCACGTACAAGGGCCAGGTTGGAAAACGTGAGGGACATTAAACATCGAGAAACAAAGGCGAGGCCATTAGGGGAAATTAGGAATACGTCGTGGGGTGATGGCGGGGAGGGGGTGTCTCATTGTTAGTTTGAGGGCTTCATCGAGCGGGTTATAATTGGAAAAAAAGAGGGAACAATAAACGAAAAAAAAAAGAAAACGGGAAGATATTGGGATTGAGTAGGGGAAAGGAGGGGGGACTAAAAATAGGAGAAGGTTAAAAAAGAACGGCGTCGGTGGAGGGGGAAGACTAATTGAGAAATGGCGGGGAACCACTTAAAGGATGAAAATAATTGACGAACAGTAGCCGGAGACGAAGACGAAGCACTTAAGGATGAAGAGCTCCCGGAGAGAAGGGAAAGTTGAAACGACGGGTAATAAGGTGATTGTTTTTCCGAGTTGGCCTTTATTGGGGGAAGAAGGTGAGTGGGAAGAGGAGGAAGGGAGGGACGAAGGAGAAGGTCCCAACAAGGAACTCGGGTAACAAAAGGGTATAGGGAAGGACCACTCGCATCATCCCAAGTGGAAGTTCCATTCAATCCCAGCCAATCCTCCCGATTGTGTCGCTCGCCTCCAGAGATATCCCTTTCATTTTGTTCCCTTTTTTTATATACCCTCCTCCCATCGCCCTTTTTCCCTCCTATCCAGGCAATGTGTCATGTTTATTTAGCGGACTTGAGCGGACTTGTACACCCCGGGGCCACTTCCTTTGGGTTCTTATTATTGCAAAGGGCCACTTACGGGAATGGCGCTAATGCACTGGGCGGGATTCCTCCAGGGCGCTCCAGGGTTTTCCTTCCTTTTCTCCGATATAACGTTGGCCCTTTTTGTCGTCGGAACCTTTCGGGAAATGAGCCCCTTCCCTTTGATGTATGCGATTGGATGGCTTTCAAAATTAAGACCACACTCTTTGATTTATACAATCCATCACAAAACGCATTACCCTTAACGAAGTGACTCGGGTTGAACGGATATGTTCTCGTGAAAAGAGATTTCGTTTTCACCATAACACCATTTTTTTATTAGTGGAACCAATTGGGAAGAGGAACCAATTCATGTGAGTAAAAACCAGTTTTGAAGCACAACTGAATTGCGGATATGAAGAAATTCATCCAAACCTTTTCCAAAATTTAAATAATACAGAATCCCAAAATTGCTTTTTTTTGAGTTAGGGGTGGCGCGCTAGCAATGGACGTGACGGATTTTCGTGACGATTTTCAAGTTTATGTGCCAGAGTCAAGACATGAGAATGTCAATACCTATCAACAACTCTGACGTTTAAATTGGTGGCTATAGTAGCGTGAAACAATTGTCACGAATTGCAACCTATCCGTCTCTCCTTCATAAATAGTCGAGTGAAGCGAGCCCCCCCCCCCCCCCCCCCCCCCGCTGACCTTTGTCAGCCGGGAAGGCCGAGTGAAGCGAGGCTCCCCCGTCCACGTGCTAGCATATTTAAAAATTACCGACTGTATCGAACTTTTTCGTTCCCCGCAAAAACTGACTATCAATTTCATTAAAAGCCTCCGTTCCGTTTGAACAATCATTTCAGGCGTATCATGAGAAGTGACGCGGTAATGATATTATGGTTATTTGGTCGGCTTTTAGCAGATTGGTTACCCATTACGAAAACCGTAGAGAACGAAAAAAGTTCTCGAGACGATTGCCAATCACTTACGGGCCAAAGAAGACTTTACCAAATACATTTTTTTGCGTTTTAGACTATTTATAATTGTTTTGGTGAAAAGTAATTTCGAGCTAAGGCACTAATATCCGAGCTTGTCAGCAAATGGGTGAAATATTTCGGTTTGAGATTAAGCTGTCAAACGACTGAAGACGAAAATTAATTTCACACCCGGGTTGAAAGCGCCTCGTCCGATATGGGAATCGTAAAAGCGAGAATTTTTTTTTTCGAAATTACTTTTCATCGGAGAAAATTTCCAGGTTGACGGAGGTTATTCCGTCTGTCACTTTAACACCTTTCAAAAAAAAAAAACCAAGGCGTCTGTTAATGTGATTTCGCCCACTCGGCTCCGTCTCCTGATCTTTTCTCTGAGTTCTAATGAGTCTTCAAAACTGACCTCGAAAATAACAGACGCAAGTCAAGACGGTGTTTTAGAGATAGCCCGATAATGGACGCTAATGGTTTTCAAACTCTTTCTCTCCCTTCGGAGCGGAGTCGGGAATTTCGAAGAAGAAACCTCAACAGTAACTTCGAAAATAACTCGGAAAATTTCACATCAAAATGTACGCACCTTTCGGAAATAGGTTTACAGCACCCCGCGCATTCCTGAGTGCCCGTTTTACTGTCCATTTTGTGACCTGAAACAAAACGAAAATGTTATTTTTGACGCAGAATGTGTTTTTATTATTATTTATTTGGTTAGAAGGCGTCTGAGGCGTGAGGGGTGAGTAAGTGACCTCTCTGCTCCCCCCTCCCACCACTGAGAGCACCGAAGCCATTCGACTCCACTTCATGCTCGGGAGTTGATCCCTTCCACATTCATAAGTCACCTCTTTGGAAAATACGGTTTTTTGGTTCTGCTCACCCGGGGGGGGGGCTGCGATTCAATTAAACTAGTGTGGATCCCGCTGACCATGTATGCCTTATCAAATTAGGCATTTTTGGGTCTGCGGTTTAAATAGAACTAACAATTTGGGCTGCTGACCATGTGTCTCCTTTTCAAAGTAGGCCGTTTTTGGGTCTGCTGTCAAAATAAAACTAGTCGTGTGGGTCCACTGACCATGTGTATCCATATCAATTCAGGCTTTTTGGGTCTGCTAACCCAGTGACTGCTGTTCAAACTTAGTGTTAACTAACTCGGATCCGCTGACCATGTGTCTTATTTTCAAAATAGGCCGTTTTTGGGCTGCTAACCCAGTGGCTGCTGTTCAAACTTAGTGTTAACTAACTCGGATCCGCTGACCATGTGTCTTCTTTTCAAAATAGGCCGTTTTTGGGTCTGCTGTTGAAATAAAACTAATAGTGTGGGCAGCTGACCATGTGTCGCCATTTCGGTTTTTGGGTCTGCTGTAAAAAAAAAAAAAAAAAAAAAATAATAATAATAATAATGTGGGCCGCTGACCACGTGTCTTCTTTTCAAAATGGGCCGTTTTTGGGTCTGCTGATCCAGGGCTGCGTTTTGAATAAAACAACTAGTGAGAATCTGCTGACCATGAGTCACCTTTTCAAATGAGGCATTGTTGGGTCTGCTGACCCAGGGGCTGCGATATATAGGTTTTCCAAGCTCAATTGAGGATTTTCCAAACCTAATTGAGAATTTTCCAAAGTGAATTGAGAATTTTCCATTTCAATTTGAGAATTTTTTGATGAAAAAAAAGAGAGAAAATTCTCAAATTGAAATGGAAAGTTCTTCAAAAGTCAAAAGTTTTTTATTTTCTCCACTAGCTTCGATGAGCTTTTTGGATGGGTTGTTCTGTTAGTTTGATTGGGATGGGATGTCTTGGTTGTTATGAGGAGTGAGAGTAGTGATACGATTATGTCTGAGATGTCTTCTTTTGAGTCTTGTCTCAAAACCTTGTGGATCTGTGATTGTCGCGACGCATGGATTCATGTTTCCTTCGGCCTTCTCCACCAGTTTTGTGTATTGTGTAGTGATGGTCTCTTGAATTGTGGATAGTTGGAGGTCTTCCCGGAGCACGTCGTTTCTCACGTACCACGGGGCACCTGTTCTTGGAAAGTTCTTAATTCAGTTTGGAAAATGCTCAATTGAGCTTGGAAAACCTATTGGTAAATGGTGTGGGTCCGCTGAACATGTGTTCGCACTTTCAAATTGCGCGGTTTTGGGTCTGCTGACCCCGGAGCTGCGTTTTGAATGAGGTGAAGTGTGGATCCGCTAACTATCTGTCGCCTTTTCAAATTACGCGTTTTCGGGTCTTATTTTATTTTTTTTTTTCATAATTTCCAAAACTTGTCTGAAGCCTCTTCCGTTCTGGTGGACTCGGAACTGTTCCGACTGGACGGTCACATTTATAGCCCACTTTCTACCTTTTTTCTCGCCTCCTCATCATCCGTAACCGATTTTTATTCCTTTTGAGGAGTTTTCCCCCCCCCGTTTATTTCCGGGTCCTTCGGGGTTGAAGGCACATCTAGTCGAAGGACCTTCGGGGTGACCAATTGAGCAATGAGGTTCCACACTCCGAACCCGAAAGTCTGTTATGGTTCACCATCCCAGTCACGGCCTTCGTCTGCCTGTCCGGAATCAAAACTACCAGTTCAACAAGACTGTAAAATCTTCTGTGTTTAATTATTTTAGACTTTTTATCCTCTTTACTGTAGCTAAAAACGAGTTTCTGAAGAGATCCAACAAATTCGGCTTGATGATGCGTTTTTAGATATGTACCGGAAAAAACGTCTAAATTTTGGCACCTTTTTCAGGTTTTTGCTTATAACTCCGAACTGCATTAATCAACTTAGATTTTGATCCACCAGTATACTCCTATCCTATCCACCAGTATAATCCTCCTGTATACAGGAGCTATAGCGATGAAAACGTACCGAATTTCCCCACTTCCGTCAAAACTGCGGATGTTTTCCTATTCTTACCATTGCTTATACGTAAGCCTCTTCTTTGCCAAGAAAGTGTTCACTACGCTACTGAACGCAATTGTTTTTCAACGCGCTCTAGCGGCCTTACCTACCATGGTATGCATATTGTAGGAAATTTTCTCTACTTTAATTTTGCAAATGGCGGGTTTCTACGATAAACACTTCATTTTTGTTATTATGGTTATTATTGTTATGGTCGGATTTTTAAGAGGAGTCCATCGTGCCAAACTCTATCAAACGCCGACTGTAGGTACATCCAGAAAGGTTGCTGCAGTATACTTCTTTCGTTCATATCCATGTAGGATGTAGTGAACAACCCTGTGTAGTTGCTGAGTCGTGGAATGATCGCTTCTGAACCCAAACTGATGGTCCGGGAAGATTGATGACACCTGAAGAGCACTCTCTAACCTCTTGAGAAGAATTGTCTCGTACAGCTTCCCCAGCAAGGTAGCAAGCTGATTGGCCGATAGTTTGCCGGGCTTCAGAACAACTATGACAACAGCATGTTTCCACACTGCTGCCATGTACCCAAGGCGCTGGAGTGCGTTGTTCAAGTTCAGGAGGGACGCCTAGGACAATATAAATATCCTTGGATTATTTCACTAAAGTTTCGACTTTATTGGGTCAGTGAAACCCAGTTTTCACGAAATGCTTATAATTTCACAAAAAATTTATTTGGGAAAAAACACAAGTCAATTTGAGAGATGAAAGCTGCACTTGGTCATTAGGTACACTGAAGCGAAGAATTTTCAATTCCAAAAGAAAGATTATCACCGTTCACGTATTCGCTTTTGATGAACAACAGCCTGACATTACGGACATTCACGATCCTAATGATCTAGTGATGACAGTGTCATCATTTTCATTGCACATGGTCATTTTTACCTGACTACCTATTTCTCCCATGATTCAGCCTTGATCATTCGAATAAAAACAAGAAATAAAACAAAATAATCTCTTCATTTTTAACATTTTCTTTTCTAATTAGTAGGAAATAGGAATAGAAACCATAGAAACTCGAAAGACCAGGAACTTCCCCTTCAAGTAGGGACGAAAAATGACTAAAATTGCTTGGCAAAGGTTGTTTTCGTGAAACAGCCAGTTATGAACACCATAATATTGTGCATTTTCGGGTTTCTTGAACATTGTGCACAATACACGAAACTGGTGGAGAAGGCCGAAGGGAACATGAATCCATGCGTCTCGGCAATCACAGATCCACCAGGTTTTGCGACTAGACTCAAAAGAAGACATCTCAGACATAATCGTATCACTACTCACACTCCTCATAACAACCAAAACGTCCCAAACGAGCAGAACAGCCCATCCGAAGAGCTCATCGAAGCGAGAGGTGACAATAAAATTCTTCTCAAGAGGTTAGAGAGTGCTCTTCAGGTGTCATCAATCATCCCGGACCATCAGTTTGGGTTCAGAAGCGATCATTCCACGACTCAGCAACTACACAGGGTTGTTGACTACATCCTGCATGGCTATGAATGAAAGAAGTATACTGCAGCAGTCTTTCTACAGTCGGCGTTCGTTAGAGTTTGGCACGATGGACTCCTAAAAATCCGACCATTCCTCCCTGTTCTCCTTCGTCAAGTCATTCTTGAGTGGAAGAACATTTAGGGTGAAAATCGGCGAGGAATATTTGTCATTCAACGCCTACTGCCACGACTTCCCTGGTACGTGTGACACGCTTCTGGCCCAGTTTGCAGACGACACGGGAATACTCGCTTCAGGAGACACCGTCATGGAGGCAAGATGGCACCTGAAGAGACACTTGGCCAATGCTGAAGAGTGGCTCAACAAATCGAAGGTGAAGGTCAACCCAACAAAGTCCTCGCTCATCACCTTCACGCTAAGGCCAGGAACGGTCGGTAACGTCGCTCTCTATGGTGGTTTACTTCCAATGAAAAGTCAAGTTCGGTATCTAGGTTTGACCCTGGACCAATTATCCACAATTCAAGAGACCATCACTACACAATACACAAAACTGGTGGAGAAGGCCGAAGGAAACATGAATCCATGCGTCGCGGCAATCACAGCTCCACCAGGTTTTGCGACAAGACTCAAAAGAAGACATCTCAGACATAATCGTATCACTACTCTCACTGCTCATAACAACGCAGACATCCCATCCCAATCAAACTAACAGAACACATCCAAAAAGCTCATCGAAGCTAGTGGAGAAAATAAAAAACTTTTGACTTTTTTGACCCTGGACCGTAGACTAACTTGGAAGTACCACATCAAGAACGTCAGAGAGGCTATGAAAAAGAGGACATTCCTATGCTGGCCAATGCTGAGTTGGAGATCCAAGCTGAGCTTGGAGAACAAGAAGCTCCTTTACACGGCTCTCATAAGACCTATATAGGACATATTATGGTCTTATGGCTGCGAGATCTGGGGCACAGCCACTTCCACACAACAGATTCAGCGACAACAAAGCAAGATCGTCCTTTCCATAACAGGTGCTCCGTGGTACGTGAGAAACGACGAGCTCCGGGAAGACCTCCAACTATCCACAATTCCATCACGACAAAATACACAAAACTGGTGGAGGAGGCCGAAGGGAACATGAATCCATGCATCCGGCAATCCACCAGGTTTTGCGACAAGACTCAAAAGGAGACCACGAAACTCCTCACAACAACCAAGACATCCCATCCCAACCAAACTAACAGAAAAGCCCATCCGAAGAGCTCATCATAGCTAGAGGAGACAATAAAAAAGTTTTGACCTTTGAATAAACCTACTTAGATTAATTATTCTTTTCTCATCAGAGCATTTTATTCAGGCTTTCTAGTTTTTGTAATGTTTGTTTGAAAAAAAAAAAGAAAAAAAAAAAGACTTCTTTGGTGTCTTGCTGAGGGGTTTCTTGAGGCGTAGAGGGAGATGGAAATGAAAAAGAACAAAACGCTAGAAATGAAGAGAGAGAAAAAAAGGTTGTGAGCAGTGACAAAACCAAAGTCGAGGATGACTGCAGAGCTTACTTCCTGTCACAGTTTGAATGGGCCGAAAGGTGGGACAAAAGGTGTCAGGATGACAAAGAGAGGACAAAAAGAGTTCTATGAGGCGCAGACGGGATGTTACAAACGTCTGACATTGTGACCTGTAGCGTGGAACAGTAAAATGGCCCCGAAGTGGGGATGTGTTAAGTGGAGTTGAAGACTGTGTCCGCCGCTATCGAACAAGATCGTCGAGCGGGTCGCAGAGGAGGCGACTGAGGGGTTTAGTACCCTGCGGGGTTGGCGGGATTTTCAATTGCAGGGACGGGGGGGTGGGGGGATTTCAGTCAGGTCCGGGGGCGCGGCGCGGAAATACAAAGCCCTCGCCGTATTAGACAACGTGAGAACCCGGGGGTGACGGACAAAAGGCAACGGACCGGCGGGGCGTTCGGGAAGTGAAGCGAGGAGCCGGCTCCGCGTGAATGGGAGGATGAACGGAGCGGATCTCCTCCTGAACAATACAAACCTGGTCAGCGGGCTCCGCACTTTTCGACGAGGAAATGATTGAAAGGGTGTCGACTCGAAAATCTCTCCGGAAAACAACCCCCCCTCAAGGTTGTGGGTGGGGGGGGGGGGGTGAGCCATGTGTGCTCGATATCCTCAGCCACCCGAGAAATTGATATTCCATCAAAACTCTATCGACACGATGGGATCGTATTGAAGTTTTTTTTCACAGTAGGTAACCCTCCCCATCGACGTCGATTAGGACGATCGAAAGGAAAAGGGATTTTTTTTCACGCGACTGGCTGTATGTGCGGGGAGGGAATAAGGCGGACTTTGGTGGAAAGGGGGGTTGGCGAATTGTTCCGAGGGCGAGAGGGACGTCACAGGGGAGATTGTTGAGCCCCCTCCCCCCCTGGTCGAATCTTTCTTCCGTTCCGCCCAGGGGGGGGGGTTAGGGAATCAATTTCACGGGGAACTGAGCTTTGTACACAGAGCCAATTGGGCCCGGGGTTCCTTCTCTTTTCCGTCGCTCTTCAAATCGGCCCGGGGGGGGGGGGGGGGGGGAGGGGGAGCTAACAAGTCCAACCTGGCAAGCGGACCCCGCGGGTTCGCGTTACGAAATCAATAATCCTACAAAAAAAAAAAAAAAAAAAAAACGATGACGTCTCAATGCCGCCGGCGGTTTCGTGTCGTCATCGCGGTTTCGGTCGTCTGAACCGCTCAAATTGGATATCGCAAGGTGACGTTCGCGGGGGGTAAACGAGACGAGACGGCGGCTTTCACGGCCTTCGGTTGTGACATGCTCCGCGTACGGTTGGGGTTGACTGAAACAATTGGTCATTTTGCGGAGCCCGCCACGAGGATCGCTGTGGGATTGAGCAGAAGAGAGTAGCAGTGCCAAATCCGCTCATACAGAAAATTAAAGGTGCCAAATATGCTGTAAGAAACCCTTGCAGCCAGAATTTGTAGGGTCTCTTCACGACCCTCAGCAAAAAGTAGGGCCAACACCCCAGATTTGGGGTTATTTTGAAGCAACAAGCGGTGCCAAATTCGCGATCTTATATACCCAGGATAGCTTTTCAGCGAGAAGCCATGCATATTCCGCCATTTATTGCAAGTAGGGCCATTTTGCAGCAAGCAGTGCCAAATCTGCAAAAACCTTAGCTTCTTGGACATCCTGCGGAACATTAAGAGAGTAAAATCAGAAAGACCGCGGAATTTGGCGTTTTCTTGAAGTAATTTTCGATAATATTCAACCGATTTTTATGAAAATGTTTCACCAAAAACCAACAAGTCTTTTTCCAAACGATGAATTCTCTGTTCTTCAAAATCGCCCGCGTTGCTCAGATACCAACCCCACCCCCTAAACCCCCTCCACAACGAAAATTAGCCAATTTTCTCCCGTCATTTTTGAGGAGGCTCCGCTACCGAGAGGATCAATTTAACGCCGTCCTTGTTGGCTTCGAGAAGGCAAAGGAAGTGCATTAGGAGAAAAAGCGGGAGAGAGAGAGAGAGAGAGAGAGAGAGAGAGAGAAGAAAAAAGAAAAACGTTGAAAAGGGAGAGCGAGAAAGAAGCCCTTTCCACGCGATTTAAAATACTTCGCAAGTGCCGCGCGTGAGGAGCTGCCCCCGTCCCGAGATTCCGCGGCAAAAGCCCGCCTCCCCCTCTTCGGCCTTTCCGCGGGTTTCAACCTCTCCGCCGGTTTCACCCTGTTTCCACCCTCCTTAGCCTTTTTCGACAATAAAGTGCCACTTTAGCCACCCCTCCCCCCGCCCCGTCATCTTCACCCTTTAGCGGGTTGCACTCAGCCCCCTTACGGCTGTTCGGGAGGGGGAACGGATTAGGGCGACTTTTTCCAATAAGACTGCCTTTATGGGTCGTTTGACTTTCCGCTGACTATGTGCCTCGCTTCAAATTTGTCTAAACCCTCAAAAAAATTAGCAAAAATACTCTTTTTCTCGTTTTTCGCATATTCATTGAAACTAACTTCATTCAATTTCCGTTATAACACCCCCCCCCCCCATCCCCACTCGATTTCGAGTTTCATACACACCCCTCCCTAATTGCACCCCCGCCTGTAGTCAAGCTTGGGAGCAGGCTGGATATATTAAATAAAAAAAAAATAAAAAAACTGAGGACACCCAACTGAGATAAGCAATGTTCCTTTTTCAGGTTCAGTTTCTATTCCAAAAGCCCACCGCCGGCGCTGAAGAATGTGCATTTAATAAAATGGATTAGTTTTCTAAAAAAAAAACAAAAAAAAAACACACTCCTCCCGATGGCTTTAGGGCACCCAAAGCCAACCAAAATCGCGTGGGGGGGGGGGGGGGGGGGGGTATAACGGAAAAGTACCAAACGTTTTTTATTGCCTCCTCTAGCTTCGATGAGCTCTTTGGATGGGCTGTTCTGTTAGTTTGATTGGGATGGGATGTCTTGGTTGTTGTGAGGAGTGAGAGTATTGAGAGTATACTATATCACTATAGTGATACAATTATGTCTGAGATAAAAAATAAAATAAAACCGAAACCGAAAATATTTAAATAAAAAAAACAAAAAAAAAAGTAATAATAATAATAACAAAAATAATAATAAAATTAAAAATCTGAAAAACATTAATTTTTCAGTGTGGCTAAACCTCTAAAATTAAAATCTCTCCCGTAATGCGGTCAACTTAATTACATAAAATCACCCGCCAAAAAAAGAAAACACTCAAAATAACTCAGCTGTTAATTTGAAAACTGATTGGTTAGCGTCTAAACATAGAATTAACACCCCTCCCGCCACTTCTGCCCTTCTCTTACTCAATTCTACTACCGACGAAAACTTAATTAACGTTTCCATTCGAGTGGGATATTTTCTCAACGTTATTACCGACCGCTCACGGGCCTTATGGACTTTCTCTGAGGCCTGGCAGACCTCACGGGATGTGTTGTCGACTTCGTTACACTAATGACATTTTCGAGGAGCAGACAGTGGGAGGGGGGTGGGGTTGATTTATACGAACCCGAAAAAAAAACGCGTTTAATAAGTATTGCGGAAATTTAGTATCAATCGAACGGCCCGAAAGTAAATCTTATTAGTTTGACGGAGCTCGAAACGTTACAGTTTTTTGAGGTAAATCACGGTTGGATTTCTCGTTTGATTGTCCCCCGTTTGCGAAATTTATCTCGGACACCTGCCTCAAACGCGAAAGCATAAAGCTAAAGGCGCCTTTAGATGTTGCGGACTTTTTCCCGTTTTTTACGCCCCCAGAAATCGTAAAAAAAAAGGCCGCAACTCTCCCGAAGGAAAACCCTCCTAAAAAATCGACTCTCCCACAACCCATCTTTTTGTTTTCCGGTTCGACGAACTTTATACGCCGCGTAAAAAGCTGCTCCGAACGGACAAAATCATTCGCTCCACAATGTGAAGTACCTTCCGCCCTCCCAGAAGGAAAATAAACGAAAATAAATCGCTCAAAAAATTATTAATTACAAAGTCAAAAGTTTTTTATTTTCTCCTCTATCTTCGATGAGCTTTTTGGATGGGTTGTCATGGTTGTTATGAGGAGTGTGAGTAGTGATACGATTATGTCTGAGATGTCTTCTTTTGAGTCTAATCGCAAAACCTGGTGGATCTGTTATTGCCGCGACGCATGGATTCGTGTTCCCTTCGGCCTTCTCCAACAGTTTTGTGTATTGTGTAGTGAATTGTGTCTCTTGAATTGTGGATAGTTGGAGGTCTTCCGAGAGCACGTCGTTTCCAAGCGAATTTTTAACATGGTACATGTTTTTACGGTTTTCTCTTCAGTCTAATTTACATTGTGTGGCTCCCCGGACGAGCCACTTAATTATTAATTGCGAAAATTAAATAAAAGTAAACCGCAATTACCTTCATTGTGTTCAGTCTTAATGTTGAACAGGGGACCAACGTTGATTGATAGCCGGTCTTTACCTGCGAACAAAGAAAAAAACAACTTATCAATACACATAAAACTGTTTTTTCCGTCAAACGGTGAAAACTAAGGCGAAAGATGAATTTAAAAAAAAAAAAAAAAAAAAAAAAAAAAAAGGTAACATTATTATAATTAGGTATACGAAAATAAAATTGAAAAGAAAACGAACAATTTTACATTTTTAATGATGAAATTTATCATTAATTCAATTTAATATCTATCATTAATCGATTTAATTGATCGCATGTAAAAATAAAAACTAAAAAAAAATTAATTAAAAAAAATGAAAAAATTATTATTTTATTTTATTTATTTTTTAAATAATAATAATTTTTTTTTTAAATTTTTTATTTTTTAACTTGCTAACTTATTAAAAAAAAGTCATTACTACTTACTTCAAGAAAAGTAAAATTTGTACAAAGCACAACCGGTTCTCCATCTAGTGTGTCTGCTAGGTTTTCAGCTCGACCGCTCTAACCCGTGAGGTCTATGGGGCTAAAAAGTTTACTTAAACTAAAAAAAAAAAAAAAAAAAAAAAATTGGTCGATTGAAATAAGTCGATTTAATCGACTTATTAAAATTAGAGATGAGGAGTTTTAGCCGGAAAAATTGTATATATATACAAAAATTACTTTAATTCAAATCTGTACGTATTTCAATTCGGGTTTTTTTTTAACCCTAAATCATTTCGCCCAATTTTATTCCGCCCTCAAAAAAGTTTAAAAAATATAAATCAAGTCTCAAACAAAAAAATTAAAATACAACGTGAAAAAATCAAAATAGGAAACCTTATGACAAACAAAAAACTGAAAAAAATGGAATAAGTAGTTCTTATTAACTGCTCTGCAACCTTCTGAAAAAAAGGTCGAAGTGAAATAGGCGATGCAGACGAAACGAAAGAAATCAGCTGGAGGTGAGCGGCGATTTTGTTTAGGTAGATGACACTTAATTTTTTTTTTTTTTTTTTTTTTTTTTTTTTTTTTTTTTTCTAACTAGGTATGTCACTGCATTGTTTGGCAGTTCAGCCATTCGCGTTCTTGACACTTGAGCGGGGTTGTTGTCGACAGTTAACAGACGTCTATGCGGTAAGCACAGCTAGCAGGAAACAGATTTTTTCGATTCAAGCGAATTTAAAAACTTTAATGTAAGCGCGCTGGAGTCTCACGAGGGGCGTCAACTACGTTCAGTCGTTGGAATAGGGGTGTTCAAGTGTTTTCGGGGACGTCGACCACCCGGCGGGGGGAGGGGGGGCTTTTGAAGTCGAAAACTTCAATAACGCGGGATCATAAATAATTCCGGGAACGTTTTTTTTTTTACGATGTTTGTTCGAAAATTCCAATTTTCCTCGGGGGGGGGGGGGGGGGGGGGGGGTCGCGAGAACTTCACGTATTAGGTGTAGCCGGGAGAGCTTATAAAAATTTCCATTTAATGCCCCCCTCCCACTACTTCTCTGCTAACGTTTACAAAAGGATTGAAGCAAAAAAAAAAAAAAAAAAAAAAAAAAAAAAGTGGATAAGGAGGAGGGGTGGGCGGGTTACCAGAAATGTATGGGTTTCATTAAAAACCGTGGCAGCTAATAAAGATTTCAGAAGGGAACCTCGTGGGCCCCCTCGTGCTAAATTGAGTTGGAAAAATGAGGGAAGGAGGGGAGTTTTCAAGGGAAAGTCTAATACGATATTGGCGCCATAAGTTAGAAATCCGAAGTGTAAAGGGGTAGGAAATCGGTAGGAACCCCCTCCCCCTCACCCAACGCCTTGAAAAAGACCGAAAGAGAACCTCCCCGCCCCAAAAACAATATCTACCCATCAGTTCTTTCATTATCTTTTGTTCGCTCTGTAAACAACCGAGTGGTCGGCCATTTTGATTTAATTAAAATCATTAATCATCGAAGTGCGGTAAAGGAGGGGGCTTTCCAGGGTTCATCTGATTTTAGGATCGATTCTTCCCCCCTTTCCAGGCTCGGATCTATTCGTCTCATTCAAATCAGCCCATTCACGGAGTAATAACGTTATTTAACTACCTACCGGCGGGGAATCCCTTTTCGATTGAAAAGCCAATAACTGTTTGGCACAATCCCATCGAAACGATCAAACTTGACGGAAAAAAAGCAATATTCGTCGGTCGATATTGCTTTTTGAAGCTTTGCGGACGCCACTGAGAAGTTGAACAGTTAGTAAAATTGTGATTAATAGGACTCGGATTCGAGCATAAGCGCTCCTTTTGGTTTATTATTCTTGGAATAATACACCTATGTTTTCGCGACGCGGGTCGACGACTCCGATCGGCCTCAAAATTTGACATATCCGTTTCAAGAGGTCTACATTCAAAATCCGAAATGTCCGTCCGCCGTCCGCCGTCCGCCGTCCGGGCCGTTTTGGGCAGTAGGAATTTTTTTAAAAATCTGAAATTTTGGCAAAATACTTGGTTTACCATCTAGTTGTGCCCGCAAGGTTTTCAGTCCGATCGCCCAAACCCGTGGGGCGCTATGGGGCTAAAATGGGGCTACGGGAGGGGTGTTTTGAAGGCTTTCAGCTATGGGATCGAGTTAGGTGTCGTTTTCGAAGTATTTTTGGACGTAGAATCCATTTTTGGGGGTCCCGGAACGATCCGATTTCACTGTGGCGTTCTATAGGGCTTTCATGGGGCTAAAAATGGGATTTTTGAAGGATCCCAAGAAGTTAAATATTTTTCGAGTAAAAATTAAAGAATTTTTGAAAAAACACATTTTTGAAAAAAAATCCCCCCAAAAAAATTTTTTTTTGAAATATAAAAATCCAAAAAAAAAATTTTTTAATTTTTTTAATTGACAGAATTAAATGTCTGTACAAGTAACCTATATCACAGAATAATAAACCCTTGTGTAAAATTTGCAGCGTTTAGCTATGGGATCGAGTTAGGTGTCGTTTTCGAAGTATTTTTGGACGTAGAATCCATTTTTTGGGGTCCCGGAACGATCCGATTTCACTGGGGCGATCTTTAGGGCATTCGTGGGGCTAAAAATGGGATTTTTGAAGGATCCCAGGATGTTAAATATTTTTCGAGTAAAAAATACAGCATTTTTAAAAAAGAAACATTTTTGAACAAAAAATCCAAAAAAAAAAATTTTTTTGAGATTAAAAAAAAAATTTATTTCTTTATTTTTTCATTGACAGAATTAAATTTCTGCACAAGTAACGTATATAAAAGAATAATAAACCCTTGTGTAAAATTTGCAGCGTTTTTTCTTCTTCTTGTCTAGTAAACATTGAAAGAACCCTTTTAGTAGTAGTGTCACCTGTTAAATTTTACTCCCCCATGATTCAAAGTGTGGAAGGCTTTGTAAGCCAGTACTGAAAGCATGAGTGCTAAGCGAGGGTGGCCGGCATACCTGCAATGGCAGCATCATGCCGAACACGTGACCGCAGACGGTTCATGATATCGATCCCGTTGAAACGAAGTCAATCCTCAAACGTCGTATTCAGTTTCTAACGTCCCATTAGCCTCTCAGGTTGGAAGAAGCCGTACGAAGAGAATTTACATTTTGATGGGTCGCACCATCGGTACCCTTCCTGACTTGCCCGTGTCAGGCCTTCAGTTCTTATTAACGTGAAGGGGATAGGAAGAACTGCGGCATTAGAAATTGATGTCTTATATCATAGCCGGCGCTTACCGACCTCTCCCAGGGCTCCGGGGAAGCAATCTCTTAAGGGAAAACGGGGCAGGGTATCCAATTCTGTTTGAGAGTATGTGGACCATGTGATGCGAGATTGGACAACTTTTAGATTGGACGCAGAGGGCTGTGCAGGAAAAGGGATGAGCTAATATTAATGTCTAGAAAGGAGTGGAGTCGAGAGGGGAGAAGGCATTCAACTAGGTCGTCCTTCATCCTGGGAAAGTCTTCTTGATTATTACATACCTTTGAAGCAAAAGTGATAAGTCTCCCATATAATACCCCTCCTTTCCTCTGCAGTCCTGGCAACAAAGAGGAAAAGACGAACATTTTGCCATTGACATCGGGAGGATATCGTATCGGTCCGATTAGCCGCCGTATCACAATATTTCTTGCCCTCTCCATAACTTTTTATCCACCTCAATATTGAATTTGCTGGAAAAGCCGCGCACGTACGGTTTCCCACGTAATTTGATTTCGGGATCAGCGTGGAACGATACCGAACATTTTGAATGACTTACAGAAATGTTGTAGTGTGCATTGAAAAATTATAAAATTTATAGCTCCCAGTTGGGCAAATTGCATTGGAATTATGTTTTTGTTGTTTTCGTCGACTATATTGGAGATCCAGCCCGAGGTAGAACGAGGAGGAGGAAAATCTTTCTTTTAGGGTACCTACTTCTAAAAGTGGGAAACATTTGAAAAAATGCTGCTCTGCAACCATTGTACGTCTGAGAACACCTAAAACATGGCTCAATGTGGCCAATTTGAACAAAAAGTGTTTAAAAATAGGATTAAGACCAGATTTAAAGGATGTCCCTGCCGTTGGGTTCTGATCCCCCCTCCCCTCCCACCGTAAGAAGGAACGTTTGTCACGATGGGAGAGGAGCACTGAAGTCATCTTCAACAATGAGGGGAGTTTTTGATGGTGGGGAGGATTCCAGAATACCGTCATCCTGTATTAATTTTTTTAAAAAAAGGCTGCAAATTTTACACAAGGGTTTATTATTCTTTGATATAAGATAATTGTGCAAAAATTGATTCTACGTCATTGACAAAAAATATTTGAAAAAATAATAATAAGAAGACCTTCTGGGAACCTCCTAAAATCCCATTTGTAGCCCCATGAAAGCCTTATAGATTCCCAAGGTGAAATCAGATCGTTCTGGGACCCCCAAAAATGGATTCTACGTCAAAAAATACTTCGGAAACGACACATAACTCGACCCCATAGCCGAAAACCTTCAAAAACCCCTCCCGTAGCCCCATTTTAGTCCCACAGGTTTGGGCGATCGGGCTGGAAACTTTGCGGGCTAAACTAGACTCGGTAAACCGAGTATTTCGTCAAAATTTCAGATTTAAAAAAAAAAAACCTACCTACTGCCCAAAACGGCTCGGACGACAGACGGACATTTTGTTTTAGGAATCTACGGATAATGTCAAATTTTGAGGCCGATCAGAATTTTCGATCTCCGTCCCGATTACATAGGAGTATTATTCTAAGAAAATAAACCAAAAAGCCAGGGGTCTGAGGTCAGGTGGGAAAGGTCGGCGGTTGGCTGGCTTTTGCCAGCAGGGGGTGGCCTCCTCGTCCTGTTACATTGGAGCTGCAACAGGAGGAGGAGGAGGAGGAGGAGGTATTTTGGTCATCTGTAATCTAGGGTAGGTACTTCTAGCAATCGAAAAAATTTGAAAAAAAAAGCCAATGTGGCGTATCTGAGATTGGAAAAGGGTAAATGTACCCTTAAAAAGAAGGGTAAAAAGTGTAAAAAGGGTAGATTTTTTTCTTCCAGATGAATCCTTTAACTTTAACAACGTTTCATACCGAACACATGTAGAGACTGGCCCGCCAGGCCGCAACGACTCAGGGCGGAACAAGCGGGAGTTGTCTGGCGTGGCCCTCTAGTAACATATTATAGCCTTATTGGATTCCCAAATACAGCCAAAGCGCGTCTTTCCCTCCGAAATTCCTACTCTTCCTCAAATCGGGAGAAAATAAAAGAAATTGACGGGGAAAAAAACCTTACGGCGGTAGTGGTGGAAATGGGAGAAGGGAGTCCAAACAATAACGCCTAATCCTAACGCCCTCTGGGTACAATAAAGGTTTTATGGAATTTGATTGGAATCCTTCCCTTCCCCCTTTCCCATGGCGCAGTCCATATCAAATTTTCCCCTTTTAGAGAAATCAACCTTCTCTCTTCCCCTCCTCTCTCTGAATCAATAACACTGATACGGAACGAACCCAGTGTAATATTGCCCAGAACCGTATAAGGAATAAAAACAGACCCTCCTTTTCCAAAAGAACTTTCTGCTCGAAGGATTCGATTCTTGTGCGTCTTGGCCTCAATTTCTATCATCCGGGATATATTTTAAGGGGGGTTGTGCTTTTGAAGACAAGAAAGCGATAAAAGTGATAAAATACCACTCGGGAAGATGGTGTAGTAGAAGTAGAAGCGTAGTGCTCAAGGTTGTTGGAAATATTGTCGAGATTGTGATGGCAATGATGTTTGGTTATTCTATAGAATAACTTTTATAAAACTTTATAAAACTTTTATAAAAGTTTATCACGATTGGTGTTTGAAGCTTAGTGAGAAACTTTAGTTGTTAGTAAAATGGTATTATTATGAAGTAGACTTGAGTTCTTTGCAAGTATATCCCAATGGAACGACGACTGTAGCAATGTAAAACCACAGGTCATGAGTGTGAGATGTGCCTGAGCACTTGAAACCATTATGAACCTACCAGGAACTCAAACTGTTTGTAAAACTACTATGATGATGAAGATTTCAGTTCTTTGACATTAAACACCAATGGGTTGTCCTCAACTGTTACATTGTCAAACCAAGAGACATGTGCCTGACGTTCAGGAAGCTACCAAAAGCCAGCCTCTGTTATTTGCAATCAAGTAAACACTTCGAAACTTTACAACTGCTGCGTTTGTGGATATGCTGTACGCGGTGGGAACGTTTATCGTTGTGTAGTGTTGTAACGAACAGGCGGCTCTGCAGGACTACCCAATTAATCCCAATTAATTAATTATCTGACAGGGACAGTCCGGAGCTCATTAACTCCACTTGTTCCCGATCGCGGTGCCCTTTGCAGGAGGGGAAGAAATCCTAATTGCATTCCTCTCCCAGCTGTTGTTTTATTGTGCAAGTTTTTTGCATTCTCGCGTTGATGGGCAAAGATAGCCGAGCAGCGATGAGTGAAAAGATTCAATGTTTGAATTTGGTCGCATTGAGAATGTCGAGAAAGAATATAATTACGCTAGGCAGTTTTCTGGGGTGAATGACAAGTGGAGGTGCAGGTGGGACACTGAGGATGTCCCTCACGTCAGCAGGTGTCAGCAGGACGTGGTCTAGCTTTTTGGGTTTTACTCGCTTAATTCCTGTAATGCCGAGGCAGCTTTTGGGTCCGGCCGGGTATTCTGGCGTGCCTGGAAACTCATCTGAGAAGAATCTGCTGGAAGCTGCCTGATACCCTCCCAGCAGTTGAGTGCCAGTTTTGAATTGGTTGATGTTCCCACTAGTGATTTCAAAGTAGCGCGGTCCAACCCTGAGACAATGGGTGGACCGCCTCATGCTGTCAGAAATGTGCAGTCGTCACGTAAAGTTTGGCTAGGATTGCTGTTACCCATCTGCCGAACGGGTCAGCACTCTCCCATTCGGGCTGCCAACCATGCGTTTCCGAGCTGACTATAATCTCCATCATGAACTCATATGAGTACCTAACATTCTATGAACCCAGACAAAGATGGGAGATTGGATAGAGAGTGGCTTCTCGTTCATGGGCCTGACTAGTCTCCTGGTAGTTGAAGTTCACGACCAGCAATGTGGTGACCTGTTGTGACATTCTCTCCTGATAAGTGAACGATCAACAATTTTCAAGGCCTTTCGTACTGCCACTACCAACTGCAAAATACTTCAACTTTTAATGTAGCACTACGGGTCACATTGCCATATTGTTGGCATCTGTTCAAGGTCTGCATCGTTCGTCAAGGGAACTAGCACTGGTCCGTTGTTCAGGCTACGGAGCCAACTTTGTAAGATCTTTCATGAATTCTGTGCTAAAGGCCATATTGCTGATGGCTCTGACTGTCTAGATGTCATCACTCCGTGCTTGGTGAACGACCTGTAAGATCTTTCATAAGGCGAATGTTGCGGGTCATATTAATATCAGCAATTGCTGAATGCTGTCACCCTACTTTTACACCACTCCGGATGATTCCCAGCCCAGATTGAACAGGGTTACATTAAACTTGAATTTTCCTAATACACAGAAAGGCTTCGGGAGGACAAGTGGGGTTGTTCTTGTCGGTTCGGTAAGAGGTTTCCCCGACTCCTGTGGGGCATTCCATTTGGGGGATTCGTTACGTGGGACGGCAGCTCACTTCCCCCACGAAAGACATTAGATGCCATATCACAAGTCACATTAGTGGATTTTTTATAACTCCACGGCCACCAAGGGGGGAGGATTCCTTTTTCCATTTCTCTCGCGCTTTTGCAGGACGAAGGCTTTTTCTGGTACGTTTTGCTAAGGAGCTTTCTCAATCTGAAACTCTTGGAGCTAATGGAACGTTGAGTGCATCAGCCTGGACAGAGGGCTTTCAAGCCTTCTGAGTACATCTCGCTCCTGCCTTCACTCAACAACTTCCATTATCCATTAATTACGTGCTCCCTCCACCCGCTCCAAGTACCATTTCACCCCTCCCAGGGGTTGATCCATTTTAGCCAAATGATTTAAAAGGGAATGGCTTGAGGCCCATTAGGAAAAGTTGACTCTAGCTATTGTCTCTGAGGTGTGGACGACCCATTTTGTACTCATCCATTGCACGTATCGCCTGTCAATCTTCCTGCCAATCAATATTGAAATGACGTTAGCAATTTTATACGAAGAAAAGGGAGGACCTGCTTCCCTGAGTGGAAAAGAAGGCTCAGAAGAAACCTTTCTCCCTTAACCCACTAGGTTGTTCTATAATTCATGGACTTGTTCCTTTTAAGGAAATTGCTCCACCCTCCGGCTCCAGCCCGCCAGAAGGCTCCGGGGTTTGTTTCAATTTGTTTAATGGCAATAAGGGTATATTGCTTTGGCCACACCCCGCCATATTGGATTAAAACATAATCACAAGATTAAACATTCGTCTCGCTCCCTCGGAGCTCTTTGTTATTTGGAACTTTTTCTCCTTTTTCTTCCACCACCGGCCCATCAAAAATCAATTTCACGGATCTTCTGATTGAGGTTTCCTCCTTTCACGGCGTCAAAACCGCCTGATTAAGATCTGGTCAACTAATCTGCGCAAGGAACAATTTTTGATCGTGAAAATGAGCGAATCTCTTAGAGCGACCGTAACGCCATCTCTCGGCAACTACTCCGCTTTTTTCAAATCTGTCCAAGAGCTCATTTAAAATTTTGCCACTGGAAACGACCGCAAAAAAACCGATAAAGCCATTAAGGAAAACTTTACGGTCGATAAACCTCCAAACTCGGGTGTTCCAGAGTTGTTTTTGAGAGGCCATAATTTCACCCGAAATGAAAGGCGAATTATTATTAGGGGATGATTCAATCCCCGTCATTTTTCCCCCCACCCCCCTGGACGGCAAGGGGAAAACAAGCAATTTCCCGAAACGAAAATTATTCCCAAACCCTCCCCCCTCCTACCGGGTAGGAAAACCCGAAAACAGAATTAAAGTTTGAAATTAGTTCTGATTGAGTGTTCAGTCCTGTTTCTGGATCTCGGGATGGGATTGGAAGCCATTTTGGAAACTCCGTCCGTTGTCGAGGGGCAATTCTTCGGAGCCGATTTTGAAGTTGGGCAATGCAGAAGAAAAAAACAATTAATGGGGGCCGATAAATTTTGTTTTAAAGAGGCAGAACGTGCTTCAAACGGCTTGAGATTGTAGCGTGTCTTGACTTAGGGCTGACCTATTTGAAGCCTGTGAAGTTCTTCGTCTGGCAGAGAAACCAAAGAAACGATAAAATAATATTTTATGTAAGCAAAAAGTTGTTAGTAATATAGTTACAGATTGAATTTTTCAAAAATTTTTAAATTTTCCCGATTTTTAGAAGTACCTACCTTAAAATAAAGATCACCAAATTTGGGTCACTCTCCTCCTCCTCCTAGTCCTCGTGTTGGGGCTTTAATAGCCTTAATAGGCAATGGCCAGGCCGAAACGACCTCCCCTCCACGGCCATACGTGCGCGGGATGGCTGGCCCCCTCGTCAACTGTGTTAAAGCCCCAAGACGGAGAAGAGTGATCCAAATTTGTTATTAAAATAAATTTTTTATACCAGGGTATTTAGAGCTAGATTTGAAAAAGTTGAAAAAAAAAAAAAATTGTTTTGGCGAGTACATAGATGACGAGAAAAGTCTGAAATCACCAAAACGTTATTCCATGTGGCGTATCAGAGCTACAAATGTTGCCCAAAACATTTTGTCCACAAAATATCAAAGCAGAAGAGACAAGTGATAGCACATGCTATCAGCTCTCCCGATAGTAAGAGTCTAGACTACCTCGAATCTAGGAATTGACCACATATCGACATTCTACAGTTAGATAATATCTGTAAATTATGCAAATTCAGGTTTATTCAGATTTTTTTTTCAATGTGACCTACACGAGTAATGAGCGTTACAATGCTCAACTGAAAAGTTTAGAAAAGTTGAGTTATCCCCCTTTTCCCTTGTGGTCTTCAGTTATCTTCTTCTTCTCCATGTCCTTAATGTTCTTCATACAATTGTGATCCCCTTTGTCTTCAGTCTTCTATTACCCTGCCTCCTATCCCTGCCATTGTCCTCCTTCAAACCAGTTTTTGCGTTCTTGATTTCGTTTGGATCTTCATAATCCCCATTCTGTGACATTGTTGTAGCTTCTTAATCACCAATCTTCTTATTTAGTTTGGCGTTGACTTTGTTTCTTCTCAGTACCTAATTATGATTCTCATTTCTTTCTCTGACCTCAACATTTTCGGTTCCTCTTTTTTATCGATCAATGCACCATCTGCTTGTTCTTGATCTGTTTCTATCTTCTTTGTGATCTTCAGCATCATGGTTCCTTTTCTTGACATTGCCGGATCCTGTATTAGGCTTCTTCCTTCTCCCTTTTCCTCTCCTACATTTTTCTCGTTCTTGACTGTATCAAAATGAAAATTCACGCTAACTCGACCTACGCACTCCTTTCTGCCCCTCCTACTTTTCAATTCCTTCGCATTATCCCAATCCCTCACTTTTCTGACCCCTTCAGGTCTTCACACCCTCTCGCTCTGTCTTCCCCTAAAAGCTTGATACATAATTTATATGACTCTGAAGACACTCTTAGCTTTTTCTGTATATAAAGCCTGAAGTGCTCCCTCAAAGCTCTTTTTTATACTCTGGTCCCTTTCAAATGCTCTTTTTCTTTGTTTATTCTTTTGCTTCTCTTTTTTTGCCGTAAACATCTTAGCGTATTTTTTAAGAAACAGCGATAGCAATTTTTTAAAGCTTCGCGTCATGAACTTTATTTGGCTTGGTGTCTAGTTTGCCGACATGAGGAAAAAAATTAATCAAAAAGGCGGAAAGCCGTCTCAGTCAACGTTATTACGATCGCGTCAATTTGAACACCGCAGGGAGGAAAAAAAGGAGGGGGAGGAGAGCAAAACGCAATTTATATTATTGTTTCCGTCGTCTGTTCAGCTCATAAGACCCTCACGACGCCATTAAGGTAAATTGAATGTTGGTTGAAGTGACAATGAAAACCTGGCGTCCATTAATCTTGCGTTAAAATTAGACTTTTATTGTGATTGCAGGAGGAAAAGCTGATTAGATCCCCGGAGCTCGGGCTCTAATCATGAAAGCACAAATAACCCCCTCTCTTATGCTTTAATCAACATCCAACTTAATTTTCTCGGGTTTTTCATTAAGGAGTAATGAACTTTTCCCATTTTTAATTGAAGCATCTCTCTTTCTTTCCACAGTTGGGAGGAAAAAAAAACATTTTTCTCTCTCATTGGCATCGAAACCAACTTGAAGATGGTCGAAAGGTGATTAGGCGTATAGTGGCCTTGGAGGGTGCAATCGTAACATCAATGTGAAAAAAAGAACTGATTTTGATATGGATATGTTAACTGGTATTGGCTCCCTCAAAACCGGCTTGGCTTAACCATAAAATAGTTACTAGAGTCCCTGAAAACCGGTTTCTGTTCCGTTAGGTAAGTGACTGCTCACTAATTTGATTTGGAATGGCATAAAGAGTCCCTGCAGGGAAGAGGTTTTACGCATGAAGAGCCCCGCACCCTTTCTCCGGGTATGCACGAGGAGTCCCTCTACCGTTTCGGGTTTATGCACACCTTCCGCTAGATTGTGCATGAGGAGCCCTACTCCAGGAATAGGTTGTGGACGCTCTGCCACTTATCGAGTCCCTGCCACCTGACATGCTGTGGGTCAGGAGGTGGTTAAGCTGAACCAGGTGCTGGAAATCCAGAAATCAGAGCTTAGTGGCCATTAGCCAGTCTCTGCATACATCCCTGCCATTTTTCAAGAGTTGGCAAGCTCCTGAACACCCCCAATCAGAGCTTGGTGGCAATTAGCCTGATCCTGATTATATCTTTGCCATGTTGTAGGGGGTAGTCAAGCTCCTGGAACTCCCAAAACTTCGTGGACATTATCCAATTCCTGTCACCTGCTGTCCAGCTAACGCTACGAACTAAACCAGGAAATCCAGAAAACCGAGCATGGTGGCTCTTAGCTAGTCTCTGACAACATCGCAAGCAACGATAAGAACAAGTACTATTATGGGTGGGAATTCGGAGAGGTATACTTTGTCCTAATAATGTCTCTATTTTTATACTCAAGAAATTCCCGTAAGAAAGTTAAAAAGGAACGACTTTTTAAAACTGATTCTACATTGTGGTCTGTTAACAACGGCGGATTGAGTTTCATGGGCCATTCGTTCCGAAAGCTTTTTTGTCAAAGCCTATTTTGAAGGCACTTCATTAAAACTCGAGTGCTCTCGAATGGTTTCGAACCCCCTTCAAGAACTAAGAAAAGAAACCACGTGGAAGGCCATCCTTCAATTGGGTGAACCCCAAGGGTGTTCCTCCTTTCGAAAATTGTTCCAAAACTCCCTCTTCAAAAACTGTTCGGTTTTGGAACGGAGGCGGAGCCTCAATACCAATCAATTGGGAACCAGACTGGAAGATGCCGGAGGGGATGAGCCGGCCAGGAGACAGACAATTACCCCAAATGTTAATTAACGCTCCTCGGGCAAGTTTGATTGGTCTTGGCCTTCCACTAATTAGTTTATTATTGATGGTCCCGATATAGGCCGCCCTGGCGCGAGAACTGTCCAGGTGGGGACTGTGCAGTTGAAGAATTGAGGCCTTTTGGGAGCAAATTACGTAAGTGAAAAAAAGTTATAGCAATTTTAAAGGTGAATTAATAAGTAAGTAATTAAATAACTTAAAAAGGTGGGGCGGCACTGCAGCCAGGTCTCTAACAACGTTGAAAAGGACACTATCAGGGGCGTTCATCATTGACACTCATATGGCTTCATCACTGACACTATCATTGTTTGAATAAATTTCCCATCAGTGAAATGACAAACAAATTAATTTTTGAACAATAGTTTTAAGATTAAACTTTTAAACAAATAATTAATTTTTAGTTAAAATAATTATTAAATTACAAGTTAATTTATGATTAATTTAAATTAAATAATTATTAAACCATAAATTTATTAATTATTTATTTAAATACTACCTAAATAAATTAATTACATATTAATTTAAATAAATTATTAAATTGTTATTCATTTAAAATTTAAATACAAACATTTAATCTATATTTATAATATCCTATGTTTGTGACGGACTGGTGTTAATTAAATAATTTAATTAACACCAGTCCGTCACAAACATAGGATATTATAAATATAGATTAAATGTTTGTATTTAAATTTTAAATGAATTTATCAATTTAATAATTTATTAACAATTATTGTACGTGGAAACTTTAATTCCATGGAACCTTTCCGCCCACATTCATTCAAACGGTCAACATCATTATCAACAATGTAATAATGATGATGATAATTGAAAGAGTCCCTCTAGAAGCGTTCCATCCAACACATTTTTCGAAATGCTGTTTTCAGCGAAAAAACGGAATTGAACAGTTCACCAATTGAAGGGTTCAAGGCGTTCAAATCATTATTTACATTAAATAAATTGTATTATTATTCAAAGTATTGATTCGAATTTAAATTATTTTTGGACTTTAGAAACTTACACCAACACACGGTTTACTCGATATCCAGAATCACCAAGAATTTAATGGAAGCCCAGAAGGTGTACTCTTGCAGGGCAACTCGAGAAAAGGTACAGTGTTCGTCCTCACAGCTTCAATACCTTGTGCCTACGCGGCGGACCCAGGAGGAACCCTTGACAAGCCAAGTGTGGACCCTGGGAAAGGAAGAGGAAGGAAGGGTGTCGAGTGGGGGTGTCGTTTTCGAAGTTATTTCGGACGTAGTTTCCATTTACGGGGGTATCAGATCCGTCCGACAACACTGCGGGGATTTGTGGGGCCTCAAAAGAGGTTTTTGACAGGCTTTAGGCTGGAGGGCAAGTGAGGAGTCGATTTTGACTTATTTTTGAACGTAGAATCCAATTGTTGGGGTACTCTGTTCGCCCCCACGGCCTCAATCCTTCTTTCCTGTGCAACAGGCGCAGTGGGAACCCTTGGCAGGTCAAGTGTGGACCCTGAGAAAGCTGGGGTGGGGGAAGGTGGGCCGTGCGGGGTGTCGTTTCCGAAGTTTTTGCGACCATAGAATCCATGAACCATAAGATCTGATAAGATAAATCTGGGGCTTCTATTTTGCTACAAATTGGGGGTTTGATGGGGTTTGATGGGCTTTGGGCAGGAGTACAAAATTTGAGATGCCATTTTCGACGTATTTTTGGATGTAGAACCCATTTGTGGGGGTTTAAGACCCATACAACTACAGTGTGAAAATGTATGGCTCTAAAAATGGGGCGTTTGATGCAATGGCCGGAATGTCTAATGAGGTGTCGTTTTCAAAGTATAATTTTAAATTTAACTATAACGATTTGTGTATCAACAGTTGGAATTGAATTTTTGGCAGAATTCATCAAAAATAAACCTTCGTTTACATTTTTGATTTCGTATTTTGTATTTCGTTTGCATCTCAAAATACCCAAAAATGACGTCCCGATTACTCCATACTTGCACACACGCGCTACAACAACCAATTTCTCGTTTACGATTTCCCCTAAAAAAAGGAATCTGAGAACACGGGGGAAAAAATATCCCCAGCGATGCCATGATTATCACAATGGCGGAAATAACGTGGTTCGAAGGAGGTCTTGAAGAGGGCGGACTGCCATTCCATTTTCCCCTCCAATAAGTAATTTAATTTAACGTAAGTCTGCGGTGCCAAGTTATCAACTTTTTAATCTAGAGAGGTTTCCATTACGTTAAGTGCGAACTTTCCATTTGGAGATTCGTTCAGCAGAAGCAGAGCGCCCACTCGAAGTGTTGCCAACTATAAACACTTTTACACCGCCGTTACTTTCAACTGTAATGGTAAAAGGGCGAGAAAAGTTTTACCGAAAAAATGGGTGGAAATTGAAAGAAAGTAGGCTTCACAGGGCAAAAGAGCAAAATTCAGCGTGTGACAGTAAGGGAAATCACAAGTTGGACTGCACAAAGAGGTGTGAAACTTGTAAGGCCGAAGGCGTTTCTGGATATTGCCACGAGACCTGGCTGTGTTGTAAGGTGTGCATGAGTTTCTATAGAATATAGTGGGTGCATGAGCGAACACCTCTCTGGTCGATGAGGAGAGTGAGAAACGCCAGAAGACACGGAGCATCTC
This sequence comes from Pilophorus perplexus, assembly GCA_955831195.1. Taxonomy (NCBI): domain Eukaryota; kingdom Metazoa; phylum Arthropoda; class Insecta; order Hemiptera; family Miridae; genus Pilophorus; species Pilophorus perplexus. Next base: position 17,066,587 of record OY037014.1, read on the forward strand.
TCCTGAGCAAGACAACACCTCAAAGATGGTGGCACAAGCGGAGAAGAAGATGGTCGACGAGACCACGTTCGGAAGGCTCTCAATACTGGAACAAGGCAAAGCAATCCATGATGACACTGTCCCGGTCAATGGACCGTACGACTTGTAGCAACTTGTAGCGACTTGTAGTATTGAAGCACTTTCTTCCTTCAAATAGCAGCTGCTATTTGAAGGAAGGATAGACGACGGATAGGGGAATGAAAATCCTGGGCGCTCCTCCCTGGCCCTCTTTCTGGTCGTTCCAACCCTGAACTCACATGATTAAACAGTTTCAGTTTTTCTTTAGAATTCGAAGGTGTGATATTCCATTATAATCCTATAATGGAATTTAGTTATAACTAAAAACAGTCACGAAAACCCGACCGTTACAATACTGATGAAAGGCTCAAAAAATCTGAAGTGGGAATAGGTATTTATTATTAGCAATTATGTTAATTATTAATAATTATTTATTATTGCTAATATTTTCATGGAGCGTAAAAATTTCTTCCACTAGTAAGATCCAACAGTCTTAAATTTTGAATCAAAATGTTTGAGGCACGTGGCTTTTTTGCAGATGATAATCTCCGATAAACACAAAACATCAGAAGTGGGAACAATGCATATTAAATAATAAGAAATAATATTATTTCTGTAGTTTTTGTAAAATTGTCTTCCACAAGGAAGGTGGAACAATCTGGAGTTGGATCAGTGTTTAAATTATGAATCAAAATGTTTGAGGCATGTGGTTTTTTGCAAAGCGTTCGAAGCGTTTCAGGCGTGTTATGAACTTGGAAGGCAATATAATATCGCTATGCTCGCCACCTGGGCAGTAGGAAGCTACTTTTAGTTCACCATGCTTTAAGTCAATCACCACCGTCATTGGACTTTTTCGCCAGGAGGTGAGTTCACTTTTCAGGGGTTTGCGTCGTTTAACTTTTTGAGTGGCGTAGGCGTTTAACTGTTCGTGCTCGTGGAACGCTGACGCGATGAATGCTAGTTGGTGCAGCAATACTTTAAGAACAAAATTTACACAAGATCAGCGCTAAACGTAAATCCGTCGAGCGGTGGAAGGAATTCGGCGGGAGAGGACGTGAGTGATATGGCAGCAGGAGAAGCGAGGGGGGTATCAATATGTCTGGATAAGGAGGAAGGATGTTGCCCCCGAGTAAACAGTCGCCATGGCAACCTGGTCTACTTCTAATGGATTTCTTATCCAACGCTCAATGTTCGGGAAAAAAAAAAAAAGCGGGCGAGACGATGGAAAAATAGGGTGAAACGGCGGCGAAGGAGAAGGAAAGGGAAAAATAAAGGGACACGGGAGTTTTCGACCCCAACTGTCCATCCGTCTTGAAACGGAATTCCCCCAAGTCTAATATTCTGATCCCAACGCGTAAAAAGGTGGAAGGGAGAAGGTGCCACTTTAATATTCCTTAACACCCCATTTCCACCCCGATATTGCCAGAATATGCCTTTCCCGCCATGCCGGAGACTTTCAATTTTCTTTGTACGGTTGTCGGGGTCCAAGCCGTTCATCATGGCGGAAAAGGATTGAACAATGGAGGAAAAGCACTACTAGTCCCATGCAACGACTGAATTACAATGGTAGTCATCACGAGAACCAGCTACATGCTGATCAGTGCAGCCAATAATTGATAATTATTATCGCCACTAAACTGCTTTCATAGCAATCCAGTTTGTAGCTTCCCAAACTGGTAACTTTGCCAACTGGTTCTACAGTTCCTCTAAATGGTTATGTAGCTACTCAACCCGGTTCTTAGGCTTATCAGGTTTCAAAGCGACTAAAAGCAGTACTGTAGGCTTTCAAACTGGTTTTCCAGCTCCACAACCCAGCTTTTCAAACAGGCCTATCTGCCTCTCATTGTACTGTGAAGTTCTACAAGCCTCTTCTGTTGTCCCTTAAACAAGTTTTATAGGTTCTAATCTGGTTTTATTGCTCCTCGACTAGCTCTAAAGTTCTTTAAACTGGTTTTATAGCTTCTCAACGGGCTCAAAGTTCCTTTAACCAGAATAGCTCCTTTTATTTTCCTCGACGGGCTTTAAAAATCCACAAAGTGGTTCTATAGCTCCTTAAACCGGGGTTTCAGCTCCTCAGAGGGCTCTAAAATTCCACAAAGCTGATCTCTGGCTTCTTAACAAATGTTTTACAAAGGGTTATATAACTCCTCAACCCAGCTCTATAGGTCCTCTCCACTGTGAAGCCGAATGAGGTGTCGTTTTCATTAATTTTGCTCGTAGAATCGTCTTTTGGAAGTCATGAAATCAAATTAGGGGAGTTTTGTGAGTAAACCAAATACAAAATTAATTTTTCAGGTTGGTAAAATTTACCAACAATATTGTAACCCTCCCTGACGCTAACCAAAACGGAAATTTATCTAGGGTGGGCGTTTTGAAAGCAGGTTGCAATTAGAAAAGTCATTACTCGGCTCACGTCGGCAACATTTTTTTTCCTACGCAAAAAAAAAGGATTAAACTGTTATCGTTCGAAGCCGTTATTATGCTCGCAGTGGGAAAAATCAATTAAAATCCCATTTTCAATTAAGTCGAAGGCACCACATGGCCAACTATCCTGAATGGAAACATCGAAAAAATTGTTCTCAGCCATTAAAGGGGGGAGATTTTGACGAAGAAATCTAAAACTTTTTTTTTCTCCTTCCTAGAAGTTGAGTTTAATAAAATGTTGGGAAAGGGTCGTCTTAATTAAAAATGTTATGCCCTGAAATGTTATTTCGACCTCGGGCCCCGCTTATTGAACAATAAAGAACATTTTTCGTAATTAAATCTAGATGACTGAAAAATGTTTTTATACCGTGGAAACGGGACGAGATGGCCAGTCGGTGAGGCAAAAATTAATTAATTTTATCCTGTAGCGGGAGAGAGAGAGAGAGAGAGAGAGAGAAGAGTGAAAGCTATAGTGGGGAGGGGGGAGTATTAATTTACGGGATTGACCCCAGTAATTGAATAGTGATTTGTTGAGAAGACTTTGGGAAAAGTCTTCCGTCCCAAAGTAAATGGAAATGGGAGGACAACCTCCCTACGTTGGAAAAGCGCTTTGTAGATTGGGCGAGAAGTACTTACTTGATGAGATGGATAAAAGGTTACCTATCTCATTTGGGAGACCTCTCCTTCCCCTCGCCATCCTGTCGTCCCCTTTAATCACTCAAGTTGGCGCAGCGTCCTCCACGGAAACCGCCGCGTCCATTAATCTGACAGGCGACGCCAGATATACGGGTCCCGGACGGAAAAAATAACCAAACGTTTCGATATGAAGCGTGAAATGAGACACATGGTCAGCGGACTGTAAAATGGACACATTGGGGTACGCCCCATTAATTAAACCTCTTGTTTATTGTTCCCTTAGAAAAATCATCCGTTTGAAGGAGGTTTCACTTTCGAAGAGATAGATCATTAAAAAAAAGAAAAAAAAAAAAAAAAAAGAAGTTGATTCGAACTACTTCACTATCTCAAGTCTCTCAAATTCATATTCTCAAATTGAAAAGGAACGATCTCAATTCATTTTGGTGAATTCTCTACTTAATGGACTCCAGAGCTCCATAAACCGGTTTTATAGCTCCTTTACTGGTTTCAAAGTTCCACAAACCGGTTCTATAGCTCCTTTAACCAGTTCTATAGCTTTTTAACTGGCTCTAAAGTTCTACAAACCGGTTCTGTAGCTCCTTAACCCAGTTTTGGATTATTATTCTTGGAATAGTACACCTATGTTTTCGCGACGGAGGTCGACGACTCCGATCGGCTTCGAAATTTGACATTATCCGTTTCAAGAGATACACACACATCCTACATGCCTACATTCTAAATCCGAAATGTCCGTCCGCCGTCCGGGCCGTTTTGGGCAGTAGGAATTTTTTTTAAATCTCACATTTTGACAAAATACTCGGTTTACCATCTAGTTGTGCCCGCAAGGTTTTCAGCCCAATCGCCCAAACCCGTGCGGCGCTATGGGGCTGAAATGGGGCTACGGGAGGGATTTTTGAAGGCTTTTGGCAATGGGATCGAGTTAGGTGTCGTTTTCGAAGTATTTTTCACTGTGGCGATCTATACGACTTTCATGGGGCTAAAAATGGGATATTTGAAGGATCCCAGGAAGACAAATATTTTTCAAGTAAAAAACAAGAAATGTTTGAAAAAAAAAAAAAAATTGTTTTGAAAAACAAAAATCCAAAAAATAATTTTTTCTAAAATTTTTTTTATTGACACAATTAAGTTTATGAACAAGTAAGCAATATCAAAGAATAATAAACCCTTGGGTAAAATTTGCAGCGTTTATAGCTTCTTAACTGACGCTAAAGTTCTACAAACAGTTTCTGTAGCGCCTTAAACCGATTTTATAGCTCCTTAACTGGTTTCAAAGTTCCAAAAACAGGTTTGATGGCTAGTTAAACCAGTTTTATAGCTCCTAAATTGGCCTTAAAGTTCCATAAACTGGTTCTGTAGCTACTTAAACCGGTTTTACAGCTGTCTCTCAAGTTCTTTGTACCAGTTCTAGATCCCTCCTCATAGTTTCTCAAGTGACTTTACTTCTTCAGGTTATGTATGACGGAAACTGGTACATACATTCTTTATAATCGGGGTCTCCAGCACCAGTTCGCAATCTGCTTTTCTTCCTCCCCGTTTTAATGGCCTTTTCCCCCTCTTCTTCCCCACTTCGCCTGATAGGCGAAGAACGAGCGAGAGAAAAAAACGAGCTAAAGAGAAGGAAAAAAGGCGAAATAACAAGAAAAGAAACATCAGTGCTAGGGGAGGGGGGTCCCTCTCCGAGTTCGATACTCCTCGAAGAGGAAAAACGAGGTTTTCAGGTGTATTGGCGGCATTGTGCGAGGAAATTGGCCGTAATAAGGCGGATCAACAACCCCCACCTCCTCACTCTGGTTATTAAAAGATCGTCAAAACTACCTCACTGAGAGAAACCCGTAAAAAAAACTAGTCAGTCACGGATTGACGCGCCCCAACAAGCAATAAAAGCAGCATTACCTAATAATCTGTCATCCTGAGCGTTGATGTCCCCTTCGAGAGGTTGTAACGAGTTTCTACCTGGAACATAAACAAAAATAAATCAATCACACTTGAAGGAACATTGAAAACACTTTAACCTGAATTGCAATTTAAAATTTAATCACCGCGTTTATTGCAAACCGAACCAATTCATGAACGACAGTTGGCTAATCAAACGGTAGGCAAGTGCCAAAACAAATTGAGTGGGATTCTCCAGAATCTGATCGATCACTCGCGTTTATTTGGAGTCAAGAGTTGTTCGAGTATTTAATTAAACACGTGAATTGACGAGACACAATCAATTTTGGGAAGTAGACGAAGGTTGTGTCTGTAAACACGTTGCCGGTATTGATTGTGTTAATTTTGTCGATAATTAGCTAAGGAGAGAAGCTGCGCGAGCCCCAAATTGCGCCAAACGAGGAACAAACCTTAACAAGGGCGGTTTGTTTTCGCTAATTGTGTAAAAGCTTGTATACCTCGTCTAATGAAGGATTTAGCTTTTCCCTCGCAAAACACCCCCCTCCACCCCTCCCGTTGATTGCATTATTTCGCCACTTATAAATTATACATAGAAAACGACCGTGAGGAAGGGGAGAGGGGCATCTTGTTATTTCCGACAGTCGAAAGGGGAGTTATAACCCCTTCAGAACCTTCAGAATCAACTTATTTAGCCTAATGAGACCGGATTGTGGTCTGATTGTGCTATTGTGCCAATCAGTTCGCTAATTAACGGAAGCAAAAGGACTCGGGTTGGGGGCCCCCCGAACGGTTTGAAACCGACGCGAAATCCCGGCGAAATACCCCCTTTCAAGGATTTGGGACAATACGGGGATTATTAACGACGAAATTCCTCTCCAAAACATCACTGACGTTCGAGAATGAAGAATGACCAAATCCAGCGGAGAATAGGTTTTGAATACTGCTGTAGCAGAGCTATGAATCTATTTGGATCTTCGTAAAATTGTACAAAGTTGTCAAAATAATCGAATAATTTAAAAAAAAAGGAAAATTACTCAAACATTGAAATAATAAAAAACTTAAATCATAAAAAAAGCTAGTGGAGATAATAAAAAACTTCACACTACTAAAAAACAAGTGACAAAAAAATTAATTAGGTAATTAATTAATTAAAATAATAATAATAATAATAATAAAATCTAATAATAATAATAAAATTGACTAAAAAAAGTACGCCACTCCAACCTATGTATTTAAAAAAAAGAAAGAAAAAAAAAATGTATTCCTATACATGTACAGGATGTATACCGTGTTAAGACCAGTGCTTCTCAAACTGGGGGGGGGGGGGGGGGGCGCAGGCACTTTCCCAAAAAAAATTGTTGGGCTTGAAGGTGACAGGGTTTCTCATCAGTCACAGGTAGGCCAGTTGCCAGAGGACTGAAAGGGGGTGACTCGTGCAAGAAATCGTGTAGAAGATTTTTTAAATTTTTTCAAAAGGTTGTAATGGGTCTGAGCAAGAAAAATTTTCTTATTTAATAACCGTAGGCCCCTCAAATGAGTTCCATAGCATCTGGTTTACGCCTTCTCAAAACTTCTTTTGTCAACGTTGTGTGCAGATATTTTTGTGATGACTGTATAAATGCGGGCCATTTGGTCACTACTGCATTTTACCGACGGGTACAATGGGGATTAATTAAGTTCAATCAATGACATTTTGAGCGACGCAATTGCGTCCCCCGTTTAGTTGTAACGAGTTTTGGAATAAAAAAAACGGAAGCCGTTTGTTTTGAGCCGTTTTAGCTCGGGGAAAAACAATGGAACGGTAATGAAGGGGTGTGAAGGGAGGGAGGGTATCAGCAACGACTTGAGTCAGCGCAAATCAGTCGCGATACATAAACTCGCAGGAGGGGGTTTCAGGGCTCAATTAACGGGTTGATTGTGCCGTTTGATTTTGTGGTAGTGGGGAGGGGGGAAGGCGTCATCTGGCGACACGGCGACCATGGACTTGAAAACAAGTGGACGGTCCGTGAAATTAAGGCGGGATTTGATTTCGATCCATAACCGCCAGGTCCATGCGACCCCCTCCCTCCGCCCACGGATTTTTAACCCCTTCCACCCCCGACCCATATCCTCCTTCCCATCAAAAACCCGGGAGGAAGAAGAAAATGAGAAAATAAATTGCCTGACGGGGATAGATTGTTGTGGAGGGAGACGGAGACGTTTGGGGGCGGCTCCCGATATTGCTTTAACTACTTTTTCAATTTGAACCTCCACCCCCCTCCAACCTACGACCGTAAGATGGGCACCTCCCCCCACCCCACCCCACCACCTCACGCGCCGTTCGGAAAAACCTGGTAGATGGGCTTTTCCCGGGGCCCATTGTTGTCTATCTTCGCAACCATCTCGCAATCGAGTTTTCTACTGTTATATGTATTTTATTTGAAAATAAAAAAACCTTTTCCAATTTAAACTTGAGACAAAAGTCAGCACAACAAAACTAGCGAATTCAAAATAAATATTAGGATTAAAAAACAAAAAATGGTTTGACAGCCTGATTTTGGAATGTGAGGTTGAAATACGTTTTCAAAGGGTCAGAAACTGGACTGCAGTGGCTGAACCCCGGTGATTCAGTGATTCAAAACAAGTTAACGGAGTCTAACAATGGAATTTTCGGGTTTTATGGGGTCTTGAACAGGTGTCATGGGGTTGAAATAGTTTTATGGCGCCTGAACCCGTTTGATGGTATCTGAAACGGGTTTTACGGGGACAGAAGCAGGTTTAATGGAGTCAGAGACGGGTGTGATGGGTCTGAAACTGGTTTTATGTGGTCAGAAACTGGTTTGATGGGGTCTAAATAGTTTTATGGCGCCTGAACCCGTTTGATGGGATCTGAAGCGGGTTTTACGGGGACAGAAGCAGGTTTAATGGAGTCAGAGACGGGTGTGATGGGTCTGAAACTGGTTTTATGTGGTCAGAAACTGGTTTGATGGGGTCTAAATAGTTTTATGGCTCCTGAACCCGTTTGATGGGATCTGAAGCGGGTTTTACGGGGACAGAAGCAGGTTTAATGGAGTCAGAGACGGGTGTGATGGGTCTGAAACTGGTTTTATGTGGTAAGAAACTGGTTTGATGGGGTCTAAATAGTTTTATGGCTCCTGAACCCGTTTGATGGGATCTGAAGCGGGTTTTACGGGGACAGAAGCAGGTTTAATGGAGTCAGAGACGGGTGTGATGGGTCTGAAACTGGTTTTATGTGGTCAGAAACTGGTTTGATGGGGTATAAATAGTTTTATGGCGCCTGAACCCGTTTGATGGGATCTGAAGCGGGTTTTACGGGGACAGAAGCAGGTTTAATGGAGTCAGAGACGGGTGTGATGGGTCTGAAACTGGTTTTATGTGGTCAGAAACTGGATTGATGGGTATGAAACATGTTTGACCGTGTCTTGAACTGGTTTTATGGTGCGTTAACAAGTTTGATTGGGTCCGAAACGAGTGTGATGGGGTGCAAAACTGGGTTTCTGAAAAACCTTTTGATGGTATCTCAAACTGGTTTGATGAGTCTGAACGTATTTTATTAGGAAAACCTGTTTGATGGAGGTCCACATTTCTTAAGGGGGGGGGGGGGGGGCATTTTTATGGGATATGGAGATCATGATGACTCCTCTGCTGATGGTCCAAATTGTTTGTTTAGTCACCGAAATATGACACTGGTCTAACGGTGTTGAAAATGAGTTGATGAGGTCTGAAACTAGTGTTATGGGACCTGAAACATTTGAATGGAAGTGGAACCGCTTAAACGGGTCTAAAACTGGTTCGTGCTGTATTTTTTATCCAGCATTAAATTTTGTATGCCATAAATTGAACGAACCTTCAAATACGAATTTGAAACGCACACCCAAGAAAATCCATACCAAATCATAAAGCTCCCACATTGAGCGATCTCCATTGCGAACTAGAAACTGGAAATTAGTTTTCTCGCCATATTATGTACCACTTAATTAAGAGCCTGCGGTTGGCAGTGTCAACGAACAATATTGCCGTTATCCCTCGCGATTGCAACTAATCAGGGTCTACCCTTTGGCAAAGTTTACTAGGCCAACACCGTCGAAATTCACGGTTAATAGTTCGCGGAGACGTGATTACTTATCGACAAATTCCTAACCGACGTCGAAAATTTTTTTTGGTTCATTAATTTATTTGTAATTAATTTTTTCTATATTTTATCAAACGTCATAGGTACATTTTTTATTGTCTCCTCTATAGAGTTATAGCTTTGATGAGCTCTTCGGATGGGCTGTTCTGGTAGTTTGGTTGGGATGGGATGTCTTGGTTGTAGGGAGAAGTGCGAGTAGTGATACGATTATGTCAGAGATGTCTTCTTTTGAGTCTTGTCGCAAAACCTGGTGGATCTGTGATTGCCGCGACGCATTTATAATTTTTTGAATTTTGAATTATTTTATTTATTTTAATCATTTTTATTATTATTAGAACTATTATTTCCATTAACTTAAGAATTTCAGCACGGAGTAGGCTTTAGCCCAAAGCTTGAACTGTAAAACAGGTTTGAGGAGCTACAGAACCAATTGACTCGGTTTAAGGAGCTATTCAATCCGTTGAGGAGCTTCAAAACAGGTTTGAGGAGCTCTAGAATGAATTGAGAAGCTCTTGATCGGGTTCAAAGCTAAATTGCCACTTAAAAGAGCTAAGCAACTGTTTTGAGAGATACATAACATATAAAAGAGCTATAAAACCGGTTCAAGGAGCTGTAGAACCAGTTTAAAGAGCGTTAGAACAGGTTTTGCGATCTAAAGATCTGGTTTGAGGGTAGAACTGGAACAAAGTTCTTTCAAACTACCTTCAGGAGCTATTGAAATGGTTTAAAGAACTATGAAACATGTTAGGACCCACGAAGAACTCTCATAGCATTTCATCACGTTTTGGAAAGTGCTCCAGGGAAGTCGAAAGATGAGTGGGGCAGTTAACGGTCAAAAGTATGATTTTAATGGCGCTAAAGGCGAACGAAAATTATTCAAATGAGAGACTGATTGGTAAAGTCTAGCATGAAAATTGCAAAACAAAATAATTATGTTCAACAAGGAATAAACTATTAAATAATTGCTGTCCTTTCTTTTCAATTTGATGCAATTTTTCAAAGAAAATTATTAGAAAATGAAATAAACTTCAGAATAACGGAATTTCCATGTCACATCAGTTCAAAATACTCATCACTATTTATATTTTGTACTAACCAGTACAAAAATTGAAAAATTATGAGAATGCGCTCACTTGCGCATTTGCGCACGTTCTGACTTTAGAATCACATTCAGTGAGTCAGAAGGAAAATACAGAATTTACATAAGGAATAAGAAGCAACAACAAAGGGTATCTACTGTTTTTATCAATTGTCTGATTTTTACAGCGTATGATCTGTAAAATTGATAAGGACCAATTTAATGAAGAGAATATTTTTCAAGTACCTATTCGCATGGACAGCCTGAATACAAATCAGAAGTGCTTGAGGCTTAATTAATAAGTGTGGTTTAAAAAAAAGTACTAGTGAAACTCCCAACTCCAACAGTTGAAGTTACTTTCCTCTGCACTCCACCCAACAGCTCGAAGCGACAAAACCATAATAATAATAATTATTATAATAAGAACAATTATTGTTCTTTGTTCATTCATTTCATAATTTAATTTAAGTAATCATATTAAATTTTTTTCTTATTCATATTTTTTTTTTTTTTTTTCTTCCAAAGTTTGTGAACCCAATGAATGGATTATGCATCAAAAATTACTCGGAAAACGGCACCTCATTCGACTTCCTGGCATCCTTCAAAAGCCCCATTTGTAGCCCCCTGAAAGGTGAAATCGGACCGCTCTGAGACCCCCAAAAATAGATTCCGCGTCAAAAAATACTTCGACTACCAAACCCACTCGAAATCATACCCGAAATGCGTGATTTGGTGGTTATCGTATTTTCGGACGGTCTGACGGCTAAAGGGTTGATTGTAAAAAAAATCTTCTTTTCTTTAATTTTATTTTATTTTGTATACGCGGTTTTTTTCACGTTTTTCGGATTTATTTACAAAAAAAAAAACTGCGACAACTCCCCAAACTTTGACGATTTTTGAAAAGAAAAAAAAGAAAGTTTTTTCGGGAAAAATTTCAGTCGTAAACCCCAGATTTGTGTTCAGCAGCCCAAAATACTCTAGAAATGGAAATTTCCAGAACTACATAAAAACGTTTTTCTATTTGCCCTTTCTCGGGCTAATTTGACAGGACTACATATCAGGTGAATTGAACGATCGGGTCAGAAGCGTTTTTAATTTTTCGAAGTTCCGCCGTGCAAAAATCACCTGAAAACGAATAATTTTTCCCGAACAAATTGAGGACCTCTTTGAATCCCTGCAGAGTAAAACATCCTTAAAAATTCTCCCAGCAGATCATTAACGGGGTCATCATCAGAGTTTAAAAAAAAGTTCCGTCGTTATTAAAAATTGATTTGAAAGCAAAAAGGGAGGGACGGACAGGCAGTTTTTTAATGAAGTTGTCTTATACGTTTATAGGGCGTCAATTAAAATAAATCCGAAAAAAAAGTTCGAGAGGTTGAAAAAAATCCTTACCTATTGCTTCTGTGAAAGCGTCCACCGTAATTTGTGGGATGATTTTCCCCTCCCACCTTCATCACTGTCTGCGTGAAAAGTAAAAAAAAAAAAACCCCAGTCCTCACCCTCTTCGTGGCAAATTGGTTCAGTTGTGAGAAGGGAAGGAAGCACCCCCTAAAACCAACCCTTTTCCAAGAGATATCCCCCCCCCCCCTTCGACCATCCAGCCGGGTCCGCTGATTATTTTAAAGAGAGCCGGGAGGTGTGTCCCCAGGGTGGGTTTCCATACCTCTTGTTTGCTCAAGTTTTAATGATCCACCCCCCCCCCCCCCCCAAACGCGGGACAACCAGAAGGTTCCGTCTCTTTCTGTTCGGGGGACGAACTTCTGGCGGGTCATGGACATGGAGGAGATGGAACGTGACGGCAAGCGTGGGGAATGAAACGCGAACGGAAGATGGAAGTGCTAGGTAGCGAACGCCCGCTTTCGGACAGAGGCATGGAAGAAGGAAATAAGGAACCGCTCCTTCCCACGCCGTCCCTAACTATACACTGTCAGACCGTAGCAATAGTATTATTTATTATTAAGAGCTGGGACACCCGCGCTTCGCACGAAATATCACATTTTAAATTCCCTTTCAATAATATGACATATTGACATCCTTCACTCGGAAAGCAAGCACGTCCAATCCGTCCAACCTTGTTGACCCGTTTCTGGTTGAGAAGTATCTAACTATCTCGAATCGAAGGCCCGTATAAGAGAGGATAATAAGAGAGGGTTAAATTACCTGTCCATGTAGGTTCACTTTGATTGATCCTCAAATAGCTGTACCCGCACAAAATTTTAGCACTCTGGGATGAGCAGGAGAGAAATTCGTTATTCCGCAAAACCCCCTATCAATAGTGGATCACTTAGAACACCCGTAGCAACCCATCAACTCATGATTTTTCCAAGTACCAACGCTTGTTGACGTGTCACAATAGGTAGGCTGGGACACCAGTGCTTCACACAAAATATCAAAATCCCGTCCATCCCATCACCCTAACCTATCACCCATGTAAATACCCGCAGGTAGCAACCTGACAACTCGTAATTTTTCTTAGTAACAACGCTTGTTGACCCGTTGCTCGAATCGAAAGTTCGCAAAAGAAACTTACCCACCTACATACGATCTTCAAATAACTTCCGAACGGGTTATTGCTCAGAAATCGTTTTGTAGTCGTTGAAATCAGCGTGAAATGCTCTTTTTAGCCCACGTAGATTCGTTAAAAACAGACGCCAAAAGTTGTACCGGGTTATGGCGTTTCGAACATTTTCCTAGTAATCCCTAGTAACGACGCTATTTGACGGCTTTTCGTCTCGAAGGAAAGCTTCGTTCGCGATAAAGGAAGAGACCATAAGTGCGGTTAGCAATTTTAAACCTTCTCTGGACTTCTACAAATAATTCAAGACCGAAGTTAGCCAAATCGGTCCAGGCGTTCCAGAAAACACCAAAACATGCCGGGAAACCGGCTAAAAGAAGGTTACATCCTTCAAAGGTTACCTTCGAACGTGGATCGTTTTGGTGATCACTTCAGAGGCAGTTTAGAATACAATGAATTGAAAGTTTTAGGACAAACAGACAAGTTTCGGAAACAAAACAGTGAAAAAAAAGACAGCTTTGCTAGATTCTGAAGACATTTGGTGGAGCGCGGGAAAATGCGTCAGAATACACTGTTAACTAGATTTAGATTAAAATTAATGAAGACAGTTTAGAACCCACCGCTTCATTTAAAAAATGAAAATAAAAAAATTAGGTAAATAATTTAACAATTAAATAAAAGAAATAATTAAAAATTAAATAAATTTAAAAAAATGTAAAATTAAAGAAAACGTTTACAACCTAGCGCGGGGAGGGTGGCGTAAAGCGAAAATTGAGCTTTTTCAGCCCATTTACCTACGTCCCGCACGCACGTAGCTTGCTAAAAAACAAAAACAAAAAACTTTTTCTGGCCCTGAAGGCTGCCTCTCAATCCAACGTTCAGCCCCGAGGTTTTAATCCAGCTTCGAGCGTGAAAGCTGTCTACGGCAATTTTTCCTCCGTGACGACATCTATGAGCGTAACCAACCCCCACATCGAGCGCCATTAGTCTTGGTCTAATCCAAACCTAAACATCCTTCTTCCCATCATGAGCGCATCTGTTCAACTTCAGCTTTTTTAACTGTTTAATTAGAGCAGCTGCGACAAACAAACCTAACGTTTGAAATATCGTTAAAAAAAATTCTCCTTCCAATTAATTTTCTCTTTGCTCTACAAATTGGCTCCCTACTGTTTAAAAAGAGCTGCGGCAGTAAAACTTGTTTGTGGCATTTTTTTTTTCGTCGTCGTAATCGGAAACGCCAATTAAACGAAATACCAAATCCAAAGAGTTCGAATTTCAAATGAAATTCCTAACTTGAACATTTTCCGAAGAAATTGACCGCCGGCCGAGTCGAATCTCGACTTCGAGAACCAATTTATCACTGGGAAGGTTTCGTACCTTTGGAAAATTAATTGGGTTTTGGGGGAGAGAAAGGTCCTTGTGAAACATTAACTCCCCACTCAACAGTTATTGGAATTGTTCAGTTAAACCCCTCCGATGCGGACAAAGGGATTAATTAATTACGAAAATTCCTTCGCTCCCCACACAATATCTTCAGCGAGGATCCGCATTATTAAAAAATATTTTCGAGGCTACACACTCCCGAGGCAGCTGACTAGTCAATATGCAAAATATTCTGGAATTGTTTCGATTTATAATTATTTGAAATGAGCAAATAAGGAAAACCTTTGAAATCTACCTTCTGTTAGTCCATTTGCACGTGGGAAGCAATAACTGTTTACTGTGGCTCTAAAACGTGTGACAGACAGTAAATATTCTCCGGATGTGCGTTGAGTTTTACAAAAGTGTAAACAACTTCGAAAATTGTGTCACATGTTGGGCTCGTGTAAAATTCATGAGACGATTTGAATTCGACGGCCTTTTCACGTCGATATTTACCATCGATTTTTTTTCCGCGCCTCCGAAATGGAGGCTGGGTGAATAGTCAACGACCCCGGGTGTTTTGAGAATGGCTCACCTGAATGCATAATTTGACGGGTAATGACGAATGGAGTGAGGATCAAGAGTGGCAGGAGGATGGCGATGGTGCAAGAACTGAGGTGGTTATCTCAAAGGATTGGAGCTTCATCGGCTCAGGTACAGGAGCGTGGTCACTTCCAACTGTTCGAGCACCATCGTTTTCAAGCTTTAAAGCTCCAAATGGAGCTTATTTGTGTCGTGTAGAGGATGGTTAGATAGAGCGTGGTGGCACCCAGGCACTGTGGCACCATTCAAGAAAGGAGATAATATTATGATCTTCGTGCAGAACTATAGGAGTCATTTGTGAATTGCAGTGCGACGTTGCTCTTGATTGGAAGGCTTAAAGCCTTCCAACCAAGCCACAATTGTGTATTTAACCTGACCGGCGTGACAAAAATCAAGGCCAACTCGCCCAGTAAGGGCGGGAGGGTCTACGCGTTCTTCGGAGACTTTAAAGCTGCAATGGGCCCCGGAACCGACTGTCGAATAATACTTTTTTCTGGAAGAACTTCATAATTTGAAGGCATAGCAGTGAGTTTTGGGCTCCTACGGTGTAATACAAATTTCCAGGGCACTGTCGAAAATTTCAACTTTGAATCTGGAGGGAAAAGTGGCACCACTCTCTCATTGGCTGCTCACGGCCGCCATTTCCGCCGTCACCTCCGGCAGATTCCCGTCGGTCCCTTCTTATGCTAGCGCACTCTGGCGGATTAGTTATAGTTGCACCGCGGGAAAATTCAAAACGCCAAATATTCACTAGTGATTTCCTCTGCTCAGACACCTAATTTCTCAGTGCTAACTGTACTGAGTACTTTGTTCATTACTAGTTCAACTATGTTCGGCCGAATTTTCCCATTTCTCTGACCTAGTTCCGTGGCCCATTGATTGAGAGCGACACGATTTACTGTTTGGTAGGTTGGATGCCTTGGGATTAAGTTCATTCGACTGTTGAGTGCCTTCTTCACAGAGGGAAAAGGTGCCGTTTGGGACACAAATGCAACTCTTATTGCTTTCAGGTGGAGAAGGGTGTTAGTCAGGGATGCTTGCTCAGCCACCAATATTCGCTCTCTTTTTTGATGGTTTGAACGAAGTGCTACCCCATCGAGTCAGTGTTGGAGATATAGATCTTATACGCTGATGATATCGTAATAACCGCGGAATCAGTTGTGGATCTCCAGCAAATCTTACCCTCGCTGCATGAGTCGGTACTTCAGCGGTACCAGGTTTTCAAGTTTTTTGTAAAGCGCATTTTCCACCATCCAAGAAGTAGCTCGAACTACGTCATCTACCTTGAGACTGCAGTTTCCCCTCTTTTCGGGTTCACTCTACGGCTGCACTGTACCTGCTGAAAGTCTTAAATATGCCGAAGCGCTGGTTTCTCCAAATCATAGGCCATGATTCGTGGCCAATGAGATTATTACCCGGAATCTGTACTGGTACCTAGGCTCAGAATCTGACACACACACATCTGATGTGTGTGTGAGCAGCACAGGATGACTTTCAGTAGAGCCTTCGAGGGCCTGACGCGTGGAGGGAGCGGTTGAAGGAATGCAGCAGGCTGTTCAGGATGCGTGGGTCGAAGCAACAAAGGCCACTGCAGTAGCATCGAAGAGCCGGATCTACAGGTTCCTGGATTCAGTGTGTCGATCTGACAGTTAAAACTCAGGGTGCCCCAATTTTTGCGTTGCATTGGGTACTGAGCTTCCACCGCAATGAGCTCTGCTCACTCGGCAACGTGGAGGTGCCAGAGGACCTAGAGCTGTCTGTCGCAGTTTGCCCTGATTTAGGAGGCTCCAGCTCTCGAAAATGGTTTTGCCTTCCAGACGTAGTATCGTTTTGCCATTTGTTAAGCGCAAATATCACTGAAATTACGTGTAGAAAAATTGATCAAAATATGTATGATGTTTTTGGCTGGATGTGAACTCACGTGGAGGATCACAGCCATAATTTAGATGCAAGGGAGTCTTCTTGAAGTGTTTGAAACAGATGCTAGAACGCACTGTGGGGATCCGTTCTTGTTGATGAAAGAAGTTACTTGAATTGAGTTGGAACAGATGCTGAACTTGAAAGGATCTGTTCGTGTTGGAAATAGAACTTGGAATATGAAGTTGCAGAATTTGGTACAGATTCGTGAACTCGCAAGGAGGTTCCGAATGTTTTGAATCTAGATCTGAAATATGATTTTGAGTTGGTAAGGATGCGTGAACCCAAATTGGGGATTACGACATACTTGAGAACACGATTACTTAATTCCTGCAAGGAGAATGGAAGTGACAAGGCACTGGTTTAGGATAATGTAGGAGAGTAAGGAGTTATTTATAAATTATGTTGGGGCACCATATATTTTGGGTCTGAGAGCAGGTGGAAAAATTGAAGGGTTGGCTGGCGATGCTAGCAGGGGTGGCCCTCGAGTCACCAATGGAGCTCAATAGGCTGCAGTACAAGTATGCTGTGTAAAGAGTGTGGCCATCTCCTCAAGTGCCATCGTCGCCAAGCAGTGGACCTTCATCAACTCGGAGCGTGGTCATCCTCAAGCAATGCAGCGCCATCATCCCAGGCTGGAGCGTGATTCACTCCACTGCTCCTCCTGTTCCACCCCTTCAGCCACAACCCCCCCCCCCCCCCCCTCTTCTATCCTACGACCAGCTAAAAGTTGTAAATCACACGACGCATCAAATCTTATCCATATCTCTCACGACTTTTAAGGGCGAGAAAAAGGTGACATTTTTCCACCCCCTGGCGAGGGTTTCCTGATATAGGCGGCAGGCAGCACATGTTCATATCCCATATCTTCGCCTCTTTCCACACCGGCCCGAACAGTGAAAAGATAATGAAAAACATAATATATATTCCGCACCACTCATGAGAGCTTTTGTAGACTGACGGTGGGGTAAAAAAGTTCAATATACCTTTGCGTGGGTGAGGGGTGGGGGATGGGGGATATTAGAACCCTGGGGGAGGTCCAGTCAATTACTACTTGGCTCTTTTTACTCCGCAGGGTCATTTTTTTTTTCTTTTTGCTTTCCCCAATCGACAAACACGGGTCGAAATTAAAAATGATCCATCAATCTTTTTTTACGGACAGTTTGTGTACCTCCTCAGTTATTGAGTGGCGACCGTCATATTGCGCGTTAAATTTCGAACGCGAGAAAAAAAAAATTGGTCGGGATATCGACAAATTATCGATAACGAGGGGTGGGGAGGTTTGACGTGACGCCTCTGGTCAGAGGACTTTCCCCCTCCCATAGTTTAGGTTTAATCGCCCTCGTTTTCTCATCAGCTCTTGATTGGGTTTCCCGTGCGTGTGTGCGTTGCTCGCTACAAGGCCGGTAATCATCCCCACGACCCCCCCCCCCCCCCCCCCCTTCTTCTACCACTCACTTCTCTTATTACCCGAGCAAAGTAAATCACGTGATTCCGTATTCATGAGTCACACCAGGTTTCTCAACTCCGCTCTACACCCGTTAATTACCCCCCCCCCCCCCCCCCCACCCCCTCCCCAACATCACACCCCTACACATGATTTCGCCACCCCCTCGACCCACCCCTTCTCGGTTGAAGCTTTTCTGCGCTAATTAAAATCAATTTTAGGCGGTGTTGAAAAAGTAAAATTTACATTTTAATGTTACACTTTCCTACAGATGAAGAACTTGAGACGTACTCGTATCTCAAGTTCTTTATCTGTAGGACCTACAGTGTAGGTGTATCACTATCATTCATTTTTTACAGCTGGCACATTATGATATGAATGACATCAATTTCAAATATTTTATTGATTCAACATAAGGTAGTTTATACAATATGGTTCAAAGTTCATAAATAATTGACAAAGAAGTTGAGTATCCACAAAAAAAAAAAAGAAAAAAAAAAGAAAAGAAAAAGAGCGTCCAAGAAGAAACAAAAAATTAAATTTTCAAAGATTCAGACCATCTGGGCCCTACAGAGTTAGACGGGATTTCAGGGCTTTACACAGGAAACTGAAGACCTCAGAGGCTTGAACCATATCGATACCGAAATCCCAACATGACATAACTGTTATGTCATAACATAACTGTTATGTCATGTTGGGATTTCGGTATCGATATTGTATAAACTACCTTATGTTGAATCAATAAAATATTTGAAATTGAAATTGAAATTGATATGAATGACATCTATTTAATTATATTATAATTTAATTTAATTTAATCAATTTAATAAAATTAAAAAAAAAAAAAATCAACTTCAATAAGAATCGAATAAAGGGGGTTCCCAAAATATTTTTGACCAAAAAATCGATTTTGGGGAAAACAGTTTTTGGAAAGTTCACTTTAATAATATTCACTATAACTATAACTAATATATTAATATTATTACGCATTAAATTCCAAAATCTTATATTTAAAAAAAAATCCAACCTGGTGTAAATGACTTCCAAAGTGCTCCACAGGAGCACAGGAAGGGGGGGGGGGTCCACAGGAGTTCTAAATGCTCCAGACGCCTTTGCTCTCTTTGCTCAAATTGTTCCTCCAATTTCTTCCGATGTGAAGAAGATAAATAACTACTGCCCGAATTATCGGATCAGGTTTTTTTGTTTTTTTGTTTGGATTCGTGAAGCTTGAGGATCTGGCCGTGAATCTAGAGATAACTGAGACTCCAATTTCGATGGTCCAGGTTCTCCAGATTCCAGGTTTTCATCAAGTGAGGACTGACGATCATCAGGACGATCATCATTTCTTCTTTATGAAGAGTTTCTTTGATTTCGACATCGAAACAAGGTGATCCCTAACTCGCGGAACAACCTGGTCTTTCTATTAAGATTGGCACTGTTTTACGACAACAAAACTGCTGTAAAAACCTTTCATGCAAAATCTTGCTGTGTAAAAGTTCCTTCTAACCTCCTTGTACAAAACACATCAACTGTGCCAATCGCTCTAAACTCTCGGTAACTCTGCCCGTTATCCTTAAACCTCCGGCAAGTGAGTTGGTGAAAGTGGCCCTCAGCTGATCTGGTTGGAGCCCGTCATGTCAATTGTCTCGTACTGTCTTAGGGAGGCTCCCTACTGAATTTCACCTTCCTAGGGAACTCGAGACACTTTTAAAAGTATCGTTCTTTGATTCTGTGTAACTTCCAAAGACTACAATAAATAGGTTTAAAAAAAATGTTAAAAAACAATTCTCGTACAATTTGGACAGGATTTGGACCCCAAAAAATGAATTATGCGTCCAAAATTAGGTACTCGAAAAACAACACCTCGTTTGACCTCCCGACAATCTTCAGAAGCTCCATTTGTAGTCCCTATCTTTGACGCGTGAGATACCGAGGGTTTGAGGTACAGGACGGGTAAGTTGACCGTTCGTGAAAGGCAAATTGCTCTAACTCCCGGTTACTCTGCCCGTTATCCTTAAACTTCTGGTTATAGTGAGTTGGTGAAAGAGACCCTGAGTGAGCTAAATTCAGCCTGACCACCCTAGAATGCTGAAATTCGGTGAGGAGCCTTCCTAAGACAGATCGAGACGAATGACATAAAATGTGCTGCTAAAAGAGATATAATATATCTTTATTATTAAATAATAAAGATATATTACCTATAAATTTTATAATTATCTTTATCTTTTTCTTACTATATTATAGTAAGATAAAGTAATCTGAATTTACATTACGCCGCAATTTCGTAATAACTAGGCTTTTTTTTGCAACTGACGATTTTAAAAACTTTTGAACGTCATTTTAATTTCTTTAAAATAATTCAATTAAAATTATTTTATTGACTGAATTAATTTTTGAACATTTACCTATACCTGACAAAGAATAATAAAATCTTTGCAGCGTTTTATTATTTCAATTTTTTACCATTTTAATTGTCAATGTTTTACATTTTTTCATCTTAATTTTTATGATCCTTCAGCTCTCTTTCGGAATCCTTCAGCTATCATTCAACATCCTTCAACAGGAAAAATTAGCCTATTCACTTCCCGCCAGGCGGCAACGACCGTTTTTCGGTATCAATTAATTTTTCTTTTTTCGTCTCCTACGGACGGGGAATTGGAAGAATAAAAAAGATCCTCTAATTTGGTTTCAAAAGTTCGCTATCAGTTAAAATGGCACCATGTAAATGGGTGGGGGGGGGGGGGGGGTTAGCGGGGAAGCTTTAATTAAAATTAATTGTGAGGACGAACAGATTAGCGGCGCTCTGGTTAATTGGGGGGAGAAAAAAATCTGCGGCGAAGGGGGTGGAAGGGGGTAAGAAATTTTTGCAGTGGAACGAGTGGTGGGGTGGGGGGGGGGGTATTGATTAGAAAAAGGGGAACATTCAAAAAGGGAATCGCTAATTCTCCGTGAGTTAATTAACGAATTAATAAATATTTGCTCCGAGAATAAGAGATGAAAAGGGTGTAGGCGAGTGGGGCCAGAGGGAGCGCGTGCGGGTGGTGGGAAGGGGGAGCTTTTGACCGCAGAATGAGCGGATGGTCTTCGGCAAAAACCTTTTTCTAATTAATTGGGGCGGGTTTGAAAACCTTCCTTCCCACCCCTCGTGCTAAGAGAAAATTGGGAGATGCGGCTCCGGCGGGGGTTTAGGAGTTTTTCGGCGGGCGGCGGAGAAGGTTCTTGATAGTGAAAACCCGGAGTTGAAAAAGGGTGGGGGTGAAAAGGGACAAGATATTTATTCATGGGCCAACCCTCAAGTGCTCCGCGGAAGGAAAACCCCGCGAAAAGGGAAAAGGAGGAACAGTGGTTTAAAATTAATAAAATTATATATTCATTGGCGGGAAGGGAGGCAAACCTCGTTTGGCCGGAAGGACGGAATTGGTTATAGCTCGGAAAGTTGGTTGTTTAAGGGGCTCCCCGGAAAGGGGGGGTTTTTGAAGAGCCCACTCCAGGGTTGTGAATATATTTTGAAAGCGGTAATTATTAGAGCTCCGAGTTTAGGAGTGGGGGATGTGAAGTGGGCTGATCAAAGTTTGAACGGGCAGATTTTACAAAAAATTTTAAACTCCAGAATCGGCTCGTCCTCATTGAAATTGTCAAAGTTGGATCCTGCGCGAAAAAACTGGCAAGAGTCAAACTGCTTATTGAGAACTGGTTTATTCTCCCTTAAACATGTTTCTGCTCCACCCAAATATAGAAGCATTAGCCTATATAAAATCAACGATAACGACTGAATGTCAAAAATATTATCTTGAGGTACATATTATTAATTGAGGTAATATATGAATATTCATGAGGAAGATGATTCTTGTCAAAGTCCAACACTGTTCAATATGTCTCTTTGACAATGACGATACGATCAAAATGAGGTTGAAACTCCCTTTAAGCCCCCCCCCCCCCCCGTTGGAGTCAAAAACTCGTACTTAGTCGTCTCACGCAATTAAGAACCTCCCTCTCGTGCAACGTCTAAAATTCAAATTAGCTAATTAGAAGCTGCGAGGGCGACGTTGGGGCTGCGGGGGAGTTAATTACGATCGAAGAGCCCTCTCGAGAGTCTTTGGGAGGCTGTCCCAACCCAGGGGTGCCAACTTGAAGGAGCACTTTCCAGTGTAGTAAATCCCGGATCGGCACAAGACAACCTCCCCTCGGAGTGACCCTTTCTTGGTAATGTAGTTCTTGTGTATGCCTAATTCCTTTCAGCTCCGGAGTCCTCCCTTTCCTCCCCCTCCAGGAGCGTTCCCACATATTTTTCCTCTTTTAGGACGAGAGACGGAGTGAGAGAGAAAGAAAGAAAGAAAATAAAAAGTCCGAAATGTTGCAGTATGACTCGAAAGTTTTTTTTCTCTCTTTTCCTCCCCCAAGAGGAAATAATCGAAAAAACCACTTAGTTTTGATATCGTATCTGTCCATTTCGGTTGTGGGGCACTTTGCCTTGAAACCACTTAGCAAAGTGGGCCAAAAACTGGACGCCAGTCATCAACTTCTCAAACAAGACGTGACTTCCTCAAAGACAGGAGTCGAATAATTCTACCGAAAATTTTGGAGACAGTTGTGGTTTCTGCACTCTGAGTTGAGCGTTCAAAATGGTAGTAGAGGTGATAGAGGTTCGCCCTTTATTTTGTTGAGTCTACCGGACCTCGATTTGTAGTCCCGTTTCCCACCGCGGAAAACGCTGTACCCAAAGGTTTACTATTCTTTGATATTATTAATATTAAATATATTAAAAATTATTTCGACATTAATAAAAAAACATTTTTAATTTAGTTATTTGAAAATAAGTCTTTTGAAATTTGTGGACGGATGTGCGACCCAGAAAAATGAACTATGCGTCCAAAATTACTCGGCAAACTACACCTCAGTCGACCTTCTGACATCTTCTGACCTTCTACAAGCCCAATTTGTAGCACCAAGCCCCTTTAGATCCTTATGGTGAGATACGATGATTCTAGGACCCCAGAAAATGGATGGGACGCCCAAAAATACTTTGAAAACGACACCCCACTCGATAGAATAGCCGAAAACCATCAACAACCCCTCCTGCAGCCCATTTTAGCCCCACGGGTTTGAGCGATCGGGCTAAAACCTTGCGAGCACACCTCGATAGTGGACCAAGTATTTTGTCAAAATTTCAGATTTTCGAAAAATTCCTACTGCTCAAAACGGCTCGGACATTTTGTTTTTGGAATCTACTCATCTTGAAACGTATGATGACAAATTTTGAGGCCGATCTGAATTTTGGACCTCCGACGCGAATACACAAATATATTACTCCAAGAACAATAAAACAAAACGCTGCAAATTTTACACAAGGGTTTATTATTCTTTGATATGGGTTAATTGTGCAACAATAAGTTCTGACATTGAGGAAATATTAAATATTTACAATTTTTGAGAAAGAATTGAAAAATTGTTTTCAGGAGATGTGGGACCTCCAAAAATGGATCATGCGCCCAAAATTAATCAAAAAACGACACCTTATTTGACCTCCTCGGATCTTAAAAATTCCCATCTGTTGCCCCATAAAAGCCCCATTGATCCCCATAATAAATTCGGATCATTCTGGGACCCCCAAAAGTGATTCTACGTCCAAAAATACTTCGAAAACGACACCAAAATCGACCCCATAATCAAAAACCATCAAAAATGCCTCCCCGTAGCCCCATTTTAGCCCCATAGCGCCCACGGGTTTGGGCGATCGGGCTGAAAACCTTGCGGGCACAACTAGATGGTAAACCGAGTATTTTGTCAACATTTCAGATTTAAAAAAAAAAATTCCTACTGCCCAAAACGGACGGACGGCGAACGGCGTGCGGCGTACTCCGTACGGCTGATGGACATTTCGTTTTTGGAATCTTTGAAATTTTCGACCTCATTCGCGATTACATTATAAACGCTTGTGTCGAAAATTAAAGCGTTTCCATTTCTGGAGAAAACGAAGCTCATACGGCGGCTCGTGTCATTTACATACTACATGATAATATAGTAAATACACAATAATAATATTATTATGTAGGCGTTGGTTTTCGGTGGCCTCCGTCATTATTCAATAGTTAGTCGTTTTTACTGGGTTGAGTTCAATAAGGCCAATATGTTTGCACTTTGAATAGTCGTTTTTGGCCTTATTGAACTCAACCCAGTAAAAATTATTATGTAGGCCAACAGGCGAAAACAGCATCAACAGCTTTGCAAGCATCCTCTGGATTCGCCTCCCAGCTGGCAACTTCAATGGGTTGATTTAACGGGCTTTTGAAGGCATGATCGAAAACAGAGCCGATTTTTTTTCTTTTTTGTTGAGTCTAGCGGATCGTAATTCGTGGATCTGGTCCCGATTCCCACGGCGGGAAAAATTCCTCTCGACGTTGTTTGTGTCCCGCAAAGTGTTTACCGGGTGAGAACAAAAACCTCTCTCGACTGGCACGAATGAGAATCCATTACCAAGTACGTCTGTCCTTTCGATGGAAAATAAATTGGCTTCCGTCGAGAACTGCATAAAACCTCGGGCGTCGTTAACCGGGAATCGGATCTTTGTCGTTAATTCGCCGTTGACGAGGACGACGTAAACGGGGGCTTATTAGTCGACCGGTCCGGGGATGTGAAGGGGGGTTCGGGTAGCGAAAATAATTTGAAACGCGAGTCCCCCTCTGCCGGTATAAACGAGGAAATGCGATTTTTTCTACTGGGCTATCAGGTGCCGACGAGGTGATGACAATGTACAGAAATAATTTGTTCATAGTTCTATAACTATTATAGAACTATGAAGTGAACTAGTAAAAAACGAGCGAGATTCGCTCGAGGCAACGAAATCTTCCACGCTCTGTCGGGGCTCTAATCTGCGCGTAATAACGTAGTAGTTGTAAAATAGTCCCCATGTGCCTCAGAAGGTGTGTTCGATGCTGGTGTAGAATTTTTTCAACGGTTTTGTATGTTTTTTGGGGTGCTGAACACGAACTCGAAGCTCCCAACAAAATTTCTGGCACGCTCAGCGTCAAAATCACAAAAAAACCTCTAAATTTCGGCACTTTATTTTTTACGGATAACTTTGATAGGGTGCGTTAATGGTGAAAATATTCTATATAGTAAATTAAAGATCACGAAATTCTGCGTCGAATGAGCTACCTCAAAGTCATAATTGACCCAGCCGTAAAACGGCACGACGGGCCGTAAAAAATGTCGAGTTTTCCAACTTTTCGACAAACCAAACATTTTCCTCTAATTATTATATAAACAGTTTGTAAATAATAGACCTGTGAATATAATGCGACCATTAAATGTTCGTTTTAAAAGAAATTTTCTTTTAAAATCTTTCAAAACTTTATTAACTTTTGTGTAGTTAGACAAATAAAACCTAAAACTAGTAGACCTACTACATATACCTGTACATATAAGGTAGGTAGTACATATAATAATTTTTGAAACACTGTTCTTTTAAAGGGGTACATATATGTACCCCTTTAAAAGAACAATGTTTCAATATTATTATGAAGTAATTGAAAGTTTCAAGACAGTGAGGTGTCGTTTTGATGTATTATTCTTGGAACACGTACATACGCATGCACCTATGTAATCGCGCCAAAGGTCAAAAATTCTCATCGGCCTCAAAATCAAATTTTGACATTTACATTTCAAGATGTCTAGATTCCAAAAACAAAATGTCCGTCCGCCGTCAGCCGTCCGAGCCGTTTTGGGCAGTGAACTTTTTTTAAATCTGAAATTTAGACAAAATACTCGGTTTACCATCTAGTTGTGACCGCCAGGTTTTCAGTATGATCGCCCCAACCCGTGGGGTTCTATGGGGCTAAAGGAGGAGTTTTTAAAAGGTTTTCGGCTAAGAGGTCGAGTTAGGTGTCGTTTTCGAAGTATTTTTAGACGTAGAAGCCGTTTTTGGGGGTCCCAGAACGATTCGATTTTCCCGTAGGGATCTGTTGGGCTCTCTTGGGGCTACAAATGGGATTTTTGAAGGATCCCAGGAGGTCAAATATTTTCCGAGTAATTTTGGTCGCATATAATCCATTTTTCGAGGTCCCCCCCTCCCCAAAAAAATGTTTTTATTGACACAGAATTAATTAAAAAATAAAGTGGTAATTGAGTAAAATTTGCAGCGTTTTAAAGTAAATTTCGGCGTTTTAAAGTAAAATTGAATTACGGGGTTCTCTGACTCATCACATCAATCCCCCCCCCCCCCCCCCCCCCTCCCGATTGACTCGCTTTGAATTCCTTTGATGCATTTCACACTAGTTCCAGCTAACTCAACGGATTAAAAGCTGTCAGTCGGTCTTGAAAAAAAAACCTCCAGAAGGATAAAAAGTAGGGAACTTCCTTTTATTTCAAAGCTTAGTAGGTAGATTAAAAAATAAAGAAGGTAAAAAAAAAAAACCTTCTTAAACTTTCTGAGAAGGGATCATCCGGTATCATTCCGTAAATATCATCCGGTAGGCCACTTTAGGCTGCAATTAGGAGGGACGTTAAAAATAAAATTAGGTTGTTGGGTGAGTGGAGGGGGATCGTAAATTTCCCCGAGTGACAAACACGTACTGAATTAGCGGTCGTTACAGGGATTTCCGCCGGGATTTTCCGCGGCCGTTTGTTGGCGCTGAAATATCGCGTCAAAGGCGGACAAAAAAAAAAGGTTCCAAAAAGTCTATTTTCGAATGGGTTTTTACTGATGGGGGGGGGGGGGGTGTAATTTGTGGCCGAACGCGTTGAGAGATCCGTAAACGAATAATAATTTGATTTCCCTCAAACTGGTTTTATATCCTTCAGATGGTTTTGATGCTCTCAAACCGGTTATAAAATTTATTACCTATCGCCTAATTTTTTTGACGAAATTTTCAAAGATGTTGTAATTAATCTAGAGGATCAGAGGAACATTAAAAAAAACCATAAAAATACTGGAACTACTGTAACAGACCGAGTTAAATTGTCTCTCAAAGTCAGTAACCTCTTGTTGGCTCCATCTGCTTTGGACATCATCTCACCGCGCCCTGCTTCTTATTGGTCCGTAATAAAGCAGAATTCAATACAAAAGTAGCATCTTATGTATTGAATTCAGCTTTAGGCCTATTATTACCTAGCGATTCTAATTCAATGATCCACTAGCAACCCCTGTTGCTCTGGGCGGAATCGACGCCGACGTTGACGGAGTTGAAACTATTATAGTTTCCCAAATGATATAATAATATCACATATATCACATATGTGTTATATTATAAGGTATGTACTATTATCGGGGACAGGTTCATATTTTCTCACCTGCGGAACAGTTTTTCGTCGTCTGAAATTGGGGATTCTCGGAGTCATTTTGCCAAAACCGAAGCACTGCAGAGCGCAATTTTCAAATCAACAAAACAAACCGGCTCTTTTGACAACAGGGGGAAAAAAAATCGCATATATCATCATCATGATCATAATATTATATGATTCTTCTTCTCTTATCGTGAACAACATTAATACAGAAAAAACTGTAGGAAAATAAATGAAAGCAAAGAGAGTATGACGCTGGAACCGATGGGGCGCTAAAAAGGCTCTCTATCTCTGAAAAGGCTCTCCTGAAAACCTCGATTCTCCAGTACGTTTATCCCGAGATGTACGGAACAGTTCCGTCGGAACTACTGTTCGGAACCCGAAGTATTTTTTAAAATTTTGTTGGCTGCATTGTCGTTTTTCAACGGAGCCACGGGATTTTGAATAGGTAGACAGTCTACCGTAGACTGTTATCACTGATAACTTATCAGTACGGCGAGTTATCAAAGTCGATTTTGTGTGTTGCCTTTTTGCGTATTACTTCAAATTGGTCTCAGAAATCAGTTTATTTAGCTAGGAATACAGCATTTAGCTAGGTGGCTCTAACTATCGTCTAGTATGTTGTGAACATCCAGAAAAAAATTGGTAGGGGAGCTGAGATGACGGGATGAATGTGTGGGAAAACGTGTGGTAGTTCGTGTATGAGAGCGTCTCCGTTCGGAGCGTCCACAAGCTTGAATTTTACGCAAATCGGGAAAATAAGGTGAGTTTTATAAACTACATTTCCTGCTGAAAAGAATGGTACCTATATGGCGCAGAATTACCCGAGAAAGTTCAACAGCGTTTATGTAAACTGGTCGGGTTGAGCGGGCGGGCGGCAGCGGAACTGTCCGAACCCCCTTATGTAGAAAAATTCCTTTCAGTGTTTGGACAAATGATGAAAAAAAAAAAAAAAAAAAAAAAAAATTGATTTTACATCCATATTACCTCGAAAATGACACTCTATTCGGCCTTCTAGAGCACACAATTTTAGCCCAGTAGAAGCCCCATAGAGCCTCACGGTGAGGTTGGATGCGTTGGGGTCCCTCATAAATGCGCCCGAAATTACGTCGATAACGACACGTGTTCAATCCCGCGGGATCCGTGCGGGATTATGCTGTAGAAGAGAAAAGAACGATTTTGCGAATGGTGCTGGTAGTCCAGTCCACTGGTCACTAAAACGAGTAGGTAGGGTAAAGCCCCGTACCTCGCCCCACTTTTCAGATTTTCCTCTCTTGGGAGACCCCTAGGGCTTTGATCGAATCGTTTTTTTTTACAGATTGCTAGGGAAATAAGTTGTCTACAAGAGCCAGGTGTTGAAATGGGTTATTTCAAGTTTTCGAGTTTTCTAGAGCTAAATTTCTAAAACCCTCCAAAGTGGGGCCAGGTACGAACATAGTACCTACCTCGCCCCGGATAGGGTCGTACCTTGCTCCACCTTCCCTATTTCTCGAAATTGAGCGCACAGAAGTATGGAAAATGAATCAAATACGTTTATTTTATATTGAATATAAACTTTAATGCATTAAACAAATTATAATTAGAAAGACATGGCTAGGAATTGGTTGGTAACCACAAATGTATCACAAAATCCTAGAATTATTGTCAAGGACGAATACTTTTCTTGTTAAGCTTAAAGTTGTAAAATTTAAAATTGACTGAAGTTCATAGTGAACAAAAAAAATATAATTAGAAAAATATGGCTAGGAATTGGTTGGTAACCACAACGGTATCACAAAATCCTAGGGGCGAGGTACGCACAAGAAGGTGGGGCAAGGTACGTACATACACACCAATTTTGAAAAACAGTCATGACACCCACAGATCCTATTTTTTTTCAAAAACGTTTTTTTCAGTGCTTAAAAGACATATTGGACAACACATTAAACAAACAATTGTACGGAAATACGACTTAACTCAGCCCTGGGATGATCAAATGTGCAATTTCCACGATCCCAAACTGGCACCTCAAAAACGTTTTAACCTTCTCCTAAGATAACAGTGCTAGATATCACAAAAAAGTTCACAGCCAATTCAACCATTTTCAGAGAGCTACCGAATCAGTGGCTCAAAGTTGTTATATCCTTTCTCTACCTAGGTAATATCACTGGTGGGGCGAGGTAGGAGCATGGGCGAGGTACGGGGCTTTACCCTACATGCCTACATGAAATCCTATGCTAGAAGATTAAATTTTCATGCTTCTATTCGGTCTAATTGGGATGCCAGTTAGAGGAATCCAGGGTTTTTAAACAAAATGGTCGATGGGGCAACTCAAGGCAGCGTTAAAAGAACGATTGTTTCTGAAATTTTCGTGGTTTTTTTCTTCTTTGTTTTCGATATTACTTGAGATAAAGTGATCCTAGCGATATTGTTCACCCGAACGGTTTTAAAGTTCATGAAATCACCCAACACACACTCAATCACAATTCACAATTATTGCTGGTAATTTCAAGTACAAGTGGTACAAGTCTTGTTCTCGAGTATTATTGGAAAACCCGAAAAAAGTCAGAAAAGGTTGCGCTAAAAAATCGTTGTTTTTACGCTGTCCAGAGTAGACCTTTCGAAAACGTTGTTGGGAAACTATGGATTCCTCTTGTTGGCATTCCAATCGACCGATTAGAAACTCAGAATCTCCATAATATATATTATATATTTAATGTAAGGTCTAATTACCTATTTACTGGACTATGGACGTTTTGAACAAGAAAAATCCTCGAAGCTTCGAATGTCTTCGATATTGTAAAAAGAAGCCTTCTGAATGCAAAACAGATTTGAGCAGTATAATATCATACTAGGGGGTGGCCTCCTAGTGGCTACGCCAGCCAACCCCCGACCGTATCCCGCTTGGTCTCGGACCCAACAACTTGTTTTCCCATATTGTGCAGTTTTTGACATGGATATGTCTTTTGACTGGGGGTCATGGAAAAAATTTGCATCACGAAATTTTCACCCGTCACGCAGTATCTAGGTTAAACAAAATCATTGCTAGGTTAAACATCACACGATGGAGTTGGTGATATTTACCAGACATGTCCATGATCTGATGTTTTTCCCTGAAGGGAAAAATTTAAGTTTACCATTTTTCTTAAAAATACAGATTGTTTTTATTTTTGCTCCACTTTTGGAGCATAGATGCACCACGTGGAGCAACTTTTTGTGGTTTCGTATTTTTCTCGTCGTCTACTCGCCAAAACGGATTTTTGGTATTTTTTTCGAATTTTTTAGAAAAAGTTTAATTTCCCGTTTTTCCCCCTTTAGGAGCTCAGATACATGGAGCTACTATTTGGTGGTTTCAGACTTTTCTCGCACTATGGTCGCCAAACTTGATTTTTTTAAGACCAATTTCAGATTTTTCCGACATGTGGAAGTGCCCTAGAATAAAGATGACCAAAGTCGTGTCACCCTCCTCCTCCTCGGGCTGAGGCTTTAATATATCTTTATTATTGTATGATACAAGTACTCATAGAGAAGTTATCGTGTAGATATTACAACGATGTCAATTATTATGATAGGTAAGAACCAGGACACAATGCAGAAAATTACAAACAGGGTTTTCAACTAACCTCATTAGTCCCTTAAAATCCTTCCAACGGCCTTCATTATCCTTTGAATGTCTTTCAATATCCCTCATCGGTCCCACAATATACTTCAAACTTCCTTCAGTATCCTTCAAATGTCTTTCAACATCCTCATCTGTCATTCAATACATTCAAACAACAACATCCTCATCATTCAATATCCTTCAATTGGACGGCATTAAGCAAAAGGGAACCAGCGGCCATTTTGAGGTTTCGAGAAAAACGAAGTCAAAGTCTAGAAGCTCTTGTAATTCAGCTAATCGTCCGACAAACCTCGTTCTGGTATTTTTAGAAAGATATTGACTTTATCGATCATTTCCAACCTCGAGAGAATCGATATTACCTGTACCAGAGTTGGGCGAAAAGTAGTTCTGAAACTAAAACTAAAAACTAAAACTAAATTAGTTCCGAAGTGGAACTAAAAACTGAAACTATTAGTTTCAGTTCGATTTTTGAAACTAACTTTTGGAACTACATTAGTTTCATTTTCAACTATTGAAACTGAAACTAATTTAGTTGCAAAAGTTAGTTTCGAAGTTGCGAATAAAAACTAAAGTAGTTTCATCTTTTATTCGTAGTTTCGGAACTAAAAATGAAACTAATTTTTTTCCTCGCGTTTTTTTACTGATTTGAAGGGGATGTGTGTTCGTGTGTGTGTTTCAACGAAATGTGGGTGATGGGTGCGAACAAGTTCGTTTTTTCAGGGTCGTAGAAGAATAGATTAAAGTATCCTCCCCTCCCCACCACTTTGAGTGGAACATCAAACGTTTTCAGAAACGTATCGAAGAATTTAGGGTGATGAGTCATTAATTATGTCTGGAGGAAAAAAAATTGCGAGGAAAAAAAATGTCTGCGAGGAAAAAAAATTTAGTTTAATTTTTAGTTCCGAAACTACGAATAAAAGATGAAACTACTTTAGTTTTTATTCGCAACTTCGAAACTAACTTGTGGAACTAAATTAGTTTTAGTTTCAACAGTTGAAACTAAAACTAATTTAGTTCCAAAATTAGTTTCGAAAGTCAAACTAAAAACTAAATTAGTTTTTAGTTTCACTTTCGAAACTAAAAACTAATTAGTTTTTAGTTTCAACTTTAGTTCAACTAAATTTTTATTCGAATAATCCCAACTCTGACCTGTACATTCCCCAAAAATACGCTTTTTTGTGGACTGGTTCTCTTTTGCTTTTTAGGACTCACCCATTTATACATTCATCTAAGGAACCACGTTGACTGGTTCCTTTTAGGTGAAATAGTTAGACAGCACGATTGGTCACAATGCAGGAACCACTATGACTGGTTCTTTTTTTGGTGTAGGAAAACTCTTACTAACTTTAAATTTCTGAATATATTTTTATTGTCTTATTGACTTTTAGGCACTGTTTTATCACAAATCACAAACGTTTTTCTACTTGAAAAATATTTGACCCCCTGGGATCCATCAAAAATCTCATTTGTAGCCTCATGAAAGCCCTATTGATTGCCACAGTGAAATCAGATCGTTGCGGGACCCAAAAAAATGGATTCTACGTCCAAAAATACTTCGAAAACGACACCTGACTCGATCCCATAGCCCAAAGCCTTCAAAAAACCCTCCCGTAGCCCCATTTTAGCCCCATAGCGCCCCACGGGTTTGGGCGATCGGGCTGAAAACCTTGCGGGCACAACTAGATGGTAAACCGAGTGTATCAAAGCTTTTAAATCTTTTAATTTTGGAGGGGCTATGGGCTTGCTCTCCTCCCATATGTGCTGAAGATGCTGTTGAAACGAAAAGGGGTTGTCAGTAGACTTCTTTCTGCCTTCTGTTTTTTTTTTCTCTCAATCCAAATAATTCAGCAATTATTGCTGAATATTCTGCTTTTAAATCAGGACGACAGAAAAATGTTAGGGGCTCAGAATTCACTATTTTGATCCCCCTCAACAGTAGCCAGTTAATCTTTTCGTTGTTTTCCCCAACTTTACGGTTAGTTATTGCTTCTTCTAACTTTTGAGTCCCAACAAAGTCAGAATCAAAACGAAAATGAGCAAAAAATGAGCTACCTACGCTACCTACTACCTACCTGCTACCTACTACCTACCTACTCTAACTTACTCCTCTACATCTCACTACTGTTTTGTACACAAGAAAACTTCATAACTACATTATTGAACAGCGTTGCCAACAAAAAATTTCACTAAAAGGAGCCAATGTCAGTAGTTTAATCTGTGGCCAATGTGCAGTGGTTCTCTTTTGCTTATTGCCTTTCGTTGTTGCAGTGGAGTGGTTCCTTTTATTGAAACAAAATGCCCTACTAGAGATTCACCCTTTTTTTTCAACCCTTTTTTTCAGCTTAATACTATTACTTTCGGCTGACACATTTTTTTTTTTCATACAACAACAACCTCAAACTACCCAGAAAAGTCCTAACTCGATTTTCATGATTTTGTGGACTGGTTCCCTTTTGCTTAATGCCGTCCAATTGTCTTTCAGCTTTCCTCATCAGTTCCTCAGTATCCTTCAACCTTCCTTCATTATCCTTCAAATGTCTTTCAGCGTCCCTCAAAATCCTTCAGACATCCTTCAGCTCTTTCCTACTTCAACTTCAGTACTCCTCTCTTTCACGTCCCACAACCCCCCCCCCCCCTCACCACATCATCACCCACATCTCCCCCTTTCACTCCCTACCGCCGCCTTTATTTTCAGGGAGCGAATGTCGGAATGGAGTTTCTTAGGGGCTGTTCGAGAATTGCATTCGAAGGTTGAGAAATGTGCTGGCGGCGGGGGAATCCTTAATTTCCTTAATTATATTTGTACTAAGATCCCTCTCGTTTGTCGCCTTCCTTCTGTAGCTCTAATGACTCGGCGAGGGCTGATGAGCTGCTGATTCCAGTCAGGCAATCAACCCCCGCGGGCGTCTTGAGCTCGAGCCAAACATCCTCGTCAATAAATCGTCAAGTTGCCGCTTCGGTTTTTGTGGCAAAGCCCTTTCAGGTCCCCCTCCAACAGACGTCATCGTTGACGTTTTAATTAGTCCTTCGCGGAAGGTTGAAATCCTAATGTGGAATTACGTAAACACTTCACCAGTTCCATTAGGTAGGATTTTGGTGGGGAGTTCTCCGGTAATCAAACCATTTTCAAACTCCCCGATCGGCAATCGATCACACAGGCATTGGAAATGGGGCAAGGGTGGTGCTGCTGGTTGCAGAGGGTGGGGTGAGGGGCTCTAAATTATTCACAACAAAAACTAATTACAACCAGCCTCGGTTGTTTGGCTCGAGGGTTTGACAAGTTAAGTGACTGAGCTGAGCAAAAAGCAAACCTATCAGCTCTAAACCGTTTTCCCCTCCCCGCTAGAATCCGATTAAATTCATTTAATTACCAGCTTGATTGATTTGTTCGGCCCCCGGGAGACATCGAATCTCTGACGAGGCCGGATGGGTTGAGTTGGTGATAATCGAAAAAAAAAAAAAAAAAAAAAAAATCAGGTTAGTAATTGATCGGAGAAAGAAATCCATTTGAGGCGTGAAAAACGGGGTCACAGATTTTGTTTTGACGTTGTTTGACTTTTTCGATTTTTTTGGTTTACTACATATTCAGCAGGTCGACAGTTTTAACAAATCTGAAATGTTGACAAAATACTCGGTCCACCAACTAGTTATGCCCGCAAGGTTTTCAGTCCGATCGCCCAACTCCGTGGTGCTCTGTGGGGCTAAAAAGAGTCCAGGGGGGGGGGGGGGGGGGGGGAGTTTTTGCAGGTTTTCGGGTATGATGTGAGTGAGGTGACGTTTTCGAAGTAATTTCTTGGGGGTTCCAGAACCATCGTTTTTTAAACGGTCATTGGTTATGTTGTCAACAGGATCAGGATGAGGGTCAACGATAAATTCCACTCCTTTGCCGAGCTTTCGGAAAATATATTTCCTTCCTCAGGGCCTAAACACACCCATTTACTGTCACATTGCGTTTAGGCCCTGAGGAAGGAAATATATTTTCCGAAAGCTCGGCAAAGGAGTGGAATTTTTCGTTGACCCTCACCCTGATCCTGTTGACAACATTCTGCACTTTGGGTCGATCATCATAACGTCATTGGTTATGCTTGCAAACTTTTCACTCAAATTTATTTCTAAGCTTGGGAGAAAGTTTTTCCGCTGTTTTCTGTTGGTTTTCTGCTGTTTTCCCGAATGGCTCTTGTGTTCTTATGGTTGTGACAACTTCAAATGTCGACACGAGCTGTTCTTCAAATGTTCTTCATTCGCGGAACACCCTCTTTAGGATTCTTCAACTTATCTTCAGGAAGGTGCGGGTCGTACCCGTTGACCTTATCAACCCCCTCCTCCTTCCCCCCCTCCCTTTTCGCCACTTTTCCCCTTTCCAACTAACACATAATTCAGGATTGAAATTAGTTTCTGTTCAGGGGTGAGCAGAGGGAGGGGGGGGGGGGGCAGTGCCCTGATAGGACGCGGAGAGTTTGAGGGTGAAATGAAACCCGACCGACCGACCGCCGCTTTCCGTCTCACCCTCCCTTTTCAGCCATGATTGTTCACAAACTCAATTTATATAATACAATGAAGGCAATTATTTTTCTCCGGACTCTCCCGCCCCCGCTTTCCCTTCATGAGGGCCGGAGGGGAACGCTTTTGTCGAGGGGGTGCGGTAAATTGGTTGGGGTTTTAATTCCTTCTGCTTCAACCCCCCCCCCCCCCCCCCCCCCCCCCCCGGCTGGACCATCACCGACACAATGTCATTCCGAAGGGGTAACATAAATAGAATTTGTAACGAGGCACTCCCCTCCCATCCCCACCACACCTGCCTCAACCTGTCTCAGTAACCTTTTTATTTTTTTATTTATTTTTTTTAGAACTCCCCAAACTTTCACGTGACCGAGTCCCGAATACACTAAAATAAAATAAATAAAAGAATAAAATGATTGATTAATAATAATAAAAATATTTGGGGAATCTGGAAGTACCTAATGAACACATTTTTTTCAGACACAAAAATATGAATAATAGACTTTTTTCCATGAGAAAAGTTCCGGGCGCATGTGCGACTTTCGCCGAATGAGCAGCCATATTGACGGTCCATAATATGGACAGCATATTATGCTGTTATAAAATTTATAACGGTTTCCCGCTTACTGTTGCTTGCATTTAATGCAAGCAACAGTAAGCGGGAAACCACGTTTTTCAAGACGTTTTCAGCTGTAGCTCGGAAGCTATTCGCCCGATTTCAAATTTCCTTTTTTCTCATGAAAGCTGATTAAATTTCCCATCGCGGCTATTTTATGACAAATTTCGATTTGAGCTTTGATAAGGGAAGGCCAGGCATGGCAAACAAAATGGTGAATTTTGCCAAAAAAAAATTTTTTTTCACGTTTTTGCCTATAACTTGGGAATGGTTAGTCCGTTCTTAATTCTCTTTTTTTTCTGGTGAAAGTTGATTAAATTTTATAAAAGAGGCGGTACATTGAATTTCTGTTAAGACAACAAAAGTGCCATTAGTATTCGTCGGAAAGGGTGGAAACCAGGAATTTGACCACCTACAACCACGTTTTCCCGAACATTTTCTTCTCTTCGTCACCTTATAATATAAGCTTATGTTATAAGCTCATATCAAAATTTTACATTGAATAGCTGCGATGGGAAATTTATTCCGCTTTCACGGGAAAAAAATAAATTTGGAATCAGGCCAACAGTTTCTGAGTTTCAGCCGAAAACGTTCCGAAAAATCGACCACGTTGTGGTTTTCCACTTACCGAGCGGTGTCAGATGGCGTTTCTTTTTTTGGTTTAAATTCGTTTTCTCGGTTCCTATTTGACCTTGAATTTTTTTCCGATTTTTTTTTTTACCCGGAAAATATTTGACCTCCTGGGATTCTTCAAAAATCCCATTTGTAGCCCTATGAAAGCTCTATAGAGCTTTCATGATATATTTTATATGTATATCCCCCCAGTGAAATCTGATCTTTCAGTGACCCCAAAAAATTGATTCTACACCCAAAAATACATTGAAAACGACACCAAACTCGACCCCATATCCGAAAACCTTCAAAAAACCCTCCCGTAGCCCCATTTTAGCCCCATAGCGTTCCACGGGTTTGGGGGATCGGGCTGAAAACCTTACACATCTAGATAGTAAACCAAGTATTTTGTCAACATTTCAGATTTTAAAAAAATTCCTACTGCCCAAAACAGCCCGGACGGCTGACGGGAGATGGCGTACGGTGGACGGACATTTCGGTTTTGGAATCTAGACCTCTTGAAACGGATCATGTCAAATTTTGAGGCCGATCGGAGACGTCGACCTCCGACGCGATTACATAGGTGTATTATTCCAAAAATAATAAACCAAAATTGGTCAGTGGATGGTAACACATTCTTTGTTCTAGTGCGTTTGATTCCCTACCTGCTAAGCTTTTGCATAATTTGGGGTTTGTTATTCAATGTTTCATGTGCGATGGTAAATTTAAGAACAAGTAAATACATTTTTTTTTATGGAGCAGAGGTAAAAGACCAGCGAAAATAGGAGTTTGTTATTTTCGTACAGTTGCTGACTGCTTGCCACAGAGTAGGTGATAGGTACCTATCTAAAGTAATGGTTGATTCCTCTAAAGTATGCTGCTAGCTTATAGCACAGACCCAAAACTGAGGGACAGGCAGTGAAGGCATTTTTTCCAGGAGAGCCGAGGGAAAACGTTTAGAGGAACTGTTGACACTGAAGTATTAATGCCTAGGTACTGTTAATTAAGATCAAATCTGTTCAGCGTCGACCTTCTTGGCTGTAAATCGTCCTGACAGAAATGGTACGACCCCCGACATAACTTTGGGTCATTTCCGTTGCCAAAAAGTAAGGAAAATACATGGAAAGTAACCGATGATGGAGAGCAACACGGGAGTTACGATAAACATTTGATAACATGGCCCGACACTTGATAAGACGCGACGGCGTCGCTCTGATTCCAGACCTGCGCAGTGACTCCATGGAAAAAGGTCTATTCGCCCACAAAAATATTCCGTTTCGGCGTCAGATAATTTTCCCTTCTCCCTCACCGGTTTCCTGATTGA
This sequence comes from Pilophorus perplexus, assembly GCA_955831195.1. Classification (NCBI taxonomy): domain Eukaryota; kingdom Metazoa; phylum Arthropoda; class Insecta; order Hemiptera; family Miridae; genus Pilophorus; species Pilophorus perplexus. The sequence continues at coordinate 17,104,604 of OY037014.1, forward strand.
AGTGCAGTTCCTGCATACCTATCAAAATCGTTGCGTCATCCTTCCCGTCGCCTGACACAATCAACTCCGATAAAACTGACTAGGGACGAAGGGCAAAGCAAGTGTTTTCAGTTAGTTCAGGGAATCACGTCACCCACTGGTCCCTATTTTAGCGGAAGCTGGGGTGGTAGTCCATCATAACCTAGCGGTAAATCCAATCAAAGGTTGCAAAAGGGGCAAACAAAGACGCGCTAGTTTGGCATTTGGTTGTGAAACTCAATTTATCAAACTTATTGAGCGTTTTCAAGGTTTTTATTCATATTAAATATGAAATATAAATACAAATACAAATATAAATACAAATTTTGTCATTCATATATGTTATTCACATTAAAAATTCGAATGAAAAAGAAAGAAAAACTTTGCCAAAGCCCTATATAAACAGCATAATATATAGTTGAAATATATTATATTATATACCTAGTTGAAATATATTATATTTCAAAGAAAAAAGGTTTTCCTAGTTCATTTGAGAATTTTTCATACTGAATCGAGAACTTTCCATTTCAATTGAGAATTTCCCGTTTCAATTAGTTGAGAAAATTCTAAAATTGATATGGAAAGTTCTCAATTAAGTTTGAAAAATTCTCGATTACTTAGATTACTTAGACTGACTCAATCTCCAACACTGATACAATGTGAATATGTCATATTCTCGATTGCATTAAATTTTGGGAAATTCTCACTCATTTTGGAAAATTCTCAATTGATCTTGAACCTATCTATAGACAGTGTTTTTGAAGTCGGAATGTGGCTTCCCACTCGAAAAACCCCTCCCGTAGCCCCATAGCGCCCCACGAGTTTAGGCGATCGGGCTGAAAACCTTGCGGGCACAACTAGATTGTAAACCAAGTATTTTGTCAAGAGTCAAAATATTCCTACTGCCCAAAACGGCTCGGACGGCGACGGACATTTCGGTTTGGCCCCCATCGCGAATACATTGTATTATTCCAAGAACAATGAACCAAAAACGACTCTGTTTTTGATCAAGATGCTCTCAAAAGCCTATTAATCAACTCTTTGATACCAATAGGTACTTTGTTCTTTCTGCCAACCGTTTTTCTGCCAGCAGTTCTTTCTGCCAATGGTTCTTTCTGGTAACCGGTTTTTTTGCCAGCGGTTCTTTCTGCCAGGAGAGAGGAAAAGAGACGGCCACCGAATTTCCGCTCGAAGTTCTACTGTCTCAGGAGTTACTACAGAAATATTAATCCTCGAAAATATGTGAGATTTACGAGTGAGTACATTTTTCATACAACCCGCTCGTAGCTCGGCGGGGAAGAAAACGTTCCAGCACCTGGCGGGATTTCGAGTTCCAGATGCCATTGATATTTCGAGCAAAAACTCCAGCCCATAGAATAATTCCAGACGGTCCCCCCATCGCCGTAATGCTCTTTGATCCGATTAAGCTTTGACGAAAAGAAGAGAAAAAAATCATTATTTTCTCTCAGACGCTCAAACTTGCTTTTCTTCGAGAACCGGACCCCCCCTCCTTCCACGCGGATATAATTTGAAATTTATTCAGGAGCGTTTCCGTAGGTCTCCCTCCCCTCTCCGCCCCAATATCCCCACCACTACCCCTTTTGTCGTCGGATTAACACGAATGCCGTCCTAATGGAAACCATTGTGGGGGTCTCACGTTGGAGGCCCCGTCGAGGGAGACTTTTTTTTGAGAAGTTTTTTTTTTCGAGGGGTTTTGTGACACTTCATCAGTCTTTGCTGCCCGAAAAGGGAACCTTATTTGGAGTCGGTGGAGCGTGAAATTATCACCGTACTGGGCGATATGTGAAATTGAGCGTAGGGAGTCAAGGCGGTTCGTGTGAAAGCATTGAAAACACCTGTAAAAAGATAAGCTTCTATAATTATTTAAAACGCCGTTTTTAGGAGGAATGTTTTTCAACTAAACAACAACAAAAAGGCGATAATTGGCTATTTTGATAACAGAGTAGCGGGAGGTCGCAAGTGTCGTTACTAAGTCTTGTTCCTAGTCTTTTTCCTCAGTTTTATTCTACAATTTTAATAATTTTCGTTTATTTTCTTTAGATAATACACCTATGTATGAATTCGGCCTCAAAATTGTCATTATACCTCTCAAGATGTGAAGATTCCAAAAATGAATGTCAGTCCACCGACCAGGCCGTTGTGGGCAATAGGATTTATAAATCTGGAATTTTGACAAAATACTCCGTTTAACATCTAGTTGTGAACGCCAGGTTTTCAGCCCGATCGCCCAAACGCGTGGGGCACTATGAGGCTAATATGGGGCTACATGAGGTGTTGTTTGGAGGCTTTAGTCTATCGAGTTAGGTGTCGTTTATGAAGTATTTTTGGACGTATAATCCATTTTTGGGGGTCCTGGAACGATCAAATCGCCCTGGGGGCTCTGTGGGGCTAAAAAGGGGCTACGGGAGGGGTTTTTGATGGTTTTCGGCTCTAGGGTCGAGTTAGACGTATTTAGGCGTGTTTTCGACGTAATTTTGACGTAGAGCCAATTTTTTGGGGGGGGCCCAGAATGATCAGATATTATCATGGGGATCTATGGGGCATTCTTGGGGCTATAAATGAAGCTTTTGAAGAATGTCATGAGGTCAAAAGAGGTGTCGTTTTCCGAGTAATTTTGGACGCATGATCCGTGATCGGGTTCCCAAACAATGTACGGGAAAATTTATTTATTTTATAATTTTTCTTTGAAATTATTTTTTATTGACAAAATTAATTTTTGCAGATAATTTTTTTTGGTAAAGAATAAACCTTTGTGTAAAATTTGCAACTTTTTTTTCTCGTTTATTTAAGTAGGTAGAAAAATGGAAAATTCGCACTCTAAATGTTTTGGTAAATGAACCTTTTTTTTAACTGGATGAAGGGAAGATTTTAACCTAAAATTCAAGCCAATTTTAAAATCGATAGGCCGTTTTGGAAGGCGGGGAGAGCGCCGAACGTCAAAACTGGAAACCTTTGCCCCCCACCACCCTATGTTGTACCTAATTGACCATCTTTCCATCACAAATTTCCTAGTCTGTTGGAAAGTTATGTTTTGTTAATGGGGAGGAATTTTAGGCTTTCACATTGATTTACGGAAATCTTGGAACTAATAAATTATGCGTTCAAAAAATGCATACAATCAAGCAGACAATTTTCAATACCAACGCGATCTACGAATAATTGTAAAAAAAAAATTTTTCTCCCATTCTGCCGATATTTTTTAGACCAGCGAAAAAATGAAACTTTTGACAACGCTAGTGAAACTCTTCTGAAGGTGAAAATAGTTAAAAAGTTATTTTAAATGAAGGGTGCCATATTATGCATGAGGACCCAATTGGGGAAAATAGCAGACAACTAGCCATAAACCAACAGAAAACCGCAGAAACCCAAGAGAAAAACAGTAGAAAACCATTCGAAAAAAATGATGCTTGGGCCCTTATGCATAATATGCCATATTACGGCACTCTAAAAATGTTTCAATTAGAAGTGGAAAATTGAATACCCACTTCGTACGTCGTATTTTTTACTGACGTAGAATAAATTGTTGCGCAATTTACTAAGTAAATAAAGCATAGTATAATAAAGAAGAATCATCATAGTATCAAGAATAAAACACTTGAAAGTATAATAAACCATTGTGTAAAATTTTCACGGATTTTTGTAGGTACCTATTTAATTTTTGTAATTTTAATATTAATTCAAATTATTAATTTATTCAATTTAATTTTAATATAAAAAATCATAAGAAGGAATAATTTAATTAGGTATGATTAAGTAATTATTAATTTTTCGCAATTTATTAATAAAAAAACCTTGAGTAAAATTTGGAGGGTTGTTCTTTTCAATTTTTCTTTTTTTAATGTATACCAATTATTGAATTTAAAAAAAAAAACGAAATATATATGCCTATTACCTATATAATTTTTTTTAAATTCATTGTTTCAACTAAATCACAAATTTTGTTAGTTTTAATGAAAACAAGTTCGTAAGCAACAAAAAGCCGGAAAATTAATTTTTCAACTGTCTCTAAATTTGAGACTTTCAACATTTAATGTGAATTAAATATCATTATTTGTTAACATTTAAAGTGAATAAAAACATGGTTTTTGGAATCTAAGCGCTCACAAGCAAGATAAGAGGTCTACTATAGTTTTGGAAGCAAAAAGTAAAAAAAAAAATCCGAATTCCCAGACACATCCACCTATAGCAGTGAGAACATGGAGTACGCGCCTTCGAATCTCCGTCTCACGGAGGCAATAGAAATTCGAACCATTTCAACAGCAGCCTCAGACGAAAAGCTCTCAAACTTCACATCCTTCGACACTCTCCTTAATATAAACCACTCAGTCCCGTCACGAGGCGGTTTTGGTTGTAAATCCGTGCCATTGATGTTCTCAAACGTCCGTCGTCGAAAATTCTCACGACGTGGGGGGGAAAACGAGGGGGGGCAGCTGTGTTTGACTTAGCTATCGGCCCTGACAGATAAAAGACGCCCTATTTGAATAATCCCGTCGACAAAATATTCAAAAGCAAAAGGGGAAGAGGAGGTCTGGGTCAACATCCTGCCCAACAAGTCCGGTACCAGTATCTGCTAGTGGAAGAAAAAAAAATTATCTCGTGATTTACTGGGCAGCTCGGGTGTGAACCACTTTGTGCAATTGAATGTCGTTATCTTGAAGGGGGGAAAAAATTCTTAGGGCGATGCCGCAAAGTACCCATCGTTTCGTTCAAATATGGTTAACTCAGAATGATAAGATTGGGGGGCGTTTCAAGTTTGAGCACATATTGAGTCCACGTGACGATTTTTGTGGGAAAGTTGAAGAAATGACGTGGCATGAGATGGCGAAGTTTATAATATAATATGTGGAGTGGACGCCGATTGTAGGGCAGCAGAACCCGGTTTTGTGGGAGTTGAATCCTATAAATTTTATGGGCAGCGAAAACCAGTTTTGAGGGAGTGGACGCCAATTATACGCCTCCTCCACTCCCTTAAAACTGGATTTCGCTGCTTATAACTAAGCGTTCACTCTCCTCAAAACCGGTTTTGAGGGAGCGTGTGCCAAATTATGGGCAGCACAAACCGTGTTTTAGAGAGCCGACACCAATTTATGGGCAGGAGAAACCGGTTTTGTGGGAGCAGACGCCAATTTAAGGGCAGCAGGAACCAGTTTTTTGAGAGTGGACGCCTGTTTATGGGCAGCAGAATCGGCTTTCATTTCATTGTACAGTCATTTTTGGTACCTAAATTCCAACCGAAGTTTTCACTTAACGTTTTCCAGTGGGATTTCACCTCCTGCAATTTTTCCCAAGAATGATATTCTTTTATTGTACCGTTTAGAAGACAGCATAATACTAAAAGGGTGTCATATGGCGGAGGGAAAGCGTTAAGGCGTTAAGATGGCAGCATTTTGTCCCCAAAGGGTGTCTTCCCTGGGGTGGGAGGGGGGGGGGGAGAAGGTTTTCAGCTTCATGAATATTGCACTCTATAAATCATTTGAAAGTCTTATGAATTTGGGTTTCGCTCGAGCTCTTAAGCGCCTCCTTGCGGTCCTTCCCTCCAAAGAGGGTTCCACTTTGGAGACTTCCCACTCTTAAGATGTGTTCCTCTTCTTGAAATGAAGCAATTAACGTCCTCTCCCTCTCCGTTCAAGAAACCATGCATATTTAAACAGCTCGTCACTCTCACTTCTCACATTCATTACCGCTAACTACAAAACCCCGGTTGAAAAACCCTCCTGCGTGAGTCTTCACAAACACACATAATTAGCTCCAGTGAAAGATTTCCGTCTTCCTTTTTGACGCGGACAAAAGCTCTCTTCATTGATGAATCACCGAGGAAGACCTAAAGTGCTTTGATGGTACACAATGAGGTAAATCGAGGGGGTGTCCTAGTTTTTGTTGAGTTGAAAAATGTGTAAATCATAACACTAGAAAAAGATGGTAGTCTGAATTTATTTTGAGCGTTGGGTGGAGATCCGGAGGATCATAATGAAGAGCCATAGAACCGGTTTGCAGCCCAAAATGACCTGGTGAAAAGCGATGGAACTGCATTGAAGTCCTGACTAACACATTGAAGAGGAATAGAATGGGTTTGAATCCCTCCTTAACACGATGAAGATCTATAGAACCAGTTTGAATCTCTTATTAAAACTTGGAAGAGCTATAGAACAGGTTTGAAGCCCTGCTTAACACGTCGAATGAGCTATAAATCCTGTTTGAATCCCTGCTTAACAAGTTGAAGAGCTAGTGAACCGGGTTAAAGCACTAAAATTTAATGAATCAATGAGGAGCAGTTTGAAGCCCTGCTTAACACGTTGAAGAGCTATCAAACCAGTTTGAAGCCTTACTTAACGCGTTGAATAGGATTTTTTCTACAATACCTATTTAATGATTTATGCCTCATAAAATAAATTAGGTTCAGATGTCAAAAATATGCAAAGAGGATTTGCCGTAATTATCCTGAAAATGGGGAGAAAATGAGGATAATAAATTAATCTCAGGGAGGAAAGCAGAAATGAGGTAAAGGGAAAATCCGGTCGATAACTTGTTAGGTTGTGTAAGCCGGGCCCAAAGGCCTCCCCCTCCCCCCCTTGGGGGGTGAAGGTACCGTATTAATACAAATTAATTTGGTACAACAAACAAGGACGACTTTGGTACAAAATGCTAAACAAACGGAGCGGAAAGGGTGGCGGAGGGGAAGGATAGATTAACCGTCCACCGGTGCAATCAATCAGGCAACCCTGTTCTCCTCTTCCCTTTAGCGGAGCAGTGTTGACAAAATATTAAAACCAATTTAAATGCATCCTTGCTTTTCCTTGGGGGTCCCTCTCGGAGGGCGCTCAGTCGGGAAAAGCAGTTTGGAGAGCGAACAATCTCTCTGACTTAATAGAACTAATCTCAGGCGTAAATTAATTATCGTCGTTTCTACCGGAGAAATAAAATTAAATGTAAACACGCCGAGGGAGATTAGTTTCTGCAGATTTGAAGTCCCTGGGAGGGTGAAGAAGAGGAGGGGGAATTGGGCTTTTTCGGGAGAAAAACGTTGAAAAAGTCTTTCACTAGCGAGCCAATTTAGGTGGCTGATGAATTTTCGCGAAAAGACGGTGTGTCCGCCGTGAGACAAGCCGAGACAGTCAAACATGTGAGGTTGGCGTAAGGTTATAACTGCATTTTGGTTTATTATTCTTGGAATAATACACCTATGCTTTCGCGACGGAGGTCTACGACTCCGATCGGCCTCAAAATTGGACATTATCCGTTTCAAGAGGTCTAGATTCCAAAACCGAAATGTCTGTCCGCCGTCCGGGCCGTTTCGGGAAGTAGGCATTTTTTAAAAATCTGAAATTTTGTCAAAATACTTGGTTTACCATCTAGTTGTGCCCGCAAGGTATTCAGCCCGATCGCACAAACCCGTGGGGCGATATGGGGCTACAGAAGGGGTTAATTGAAGGCTTTTGGCAATGGGATCGAGTTTGGTGTCGTTTTCGAAGTATTTTTGGACGTAGAATCCATGTTTGAAGGATCCCAGGAGGTAAAATATTTTTCGAGTTAAAAACAAAACATTTTTGAAAAAAAAGGAAAAATGAAAAAAAAAATTTCATTGTCACAGAATTAAATTTATGCCCAAGTAACCTATATCAAAAAATAATAAACCCTTGTGTAAAATTTGCAGCGTTTCATTTCTCAGTCTCGAGTTGTATTGCACCTGACAATTAACTGCATAGAGCGAACCCCGTCGCCGACGCTAGCGTGACTGCAATTATCGGCTGGCTTGTAATTTAAGCGATGGGTCGGAGGTGGGGAAAGGGGTTCGAATCGGATTTTCTAATTATCCCGGAAATAGGGAGAAAATGGAGGAGGGGGGGGGAGAGACAATAAATTAATCTTTTGGGACGATCCGGAAGGGATTCCGGTCGATAACTTGTTAGGTTGTGTAAAGGTAAACCCCCCCTCACCCTCGCAAGCCGAAACATTACAGCCATTCAAGCTCAAATCCATTAAAGCAGACCATATAGTTTGTAGATACGTAATACATCTGGATATTGCCTTTAAAAAACGTATAAGTATTCATAGTTTAAAAAAAATTAAATTGGAAAAAATTGCAAATTAAATAAAATCGAAAAAGAAAAACAAAAAACATAAAACTTGTAGGAAACTTCGACGTTTTCAATAATCACGAGAATTATTCTCGTAATCAATTCGATGAAACGATATTTTTTTGCGCGCCCCAGCAGCAGAATGGGTGCTCACAAGAAAAAATGTAGAGTGACCGAATGGGACCGGAAACCAATTGTCGACTAATACTTTTTTCTGAAAGAACTTCATAATTTGAAGCCATAGCAGTGAGTTTTGGGCTCCTACGGTGTATTACAAATTTCCAGGGCACTTTCGAAAATTTCAACTTTGAATCTGGAGGGAAGAGTGGCGCTTCCAAGAAGTGCTGTCTGGTGGTCAGCCAATAAACTAAAAGCTCGAATTCAGAGAGATTCACGAGGTGAAATCGCAGGGAAAATAGTCGTTCGGATTTGTTCTGACGCTAGCGTGACGGAACAGGCCATATTCATGTTCACCAACATCACATAATCCAAAATAAAAAAGATTTTTTTGTACACTTTCTACTTTTTTGCGGATTAGTTAAAGTGTCACGCGGGAAAATTCAATACGCCAAAAAAATAAATATTTACTAGTGATTTCCTCTGCTCAGACACCTAATTTCTCAGTGCTAACTGTACTGAGTACTTTGTTCATTTTTAGTTCAACTATGTTCGGCCGAATTTTCCCATTTCTCTGACCTTGTTCCCTAGCACATTGTACAACATTTATTTCATATTGGTAACAGTAATCAAGTCGCTACTTCCACTTCCTGTTCGAATTGAAGGCTGAAAACCGGACAAAGTTTTTCTTTCACACATTCTTTCCGTCTTCATCAGGCGAAAGCAATCAACTTAATTTTCAAATCCGACAACTCATCATTCAATTCCCTTCTGACATACACTGTTGTGGGCGTCATTAACAACAGATGTCTGTTTTTTGTTATTTTTGTTCAACCACTCAAATCCCTCTCAGGAGAGCCCGTCATTCACCCGTTAATGAAATTCACTTTAATGGTCCCCCAAGTTGGTATTGGGAGTGTCCAGGAGAGAGAAAGACGGAAAAAAGTGGAACAACCCGAGTTTTTCGAAGGAGGTCCTAAGACAACACCAGATGTGTTCACGGATCGTTATGCCGAAAAATAAATATTTACGCTCTTTCGGATACCTCCCCTGTGAAAACACAACATGAGGAGGGAGAGAAATTTGTGAAGAATCTTGCGAAGAAAAAAGTCAAGGCTATGAATGATCAACCTGTTTTCGCTTCCAACTTTATCCTTTTGAGTACCTACCTATCTTTTACAACGTTTGTAATTTTATCAAAGTCGGTTTGCTGCCTGTGTCCGCGCAAGGTGTGGTTTTTGGAATCCGCATCATTTGAAATATTAACAATGGGGGATTTGCATGTATTTTTCCATTTTTTTCTGAAAGTACTCCCTGAGAATGTAGGAGAAACAGTAGTCAGCCGCCTGAAACCGCTTCCAGAAAATTTAAATAATTTAACGAAAATTACGGCGTTTGAAAAACGCGGAGGGGGGGGGGGGGGGGGACACGGCCATGGAGGAAGCGTGACGTCACTACCTATTTGAGGAGATTGTTCCGCCCAGGGTTGCTACACCACTACTCATCACAGAATAAAATTCAATTGAGCCGTGAATCCTTCTGATAAGGCTTTAAACGTCAAGTATCGTGTATTATGAATTATGTTTTCCGTCGTATCAAGTTATAATTGCTATTAATTTATCATATAAGCTGATGAAACTAGCGCTCCTGGGGAGAGAGATTCACTGGAACTGTGACGTCACTACCTAAAGAGTGACTGGTGGGAAACCCTTGCTGATTCAAACTGTGTGTTTCTTTTTTTCGTTTTATCTCCTACAATGATTTTTTTCCCGTTAGTATTGGAGGCTGTGCAAGTTACTTTTTAGATAATTATTGAATGGTAGGGAATAATTCCAAATCTAAAATAAATGCAAATCCCCCATTTTATCCTTTTGAGTGTCATTTTAGTTTTTTTAATCTGGCTAAGTGAGGAGTCGCTTTCGAATTATTTTCATTGTTGAGTCAGTTTGCGGGGTTGCCAGACCTGCGAGGCTCTAGCGTCAACCTCGCGGGAATGAGAGGAGCTGGCAGCGCAAAGGGTGGCCAAATGTAGAAACTGGTATCCATAGAGGTCGCTGGTGGACAACATGGACGTGTGACAAGTGGACTTCGCAGCCGATTTCATCGTGCGGGCGCGGTGAGTTTCATCGACCGCTAAATTGAAAAAGACTCCGTCAAGAAAAAAAAATCCAATGGAAGGAAGGCTGCCGAACAATTGGCGTCATTAGCGCGTTGGTTATTACAGCCGGCAATTGTGCTTTCCAAACTCGGGTAGAAGGTAGCTCCGGGTAACGATCCGTAATTAACAGCATAACGAGGTCCCGGTTGTTAGGGAGCCGTCCGCCAATCAGCCGCAGTTACCGGTTAGGGGTTGAATGTGTGCCCCCTTAGAGCTTTCCTACCCCCCTAATGAGCCCCAGCTCCTAACAACCTTTCATTAACATACGGTACCATATTTTTCTCTCTGTCCGACAGTTTTTACTTCGAATCACAAAAAAAAAAAGTCAACTCGGTGCTTTCGAAGTGAAAATCGCTAGTTAATCCTTTAATCCTCGTTTTTTCCGAGTTTGGTCGTTAGAGCTTTTTTGAATGCCGGTTTCGTTTGCGGTGTTTTTGAATTCCGTTGTATACCCACTTTAGGCACTAATGAGCTACTGTACTCATTAGGCAGGCTTTAAACGAAATATTTCTGTTCCATTTTCAGTCGGCGCTGCGTTTTCAAACCGCTTGATTTCTGGAAGTAATTAAGCTCTCCTTTTTCGATGTCTTTTCATTGCCGAACGTCAACAAGGGCTGTGAGAGGTCAACGTTTGATTTGAAAACAATTTTGTCATAATTATTTGGCTTAGGAGTTTAACACGGTTTATATTAGGTGTAGGGACACGGTTAGTCACAGGTGTGTTAAGTCAGCCTAAAACTCTGCCAGTGATTAACTCCACCAATAGAAAGCATGGTTCCAACTTCGCCAGTGATGGGAGCATCACACTTGTTTGTGCCATGGGATCGCTGGATTCCTGGATCTCTGTATTTGAGGATATCCTTGATTTCAGGACTTCTGGATCTATGGATTTCAGGATCTCTAGTTGGGTAAGAGGCGACCCGTCCCCGGTAAACGTAATTTCCCGCTCCCTGGCGTCGTTCCACACCCCACATATGTTGACTAAGTGGTTGTGATTCTGATCATACTTCCCACAGCTTTCCAGAGCTGACCAAGGCTTGCCAAACTCGTCCTAAGTTGACTAAGGGTTTCTAAGACTTGCCAACATGGTGCGAAGCTGGATAAGTGTCTCCAAGGCTTACCATGATGGTCCCAAGCTTTCCAGACCTGTTCAAGGCTTGCAAAGTTGGTGCCAAGCTGGGTTATTTTTTCCAAGGCTTGCAAAGCGAAGGTCGGAGGTGCTGGCGAAGGGTTGCCAAGGTTTGCCAAGATAGTCCTTAAGCTTTCCAGAGCTGACCAAGGCTTGTAAAAGTGGTGCCAAGCTGGGGAAAAATTGAGAACAAGAGAGACTTCGTCCTGAGATGGAATGCCTAAACTGGGACGGATCGCCGAAAAGATAATGGAGGAGGGTCGCCATGATTCAACTTAAGGTGGATGCGGCCATGATTTTTCATGGTTTTGCGTCCGAAATGAGCTCTTTTTTAAAATTATTTTAAAGGTATTAAGGTTTTTGGCTCATAACTCTATAAATAAGAATTTTAGTGACTTGACCAACGATTTCTTAACTTAAACTACGGTAGGAAGTGAAATTACCTACAAGTATTATACTTGTGCTATAGCAAGTGCTATTATAGCACTCCGAACATTAAATTTTGTTTTTTGTTTTTGGGACCAGCTGTTATGCGCGCTGAATGTTACAGTCTTGAAGCAGATTTTTGACAGTCAGGCATTTGGCAGATGGAAACATCTCGATCCATATGGTTGATGTCATTTAACTCATGGCAAACAGCACTAAGTCACATCTGGACGTAAGAATCCATCATTGACATAAAGATTTTCTCATACATGCCAAGGCCTTTCCAAAGTGGCTCCTCGCTCATATCCCCTCATTCGATTAGGTCATGCATTGTCGTTCTGCATCGGGCCTGGTATTGTCCCGTGTCCTTAAAAAGGCCTCCTTTCACTTCAAAAGGGAGTTTTCATGGTTTTGAGCTGGTTACCGGGTCGAACGGGGTTTATAATCGATTTCCACCGAGAATATCCGCGAAAAAGGGGGAACCCGGGGAGGGGAGATGTTAATGGAAATACGAAGTTTATGAAGGCTTTTATGCTGTCCCCTTGTAAAATAGATTTAATCCGTCGCCATTAAAAGCCCGCTCTAGAAACACAGTTGGGACTTTGAAGGGAGCACTATTTTCAGTTGGGAGAACGAATTCCTTTGAAAGTAGACCCAATTTTTGTTGGGTGGTTTGAACAAGCCAAATGTGCATTTTCAGGCTGGTACGTGCTCCAAGACCTCTGTTTCAGACGGCTAAATCCTCCCCTGATGCACTTCGACTTTGAATAATTAAGCAGCTACCAAAGGATTTCAATTAAATCGTCTTTTCCCTTCAACGCCACCTATTCCTCGTGAATAAATCATCCCTTTTCTCAAATAAACGTTTCAATTGGGGGAACGTTTGATAATTGAGTGGGGGAGCTTAAGATGGAAAATCCATTTGGGTCTGTTGCCCGGAGAAATATCAAGACTGTTTGCACGTGAAAACGCCTCTGAGGGTCCGACAAATTTTTCTTCTCCCCCAAAACAAACGTAGCGTCTCGGCGAAAAAGGTTTGTTTGCAGCCCGATGTTGGACGGAAGGTGACGCAGGGATGGAAGATGGGGAATGACATGGAGGTCGAAGGGGGTGGAGAGCGTCGTTGGAGGTGAAATGACGTTCTGAAGTGGCTATATTTTAGAGGGATGAACGTTTTTGGTCTGCAGGGCGCGGAGAGCCAGGGGAAAATGAATTAGGTATCAGAGTCAGCAGGTCATGGAGGTTAACAGGACAACAAGGATCCAGGAAAGTATCTCTTGGAAGGTTCAGAAGCACTCAAGAATCCTGGTCAGCAGTCCTAAGAGGGCTAATAAGCACTCAAGGATCCTGGCCAGGAGCTCTTATGGGTTTAGAGGCGCTCAAGAACCCTGGTAAGAGGTTCTTGGAGGCTTAAGGAAAAATCAAGGACTCAAGTCAGCTGAATTGAGTGCGCAACTAGGAAATCACGGATCCTGGTCAGTAATTCCAGGAGAGTAATGAGGACATCAAAGATCCTAGTCAGCAGAGCGATGAGGAATTCAAGGATTCTGGTCAGCTGGTATTGAAGGGCTAAGAGTATATTTGTAGGGTGATGTCTTTCACGCCCCAAGCAGCAGGCCTTTGAGGTTTCAAAGGAACATAATGATTTTGGTCATCAGGCCTTGAAGGATTATGAGGCACTAAAAGATCTCGGTACAACTGACCTGCAAGCGTTGGAGGGTTTTGAGGAAATGAAGGATCCTAGTTAGCCACCCCTAAAGGGAATCAAGGAGCAGCATCACCGGGATCTGGTCAGTTAACCAGCAATCAAAGCTCCTAATCACTAGTGACTCTTTTCCCCAGTTGTTCCACCTCGTCAACCTCTATCGGTTCTCCTGCAAACGGCCCCCAGAAAGAGGGGTGGAAGTCTATCAAAAAGGGATCTCCCTCCGCCGCCCCGAAGCCCTTCACATCCATCCAGAAGGGATACAGGAGGGAAAGGACGAAGCAATTTCAGGTTGAAAATTGAAAATGGATCGCGGATGTAGATAGGGGGACTTTTCCCTCCTTCGGACATTATGGCTTGGGGTACCTTTAACTTCTTATAACCGTTTTGATTTATTTTATTCCGCAACTTCGGTTACCTCGTCCCCTTTCTACGATGCCTTTTCCATTTATAAGACACCGCCCTTCTTCCCCTTATAATATTAGTTTATAAACAATGTTCCACTTAAATACTTGGGACTTTTCGAATCAGAATTACAGATCTATCGGGGAAGCACTTCAGAGTTGAGTGCTTCATGAGATCTCTACGATTACGCCAGTCACCAGAGGTTCTTGTGCAAGAAATGGCGTAGAAGCTTTTATTTTTTTAAACTGTTGTTATGGGTCTGAACAACAAAATATCAAAAATAGTAGCAACATTTTTGCTGGAAAAAAACTTTTGGCGGCCAAAAAACCTCGATTTGTTCGGACATTTTTCAGTTTTTCACCTATAACTCGAAAACTAAGCATTGCAAAGAAAACCTTCTTCGTACAAAGTTGAAGAGCATAAAACTCTGCGTAGAGGGACCTACTTACATATGTATTAGAATCCGTCCAGCCGTTATGCCTCAACCAAGTGTTGAAAAAAGGTAATTTTGGTTTATTATTCTTGGAATAATACACCTATGTTTTCGCGACAGGGGTCGACGACTCCGATCGGGCTCAAAATTTGACATTATCCGTTTCAAGAGGTCTACATTCAAAATCCGAAATGTCCGTCCGCCGTCCGCCGTCCGCCGTACGCCGTCCGCCGTCCGCCGTCCGGGCCGTTTTGGGCAGTATGCATTTTTTTAAAAATCTGAAATTTTGGCAAAATACTTGGTTTACCATCTAGTTGTGCCCGCAAGGTTTTCAGTCCGATCGCCCAAACCCGTGGGGCGCTATGGGGCTAAAATGGGGCTACATGAGGGGTGTTTTGAAGGCTTTTAGCTATGGGATCGTGTTAGGTGTCGTTTTCGAAGTATTTTTGGACGTAGAATCCATTTTTGGGGGTCCCGGAACGATCCGATTTCACTGTGGCGATCTATAGGGCTTTCATGGGGCTAAAAATGGGATTTTTGAAGGATCCCAAGAAGTTAAATATTTTTCGAGTAAAAATGAAAGAAATTTTGAAAAAACACATTTTAGAAAAAAATCCCCCCAAAGAAGTTTTTTTGAAATATAAAAATCCAAAAAAAAAATTTTTTTAATTTTTTTTATTGACAGAATTAAATGTCTATACAAGTAACCTATATCACAGAATAATAAACCCTTGTGTAAAATTTGCAGCGTTTTTCCAATTACGAGTTCAAAAGCAGGGAACAGAACTTCTGTTACAGAAGCTCAACAAAATACTGCTACCTACCAAGAAAACGAATTCAAACCAAAACAAGAAAAGTTCTTGAGCATTTAATGCTCAATCGGAACACCGTTTTTCAATACGTTTTCAGTTGTAGCTCGGAAACTATTGGCCCGATTCCAAATTTATCTTTTTCTCGTGAAAGCTTATTAAATTTCCTTTCAGAACTGATATTAGAATTTTCCCTGCGACCTCAGGAAAATCTTGTAAAATGTCTCCCGAAATAGAAATTCAGTAGGAAAATTGAAAAGGTTCCACTCAAAGATTTGCCGAGCCTTGTGGGATCATCAATGAGCCTGAACTGTGCCTCCGAAGAAGAAGTATATAAAACGATCTTACCAATGTAGTCAACAGGATCAGGGTGAGGGTCAACGAAAAATTCCACTCCTTCGCCGAGCTTTCGGAAAATATATTTCCTTCTTCAGGGCCTAAACACAACATTTACAGTCACATTGCGGCAGTATATGTATTAGGAAGCTCTCATTCCGGCGTTGTCTAGGTATTCGTTGTTCCTCAAGAAGTCGGTGGAATTTCATATTCAGCGAGACGTTTTGTGTATTAAAGCACCGATCAGAGAAAGTTTTTTGTTTACTAAAGAACGAAGCTTGTATCTCTTGTGGTAAATGGGAGTTAATCCACTGCATGTAAATACCTATTTCTTCCCTCAAGCTATTTAAATTGGATACGGTTATCTTAATCTCCAGATTCAATAGTTGTTTTTTGAAATTTTGAACCATTCTAGCTAATCGATTTGAGTGCACTGAGCTTATTCCCACATTGGTATATGCGCAGTTGAAGTTCTGTAAAATGTGCTTTGGGAATATCCTCTCAGAGCGACATTTCAAAAGAAACCACCTCCTGCTTTTCGCCATCTTCCTGCAGATCTTACCAATCAAACGAGGAACAGGTTGGAGGTATAATGGAATCTCATCGGATATAATAAAAAACGTGGTCATCTCAATAACTACACCACTGACCCATTTAATTGACCTCAGCCTACCGAATGGAAAATTCCCGGATGCTCTCAAAATCGCGCTAGTGCGGCCCCTGTTTAAAAAAGGAATAAAATCTAATGCGAACAATTACCGACCTATTTCTTTACTGACAAATTTCGCCGAAATTTTCGAGAAAATAGCAAAAACGCAATTGATTAATTACCTGGAAAAAATAACCTATTAGCTGCTTCACAATACGGATTCCGAAAAAATCGGAGTACACAAGATGCCCTAGTGGAAGTAATAGCGGATATCTCAGAATCAATGAACAACATTCTCAAAATAATGGGAGCTTTCATAGATCTCTCCATGGCATATCAACTGCCCATTATGGGCAGTTGATGATAGACTTAGATAGACCCATTATGGAGTCTATGATAGACTCCATAGAAATATCAAGGCTTATGCTAAAATTGGAAATACTTGGACTTGATGGGGTGGCCTTATGGTGGTGCGGATCGTACCTCTCGAACAGAAGACAATTTTTACAATTTATAAAACTACTAAAGCACTGAAGAATAATTAGTTATGGAGTACCTCAAGGATCAGTACTAGGCCCTATTTTATTTCTTGTATTCATTGATGATCTGTTTGCTCTGGCTGTCTCTGGCAGATTCGTTGCCTTTGCAGATGACATTGCCATTTTATAACGTTTTCGTCGAAATTTACATTTTTACACCCTTATCGAAGCTCAAACCAAAATTTTACATAAAATAACTGCAAAGGGGAATTTAATGAGGTTTCACGAGAAAAAAAAGACCGATTCTAATGTGTAAGGAGGTCATTCGACGCAAAATGATGATATTATATTATGCTCTTCAACTTTGTATCTGAAAAGTATTCTTTGCAACGCTTGCTTGTTTTCGAGATATAGGTGAAAAACTGAAAAATGTACGAAAAAATTCATTTATGGTTTTTTGGCCGCCAAGTTCTCCCAGCAAAAATGTTGCTACAATTTTTGATATTTTGTTGTTCAGACCCATAACAACAATTTGGAAAAAAGAAGCATCTATAGCATTTGTTGCACGATCCCTCCCCCCTTTCAATCCTCTGGCGACTGCCCTAATATCAGTAAGAGTCGGTAAACACATTTCACAAATCCAATCATTGGATTTAGAATTATTCTAAAACGCACTTTTCCCGTCCATCTTGCCAGACTTGACCGTTAACCGATGACGTCATCGATCAAAATTGGCTCAATAAATTCGACGGGGTTGGCAGTAACGATTAAAAAATTCATCACCTGGGGTCCGTCTTTGGACAAAGTATCAATCAAAGTGCGATTGGACGCGGAGAGAAAGCCGATTTGCATGTTGATTAATTTAAATGGAATAGTTTATTGGTATATTTTTGTACGCAGTGGGACGAGGTGATTAACGTTAAACGCTGATTAAATTGGAACTTGGCCAGCAAACGGGAGGACGTCTCGCGGTGCAACTTTTCAATTTTGTCTTTTGTTTGGGCGGGAAAAAACCCCCAACTCGGGATGAAACCGAACTAGGAGCCTTTTTTGTCCATTGGACACGCTCATGCGCCTCATTTGCAACACCGACGTTTTTCGATTCTCGTTCGGGAAAAAGGATCCCCGAAAGAGTTTTCTGTTGAGGCTTCCGAGCTAACGAAGGCATTATTGTACCCCGGGCTCTGCCAATTTAGCGCCCTATTCAACCACCTCCACTTCCCCCTTCCAGGGAGTTTCGAAAGGGTTTTCGAACCAATCATCGCCCGAACCCAACCGGGGGGGTCGTTAGGTATGTCTTCAAGGTGTTAGAATAACGCATTCTCGGGGGCTCCCATTATGACCCCCTCCTGCTACATCCTCTAATGATCACAATGTCCTCTAACTAGCGCACTCTTGAAAAACATCGAAAATGAACCTATTGAGAAAAGAAAAAAAAACGGTGAAGTGGGCTTCGTTTCCGTTTATTTGTAAATATTGGATCGGATTTTCTCTTCCTCAATTTGTGGGGGGGTTGTCACAGGTACGTTTTCTGTACAACAGGTGGGGAGATACGTTGAGTCCCAACGGTAGGGAAGGTTTGAAAAAAATAAAAGCTCAAATGAAATATTAAATACCATTTCATTGTAAGGCCGGACAAGTGAAGAGTTTTCATTCAAACGTGCTTATATCCATGCCAGAATAAGACACACACCAAAAAAACGCTGCAAATTTTACACAAGGGTGTATTATTCTTTGATATAGATTAATTGTGCAAAAAATAATTGTGTCATTAAAAGAATATTTTTGAAAAAATGAAATAAATTTTTTTTCTGTACTATGTTTGGCCCTAAAAAACGGATTTTACCTCCAAAATTACTCGGAAAATGACACCTTATTTGATCTCCTGTGATCCTTCAAAAATCCAATTTGTAGCCCCATGAACCCCTCGGTGATAATATCACCGATATTATCGGATCGTTTTGGGACCACCAAAATTGAATTCTATGTCCACAAATACGTCGAAAACGACACCTAACTTGACCCCATAGCCGAAAACCTCTAAAAAAACCCTCCCACGGGTTTTTTTTTTTTAGACACAACTAGATGATTAACCGAGTATCTTGTCTAATTTTCAGGTTAAAAAAAAGTCCTACCGCCCAAAATGACTCAGACGGCGGTCGGACATCCGTTTTTGGAACCTAGACATCTTCTAGACTTTGGGCCCGATCAAATTTTCGACCTCCGTCGCGATTACACAGGTGTATTATTATTATTAAGAATAATAAATCAAAAAAGCTAAGATGTGCTGCATTTCAGCTGTATAGTTCAAGTAACAAGCAAATTACGGCAAACCTCATCAAAAACTGTACCCTTCTCACTTCAGCTTGCGATACTTTAATTTTTTTTTGAATGTCCAATTATCGGTTAATCCAGTTTCGCCGTTTTTCTCGTTATGTGCAATATAAGACACCTATAAATCTGTTAACAACTCTAATAACATGAAATATTGCACCCAAGTCAAATCTCGAGCTAGGCTGATTCCCCCAGGAAGGAGAAAAAAAAAAAACCCCCGAGGAACCAGTTGGGAGGTCGGAGATGCATTTGGAATATTGAATCCCGCTGCCGCACAATTTTCGCCTTTTCGCTTAATGTATTTTATCACTCGCCAGAAGGTGAAAAAAAAAGGAGAAAAGTGGACGATACGAGGGGAGGGGAAAAGGGTTCTGATATATTTCATAACTTTGACATTTAAACCCCCTTCAAGAAAAAGGGATCCGCGTTTCACTGGGATCCGAACTTTTTTTTTTCGGCGAAGGTGGAAAAACGGAAAAGTTTTTTTTTTTGGAGAAACACTTTTCCTGAAAGGGTGGAAAACTTTTTATTTAGCCCCCACCCCACCCCTCGAAGGCCCTGAAAAAGGGTTCGAGCGTCGGAAGTTACGACAGATCTTGACGATAATGTACGCCAGGTCGACGATTTGAGGAGATCTAGGGAGAAAAAATCTCAATTTTTTTGTGGTTTCCAAGATACTCACCCTCCGCTAATTGCTCGTAGTGAAAAATCTTGTCCTCCGCGACGCAAACAGGCTGACGACTTGACGAGATAAAAGGCCGCTATTGTAACGGAGTTGCCCTTCCACTGGTTTTTTTTTTTTTTTTTTTTTTATAAGTACGAAGATTTATTCGTCTCCCTAAACTCGAGAGGGGTTTCCCTGGTAGAGGCAGTTAAGTGAAAAAAAGTGTCATGAAGTGGAGTGCTGTCACCACAATAATATTATTTGGTGTACTCCAAGAAATAACAAATGTAAACGATATAAAAATCGATAAAACTATCATAAGAACGACGTAAATATCAAATAAAATGATAACGTTTCAATAATTATAACAAAAACACTAGAAAAATTAAAATAAATATAAAAAAGAAGAAAAAAATTAAAATGAAATAATTGTAAAAATTTTATTTAATGAAATTAAATTGATTGATTATTTTTTAAATTTAATAATAATAAACCAGTAATAAAAGTCGTAAAAAATAATTACCTACTGAACAAATTATTTCATTTATAACCAAATCATAAAACCATTGTAAAAAATAAAATGAAATAACTAATTGCTGATTAATTCTATTCGCAGGGCCTTGGGGGAACATAGGTTCACCTGCGGGTGGAAATCATCAAGGCGGTGTCCCTTTGACTGAGGGGGGCCGGAAAAGGGTGAAATCCATGGATATGGAGGATGGCGGAGCCCTACCATGGATCGAGGAGTGAAGAATGTGAATGATCATCGGGTCCAACCAATCCTGAAGACTGATCGTGAAGGCTAATTTTCGAGACAAAAAACAAAAATGGTTTTGGTTTGTTAAAAAATGAAAAAAAAAAAAAAAATGATAAAATTGTTGATGATGATGATGTTGACGTTTAAACGCTTGTGAATGGAAAGTTGTCGATTTTTTTTACAGATATGTATATCAATTAAGAATAATGGTTTGTGTGGTTTCATGGTTTTATTAGCAAAAAGACAAAGGAAAAAAAGTTGCCACCTGCCTATAAGCACAAGTAAATTTGTGACTTGTGTTCATTTTGGCACATAATATGTATGAACATGTTATGTGCCATGTTTCATATTATGACTGCTAGGGGACACCCCCAGACCCCAGGGAAGCTCTCACCATGGGCCTAACGAGGAGGAAAACACTGGAGGAACGTGGCACACGGTTCATTTTCTTTTACTAATTGTTAGGTGTTAGGTGTTTCC
Organism: Pilophorus perplexus; assembly: GCA_955831195.1. NCBI lineage: Eukaryota > Metazoa > Arthropoda > Insecta > Hemiptera > Miridae > Pilophorus > Pilophorus perplexus. Next base: position 17,125,599 of record OY037014.1, read on the forward strand.
ATAGCAACGGCTACTGGGGTCGTTGTTAGGTGTTTTTGAGAGTTCGGTCACGGTAAAAGCGTGTTCAACGCTGAAATAAATAAAACGTCAACAACTATTCACCCGCAAATAAAAATCGTATAAAAACGCTGCAAAGATTACAAAAGGGGTTATTATTCTTTCATGTAGGTTACTTGTAAGAAAATTAAATCTGTGCCAATGAAAAAGTTTTGAAAAAAAAAAAAAAAATTCCAATTTTTTTCACTCGGAAAATATTTGGCCTCCTGGGATTTTTCAAAATCCCATTTTTAGCCCCATAAGAGCGCTATAGATTCGGATCGTTCCCCCAAAAATGGATTCTACGACCAAAAACACTTCGAAAACGACACCTAGCCATAGCCATAGCCACCGACACCTAGCCTAGCCATAGCCACCGACCATAGCCAAAAGCCTTTTAAAAAAACACTCCAGTAGGGCCATTTTAGCCCCATAGCGCCCCGCGGGTTTGGGCGATGGCTGAAAACCTTGCGGGCAGAACTAGATGGTAAACCGAGTATTATGTAAAAATTTAAGGTTTAAAAAAAAATTCCTACTGCCCAAAAATAGATCTAGATTCCAAAACCAAAATGTCCGTCCGCCCTGTCGACACGTTGAAACGGATAATGTCAAAATTAAATTTTGAGGCCGATCGGAGTCGTCGACCTCCGTCGCGATTACAAAGGTGTATTATTCCAAGAATAATAAAACAAAATTTAAGAAAAAAATATTAAAAATAAAAATACTATAAAACGTTTGACCTTAAAACATTATATTATGCAACATAAAATTATTAAGGAGTGATTTCTGATTTTTCGCAGTTTCGCCGTATCGACGAAGCTGTTTACGTCGTTTCCACGGTAACCCGGCCGTTTTCCCGCTTTAAAATCCCCATGTGAAATCGGGACTTGTTGAATCTCGAAGGCCGGAAAATCGAGAAAGAAAAAAATAAATAAAAAAACCGGACGACTTTTTTGTTGTTGTTGCCCGTGTCGAACTGGTTGCTCGGAAAAGTGGGACAGGAGACGTCTCCGGGAACAAAGATGTGAAAAGAGAAAAGGTTCTTCTCCGGGGTCCATATAGTTCGTGAATACAAAAGGGAACCTCCGTAGGAAGCCGATTGACTATTCAACCGCGTTCATTACCCTAATAATAGAGTAGGAGAGGGGGGACGGTTCATAATGCTATAATTAATACAACAGGGGTCTAATTAATGGTTACAATTAACGTTGATGGGGTCCCAGAAGAAAACCATTGTCCGGAAAGGGCGTAATTTCGCTGTTTCGAATTCCAAACGCTCTTTCGGCTCCGTCGAGTCCTCGGACGGAATTGAGGCGGTGCAAAACGGAGACTCTTTTTTCGCGTTATCATCCGGATTCGACAAATGAACACGTCGTTATATATCAGCGTTGCATAACGGGGCCAATTACAGTCGAAATGTCCCTTTTGTCGTTAAAAAAGCGAAAGAGCAAAATTTCAGGGGTGTCGAGGAGTCAAAACCAACGAGTGACTGCAAAAATCGATTCTTCGGTGTAGCAATCCGAAACTGGTTTTTGAGCTGAGAACCGGACAAACCGGTTTTACACCAGTGGGAAAAATGTCCAAACCCGGTTTTTAGGGTGTCGAGTAAACTGTACAACCCGAGTTACCATTGTAGGACTTTTAAGGGGCCACAGACTAGGTAATCAACACCCATCAGACGTTATTTATCAGTGTTGCATAACAGGGCCATTTTCAGCTCTTTTTGTTAGAGGAAAACAGCAAATTTCTTTTTGAGGGAAAAAACTGGTTGCGTAGGCGTAACTACTGTAAAGGTAATCAGAAAAATTGGTCCTTCGGTGTGGGATAACTTGTAAAACCGGTTTCTGAGCTGAGTCAACAGGACAAACCGGTTTTGCAGCCGTAAGGTTACCTTCCAAAACCGGTTTGTGGGGTGAAGAGCTAATTTTACAACCAGGGTTTACCATTGTAGGGCTATTGAAGAAGCTACAGATGAGGTACAGATGTACTATTTAAAAACTACCATTAAATTACCTAATTTAATGGTAGTTTTTAAATAGTGAAGCAGTGAGGTGTCGTTTTTGAAGTAATTTTGTTTGTAGAATAATTATATAAATATAATCTAGTTCGAAAATGATACCTCTCATGACTCAGGTTCGAAAACATACCACCTAGAGCCCCTCGACAGCCTCAGAGCCAGAGTTCTAGCTCTAGGTGGAATTTTTTCGAACCTGAGTCATGAGAGGTATCATCTTCGAATTAGATTAGGAAGCAACATCAATGTAGGTCTCTGACTTGCTTCATCACACTGAGGATTTGTAGGCTTCAAAACGCGCCTGAAGGGTATTTTTTCGGAGAGAATTGGCGCCAAGAGGCAGAGTGAGGTGTCGTTTTCGACTTAATGTTGGATGACAACTAGATTTTTGTGTCGCAACCCCCCAAAAATTAAAAAAAAAACCCCTACGCGTTTAACAATTTAAATTGATTCTTCAAATTACATGAAAAAAAAACAACAATAAATAAATGGTTTAATTGGAATTTTTGACAGTAATTGTTTTGTTTAAAAATGTTTTTTTAGCAATTTAAACTGAACAAATTAATAGATTTTTTCGTACTTCGACAAACAATAATTATTATTTTTCAACAAAAGCTCATTTTTTCACTTTGAAAAATTTGGAATTTTGACGTAAATTTTAATTTTAACTTACCACTTTGCTGTGATGTGTTGGAAAGTCTCGACTCGTTCGTGGTAATCATCATTCACCTCAGGAAACAATAAACACTCGAGAAAAAAAAATCCGTTCGGATTGATCCACCGAGTCTTTTTGTGTAGAACCAAAAAAAAAAAAAATCTCCGAAAACCGAAAAAGGAAAACAAAAACAAAACTTATATGTACAAAACGGAACTCCGTGAGAGACGACTGAACATTCCAAGGCTCGCCAATAGACTGAATGGGCTCGTCCGCGGGTTCTACACGCCGCTCAGCATCAACTGCGCATGCGCTGGCGGCTCGTGCCGTTCTCTCCCCCTTTGGGGGGGTCCACCATTCTCACCCTTAACCCCACAACCTAAATGAGATTACTTTTATAACCGCCCGCCCTCCCCCAACCCTTTTCATCCTCCCCAACCCCTTTCTAAAACCTCCGCAGAAATTGCCCGGGTTAATTATAATTATGTTATTGATTTTTCTGGATTGTAAGAGAAAGAGAAAGCTTTTCGGAGGAGGAAGAGAGGAAATTACTTTTTTTTCTCCTCTTCTTTCGCTCTCTTATTGACGCTTCTTATTAAAAAAAAAAAATAAGAAGAAAAAAATATGTTTTCAGCCAGGATAGTAAAGTCCCCCCCCCCCCACCACTAGTGGGGGATGTTTTCTGAGAAACTGAGTATGACAAAGCGTGTTAATTAAAGTGAGCATTAATTAAGTATACACCGGAGTGGGAGATGTTGGGCGCAATTAGGCGGGAAAAACGGGGGAAGCTGGCTTTTCCTCCAGCTCGCTTTTCAAACCTCCTCCAGTTTCAAATATACTCTGTGACTGCGTTGGGGGGGGGGGGGGGGGGGGGAGAAGGATCTTTTTTGATGGAGTGGTGAGTTGAGTGGAAATGTAGGTACGTAATGTAGGTACGTTGGTTCGCATTTTCTCTCGTTGGTTATGTGCCCCAGGCCAACCTACATGGCCCAACTTCTGTCCTTCTTAGGAGATCCCCACCCTCCAAAGACTATCAGATAGTCTTATGGAGAACAGCCTAATTCTAACCTAAGGACGAAAGCAGATTCTGCTTAGGCTGTTCTCTGAACTCCATAAGCCTTCATCTGTCCTCCATAGGCTCTGTCCTATATAGGTTCTATTCTGTCCTTCATGTCGTTAGTTCTCCACAGGGCTTCCACGGTCCTCCATACGCCTCCCTCTGTCCTCCATACATCTTCCTCCGTCCTCCATACGCCTTGTGCCCTCCATACGCCTTTCACCGGTCTCCATAAGCCTTCCTCCGTCCTCCATAGTCCTTCCTCTGTCCTAAATCCGCCTTCCTACCTCCTCAATGGGCGGTAATTTCTCGTAGGTACATACGAAAGATTAGCGCCTATTAGGTATGCTGTATTCTGTCCCCCATACTGCCATCCAACGAAAGAAACCGTAACTCCGATGTTTTTCACTTTTGGGCTGTTACATTTCGTTTAGTTCGTCTTCAGCTCTATGTCTTGCTAAAGTCGGAAGACTTTCATTCAACGAATGTCAATCATATTATGTGTTTTAATTTCTTTTTAGTTTAGCTACTAGATAAATCAAAACGCAGTTTCCTAAACCTTTCTCGAAATGACCCCTCTGGGGTCGTCTTCTGTCGTTCACAGGCTTCATCTAACATCCCCAGGCCGTCCTCCGACCACACTGTTTTGGGTTCGTCTTCTGAATGTTTTCATGAGTTTATCAGTCTAAGGCCTCAAAGGGGCTACAGATTTCTTTTAGATGAAATGGACCTGGCCGGTAAGAAAAATATTGTCAACATAATTTCCAGTAGTTATTTGCCCCCAAACCCACTCGATTCCTCCACTTGTTCGGCCAAAGCAGTGCCGTCAAAGCTGTTCATCAACCGGATAACTCTGGCGGTACAGGGAAGAAACAAACCGCCCGCGTTAATTAGCGGAAGGTTTCCTGCCTCCCGAATAAAAAAAAAAACCTCTATTCCACTCAAGGGTATCGAATTTTCCGAGCTTTCGACTCTACTGAACCAGAGGGTTTAACCCGGGTGTCGCCTTACTTTTGGCTCGGAGTACGCGGTAATTATAAAGGAAATTTAAACCAGAGTCAGCTCAAAGTTCAAAGAGCAAAACACAATGTGAAGTGTGCAAAACTCCATCTTTACACGGTTAAAATACAGAAATAATAAAATCATTTAATAATAAACACAAATATTTATTTTACAGAATATTTCTTAGGTAGCTTCTGTTTCTTATTATTATTTTTATAATCTTAAATAATTAAGATAATAATAATTTAACACAAAGCGCTCCATTTTTCTACGTTTTCATTGACAAAAATTTTCGCAAAACAGGCGTTTTTTCCGTCTTTTCAAGCTTGTGTGACGCTGTAAAATCGTTGGTTTCACCTATAAAACCATGGAAAAAATACGATTTAAGACGAAGTAGTCTATGTATTTCCACGATAAATTTTTTGGATGGATTCCCACTATCTCGCCGCATCCACCTTACATTAAACCATGGAATATACTAGTTTACTCCTCTAAACATTAGTTGCAAATTCCCCCTCCCCTCCTAGTGATTGAACGGGGAACTGCTTCCGGGTACACTATCCCCCAGTGATATCCCACACGTGCTAAAAGTCAAAACTGTCGCTGCAATTGACTTGGGTGCCATACAAAATGACCCAGTTTCAAGAGGCCCATTGTCGCCACCATACAGTGTTACCAATGACATGATAAGATTCGCTTTCAGATTCCGTTTCCAAACCCGGACTGTTCGACTGGGTTTCCCCCCTCCCCCTTTCTGACAAAAGAGCGAAGGGGTGTCCCACCTAGTCAAACACCGTTTTCGATTATCGACCGGACCCCCGAGCAAACAATCCATTGAGGAAATGAACTTCCCATAAAAAATTAACATGACAAGGCCCTGACGATGAGATGGATCCGAGCCCGGTTTAATAAACGAAAGGCTCCCCCCCCCCCTCTGGCGCCATTCTCCTTATTAAAATGAACACTGGAGCAATCCAATCTTGTAATCAAGGGAGCATTGTGCAAGTAATGGGGTAATCTAACGATTCTGGATCCAATCTTCATCAGAGTGGGGGTCCCCTTCCCGCCCGCCCAAGGGATGAAAACGAAGCCTCTTTGCTTTAATCACCATAACAACCACATAACGAGAAGGGACTTGATGCACACTATATTGGATTCCGGTTAGGCGCAAATGTCTCATCTTCACTACTGAAAACCGTCTTGACGATTTCTGTTGTTGCAAAGGTAAGTTAGTTGGTAACCTAGTGCTTTGAGTGAGTTAGGGGAAAACTGTAAGAAAACTGACGTAACTGCGCTCATCACTCACTAGGTACTAAAACGACTTCTTGTTATGCGTACAACATTACTCGGAAAACTTTTCATTTGAAAAAACACCTCATTTGACCTCCAATGAGGTGTCGTTTTACGAGGAATTTTGAACGCATCATTCATTTTTCGGGTCCCGCTGCCGTCCTCAAACTTTACAAGAAAATAGAAAAAAAGGTTTTAAAATTAATACATTTAGTTTTTGGATTATTTATATTGAAAAATAATAAACCATTTTGTAAGAATTTTGCAGCATTTTAAAATAAAGGCGTCATGAAACGTCAAATGTCAAATTTTGAGATCAATCAAAATTTTGCAATCCCTTGGGTGTATTACTCTAAGAATACTCTAACAAAACCGGTTTTATCCACGATTACCTCATATTTAACAAAATTTGTATTTAACACTCCGATATGGTCGCGCCTGGACCTGAGAGATCCACTGACGGACTTTGGTCTGTTCCCAGCCAACCCTTCGATGGCGGCCCATCCTCCCAGTTGCCCTCCTTTCTTGAGTTGCTTTTGGACTCAGTGTGATCAAGGACGGCCGCCGTGCCACCTGTGTGGTACAATCTTCATTTGGATCTGGTAGATCCACGCGAACAACTACGTAACTTTTTCTGATTTCACTTTTGGTTTATTATTCTTGGAATAATACACCTATGTTTTCGCGACGGGGGTCGACGACTCCGATCGGGCTCAAAATTTGACATTATCCGTTTCAAGAGGTCTACATTCTAAATCCGAAATGTCCGTCCGCCGTCCGCCGTACGCCGTCCGCCGTCCAGGCCGTTTTGGGCAGTAGGAATTTTTTAAAAATCTGAAATTTCGGCAAAATACTTGGTTTACCATCTAGTTGTGCCCGCAAGGTTTTCAGTCCGATCGTTCAAACCCGTGGGGCGCTATGGGGCTATAATGGGGCTACGGGAGGGGTTTATTGAATGCTTTTAGCTATGGGATCGAGTTAGGTGTCGTTTTCGAAGTATTTTTGGACGTAGAATCCATTTTTTGGGGTCCCGGAACGATCCGATTTCACTGGGGCGATGTTTAGGGCATTCGTGGGGCTAAAAATGGGATTTTTGAAGGATCCCAGGATGTTAAATATTTTTCGAGTAAAAAATACAGAGTTTTTGAAAAAACACATTTTTGAACAAAAAATCCAAAAAAAAAAAAATTTTTGAGATAAAAATCCAAAAAAATTTTTTTTTTTTAATTTTTTCATTGACAGAATTAAATTTCTGCACAAGTAACGTATATCAAAGAATAATAAACCCTTGTGTAAAATTTGCAGCGTTTTTTCTTTTTCTTGCATGAAACTATTTCGTTTCAGAAAATAGGTCATATTTTTAGAGCTAGAAGTCGTAATAAAGTAGAATTATTCTACTTTATTACGATTTCTAGCTCTTAAAATATGAAAACGGGGGTCATTAACTCCATTACTTTCAGGTGGATCTCAAAGGTCCAGCGCTACCTTCTATGTAACTTGAGGACGCGACTGGAGTGTTAATACAACTGCTAAAAACGCAGCAAATTTTCTACAGTTTTATTATTCTTTGATATTGAACAATAATTGTCCTAGGTGAACGGCTGGCAGACAAATGGAAGCGGCACCAAGGGATCGTCAAGGGGTGGCTCAGAGCACGATTAGCGTTCGCCATCGTACGTGCAGCCTCCATGTGTGTGAGGGGGACTCGGCAGAGATGGCGGAGCGCTGATGACCTGCTAGGGTTTGACGATGGGGCGGCGCTGCAGCTGGGGCTGCAACTTCGTTGATTGACAGCACCTTGATCCCACGACTTTGACGTTTTCTCCAGGAAATTTGACCCAGAACAAAAACCCCACAACAAACTCGCCTCAGAGCCGAGGGTCTAAAACGCCTTCTTCAGAAGTTACTGCCTACAACTCGCAAGAGCAGAGCGGGAGAAACTCAACTCTAAAATGTCCACATGTGGTGTTGTGATTTTTGCTCATATTCCTTGAATAAAGTTTTATTGTGCTATTTCAAAAAAAAAAAATAATAATAATTGTTCTAGATCAATTATTATGCAAAAATTAATGCAGTCAGTAAAAAACTTATTCACATAAAAAAAATTGGACAGATTTTGGGACCCCCAAAAATGGATTAGGCGTCCGAAATTACTTCGAAAACGACACCTAACTCGACCCTTTAGCCGAAACCCTTAAAAAAACCTCCCGTACGCCCTTTCTAGCCCACAGAGCCCCTCGGGTTTGGGTGATCGGGCTGAAAACCTTGCGGGCACAATGGTGAACCGAGTATGTTTCAAAATTTCTGATTCAGACGGCGCGGCGTACGGCGGACGGACATTTCATTTTTGGAATCTACGTGTCATGAAGCGTACAATGTCAAATTTTAAGGCCGATCAAAATTTTCGACCTGCATCGCTATTACATAGATGTATTATTACATCTTATACATATTATATTAATACATCTTCTTTGTAATTACCAAGAATAACGAAACGATGTAATAATCCAAAACGGTTTCTGTTCACCCTCATCCTTTATCAGTTCTTCAACTTAAATCCGCAATGAGGCCCAACAGAGTTGAAGCCCAAGCCGTTGGTCGATTTTCGGTTGAACGAATTCGAACGAGCGAAACTGAAATGCTCATTAAGATATCAAGCAATTCGCAATAAGACTCTCCTACTCCAAATTGTATTGTATTACCAATTACTCGCTAACAGTAACAATTCCAAACTCACCCCCTCCCTCTTCCGTCCCATCAGAGGTCAGGTAACACAATATAATGGAACAAGGAATACCAGGCGAAAACTGGTGGGAGGCGAAAAGGGAGGTCGAAATGAAACTTAACTGTAATTGGAAGGGGTCACTAAATGAAACCTCGGTTGGTAATTAGAGTGGAATGTAATTATCTTTCCTTCTAATCAGGAAAGCAAGGTGAGCCATGTTGTCGACTGAAGTGTCAGTTGAGTAATGAGAACTTTCGACCCCCCCTTCAAAACCCCTTTCCCCACCACGGCTGCTCCAACCTCTTCAAAACCTCTTACCGGGAGGGGTCCATTGGTGGCCTCATGGCAAAGTGCTAGCCCTGTAATTAGACGTGCTAATAATAAACCGGGCTCGATAAAAGTGGGAGAAATTTTCCTTGTTTTCCCCGTTTATGTTTGAGAACTGAACGAAAATGTACCAAGTGGAAAGTGAAGAGATCACAAATTTTGTCAATTCAGTAGTGGTGAGTGTGTTCGCAGGTTTTTCCATTTGTACTGAGTGTTGTGAGTTGAGCAAAGACCCAAAGGCGCCAACTCCATGTTGTCGCTGCCGCTTGTTTGTGGAGGATGAACGTTAGGTATCCGGGTTGGTTTTCTAGAGTTCATGCTCGGGTTTCAAGGATTATGGCTGGGTTGCCTTGCCTTGCCTTAAGGCCAATTGGATCTGCATTGCCTGGATCTGGCTGGAGCTAAAGGATATGGTGGATCTGCTTTGATCTGGTGGATCTGCATGGATGTGATGGAGGCTATGGGGATGGTCAGCGTCCCTTCACTAGATTCGACCTGAGAGTATGCCTTCTGCCCCCGCTCTGAAGCTGCGTTCCTGCGATGAGTCCTGACTATGGTGAAGATCAACAGGACTCAAATTTCCCCAAGTCCATTCTCCAAATCCCAGTGCGCTGTGCGTGAGACCCTCAAACCTGCCTTGGCGGGTCGGAGATTGATAGACTTGGGTGTGGGAAGAGTTTTCCCAACAGATCCTATTAGGACATTATAAAAGCCAAGCTTTCGAATCGATAGGGTCACCCTGTAACGGGCAACTACGTCGTGTAGGTAAGGGGCGGCCTCCTCCTTTAGTTTGGCTCTTTTCGCGATCTAGCTGACAAGTAAGAAGTTACCAGCTTCATGAGTCTGGGTAAAGTTTTTCCTAAAGCGACCAACTGCAAGCCTCTGTTGTTATTCGTTGTGAGCACCTGCTTGGGTTGAAGCCATCTCCACCTCCCCTTCGCAGTTCAACTGAGCGACTAGCGCCTCCACACACCTTACGGACCAATCACTTTAACAGAAAATAGTGACATTGGACAATGACAATGGAATCCGCTTGAACTAATCATGTAGGTATCTGCTATGATAATACGCCAACAAAGCATGTTCCGAGCACTTTATATTACCTGTTATTAAGTAATTTAACCTGAAAAAAGCGAAGTTTTTTCTTCTAAAATTACGTAAACTGTACCTAGGTATATTTTACATCTCCACAAACAAAAATTCAACACCAGTGAGAACGATAAAACGAAATAACCAAAAGCGACTTCCAAGAGCTTCCTAAACGGTTCGTGTCTGCGGAATAAGAAAACCCGGAGGCCCCCTGGATGACGTCGGAAAATTGCCTGGACCCCCAGCGCCCTCTTTTGTCACCCGGATCAGATAAAACCGTAGTTCATTTCATCTCGGATCCCCCCCCCTCCCCTCCCACCGCACATTACACCAGAATATTTCCCCCTCCGCCACCAACCAATTTCCCTCTTCTCGATTCCCTCCGGTTAAGGGGAGGGATAACAGATTATTGCTTGACGTTTGTCTAGATTTGCGGTTGGGTCTTTCCCCCGAAAAAAAAAAAAAAAAAAAAAAAAAAATCTTCCCCTTCGAGGAGTATTACGAGGTTGAATGGAGACTGTTGGGGGAAAGATGATGAGAATTAGATGTGTTTACCGTAAGGCGCCCATTTCCGACAATAACGCCGAGTTAGCATCCGATATAGCGGTAACAAACTCTGTCGCTTCTTTGGTCTGTTCAAAAATCTGTTTTCAATCGTTGTAGTACAGTGAATGATGAGCGTATTTGCAGAAGCCTGTGGGGGTTGTTAAAGTGAAACTTTTATTACATCGTCCCAAAATTTTTGGTCTGTGTCGTTTTGTGTCACGTAACATCACGCTTAAAGCGAACGTAATTACTCCACGCTACCCCGCCTCAACGCGTCGAGAGACGGCGTTTTTTCCGTCGGGTTCCGCGTTGGTCGTAGATGTGTCGTAGGCCATAATATTATTAGATTTCGCCAACTCTCTTCCTTCGTCGCGAACGGAGCTTTCCTTCGCGACGAGAGCCGGGTCAAATAGCGTCGTTACTAGGGAAATTTTCGGGGGGATTACTAGGAAAATTTTCGAAACGCCGAAACCCGATACAACTTTTGCCGTCGGTTTTGAACGAAACTACGTCTGTTAAAACGAGCTTTTCATGCTGATTTCAACGAGCACAAAACGATTTCTGTGCGATAACCCGTTCGAAAGTTATTCCAAGATCGTCGGTAGGTGGGTGCGAGTATTTTTGTGCTCATTGTCATCAACCCACGTTTCAGTTAATGCCAACATGCTGCAGGCACCAAGTACAGGGTCAGTCTCCAAGTTCTGTACGTGAGCCTTGAGACTTTGAACATTTAAGGTGGCAAGGGACAAGGTATCCTGTAACGTGGATTTACGCATTCAGAAGACGCGGTAACCAAACGGCCAATATTGATTCGATTTTGATTAAATTTTCAGGGATTACGCGGGTTGTGCCTCCCAGATTACAGATTGTACCTCCCCCCCTCCTTACACCCATCCAGCACCCTTTAACATTATATAATATATAATATAATATATAAATGTGGGCATCATTTCCTGAAACTAGTGTGAAAAAAAGTTTCACTTTTACCGTGGTTTCATAAAACCACACCCCCATTTTTTTTTTTTTTTGGGCGGCAACAGTATTTCGCGAATTGTGGAAAATTGGGTAAAGTAAAAGGAGCGAACTAATAATTCTGTAAGTATTACATTATTAAATAATGAAATTTTCATCCCTCAATCTATAACTCTCCAACGAAAGCAGAATCCTGTTGATTCACCAACATCCGGAGGCATTTTAGGGGAAGTCCACTCAATGAAAAGGAATATATACCCTTTTTGACAATGTAACGTCAACAAGGGGGTTTTCAGGGGGAAAATCCCTGAAAGTGGAGACGAAACCGCAGTTGCCAATCCGAGCCGAAAATCCCGAAGGGTGGAAAGTGAACTGTGAACACGGTGAACTTCACACGGAGAAATTGATCAAACGTGAACGGATCGGTTTGGGATTGAAGGAGGAATCAATTTATGAGCTTGCGGCGCCCAAAGCGAAAACGTTCATCCAATTAATTACGCGCTGATTACATCATCCCCAGGTTTGGGTTACCTTTCGGTCAAAGGGACCTCACCCTGCCCGGGTCCCTTGAAAGGGTTAGGCGAAATGAAGTGAGAGCAGAATGACCCTCAGACTCGGCTATTATAGGGACTATCGGTTTACTCATAGTGAATCCCAGCGTGTTGATTATCTTGAAGGAACCTTTGGATGTGGAAGTGGTGAATAATATGAGTCGTCGCAACCACTGGGAGAACTAAAAGGCAGTTCTGTACACAACTACGCTCATCATTCACTACAAAACCAATTGAAAACCGGTTTTGAATTGCAGTATCTGAATTTTTGGTGCCTCCTAGTTGGTCGCCATCAGGTCGAAAAAAAATCCCATACGAACATTTTTAAGTCAGAACATTTTCAACCCTCCTATTCAATTTAGGAGGGTTCATTAAGAGAGTTGATACCAAAAGTTTTCAGACCAAAAAGTTGTCAACCTGACTCGTACAGGCTGTGGAACCAACAGGTACCTACCTACCTATTGGGAAAACTGCAAAATTACGGGAACTGTTTTCGACCAATTAGAAAATCTTAGCCGGCATTATTTGTGCTTTGAACAATTAGTAAACCGTGGAGTTTGTTCAGCTTCAACTCAGCAACAAGGTAGTAATATTGTGTTTTCGCGAGAAAAAAAGACTGTTTCCAGCTCATCAACGAATTTGAATAATGTTTTTTTTTTTTTTTTTTTTTTTTGTGCATTTGATTTCATTTTTCAGGTATTTGAGCTCAGGCTAGCTGCGGTCTGCGTCTATTTTTTCTGGGTAGTACACTATCTGCAGAAAGCCGCGGCGCACAGTGGGGCAAAACGGCCATATTTTGGGGGAAAAAACCTTTGAAAACCCCATACTTATTGGAAATTTGAAGCTGATCACGAATATAACCCATGTCCCTACACCTAAAATTGCTTCTTAAACTCATTTTTTCAAACAAAAAAAACTCAAAAAACCATGTTTTTCAGTATGTTTTCCAGTGTGGAAGCCAAGTAAGAAATTATAATATATTATAATATATTATGGTGACTCACTCAGAGAGAAGTTATCGTGTAGATCAGGGCTTCCCAAACAGTGGTCCGCGGCAAACTAAGAAGAAAAATTATTTCATCCTTACAAGAGTGAATAAGACCAATTAAAAACTTTAAAATACATTTCACTGTAAATGTACAATTAAAAAATTAAATAATAACCATGAATCTAGACGTCTCAGGTGGAAATATTCCGATCAGATCCGAGCGTGCTTCTTAGGAAACCTACTCTGGAACTCCCAGTCAGGTCTACCAACAAAACTAGAAAAGAGAACATCGAGTACGCGCCTTCGGCTCCCCCCCCCCCCCCCCCCAATAGGGGCTCATTTCCCGCCGTTGTGTTCAAATTTTTCTGAGATCGCTTCACAACTACACTTTCCATTCGGTTTGGTACTCTTTGAATAGGAGAATCCCTTTTCAACTCAATTCGACCCGGCCCCTTTTCATACCATAACTTTTCTCAATTAAAAATGTTTCCTAATTTACATCCATTTATCGGCACTGAATTGGAAACCTCCCCGGGAGCCTCCTTCCCCCCCGATTTCGAAAAGGATTCGCACTGTATTTAATTAAAACCCTGGCAGCGAAACGAATACCTTCCAGGGCCGGGGGGAGGCTGACGGTCGTGAAGGAGGGGGCGTCCCAGGTATCTGTGAAAGATCAGTAATTATTACGCCCCCCCCCCCCCCCCCCCCCACACCCAGGGACCCCTTCAAGTTGAATAACACGGCTCGCTCTCCCGATCCAATTTAAATTACAATTAAAGTTAAAATGGAAGTTTGCCCAAAGGTATTAACCCTTTTCAAAGTGAGAAAGCCATCCTCTCTTTTCTGATGGGCGAACGTAAACATGTTGAGGAAAAATAAAGCTTTTTCGTTGAAAACCGAATGAAAATGATCACAATCTACCTAAATGCCCAACCGTAACAAAATTTGTGTTTAGACATTTTTGGGGCGTCACTTTCATACTGGAGCCATTAGAGGTATTATATTTTTCTTTACAAATTGTATAAAATAGTATAATTCAATAAGATGGGTTCAACGTTTTTTTATATGGATTCTCACTAACATTGACTTGGTGAACATAGCGTCACTGATGTAATTTATCGTACATATCACTATATCAAAATGTATATTTATATTGCCGCAGTTAATTGATATTTTACATAGGTACAATTTTATATATTTCTTACTAAACGGATTTTTTGAACCAGGAAGATTCCTTGAAACCCTTCATATTGATCGCATGAGCGTTTGGAGGAACGCTGCAAATTTGACACTAGGGCATGGAGGAATAGAGAGGAGAATTCACTAAATCGGACTTCATGTGCCGTAGTCGACGGTGTCGCTATCCCTACGGAATGTAGTGAACTACGTAGGTATAGTACCTTCAAATCTGACTAGAGTGAGCCACTAGCCCTTCTTACGAAGGAATATTCCTCCATGACACTAGGGTTTATTATTCTTTGATATAGGTTACTTGTACAGAAATTTAGTTCTGTCAATGAAAAAAAATTTTAGAAATTTTTTTTTTGATTTTTGTTTTTCTTGAGAAATATATTGAGTATAGTATTGAGTATAGTATTTGACCTCCTAGGATCCTTCAAAAATCCCATTTGTAGCCTCATGCTATAAATCGCAACAGTGAAATCGGATCGTTCCAGAACCCCAAAAAAGGGATTCTTCGTCCAAAACTACATACTTCGAAAACGACACCTAACTCGATCCCATAGCCAAAAGCCTTCAAAAACCCCTCCCGTAGCTCCATTTTAGCCCTATTATAGGGCTATAATAGTCCCCCACGGGTTTGGGCGATCGGGCTGAAAACCTTGCGGGGACAACTAGATGGTGAACCGAGTATTTTGTCAAAATTTCAGATTTTTAAAAAATTCCTACTGCCCAAAACGGCCCGGACGGCGGACGGACATTTCGGTTTTGGAATCTAGACCTGTTGAAACGTTTAATGTCAAATTTTGAGGCCGATTCCAAGAATAATAAACCAAAACTGTCGCTATAGGTTGGTCCACATTCCACATTCAAATTTAGGTGCGCGCTGAAGGCAGAATTTAATGCTATATATTTAATGCCTACAACTTTTTTAGCGTGGAATATGCTTTAGCCTTGAGCTAACTGGCAAAAAGTGTCACGTTTTTTTGGAGAAGCGGTAGGGAGATGGCGATATGCCTCGAAATTTTGATTGGCAACGTTACTAGGCAAAGCATGTTCCATGTTTCTTGAATTTTAGCCAAAGGCTCTAAGCAGCAACCTGTGGGCTTTTTAAAATGAGTTTTTCATACAGAATTATTATTTTACAGAATACAATTATTATTTAACGGGGTACTCACAATGTCACGTCATGTGCTATCTCATTTTAACAGCTAACGAGAAGAGTTGGCCCGTTCAACGGATTTACGGATTAGGGATTACGGATTCACGGATTACGGAGTACGGATTAAGATTATGCATAAGAGATTACGGATTTCGCGCCTGTAAACATATTATGTCATCTTATCATATAATCACCAAAACTGAGATAGCACAAGTCTTGTGGAGCGACGATATTCGAATCACAGCCAACAAGTCATTTGTAGTTGGAAAACATTGGTTTTTGAAATGTCCGTTCGCCGTACGCTGTTCACCGTCCGCCGTCCGAGCCGTTTTGGACGGTAGGATTTTTCTTTTTAAATCTGAAATTTTGACAAAATACTCGGTTTACCATCTAGTTGTGGCCGCAAGGTTTTTAGCTCGATCGCCCAAACCCGTGGGGCGCTATGGGGCTAAAATGGTGCTAAGGGAGTTTTTTAAAAAGGTTTTCGGGTATGGGGTCGAGTTAGGTGTCGTTTTTGAAGTATTTTTGGGGGTCCCAGAAAGATCAGATCTCACCGTGTGGATATATCATATTATGGGGCTTTCATGAGGCTACGTTGGGATTTATTAATATAATCAATATCAAATAAGGTGTCGTTTTCCTAGTAAATTTGGACACAAAATCTATTTTTAGAGGACCCTCATCTGTTCAAACATTGTACAGAAAAAAAAGATTATTATAATTTTTTTTTAAATTTTGACATGTCTATGTCTAAGGCGAGGGGGTCAGGAAAAATTTGTGTAATCATGGAAAACATGCAACGTTTTTTATTGGTTACTACCTGGTTACTACTTCTGTTGGTAGTAATAGGCGTTGTTTTGTTGTCATGAAATAGACATGTTCTAAAAGAGAAGCGTCTGGAGTTCCTGTGTGTAGCCCCTCGACCAGCTACATACAGGAACTCCAGACGCTTCTATCTAAGAAGTCTCCCATAAGGGAGATTTATGGTTAAATTTTAACCACAATGGTTATTTAATAAGAAATAGTTTTCAAAAATATTTTTTCTAATGACACAAAATTAATTTTTGCACAACTAACCTTAATCAAAGAATAATAAACTCTCGTGTAAAATTTGCAGGGTTTTATTAAACAAATTTTGTTGATGTCTCATACCCATTGTATTGCACCGGTAAAGGGGACTTTTTTTTGTCTGGAGAGGTCGGATGAGGCGGCGTTTTCGAAATCATTTTGGACGTAGAATCAATTTTCAGGGGTCCCTAAGAGATGATGTCGATTTGTAACATCCCGCATGGTTCTCCTCCGCTCCCCTCCTGAAGGCTCTTAGCTGGTTGTGAAGACACAAGTTCCCGAAAAACGAGGGACGGCAGTGAAAACAACATTGATTAGGGTTTTCTACTGGTGAGAGGAAGAGGGGGGGGGGGGGGGGGGGGCTTTTCAAAACACGACTTCCCCTTAATGATCCCCTATTGACGTAAAAACCCTTCCAAAGGGCTCAGACCGGGAGGTTTCACGTATAAATTTCGCGTTTGGAACTCATTCCACGGGGTTACAAAACTGTAGGGGCGACAATGATGGCCTGATTGTCATCGACAATGGATAATCCACCAATCAGCGGGACATTGTCAGGAGGGCCGGTGCCTTGATTAACAATACGGGGCTAAATGCGGGGGCGTCGGAGGAGAGGAAAAGGAGGGGAAGTGCTAGAAGGGAGGGAGAGGGGAAGTTAGTATAATATCTCATTCTCTCACTACCTCGCTACCCACAATGGGCCCTATACCTTCTCAATGAACGTTTGTTCGCCTCCTTTTTCGCCCATTTCACGTCTTCATTATCGCCCCTTATTTTCGGCAGCACGAAAAAGCCGTTCTGTTACCTTTTACTCCCGCCCACAGCCCTGAAGGAGGAGGGGAAGCCTAATGATCCGAAAATTTCCTTTTCAACTTACACTCTTTGTTTGGCTCGAACCGCACAAACGAACATGCACGCGATCTTTAAAAGGAGCCTTTCGCCGTTCATTAAACCAAGTTTTACCGGTAATGATATCAATGTAGCGAGTGACTTCTCACTACACGGGATGAAAACAGTAGGAATTGTGCCCTTTAAACCGGAGTTTTTAAGAAACTGGCTTGAATCTTTTAAAACTGGCATATGGTCCCTCAAAACCCATTTGTGCTGCCCATAAATTGGAGTATAATATGCTAGTATAGTATAATAATATTATTCCCTGGGGCTCTGCGGGGCTAAAAAAGGGGCTATGGGAGGCGTTTTTGAAGGTTTCGGCTGTGATAACGAATGACGTGTCGTTTTCTGAGTATTACTGGACGTATAATCCATTTTTTGGTGTCCCAGACCATCCTATTTCGCCGTGGGGATCTATGAGGCATTCGTGGGGCTACATAATATGTAGCTCCATATTATGGAGCCTTTGAAGGACAAATGAGGTGATTTATCCCGGTAAATTTGGACGCATAATCTATGATTCAGGGTCCCAAATCTGCTCAAACATTGTAAAAAATCTGCGTAATTTGGGCAGCAGCTATGGTTGTTTTTGAAAATTCGGGGTGTGTTCGGATGCATTCGTGGAGCCAACTTTTTCCTTTGATCCATTCACTACGTGGGGATCGATGTGGCTTTCAAGGAGCTACAATCGGGGTTTTTGAAGGGTCCGAGGAGGTCAAATAAGTTCTCGTTTTCCTAGTAATTTTGGACGCAAAATCCGTTTTTTCGAAGTCTCACATCTGTTCAAATATTGTTCAGAAAACATTTTTTTTTATTTCTTAGTTTTACAAAAATATTTCCTTAATGACACGTAATTAATTTTTCCACGATTTTTCTATGTCAAAGAATAATAAACCCTTGTGCACAATTCGCAGCGTTAAAAAAAAAATTTTCCGGGAGTCGACATACTGAAGTTGTGTTATCGCAGGTGACCGACGTGAGGGGATTTGAGGTTATGGCCCCACCTGGCAGAACTGCGGGGCCCCGCATCATTACGACAAAATGTAAGTTTCACTTTATCATCTCCCACAGCCCGTTGTCTCTCGTCAGACCCGCTGACCAGATCGGAGAAACTATTCGGCGTTCCACGAAGACGCCGTTTGTAGAGCGAGCGTTCATTATGATGGACCCTGTCGTCATCAAAGCAATTAGCAGGACGTGGAAGGACAAAGCCGTTTTACCGCTTGGTTTATTGATCAAAACCCACTTCATTACCATACCTATACGAAGGGTAACGAGCAGGTAACAACCCCTTCGCCACTAGGGTCTTGAAGGAAGGGTCTGCAGGAACCTTTATAATTCAAGATCCCCCTTCATCCTGCCCTGCCCCTAATTTGGAACGCCAAATTATGAATAAATTTCGCGTTAACCCTTCGCATAATGGCCATCCGAAGCGGCCCCCTTCTTCGCGTGTCATTAATTAAAAAATAATTATTTTCTTTCTCTCTCGGGAGGTTTTTGCTTCTTTTTTTTCGCCCCCAAACTTTCCAGAAATCTTAAAAGGCTGTAATTAGGAAATTGAAACTTTTCCCTCGGTGGACGGGCAAGGGAGCGGGTTTAATCAAGAAAATTAAATTGATTGCGTTCAAGCTCAACGGAACAGTGTTATGGTAATTACTCGGGTATAACGTCCGTTATAGCAATCGTGTTAGAAAATATGGTAAGCGGAAAAATACTCCTTAAGGCCTGAGAAATTTAGATTAAATTCTGTGACCAGAAGAAACAGGTTTTGAAGGGAGTGGGCGTCGGTATATGAGGAGTAGAAACCGGTTTCGGTGGAGCAAAGGACAATTTATGGGCAGCAGAAACTGGTTTTAGCGGACCAGATGACAGTTTATAGGGAGCAAAAACCGGTTCTGAAAGAACGGAAACCACTTTATGGCCAGCAGAGACCGATTTGACGGAGCACAAGACAATTTATGGGCTGCAGAAACCAGTTTTATCGAAAAATGAATTTTGATTTTGGATTGATCGGAAAATTTTGATTTTGGAGAACTAAATTTTTTTCATTTCGAAAGTGAATACAATGCTTCCTCTGCCTTGCAGACTCGGAAGCAAAAATCAAATAATGAATTTTGCAATTGGATGGACAGTGTGAAACCGAGTTCAACCTTTCACGGGGAACGGGGCGTATGCTAGACACATCTCTACTTATTGGTTCCGAGTCTGCAAGGCAGAGAAAGCATTGTTTTCACTTTTGAAATGGAAAAAAAATGTTCTCCAGAATCAAAATTTCCACTCACGTTTTGCGTTTCCGAGCCTCATGAACAAATTTGGTTCCGTGTCTGTCTGTCTGTCCGCATTTCCTTGCCACAGCCATAACTTCCTCAATTTTGATAGGATTTCAATAACATTTTCAGGAATTGTGTGAGTATAGCCATCAGTATAGCCATCACGATTGAATCAGCGGTACGCTCAGAGCATGCGCGAACGTAATTTCTACCTACAATGGTTTCTGGCTCCACATCGCACATTTCTGCTTGCAGCACTCTGCGGGGCGCTTCCCATCTTGCACATACAAAGAAGGTATGTTATGCGTCATCTTCCTGCCCATTGCGGCAAAGAGCACAGATGGGGTCTCTCACCTTCCCTATTTTCCATAAACATAAGAATAATTATAAATATAATAATAATAATTATTATTATTCTGTCATCGAAAAAAAAAAATGGAAATGGAAACAAATATTAAGAAAAGAAAAAAAAAGTTCAATTTTTGGACATTGGACATTAGTGAGACCTACAAACATGGATTATGCGTCCAGAATTACACGGAAAACGACACCTTATTTGTGAAACGACACCTTGACTTACTGGCATCCAACAAAAGTCACATTAAATGATAAAATTTTGTAGCCACATGAAGGCGTTGTGGATTCCCACGGTGAAATTGGATCTAACTGGGACCCCCCATCAATGGATTCGACGTCCATATACTTCGAAAACGACACCTAACTCGACCCCATATCCGAAACCCTTCAAAAACCCCTACCGTAGCCCCTCATAGCTCCAAAGCGCCCCACGGGTTTGGGCGATCGGGCTGAAAACCTAGCGGGCACAACTAGATGGTAAACCGAGTATTTTGCCAAAATTTAAAATTCCTACTGGCCCAATTTGTACGGCGGACGAACAATTCATTTTTGAAATCTACGTGTCATGAAACGGATAGTGTCAAATTTTGAGACCTATCCAAATTTTCGATCCCCGTCGCGAATACATAAGTATATTATTCCAATAATTATTATTATAAACCAATAGGTTCTGTATGAGAATGAAATGAACTAACTATTCCTCATGGGAACCAACTAAATCAATCCTACGACCAAAACAACTTCGAAAACGACACCCCACTTATTACCCAATGTAACCCACCGCACACACACCCTCGCACACTAAGAACCGTGCAAAAGAAACATAAAAAGTCGCCACCCCCAATAAAACTTAATAAAACACCCAACAAACACGAAAAGTCGAAAACGGCTCGTGGAATCTCCCCAAAAATATATCGCCCGGCCCTTGTAAAAGCCCCATCAATGGGGTTGTATTGTTCAATATTCTATACGGCTTCCAAATGGGCAATAACGCAGTGTTCGGGTCCCTTCCGTAATAAACGACCTCCCCCGAAAAAAAATCTAGTGAAACATGTAAGAGTGTTTTCTGAGAGAAGAATAGTCTTGGAGGCACTTGGACGGCCTCACGTGAAAAATGTATTCGGGGAAACGTCCAAAAGAGGATTTCTTTTGCTTTAGTGGGGGTCAAGAATTGCTATGGAGGAATAAACGGAGTCCAAGTGGCGAAAATAAAGATGTAAGGAGGGAGTTTCCGTGAAAATCGAGGTTTCAGTGTTTTCTTGACGACGGCAGGCATTTATTTTGCATCCGACGACCCTAGCGAGAATTCGCAGTCCCTTTTTTGCGAACAGTTGTTTTATTTAGTCGCACAATATTTCATAGAGTTGAATGAAGCGCAGTAATTATAAAATTTAATACAATTGCTGGGATGTATGAAAGTCCAGCTGGAAAATTCCCAGGAACAATCGCGATACACCGACTTAATTCCACTTTATTCTCTCGGGAAAATAATCAGAAGGGTTTTGCAGATGAACGTTGAAATTAACGAAGTTGCCCTTAAGTGAAGGCTTGTAGCGTTGGAAAGTTGGAAAATTGGGTGTTGTGAAAGGTGCCGTTGTGGAGGGGGGGTGTAGGAAAAGGGAGTGTAGATTTCATTACAATAAGGGATGGTGAAGGTAATGTGGTAGAAACAGAGGGAGGGGCGAGGGGGAGTCGCAGATTGCAGCCCCAAGCAATTAGTGCTTTGAGGGCTGAGAGGCGAAGCACCAGATCCGACCGCCCTGATTAGGGCTTACATCACAGTGTTGGCGGGCATGGGAGGGTTGGGGGGCATGGAGGTAGGAGGGATGGATGCCAAGAGGAACAAGAGAATCGATCGGAGGTGGTTGAAAATCAGTGTTGCCTGACTCTGCTGGGCGTTGGATCCCATCAGAAACGGCTCGATTCGTGTCCATAGCCCGTTGGACATGGCTAACACCGCCTGGAGGGAGCTCTCGAGCCATTCCTGGTAGATAACCAGACGATGAGCACGAGGATGGATCCACCCTCAGGCATCAAAATGCAGAGATGCGAGATAGTGTTCCTGAAACCATTGCAAACAGTTGGATTCCCATTATCCTGATGGTGGGAGACATGGCGGATTACGAGCCAAGACGAGCTAGTGGCCCAAAGAATGAACAGCAATCTGAATAGCAATAGTAACTGGCCAAAAGCAAGTACAGGCAGTTACTGCAAGGCTCTGGTCCATGGTTGGCTGGATCTGACTCACCACGAATTCATCACAAACAGTTCTCCTGCTTCTGAGAGAGGAGATTGATGGTAGCATGGAGGTAATGAGAATGGATGCCGATATGAGCTAGTGACACAAGGAATGAATAGGCCCAGCTGACAATTGATGGCAGGTAGTAAGATCCAATGCACCCTAGTACAAACTTGCCAAAAGCAGTGTACAAGATGGGACGAGCACCATGTTGCAGGGACATGATTTTTATGGTACCTAAATGCTGGGTGGTACAGTAGCAAAGATTGTCTGCAACATAGCTTTGGGTGACATGCCAAGACAAGCTAATGAAGCAAGGTATGAGTAGCAGACCATGAACGACAGATGAAAGGATCCAACAAGCGCTTGCTAAAGCAAGCTTGGGTGTTCTTGGTTTTGTAGCCCCATCAATCTGGAAAGTGGTCGCAATGCAAGAACAGATGCCATGGCTGGATGAATTCTAGCCGTCCAGATTCCATAATAAATGGCAGGATTCCTATTCTCCTGATGCTGAGAAAGAATAGCATGAAGATAACATGGCACAGACCAGCTAGTGGAGGAATGAGTCGAGAAGTGGTTATTTGCCTTTGGTGCAAAGGTCTAATCCAATGACGTGGTTTGGGAGAGAAAACGACTCCCCTGCTGATGTGGGCTCTAAATTGTTTATTCGAATAAACAATAGTAGCGAAGGGACAGGTTTCGAGCAACTAAGCTCGGCCTCAGCCCTATAGGGCTTGTTATAACAAGAAACATCACAGAGACATTATATTATATTATACTGAAGGCATAGGAAAAGTAATTGTGTAAAAGAAGTTAACTGTTTGGCTTGTTATAACACAAACACCCCACACTACTTATTATTGTTTATTCGAACAAACAATCTAGTACCCACATCAGCCGAGAAGTCATTTTCTCTCCCTAACCACCTCATTGAATGAATAGAGGACAATGAATGGCAGGTGGAAGGATCCGACACGCCCTGGCAGTGACAAGCTGGAATGAGAACCAGCACGCTAGGACACACAACTCAGTGTCTGGCAGGGATCCAAAAGAAAGGATGACCTGTTCAACTCCCTTTCCTGGAAGAGACAGGATGCTATGACATCCAAAATTTGGTTTTGGTGCTAGTGGAGCAAGAAATGAGTACCCCAACGGAAGTTTGGAGGTAACATCACGCCGTGGCTTACCACGGATTGACTTACGACAAGCTGTGGGTCATAATATTATGGACTCATCTCACTTAGTGTGTCTTCGGTGGTTCAAAAGCAAAAAGGGCCAGCTGCATTGCTTGACTCTGGGATCTCCCTGAACCCTTAAACTCAATTCAAACCTAAAGGTATACCCTGTCCACCTCTGCAAGCTCCATGACGTACCAGGGGAGGGTCCGGAGACAAGATGGTGGAGGGGCGACGAGGTGCTACAGGGGTGATTCTCTTCTCCACTACTGTCATTATATCAAGGCACGCCCTTGTTAACTGCCTGTTATTTTCACTGATGCCGGGGAGAAACACAGCCCGTTTTCAAAGCCCTGGCGATCGACCTCGTTTGCGCCCTGAATAACGAAGCTCTCCCGCTCATTTCTGTTCATTTACCGATCCAATTTATCCGTCGTCGATGTTCCACGGGGGTGTCACGTTTTAGTCACAGTTACGTTTCCTTTTCACTCAGGTCGTTAGGTTCGTGGAAAACCTGGGTTACTGGTGGCACCTCCAATTTCCTGGCTGCGTACATCTTGACGAAGCATCCTGGGCCGATCATCAGTTCTTGGGCAATCTGGAACCAGCTAGAGACCCATCGTCACTATATGGAAATCAACCTAAATTCATGCCAACCCGGCACATGTAATTATCTACTTAGCTGTACAATCAATGACAATCAATCAACAGTTCCGCAATAATTAGGTAATTAACTGTGTCATTACCGGATATAGGTATACCTAATTACATATAGAGTTGAATTGGGGACAATTAGGTGGGTAATGTGTTGTTGTATTGTGGGCGGGAGAGATTACGGGAGATTTTGATTCAGAGAATTGGACTGTCGTTAACCCAGTTTAACGTCTATTCAGTTCTGAATTGCGCTGCGTCCAGCAGGCAATATGGCAATGATGGCAGAGATGACAATGATGGCTGAAATCCAATGATCACAAAGGTGGCAATGATGGCTAAGATATCAATGATGGCTATGATGACAGTGATGGATAAGATGTCAATGATGACTCTAACAATTATAGCAATTATTGCTAACATTCTTGTGGGAGAAAACTCTAGGTACCCACTGTCCACTTCTCCCGAGCTCAGCCCATCGGCGGCCGACTCGGGAGGCCCTTCAACAAATTGCCGGCAGCCGTCATGGCCGTTTACTCTGTGCATTATCCTCATGTTTTATCGTAGTTATTTTCACTCTATTTCCGACGATCCGGAAATCCCTGCTGACCACTCAGAGGTTATTTCCACGGAGGAAAGCAATTTCATGAGGGCCCGATGTCCAGGAGTCCATATTCGACAGTTCGAGATTGTAAGCCAGAAAAGCGGACCCTTGTAAGACCAGGGGCGTCAACCGGGATTCCATACTTGACAAGTCACGATTGGAAGTCAGGGAACCGCCCCTCGGTACAACTGCGCTAGCAGGAAACCTTACCCAACACGACACTTCGTGCCGGGTCAGTTTTCTCCTGCTCCTTCCGAGTATCTGCTGGACTTACAACCACCTGACACTTCGAGTGAGCCTAAGGAAACCAGATCCTCCATTTCGGCAGCTGGCGCATTCCCAGAGTCTGCAGATCGCAACCGATTGCGTTATGCCTCTGATGAATCTCCACTCCTGCATCCTCCAAAAACACTGGTGGCGTAATCTCGTACACAGCGCAGAATGCACTCTGCCATTCACACCACAAACTTAATAATCTATTTGGTAAAGCTAAGTGGGTAATGTGATATTGTATTGGAGATTACGAGATATTTATTTGGAGAATTTAACCTTCTTTAACACATTTCGACGTCTATTCAAATATGAGTTTCGACGCGTTGAGTGATCTTGAGAGGATTCAGAAGGTTGGCAACTCTAATAACACTGTCAGAGGATCAACAACCCAAAAGAGGGATCACGTTGCAAGGATAGACCTTGTGGGGGCCGTAGGACACCGAAGGTCTTCAAGAGCCTGGCTGGGAGTCTGGTAATCTCATGGCTTTCGAATGCAGATGTTCTTTCGTTTCACACGACATTCAGGTTCTCGGCATCTGTTTACCTTCGGCTTCCCCACAGTCGTTCATCATCTTCCATGACAGTTTTACTCAGTCCCGATCATTTCATTAAAGTACGACCCCTACTCGACAAGTAGAGACCAGTAAAAATTATCGTCCTCGCTCAAAATCGTTCCGCCGTTCAAACAAACGACTTCTTTTAGGACCGATTCGCCGAAAACATTCCAGTCCCGAATAATGCCGAGTTAATGATCTCTTGACACAATCAACTTAGGCGTTTTAACGCTTTGTTACAGCCAACGGAAGCTCTTCTAGACGCTATTATGACAACCAGTCGCTAACTTGTAAATTATCTGGCGTCTGTCGCCCATTTCGTCTAGCCAGCAATAATTAAGCTATTATTGGGCTGGAGGAATTTTTTGTTAAACATGATATTTTTACAAAACATTCGGTTTTTGTTCTAGTTGTGCCAGTAAGGTTTTCAGTCACATCACTATTACCCGTGGAGCTCCATTGAGGGGTTTTCGAACGATTCAGAGAATGGGGTCGTCGTGTTTTTGGTGGTAGAAACCATTTATGAGGGTCTCCGACCCATGGAGGGATCTATGGGGCTTTTGAAGGCCTTTGGCCAAGACATCAGATGAGGGTTCACGGAGTAATTTGGACGTAGAATCCATTTTTGGGAGTCCCTCATTCTACTATACTGGAGCTGCAGCCCTATGAGGAGGAGAACCATCTTTATTCTTGGGTACCTACCTAGGTACTTCTAAAAGTCAGTAAAAGTCGGGCCAGCAGGGGGTGGCCCCCTAGTATATTGGAGCTGCAGCCCAAGGAGGAGAACCATCTTCACTCTAGGATACTTAGTATCCTCGAAGTCTTCTAGAAGTCAGAAAAATTTTTAATTTGACTTGAAAAATTTAAGCTCGGTGAGTAGAAAACTAGAAAAATCTGAAAACACCAAAACGTTGGCTCAATGTGGTATATTTTTGAACCAGAAAGTGTTAAAAAAAAAAAAAAAAGGATTATGACGAATTAAAAGTTGGGATGGCGATATGGAGGTGGGTGTCCCGCGGCTCCCATCAGTTTCCAGACGGCTCCAAATTCAAGGAAGTGGGCTAAAATAAGTATGCGATCCCTTTCCTGCATTTTTTTTCTTTCTTCATGAAAAGAAGCTTAATGAACATGGGGAAGCGATTGGAAGGGGTCTGAGGCCAGGTGGAGAGGTAGTGAGTTGGCTGGCTTCGGCCAGCAAGGGGGGTGGCCCCCTAGTCAAAAGTCTAGAGACACTACAGACATAGTCACTTTAAAATTGTTTTAAATTAATTATTTATTATTGACAAAATTGATTTTTTGCATCATCTAACTAAATATTGATGACTATTTAGTAAAATTTGCAGCGTTTTGTATATTTTGGATCGCGTATGGCACTTTTTCAATTGTCTACATTTCATCTCCCACAGCTCCGTTATGAGTGACCTTTCCGGCTGCATTCGTCACAACCTCCCCTCGTCCGTTGTTGGTTGAGACGGGTTCGATGCTAATCAGATATCCCCCCGCGTCATTTCACCCCTTGAAAAGACTGAAAATTCCCCTCCGCCGGTCAACTGGTGATTCTCCGAGCAAAAATACAAAACTATTATCCTCGGGCCGGTGCCTCTATTATGCCTCTCAACGGCGCGGCGGTTCGATTCAATAACATTTTACTTCCCCTCGATAGTTCCGGAGTCACGTGTGATCCCGAATGGTGGGAAGGAAAAAAAAATTTAGATGGCGGTGATATTCATAGTTTGAGATTCTCCCATCAACCCTTGCAGAGTGCAATTTACAACAAGTTAAATCCGTACGTACATACATTGACAATGATAGCAAAAATGACTATGATGCCTAAGATGACAATGATTGCTAAGATCCCAATAAGGGCGCAGATGGCTAAGAAGTCAATTATGACTCAGATGATAATGATGGCTTAGATGACAACTATGACAAAGATATTATGCTATGATGGCCAATGTGATGATAATTACCAACATGACAATGACCGCTAAGATGATCATGAATGATGGCTGAGAGGATAGTTATTACAATGATCGCTAAGATGACAATGATGACTGAGAGGATAGTTATTACAATGATCGCTAAGATGACACTGTCATCATGAAAGTGATTGACTATGCAGTAATAGACCGTCTCAACTCGCCATCTAGCCTCTCCTGGAACAGTTCCAGATCTTGCTACGCAAGATTCAACAAGTTCTACAAAGGAAGGGCCATCCCTGCAAAATTCGTGCAAAGTCGTCGAAGATGGGCTTTCGCCCATAAGAATGTCTTTGACAATCTAGCAAACAAAGAAAAGCCATCATTCTCATCACAGTCACTTAGTGACCACAGGTCTTCTTTGTGAACTTTGTCATCGAATCCTTTGATGTCATCATTATCAACTTACCCACCACGGTCATTTTAGCTGTTATTATCATTTGAGCCATGATTGCATCTTTGTGTTTATTGCCATCATTACTGGCATCGTTGTGATCACCGTCATCTAAGCCATCATTGCCATCTCATCCATCATTCTCATTGCCACAGTTCCTGATACTTTTCTAAAGCTCTACAAAGTTCAAATACAGCTTGATGGCAACTTTCGGTGGATTGAAGTGGAAAATAGGGCGCCGTTATAATTATTTTCCTCCCTAATTGGCTGTACTCAATTGAAAGCGAAGTGAGGATTTTAAGAGAAATCCAGTCGTGATTAAAAAAAAAAAAAAAACCAACTATTTAATTATGGGGGATTTGGAGAATTTAACTGTCGAAGTCTTTTCAATTGGAAAAAAGGCTCTTTGTTACGGTTTATTGGCACAATCCAGCAGCAATACATTTTGCTCCGTGGTCGGAGATCCTAATTAATTACACGGCTCAGAACGTTTTTTGTGTGTAGGTTTTTTTCGGATTTGACAATCCTGCCATAGTCCAAAACCTTCCCATAACCTTCTCCATTACTTTCCAAGCGGGTGTGGGATGAAAAGTCGGAGTCCGAAAGAGCAGAATGGGCTTTTAGGGGACTCTAGGGTTCTGGAGGGGGGGGGGGGGGGGGGGGGGGGTAAGTGCGGGTCTAGAAGAGGTGGCAAGTGGACACGTGAAATGGATTTCCGGACGTTTCTAAAAGCCGAGGAGGCCAGAAAAGGGGGTCCTGTCAACATCCCCCAGATTACTAAGAATGTCCTTTTTTCTCTTCTATTCCCGCCTCTCTCCCACCTTCCTGTCACTTCCCCGAACTAAATACATAAAATGCGGCCTTTTCCAGGGTTTGAGGGAAGGAGGAAATGTTTGAGGGAATCTGCGGATTTTAACGTGTAGTAAGTTAATGGTAAAAGCTCAAACTACGGCATCTCAGCCGTCATTGTCTTTATTATCGATTTTGTACTGTCGAAATCAATGACTACGAAGTCTAATGCGCAAAATTACTCACTAGCCATTCAGATTCAGAGCGACCTGTCGATATTTTACATTTTTGCCTTCTTCGACGAGGCAATCGAAGTGCAAAATTCCAAAAGAAGCGACGAGGTTTCAAAAATGGTAATATTAGCAATGATGTTGTCTATCAAAACCTGTTACATAGCCCCCCCCCCCCCCCCCCCCCCCCCAACAAAAGCTGCTCATGCAGGAGTTCATTTACATTGGTTTAGAGAAGTGCGTATTGTTGGATTTTATTGAGGTACCTAACAAAATGCTACACCTGCCAACGAACTGTTACAATTGCTTTTTTAACCAGTTTCAGAGCTCCTAATCTGGCTCAAAAGTTCCTCAAAATGTTTCTATGCCTCTTCAAACTGGTTTTATAGCACCTTTAAAATTATAGCTATTTTTGTGAAGGAAATCCATTTGACCACCATCAGAGGCTTTGCTCCTACCCTCCACCATCCCTCCTCCATCCACCCCACCGGCTCACTCCTTTCGCGGGACCGAACTTTTGCTGGGGAATCGATATTTATTATCTGATAAAGTTTGATGTATCGTTTCGGAGCGTCCCCTCCGCAGGTGGTCCTCCTGAATGGCCGATGACTCGGAAAATTCCCCTCCAGCCGAACCCGCTCGGAGAAAAACAGGGAAATTTAAAAGGGCAAGGGGCGGGGAGGGATTCGTTTAGCCTCCTGGCGTTGTCAACGGGGAAGTTTTCTTGTTTCAGACCGGCGACCCTGTCAACAGACGGTTCTCCCCAGTTTGACGGAGTTCGTTTATTTAGGTTGACGGTGTTCGGACATGACCTCTGACGGAAAATGAACTCGGGTCTACGCCCCTTTATGGTACACACAATAGCCCACCATTGATTTCGCCAAGTGACACCAGATCGTCAGAACCACTCATATCAAGCTAATCACTGCTGTCGAAACAACCAAGTGTTGTGTAGATTCCAAAATGGATGTACACTTGGTTGTTTCGACAGCACTGATTAGCTTGAGTGGTTCTGACGATCTGGTGTCAAGATTTTTGAACACAATAGGACAACTTTTGAGGCCGCCCCAAATTCTTGAACTATGCCGGAGATAGCGATTACAATGATCGCGAAGATGACAATAATAGCTGAGATTATGGTGATGGCTCTGATTTTTATTTTTATTTTTTTATTTTTTATTTTTTAACGAGATGAAAAATCCTTCATGGATTGACAGCAAGGAAGTCCCCCACCCTTCGTGTGGGAGTACTGCTTACCTCAGTGTACCCTCTAAAAAACACCTCGATTTCTCTCAGGAAGCTGCCCCAGGACTACGTAGTTATAGGTCTACCACAGAAAGTTTGCATCCGTGTGGCGCCCCCTAGGTGGCGGATCCGCGTACTAACGATCGAGTCAACCTTCCATTGTGAAACCTTGACACGGAAATTGGAGCTGTGAGAAATTTGATGTTCGTGTAGTGGCTGCGCTGTGAACGTGTGCTCTCAAGTTCTCCTCCCGAGGAGGGAAATCATGTCACTTTTGAGGGAAGAAATTCCCGAAAAATTATCGTACGCAGGGGAATCAGCTTGATGATAAGCGATGATAAGAAATAACTAGTTCTATTTTCTCCAGAAGAATGCGCCAAAGGGACGCAAACTTTCTGTGGGAGACGGTATAGTATTACTTCAGGGCAGTTCCTTTGGTTGGCCGCGTATGGTCTCTTCTTGTAGTCGGTGTAAGTCTGTGTTTCCGGTTTTTGAGGGGGATAGGGATACTGTTGGAGGGCAGGTTCTTCAACCTTCCCCTTCCCTATCACCATCCACCAGTCCTGGCCTTATGTTCTGCCGGTTCTTCTCCTTTTCATGGGGTGGTAATTCGCCAGATGAGAGAGGGGGCGATGGAAGGGTTGGTCCAGCACCAATTTCCTCCCACTCCCTGTCTCTCTCTTTCGTCTTCAGTATTGCTATGACGAAAGTGTGCACGGCGTCCCAATTGTCTTTCACCGCCAGCATATTTGCTACAATATTTTCTGGCTCGAAGTCTTCAATCTCCTCCATCAGACCGCTCCGCAGCCTTTGCCAGCGGGGGCACACAAAGAAGGTGCCTCAGTGTGGCAGTACATGCACTCTTCTTCTATAGTCTTTCCTATCTTTTTCAGGTATGCTCGTACTTAGCCATGGCCTGTGAGGAACTTGGTGAGATAGTAGCTCGTCTCTCCATGCTTTCTTTCTGACTACTCTCGAAAATTGCAATGTTCATTGCAATGACTGCACGGCTCATACACATGTGTATGAGCCGTGCAGTCCATCGTCCTCGGCTCTCCGTCCTCCATCTATCCTGCCACTTCTCCATGGTCATTCTCCATTCTTCTTTCTTCACTGTTGCTGGCGCATTTTCTCCTTTGCGTGAGATTTCTTCTCCTTTCGTCCGCTAGGAGGTCTATTGGGATTCCTCCAGCAATAGTTTGCACTGCTGCGGCTGATACTGTTCTGTATGCACTGCATATGCGCAGTGCTCCTCTCCTCTGCACTGATTCCATCCTTTGCCTATACATTTGGAACTTCAGTGATTCTGACCAGATTTCAGCTCCATATAGCATAATCCTCGATGCCTTTTAGGTTCTCTTCGTACTCCTCGATCGGGTCATTGGGTGACAGATAACAGCTAAAAAGCGTTTTGTTCCTGCTCCTGACCCAGCAGAAGCCCTGACCTGATCCACTTGCATCAATTTGTAGAGACCCATATGGCAGCCGGTGATGGCTCTGATGGTAGTGATAGCAAAAATGGCAATGATTGATAAGATGACCTTGACAGCTGAGATGATAGTGATTGCGAAGATGATAATAATAGCTGAGATGATAGTGATGGTTCTGATGCAATGATGGCTAAGGTGACCTGATAGAAAAGATGACTCTGCATTCTGACGGCAGGGGCGCGCAATGTTGGCGGGATCGACTAAAATTACGAAACTGTCCCTTTTGTGAAGCTCCTGGTCAGCGGGTCGACACCCCCGGGGGAGAAAAACTGAAGTTGGGAGGCCCTCAAAGAAAACTGTGGAGGGGGGTGGGGGTGAGAGTGAATGGAGCCGAGAAATGTAATTAGTAGAACAGAAGACTTGGCCGAACTGGAGGGGGCGAAGGGGGAGATTACATCTGAAATTAGGAAGACTGTTGGGGAGCCTCAAGGACCTCCCCTCATCACATCCCCTCTCCTCGCCTCTTTTTGTCCTCCGACTTCTCCCGAAAGTCTTTCCCGAGGAATTTTCCTCCTTCCCCGCCGTCGACGGGGAAAAATCCCATTATTGCAGCGGTTTCCCCCGCCGCACAAGAGAAATGAACTAACAACTAAAATGATTAAGAGGAGGAGCACGGGATACTATAACAGTGATACTCTGAGGCTCTGCGGGATAGTATAGCACTCATGGATCAAGTAAGCCGTCTCTACAACATCGTAGCTCATCGAGAGCTGCTCTTGGTTGTATAGCTCTCCAAACTGATTTCATACTTCTTTAAACCAGTGTAGCATCCACACAGGTTTTGTCGGCCTCGAGGCTGGTATTATTCTTCTCTAAATAGGTTTTATAGCTCTCCAAAATAATATGGAGACCGGTGAGAAGGATCCTCTAGTGATTGTCCAAATTAGTCTGAAACTCAGTACCTACTGACCTCAACTGCTTCAACTCTCTTTGGGCTGCAGTTGGGCGTAGCAGCTCACAACAAGTACCTACCCACGCCAGATTTATTTATGACGAATTAAACAATCAATACCAGTTATAGTTACTATGGAAATGAAAAATTTCATCGTTAACTTTTACATACCTAAAAGTGGAATTCACAGGGCAGCTCGCTTACAATGCAGGTTATTTTGGTCCGTTCACATTCACATTCTTTGTTGCGCCAGCACCATCCAGGATCCAGGAAAAATTAATAAAATTATTCGCCGATTTATCGACACCAAGATATACCTATCGATATTTTGACTCCTGGTGATTTTGGTCTATTGGTGAATGTGGCTAACTATATATCGGAAAACCGATCGGCTTATCGATATCTTGAAAATGTTTGCAAGACTAACTTGAAAAATAACTGTCATGAAATAATTTATGAATGACATAAAATGGCCATTTAGGTCAAATAAGTGACATAAAACACGAAAAATAAATGGCATAAGTGACATGGAATAAATGACATAATATGTCATTTATGTATGACATATAAATATATATATATGACATTTATATATGTCATTTATTTATTGTTGCGATTTACATATTATGTAAATCGCAACAATAAATGACAAATGATACTCGTCTGCTAATAACCATCGGGGTCTCGAAACTCGCATTGAACTGTACAAACCCCCCCTGACCATACGAAAATATATATAGACTTTCAGATCAAAAGAAAGATAGAGTAGTAGCAGGAGGAAGTAGTAGTTGAAAAATTAGGAGGAAGTTGAAAAATAGAGGAAGTAGTAGTTGAAAAATTCCCAGAGAGGCGGCTCATGTTGTAAATTTAAAGGGAAACAAATTCAACTTGACATTGTTGGGTACATAATCATATTAATAACATATTAGGTATGTTGCGTACGTTTTTTATGTTATTTTGTATTATTACTCAAGTTAAAGCTGTGTAATATTATTAAATAATAAAGTCCGATCAGAATTTTCGCCCCCCGTCGCGGTTACATAGGTGTATTATTCCATGAATAATAAACCAAAATGATCGTAACTTTGCATGTATTTAATCAACAACAACAAAAGTTGTAGGTAGGTACCCTATATTGTAAATTTTACAATATAGGGTACCTACCTACAACTTTTTTGTTGTTGTTGATTAAATACATGCAAAGTTACGATCATTTTGGTTTATTATTCAGGGAATAATACGCCTATGTAACCGCGACGGGGGTCGAAAATTCTGATCGGCCTCAAAATTTGACATTATCCGTTTCAAGAGGTCTAGAATCCAAAAACGAAATGTTCGTCCGCCGTGCGCCGTCCAAAATGTATGAAAAATCTGAAATTTTGACCAAATACTTGTTTTACCATCTAGTTGTGCCCGCGAGGTTTTCAGTCCGATCGCCCAAACCCGTGGGGCGTAATGGGGCTCAAATGGGACTACGGGAGGGGTTCTCGGCTATGGGGTTGTTACGTGTCGTTTTTTGAAGTATTTTTGGGGGTCCCAGAACGATACGATTTCACTGTGAGGATCTATGGAGCTTTCATGGGGCTACAATTGAGATTTTTGAAGGATCCCAGGGGGTCAAATATTTTCTCATTGACACAATTAATTTTTGCACAAGTAACCTATATCAAAGAATAAAATAATTAACCCTTGTGTAAAATTTGTAGCGTTTTTAATTTTTATTCATCTAACCTAGCTGGCAGCTGCCTACCTGCAATATTCTTTATCCCCCTTACCCCTCTTACTACTGGTTATATTATTATAAAGTTGTTATATATAGCTGTTATATATAGCTTATAAAGTTCTATTGCTAACCTAAGTGAGGTCGTGAGAAGGCAACACTAGCGCCCCGTGCAGCTCTACCAACAAGCGCTCTGAGTTAACATCCCCAGTACAGCCTCCAGAGTAGCTTCTTCGCCCCACAATGATCCTTATCATCTGGTTTTCATTATAAAATCACTCTCAACCATAAAACGGTTTGGTTAATCCGGTGACGTCACTCGGATGCGGATATCAAATCGAGGGTGGTTTTAATAGGTTCTCACCACGATCCCCCCCCTCATCATTCTCGTCCGTCAGGATCCCTTCACTTAGCCCCATCCCTTCCCCTCTCCAACTGGCCACCCCACGTGTCTTATCTGATCAGCGCCACGTGTCCCACGTCACTTCCAAAACCCGCAGCCCTCCGCCAGGATCTCTGTGACTAATCTCTTTTCATTATAAGCCCCTCACTGACTCGCAGTGAAATTAACTGCAAAAGAGCATGGTTTTTTTTCTTTTCTGCCATGCCCGATGCGTCATGACAATAGAAACCAGCAGAATATCAAAGTCTGATTGAATGATAACAAAAATAAACTACTTATTATTATACTATATACTATTATTATACTTTTAAACTACATACTTACTTATTATATTAAATATAATATAATGTTGATTAATAACGTCATTAGTAAGGGTACCCACAATACCCCGAACGTAAATAGACAAGCTCCGACAAAGACAACTCCGCTTTTTGAGACCCCAAGGGGCCTAAGTGCCAAAATTAATTTGTCGTTGATTTTACGTTTTATTTGATTAATTCAATTAATAAATAATTTGTCTTAATAATAGTTAAAAACCAACAATAAACTATTTCATTATTAATGATTTGATTAAATAATTTCAGTTAATAATTCTAAACTGTATTAACTTTAAATGATTCCACATAGTGATCGTGATAAATGAATGGTTTAAATGATTAATTCTCGAGTTTATTAAGCTAATTAACCTTTTAAATTATTTAATAAAATCATTTCAATAAATTATTTAATAAAATCATTTCAATAAATCATTTAAATTAATCATTCAAAGTATCAATTTAATTAACTGAACCTCAACAACTTTCCACCCACAATCTTTGAAACGGCCAACATCATCATCAACTATTAATTAAATTAACTTATTGCATTAGGTATTCAAAAAAGGAATCTATCCCATTGGTTTCAAACGGCTTTAGATTTTGTCTGATTTTTTGGTTCTATAGCTATAGCAAAATCTTGGAAAATAATTTGAAATGAGCTTTCCAAATTCTTGTTGACTCTGGGCTTTTCCTCGCGCTCGTGATAATATTTTCCCGGGTATTTTCCTCCCCGGGCGCAATCAACAAGTTAATCTGAAACTCGGCGTCGCATTACCTCCCCCCCTTCCGACGGAATTAATCCTCGGCGGAATGGTTAATTAAGGTTTGATGGAGGTGTGTTTTACCTCCGGGATAAAATTATTATTCTCGTCATAAATTCCTGTATCTACCGCTAATTAAGACAGATGATCGATATAGTGTGCGTTGGGGGGGGGGGGGGGGGTGTCAGGCGTGCGTTGCGGGGTCAGTGTGAGTGTTTTCTACGGCGCTCCGTGTGGGTAACCTCTGCCCCTTCCCTGCGTTTTCCTCCTCCCCCGACGAATAAAGCGACGCTACATGTTTAGCATGAAGGCGTTTAGGGAGCTCCAAAGCAAACAACTGAGTGAGCCGATAAACATTTTGAGAGGTGTTTAGATAGCGCGATGGCGGCTAGAGGGTTGATGGTATCATCGATATAAATTTGCGAATCGATAACAATACACTTCATCACCATGACGAGCAATCAAATGATAAATTATTATTACCAAGCTGATATTCCACAAATTACAATCCTAGATACATCGTTTATTGATGCAATTTATTCAGGGCTAACATCGCAACACCCCTCATGATGGTGAAAGTAAATTCAATTTCAAATTTTGCTCATTAAATGATATTCTCTTAGGGCTTCCCTTCTTATCTCTGGATAGTCTCCATCCGAGCTCTGTACTTAGCTCTGCACTTGTCGTACCTACATCTCTTATTATTATGCTGAGGGCTCTGATGAGATCATGAAGTTGCCACTTTAAAAAAAAAATCACTCATTAAATGAGAGAATAATGCTCTATTAATTATCTCTTTATTATTAAAAATTGACTCAGTACCTAATGAAGTTTTGTATAGATCAGAAATTTGGCAATTACCATAATTTGTTACCTACTTCAATTTGTTCATTAGGTTACCATCCGTCCGGGACTAATTGAAATTCTACCAACTCTCATTCAATCAACATCCATTTCTTCGCGAGGTAGTGATGGGGGAGTAGCCCAATAAATATGAGTGCCTACTTAGTTAATTGCCATCGATTCGGAGATTGAAGTATGCGGAGGAATCCTCCAATTTTTCAGTTCCGCGGTAATGGAGAGAGTTTCAAAACCCCAACCCCTCCAGCCGTGGGGAAAAAAAAAAAAAAAAAAAAAAACGGGCAGGGAAGGTATTAAGGCGAGGCACACCCCGCTTTCGGACTGATTACCTTACTTTGCTAAATGGCATCCCTCCTCCTCCGCTCTTGAAGGGCCCCTTTCGACCATAATCCCTTTTACCTCTAATTAAACCCGCGAAATTGGAAAAGGGCTGTGGAAGTGGACGCGGGGAAGGAGGCCACTGTTTGATTGAACGGGTCAGTGATAGGAGGAAATTGATCGGAAACGACAACTCACTCGACTCCCTTAAGTAACAAATTAATTTCATAACCGTCATCTGTAGCACTGAAGCATAAACAGGTGAGGGACTTATATTTTTCGTAAAACGTTTCTAAATAAGGGAACTCTCTGACGTTCGTTGATCGGGAAAGACCAGTAATGGGGAATAATACATTCGGATTCAGCATCCTTTGAAACCCCCTGACACAAATTTTCAGTTTGAAAATCCGTATAACAGAGCTATTGGAGCAATTTTCGAGATCTATAATAATCTCATCGAGTCAATCCGGGCTCTGTCTTATAAAGCCTAACCGGTAGCTCGAAATACGGCGTTTTTGGTTTATTATTCTTGGAATAATACACCTATGTAATCGCGAAGGAGGTCGACAATTCTGATCGGCCTCAATTTGACATTATCCGTTTCAAGACGTCTAGACTCCAAAAACGAAATGTACATCCGCCGTCCGGGCTGTTTTGTGCAGTAGGATAAAAAATGAGTTTAATAAAATTTCAGTTAAAAAAAATTAAACTGAAATTTTGACAAAATACTCGATTTACCATCTAGTTGTGCCCGCAAAGTTTTCAGCCCAATCGCCCAAACCCGTGGGGCTCTGTGGGGCTAAAAAGGTGCTACGCGAGGGGCTGTTCAGTGGTTCTTAGCTTTGGGGTCGAGTTAGATGTTGTTTTCGAAGTACTTTTGAACGTAAAATCCATTTTTGGGGGTCCCAGAACTATCCGATTTCACCGTGACGATATATGCGGCTTTCTATCCTATCTACAGGGTCATCTGTACATAATATGTATAGATGACCCTGTAGATAAAAAAAAATATATATTTTTTTTTTCTTAATTCAGAAATTATTTTTGCGCAATTGCTCTGTACCTATCAAAGAATAATAACCCCTTGTGAAAACTTTGCAGCGTTTATTCTGGAGGGTTTCGCATGTTCCGGGGGCGGACATAGGCATCCTTAGAACCGCCCTTCGATCCCCCTTTATTCGCGGAGGTCGACCTGGAGAATTAGGTAACCCAGCACTTTTTTTTTTCGATCGTCACCTGACTTTTCTCGGCGTTAAAAAGGCGGGTACATTTCGGATGTTGATATTGCTTCAGAGATATTTCTTCTTAGGTTTTATTATGGTTTTTCCGGGGCGGGTAATTTCGAATTGCCACGGGCACACAGACCAAGACCAGCATCGCGCGGACGGATAACAAACAGGAGTACTGTACTGTATTGTAACAATACAGAGGGCGTAACTGTTACCTACAACTGTACCTACTAACTGTACAGAAACCGGATTTGAGAGAGAAGGTAGATAATCGTAACTGTTCCTACTGTAACAGTACCTACTAACTGTTACCTCAGAAACAACAGTTACTGTTGTTTGTGAGAAATAACCGGTTTTGGACGTGAAGATGCTAGTTTACGGGCAGCAGAAATCGGTCAAAAGGGAACAAAAGTCGGCTGGGCAGCTGGAACCAACCGGTTTTTGATGGCGTGGACACCAATTTTGGAAGCGGAAAATGGAAAATGGCCTGTTTATGGAAGAACAGGCGTCAAATCGGCTTTGAGGAACCGGTTTTGAGCAAGAATGAGTCAATCTGTACTTATCAGAGACCAGTTTTGAAGGAGCAGATGTCATTTTTTTGTGTAGCAGAAACCAGTAGGTATTGGGGGGCCGTAACCGCATTTTCACTGAGCACAAGCCGGTTTTGAGAAGACGCCAGTTTTTACAGAGCAGAAACCGACTTGGAGGAGGAAGACGCCAGTTTTTGTGAGTAGAGACCGGTTTTGAGGGAGAAGGCGTCAGTTTTTGTGAGCAGAAACCGGTATAGAGGGGGAAGACGGTAGTTTTTTGAGCAGTAACTGGTTTTGAGTAGGCTGACGTCAGCTTTTACTCTGCAGAAACAAGTTCTGAGGGCTCTAAGCCTGACGGTGATCTGGTCACATTTTCATTAAGCTGCTACTACAAGAATACCCCATTGGTTATTCATGGAAAAGTGACGGCCACACTCGAGTTGTTTACCTTTTCAACTTTCCCGTTTTCAACTTGGGTTCGATAGGATCTGTGATTCACAGGGCGCTACCGCTTTTCTCCCCAAAGCAATCACATTATTGTTTGTGCCTGTCCCTAGGGATGGGACGTCTCCTTCGGAGTTATTTCTACAAGAGAAAAACAGGCGGGAAAAGGCGTCTATGATGGATCGTCTCAGAGGAAAAAAAGGCTCAGACAATTAAACTTTTTTAACAGAGTTTCCTCCGGTCGATTTCCCGTTGATCGATCACCCATTTCGGTCAAGCGACCTGAAGCATGTAATTACAGGAAAAGCAGTCCCAGAAGGGGTGGGGGTGCCCCAGGGAGCCCTAAATCCTCTGACCACTCCCTGACGGATGGCCCTCTTTTTACATCCCGATCGGAGGAAAAGGGGGAAGGTTGCACTGCGGTTTTCCCCGGGACTTTATTGCTACTTAGGGAATTGCCCTGGGGTAAAACCCACTTTGAGGCTTTACCTCACAAGGACTCCATTTAGACCCGGCCATTTGTCGACGTGATCATTACAAACCTGTCGGTCTCATTCGACCAGCCCGACACCGCCTCCCACGACACGACAAATCGAACCTCATCTCATCAGTACATCCCCACCCCCACCCCCTTCGACGAACAGGAGAACATAAAAAACAATCCCCCTTCGGCAAATCCAATAATGTTTCATCCGGGAAAGTGCCTATTCCACCCTTTCCACGTCCATAGCTACTCACTAAAGTTGGTTGAGTACAAGTTTTATTGTTCCCGTTCGGAGAGCAAAGACGTGCAGTGTCTCAAACTCAATTGGTTTATTGTGAAGAAGGCGCAACTATTTCAGCGTTATTTTACCCCACAGGAATCTTCATAAAACCCGAGAGGGTTATATTTAAAAAACGGGATTCTACGCGTATCGCCCTTCATCACTGTTTTTTAAATTTGAAATTAAATTTTATCATCCCTTACGTAAAATAATTTGAAATTCGGCCACAGAGCCCATTTCATTGCAGTACAATATTTACACAAGGGTTTATTATATTTTCAAATACCTATGTAGAGTGAGCAAAAATAATAATAATAATAATAATAATAATAAATAATTTTATATAGATAGGGTTACATCAATAAGAAAATGTATTTACATCAATAAGAAAATGTAATTACATTTTACAATTTAATTATTTAAAAAAATTAATTATTTAATTATTTTGAAACATTAAGTTTGTGGACGGATGTGGGACCTCAAAAAATTAATTATGCGTCCAAAAATACTCCTAAAATGACACTCATTCGACTTACTGGCATCCTACGAAAGCCCAATAGAAAAAAATCCCTCATAGTTGAAATCGGATGGTTCTGAAACCCCCGAAAATGAAGTACACGTCTAAAAATACTTCGAAAAAACCACTCATCGTTTTCGACTTTTACTCGGTCGCTAGGGAATCAAGGTAACCATTGACGACGGAATTAGGCAATCTTAATCGTTGTCGCGTAGGGATGGGTATCGATGAACAAAACATCGATGTCTCAAAAACATCGGATAAAAAACATCGATGTTTCGATACATTGTTGAGTAAACATCGATGTTTGAGAAAAAACGTTGATGTTTTTGAAACATCGATACATAGATACCCATCCCTAGGGCCGTATTCAAAAACGCTCCTTTGGAAGTCCTTAGGAGGCGTTTTAGGGCGCCTAAGGAACGTTTTTGAATATGGCCAGGGCCGTGGAGAGAAAATCCGGGCCCGGGGGCAAAATTCATCGGGCCCCCTAAAAAAAAAAAAAAAGTATAAAAATTCATCGGGCCCCCTTAAAAAAAAAAAAAAAAAAAAAAAAAAAAAAAAAGATGAAAATTCTTCGGGCCC
This sequence comes from Pilophorus perplexus, assembly GCA_955831195.1. Taxonomy (NCBI): domain Eukaryota; kingdom Metazoa; phylum Arthropoda; class Insecta; order Hemiptera; family Miridae; genus Pilophorus; species Pilophorus perplexus. Next base: position 17,166,742 of record OY037014.1, read on the forward strand.
CCTAAAAAAAAGGGTTGTATGAAAATTTTTCCTATATTGATCCTTTTCCCATTTTGCCTCTCCTACCCCCTTTTTTTACAAAAAAATTAAAAAATTAAAAAATCTCAAGAAAATCCGGGCCCCCCTACGAAGGCCGGGCCCGGGGGCAACGGGTCCAGTGCCCCCCCCCCCCCCCCACACTCTACGGGGCTGAATACGGCCCCTAGTGTCGCGTCAGGTTTTTCCGTGTCGGTTTTGACATTGTCTTTACTTTGGCACATAAACAGCCATAAACCATAAACTACAAACATAAACCCAAAATCTACAGGTGGAGGCAGCAAAGAGATTTACTGGAAATGTATTTGGAGCTGGAGACAGCAATGAGCTTTACTGGAAATATATTTGGGGTAGTAGGTACAGTTTAGGAAAATTTATGTTTAAAAAAGTACCAACGGCTTTTGCAACGTACAAGAGTTGAACTTTTGAGTTTTTTGTTTTTTGTTTTCATCAATTTAAAACAGAAGGGCGTAGTAATGAAACCATCGTCGGTGGCATAAAGAGTTTCTTCCCTTCTCGCTAATTACCAAAACTTGACCTTTTGCCCCCCCCCCTCCACACCCCTCTGGCGGTTTTAATGTTGTTGTTACTGTTTTAATTACTTGCATGCCTTTTCAGTCAAGGATTACCAAGAAGCCTCGCGGCACAAAGGTGAGACCCCGAAAATTGGCGCGTGGGACCCCCCCTCCCCTGCCCTCACCGCTGAAAAAAAAAACGACCGAACAAAAAAGAGAGGATGGGGGGTTGACCCTACTAATGAAAAAACTTTGCCCTCAGTATTAATTTACGCTCCTTGTAGGATATTAAAATTTCTAGGTGGCCCCCCTCCAGGGACTCCGGAGCCCCCTCGGGCGAGAAAAAGTCCGGAATGGAAGGAACCTTATATTTTTTAATTTTCTGAAACGGAAGCCAATGTCAAACGATACCCCTCCAACCCCTTCCAGGGCCGATTTTGAGTGTAATCCACGTAATATCCTTATTAATGGGGTAGGCGAGATTGCTTTTTCTTCAACAAATTACTGTGAAGCTTATTAACGCAAAGGGAAATTATGCGCTAGCACTTTTCCCTCATTATTCTTGAGGGCAAGACTTTTTTTCCTCCCACCAAGGCGAGTCTTGGGTTCTTAATTATCAGGAATACGTTTAAAATTAAAAAGTAACCGCTCTTAGAACCTCCCCGCTCCTCGCCCGTTAAGGCCTTTCTTGAGCGAAGCAAGCGAACTTACAAAGTGCCTTTAATTCTGTTGGAAAACCCCTCAAGTAATCTCTCCTGCTAAATTAATAAAGTTCAAATTTAAACAATATTTACACCTAAAACCCCTTCCCTTTTTCGCCCCCTCCCCACCACCTGACCGGTCTTTCTTAGCCTTAATTTCCCTGAAGATTACGTTCAATTAACTCTTTTCTCGGTTTTATGAACCCTTTTCGACGTCGACGGGGAAGATGTGGGATGATGTTGAAGTAGTGGAGATCTGTATAGTTCATTCGAGGAATGAAATGCCGTTGATGAAAAAATAAGAGTTTCCATACGATTTTTAAAAAATCGAGCATTGTATAATAATATTAAACAATATTATAACATAATAATATTATATCATAGTGCATAAAAATAAATATTCAACAATGTCCAACAAGATGTCCAATGGTCTAACTCATCGAATAAGATTTATTCGATCGATTGATTTATTGATTTTATCACCATTTGGTCGGTGGGGAGTTTTGGGTTCATTTTCAATTGTCTTGGTTGCGTTGTATATTGCTGCCGAAACACTGCCGAATTTTATGTTGTTTGGTCTCACTCTGTCACAAATTTCATAAAGAATCCAATTCATTAACAGACATTGAAGAATGTATGCTTCAAGAATACTTAGCTGATAAGATTTCGTTTATTGAAGGGAGTCATAATTTTTGGTTCATTATTCTCGGAAGAATATAGTGATCGGAACGGAGGTCGACGACTCGGATCGGCCTCACAATTTGAAATTATCCGTTTCAAGAGGTCTAGATTCTAAAACCGAAATGTCCGTCCTCCGTACGCCGTCCGGGCCGTTTTGGGCAGTAGGAATTTTTACAAAAGCTGAAATTCTGACAAAATACTTGGTTTACCATCTAGTTGTGCCCACAAGATATTCAGCCCGGTCGCCCAAACCCGTGGGGCGCTATGGGGCTACGGGAGGGGTTTATGAAGGCTTTTGGCTATGGGATCGAGTTAGGTGTCGTTTTCGAAGTATTTTTGGAAGCAGAATCCATTTTTGGGGGTCCCGGAACGATCCGATTTCACTGTGGCGATCTATAGGGCTTTCATGGGGTTAAAAATGGGATTTTTGAAGGATCCCAGGAAGTCAAATATTTTCCGAGTAATTTTGAAAAAAAGTTTCAAAAGAATTTTTTTTTATAGACAGAACTTATTTTCGCACAAGTTTTTTTCTTTGTTTTGTTTTTAATGGCTGGTTTGTTTTGTACTCCGAAGACGACACCATTCATTCGACCTCCTGGTCAAGTTCTTCAAAAATTTCAGGCTTATTTGTAGCCTCATGAAAGCCCCTAAGATCCGCTATGGTGAGGGTGGATCTGGGACCGCTATAAATGGATTCTACGTTCAAAAATGCCAAAGTAATTTAAATAGCTCGACTAGGAGGCCTTGGTATACAGCATCCCGTGTGGGATGGGGACTCAGCTCTGCGGGCCTCAAGAGAAGCGACTGCTGACTTTTCCTTGACAATACGCCAGGGGTCTTCGCTGAATTTTGTGGAACACCAGGAAAAAGTAGTTTCAGCGCTGGTTTCTGAGCGGAGAAGGAAGGACACGGCACTGAAGAACAGACGTGATGAGCCCAGTGGTGATTCTCTTCTTGGTAGAGGGAAGTGTGGTGATTCAACACACTACCAAGAAGAGAATCCTGGAGCGGGTGATGGGAGCATCCCAGTGGTTAACAGTGGTTCCAACCGTGGCAGACGGCCATGACCTCTCACCAAGTGAGTTCCGTGACGCAGTGACTCTACGGTCGCACGCCTAGGAACCTACCGAAACGATGTGACGGGTGTGGGGAAGAGCCTTTCGCCGTAAACCACGCCCTGAACTGCATGAAGGGTGGGCTTATTAAAAGAGGCCATGACAACCTGCGTGACGCTTGTGCAAAACTGGCTGAACAGGCTTGGGGAGCGGTTTCCATAGAGCCTGTCTTACAAGAGGCAGATGGAACCTCCCCAGCCCTAGTTGCCGACATCAAAGTCCAGGGAGTCTGGGAGAGTGAGAGACCGGCGTTTTTTGACGTCCGCATAGTAAATGCCGACGCCATCTCTTACTCCTCTCGAGACTGGGACTCTACAGCCAACAGCGCAGCAAGGGCCAAACATGCTAAGTATGATGCGGCAGTTGAGGACCTGAGGGGTTCGTTCACGCCGTTGGTCATCTCATGCGACAGGGCTGTGCAGGCCGAATTTGGATGTTTCTTGAAGCGCTTGGCCCACGCCCTGGCAGAGAAATGGGACCGACCATATTCCGTAATGTCGGGTTGGGTGAAAGTAAAGACCCAGATTGCTCTCATCCGGGCAGTGAAACTCCGACTCTGGAATACGCGTCGGCGGCTACGGTCACTTGGCACAGATGGGGCCGGTGTTGTAGAGGAACACTGGGGAAACGACGACCATTGACGACCAGTGACTGCTGAGAAGGCGCAGAATCACCAGAGTACCCGAGTACAACGGCGCCCAGAAGGGCATAAGACGCCGGGCTAAAGGGCGAGCGAATGCGGGCGGCGTTGTTCCTTGTTTATGTTTATTTTTGATTTTACTTGTTACTCGTTTAAATAAATGGTTATTTAAATAATAACATTTTTACATAAATATTTTTTTTTAGGTTTTGTTATGGCTGAGCAGTTGAAAAATGTACGACGCCCCGTAGATTGTCAAAGCTCGCCAAAGGAAAAGGAACGGCGCAAAAATGAAATGATTGCTTTATGATTAAACTTGTCGTGAAAAATAATCATCGTTTTGGCCATCAAGGGCTGTGCTGAAGAGGTGGTGAAGGGCGCGGATGGGGGGGGGGGGGGGGGGGTTATAAACGGGAAACTTATCAGTTGGCCGGAGCTCTTCCTTCCGTGGAAGTTACATTTCGTTCTGGGCCCGGGGATCACACAAGAACGGGGGAAGTAATTTCATCTCATCCCCAGCCATGACCGGACAATAAAGAATGTCAGCCTTTTGATTGGATGGCCTGCTTTTTTCCCCCACCGCTCCCGCCCTTTTTTTTCTTCATCTGATACAGTAAAAGAAAAAAAAAAAAGTCGGACGTCTAATGTATCCCCGGTTTGGACTCGGCTGAAAGGGTACGAGTTCTTGAAGTGCTCGCGTTTACTAGATCGTAAAGACTGAAGCTACTCGCGGTAGGTTTTGGGAGTGTGTGAGTGCAGGTCGATTTAAAACCAGTTTGGAGACGTATAATATACGTCCAGCATATTATGCTGGTTATTGGGGAGTACACTGTAGGGAAAGTTTGGTAACCCTGTATTGTTTGGCAGTTTAGCATTTTTTGTGATAGCAGGAGAGATAAGTAACTTATCTTAACAACTGTTGTTGTTCTCCCGGTATTTTAATCGGAGCTGTGGCGAAAATTGAGACGTTTTGGAATAAATTGGTTAAAGGAAGCCGGTATTGTTGTATTCGCCCTCTGCACAACGGTTTATTAGGTGAAATCTCACAGTATAAACCCGATAAAAGTGAAGAGCCGCTAAATCGGGTTGGGGTGACGTGTGTAAGTGAAGGTTGGGTTAAACCCGGTTTTCAGACTGGTATACCACTATGTTATACACTACGGTATAATACACCGTTTATTATGTTATGTATACCATACCCCACATATTGTTTGGGGTTGAGTAGGGAGAGATTGAAACAAATGTGGGTGAAGTGTGGGAGGGAAGGTTGGGTTAAAACGGCACAACCGATAGAATTTCATTAAAACTGGTTTGCAGAGTGGTATAACATGTTTGAGGTGGATTAGGGTGAGGCCACAACCGGTTTGGGTGGAGAGCGTGAATGAAGATTGCGTATAAACGGCACAACCGAGAGAATTTAATTAAAACTGGTTTGAAGAGTGGTAAAACATGGTTGGTGTGGCGCCGGGGGAGGCCAATACTGGTTGGAGATGGATTGCGTGAGTGAGGGTTCTATTAAAGGCGGTTTAACGGGCGGGTGTAAATTCCACACTGAGCACTCTCGAGCTAGTCCAAGTAATAAAGTGTGTGTTAAAGTGTAGTGTTATTAAATATCACTACCTATGTACCTAAATTTTATATCACTTGACATGTTTCGATTGGAGTTGGGGGGTATGGGTACGAGCTGCGGCCGGAACGGAGGGAGGGAAGGGTGATGATAGGGGAGTTGTGGCCCAGATCATTAGGATGCACACGTGCATACGTGTATGAATTGCGGCCTCCGAACCAAGCAAATTTTGTTAAGGTTCGAATGCATGGTTCTATTCATATTATTAGGCAAGCCGCCACTGGGGTTGTCTCGTGCAAGATACGAAGAAGCTTTTTTTCTTTTAAATTGTTTTTATGGGTCTGAACAACAAAATCTCAAAAATGAACAACAAAATTTTTGCCGGGAGAATTTTCGGCAACCAAATAAGCACGACTTTTTCGAACTTTTTCCAGCATTTCGCCCATAACTCAAAAACTAAGCAAGTTAGACAAAAACTTACTTGATAGATAGTTAAAGAGCATAAGATTCTGCGTCGAATGACCCCCTTCAACATTACATTCGGTTAAGCCTAATAGTCAAAAAATTTGCGAGAAAGATGCGACTAATGTGTCCCTTTGAATGGCTGAGACCGACCCCACCAATGGTGGGCCACCATTAAGTAATGGGCCGCAACTCATACGTCTCGAAGGGTTGTGTAAAACCATGATATCACATGCATGGGTCGGAGCGGGTGAGTACAAGTCAATTTAATACCAGTTTGGAGTGCGATATAACTAGTTTGCGGAGAAAAAGAGACCTAAACCGTTTCGGGCGGAAGGCCTTTTGTGGGCTAAGGTTGAACGGTGCAATTTTGAACTGCCTAAATTCAATAAACGACATTACGACAGAAAATATCAAAATTAGAGAACATTCTAACGGGAGGGGGTGTTTGAAAGGAGCATAAGCGCAGCAAAAGTGATGAGTTTTCAGTCGAAAAGAAACCCAACCTCCCCCCTCTCCCGCCCCGGTTTTCCTTTCGGTAATTGCGTGGAGATTTCCAATTTCGCATAAATAAGTAGATTCCTACTCCCACAATTCGAAAATTATTTCCTCTTTCCGCCCTTTCCCTTCCCCTCTTATTCCAACCGCAGGGGAAATGAAGGTTGGAAAACCTCGTGAAGGTTGTTCTTGGAACAGGGAAAAAAAACGGAAAAACCGCGAAGGGAAAAATTAGTTGGCGGATTGCTGGGATTTCCCGGTTTGATTAAACGCAGATAAATTCGTTTGAACGCCAAATTGATTCAACTTAGCGGTAAATTTTCCAAAAAATTAACAATTTGTTGTGGAGCTTCCTGAATGAAGAAAATGTTACGGTTACCAAATAATTGCCAATTTTTAGATGAATACAATTTTCGACAGAAGGAAAGGAAAAGGGAATGGGGTTTCCTGTATACAGTTTTGGTTTCTTCAACCAGGTTTGGTCTCTTTTGAACTGATTCTTGGTCTCTCCAAACCCGTTCTTGTTCCTTCCGCCTAAAAACCTGTTTTAAACCCTTAAAGGGTTTTGTTTCATTCGAACTGATTCTTAGACTCTCTAAACCGGTTTTTGACCCCTCCGAACCAGTTGTTGCCTCTTCAATTCATTTTAGACTTCTTTGAACCGGAGTTTACTCTACAAACTGGGTTTTCTCCCTCCCAAACCGGTTGTAGCAATTAAAAACTACACTCTCTAAACCATTTTTGATCTTGGATGCTCGTAAAAAATGTTTTTTTTTTTTTTTCCACATTTTCTTGTAAACTGATTTCATTTTCTGTGCCACCTTTGAGAGACAAATAAGGTTGTTTTTGCCTTTCAAAATGTCTTCCACGCTCCATGAATTTCGTAGTTAATAACATGACAAGAGATTTTTTTTTTTATTACTTTATCCGTTCTGGGCCCGGAGGGGATTCACAGTGCTGGGTCGTGGCAGTTGATTAAGGTCACATCTGCACCCCCTTTCAGCCTTACCAGAGCGACAGATTACTTTTGGTGTAGCTAAGAACAAAGGCCAGAGCCTGACATTCATGAAGATTGTCGAAAAAAAAGGTAAAAGGCTAACCATATGGTATGTGGTTTGTGCGGAAGGAGGGGGGTTTAGCGAAGTTGTCATATCGCAAAATACACGCCAATCCCATTTTCGGAAATTGATCCTGTTCAATCCAGGGCACTTGTCGAGGTCTAAGCTTAAGAGGATGCTAATTCGTTCAAACGTCGACCATCCGTTAGATTACCGAATCGAAAAATCCCTCTTGGGAAGATAAACGGTTTTAATATAAAACGACAACAACTGACAGATCCCAGTGCTCAATCGGCTACTGAAATGATTGCAAGAGTGTGCACCGTGTTGGCAATTGCCTGCGCCCTTGCCAGGGTAAGTACATCAGTGACGCTTCTCGACTGCAAACAGGTTCTTAACTGAGTTCTAAGTCCTACTCTCCAATTCGGTTTTTTAACCCCAAATCCGTTTTGACCCTTTCGAATTAATTTTTAACTTCTTTGAACTGGTACTTTCTCGTTCCAAACTGGTTGCTGCTCCTTCAAAAGGGATTTTGGTCCTTCAGACCAGTTTCGTCCCATTGGAATTGATTCATGACTTAACCCGCCAAAACATCTCAAGTCCTTTCCAAACTGGTTTTTAAACATAATCCAGTTATGGCCTCTTTGTAGTTGTTTTAAACATCTTCATACTTTTTTAAACCCAACAAAATCTGAGTCGTCACTTCGAACACATTTTTGACCAAACCGAACTGATTTGTCTGTTTCGAGCCCGTTCCTAACCTCTCCAAACTTCCACTTCCACTTCTAACCGGTGTTTACCCTTCTATGGTAATTGGCCCGGACAACAAGTTTTAACTTCATCCTAATCTGTATTATTCCTTTCGAAGTGATTTTTAGCCCCTCTCCAAGTGGTTTTTACCCCTTCCGAACAAGTTATAGACACAGTGAACACTCCAATCCGGTGTTATATCCTTTACGGCCTATTCACGGGTTCATTAGTTTTTCAAACTGGTTTTCAACCTATTCAAACCAGTAAGCCACTTCAAACTAGTTCTACCTCTCCCAATAGGTGCATCCCTTTCAAATCGATTCCTTACCTCTCCACCGTTATTAGCACTACTAACCAGTTTCTAACCCTTCCGTACTGGTTGTTGCCACACCAAACAGGTTCGTGACCCCACCTTATACAATCGATTTATATGAGAGTCTTTTCAATTTGCATCGTTTTTCCTCGGATCTCAAGAATCAAGAATTTTTATTTGCCAAAGCCAAATAATGACAGAGCAAAAGTCAAATATACTATTATACCGGGTATGCGGTCTACCTCAAAGCCGAAGTCTACCGTACAGGCCCAGCGGTATAGTATGCGGTCTACTTCGATAAAAAATGCCAAGAAATGCAAAACTTACCTTTGAAAATTACTGAAGGGTCTAGAAGTCATGTCATCAAGAACGTGAACGTCGTCGAAGAATGCCATGAATGGATCAATGCTTATGGAGCACCACCATTCTTCCATTAATTTTCTTTGCAATAAAGGACCGGCTCCATTCTGCTTTACGTCAAAACGGACCTTGATAATTCTCCACAGGCACAAGAAGCAAAGATCAACGAACGATGCAAAAAGCTACCGACAACATTTACCGGGGTCAACCTCAATACCCTCGATTCTAAAGTGACGTCCATTTTCCTTATCCTACTTCCTATCATATCCTGACTTCCTATCATATCATATGCCATTACCATGTTTTTTGGGGGTAGACCGCGGATTGGGCGGTAGACCGCATACTATACCACCGGAGGGTAGGTAGACCGCATACTATACCGGTACCCTATTATAATAGTACATATAACGGCACCTCCGTCAAGCGGCGTGAAAACTAACTGTCATCCAAGTCAAAAACCACTTCAACAATCAATAGTTCGAGTGCAGTGAGCGATAACGCAAATTTATCGGACGTTGTAGACAGGATTATCCTCGTGATTGATCCCTTTGACTAAATCTAAAACGCAACACGGTTTAAAACTAACTAATGAAGAGTAGGAGAAGTATTGATATGTCGAAGAAAATTCTCAAGGTTCTTCGTTAAGGAAAATGATTCAAGCTCTGAATTGAAAAAGCGGTAAGGGCGTAAGGGCGAGTGCATGATATTTTTATTTTTTTTATTTTTACCTAAAGTCCAATTGTTCACCCGTGGCCTCACTCATGGGGCAAGAAAAAAACGCATGTAAGTCCTACAGAAAATGTTACCCATTCAAAGTGGCAGAGGATGAAATTTTCTTCAAACTTCACCCCTTGAATGTTTTCCTAGAACCAATAAATCCGGAGATACATGCGTTTATCATTGCTGGTCGTGTTCAGAGGCATCCGTGAGAAATTCTTCACTCTCATCCACACAGTATCGCACTGATCACTGGTCCTGGGAGACTGACGGGATTAGCGATGTTTGAGCCAGTTCGAATGTCCCGATGTCTTCAAAATATTCATCGACCCACACTAGTTATGCTTTGCCATTCGGCCTAAGCGGAATCGTACCGCTAGGCGTAGTGTGGACCAGGAGCGTAGCGTTGCTGGCGAGTTGCGGGTACCGCACTAAAGTAATCCTTTGATATAATCTGTGATGTAGGTACCTAATCTTTTACAACTGCCGTTGGGACGTTGAAACTTGGTGAGGCACTTCTTTTCAAAATTAACGAACGAGAAAACAATCCACGCAACAACTATCTATTCTTGATGCGAAACAGCAAAAAGCCGAGATCAAAACATCCTGAGACCTCGAGAGGAAACAAAGTACAGAAAATAATATGTTATATTATAAGTTATACCCCTGACACCCATTTTCGCATATGCACTGCCCTGCTGGTTTGAATCTTTGAATCTCTGTCACGAGTCTAACGAGAAATGACAATTCCCTAACTAGGTGACCAAGGGAAGAGCCAACCAAATGGCCAACGAACCTCGGGAAATTATTTATCCCACACATTCACCAAATTGTGCCTACCTTGCGAGTACACCTACGTACCTTTCTCTACCTGACTTCTGGAGTCTTACCCAGTATTCAAGTTCCTATCTACGATGGTTGCGCGTAGAATTATTTTAACATGGTACATGTTTTTACGGGCGTTCTCTGGATTGGAATGTGAGTACACCGCCCGGAAACCGTCGTGCCTTATAGGCGCCTAAACGGCTGAACGGATTTGAATGGTTTTTTTTTTTTTTCTAACGATCTCGGGTGAGATTGCCCACAACATAGGCTATATTAAAACCCAGCCCGACGCGCGCAACCCTGCGAAATTTCGAAATTTCGAAATTTTGTACTCGCGGAACATGGTTTATCCTCTCCTCCTCCTAAACGGTAAGCGATAAAAATACGGCGATTTTTTCTATTGGTTTGGTGGACCGTTTAAGTATGCTTAGGGGGGTCGAGCCCCCCTTGAGATGTTGAGCTTTCTGTCTGTCTGTCTGTTTGTCCGTGTGTCGGTCGTGCCTTATAGGCGCCTAAACGGCTGAACGGATTTGAATGGGGTTTTTTCTAACGGTCTCGGGTGAGATTGCCCCCAGCATAGGCTATATTAAAATCCCGCGCGACGCGCGCAACCCCGCGAATTTGCGCGAAACGTGTTGGACTGCGGATTGGAATGGGAGTCAAGTCCCCCCCCCCCCCCGTAAACCCTTCGCCGATCTACCCCCTTACCACCCGAAAACCTTCTATATATATAAAATATATATCAATATAATATATAGGTATATTATATAATAATATTATATTATATGTTCTTGAAAATCTCGAGAAATTCAAAAATGATGTACGTTCTGAGATATGTTGAGCGCCCTCAAGGATTTTTTTCCGTTTTCCCCTCCTTCAACCCCCTCTCCTTCCCTAAATATTGATCCGATTTTGATGAAATTTTTTTCTATTGGTTTGGTGGACCGTTTATGTCTGCTTAGGGGGGCCGAGCCCCCCTTGAGATGTTGAGCTTTCTGTCTGTGTGTCTGTCGTGACTTATAGGCGCCTTATCGCGAATTTAAATATACCAATCCGAAAAACATGTACCATGTTTCTTTGCTATGATCCTTGATCAAAACTTAGATAATCCGGGGGTCTGGGGGTGTCCCACAGGTACCTAAGTCATAAGACAATCATGTACCATGATCTACACAAATCACAAGCGGCAATAAACCCACAGGCGGCAATATTTTTATTCCTGGCCCAGAATTGAACGAAAATGCCCGTTTCTTGACGTTTATTCCACTAAGTCGCATTTCATGACCTTTTTGACAAAAATGACTATTTTATGATTAAAAACTATGACTTTGACGCTTATGACTTTTTGGCGTCTCTGATTATAACCCTACTTCCAACTCCTATAACAGTCGATAATATTATACCGGGTATCAGCTTATATAACAGCTCCGGTATGATCTCGAGGGAAGCACCGCAAAAAATTTGCGATGACTCGTTTGACTTTGGACTGACGCTAACGCAAACACACCGAACCATCCCATGGATACGAGGAGTTACACGCACAGTACGACACTGGGGCCACCGGCGCTACCCCAGTAACCTGTAACATGTTATAACAAGGTATAAGTATGAAGGACAACTGTTATCCTTCATACTTATACCTGTTACTGCCCGTGCATCTGCATCTGTTTTGAGTGCCTGTTACTTTCTCAATACCAGATTGAAACTGCTTCTGCTTCAACCCCTTGGTGCTGATCCACCACGTCTATTCATCAATCGATTCAATTCAGACAAGTAGTTTTCATTCTCTAGTTTGAATTTACCACGAAGAATCGATAAAACTGTCTTGATCGAATCCATCAGATTGCGCCTAAATTCAAGTTTTTATTCTTTCTATTTGTCATTCTTTTATTGTTTACATACCTGCCCTCTCTTCTTCTTTTCGTCAGGGGTACCGCCTGTACCCGCGGTACCCCTGAATCTACGCCACTGTGTCCACACACTTCTGTCATTTAGACCGATGTATCCAAAACAGCATGAACCCGCAGACCGTGCAGACCTCTCACTCCACGTAGGAGTCATGTTGGATGACAAGCTTTCACTCTGTATCCAAATTAGTTTTTTGGACGTACAATCCTTTTTAGGGGGTTCCAGAACCATCCAATTTCACGGGGGCTATAGGTGGGGCTTTTGCGGGATGCCAGGAAGTCGAATGTGTTTTCCGAGTAATTTTGGGCGCATAATCCATTTTTCGGATTCCCACAACCGCCCAAACACTATAGTATGGTGACAAAAAAATTTTTTTCTATATATAGAAAAAAATTTTTTTGTCACCAGTTTTTTTTTAATTGGTAGGTAAGTACCTAATATTTTATTGACATACAATTAATAAATGTTGAACCGACAATTCTGGACACGGAATCACTGATAAATCGTTCCGTAACTAAATTCTCTCCCAGTGCCTTATAATTATTTTAATTAATTAATTTACGAGCGATACATCATCCAACTTGGCGACTAATTAGCGAATTTTCCGAGAGTCCAGGGAGGTTCTAAGGACGCCTTTAAATCATAACTACGCCAAACTCAATTAGTGTTACGACTAACTACAGAAACCGCTCCCATCCCTGGGACGCCATTTACCTATCGAATTCAGGCCATTTCAGAGGAGTCAAGGGATGACGGGAGGGGGAGGAGGGGCTCCCATTTCCCCGCTAATTCGATTTCAGCCGCTGACCTCTCTAAGCAATATCTAATCCTAAATCAATTAACATTATCCCCTCTAAGCTCTAAATCAAATGCACACCGACGGTGGTTGTAAGCGGAGGGGGGAGGGGTCGCCTGACATTTGCTCAATATCCGTAATTTGATACAGCTGTTAGTTCGCGGGCTACACGGATAACCACTTTCTCACTGTGGCGGGTGCATTATGTAAAGGCGAACCGCAAGCGATGAAACGAACCTGCTGACCAAGACTAACGGAATTTGTCTGTTTTACACAGTATCGGTTTGTTATTTTTCGATCAACCTGTGTTAGAAGGGTTTTAACCGAACGAGCCCTCTCTCTCTCTCTCTCTCTCTCACACGAACACTCTGAAAAGAGATCAGACGCTTCAGCAGAATGTATACCTACCCTTCCTACCCTAGGTAGGTGGGTCTAAAAACTAGAGGCGATAAGACTAATTACGGGTGTCGTTGTCCACCTAAATCAATGTTTAGATTGTGGAGTGTTTGGTGGAGTTCCGAAAACGTCATATCTTTGATCACGCCACCATTTGTTGAGGTGGGAAGGGGAAGGAGAAGGAGTACATGTACAGTTTCCTCTGGTCCATTGCTCAAGACGTCATGATCTGGTGCAGAGCTGCTAGAACGGAAGATCCCCTTAGAACAGACTCGCCTGAAGTGTCTGGGTACCCTATCCTCCATGGATCTACGAAGCGTCGTGATGGATGTTTTACCTTTCAGATCCTGCAGTGTAACGTGAGTCTGTCACTGAAGTATCCCTGCTCGATGCGTCGAGGTAGGATACGGGATTGACGGGCTCTAAAGCCTGAGATCGTCTTCAGCATCCCAGCTCGAAACGTCGACGTCGGACGGGTGGGCCCTACCTGAGGATCCTCAATTTCCTTGAGGTTGCCAGAAAAATACTGCCGAGCTATATTATAGAATTTAGCTCGGCTATAATATAGCTCGGCAGTAAGAATTTATATTATAAATATTTATTTATATTATAAATTCTTACTGGCAGAAGTAGAGAAAACTGTGTGTTTAAGGGTAGTTTACAGGGTACATCGTACCCCTGATGCATAAATGAAACAAGCCATCAATTGAATTAATTGTAGTTCGTAGTAACCTTTCTGTTACTACGAAATATTACCGCGTCTTTATCGAAACCAAAACCGTAACTAAGAATTCGTAACTTGACACATCAACAAAATGCGCTGGATCGCCTTTTTCGAGAGTCATCTTCTCGGGATCGGACGAATCGTCGACGACGGAGGTGATTTTGATAGCCTATAACCACCCCCAGAACTCGCTGATCACAATGAGACCACCCTCATGAAAATCTGTTCAGCCGCTCGGGCGTGATGCTGTGATACAAAAAAAAAAGAAGCTTCCTGAATTCACACTGCTGCTAGAGCTGCCACGCCTATTCCAACGTAATCATATGCGTTTGTTGGTTTTTCTTTCAATAGGCAGACTTAGCAGAAGATGCGATGCAACAAATTGAGAAGCTCTCGCAGTTGACCAAACAGCAGCAGGCCTCAGTCAGCCAACTTTTGGCCAACGCTCAGGAGCTGATACGACAACATCAGGACCGCCACGAAGACGCTCTGAGCCAGACCGCTAAAGCGCACGTCGTCTCTGCGGTGAGAAAAGCCCAAGACATGAACTGCCACCCAAGCGTCTTCCAGGAATTGGCTCTCATCGCCGACCGAACAGTCGGAAGGTAAAATGTTCAATGCCGGTGTGCTGTACATGAACCCACTCGGTTTGACTGTTGTTTTTTGTTTTTCAGTTGGCAGGACTGTCTCAACATCACCCAGCCGATCAGTGCCTTAATCCAAGTTGGAATAAACTTCACCCAGGAGCTCAAGTCCGATGAACAGTTGATATGTCAGGGCATGAGGAACATTACCCTGTGCCAGCAGAAGTCAGTCCTTCAAAGGGTCAGCACATTTAACCCCATCTCATGCTAGACTGTAAAAAACACCAACAAAAAACTGTTAGGATCAACCGGAAGAAATATTGTACCATCTTCAAGATCTTTCTCAGTTACAGCCAACGGGGGGATTCGAAGGATTCTTTTCAGAAGGGTGATACAAAGATCCCCTAAGAGCCGTAATCCTGCCATTTACCGCCAATGCCTAACCTCTCTTCGCCCCTAATAAGCCATAACCTATCGGAACTGTCGTGCGCTATAACGGAACAAACGGGAGGCGAAGCTCACAATTTTCGCTTCACATTTTGAGGTGGTTAGAAGGAAGTGAAGTAGATTTATAAATTAGGCAAACTTTAACACCAAAATTAAGGGAGGATTACCATAATGATCAATACATTTCCCGCACGTTCGTAATTCTTAACATCATAATGAAAATCTCAAAAACGAAAAATGCCAAAAACGAGCATAATATGCATATATTACATTATATGCTCACTTTGGGCAGAGGTTCTCAAAGGTAAACCATCCTACTTCCAAAGGCTTCCGAAATAGGAACTTATGAACCATCACATAATATGTGTAAGGGGTATACCCCTCTCTTATAAGAGAGCTAAACCATCATAACGGCTTATATGATGGTTTACCTCGGAGCACCTCTCGAGCGCTTTGAATCGTATTAAATTATTTTCAAATCATCATCAAATCAATGTCATTAGCAAATTTTGCTATTATGATAGTTTACCGTTAACCTCTTAGGAGCTTTCTTTGGGGTAAGGTCAAGAACAAGAACACCAAAAAGCCAAAGAAAAAGAAAATCTATGCAAACTTTACACAACGGTATAGGAAAATGATATAGGTAGGAAAGATGTGTAAAAATTAATTGTCAATAAAAAATTATTTTCAAAAATAAAAATAAAAATAAAAAAGAAAGCATTATAGTAGTGTGGGACCCCAAAAAATGGATCGTACGTCCAAAAATACTTCGAAAACGACACCCCACTCGATAGCATACCCAAAAACAAGCAAAGAGCCCTCCCATAGCGCCATTTCACCCCACGGGTTTGGGCGATCGTGTTGAACTTGCGAGCACTTGTGAATAGTTGTAACTAGATGGTAAACGGTTAGGTGTATTTTGTCAAAACTTAAGATTTAAAAAACCTAACTCGACCCCATAGTCGAAAACCTCCAAAACCCTCCCGTAGCCCCTTTTTAGCCGAGTACCTACTTATAATTTCAGATTTTTATAAAGTTCCACTGCTCAAAACGGCCGAGATTAATTAACCAAAATGTCGTACAATGTTATGCATTTCATGCTATACAAACAGGGGGAGAAATCATTAAATTGTGAGAGGGCAACAGTTGCATGATAGTTACTATCATAAGTGCTCGCCTCCCCTTGATAGCTGATGAAAATTTTGAAAACGAAATTCATAACATACGAGGAACAGTGAATGAAATAAAAAATGATGGCTCATAACCATTATTTATACAACACTTCACGACAAGATTAAATGAATTTCGGGAACTTCTTTTGACCCTCCTGAAAAGTCGAGGTTTTGCATATATGATGGTTTTTACCTTTGAGGTACAGAATTGAGAACTGGGATCAAATTTCATTTCCTTGCCTTTAAAAATGTATGAAATCACTCTAGAGAGAGAGATTCTCTATTCGATGTTTTTCCCCCGTAGCAACATCAAGTCCCCCAAGAAAGAAAAAACATGTCGAAGAGATGAGCGCACCTTTCCATTTTTTGAGGGAAAGGTTGCGCTAAAAAGACACGATTTCACCACTTTCTGTAGAATCACCCCTATATCTGGCAGTGCAACTTATTTTTTCCCAAGGATTGCCCCATCTCATTTGCATACGAACTCATCCCTTGACTCAGGCACCTCTAATCGAAAATCGAACCCTTCTGTTTACAGATGGAGTGCATCACCACAGCGATGTCGGAACTTTCCCAACTCGTCAACGACAACGCCAAAGGACTCCTTTACTGGTTCACGCTGATCGACAACGCTTTGGGTGAACTGGCCGTCGTTGTAGGGAAGTGCCTCAGCGTGGCCAATTTTAGCCTCTTTTCGGACATCGACTCCGCATTCGACAACCGGTGTCCGGGCAGGACGTGAAAATAATGGAAAACGGAGCATAATTCACCTTTGGAATGAGGACAAATAGCTGACGACAAAATTAACAATGATTATTAACAAAATTTATTATAAATATCCCTCGCTCTGAGCTATCTTCACGAATGTACAAACAGAGGAAACCCGAGTAAAATTTAAAATACAATAATTTACATCCCAACCTGGCGGACCGGAGGAAGATTGCATGGGAGACGATTTAGGCGGAGTTCAGGAACCTTCGTTGACGACTTGAGACTGTGGAGACGGCGATTGGCTGAAAAGAAAGAGCATTAAAAAGGTTACAGAACATTGTGGGTCGAGTTGAGGATTTGTAGAGGATCTGTTTATGAGAACCCCACTTTCTTATTTCAACATGGCAAAATTACGTTCGATGGGTTCATTGAGCGCAACTTTTTGTATCTTGTTTTCAGTTCAATTGAGATGCCGCTGTTCTTGAATCAAAAGGGCCAGGGAACCACATCTCAACTTATACTTATTTCTTAAAGAACTTCATAATTTGAATCAGTAGCAGCGAGTTTTGGGCGGCTACGGTGTAATTCAAATTTCCAATACACTTTCAAAATGTTCACTTTTGAATTAGAGTGGGGTATGGACATCTCAGGACGGGCTCTTTCATCGACAGTTCTTCGGCGGGGCAGACAGTATTCATGGCCACCAACTTAATAAAACCAATTTCCTAAAGAACTTCATAATTTGAATCAGTAGCAGCGAGTTTTGGGCGGCTACGGTGTAATTCAAATTTCCAATACACTTTCAAAATGTTCACTTTTGAATTAGAGTGGGGTATGGACATCTCAGGACGGGCTCTTTCATCGACAGTTCTTCGGCGGGGCAGACAGTATTAATGGCCACCAACTTAATAAAACCAACAAACTTTTTTTTCCACACTTTCTATTTTTGAGTACACTTTAGTGTATTAGCTTTAATGGGGCGTTGCAATCCACTTCCTTTTTTGGGAACAGCAAAAAACGACAATCGACTCTCGAGCACAAAATAATTTTTGCTACAAAACAATTATTGCTACCAGCATGTTCAGAGGGACCAGCTTTGCAAGCCTAGGACAGGCCTAGAAAACGTGGATCAATCCTGATAAGCCTTGGAACCCCCAGCCTGCTTGGGACCATCTAGGCAAGCCTCGGCACCCTTTATCCAGCTTGGCACCATGCTGGCATGCATGGGAAATCCTTGGTCAGCTTGGGACGTTCACCAGACGCTAAAGAGCGATGCAAGAACAGATTTGTCACAATGGACCACTACTGTAGTCCAGTCGCACTACTGTAGTGGTCACGGTGACATTTACGCCAATCCGCATGCATTCCACCTGAAACCAACGCCAAACCAGCGAATATGGAGCAAACGAAGATGTGGAGCACACGTTCACTATGTGCCCACGATATAATGCTGCCAGAGCTAGCTGGATCACCGCTATCTTCGACTCAAACTATGGAGCCAACTTAAGGCGCCTCAGCATCCAACTATAAACGATACGAAGCGACGCAGCAGTACATGAGCAAGGTCATGCAGAACACAGGTTGGCAAATAAGACCCTAGCTAGAGCTAGCTCAAGCCCTTCCTTGGTCCCGTCCCGTACAGCCTGGGAGCTCCCAATCCATCAGGGAGCGGCTGTTAACATGGCGGCGACCGTCAGACACAGGCGTCAAACACAAGCCATTAATGCAAAAACCCTGTAAGAGTCCAAATGGCGAAGAAACAGGAAGACAGAACAGCCCTGACAGTCAGCTTGGGACGAGCTTAGTAAGCCTTGGACAGCTCTGAGAAGCTCGGGACCATCTTGGCAAGCCATGTACAGCTCTAGAAAGTAAGGTCTACAGTAGACCCACTGTGCTGCCTCTCGGAGTTACTATGGTAGGGGTTCGGTGCCCTTGAAGAGGTTGTCCTCCTACCAGGTCCTGTGTGCTTGTTAGTAGAGACTTAAACAGAGAAATAGAAGAAGAATAGGACATAAAACGAAACGAGCGCACTGCATGAGCCTAATGCATGCTCCGCCGACTCCGGTCCGCCGCACAGTGGGACGAAACGGCCTTTTTTAGGGACATTGATAAAAAAAAAAAAAAAAAATTCTTCTGCGGTTTCGGGCTGGATATATTCCGAATATATGTAGACTTAGGTATCTGGAGGCGAAGTTTCAATTTTTTTAACTAATTCCTTACCCCAGTTTTTCTTATGGATCACTAACAAAATGAGGTGAAATTGCAGTTTTGACGCGTCGCGACGGTCAAGTTTATTGTAGCTTCTAGAAATTTTTTCAATTTTTTCAGGCATGATAGCCTTATTCCTTGAGGTCTGTAGAAGGACTCAACGTCGGGAAAAAAATTTTGGACGTCTTAGTAGTCGGGGCATACCACTTTTACCGAAAAACGCTGTTTTCGAGCGATAATCAGCTCGCAAGTTTTTCCCTCAAGTTTCCTCAAACATTTGATGGTATGGGTACATTCCTGATATGTTCATTTAACAAACTATGAAGGAATATCCTGCGTAAATTTACGGTTTTGCCCTACACACTCTTTTTACGAACAATTTGTGGCAATTTTCAGGGTATTTTTGGATAAAACTGGGCAAAAAACAAAATTGAGCAAAAATTTCGATGACTTTTTAATGTATTTTTTCAACCATTAGCCTTACAATGGGATTTTTAATTATTTTAAATATTTTTATTTTCTTTATTTTTTCAGAAATGGAATTTCATGTTTTATACACATTTCATATTTTCAAATAAATAAATAAAATAAATGAAGTAAGCTGGTCGAAATCAAGGTCTTTCTCCCAGTTTTCCCATGCGGAACGTTAGCAAACATCCATCATAATTTTATGGTACAGGAATTATTTAATACCTATAGGCTCTACCGCCTTTTCTTCGACTCCTATCGGGAAATAAACCTCACCATTCGATTCAGCGCGAAAAAATACTTCTATAATGACCTAGTTCAACATTTTAGTATAAGTATTAACGGAGGGGAACAGCATGTCCCTAAAAAAGGCCGTTTCGTCCCACTGTGCGCCGTTGCAGATTCCGCAATGCAGAACGGTAGGTACTCCTTGGTGTCCAATAATCCTATGTTACGGAGATGATACCAGAGCATGCGTAAATAGGCCAACAAGCAGTTGTATCAGTTCTCTCCAGTTTGAACACTTCCTTTGGTCTTGACCTAGAGAATCTGATGTCTTACTTGCGTCTGACCAAGGAGCCTTTGCCAGAACAGCTATTTGTTGTCCTGAAGAATGGTTCAGCACCTATTGGAAGATCACCTATTGCAAGCCCTTGGCAAGGTTGTCTGCAGTTTCATTACCCTCAATGCTCTGGTGAACGCCACGCAAGGGTCACTGTCCCTTGCAAGAGACAAGAGTTGATTCAGACAGTCCCAGACCAGTTTTGATATACCTAATAATTAGGTATATCAAAACTGGTCTGGGACAATTATTGTACGCAATACGTAGACTTTGGCCCCTTTGATGCGCCGACATTGCAACCGATGCGCACGGATGCTAATGGCGTTACACCTGCCTGAAAAATGGTAGCCACCGCCACAAGTGGCTCTGCTAACCTGATTCATGGGCCAAAAACGCTCTGGGCAAAACCACCTTTACCACCAGACTTTACAGATCAATTTTTTTCCATTTCCATTTAAAATAAGGAATAAATAGTAGTTGTGTGAAAAAAGGAGTCTACGAAAATGAGAGGAGTTTCCTCCCCCCTCAAAAAAGGAGTGGTCCTGGACTGGGTTCTCCAACAAAACTCCCAGAAACGTGGGATTCTTACCTTCCACCGAAGAACCAATTGAAAATGCCGTAGTCAACAATGCTTTCGTCTGGGCGAGCTGTAAGGATGATAATAAATTGAATTCTTAGGAATAATATTTTCACAAGCACATAACTATATTATAGTTTTCAGCAAACCTGGGGGGCTTTCAGAGTAGAGCTGCATGTGCTGAGCGTGTCGAGCCTCCCTCTCGTTCTGGACCAGCGGGTCCTTTTTGTAACCCGCGTGAAGCTCACTCAGCCTGAAACATTAAGGACGTTGAAGATTGAAGAGGAACGAGATAATAACGATTGAGAGGAACGAGGTATATATAACGGATTGAGACGCTTACTTTTCGTGGATGACGGATTTGTTGGAAGCTTCGCTTGGAGGTTCGGCGCTTCTTCGCAAAGCGTCGCTCAACCTGAGCTGTAGTGAGTCACGCTCTTCAAGAAGCTAAAAATAAAAAGGGTTCAGTTACGCTGTATTTCAAGAGGGAGTTGAGCGGTGTTGCCAATTACCTGCATGATTTCCACGTTCTGCTCTTCAATTTTGACGTCCCTCGTGTGCAAAGTGTACAGCGCTTGGTCAAGTTTGGACTGGACGGTTCTTAGGTCGGGATGCAGTTTGCCCTGTTCGGAGAGCAAAAGGCGCTCTTGGATTTCCACGACGGCTTTGGTCAGCCTGCAACAAAACGAGATTGAAGCATTGCAAGCAAAGAGGTCCTGAACTTGAGCGACCAAAGCTCTTTGCGGTCACGGAACCAGGAGGGCTCAGAAGCTTCAAACTTGAGCGACCAAAATTTGGTATTACATTTAATGTAATACAATTCAGTACAAGTAGGGTTCATAGTCCAATTACATACCTGTTGATTTCAGCGTCTTTGTCTTCAATCGACGTAATGTAAGACTCGATGTCGCCCTGCGACGGCCGGTCGAGGGATTTCTTCAGTTCTTCTACTTCGCTTTCGTATTTGGCCACTTCAGACAACTTGTCCTGCACCAGGGCCTCCAACCGGGCCCTTTCCTGTTCCAAAAACCCGACGCTCTCCAACCCCTGGCCGCCTTCCAGATGGTCGATCCGGCTTTGCAGCTCTTCGATGAGTCGGTCTTTGTCTTCGAACCTGCCCACGTCAGCGACAGATTGCAAACATCGGATTTCATTTTGCAGCTCGAATATGATACGGTCTTTGTCTCCGAGCTGATCTTGTTGATTGTTGATGGTAACTTGGAGGTCGGCAACGATTTTGGACAAACTTTCCATTTCAGCGAGGACGTTACTGCTGTTCAGAGCATCTTCTTCGCTGTTGCACTTCAGCTCGTCAATTTCTTTGGAGGAACTTTGCAATTGCTCTTTATAACCTAAAATGTCTCTATCTTTATCTTCTAAAGTCTGATACAGTCTTTCAAGTTCAATCTCCTTGTTTTGCATAATCCCAGAAACGTTGGCGTTTGTTTCTTGTAACGTGGAAATTTGGTTGCGTAGCGACTGAATGAAGGTGGCGTGTTCATTCTCGCTGGATTCTCTGCTTGCGTCGAGGTAGTTCTTGAGTCCTTCCATTTCTGAGCGGAGATTAACATTTTCTTGCTGGTATTCTTCAAGTTTGGCTTGGGCATGCTCGACGCTTTTGTACTGCTCTCGGAGGCTTTCAAGCTCCTGCACAGCGGTCTTCAGTTGCTGCTCTTTGGCCGAAAGGCTGCACACGAGGTGGGCGTTCTCTTCGTCCCTTTCGAGCAAAGCTTTTTGAAAGTTCTGCTCCAATTCACGAACCTGCTCGTCGAAATAGGCTTTCTGCGAGCCAACTCTCGTTTCCAGGGAGCTGATTTTATGCGAGTGCTCCCCGTCCGTCGACACTTCTTCGAATTTCGCCAACAAATCGATGTTCTGCTGAGCCAAAAACTGCACTCGCTCTTGGAGCTGGGCGTTGTCGCTTTTGAGCGAGTCCACTTCTTCCGTCAAACGCCACACTTCGGCGTCCAAGGAGGATTTCTCTTTGAGCAGATCCTGAGGAGCAGTGAAAGATGAAAACACGTCGTCGACAGCTGCAGCAGTCCCTTGGAACAAAACCGATGCACTGGCAACGCTAACCGGGGTTTCAATTTTTTTCTCGGCGCTAGACTTCAGCTCTAATATCTCCTGCTCAAGATCCTGCTCTCGTGCCAAAGCCCTGTTGATTTCGTCACATTTAGCGTTCAAAAAAGACTTCAGCTGCTCGTTCTCTTTGGTCAATTCTGTAAACTTGAGCGCCAGCTCTGGATCACTCCCAGCGGAGTTAACTGAAGTAACATCATTCAAAGATTGTTGCACATTGTGAAGCTGGTTACCCAACTCGCTGCTTCGCTTTTGCCACATTTGCACTTCAATGTCTTGCCGCTCTTTCATATCCACCAATTGCTCATTTGCTGAGGTCAACGTGTCGACACGTTTGACCAAAGCGTCTTTCTCCTTTTTGAGAGCGTCCACTTGTTTAGTGAGTTCGGTCATTTTGGTTTGCAAGACGTCGTTTTCACTGCGGAGCTCAGCCTGGAGGACCAAGTCCAAGTCTGACAAGCCGCGGGGCTCTTTGGGTTTGCCCGCTTCGGCTTTCATGTCGCGGAGCTTTTTCAGGACTTTTTTGTAATTGACTTTGAGAGCTTCGAGCTCTTCCACGGAGCGATCCCTGTCCGATTGGAGCTGCTGAATAGTGCCGGTCAGTTCGGCGATCCTCCCGTCCTGAAGATCCCCTTCACCTCCCGTCCACCCCCAGCCGTCTTCTTCGTCTTTGACGTCCCCAAACGGGTTCTCCATCTCCTTGGAACTGTGAGCTGGCGACTGCTTTGCATCCAAATCCGCTTGCAACTTCCGCTGAGTCGCAGCCATTTCAGCAATTTCAGCTTCGTAGCCTTGCTGCGCATCGTGCAGTTCCTGCTCCATCGCTTTCAAGTGCTCATGAAGAACACCAACTTCGTTTGCCTTGCCAGACAGAAGCTCTTCAAGTTTTGTTTTGGCTTCAACCAAAACTCTTATCTTTTCTTCGTAAGAACTGCTCAACTCTGAAACTTCTCTCTGGAGAATATCCTCACCCACCCGTTCCATCTGCAGAGCGTTCAATTCCTGCTCGCTTTGCTGCATCAACTTCACGGACTCATCCAGCTGCGCTTTCAAAGACGCATTCACACTGTCAGACTCTTCCAACTTCCTTTCGAGCTCAACAAACGCATCTTCAAGGTCCGTCACTTTGTTGATGAGTGATTCCCTTTCAGTTTCAAGCACCAGGAGTTTTTCACTTTTCATTTCAAACCCTTCCATGGCTTCTTTGAGTCCCCCATTCAACTTTTCGATTTCATCAAGCGTGTTGTTGTAGGCGTTGCGGATGTCTCTTAACGTTTCCAATTCCGATTGCATCGGTTGTATTTGTGTGGTGAATTCTTCTTTTTCTTTTTCCAAAATTGAATTCCTCAATTTGGCGGCATTTGATTCTTCTTGAGCTTCCTCAAGTTGCACTTGCAAGTTGATCACTTGGTCTTTGAGCTGAGCTTCGACGGCTTCTAAAGTGACGACTTTCTTTTCAACTTCATCACGGTATTTGTCGAAAGTTTGCGACATCATTTCGGCTTCTTCGAGCTTCGCTATCATCTGCTGGGCGCGGTCTTTGAGCTCCCTGTGCCGATCGTCCATGCCTGATTCGATAGAAAACATTTTTGTTTTCATGTTGACAATGTCCTGCTCGAGGATTTCAATGTAGTTTTCTCTCGCTTGCAACGCGGTAGTGACTTCTTCGAGTCGGACGACCAAATCCGTCTTGCTCGAGGACATTTCTTCTTCGAGGCCTTGCAAGTCGGCGAAGAACTTTTCATTTTTGGACGCTTCTTTTTCGTAAAGCTCTCGAAGTTTTTGCAGCTCTTCGACGTTCGCTGAAACCAAATCGCTGAGGTGGTCTTTGTCGTTTTCCAAATCCCGAATGGCTTGTTCTTTGTCGGTGATCATTTTGCGCAGCTCTTCCACGTCGTTTTGGTCAATGACAGATGGCAGGTAGTCTGTCGCAGGGAGCTCCACGCCGGTTCTTTCCAACCACGCATTCAACGCTGCCACAGCGCTTGCCACTTTGCTCGGATTGACTACAGCCGCGACAGCATCTGCCGGGATGTTTCTAAACTCGTTGACAAACCCGTACAATTCAGCCAGTTCGTTTTCGAGTTGTTTCGCTTCGTTGAAAATCTGCTGGTAGCGGCTCGCCTGGTTTAGGACGTCGTGTTCAAGGCAGCTTCTTTCCGAAGCCAACATCGAACAGTCGTCGCTCCTTTGGGACAGGGTGGCTTTAAGCTGTTCAACTTCCAACGTCAACGCCGAACAGTCGTCGCTGCTTTGGGTGAGAGCTGATTTGAGCTGAGCAATTTCACCGTCCATTTCGTTGCAGCGTTTCTTATACATTGATGCAACTTTTTTCAACTTGGTAATGGTCGCGTCGGCGTCAGCTGGTTGCTTGGGTTCTTTCTCTGCAAGCGCTTTGGAGAGTTTTTCTATTTCTGCAAGAGCGACAGACAGCTGATTTTCCAAATCTAACCTGAGCGTGCTTTGGTCGCCGAGATCCCGCAATGCTTCGTTCAGCTGCGCTTCCAAGTCCAACTCTTTCAACGACTCCCGCTCCCTGTCTGCCACCGCCAGTTGCAATTTCCCCTCCAAATCCATTCTGAGATTCTCCAACTCCCCGACAGTCACTGCCAACGCTCTCTCTCGCTCCCGGCACGACTCCAACTCGTTCTCCAAAACCGTTACCTTCACTGTCAACCCATTGCTGACGTTGTACTCGGCAAGCAGTTCGGAATCCCCTTCGGCCTCCTCGGATCTCCTCGACGTTTCCGCTTTCTCCGCCTCGACCATTCTCAATGAATCTTTCAAAGTGACTATATCCCTGTCTTTTGACGTCAGCAGCTCTTCCAGCTCCACCGACCGCATAACTGAAGCAATTTTCTCCTCTGTCACATCCTGCAACGCTTGTTTCAACTTCACGATCGTCATTTCTTGCTCTTCGCCTATTTTCATAGATGTCTCTTTGTCTGCAATAACAAAAATTAAATGAATAATAAATAAAAATAAATAGATAACAAAACAATAATTGTTTTATAAAAAATAATTATTAACAAATATTTTTAAAAAATACATAATTAGGAATGGAAACGTGGCTGGATTTTTTTTAATCGATAGAAGTCGTCCAAATAATACTGAAAATTGGGTTAAAACGCAAAGTGCAAGTTGGTACGAATTTATAAAATTTATGGAAAAATTGCAATTAGAATTTTGGCGGAAACTCGAGGTCAGCTCCTGTTGGTTGACGAATTGGCCGAGTTGGTCGACCATTAAAAAACTAAAAATTGAAGGATCGGTCACGTCGAATAAGTTAATTTATATCACGAATAAGTTGAGTCAATACGCACGATCACATTCACAACAAAGCGAACAAGGCCATTTTCGCGTTACTCCAGTGTGCCCAACCACCAAGAAAATCAAGAAAAAATTTGAAAATTCCCTTTTTGACTTCTAACGACATGGTACAGGATGATTTAACCCGAAACTCGGGTGCATTTCATTTCTGATTATTGAACTAATTAAAAAATAAATAAATAGGAAATCCTACTTATAAAATTAGATAAAAATAGAAATTACTAATTAATTTCAAGTATTAATTAACGATTAAAATAAAATTACAATAATCAATTTCATCTTAATTTATTGTATTAATTTTATTTTTTATTAGTCATTTATTAGTTTCTTAAATTTCCTATTAACTTAATTTAATTAAAATAATTAGGAAAATCTCTTACCATTCAACAGTTCAACATTTTCTCGTTTAAATTGCTCCAGCGTCTCACTCAAGTGATGTTTTTCTTTTTCTAAACTTTCACAGAGGAGTTTGAAGCTTTCCGCAGATTCTGCAACAATAAAAATTTCCCAATTTTTTTTTATATTAGACGCATAAATCAGCTCAAGTTTTCCTCGCAAATCGAGAAGAACCGCTTCGGAAATATCGAAACTACCTCCACCAATAAAACAAAACGCAAAAATCAGGAGAACGGTTTTACCTTTGACTTCATCTAGATCTACGAGTTGCAACTGAAGGTTACCTTTTTCCTCTTCTAACAGAGTAATTCTATTTTTAAGCAACTCAACATCCTCGAATTTCTTCCTCTCCTGAGAAAATGGGGACAAAAATAAAAATTAATCGACGAAGGAGAGAAATTACAAATACTTTAATGGGTCAAGTTTTTATCCTTAGTTGGTCAGTCACATTTGCATGTAGAACAGAGTGGATTGATTTTAAGAACTTCTTAATTCCTTGTTCCAATAGGAAAATTTATTGCCTTTTACAAGACTCCTTCAGGTTCCAAAAACCAAATGAATTTTTTCATGTATCGACGAGAAAACCTATGTGATACGGAAAGGGAAAATTCGCCTTTTGTGGGAGAAATCGAGTTTCAGGAAATATTTTGGTTTATCGCAACACAGTATTCATTTCAATTCAATGTTCATTTCGATTCAATGGTCATTTTGACGACGGAATCTTCATCCCATTCCAAAACGTTGACCAAGATAAGATTGTTAAAAATTTTATCAATGCCCCCGTACTCCCATACTCCCATTTGTAGCCCCATGGAAGCCCCAATGAACCTCACGTTGAAATCGGATCGTTTTGGGACCCCCGAAAATGGATTCTTACTCCAAAAATACTTCGATAACGACAACCCAATCGATATCATATCCGAAAACCTTAAAAAAAAAAACCCTCACGTAGCCCCCACACAGCCCCACGGGGCTGAGCGATCGATATGGGGTCGAGTTAGGTGTCGTTTTTGAAGTATTTTAGGACGGATTCCACTAAGGGGCTTCCATGGGGCTACAAATACGATTTATGAAGAATCCCAGGAAGTCAAATAAGGTGACGTTTTCCGAGTAATTTTGGAAGTATAATTCATTTTTCGTGGTCCCACATCTGTCCAAACATAGTGGAGGAAAACTTTTCTTTTCTTTTTATTTAATTTTTTTTTTTTTTCAAAAATATTTTTAGAATTAATTTTTGCACAATTTACATACCTATCATAGAATAAAAAACCTTGTGTAAAATTTGCTAGGGTTTTTGAAGACATAATCATTTTTTCCCAACTCCTGATCAAAAGGAAAAGGAACTTTGGAGGTCGAAAATGGAAAAATTCATTGGAAGAACCCCATTCCACGAATACGGAGGAAGACCGAAGCAAGATCTCCTATTACAGGTCAGGGAGGATTTCAAGGCGATATTTTGTGCGGAAACAGCAGGCAGAAAACTCACCTCGAGCAATTCCGCCCTTTCCGCTTCCAATTCAGCGATTTTCTGTTTAAGCGGTTCAACAGATTCCGCGTTCTCTTTTTCCTGATAAGAAATTACGGAGATTGAAACAGTTTAAAAACAGACAGAAATTCAACCATGTGTTGGGAGGAGGGGTTACCTTCAACAACGAATCACGTTCGTTTCGGATGGTTCTCAACCTTTCCTTCAGTTTGACGGTCATCTTGTTCAAATGATCAACCGAATGAGTTGTGGTTTCCAATTTGTTCTGAAGATCAGAAAAAGACTCCTTCATCATCCCGTAGTCCGCCAGTTTGTTTTTCAAGTCGCATATTTCGGCTTCTTTTTCGTTTAACCTGTAAAACCGGTTTGATGAGAAAATCGAAATGGGTGACGCGGCGCCATTTTGTGATTGAGGGGTGAGGGGCTTACGAAAGCTCCATCTGTTTATTCAGATCCTGGTAGGTTTTCATTTTCCCCCTGAGAACCCCTTCGAGCTCGGCGTACTCCTCTTTGACGCGGGACAGGGTTTGTTTGAAGTCCTGGTCGGTGGCGACGAGGCGGTCCGTCATGTTGTTGAATTTGACCAGAAGCTCCGAGTAACTTTCGTTTTTTTGAGACAGTTTGGCACCTTTTTCGCTCAGTTGATCCTGAAAAAAGGCGCAACGTCAGCAAGAACTTTTTTTAATGAAATACGTCGTGCGGCACGACTAACCTGAAGCGATTTGACAGTCTTTTCGAGGGAGTTGAGCTTTTGTTGAACCTCCTCCGGGATTTCCGGCTCTGGAGCGATCTGGTGACACAAAAGGCATTTTCATTTCTGTATACAGTGTTGCCCTCATAGCGTGTCGAAGACTCACCAAACGAGCACTGAGTTCGTGGTTGCGCTGTTCGGCTATCTGAAGCTCTTCCAAATCCCGCCGCAAAATTTCATCCGCTGCTTCCTCCTCTTCCAGCCATTGCCTGAAACGGAGTAAGTATCGACAACGTTGATTTAAAATCGATTTTTGGCGTTCCCAGACCTGTCAGAGGGGCTTCTATGGGGATTTTGAAGGGCTTTGGCCAGAGGACCGAGTTTGGTGTCGTTTCGAAGCAATTTTGGACGTAGGTTACATTTATGGGTGTCTTGGGCCTATCAGACCACTCCGATAAACTCCTGGGGGCTACAGATGGAATTTTCGATGGGCTTGAGCAGAGGATTGAGTCTGGGGTCGTTTTCGGGGTTATTTTTAGCGCAGATTCCATTATAGCACGTCCCGAACCTGTCCGAGGCTCGGACTCCGAGCGCATCGAAGGGCTTCAGAAGGGCTTTTTTAAGGGATTTGGCCAAAGCGAAACGACACCTTATTCGACCTCCTGGGATCCTTCAACATTCCCATTTGTAGCCCCATGAAAGACCCGTAGGTATAACGTATCGGTGAAATCGGATCGTTCTGGGAAATCGTTCCCAAAAAAACTTCGAAAACTACGTGTAGTTAGGTGTACCTAACTCGACAACATGGCCGAAACCTTCAACATTCCCTCCCGTAGCCCCATTTTTCCCCCTTATTAGCCCTCCGGGTTTGGGCGATCGGGCTGAAAATCTTGCGGACAACTAGATGGTGAACCGAGTATTTTGTCAAAATTTCGAATTTAACGAAAATTCCTAATACTTTTTGACCTCCGTCGCGATTACCTACATAGGTGTATTATTCTAAGAATGATAAACCCTGGTGTGAAATTTGCAACTTAACGTAATAGCGACGGAGGTCGAAAAATCTGATCGGCCTCAAAATTTGACATTACACGTTTCAAGAGGTCTAGATTCTAAGAACGAAATGTCCGTCCGCCGTCCGAACCGTATGGCAGTTGGATTTTTTTCAACAAATTGACATTTTGACAAAACGGTTGGCTCGGTGACTCGGTTTTCCATCAAATTGTGCCCGCAAGGTTTTCAGCCCGATCACCCAAACCCGTGGGGCGCGAAGGGGCAGAAATGGGGCTACGGGAGGGGTTATTGAAGGGTTTCGGGTCGAGTTAGGTGTCGTTTCCGAAGTATTTTTGGACGTAGAATCCATTTGTGGGGGTTCCAGAACGCTCCGAAACCGTGGGGATCTATGGGGCTTTCGAGGGGCTACAAATGGAATTATTGAAGGATCCTAGGACGTCATAATATTGGTTAGTAATTATAAATTAATTCTGAATTGAGTGTGGAAAGATTATTGTGAAAAAATGAATTCTGGTTCATTTAGAAAATATTTTTGAAAAATAAAAAATAATTTTTTTCCCGTACAATGTTTGGACAGGTATGGGACCTCGAAAAAGGGGTAATGCGTCCAAAATTACTGCGATAACGACACCTAACTCGACCAGAGGCGAAAACTTGAAAAAAATCCCTCCCGTAGCCCCATAGCGCCCCACGGGTTTGGGCGATCGGGCTGAAAACCTTGCGGGTACAACTAGATGGTAAACCGAGTATTTTGTAAAAATCACGTATTTAAAAAAAAATTCCTACTGCCCAAAACGGCTCGAACGGCGGACGGACATTTCGTTTTTGGAATCTAGACCTCTTGAAAAGGATAATGTCAAATTTTGAGGCCGATCAGAATTTTCGACCTCCGTCGCAATTACATTATTCCAAAAATAATAAACCAAAATCATTTTACTGATTTCCCATCCGTACAAGTCTTTATGTTCATGAACCACAAGAACATAAAGATACTGAAAGGAATGAAAGAACTGTGTGGTTTGGGTAGATAACTGACTTGGGCGGATTTGTCTATATAATAGGTATTTGGGTACTTGGGTATTTTTTAAACTAGAAAATAAAAAAAGTTTTAGGGGAAAAGGGAGCCAATGAGAAAAAGGTAGCCCCCCCCCTCCCCCCGTGTTCCTCGGCCTACCAAAGGGGGTCGTGCTTGGTGACTTTTTATATTTTCGTCCAACTATTGAACCTGTCCGCTTAAATACAGCGTTTTTGAAAATACAATTCAATGCTCACCTGGCTTCTTCGATTTGCCTCTTTTGTTCTTCATCGAGGAGCCGAAGTTCTTCAGAGAGGGGGCCAGTGTCCACCCAGGAGTCTCTCCGCCCTTCGCGGTCTCTCCACGAATCGTTAGATCCGAGGCTTTCTCTGTCTTCGGGATCCTGCAAATGAACTCGGTGCATCACCAACCAGTTCACATACAGAAGCTCAATATTGAATTCGCTAGCAGGACAGTAATAAATACGTGTCCTTGCCTCACCATAATATTATTATGCAACCTCATCGGACTGTTACAATTGTCACAACAAACCTACCAGATACCACCTTCCTAGTTTTTATTCATCTTACTCTTCATACCCACCTCATCGCTGCCTCGAGACAAATTCACTTGCAGCGAATCCGACAGCTCTTCCATTATCACAGATGGTGACTAGGTTTTATGGGACGAGGGCATCAACTCCACCTGACGTCACCTCCGCGTCGACTTCCCCATTTTGGACGCTTCGCGACGACCAACAAACCACAACGCTGACTAAACGACGAATTTCTACAGTAATGCGCGGATATATCTAAAAATTTACGTAAAATCGTTGATTCTGGGAAATTTATGGATCGGAATCACCTATCACGACGTTATCAGGAACTGTCATTGTTATCACGGCCAACGTAATCAGTGCCACGCACGTGATTGAAGCCCACCACAAGTTTGACCATGTCCTTTACGTTTTGACAGCCTCACATTTTTTGCACTATTCAACGTAACAAATTGCCACAGAAATACTCCGCAAGTAAGCAGAAATCTTCTCGATTTGATAGGGAGACAAATTTAACGTTGAATTTCTTACAGCCTGTGAAGATGTTGGTGTATTAGGAATGGGTTCATTACGTTTTGGGACCGTTACCAGATAATATGGATCTGGATAATATGGATATTATTATGGAGAACTGCTTAAGTACCTACCAAGTTTTCGAGAAAAAAATCTTAAATCGATCTTCTGCATTTTTATTTGATTTTTTATAGCAATTTTTTTAAATATTTTGAAATAACGCTGTATTACACAAAGGTTTATTATTTTTTTATGCATGCTTTAAAAAGTGGCAACGGGAGGGAAATTTGTGACCCGTGGGGCCACGGGTTTGGCCAATCTGGCTGAAAACCTTGCGGGCACAACTAAATAGCAAACCAAGTAGGTATATTAATATAAAATTTATATTATTTGATATTTAATATCAATTAACTTTTAATTAGGTAGGTATGCTTGGATGGAAGATAACGATGCAATACAAAACGACAAATTAGAGACTCTACGTAACACGCAGAAAATGACTTCGGGGACATCCTGCTGACCAATTTTGCGTCTGATTAAATTGTCGACCCCTGTGCAAATAATAAACCAGAATTGTTGACCACGAGAGGAAAGATTCCAGAAAGGAACCTAGGATTACGTTCCCTGCAACACATTGAGTGTGTCTGGCAGCACTGAACGTGATATGGTTACTCTGTGGGTTGAGGTTAGATTAGATATGGTTGAGTCCTTGTTTTTTACATGCTGCTTCATTTACTCAATTAGTAAAACTCATTAGTAATGTTAAAAGTTAATGGTAAACGATGAATGCGTTGAGTTTGCTTCTGTTGTAGTGTTTATCAACGTAAAATTTGACTCTTCGTCATCGGCCAGTTCAAGTCAGTTCGGTGATTTGACGTGATCTTCGGTAGATTCCGTTGGTGTCCCTCCTGACATCCTGGAGGTGGAACCCGTCGAAGACAGAATGGAAGTCGTGGAGGAGTCGTACGGGGCTGAGGCATGGGCAGCGGACTCGGAAGAACCCGAGAGGCGGAAAGGACGTCCGATGGCGGAGAAGAGGAAGAACAACAAGGAGCCTATCGTTGAATCCAAAGTGGAAGTGTTCAGGCTGCAGCCCAAAAAGAAGATGAAGATTGGGGCGAAGGAGAGGGAAAAATTGGAAAAGAACGTGTTGGGCGAGGGTTCGTCTTTGTTGAGAAATATGAAAGTTCAGGTGAGCCCTATAGGCCAGTCAATTTGAACACGCAGTTCGGTTTATTATTGGTCATAGGTATGTATTATGTTTCAAGATGTGTAGATTCAAAATCGAAATGTCCGTCCACCGTCCGACCCGTTTTGGGCAGTAGGCGTTTTTTTAATGGGAACTTTTGCAAAATACTCGGTTTACCATCTAGTTCTTTTGCAACATACTCGGTTTACCATCTAGTTGTGCTCCCAAGATCTTCAGCCCGATCGTCCAAACTCGTGGGGCTCTGTGGTTAAAAAAAGGGGCTGCGGGAGAGGTTTTTGATGGTTTTCGGGACCCAGAACGATGCGATTTCACCGTGGGGATCTATGGTCTTTTAATGGGGCTAAAAATGGGATTTTTGAGGGATCTGAGGAAGTCGAATGAGGTGTAGATTTCCGAGTGATATTGGGCCCATAATCCATTTTTGAGGGGCCCACATCCGTCCACAAACTTAACAAGAATAATTTTTTTCAAACTTATTAAATACCTAAATACTCAATTGAATTTAAAAAAAATTTTTTTGGCGTAGAATTAATCTTAGGAATATTACCTTCAAGGAATTGTGTAAAATTTGCAGCGTTTTTTTTTAGTATGTTGTTTTACCCATTACGATAGTTTAAATCCATACACCTTCTACTCCAGATAGAGAGTTGCAAACTACATCACATTTTGCGAATTTAGCGATTTGTTGGGTCGATTTTGACTGACTGACTTGATTTATGGTACAGTTCGAAAAAAAACTCAGCACACTACAGAAAATGCCTTCAATCACCTTTCCTTTCCTTTCTAGGACTCTGATTCCGGTGTCGACGACGAAGAAGCTAACGAGTCAGAATACTCCGACACGCTCGGGTCCCCCGAAAGGAAACCTGCCTGGCACGACGATGACGACGATGAGCTCGTCACCGTCTCCGATGTCGTCAAAGTTAGACAAACCCGACGGATCCCTTTGGGACTCAAACCCACGTCAGACTACCAGAAATTTCTCAGGTAATATCCCTAACGGAGGTTAAACACAAATATGCTAGGTCAATAAATTATAATTAAATGCTAGGGGGCCCTCCCCTGCTGGCGACGCCGTGGTGGGGCGGTCGTAGCTGATTAGTGGGGCCTGTAGAAAGGATTCATTCGTTCTCCTCCCAGCTCCATGAGTATAAACGAGACAGGAGCAGTTTAAATTTGCAAGGTCGATAGAAAAGAAAAATTTTCAACTTTTTTCGGATTTTGCGTATATTTTGAAAACTGAGCGTTCTCGTGGAAACGCACTATCAGAAAAATTGAAGGAGACATAATTTCCTACAAAATGCTTATATGTAGTAAAGTTGAAGATCGGAACAATAGTAAGGCCTCTGGAGCGCGCAGAAAAAGGCAACTTTTTCGCTATTTGCCAAAAACTAGTAAAATCCCAGTTTCACTTACTTACTTAAGCCAATTTTTTGGTACTACAAATTTAGTGTCATGTTTGTAAGGGCCGGTTTTTGAAACCATAGTCAAATCACCGCAAAATCTAAAATTTAGATTTACAAACATTACCGTTACAAACAGTATTTGGGTGATTCTCCCATTTGGAACGAAATTGGGATTTCGAAATCCACGAAATGAGATTTGGGTTTTCGAGGGAAATTTTTTCATGAATCCCTTGTAGTTAGGCTACTGATCATACCTACAAAAAATCCAATCATAGAAATTCGTCGTTTAGAAGATGCAGTACCATAAATGAAATCACTATAGTGAGGGAATAACGGAACGAGTTTTGAAACATCATTCGTCATCGTTCATCATCGTCATCATCGTCCATCATCGTTCATTCATTCGTCATCATTCATCATCGTCATCGTCATCGTTTGAAACATTTAATTCGTCGTTTAGAAGATGCAGTACCATAAATGAAATCACTATAGTGAGGGAATAACGTATTAATATAATTATGTGAGGGAATAACGGAACGAGTTTTGAAACATCACTTGTTTTGAAACATCACGAGTTTTGAAACATCACTCTTCTTCCTGGGCGCCATGGGGCTGTGGACAAGCATTTAGAACAAAAATTTCAAATTTTTATCTTCGAAATTCACCTCAAAAGTTATTACATCACGTGTTCCGGTATTCCCTCACTTGTCATGAAGTGAGGGAATAACGTATGAGGGAATAACATTATGGATGTTTTATGGAAGTGTAGCTCTTCAAATGCATTTTTCAGGAAAAATGAAGATGGGTCATTGAACTCCCTCTGAATAGACACTAATTAATGCAAATTAAACATGGTTTAAAACGTACCTTCACACAGATAATGCGGCGTGAGGGAATAACAGGTTTGATGCCTCACAAGCGATCTTGCCTGAGCAAACTCCACAAATAAACTAACCACAAATGAGTTTTCCAAAACACGTGTTACCCAGCTTTTTGCGGCAACCTGACCAATGTTTCCACCATTGTAAAACTAAATAATAGTGCTCTGATTCGCAGTGGCGCCCAATTCAAAAAAATGTGAGGGAATAACAGTAAATCTGTGAGACAGAGGTGTTTGAGGCCACTGATCCTAGGATAGGCAAACAGTGGCGTTAACTACCGTCGAATACGGTACGCCATGACCTAGGGAAGTTACCCAGAAAAAGAAAGAATGTGCCACTAGTACCATAGGGGAAATATTCACCATCAAAGTCAGAAACTCGTGTTGTGAGACACGTGAGGTAATAACTTTTGGGCATTTCAAATTTAAATTTGGGCATGAAAATGAGTGAATATTAAACTCAAATTTGAGTGGAAGGCAAGACGAGAACACCTACTGTTGGATGAAAAAAAAAAATTAGACTGAAAATAACATACATATCCAGCAGCCTCCCAAAGACATCATTTCGTTCCAAATGGGAGAATCACCCATTTAATACTTGAGTAAGAGGGGTCCGCAGGCCAAAAAGTTAAGGGATAATCCTCTGTCCGCATATCATTATTCAAATGAGTCCGCACTTCACATTCTTTTTGCATCGCTGTCTGCAGTTCACGATTTCCCCACATTTTTGAGGTGACAAATTGTCGTTTTGCAGGAAGAAATTCACTGATGTCTACGGCGAGCCGTCTTGGGCGAAACTCAATAAGAAACCACAAGATGAAGACCCAGACTTGGCAATTTTGAGGACCACCGGGAAGATGATTGAAATGCCGAACTACCTGACGAAGGGCGTGTTGCAAATAAAAAGATTGGGATATTTGAACAGCAGCACCCGAGCGGAAGGGCCTATTTTGACAACAGTTCGGTTCCATCCGACGACGAACGTCGCTCTCATCGCCGGACTTGGCTGTCGGGCGTCGCTCATTCAAGTCGACGGTTCCGGAAATAATAAGTTGGCCTGCGTGCACTTCGATAGGTTTCCTATCAAGTGCGCCAGGTTTGCCGTCAACGGGAACGAGTTTGTCGTCGGGTCGAACCTCCATTCGCACTTTTTCGTCTACGATATGCTCCACGGGACGAGCGTCAAGATCCCAGTTCACCACAATACAGGACAGTCGAATATGAGCCGGTTCGAAGTGTCTCCAGACGGGAAATTCATCGCTGTCGCTGGCCGGTTTGGGCAGATACACCTGTTGACGGCGACGTCGAAAGAATGGGTGGCCACGCTGGCGATGAACGGCGACGTCCACGCTGTGTGTTTCGGCGTCGACCCGAAAATACTCTACTCGTACGGCGACCAGGGCGAAGTCTACGTGTGGGACATAGCCGCCCGCCGTCTTCTGCACAAATTCCGGGATGAAGGTTGGTACCTCTGCGCCTGCGCATACCTCCCTAAACCATTTTGTATTCTATCACTCCGTCATTTTCAGGTTCGATAAACGGCGTTACGCTGGCGGCCTCTCCTTGTGGCTCCTACATCGCAGCTGGATCTGCCTCTGGAGTTGTCAATCTCTACGACGCCGACGCCGCTCTGAAACAACGTGACCCAACACCGCTGAAAGCCATCATGAACCTCGTCACTACCGCTACCACAGTCTCGTTTAATCATTCGTCTCAAGTGAGTCAGCCATCTGTTCATTAACGCTGACGCGTTAAATGTTGTGGGTTTTTTTTTTTTTTAGATCCATCAGACAATACCGTTGGGCTCCTGAGGGGCTATTGTAGGGCTTTGGCATGGAGATCGAATGAGTTTTGAAGCTATCACGGGTGCCGAATGGTGCTATTCATCTGGCAAGCTAGGATCTAGTATTAGAGGATTCTAGAAGAATGAGCTGGAAGGTTGGGGAAAAAACTTCCAATGAATTTCGGTAGTTTTCAGTTCCAATTTCAAGTTTTTAGATACAGTTGTTTTATTTATCCAATTCAACTATGTCATAGTTTTTCAGTTTCCAGTTGAATTCTGTAGTTGTCCACAATGATTTTCTCTTAAAGCATTTATTTACATCCAGTAATTATTTACATCAATGTTGTTTTATGCTTATCCCCTTTTTAAGCTATGCTTGTGCTGAGGGGAGGAGTTGATCATAAACTTATTACTAAGGCTCGGATTGGTATGCTAGATAAAATCACCAATTATGCGCGGATTGATATGCTCGAAACCCTCATTATAATATAATGAGGTTTTCGAGCATATCAATCCGCGCATAATTGGTGATTTAATATTATTCAAATTATGAAAGCTTACTATGCTCAAAACACACCGTTAAAATCGTCACAAAGGAAAGTGAAACGAAAAACGCTGAAAATTTTACACAAGGGTTTATACCAAAATAAAACATTTTAATTCGGTCAATAAAAAATATTTTTGAAAAAAAAAGAAAGAAAAAAAGTGCATTGTTTGAACGGATGTGGGACCTCGAAAAATGGATTATGCGTCCAAAATGACTCGGAAAATATTTGACCTCCTGGGATCCTTAAAAAATCCCATTCGTTGCCCAGTGAGAGCCCTACGGTGAAATCGAATCGTTCTGGGACCCCAACAATGGATTCTACGTCCAAAAAATACCTAGAAAATGACACTTAACTCGACCCCATAGCCGAAAGCCTTCAAATAAGCGCTCCCGTAGCCCCCTTTTCGCCCCATAGCGCCCCACGGGTTTGGGCGTTCGGGCAGAAAACCTTGCGGGCACAACTAGATGGCGGACCAAGTATTTTGTCAAATTTTCAGATTTAAAAAAAAAAAAAAAAAAAAAAAAAAATCCCACTGCTCAAAACGGCGTACGGCGGACGGACATTTCGTTTTTGGAATCTACACATTATTTAAAATTTTGAGGCTAATCTGAATTTTCGACATCTGTCGCGATTACATAAGGTGTACATTTTGGTTTTATTATTCTTGGAATAATACACCTTATTCCAAGAATATTAAACCAAAATGTACACCTTATGTGGCCACAAATTGGGTTTTTGAAGGACATGGGACAGGAAGTCGAATGGTGTATCATTTTCGAAGTAATTTTGGACGTGGATTCAATTAATTAGGGTCCTCAACCCCATCCA
Source organism: Pilophorus perplexus (assembly GCA_955831195.1). NCBI lineage: Eukaryota > Metazoa > Arthropoda > Insecta > Hemiptera > Miridae > Pilophorus > Pilophorus perplexus. The sequence continues at coordinate 17,205,271 of OY037014.1, forward strand.
GTCCACTGTGGGGCTCTGTATAGCAAAAAAAAAGGCCACTGGAGGTGTTTTAAAGGTTTTTGGCTATGGGGTCGAGTGGGGTGTCGTTATCGAGGTATATTTACCTGTACAGTCCGTACCCGTCGGACCTTACCGTTGTATGGGCTTGTATGGGGCTACGTTGCTATATATCAATTCGTTGCTTTTAAAGCGTCGTTTTCAGAGTAATTTAGGGCATAGAATTCATTAAATTTTGCCCTCTTCTCTGTCCACAACACTACAAAGGTATACATTTTTTGAATTTCTAATTTGCTTGAAAATGATTTTTCCTTGACGGACTTCCAGAGCAGTGAAAGTGAAGTGACGAAGATTTTTCCGGAGTCGCGGATATTTGAAACTCAATTATTTCCCTTTTGGTTTATTATTCTTGGAATAATACACTTATGTTTTCGCGACGTCGACCGTTAATTTTTATCGCCGTAAGGGATTTGTCTAGGGAGAATCAAAGAAAAGCTAACTTCACATATCACCGTAACAGAGATACGGTGTTATCAAAAGTCACGCTAAATTTAAAGTGCCGCTATTTACCTTATATTGTTCGAAATTAACGGCGTTATCCTTAAGACCGTGAGCTTATCGCCGTATCTTTCGTTAACGCCGTAACGTTCGACGTTAGGCATAAGGACGTAAGTTATCGCCGTTATTTCTGCGCATGCGCGAAATATCGAGTTACGTCGACCGTAACTCATCACCGTTAGGCAAAAAGTGGCTTTAGGAACTCTCTAATGTTGCATGCCCTTTCCCACCAGAGCGCTCTGAAACTCCTGTGCAGAACCTTGTGCAACAGGCCTTTGGTCAGAGAGCCTAAACACCAACTTATGTCACTCCTCAATACTTCTCACTCTTTCAATTCCAGGTGATGGCCATCGCTTCCAACGCCAAAGCCAACGCCGTCAAACTCGTCCACCTGCCTTCGTTCACAGTCTTCAACAACTTCCCGAACGACAACGTGGACCTCCATTTCGTCCAAGACGTCTCCTTCTCCCCCAACTCGGGCTACATGTCGCTTGCTACCAACAAACACATCGCTCATTTGTACCGCCTCAAACATTTCGGAAATTACTGACAACCTAAAACACCATCGGAGGTCGTAATCCTCCTAGCGATAACTGATTCTCTCCTCGCTTTGTAGGAACGTGTAAATAAAAGATTACTTCGAGGCTGTGTGTTGGTATTTTCCCAATTCTCAAAATTTCCAATTCAAACTTAAAAGCACCAGTCATTTCGTGGATGACTCTCTTCCTCACTCAATTACCTTAATTGAACATTTTCTCGCCTGGGTGCGAATACAGGAAATCCCCTCCTGCCTTCGTGGAACCTAAAAACCGGATCGCCGGATTTAAATTTTTTTATTCTGGTGGGAGTTGATGGCCTTTCAGTTTAGTAGGATGTGTTCGAGACGGGTGTACCAGCAGCTGATGACCGCATTCCTAGTCGGATACGTTCTCTGCCAGAATATCACAAGTAACTTTCTAAATTGAGGCGCTGAGATGTAAAACTCGTTCTTGGCGACTCAATTGATTTTTCAGGAAACTCAAAAATCCCCATAGAGTATTTCAGGAACGACTTTTTCACTCCGTTTTTTTTTCTAATTTTGTGTGATTGGTCATACGGGTGAGCGCAATCCTCGTAAACATTAACGTCATGCACGTAAAGAGGAGCAGGAACACTTTAAAATTCAAGAACAAGTTTTGCAACTTTCAGTACCGTTAAGAGCTACTTTCGGTACTGTTAAGAGCTAGTGGCGCTCATCTTCCGACATGCAACTGTCGTGGAAGGAAACAATCAAAAGCCATCCGAAAAAAATTTTAATTAACTTACTGCCTTGTATTGCATTGCATGGGGGGGGGGGGGGGACTAGGGCGTCATTGACACGTCTGTTTACAAACTGTCGGGGCGCTGATCAGCCTGGTTCGAATCCGGGCACGAACTTAGCCTAACTACCTACCATAAACATTCTGATGCAATTGAAGCATAATCGCGGACTTTCTCTGGGTACCCCACTTTTTATAGGAAAGGATGCATATTTGCCGGACCCCTGTCCGTAATTTAGTTAAACATTTTACTAAATGCCTAGGCAATCCGTCAAATGTGCGTTTTCTTCCAACAAAAACGAATATTTGACAGTTTGCCTAGGCATTTATAAAATGACGGATTTGACAAAATGACTGCGACAACCTGTTAGCCTAATTAGCTAGGCTTTATTTGATCCAAATCCAACTGCTTTTCATAAAACCCCAGAAATCTTCAACTACTACGCTTAGGGCCCTCAAAAGGTGGTTGGTGGGGGAGGGGTGTTCGTAAAGGTATGGCTCCAAGACGAGCATCTTCACAACATTGCTGAGGGCGTAAAAAATTGGGATAGCGACGCCGATGAAGATGAGGTGTTCCCTGGAAGTGAAGATGAAAAGCCACCACAACGAATTGGTCACTCGTGATTAATTTATATTATAATGCAGTTCATCCTTGGCCATTCCAATGTACCTATCCCATTTTATTTAACCCTTTATTAAATTGGTTCGAATTTGTATCATGTTTATTGTCATTTCCTGCGAGACACCGTCAACTTAATAACCTACGACCATAAATTAAAATTGAAATTTATAAATATTAAATTTCAAACGGTCAAATAAGAAGGTAAAGTTGAAAACAACCTCCAAACAGTACCTATCCAGAACACTCACCGCGATTGACGATAACATTTAATTCTGTCGCTAACAGAATGAAAGTCTCAGTTGATGGGGTAAATTTACAACGATTATCATTTTTCTCTATTCAAATTTTTACATTAAATGTAAGAGTTCCTTTTGACATTCAATTGTAATGTCAAATGGAACTCTTGGGTGTGGATTCTCCTCGAAGTCGAAATGGACAAGGAGAGCTCTCAAAGAGCACTTTGTGACATTCCATGTTCTTTACCCTTACCCTTCATAGTATGTAAATGCATGACTTTTCATCATCTTCCTTGCGAATCTAATTGTGCTGCCGTTGTGGCTGTCACGTGAGGCACGTAGTCGGTGGATCGTGCAATGTTTCGAAAACATGATACCCCCTACTTCTGATTCGGGGTTGTGTTTGATAATTATTATCAATCTTTTTCAATAGGTACTGATCGTCCTGATGACCTAACGACGTCCACCGACCTGAACATCTCCCAGGCTGAGCATGAAGACCCCCAAGACGTTCAGAACGGGACGAACACGAAGGTGAAATTGGTCTCCCCACTCCTGACCAACTCACCTTGGAGAGACTGTCCAAGCAGGCACTTGAGGATCAGCGGGAAGTGCAAGTTGGAGATTTCCCCGTGCCCAAAAGGACTCACCGTCGTCAACGGGGAATGCAAAAAGTCGTCGACTGACAGTAAAGGGTTTGTAGCCCTGTCACCGTTTACCATGACAATCTGCCCATTGGACGGATCAAAATACCTCTAGAAAAAGGGATTTTTGAAGGATCCCAGGAGGTCAAATAAGATGACGTTTTCCGAGTAATTTTGAACGCGTTTTTCTTGGTTCCACATCTGTTCAAACATTGTACCTATACGCGTAGGCGGCGTGGCGTTGTAGGAGTTCGGTACCTACATTGTATGAAATTTAAAAAAAAATCAATGGCATGGAATTTGCAGCCCCTTTCCTCTTTTTGGGTGGGGGGGGGGGTGTCCTATTAAAATAATTTAAGTAAAGTAAAATATAATTTACATACATAATATGTATAAACGCTGCACATTTTCCACAAGGGTTGATTATTCTTTGAGGGTTAATTGTGCAAAAATTAATTCTGTATCATTAAGATAATATTTTGGAGGAAATTAGGAAAAAAAAATTTTTCTGGACAATGTTCAGACAGACGTAGAACTTCGAAAACCGAAATTACTCGGAAAACGACAACTTGTTTGATCCCCTGGGATCCTTCAAAAATCCCAATTGTAGCCCCATGAAAACCCCATAAATCCCCACGGTGAAATCGGATCGTTCTGGGACCCGCAAAGATGGATTCTACGTTCAAAAATACTTTGAAAACGACACCTGACTCGACCCCATAGCCACAAACCTTCAAAAACCCCTCTCATAACCCCATTTTAGCTCCACAGCGCTTCACGGGTAGGGGCGATCGGGCTGAACTAAATGGCAAACCGAGTATTTTGTCAAATTTTCAGATTTTTAAACAAAATTTGTTTAAATTAATTTAATTCCTACTTTTAATTTAATTCCTTTAATTATTTGTTTAAATGAATTTAATTCCTACTGCCCAAACCGGCTCGGGCGGCGGACGGTGAACGGACATTTCGTTTTCGGAATCTAGACCTCTTGAAACGTAAGATGTGTAATAATGATGTGTAAATGTTATAGATTTTGAGGCCGATCATAATTTTCGACCTCCGTCGCGATGCATAGTGTGGTTGGAATCGACGTCGACAGCTGTCCAACTTCTGTCGATAGACGCCGTCAGACCTGGAACAAACCTATTATGAAGTCTCATTTCAGATGGGAAAGAACTGATTTTGAGGCGTATCCCTCCGTCAGGTTGTGAAACAGGCTCTGAAGCTGTTATTTATGCAGAAAACTGAATTTCGAAAAAAATGGAATGAGCTGGTTTTGACAGCAAACGCCTCACTTGGCCATTGTGCAACAGGCCTTTGACCAGATAGCCTAAAAACTAGCTGACATCACGCCTCAATACGTTTCACTCTTTCAATTCCAGATGATGGCCGTCGCTTCCAGCGCCAAAGCCAACGCCGTCAATCTCATCCACCTGCCGTCGTTCACAGTCTTCAACAACTTCCAAAACGACATCGCGGACCTCCATTTCGTTCAAGACGTCACCTTCTCCCCCAGCTCGGGCTTCAGTCGCTCGCTACCAACAAACGTCGCCCATTTGTAACCCCTAAAACTTTTCGGAAATTATTGACAACATAAAAAACCATCGGAGGTATACCTAGATACATCTGTTTCTCTCCTCGCATTGTAGGAACATGTTAATAAAAGAGTAGATATGTAGGTACTTCGAAGCTGTGTGTTGTTAATTTTACCAAGTTGCATTTGCACTCGCTCCTTTCTGGGTAAAACCCCTCCATTCTCGAAATTCCCCAATTCAAAGCACCAGTCATTTGGAGGATGACTCTCTTCTTCACTCAATTACCTTAATTGCTCATTTTTTCACCTGGGAACGAATACAGGAAACCCCCTCCTGCCTTCGTGACCTTCGCGGCTTCGTGAAAGGAGGCAAGATTGCCTAGGTGATTTCACGTAAAAACCGGATTGGCATTTCAACTTCTGCATTTTGGTGGGAGTTGACGGCCTCTCAGTTTGCTTCCGAAGTAGGATGTGTTCGAGTCGGGTGTACCAGCAGCTGACGATTGCATTCCTAGTCGGATACGTTCTCTGCCAAAATATCACAAGTAATGATTATTATCTTGGTAGTCTTACGGTAGTCTTCAGTTGTGCACCGGGAGTAGCCTACGTGATGTGATCCTCGTGATTGTTCTTGAGTCCCGACAGATTATCTATTGATAACTACTGAACTGATTAGCGATGGACCTCTAACGATCATCCCACAGTCAAATTCCAAAATAGGTATCGCCTAATCTCTTTCATGCACACAGACACATTCACCTTCTCACACAGATTCAGTTTGCAGAGAATCGTGTGAAAAAAGGGACATTGTCAACTCCGCCGTTAAGTACTTAAAAGTAGTAATTTCAACTTTTAAGTAATTAAACTAAGTACTTTTAACTAGTAAGGCTCAGTCTAAAATTTTAGACTACTCGGTGCAGATTGAAGCGTACCTAGGTTAAGAAACACAGGGTTACCAACAATCTGAAAGTCCAAATAAGGCACTGGGACACCTGAATTTAATTTACAAACCCGATTAATATTATGCAATACCTCGTAGCACGCGGACTTCCCTCGCCCATTTGTGCGCATCCGACCCCGCTATTGGTGAAATTTTTCGAAATCCCCGAACGAAAATGAAATGAAAAGATATATTTGTAAAAGCCTTCCGGCGATTCGTATTCCGCCAGGGGCCTTGTTGTTTTTGAATAGGTAACATTAAAACGGCAGCAAGTTCAACCAGAGGGATATCTCTGACCAACACCTGATCAAATGACTTGTCTAAAAGAATAATAAACCCTCGTGTCAAATTTTAACCCTCATTATTATTTTCATATTTATTTTTTCGAATTATGGGAGACTCCTAATTCTGATTCGCACACGGGCCCCAGAATCAGCCTTTATGTCTATGGAGTGGGTTTGTTTCTTCCAAAGTAGTCGTCTCACTTTTCAAGCCCGTTTCCCGCGGCCAAAAGCAGAAGAAGAATTGTAGAAATCGTACCTACAACGTTCTTTTGCATTACTGTGAGTAGTGTGAGCTACCTACTTTAGCAGCACAAGAACTGAATGCCTTCGACTGAGATGCTCGCACCGTGCAATCTTTGCCTTATGGTCTAAGGTTTGGTGATGAGACATCCTTAAACAATCGATTTGTCACTTGAGACACCTGGTCATGACCAGGTGTCTCAACTGCAGTGGAGCGTGCAATATTTGAAAAACCATCATTTCCAATTTTGTATTTGAGAATTAATATGTACCAATCAATATTTTTTGGCAGGTACTGATCGTCCTGAGGACCTAACGACGACAAACGACCTGTACATCACCTACGACGAGTACGACGACCCTGAAGATGTCCAGAACCGGACGATCACTCTTGGACTCAACTTGTACAATTCGACGGGAAATGAAACAATCCCCATCTTCGTCAGAGTCATCGTCGACCCTCCTCTGAGGCCCTGTCCAAGAAAGCACCGGAGGATAGGCGGGAAGTGCAAGTTGGACATCACCCCGTGCTCGAAAGGGCACAGAGTCTTCGACGGGAAGTGCAAAATCGTTGTCACCGACTGACAAGGTTGGTAGCTCTGTTACAATGACAACCTGCCCGTCTAAAAATTGCGAAGGCTCCGTTCCACATCAATCTCCCGACCGATAAATCCCCCTGGTCACCAATTCGTCTTCGTTCGGCCCCTTTGATTTTGCCCGGTTTGCACACCTGCTCCAAAATTTGGGATGTAACTAGGCCACTACGGCACACCTGAGTCAACCCCAGCACAGCAAACGCTTCTTGGTATGAAAAAAAAAACAAAAAAAACAATTTCAACAAGAATAATATCTTTACATTTTGCCGTCTATCAACAAATTTATTTACATCGAACAGTGCTACCAACTACACTCACACCGTTGGGGTCTTTGGTGATTGAAGTTTGTCTTTACACGATATTCACTGGATTTGGAAACTTATCTTGAGCTCATCCTCTTTTTCGCCTTTGGGGTTTCTTCGGGTGAATCTGCAAGTTGAAAGAAAACAAATGTGAAATGCGAGCTGGTTGACGTTTTGGGGGATAATGTTTTGTGGTAAAAAAAAATAAAATAACGGTATAAGCGTAAATATAGTGCTTAGACAAAATTTGTTCCCGCATTTAATGAGGGACCATCAATACGTCCAAGGTTGTTATTGTAAAAACGACCCCCAATCAGTAAACGGGGCTTCACTGGGGACCTCGGTCTTTCCGGTAATTGCAATCGACGCACGGGCGAGGGAGAGCGTGGGACGTTGACACATCGGAGCCCATGCCAGCGTACTCTCAGACAGCCAAGCGTCGATTAAGGCACTAACATCTCGTCAATAGTGGTACAGGACTGTGTGCAGGTAGGTACTCAACACCCTGGCGAAATGAAACAGGTTTTTCCTGGAGTGGGTGCCAGGGCACAGAGGCCAACTTGGCAACGAACACGCTGATGCTCTGGCCAGACCCTCTTCAATGGCTCAGAGCCAGCCGTTGGCCTTCCACAAACCTCCTTCAGAGGTGCCATCAACAGGTGGATGTCTTCACAAACCGACAAAAGATGGCAACTCCTCGAGGGCCATGCTCACAGTAAGCATATATATGGCGGCCATATGGCGGCGAAACCTGACACCAGGACCTCTGATGAGCTACTCAAGCTAAATCGCGAGGAACTAAGAAGGCTGGTAGGCTTAATTTGCCCCCCCCCCCCCCCCCCCCTGCGATTTCACTTGAACCGCCTAGGATAATTCAAACGACAACCATAAGCAGGCTGAGCGAGTAGGATGAAGAAACACCCGCTTAGCCACCAGAGCGCTCTCATTTCGGGCCGATGCACGGTTTTGTGTAATCATTGCTGTTTTAGAGGTGGTTTGGGAGAGTTCAGAGAGAGGTGGTTTGAGAGAGTTCAGGTGATTTAGAGATGGTCATGGACGTTTAGGGGTGATGCCATAAAAGTGGAGAAATCGTGTATTTTCTTTCTTTCTTGGAGACTCTATTATATTAGTACCTATCTAATATTGCACTGGGGAAACATTGAATAGAGATTCAAATAGCCTTCTTGCACTCCACCAGCTCAAAACATTTTTGAGACATTTAATTTCAACTCCAAAAAGCCCATCAAACAATTCACAAGTGATTTCATTGAAGTCTACTTCACTACATACCTATTTAACTAGGCCCTTATACAAATCTACAATTTGAATCATGAATTGACATTTCAGAAAAGCTCGATTTCTTCACGTGAGCGTTTCAAAAAGATCCTTAGTTTGTTATTGTGACTCACCAGTCTTGAACCGCCTTAATCCCCTGGAATCACCTCCCGATTTCAAAAACCAGTCGACATTTCCCTCTGACCCTCCTGTGTCCTTTTGGGCAGGACCTGTACGGGACGTCTATGATGATCCGGGTGTCCAACCCGACGGACTCCGACGACGACGACGACACGTCTTCTTGAGGGCGACCGACGGCGACGAACGCGATGACGACGACGACGACTACGACTAGAAACCTAATCAAATACATGGTTGAACACCTCTGGACAGTCGGGTACTGGAGTTCGATTTCACGTTTATCAGCTATCATCTGCTGGCCCCTTCCAAACCCCATAGACGTAACACAATTGGATAGTTTGCTGTAGACTGTACCAAACCCTCAACATGAAAACCAATCTATTCCAAGTTCATTCTATTTCACCTCCATGAGAAATGACATAAGAAAATCCAACCCAAATCGAACGTTTTACACCCTACTTTATCATTTCTGCCAAGACCGCGTGAACGTCCGTAATCCATTGGTCTACATCGATAGATCACATTAACCTCCTTTCACTAGGAATATATTTTGTTGTTTGGATGTCAATCGACCTTGAAAATTTTGGTTGGCTGTTCAGAGGTGGTTGGGATGGTTAGAGTGGTTGGAGAAGGTGGAAGAATGGTAGATATCATTGGGAGATGGCTAGGGATGATTTAGTGGGAAACAGATAGTTTAGAGATGATGATGAACGTTTAGATATGGCAACGGGAAATGAAGGGATGGTTAGAAAAGAATTGGAGATTCGTCCAGCTAGAAGCGTCAGAAAGTAATACAGGGAATAAATTCAATATTAGGTAGGTGTCAAAGTGGTTGTTTGCCGATGGTGGAGAGGTCTAAACCAATGAGGTGGTTAGGGATAGGAACGACCAGCAGAGGAGTCGTTCTCCCTCTCTAACCAGCTCATTTTTCAGGTGTTCAAATCCCCCAACTCAAATTTCTCGTCTTTCCCAAGAATCTCCTCTTTAAATGAGCGACGTTCCTCGAAGAGAAAATTAAATCATTGAAGGGAAAGACAAATCGTTTGTTAGGGAAGTTTAATTGAAAGCGCGAAGACGTTGAAAGATTTATAAGTCGTTCGAAACTCTGAGGGAGCGTGATAAAGTTGCAAGACGAAAACCCTCAAGTGATTCAACGATTTGTAATACAAGTGTGTCGACGCTGTAAATTGACGATGCGCTTGAAATATTAATTCATTAAATTGTAACGACAAGATGGCCAACAGAGGGAGCCAGTTGATTGCTGATTGCGTGAAATACTCCAAAACTTGATTATACTGCGTGGTTCCATGAGAAGCAAGTTGTGTAACACCAGGCAGAGTACAAATAACGTCGTTGTCGGTTTTGTGTTGGCCTCTGAATGCTCACCCTTTCCTATAAATACAGTTTACAGGTGGTAGGCAATCTACATTTCCATACCACCTAATATAGGCCAGAGGGTCAAGACCTCTCACCCTCTTGTACATTCTCCCCCTTCATGTTCGGAATTGACTTTCAAATCCACGCACCCTCATTGTAAGCCTCACCCGGTTTTTTTTTCCTCGCGTAAATCGGACAAATAACGCGATTTCCTCCCACTCCCATATCCATTCAATCCTGGGAAGAAAAAGAACGTAAAGGTGGTAGAAGAAAAAAATTTTTTTTTTCTAAATAAAAAAGGGGTCGAGACGTGCTCGGGGTTTCCTTTACTGCGATAAAAGCGCGCGGTAAGTTAAGCGAAAATAATGCTTCTATTGTAAACAAGTTCCAAACAAAAATAAGGATTCCATTGTTTGGACACTTCAGCAATTCCATTCATACCTGACTTTAGTTGTACCATTGAACCTAACTTTCGATGAATACAAAACGCTGCAAATTTTACACAATGGTTTATTATTCTTTGATATAGAAAAAATGTACGAAAATTAATTCTGTCAATAAAAATTTATTTAAGAAAATAAAAAATAAAAATCCGTACCTACTATGTTTGGACAGATGTGGGACCCCCCCCCCCCCCCCCCCCCCAATGAACTATGCGTCCGAAATAACACCTCATTCGATTTTATGAACATCCTTCAAAAGCTCCATTTTGTAGCGCGTCAAAAGACCCACAGTGAAATCGGATCGTTCTGAGACCCCCACGGACACTTCCTTTTGGTTTATTATTCTTGGAATAATACACCTATGTTTTCGCGACGCGGGTCGACGACTCCGATCGGCCTCAAAATTTGACATTATCCGTTTCAAGAGGTCTACATTCAAAATCCGAAATGTCCGTCCGCCGTCCGCCGTACGCCGTACGCCGTCCGCCGTCCAGGCCGTTTTGGGCAGTAGGAATTTTTTAAAAAATCTGAAATTTTGGCAAAATACTTGGTTTACCATCTAGTTGTGCCCGCAAGGTTTTCAGTCCGATCGCCCAAACCCGTGGGGCGCTATGGGGCTAAAATGGGGCTACAGGAGGGGTGTTTTGAAGGCTTTTAGCTATGGGATCGAGTTAGGTGTCGTTTTCGAAGTATTTTTGGACGTAGAATCCATTTTTGGGGGTCCCGGAACGATCCGATTTCACTGTGGCGTTCTATAGGGCTTTCATGGGGCTAAAAATGGGATTTTTGAAGGATACCAAGAAGTTAAATATTTTTCGAGTAAAAATTAAAGAATTTTTGAAAAAGCAAATTTTTGAGAAAAAAAATCCCCCCAAAAAATTTTTTTTGAAATATAAAAATCCAAAAAAAAATTTTTAAATTTTTTTTATTGACAGAATTAAATGTCTGTACAAGTAACCTATATCACAGAATAATAAACCCTTGTGTAAAATTTGCAGCGTTTTTGGAATCTGCACGATGTGTAGATCACAAGGTGTCATCTTGAAAATAACAAAATTTAATGACAAATTTTGAGGCAGATCAGAATTTTCGACCTGCGTCACGAATACATAGATGTATTATGTATTACCTATTCCAATTATAATACCTAAACCAAAAATCAGTCGAGAGTTATTTTTATTTTTATGTCCGTTCAATGTTTGGACAAATGAGGGACCCCCAAAAATGGATTATGGGTCCAAAATTGCTCGAAATCTTCCGTTTTAACGACATTTCATTCGGCCTTCTGACATCCTTCAAAAGCTCCATTTGTGGCCCAAGAAAAACCCTTAGATCCCCACGGTGAAATCGTTAGGACCCCTGAAAATGGATTCTACGTCAAATAATACTTCGAAAACGTCACCTAACTCGACCCCATCGCCGAAGCCCTTCAAAAGCTTATTAAGCCCTTAGCAAAACAAAACTCAACACACCATAAATGGGAGGGATTATTAAAATCGAAGCATCAGGGCTGCCAACCATAATTTTTTTTAAATCCCGGCAATTTGGAGGTTATGTTATATTTGAAAAATGTAGGCAATTTGAAAGTTATATCATATCCCACCTAATAAAAACCGAGAAATGTCTGTCTGTCTGTCTGTTTCCCTTTTCACGCCTGAACGGAATGACCGATTCGCGTGCCGTTTATTGCGACCCGTTCCAAAAACCAGCGCGGTCATAGGCTACCTTGATTTTTCCTCACTCATCCCCTTCATCGGTTTTCGGGTGCTCCTTCGCGACGAGAGACGGGTCAAATAGCGTCGTTACTATGGATTACTAGGAAAATTTTCGAAACGCCGAAACCCGATACAACTTTTGCCGTCGGTTTTGAACGAAACTACGTTTGTTAAAACGAGCTTTTCGCGCTGATTTCAACGAGCACAAAACGATTTCTGTGCGATAACCCGTTCGCAAGTTATTCGAAGATCGTCGGTAGGTGGGTACGAGTATTTTTTGCAAGCCTTCGATTAGTTTGATAGGTACTAGGTAATTTCATTTGGAGTTGATGGGTTGCTATGGGCTGCATATTACGCGAACGGAGCTTTCCTTCGCAACGAGAGACGGGTGCATCGTTGATAGGTAATGGACGGAAATTTGATATTTCGTGCGAAGCACGTGCGGGCATCTAGTTTTATATAATATTTAAAAGATAAAGGTAAGGGTTATCGGTCCAGGCTCATGCTCTTCTTTAACAAACGCTGAAACTCTAGAGGCTCTAGAATCACAAGAAGGAAGGAAGCGTCGTCGGATCTCTTTCTATTCATTGTAAACCGATGCAACGTCTCAGACCTAGAAATTAGAATAAAAAAACTTTTGACATTTTGTTAGAATTAGAATTGTTAGAATTAGAATTGTTAGAATTAGAATAAAAAACTTTTGACATTCATAGTGTTGAAGAAAAAAAATGGTGGTTTCAGGACAGGCGATGGACTCATCACACCTACAAGTGCACGTATGAAGTGGTGGACTGACGCGTTGAATTGAATGCGCCGGCGGATCGTCGTCCTGTGAATAAATAATTCATTGTAAGCTGCGCCGTTTTGTATTGGCAGTCAATTGGAGTAGAGGTATTTAGGGATGCAGATGGTAAGGGACGAGATGATGTAGGATCACGAAGTGGTAGTTTGCTGAAGGTGCAGAGGTTTCATACGATGTGGAGGTTAGGGAGAGAAATAACTCCTCTGCTGATGTCGGTAGGTACTGAATTGTTTATTCTAATGAACCATTGTAGGTTTCGAGTTACTTAGCTCATCCACAGCCCAGAGCAACTTGAAGCAGTTGAACCTATACTCAGGTTTCTACCTACATCAGCAGAGGAATAATTTCCTCGATTACACAGCGTTTCAGATCAGGTTACAGTCAATATTATTCGCCTTCCTGGTAAATGGGCATATAACAGATAATTTGAGGCATAATAAGAGATAATTTGAGAAAATCTAAATTAGTGACTTGAAAACGTTTGCCTGCCGATGGGAGATGTTAGCCGTGACATGAGTAACATCTCTAACAGAGATGGTACCCATCCAACAGGGAGATCACTTTTTTTCCTAGTTTCTGGATTTAGTTTTTTCTACTTTAAAGCGAACAATTAGAGGTTTTTTTTCCCCTGTTTTATTATTATATACACCTACCTATAATCTTACAGCGCTGTGATATTTTCACCTGAAAATGTATTTTCCTGTTCCTTAACACAGATCCCTGTTCCTTGACAGATTGAAAATCTTTTTTTTCCCCCACGAAAAAATTTAATTTTTTGATGTGGTGCCTTTAAAAATGGTTGATTTGCAACAATCGCTCTTTTACTTGGAAAGCGACGATAATATCGTTGCAGGCTACATCCATTTCCACGTTTCCTACATTTTATACTTAACAAGGTGATATGCATTATAGTCTAGATTGACGTTAGGTTATTATATAAATGTTCAGTATTTTATTTATCTGTCACTCTTGTTATTTTCGTGAAATACACGCTACAAGTTCACTTTTTCTACGACCATCTTCTTTCCCCTTTATCGGATCCTGCGATGCCTATTGTGTCGAACCAAACGGCTAATTCCATCGAGGAAACTCACGTAGGAGGAACTAATCCGGAAAGGAAAAATAATATGGTTCCCCGGAGGATCCAAGGAAAGAGTTGGGGGGGGGGGGGGGGGGGGTCCGAACGTAATTGACTGAAGGAGATTACGTCAAAGCCACGTTATTGGCTGATCATATCGTCTTCGAAATTCGATAAGTCTCTCGGATTAAAGGGGGAAGTAAATAAACGGCGGGGGGAAGCTCGTGAGATTAACTCGAAGGCCCGCTGACTCGGTTTTAAATATCCAATTTCATCGTTACCAACGCAATTGATCTAGTTGGTATAAAGTTCATATCCTCGACTCGGCTTGCGCATACGTTTTCATTCTTTTTCGCTCCGGAGCAGCATCTCCTCCCAACTATGATTTACACCTGGCCATATTTCATTCAAACCTCACCCTCAAACGCCCACCTCGAACGGGCTCACATGGTCCGTGAATAAAGAAACATCTCCCCCCTTCTGTGAAAATAAATTCTTGGGGGATTTTCCCACCATAAGAATAAGACGGCGGCGGGAAGAAAACCCCCGCAAACCCCTCCCAACAACAGAGCTTACGTGGAAGAACTTTACTGTGTTGGGTCGGGGATGAAAAAAAGAGGCAAATCGGTCCATTTGTGGGTTGAGCAAAAGGCCGGCAGCATCATTTCTACTCAGCCTTTACCCATGAACGGTTTTTTTCTTTTCTCGGTGCATTGAGTTGTTTATTCTCAAACTTACGCCGTCCATTCTTGCGAAGTTCTCCTTACCGGTTAAGAAGGAGCGAGAATTTAATTATTTAAATTTAATTTATTTTATTTTTCGTTTTTTTAATTTTTAAATTCATTATTTTAGGAAGGGCTTATGTTCATTTGTCGAGTTTTGGGATAGGTATCAAGACAAAATTTTTCTTTTTCCGTGTCTTCTGAGTGGCGAATTTAATAATTAAATTTATAATTAAAATATTATATTATTTTAATATAATTAATAATTAAATTTAATAATTAAAATTAAACAATTATTGTTCTCGAATAAGATGAAGTTTTTCTGTTTACTGTCCACTGGAACGCAATTTCAATTTAAATCCGATTTGACTCAAACAAATTCAAAATGGAGGAATAAACTACTGTCCTCATTGGAACATCACAGCAATCGGTTCCTGAAGATGCGTACCTACAGAAGATGTGTATTATATTATAATAATATAAGTTATAAAATATCTACATTATATTATATAATGTAGATATTTTATAATGGTAACGATGTCATTTGAATGCTGCGTTATTTTGCTGACCTCAAAAACATCTAGGTACTAATGGCACTTTTGTTGTCTTAACAGAAATACAATGTAGGTACCTACCGCCGTCTCTTTTATAAAATTTCATCAGCTTTCACCAGAAAAAAGAGAATTAAGAACGGACTAACCATACCGGAGTTGTAGTTTCAATAATTGAATAATAATTATTCAATTATTGAATTATTCACCATTTTGTTTGCCATGCCTGCCCTTCCCTTATCAAAGCTCAAATCAAAATTTGAAAAGGAATAGCCGCGATGGGAAATTCAATCAGCTTTCATGAGAAAAAAGGAAATTTGAAATCGGGCCAATAGTTTCCGAGCTACAGCTGAAAACGTCTTGAAACGTGGTTTCCCGCTTACTGTTGCTTGTATTGATAACAACATAATATTATTATGTATATTATTAATATTATGTCCATATTATGACCGACAATATGGCGGCTCATTCGGCGAAAGTCGTACATGCGCACGGAACTTTTCTCATGGAAAAAGATCTAATAGACGGGGATCTAGATCACGGCTTTCGTTATAATGCAGTGAAACAAACCTGCACAAACAGCATTTTATTGTTTGCGGGCATTTCACCACCTCGTCTCATTCTTGCCAACACAATATTTCAACCCCCCCCCCCCCCATAATCCACACAAATTGCGAATAATGAAACAATCAACCGACCCAATCCCATTTTCAAACACACTTCCCTGGTTGTATTTACAGTCGGGGGTTGTAATGAGTTATCTGCCGAGGCGAACGTTCCCCCCACTGCTGCCAATATGAGCTCCGATTGTTTGTTCGAGTAACGAGTATGCCGCGACACTCCTCGTCAGAGCAAATAGGTGCAAATTATATGAGAGAACCGCGTTAACCGGATGATCCAGTTCAATTGTCGTAAGATTAAATGGTTCGTGTGTATCAAATAAGTAATTGAATTGAAATGAAGCGCAAATGGTTGAAACCATTCACCTCTAATAGTGCAACTATTATAAAACTGATACATTTAAAAAAAAAAGGGAATATAATAGGAAAATTGTGATTGGGTGAAATCTTCTCAGTATTGCCAACTTAAAACCATCCGCCTACCAGTGTCTTAAAAAATAGTCAATCAGGTCACCTGATTCAAGTGAAATCTTCACAGTGTTCCAACTCAACAGACACCATCAGCCTTACAGTGATGCGAAAAAAAGGAGTTGATTAGGTTAAATCTTCTCAGTGTTGCCAACACAACTGGTATTTCATTTAAAAAAGTTTTAGAGCGTTCTGGGGCAGACAGTGGTGGTGAATGACGCTAAATAGCAAAACATCTCCTCTATCATTTCGGGTTAAAAATTGCCATGTTTATGTTATGGTGAATCATTGTCACAACTACAATACAATCAGTCATGCTTGGTATGCTTGGAAAGATAGGCCATGGTTGGGGTTGGGTATTCTAACCTCCTTGGGGTGGATGGTTTCATGGGGGTAGGTAGTTGAGCTGGCAACACTGTAGACAAGTGATGCAAGAAAACACAGTAACTGGGGACTGTATAACATTGCAAGTCTTCAGGAAAAGTGAGCAGCCAACCAGATGGCATTACTGCACAACCAAGTTTTTGCCCTGTGGGGCCAGACTCAGGGACACAACCATCCCCGTGCTTGTGTATGCAGATGACATTGTGATCATGGCTGAATCATCACACAAGCTTTGAAGGAACATCTATGCACTGCAGGGATACACGGCGCGATTGGGACTGACAGTCAATTTGTCCAAATCCAAGGTGATGGAGATAGACTGGGTGCTGACGGCGCATTAAATTTTGTGTATGACAGGAACCCTATCGAGATTGACACGCACTATAAGTCAGTCTCACGTCAGGTCTGTCATTCAGCTGGCACTTCACTGAGCGTTCGGCGCTTGCAAAGTTGAGCATCAACTGCGTATACAGTTCACTCATCTCTTCGCCCTCTGTTCCGCCTGGTGCAAAGTACGGAATCTTTACGTCAGTAACGAGAGCCATTGTGTGCTATGGGGTCCAGGTAACTGGACTCATTAGGTCGGATGCCCAGGAGCAGGTGTGGAGGTATTTCATAGAGCGAGGTTACGGCCTCCCAAGGAGCACGCCCAACTACTTCATTTACTTGGAGTCCATCGTGAACCCAGTCTTCTTGTACACTCTAGACTTGGCTTGGAGGTACGTGGTTAGGGTTTTGCGGATGCCGGCGAGCAGGTTCTCCTGCATAGTTGCTTGGAGGACGGTGGAGGCAGAGGGGTCCTGGTTTGTGGAGCTCAAACGCTTCGCACGGCATCACTGGTGCCATTTTCACGATGACTTGAGAGGCTTGATGTTTGGCTGGAGCAATTAGAGGCGCTGGTGGATGGGGTACGCCGGGACTGGCTGGAGGGAATGCAGGCATCTGCTTTCGAATCCAGGAATCCTCTCTACCTGGCCTTGGATTTTGTCGTGAAACCAGCAGGAATGCTTGAGCAGGGGGAACTGTCACAACCTATGTGGGTGCGGCTGGGTTCTGAAGTTCAGAGGCGTCTTGCTTCCCTTGAATGATGGAACTTACGTTTGATCCGAGAGCCCCCTGTGGATTTGTTCTCTCTGTAACACTAAGAGAACATGTCTTGGGCCAGGGTCCAGTTCTGACCGAGCTCAGGGTACGCTACCTCGGCCGCAGTGTATTGCAGAAGGTCGGAATGGTGGAGCTCGTAAATAATGAGGACCGCTGGGCTGGTAGCGCGCTGTCTCAAACATGCGATTAACCTAATATAATAATATTATTATTATACTATAAAATATATTATATTATATTCGTATGATTATATTATAATAGTTATAAAACACGAGGATTATAAGAATTAGAACATTTGCATTAATGTCTACAATTGAAAAAATGTAAAATAAAATCACAGAACCTCTTTTGATGTTTCTGTCTCACGGCTGGGCCTTCCTAGCAGACGGGCCACAGGTCCATGCCGTGTTCATGTTAGTTTAATTAAGAAATTAAACCACCTATCGGGCAACACGTTCAAGCCCCGTTTCGTGTTTTTTAAACATGGTTAATAAATTGATTATTATTATTATTCGTGTGTTGCCTCTTTCTCAATAAACATGGTTTCTTCTTCTTCAGGTCACCTAAGCTTTACACTTCTTCAAAAATCACCTACATACTTATTATTATAAGGGTCCCGAGCGGTCTACTAGGTTGAACTGAGATGTAATTTTGGACGTAGAAACCATACAATATATCCCTTATCAGATAAGGGATAGATTCTGTCATAACACAGGTATAGTTTTTTCAATCAAGTTTTTATAAGTTGTTTAAAATAATTTTTTGTGGAACGAATCGTATAGGTCCTCCGTATGTCATACTATATCGACGGACAAATTTAGAGCCGAACCAAATAAGGCAACTAACAAAATGTGACGATAGCAAGATGGAAGCTCATCACCATGAAAGCATCGCATCTTCGCATTTGAGACAGTCAAAGATTGAAAGTGGACGTCCAGCCGGGTGGTGCCCCCTAGTGAGATACACCGGCACTGATAGTAGGCAGCATTAGCCTAATAAGATGGGAGAAAAAGACCCACTGGAACGGGTAAAGTTCAAGACTGGGAAAAGTGAGAAAAGTTGGTTCTAGTCGGATTGACCGGTTTTTCCAGGCGTGAAGAGTACGAAGGGGTCTCCGAAGGTCACAAATCATGCGGGGTGCAATACCGTCTACACTGTAATAACAGTCCTGCCAACCTGGATTGTTCATCCCACCAAGGAAAATAACCTCGCGATAAATCCCTTCCTGGGTTAACCATATAATAGTTGACACGAGATAAATAATATTAATCCTCAGACCACCTGGCGAGAGCTTTTTTTCTGAAAGGGGGGGGTTCTTCGAGAGTAAATGTAGGCCTGTGGAACAAAGGAAAAAACCCCGAAAGGTGATATATTTTACAAGTGACGTGCAAGTTCACATAAGTTCTCGTTAGAGGGGCTTCTAGGTAAAGCGGTATATATTGGAAGGGCGGGGCCTTTAAGGGAAGATTGTAGGTGATTTGGGCCGAGCTAAAGAGACTTTGCGATGTGGCGGGGAGGATGAGGAAGGAGCTGGATGTATTGTGGTGTACAGCCCTCGTGGGACCCCAAGTTGTTATTTATTTCGAACCTTTTTTTTTCTTCTATCTTATAGGAAAGGAAAAACCCCCGGCTCGATATTACTGGCAAAGCGCAGAATTGCCCGAACGCCTGATTCGGTCAAAACTTCGGGCATGGTGAGAGCCCAGGGCCCCACCGGTATGAGGCTCGAGCGCTCCAAGCAGAAAATTTCTTTCTCACTTAGCCAGTTGTGAATAAATCTGAGGAGACAACTCATCTTATTTATTTATTTTTGTTTGTTTGAGGAATATTTTTTCATCTAATTATTATTATCATTAATTTTATTTAGATAGGTAGGTAATAAATTTTCAGAAAATGAATTGTCTTACGTCTGAGCGTCAATTTCTTATTCCTTAAAAAACCTCTTTTCAATATTGAGCAACAATAGAACTTCTCAAAGCTTTCATTTATAAATGGTATACCGAGGTGAAAAGTACTTAGGGTTTTCCAAATACACACGAGTATTATTCCTACAACCAAAACTACTGTTCAACTGGTTTGATTTTATGATACCTATTGATTTTAAGTTACCACATTCACACGAACAACTTTTGGGCCAAAATAAGTCGTCAGGAGGGGGATACGGGGTGCTCGCTGATTGACTCGATGTGAGCCTTCCAGATTGTTGTTTTACAGGAGCCATTTTTTCGAATAACCCCACATCACCCGAATAAGTCAATAATTTAACAATGAGTAATAATTATCATCATTGTTAAACCCCTGAGTGCTGACACCTACTCACAACAAACGACGAAAAAGAAAAACGCGAACGTTATACACATCCCGAACTCCTATACATCTGTAGGTACAGTTGGAAGACCCCACGCAGTTACTCACACATCCCCTGCCGTCCATTTTCTCCCGACCAAACACGCGATGTTGGTCAGTTTGTAAGGATTCGTCCATCTCTCCTTTTCCTCTCCCAACAAACCTAATGGAAACACGTCAGAGGAACACAATCCCCTGATCTATGAGCGTTCCTTTTCATCCCTTTTCCTTCGCTAATGGAAACTCATACGTACTCGCAGGTTGAGCGTTTTTTTTTTCCTTGGAAAGCCAGATCTGCATAATGACAGTGTTGCTCCCCACAGTGGTTCCTCCCTAAAAAGACAACAGTGAAAACCCGACGGATTTCAATTTTCTCCCAGCTATGATTGCACACCTTCCTCGATTCAGAACGAAAATTTCCCCGCCGAAAATGATTGGGTGTTAAAGTGACGGGAGGGGTGCGGCGGTGGGGGTGACGGCTCCTTGGCACGCACACCCCTCGTTACCTCACCACATTATTCAACAATCTGGTTCCACCTAATAAACCCGACCATCAAAAAATGATGTCCTCCTCATGAACCCCCACCGCTGAGGCTAATCGTAATACGAATCAAACGAAATCCGAGATGTATCGACGACGGGAGCTCAATTGGCCAATTTTCTACTTGGTCATTGATAACGTGATGGATATCGATTTGACCAGCCGACCACTTGACGGATGGATATCGTCGAATCAATTATGCAGAACTTCACAGCTGAAAGAACCAACCAGAGCACATCAAACACCAACTATTGATTTTGAATTGCAAAACTCAAAAACATTATTCTTTGGTGCAAATCGTGCAAAAATTAAATTCTGAGTTACCCGATCAACCCAAGTTAGCTATAAAAATCATTAAAACTAGATGGTAAACAAAGTATTTTGTCAAAATTTCAGATTTAAAAAAATGAACGACGTTGACAAACTTGGCGATGAAAGTTGACTTGTACGAAACCTAATAACAGAATACCTATGTGACTATACATAGAGACATGTAAGAGGCCAAAACAAGTGATTTAAGGCACTAAAAAATATATTTATGTAGTCGAGTTATAAGTAACTTATAACTGTTATAAAGTTGGAAACACTCCAGAGCGGCTGCTTGCCATCCTAGTCGAGACTTATAACTCGACTAGGATGACAAGCAGCCGCTCTGGAGTTTCTAAACGTTCATCAATTTTGGTTTATTATTCTTGGAATAATACACCAATGTAATCGCGACGGGGTCGAAGACTCGGATCGGCCTCAAAATTTTACATTATCCATTTCAAAAGGTCTAGATTCCAAAACCGAAATGTCCGTCCGCTGTCCGGGCCGTTTTTGGCAATAGGAATTTTTTTTTTTTAAATCTGAAATTTTGATAAAATATGTACATGGTTTACCATCTAGTTGTGCCCGTAAGGTTTTCAGCCCGATCGCCCAAACCTGTGGGACGCTATGGGGCTAAGGGTTTTTTTAAAAAGGTTTTCGGATATGGGGTCGAGTTTGGTGTCGTTTTCGAAGTATTTTTGGACATAGAATCCATTTTTGGGGGTCCCGGAACGATGCGATTTCACTGTGGCGATTTATAGGGCTTTCATGGGTCTAAAAATGGGATTTTTGAAGGATCCCAGGAGGTTAAATATTTTACAGGTTAAAAAAAATTTTGAAAAAAAAAAAAATTTTGAAATTTTTTATTGAAACAGAATTGAATTTTTGCACAAGTAACTTATATCACAGAATACCCTTGTGTAAACTTTGCAGCGTTTATAAATTTACGCTTGTCCCAAAGTGACATTATTCGTGCTCCCTGAACGCTCCATGGAATGAGTTTTTACGTGGGAGTAACCATTTTCGAGCTGAGGACATATATTTATCTTGATTTTTCGAAAAGTTGCGATTTTTTGTGTGCAAAATTTGCAAAGTTGCAACGAATTTTTCGAAATTTTGCAAACGGTTTTCCATGGAAAAGATATATCTTCGAAGGCCCGTCGCGCCCTTACGGCTGACTCATTTTCGGCTTTAGGTAGCTCATTCGACGCAAAATTTTGTGCTCTTTAATTTACTATACATAGTACATTGTACATTTACAATGTTTTCACGTATAACGCACCCTTCCAAAGGTCCCGAAATGTGTTTTTTTTTTTTTCATTTTTGACGGTGTTCGGACCACCAGTTTGTTAGGAAGCTTCGGATTCGTATCCAGCATCCCCCGAAAAACATAAAAACCGTTGAGAAAAAGGCTTCACAAAACGTTGCCTCGAAAACCCCTTTTGAGGCAACTGGTGACTTGACTATTCAGCTAAAAATAAAAATAAATAATGATTATAATTTATTACATTCCATGAAAAATATAAATTTCGTTGTTAGGCCTTTTCGTCCATGACAGGTAGTTTATACATTAACATGTTAATCAATGTGAATTAGATTATCACTGACTGGTCAGAGTTACATAATATAATGTGTAATATTAATATGTACCACAACTTCAACTTCCCAGCCGGCAGCAATTGGCCAGGTTTCATGTTCTTTGTGAGATAGATGGAGTCTACTAGTAACATGACCTAAAAAAATGGAGTTCCACAACGTCCCGGGCTCTCAGGAGCGAACAATATTTTTTCTGTTCTTCGTAATATTGTGATTACAATAGGGAAGGTCGAGAGGTTTTGTGACTGTATACTTGGGAGGAAGAAAAGGGAGGGGAAAAATAAATACTCGAGTGGGCTGTGATAACATTGGAGTGGACACAAGTTGAGAACCAAGTCGAGTGGGCTTGTTAGGCAGTGCATCGACAACCGGCGGACGGACGGACATTTTTTTTTTACGGGAATTATTATTTACATTCGCCCTAAAGGGGGCACCAGCATCGAAAACAATAAGGGGATTGTTTAAGACTGTTGGGGCTCAAATTGTGATTGAGGAGGGAAATTTGAATAGAGGGGAGAGTGTAAATAATTTAGGGGGAGCGCCTTTGGAACTCACCCCACACCTTGCTATTCTCACAACATAAGATGATTTCAAGTTTTCATTGTGGGGAAAGGGAGATTTATCGCTCGAGAAGGCTCTTGCCTTTTGTCCTTTCGGTTTATTGAAGAGAGTTGGATATTTGGCAGACTTGAGCAGGCCCGGCGAGGGTGGCCCCTGGGCAGTTGTCCCGGGGCCAATCGGGTCATGGATTCGTAGGGAAGGTACCTATGTGCCAAAACTGATCCAATCCAAGTTTGGAAGTCCAAGAAACTACCAAAATGGGCCTTGTGACTCTATGAGGAAGAAACATTGAGGATACGAAAATCGAGTTACAAGATAGAGGTACATAACTTGATTTTCTTATTCTCAATGTTTCTTCCTCATAGTCACAAGGCCCATTTCGGTATTTTCTAGGATTTAAAACGACAAAAAAATCAGTTTTGGCGCATAGGCCTACCTTCCCTACGAATCCAAGACCCCAATTCTTTGGTAGACCACTGTAGAGGATGCCTGCCGGAAAAAGTGATACTTGAGAACCATGGAAAATCACCTATTAGAAGTAGTGCTCACTCACATGCGTAAGTATTATTCACGCTCAAAGCAAGGAATTCGTGTCGTGGGACAGGTGAGGGACTAACATTTGGACAATTTGAATTCAAATTTCATCATGAACGTGAGTGAATATTTCGACTGGAAGTGACTGGGATCCAAAGTGAACACATATTTCGTTCAATGGAAAAAGAACTCACCCAGAGAGAATCACCCAGTAGGTATTAATACTTCAGTGTCAACAGATCCAATAAACGTTTTCCCTCGGCTCTCTTGGAAGAAAATCAAAATCAAAAGACATTGTCTTTCGTAATGTCTTCACTGCCTGTCCCTCAGTTTTGGATCTGAGCTATAAGCTAGCACGGCCTAGTCGGCACTCACCTTGGCGTACAAAAATTCGTCGTCCTTATTCTCGTGTTCCTAATGAACTATCAGCCCGATCAATATGAATATTGTATCCAACCTACTAAATACCTTGAAAAAGGTTGCCATGGAAGGAAATTTGAAAAATAATATTATTTAATAATAGGTACCTTGGGTGGATGGGACGAATTTCGATCAGCACTTCAAGAACGGGACCACATTTTTCAAGCCTCTATCTTCTGCTCCTATCACAGGCACGACTTTTCGACAAATCAGCTCCAACACAATAAATGGGAATAGGTCTACTTAATAGATCTTTCGAGAAAAAAAAGCACGTCGAAATTTTCACTCGAAAAAACCAACTTTTCAGAGCGGCCATTTTTCTACACTAGTAGGTAGATTTCTAGACTGTAGATTTCTTCTACACCAGTTAGTACTCCAGTAATGCCACACAACTTGCCTCGGAATTCCCTACCGACTGTTTTTTAAAAACCCTACTTTTTCCTACAAAATCCCTACCATGTTCGAAATTACCCTGTGCTTTAATTTCGTTTGTATTAAAATTTACAATAAACAATCGAATATTTAATATTGATCAGATTGATAAATATTGAATCAATTTTTGCTTTCTTACGTCTAAAATGCGACAATAACAAGCCATCAATTGAATTGAATAGATGAGCGCAACCTTTTTGTTATTAATATTTAATGAGCGAGAGAAACTAAGAAACAGTAGGTATCTAGCGACCAAACTATGCCACACAACACATCAAAAGTATCCACGTGATGCTCATTACGTAAACAACTGCACCCTAACGACCGATGCGTAATAAAACCTTATGCCGATCAGAGGTAACGAACGGCTCAGGCTGCAAAAATCGTTTTGGAGTCGTTGGAATCAGCCTGAAAAGCTCATTCCATAGACCCTTGTACCAACGAAATCGGACAAAAACTTTCGTCCCCCTTTTGAGGCCTCCTTAGTTACACATCAGAGATAAACAACTTTCGTCGTGAAGGACCTCCCGAAAACCGATGAAGGGGATGAGGGAGGGAAAATCAAGGTAGCCTATAACCACCCCCGGAACTCGCTGATGACAATGAGACCACCCTCATGAAAATCTGTTGAGCCGCTCGGACGTGATGCTCTGTACACAAACAAAAAAAAAAACATACATGTCGAAGAGGTGAGCGCACCTTTCCATTTTTTGGAAAAAGGTTGCGCTAAAAACATACATGTCGAAGAGGTGAGCGCACCTTTCCATTTTTTGGAAAAAGGTTGCGCTAATAATAATATAATTATTTAGACATTTTTTAGACGTTGAAGAAAGCAAAAATGATCACTTCAGCAGCTGGTGCGGTATGAGGATCTGTGTTAGTAATCATAAGCGGCTTATGATAAGCCCTAATAACCAACTTCTTCCACGTCGCTGAAGATGGCCCGAATCACCTTTTTGCGCCTGCTGATTCAATCACCATAAAATTTATATGGGACCTCAAGAGGCCGAACCTGCACAATCCCTGAAAATTTGACCCAAATCAGATCACAATTAAGTAAGGAATTTATCGCGGTTACAAGAAAGTGTGGACAGACAGTCACGGAAGGAAATTTGCTCTGGAGGCTCTGAAACAAAAAATGCAAGTGGACATTTTAATTTTGGAGGACAAGCATTTTTTTCCGATCTCGAAAGTGAAAACAATGCTTCCGCAAAAAACTTTTCGAACAATGTAGGTACCTATATAATTTATTTTCAAGCATTTGTTATTGGCACAAAATTAATTTTTGAACTATAACCTTTAACAAATAATAATAATACCTAATAATAATAATAATAATAATAATAATAATAATAATAATAATAATAATAATAATAATTGAAAGAAATTGAAATTGAAAAATAATAAACCCTTATGTAAAATTTTGCAGCGTTTTTCACCTCAGACGCCTTCACAGGACTTCAATAGATGCTAGAAAGCTGTTATAACTATAACTGTATAAATACCAGTATAAGGTGTAGCGTTGAAAAAGTGCCCCAATCGATTTTTTGCATTTCCTGAAAAGTTAACCAAATTCGGATTGGATGCGCTTTGAGTCTATAGGTAGGTACCACTCAAATTTTCTTTCAATGGCACCTATCATCATCTCTATTCAAGATGATCAAAATTTGGGGAAGGGAGGAGTTATTAAATTAAATTCACACTGAAATTGAATTCTAATTAGGTATGAATTTATTTAAGTTATTACAAGAAATCAGAAGGGGAAGGCCGAAAAATTTATTGGGCCTCAGGTGGGACTCGAACCCACAACCTTCGCACCTTCGCTTAAATAAATTCATAATTAGAATTCAATTTCAGTGTGAATTTAATTTAATAACTCCTCCCTTCCCCAAATAAAACACTGTATGAGGGAAGCAGTTCAAAATTCCCTCAAGTCATTACCTAATGATCAAAATTTCAAAATGAGATTTGGCATAAAACACAGTGCTGTCTCTCTTCAGTTTCACTTTCTTCTGTGCCTTCCCCCCCCCCTTTCTGTGCTATGCTTGCTTGGTACTTTTCCCTGCTCTGGCCGCCGTTTATTATTTGGTTCTTTTATGATGTCTTGAACTTACGGCACCATCCTAACACTAAACGGAATGTTTCCATTATTTTATTTTTTCCTGCGCCTTGTAAAATAGTTCGCCGTTCCGAGTTCTCCCCGTCCCGTCCAGCCGTTTGCCCTCCCGTGGAACCCTTTTCTTTTCAGCCGTTTTGCCCGGGAACGTCATAATATATACAGCCATGTCCCCTCTCCTCCCGCCCGCTTTTCTGCTTGTTTTATTATGGTGCTGGCACCCCGGAGTGCGATTAAGGCCGAAACTGCCGTCTTCCCCTCCAGGAGTGCGACACCTAGACAGTTTGCACAACGAGGTTGCTTGTTCACATTTAACATCTCCGGAGCCTTACGATACGAGCGCATCCCTTCTTTATGTGAATGTGCTCGAGCATTGCGTGTACGTTTTACTAAATCATCAGCTTTTCATGGACAGGGGCAGCTCCCCATTTCAGTTGAAAATTGAGTCAATACCTGACGAATAAAATACGCGAGTCGCGAGGTACTGCCTAAGAATAGGCCTCCAGGCCCTGCTTATGGCCTTTTGCAATGGCGAGAGTGGGGAATACCAGCTTCCACGAATCAAACTCTCAAGATGCTCTGGACACGACAGAGTCGTTTGGAATCGATTCCGGCAGTTCTGATTTGCTTAGAACTTCCGGAGCACATTTCGACTGATGTCTACATCGACCTTTCATTTCCTTCTCCATGGATTGCTATCTCCTATAAGCCACCTGCAGATCAGTTAAAGTTGTGGAATTCCGAACCATGGTAAAAGTGGAGTGGAGAGTTTGATTCCTGTTAGCGATTCGATTCCAAACGGTCAGAACATGCTCGATGAACTCACCCATTAACCAATGAGGGCAGTTCAAGCCATTCGGAATTGGATCAGATTTCCGCCGCTTTCGGAACGGAATCAGAGAAGATAATGAACAAGCCAGAGAAGATAATGAAATGCATGCCTACCTAGTACGGCTCGAGAACGGATGGCCACAGAGCCCCGTATACGGCGTAGTTAAAAAAAAAAAAAAAAAAAAAAAAAAAAAAAAAACGTGCAAGCAGCCGAAGTTATGAAATTCCCAACCGCTCTGAAAGTGATTTAAATAAATAATTTATTCCCAGAAGCGTTTAAATAAATTATTTATATAAATAATTTATACCCAGAAGCGTTAGTATTCCGATTCGAATCCTAACGGCACACAGTGGGACGGATGACGGTAAATGGTGGAGGATATTATTCAAGGTGACGGACTGATGGGTAGAGATGTGTTTAGCAAAATGCAAAATGCAAAAATGCGTTTAGCTGTTCATTATCATTTTTTTAGAGGAATCAAACGCCCCTCTTAATTTTCGAAATTTCTCAAATTTCCAGAACACTAGCTGCTTTGCGATCAAAGAAGGAAATGATGTGTGCTTGCCTGACATTTCAGCATCGAGATGGCAGTTGGAATCCGTTCTGGAAGTTCTGAAGAAACAGCACAAGTGCCAGTATCGGTTCCGAACGACTCTGAAGGAGTTTTGCGTTTACACAGCATCAGGGTATGAGGGCTTTATTCCCGCAAGCTAGGTAGGTAGGAGGTACTCTCGGCCCTTGCGAAACTCAACCCCTTGGGCAGAAAAAAAATCATTCCAGTCAGATTGGTTGGGCTCGATCCCATATTTTGCATTCCTGGCGGAGCTCATTATCGATTGATCTTCTCTAAGTTTCCACAGGCCTTCTTCTTCTCCTTCTGCCTTGTGTGGATTCCATCGGGGAGCAGTCTTCTCTGTCCATCGAGATGTCTGCTCTAGCGCGGTCGGGCTTCCACTGAGTATGACCAATCCACATCAATTTTCTTTTCTGTATTTCCTACTCCATCTAAGTTGCTCGGTCGTCCTCCACAGATCTACATTAGACAGGCCCAACGAGAGGGGCTGGGGAGGGGGGGCAAAGGGGACATTTTGCCCCTGGGGCCGGACTTTTACATGGTGCCTCAGCGGGCCCTAGAAAAATAAGAAAAAAACCAAATGAAAAACCAAAAGAAAAAAATGACGAGTTGCCTCTTGGCAGGCAACGTAGGTAGTCTTCCTTGTGATTGGACCTTGTAAAACTCAAGCAATGTGAATCACATCAGAAAAAAGGTCAGGATTGTAGTGTATGAAGTGGCAACACTGTCTCGAATATAGAATCTATATTATAGATATGGCAACACTGGAAACCCGAAGCCTTGATTATCTTTTTGAATAATATGAAAAAATTGTTAATAATATTAACTATTGAAAAGTTGCTATTAAAAAGTTAATATTATTAAAATACTATTAAAAAGTTAATATTATCAACTATTCAATTACACGTGTATGTATTAACTCGTTCGTTATTAATATCCTACTTACATTGGCGACGAGGAAAATGTAGGTGAGTGAGTGTCTTGTGTTGAGGCATGGAACAAGGAATTTTCCTTGTTCCATGGTGTTGGTATGACTCAAGGAGTTTAGAAGAAGAGTTCTTCTTCTAACCTCCTTGGTATGACTATAATAGTCTATAATAATTATAGTCATACCTACCATGACGTCGATTGAAACCAAAGAGGTTAGAAGAAGTTCTTCTTCTAACCTCCTTGATTGAAACCAACAAGCCTCCGCCGTTCGATCTCGAGCCGACGTAGGTCGGTCAACGCTCGGTTCGGACCGCTGCGCCGTCTTTTGTGACCAGCCTCACAAGGTAAGTACCTGATCTAAAGATTCCTTTGCTTTCCTCATTACGAGTGGCACATGGCATCACAGTTCTCCCGCTATTCCTTTCCTTTTGGAGATTCATAATTAGCCTTACTCGATTAGCAATACAGCTCATCACACTTAGCTTATACAAGAGTCACCAAATCTCTGAGAGAGGAGGCGCACAGGTCATCAGCGAAGTGAAGATCACGAGTGTTGATCTGGCTGCTCAAGCGTCCTGCACCAGATACCACGCTATAGGTACATTTGAGTCATTCCCTCATAGGTAAACCAGAGCATGAGCCAGCAGCAGAAATGCTCAACAGTAGGTACCTAGGTACAACTCCTTGAACTATCAAGTTAGGACGATGGTGAGATTTGACAGGCAGTGGGTTACTGTCTAAGCTTAGAAGTAGGGTTATTACATCGAGAGCAAAACATCGATATGTACATCGATGTCAACATCGGACGTTCAACATCGATGTGAGAAAAACATCGGCCCAAAAACATCGATATAACATCGATGTTCAATAAATTTAATCGTGAATTTTTTTTCGATCTCCTAAGTATAATTATTTAAATAGCCAGAATTATTTTTATAGTTTCGATTCGTATTGCTTACCATGAAGTCCTAAGGGTAAAAAAATTGATCTTAGACGCACCAGCTCGCTAACGAGATTTTTTTCATTATTAAATTAAGAAATTGTTTGCCTCGAAAAATCTGCCCTTGATTTTCCCTCTATCAAGGGTAGATCCAGCTAGATCGTTCTCGCCTCAGGCTTTCGAAATACCATCAGGGTGCACTCCTATTACAATCGATTCAGCTCCTCAAGCTTCCTTAAAAAAAAAGTCACCTTTTGATCTGATTTGAAGACAGAAAACCCTACCACGAACTAAAACATCGATGTTGGGTCCGAAACATCGATGTCCAATAATATCGACTAGCTACATTGATGATAAAAACATCGAACATCGGAGCCAAAACATCGATGTTTCGATAACATCGAACATCGATGTTCAACCCTACTTAGAAGAGCGAATAGAAATCGATGGAATGTGAAGGAATTCGGCAGCATCACAAGATCAACATCCAAAAGGCCCTAACGCCAAATGGTTCCGAACACGCAGAACTGCAACCACACTGTAAAATCAGAAGTAGGATTTGTTTTTGAGCGAACAACAATTGTTAGTGCTTTAGTTACTAAAGGTTTTACCCTATAATATCATATAAACAACCCACAAATTTCGTTACTTTTAGCTCTGTTGCTTCATGGCGCATTGGGTTTCTCTGCAACGTTTTTCGACCCGAGGGAACAAAACTGATGTCCCACGATTGAATAGAGGGGCGGAACAGTAGGACCTTATTTGTCAAGTCTAAGCAAATAAAATGTCATTCCTCTTGTCTTACAGACACTACAGGGGCCCCTCCCGGGATTGCTCATTCCTTTTTAGCCGCCATCAATCTCGCTCTAGATAAATCCTTTTAGGATTGGCCTCCACCTCTTTTTGCCCCGATTCTCCTAAACCCGGTTGTGTCCGCCCCTCCGCAAAAAGTGTTTACACCCTTTTTCCTTTTCCCCCTTCCAGCGTTTCTAATTGTTTTACGCGGTTGGTTGTTTCTTTTGGGATTGTCTGTGATGTATCACCGGGTTTTCACCCTGAGCTTGGTAGCTTTTTCCTTGGCGAAAGACTTGGGACATTCAACGCGGGATTTGTTGGTGATGCATCACGAATTCGTCGAGTTCCAGTTTTGAATTGAGGAAGAGCTCAAAGGAACGAAATGAATTCGCAATGTTGGGTTGGCTGGGAACTGGTGCCACCTATGAACCAGCGCTGGACGGGTATAAAAAAAAAATTCCATTAGACGTTGTTATACATTTATGAGTTCGACTTTCCAAACAGGCCGCCAAGCGTTAAGCAACTTCGTGAACCAGAATCCGCATCTGCGGGCAAACTACGAGACGCCACCGAAGGGGCCTCGAAAAGCTTTCCTCTGTACCACGAGGAATTCTTGATAAGTGGTCGAAAGCCAATACAACCTCTCCCCTCCCTTTCGCCACAAGAGGGAAAACCGTGCAGTAAATTTAAGATCAAGGGAAGCCCTGGACATCGTCCGAAGGGGATTTTACAGTCCGGGGGTTCTCTGAAATATGCATTTGTCGGGGGTGGATGCCTAATGCTGGGAGGAACATCAGGTAGGGGCGATGATTGGCTCCGATACACCCCGCGAACCGCATCAAATATGCACAACCTCATTTCCTTCCAGTTGAACCTCAGTACGTTTTCTCGATCCCCAAGATAATATTGGATGCTTTGGGATCTACGAGAATATGGGATTGTAAACGGCGGAAACCAATGGGCGATATGATTAGCTTGGTAGCATACTCAGGCAGCATCGTGTAGTCTTCTGGGAGGCAAGATTGGCGCACTCATGGGTGACACGATTTTACAGGTCTCATGGTGCAGGTTCTCGCTGGGGTTCTACCTGTTGGGCTAAAAAAAAATAGCACGCTTCTTTGCAGCCAGTAGGCCTTCTGAGACCAGTTACGTTCAGGATTGGGCTGGTGGCTTCATGTGCTTCAGAGCTGCCTGGCTTTTGCAAGGGACAGGGCCCCAGGGTGAAGGAGTAGTGGAGCCTATCGAGATGTAGAACGTTTGCTACCTGCAGCAACAAGGGCACATTATGCAGCAATTGGCCCAGCTGTGGACGGCAACCGGTCGAGCAACAGCTTGGCTTGTTGATGGACCCACAGTCATGATTAGACCACCACTTGGATTTCGACCACCAGTGGGCAACCGGGTCATTGATACCATCTCGGGCAGGTTACTTTGATTAGTTAACATAGTGTTTTCACCAGTGGTGCAGTCTTCCCTCACAACCGTTGAATAAGCCGCCCCACGCTGTTGCCCACTTGCTTTTCTCCCCGGGAAAATTATTGGCCGAAGAGAACTTCCACTGACCGAATTCATCACCCGGAAGGGGAAAACGTCTTCCCAGGTGGGTTGTGGATCCCCATCCAGAGTGTGTACTTTCCCACAGATAAATCGTTCAAGAAGAGAAAAAGGTTGGGAGGGTCATGCGAGAAAGGGGGCATGTGAGGAGCAAGGACTTTGTACAGATGGATGCCGGCAACGCAACCACATCGTGAATGATCGAAAGTATGTCGTGGAAATGCAATTTTCGATGAACGTTTGTCGTGGGGTTAGCAGCCATGGCAACCATTTTTCGGTTCAACCCTAGCTGGTCCACTGATAATATCAATATATATTATGGTGTGGCAGGCACACTGGCGCTGCCCCCTCCCTGCATGACGGTATAAGCGGATCGCAACACACACTTTTCGGTAATTAGCACACAATAAAAGTTCAATATCTAGTTTTTGTCATAATGAATTGTATAGGTAACTTGTGTCTGGGCAAATAGTCAATATCGATCTTCTGCTACCTACATCAGAAGTTGTATACCTATCTAAAAAATTCCACATTCGAAACGTAAATAGATAGGAAATCCATTCCCGCACACTATACAACGTCCTTGCGGGCCCCGAGGGGCCAAAGGGCAAGACCTCCACCCCTTAATGGATCTTGTAAATCCTCCGTTGGCACAACTCATTCCAGGACCTTAAGTGTTTTTCTCACCTAAATATCCAGGTTGTTGTTAATCGTTTCCCACCTGCGGAAAGAAAGAGGCCTTTTCGGTATATTTTCCTTTCAGCAGACACCCAATGAGCCTTCACGGTCTGTTTGACAAACGAAAACAGGCGGTCTGGGCCGTTTTAAAAATGGATGCCTTCGGAGATTCAGTTGATTAGTTCGAAGCGTCTAGGCCTTTGTTACCGGGATAGGCTTGTTTGCAGACAGCAAACTGTCCATAGAATGATTAGCAGCGCATGGTTTCTTAAAGTTGCATGTATTCTGATCACTCTATGAAACCCAATTGAATAGAACACCTGATCAGACCAAATGGCTGCTCCTTAAAACACATCGGCAAAGGTAATTCTACATTTTTCGACGATATGGTGGATATGCCCACCATCGTTGTCGCTTGGAAATGTCGCCCTGGCCCTGTTGTAGCTCCCATGGTCTTCCAGAGGCCCAAAGGCACATCATTATTTTCAATACCCCCTATCACCTATGACCTATCATTGAGTAAAGAGAGTCTGCTGTTCAACTATACGGTCCCCAATGTTCATCGACCTGCTGCCAAACAAGCCTGGCACTGTCCTTAGTATTAGGTGTCTGTTCCTGTCTTTGGTACTGGGTGGTTGGATTCTTTGTACCTAGTGGTGTATGTCCTTGGTGGTGGCGTCGATTTCCTTAGTAGTAGGTGTCTGGTCCTGTCCTTAGTACCTACTTGGTATCTAGGTCCTTGGCACTTGTTGCGGTTGTCTACGTCCAAAATGCTTGTTATTAGTAGTCTGGTGCTAGCAGTCTGAATCCTTCGTTCTAATATCTTCGTAAGTATGTTCTCCAAAGTGTTCAGTACCTAGGTCCCCACTACCTTGTGTCTAGGTTAAGGTCCTATCCTTACCAGATTTCCTGGATTCAGGTACTAGCTGTCTGGATCCTTAACACTGGTGCTTATGACCTGGGTATCAAAATTCGATCAATTTCAAAGTGTTGTACCGGGCGTCAAGGCAGTCAAAACCAACTCCTAGGGTCCGTGAGCTGTATCCTTGCAGACTTTGCAGGCTGAAGAAAACTCTCCGTCATTACTGTACCATGCAGTTGGGTGATTGGAGTGCATTAAGGCATTGCCAGAGTCTTCATCCTCGTCATTCAATGGCATCCATTCTTCAAGGGAAAAATCCTATTGCTACGGGTCAAAACATCCGGTGCCAGCGACTTAAATTAGGCATTCTTGCAAAAATCGTCTTGAAAGACACAAAAGCGTCTTTGAGACAAAAACACCAACTGTGCACTGATTGCTTCTTCAAGACGATCAGATCAAACAGGTCAGTCTTCAGATACCTGGCGACCAGATACGACGGTATCCCATTTGACCCCACTATCCCGTCTTACCCTCCTTTCCCCTTCTCTGATTTGACCAAAATTGTGTCTTGAACAATTATTATCGCTTCCACTTCACAACCCAGATTACAGACAACTATCGAGACCCTTGAAACCACCTGCCGCTGCCGTTCTCACAACATGCATCTTCTTAAAATGATCCTAACATTAACAATTCTAGGTTGGATTAAGCTTTTCGTGTACATTCTTACACCAATTTAACATATTTACGGTAGTTTTCTTTCAGGCTCACTCGTCTGGAGCTCAAGTGCCATCCGAGGAGGAACCGCCACCAGCCTGGTGTACAACCCTCACCTGGTAGGTACGAATTTTGTCTCATTATGTTCATTCTGATATTACAATTTGAATGATGGTTGTTTCATTCCAGGTATCGATATCAATCAATGACAAATTTGCTTGCGCCGGATCCCTTTTGACGATGAACTGGGTCATCACTGTGGCTTCGTGCGTTAAAGAGTAAGTTTAAGCTCATCATATTTTTCAGTATTGACGAGGACCGCCGTATTGTTTTTCGGTTTTGTGTTTTTGCAAACGTAGGTGTCTTTGGCTGTATTGGTGATTATGCCGTCGATTGTACCTTTTTTGAACAGTATTCCCATTGAAAAACTCCAAGTGAGAGCTGGAAGCCCGAAAACCGACGCTAATGGTGAAACCAGGAAAGTTGAGCAGGTAGGAATGAGATCAGTGACACAATATTGATTGCTTTCAAGAATGGCAAACCAAACCATTAACTTTGTTCAACAGGTGTGGATCTACCCTAGTTTCAATTGGTACACC
This sequence comes from Pilophorus perplexus, assembly GCA_955831195.1. NCBI lineage: Eukaryota > Metazoa > Arthropoda > Insecta > Hemiptera > Miridae > Pilophorus > Pilophorus perplexus. Next base: position 17,240,538 of record OY037014.1, read on the forward strand.
CAGGACTACGACTTGGCGGTTCTCCGAGTTGACCAGTACTTCACCCAAGGGCCGAAAACCAAGAAGATAGAATTGGCCAAAGATCCGGTTCAAGCCAACGACACGCTCATCGTCGTAGGATGGGGAGAAACAGGAGTAAGACTAAAATGGTGGCCCCCCTGCTGGCAACGCCAGCCAACCCCCCGTCGTTCCTCCTCGGGGAGGAATTCGGATTCAGTACATATATTTTTCGAACAGCGCGTTTCCCCATGTTTTTAATTTGATTGGCCTTATTTGCCGAATATGACCAAATTTGGGTCATTCTCTTCATCCACTTTCTCGTGTAGTAGCCTTATTATAATGGACTAGGGGGCCATCCCCTGCTGGCTAAAGCCAGTCAACCCGTGACCTTTCATACCTGGCCTCAGATGGAAATCCAATTTCAAACTTGGATTCAGTGTGAAAAAAATTTATGGGACATTTTGAAAAAAAAAAAAAAAAAAAAAAAAAAAAAGCAGAAGTTGCTTGCTAGCAAGGTGCATCTTATCGCACTCACCGTATTTTTCCGCTTCCCTCCTAAGAAGAAACCGAGAAAGTTGAAACCTCATTCATTATACATTCGTCAAAAGAACAGTAAGAAAAAAAAGGCACCTCCTAAGGAAAAAGGCCTAATAAAATGCAAAATATCCTGCCGTCCGTGGGGCGGCAGCTGACCGATATGGAGATGCCGAAGGGGGCGGCGTTTCCGCCGTCTCATCAATCATTCAACAACGATAATATTACTTCAGTAATAATGGCTTCAATCCGGATTTGCTGTGTCGTCCCTTGCCAAAGGAGGGGAAACAAAAAGATTTGAAATTGGATATCTTAATCAACTTGAATTACAAAATGGCGCTGCGTTGTTGATATTGACTTACAAATCGAAATCTTTTTAGAGTGGTCACGAAGGGGATCTGAAGAGGCTGGTAGTGCCGTTAATTTCTGCTGATGACTGCAAGGAAAAGTTCAAGTACGATGTTATTTCGCCCCGCATGATCTGCTCCTGGGTTGACGCGAATCGATCACCGTGTTGGGTGAGTCCATTAAATGGAACAAATTTGGAAGAGTGAATTCAATGGTGTGATAATTACACCAACAATTATTGTTGGTACCATGTCAGTCTTCTGCAGGCGTCCTGCTCGTGGTATCAAGGTCCTCGGCACCGGGTGGTTGGATTCTTGGTATTGGTCTATGTCTTTGGTGCTTGCATCTTTGTTCTTAGTGTTGGTGTCTGTTCCTGTCCTTGGTACCAGATGCCATAATTGGTAGGTACTAAGTGTCTGGTCCAGTTTTGGAGGGTTTTTATCTTGGTACCAGAAGTGTAGGTGCTCGGTTCCCGTATGGCACCATGAATCCTTTTTTTTTTTTATCTACTGAAACCTGTTGAGGGGGAAAAATTGTCAAAGTCAAAACTTTTTTGTTATCACCACTAGCTTCGATGAACTTTTCAGATGGGCTGTATTATGATCCCGTTTTGGTTAAATATTCTTGGAATAATTTGGGTAATTGCAGCAGAGGTAAAAAATTGTGATCATCCTCAAAAATTTGTAATTATTTTACGTTTCAAGATGTGTAGATTCCAAAACTGAAATGTCCGTCCGCCGTCTACGACGTTTTGGGCAGTAGGAATTCATTTAAAAATCTGCAATTTTTGTCAAAATACGTGTTTCTCCTTTCAGTTGAACTCGCAAGGTGTTCAACCCAATCGCACGAACCAGTGGGGCTCAGCGGATCTAAAAAGAGGCTACAGAAGGGTTTTTGAACAGTTAGGTGTCGTTTTCGAACTATTTTTGGACGTAAAATAAATTTTTGGTAGTCCCAAAAGCATCCGATTTCACCTTGGGGATCCAAGGAGCAGTTCAAGGAAGCCAGGAAGTCGAATAAAGACTCATTTTCCGAGTAGCCTTGATTTTTCGGGGTCCTTCGTCATGAACATGTAAAAAAATCGTTTTAATGGTTAAATTTATACAGATATAAAAGGTAAATTCAAACAGATATAAATTTACCATGCGCCTGAGGTTGAGCCTAGAATTCGAAAGAAATGTACAAGCGGGGGGACGTACATGAGAAGGGATGGAGGGGTGATGGTGAGGAGGGCCAAAAACGCCCAAAGCCTCTCGGCTCAAGAGCTCCAGCCAGATGCTCCTCTTGCGAGCCTTCTTTATTATTCTTGATAAGCTGTGATTATGATCTTAACTGAAGAAATGTGCAAAATACTTTCTAGCTTGAAGCACTATGTTGTTTGTATAGACGATACCAATCAATTATTCTATTCTTATTTCTAATTCTATATTCGGTCTTTATATACCCTTTCAAATTCCAAGCGCCACTTTTATTTTTTCTGAATATAGGCGCTGTTATTTTTCTCTTTCACCTAGGAAAAGGGTTCCCAATAAAATTTTGTCACGGACCCCTTAACAAACCACAAATGTATTGAGGACCCCCTATATAGGTAAATTATATATATATATATATAATTTTGTTGTAGAAAGGTTTTTCCCCGTTTGCTTATACCTAGGTGTAAGTATATATCACAAGGGAAAAATCTTTTTGATTGTTGCAAATAATTATTTATTTTTACATTTATTTTACATTTGGAAACAGTTGCACAACAACCACTGACACAACTGAAGCTTTCCTACCTACCTTTTCCTAGTGGTTGTTTGCAGTTGGATTTATTAGTAATTGGAATTCAGGTTTCGTAACGTAATAGGTAGGTAATGCTTCTTCTTCTTCTGATAAATTTGAAATTTAATAAATAACTTGGAAAAAGAATCGATCCTCAGATGTATCGATTCATTTTGAAAAAATAATCGCGATTATTTTTGAGAATCGGACATCCCTACATTCTGGTAGAAACTGGGCGAACTAGTTACTAATAATTAGGCTAGGTGACCTGACTCAAGTGGCTAGGTGTCAAGTACGGCTAGGTGGCAAGTACGGCCTCTCACGCTTTACAGGACACTCCGGCTACAAACAGACATTTTTATTATTTGAGTTCCTGGTAGAATAGCTTAAAATATTAATTTTTGGATGCAGCTCGCGGACCCCCACACCAACGTTTGCGGACCCCTGGGGGTCCGCGGACCACCTTTTGGGAACCCCTGACCTAGGAGTTTAAAGTAAGGTCTTTGGATAGGTAAATGTGTGTGCGGGTTGAGGGGAGGGGAGGGCCGGTCAAATTTAATCGCTCGGGCTGGTCAAAACCGCCTATCCACCCCTGGTCATGGTACTTGGTAGTAGATGTCTGGGTCTCTCTCCTTACCTCGTGTCATTGGCTAGTTATCAGATCTTGATGGTGTCTCGTACCTCGTTTCTAGATGTCTGGTCTGTCCTTGGTAGGTACCACGTATTTTCATTGTACCAGACGTTGACCTCCTCAGTACTTGCCGTCTTGGTCCTTGGCTCCAGGTGTCCCAGTCCATTAAACACACGTCACCCTCAATGGCAATCTCAAAATATCATCCCATTATTATAATCACCGAATTTCTCCAGCTATTTTCGTAGTTCATTCATTCATTCATGAACACTCGGTTATTTGTATCAGTCACGCCACCCCCCCCCCCCCCCCCCCGTTCACACTTGTCTTTTTCGTGCTAAATGGATTGATTTCTTACCTACATCACGAACTCCCCCCACAACCCAAAACACCAAAAGGGGCATTAAAAGAGCACTTTTCGGAATATACGGTGATGTTATACCCTTCCGGCGGGCATATTCGGGATATTATTATTCTCTTCGGATTTCGCGTGATGCGGCACCGTTTCCGTGAGAAGTGAGGCTTCTTTATACGTGAATTTTTCATTCCCTCTGACAATTCACCTGAGGACGTCGAGAAAATGGGAGTCGATTTTTAACTGGGGCGTCAGCGTCAAGTGTGACGGAGACGGTGTATTAAATTCAAATTTTTAAGGTGTTCTAAAATGTCCCTAACATTAAATGATTTTTTTTTCCAGGACGACTTTGGGAACCCGCTGAAGAACAAATACGGAAGATTAGTCGGGATGTACACTTGGACGAGAGAATGCAAACAGTATCCCTCAGTCTACACATATGTCTACCCTTACGCGGAATGGATCGCTTCCCTCATACCCGAGCTTTCTCCCAAACACTGATGTATTTTTTATGAATATATTCCTTTAAGTTTCCGCAATTTCGTGGAATTTTCTCACACGCTGCGTTGTCACTGTGAGGTGAACTTTGTTGGTAACTCCCTCAATCGTGTTCCCGACAGGTTTCCCACTTGCGCGTCCCGAGGGACCTTTGAGATGGATCACTCCATAACTCTCCGGAGTTATTCGTCAATTAGAGCCGTTAGGAGCCTAATAGGGACAGTGAACTTTGTCTCAAGTTTTGGCCGGAGTTTGTGAAAGGGAGTGGGGACTTTTTTTAAGGCCTTGAATTTTACTACAGCATGATAATATCATAATATGATATGATATTATGCTGCATGATAATATCATATTTACTGCAGTATGATAGTGTACTTTTATTTAAAGATATTATCTTTAAATAAAAGTACACTTCGGTAAAAAAAAAAAAAAAAATATCGAAATGTAGACATCATAACTTCCAATCAATTTTATGTAGGTGTAGGACCCTACAGTTTTTGGTGGGATCAAGCGTATTCGAGCTACGACAGCGAAAAAGGTGGAAAGTTGGCGATTCGGCAAATTTTTCACTTTCTTTCCACTTCCCACTTCAAAAACGGGGGGAAGACTGTATCTCAGCGAAACATTTATTGAATGAAAGTTGTAGAGAATTTAATTTTATACAAAATCCATGCCTTAAAAAAACTACCAGAAATGGTCGGGAGTGGGGGCAAATTAAAGAAAAATAGATAATAATATTTAATATTATGCGTATTTTGTGATTCAGCCCCGTAGTCATGAATCCAAGTTGTCGCCCCCCCCTCCCCCCTCGATTGCCATTTTGTAAAAACCTCCAGAAATTGGAACCTATTTTGGACCTCCAGCTCTATCCTAAGATTATATACGTAAAAATGTAGAGGTACCTACAACTGAATTTCCGAGCAATGGGTTGGAGTGGGGGACAATTTGTGCCGCACTTCCAGAATCCCCTCAAAATGGACTGATTGACCTTCAATGACTGGCGGCTTATCTCTTCCACCCCTTTCCAATCAACTCCATACATTCATGTTTCGAACTGTCGCCTCCCACTTCTACCAGAATCCTTCAGGAAACACTACTCGAGCTCAGTTGGTCTGCAATCGCTTCGGCGGATCGTTTGGTCAGAAATTGCTGACACTGCGTAAAAATCCACGTGGAGCAGTTTCATCTCCACCACCAAGTTCGTCTGGGGAATGATTTTCTTTGGAGGATTGTCCCTGGATTAATACCATTTCAAATCCAACTGTATTGCTCTCTGAGTTTTCTGGACTCTTCAAAATTAAACAGCGAAGCCTGTCGCGCCTGGAAATTCAGGAGGCCTCTTCTGGACCACCTGTTACCCCTAGGGAAGACGCACCTTCCTGGACTGATCGTTCTGTTCAAGTTCATCAAACTTCTCATCGAGTTCCCTGGACTTCGTGAAAATATTTTTCAACCGATTTGCGACGCCTTGGACCCTGGTTCCAATCGCCCTTGACGACAATCTTTGAACGGACCTGCGTTTCCACACCTCGGATACTTCTAGCCTCCCGAAGTGTAACATTTCCTGGAGGCCATCGTCAAATCAGGTCCTAGTCTGAAGGTCTTTCTGTTTTCAACAGAAAGATGTAAAACGTAGTCTGCTATCATTTAAACAATTTTTTCTCATGATTCACAAGGGTTTAAGGTATTTAATGACTGTAATATTTGAAAATTGAGGTTAGTTTACAGCTAACGCGTGGTTTCAGTTGCTTTTCCTTTTTCTTTTTTTTCCAATGTCTCTTCCTCTTGAATTCTCCCATCTCCGAGATTTTCTTCCTTCAAACGAAATAACGGGGGTGGATTTAAAATTCACAAGGCGTATAATTACGTTCGGTTTTTTTTCGGGAGGTGCAACCGAAGTGGTGGATTAAGGGGAGGGGGGAGCAATGTACCACTCTGTTACTTTTCACCCTGAGGGCGGAGAACGCGAGGGAAAATTGAATCAACGCGATTTCTCGGGATGTTAAATAAAAACCTGTGGGTTGGTGGAGTGGGGGGTGGGAGAAAAACTTGTCGAAAAGCGTTAATTTACTTCGCAGCTCTTCCTCGCGTTTTTTTAATTTTTTTTTTTCCGTCTGCCCTCAGGGGGGTGAGGATAAAATAAAGAGGAGGAGAAACTCGGGAAATAATATCATATCCCCGAAAAGTCGGGTTTTAATTGCATTTCGCGAGTTGAGACTCGCCACGAAAAAAAAAGGAGGGCAACAGGTGAATTTGAACGATAACGATGTCATGGCGTTGATTTGGTTCGATTTAACTGGAAACTCATAATACACACAATCTCTGCACAATTTATACAAATGAATGATTTTTTATTGCCACCAGAAATAAAATTCGTGTGAAAATCGAATAGCTTCAACCGTCTCGGAGTTAACATCCGAGACGGATCCTGCCAAAATGAAATGACTCCTCTGGAGAAATTCCTTCAAACCGTACTGAGGCTACTCTAAGTGGTGTTCGTCAGGGTTAGCAGTGTTCCCCTTTCCCCGCACGACCGTGTTGGCAGGTCCAAAGTACCTTCCCGATTCCATTGTGCACATCTTCTATGTCGGATAATGATTTTCGTTCACTGGGATTCGATGGATCTCAGGGGGGACTCAGTCCTGGTTCAGGAATTTGACGTCTTTGATCTTATCCGGTAATAACCAGTTTTGGCGCCAGGATGTCAGATTCCTCACCGATCCGTGTTAATGAGTCTGCAGCCTCCAATGCATCTGGGACTGTAGTTCAGTCAGTGCACAAAAGTAGCCTCTCGTGGGAAAGTTGTGGGGTAGTTTTGGTTTCTTTCATTCCTTCTCTTTTTTGGGTGCTGATTCAGCACTGCTGAATCCGAATGTGAGGTTTGCTAACAAAATTTCGTGACGCAACATTGAAAAAAAAAAAGTTGTTTTTTGAGTATAGCTTAAAAGATGTAAGTACATAAAATTTCCTACAAGTTAAGCCGTTCAAGTTCTTTTCTACGATGAACCGTTCGGGCTCAAGCGCCAGTTGAAAATGAGCGGATTTCAGCTGCTCCCAACTTTGTTGAATTTGTTGAAACCCCCTTCTCCCTATCAAAAACGGAAGCTACTTAATGTGTAGGTGCAAAATATAGTCGAAACATTATGGTAATTCAAAACGCAAAAATTAGGTAATCTCAGTGCTGATGGCACTGCGTTTGTCCGGGCCAGTCTATCACCACCTTGTGAGGCGTACCAGTCCTAACGGGGTTCAAATCCTCCGAACTGATTATGAACTTCCTCTCACCTCATACGAATCGTCAAACTGGGTTAAAACCTCACCAAACCGCTCCCCCCCCCCCCCCCCCCCAATTGGCTATAGACCCTACCACACCAGCCCAAACGGGTTTTGAACCATTCAAACCCTTCCAGTCTAGTTCTAAACTCTACCACACCAGCCCAAACCGGTTTTGAACCATTCAAACTGCTTTCAAATATCTCCTAACTGGTTCTAAACCCTACCACACATGCATGATCCAGTTTTGAACCACCCAAACCATACCAGTACAAACGAGTTTCGAACACACTGACTGCTTTTAAACCGCTCCAAACCAGTTTTGAAGTGAACATTTAAAATGTAAAAAAAAAAAAAAACATTCACCGAACGTAGCACTTTGGATCCAAGGCAGCCTTGTAGGGGTTATCCTTTTTTTCTCATGAGATACCGCAAAGGGGGAGGACCTGATGTGAGACAATGCCGAGATAAAAGATATTGTTAAATCAATTTTCGAGAACCTGCTTAGACTGCGGTTACCCCCTCTCCCTCTTGTTCTCCTTCTCGAGGGGTTTGGAAGTTTTTTTGTCTTGGAGGCTTTTGTCGGAGTCGAGAGGGACACGGAGACTTCCTTTGGCGAAGAGGTTGTGAGTGGGCGTTGATCATGTGGGCGACGAGAGATTTTGAATTACAAACTACACTGGCTCGTAGCCGATAAGCGTATTTACCGTGTTCTACAGTATTTTCGTGGTCGACACAGTATTTCTAGAGATGGCATCACCAACTGGAGCCGCCTCCTAGCACTTCACCCTTCTATCTCGTTCAAACGTCCAAGCGCTCCTCAACCCATCTGCCGATTTCCATCGAGCTGTCTTCCACTAGCTGCTGGACCAGTCGTAACCCCCAGCTTGCCCAGTTTTCCTTCGGTCGATCATTCCACCGTAGCCTCTCCTCTCATGAATTTAGGGTCCCACTTCTGTTGTTACGGGTAAAAGACTTTATTCAACCTCTACCACGAACACTCTCACCAAAACCGAAACGAGTAATACATTTCGAAGTATCTTTGGACGTAGAATCTATATTTGGGGGTCCCGAATCGATCCGATTTCACTGTGAGGATCTACAGGGCTTTCATGGGGCTACATTGGGAAATTTGAAGGATCCCAGGAGGTCAAATATTTTCCGAGTAAAAAAAGTTCAAAAATTTTTTTTTTTCCAAAACTTTTTATTGACACAAATAATTTTTGCACAAGTAACCTATATCAAAGAATAATAATCCCATGTGTAAAATTTGCAGTTTTTTTTATTGCACGTTGGTGAAAAAAATGGTTCCCTCCTCCCTCATTAAAAACATAAATTTTATGTTATTTTAGTTTTTATTTTATTTACCTGTTTTTCTCTCTCTCTCAATTTTATTATATTTTATCTTGTTTTATATTTTTGGTTTATGTATTATTTCAATTTTATTCGATATTATTTGTTTTTCTTCTTAAATATGTATTGTATTACGTTAATTTTTATTTATTCATTTTTTGATGTTGGTGTTATTTCATTTTTTCCAATATTTTTTATTTTTTTATTTTTGGTGAGTTAGTTTTATCACCCCCCCCCCCCCCATCATCCTTTTTTTCACTGTTTATACTGTTTACAATTTTTGCAATGTTTAAATCTTCTACCCGTCATTGCACAGATTGCTTAGTCATTATGTTGCATGTCTGCATTACACACATTGCCTGTAACATATTTCTAAAGTGTAGGTCCTTCACAGATTCTCTGCATTGAACAGTTTTTCCACGTTTTTTGTAAAGTGCCAATTTGACATTATTCTGCCGTATTTTTCCCTGCCACCTACAGTATTTTCATGATTAGGAACCTGGCTTCGTTCATAATTTCTTTCTTTGTTAGCTCACAATGAAAGTTTCACCTTTTTCGGAAAATCAGAACCACTCAACAAGGTTGATCTTGCCATAATAATATTATATTATTGCCGGGTCATTCTTGTTGAGTGGTTCTGAATTTTGTGATCGTTTCATTTAGAGCATCAACCCGTGAAACTAGATCGCCTTCAAAGATGATTCACGTTCAACAGACTTAGCGGCTGGACGGCAGTGTATAATCCCGCGTATACATCGTGAGTAGAATTTAATACACTTAAATACGCGTGTAATTCTGTACAATACAGTTCTCGGGGTGCGGCGTATGAATAGGCCCCATTCATGAATGACTGACATCCGCCTGCCTGAGTTTAAATGGAGGAGTGAGGGAAGAGAATATTATCCCATGATATCCTTTTGAAGGGCTCCCTGATGTCCGTCCAAACCTGTAATCCCCTCAGGTGAAAAGGGAAATGAAACATCAGTGTTGATGAAGGGGCGAAAATAAACGGCGCGCCGATCGGCGTATCGAATTCCGTTGAATGAATCAACTAATTGAGTTAATTTGATGATTTTAATATTGTAATTATGTGTTTAAAAAAATACAAATAAAAAATAAAAATAAAAACAATTGAGTCAAAACTTCAACGTAATCTACAGACGGAGATGGCTGAAAACACTGATGATAACCACAAAGACAAACCCATCCCAAACATAAACACTCCAACAGACTGTGTAGTACGACGAAATAAGGAAAAATAGAGGCAAGTTATGGGGTACCTAATCGTATTCTTCATGTTTTTTAGGGTTACTTAACACGAATCCGAGGTTTTTGACAGAAATTTTGCCCGGATCTTTGTCAAAATTGCAGAGAACCTCAACATTTTTGCACTTTTTGGTTTTGGGCATGCAGCTCAAAGTGTAAACGGTTTAGCGCAAAAGACAGTAAATTCACTATAGTACAGCATGTCACTCTTATACAGTTTTTTTTTTTTTGTCTAATTTAATCTAGTATACTTATTATAGTAGCTATATTACCTATACTAAATTATAGTAAACAAAATTTCCTACATTTTTAACAAAAAATATTTGTGCTACCACGTCTGAGCATATCTTGAGCATGAAGCAGATGGTGCTATGGCTAAATTCTAGTGGGCGTTGGCTAAGAGTGACACAGTTTGGTTTCTTCACATGGAAATATAGAGAGTCGCTGGTGGCCGAATTTAATTGGTGAAGCCCCACGGATGTATATAACGCGATCCATTTCAAATTAAATTTAAAATTAAATTCCAACTGTTTTTTTCGATTTAAAAGTTACGACTCAGGTCTCCCCGGCAGGGGTAGGTATCCAATTATCCCTCAAAAATTAAGAAACTAGATTCTAACATCATCGATTTCCAATAAATCGCATTATTCTCCAACGGGCGGCCATTCTTAGCTTATGGGCAAAATTTACCCATAAACGGAACACTCAACGCCTTATTTCGGATTTTACTCCATGATTTCCTCTATTATTTCTAGATTTTTTCTTCCTATTTTTTTAACTTTCTTTAATTTTTCAATTTTTGAATTTTAGCTTTGTGAATTTTTTTTTTCATTTGTCAAAATTTGTATTAAATGCTCTTCCTAAAATAACAAATTAAAAAAAAAAAGTAAAGTGAGTTTGTTGTGTCTACCAACCTGGTTTTCACAATTAGGGCAGGAGCCGACCCCGCACTGTACATAGAAAAGCTTTAGAAATTCTTGTCCAGAGAAAGAATTCACATAAACTTGCGTTCAGACGTGAATTGTCTGTCAACAAGACAGGCATTACAACTCGTGATTAACTTTTGGTCAAATATAACATAAATTATTGATGTTATTCTTACTATGAATAACATGAATTAGGAAAGAAATGAATGTAGTGTGACAATACCTAATTATTGTATAATAACTTTACAATACATAATAATTATACAATAATTATTATTGTCACCCTACCTACATTTTATTTCTAACTAAACAATTATTGTTTGGTTATTATTATTTATGTACAACTTGAAATTTGTAGCGAACAACATTTTATATCCACTTCGTCACCCCCAAGGGCCAGTTTTTGGGGTCAAGAACAGGCGCACCTAGAAAAACGGTTTGTTTTTAGAGAAACCTACGGAATTTTCTCCTCTTCAAGATGATACAAATCAATACGCTTAACAGTTGCTCATCTTTCCAAAGAGCACTTACTTACACGAAATTACGAACAGCGCAAATTAGCTAAAGCCACGCGTCTCAGTCAACACTGGAATGGACCTCAACCACCGCAGAATTCGGTCGACACGCCCCGACAAAACGTTTTCTTTGGTGAAATGAAAACAGGGGAAACTAAGTGGACCGAGTGGACACCGATCCAAAGCCGAGACTGTTGTTTTAACCTCCCGGGGAAGTTTTCAAGAGGAATGCAAGCGGGTTGAAAAATTGCGGAAGCTCTCCCGTCGGACAAGTGGAGTTTCAACATTTAAACAGCGTCGGAAACAATGGATGAAACCCCTTTTCAATTTTTTAAAAGTTGCTAAAAAGGAATATGTCTCTATAAAACCCAGCCGTCATGTTTGCACGTGCTTCGGGCTCATCATCGAATCTTCGAGTGGAACACATTTCCCTTCATGAAACTTGAAATAGCGCGTGATTCCGCTCAGTCGGGACTTATTCAAGAGAGCGCTCGGTTTATTCAGAAGAATCGAGACACGTCGGATCCCCACGACGAAAAAGGGGAAGAGAGAGGAAGAGAGAGAAAAAAAATTTATCCCGCAGCGGGGTAAAAGAAAATTCATATTTCAAAAGGCATCGAGAAGGGTATCATGTCTTCCTCTGACGATAATCTCGCATCACGCGTTCTGAGGAGCATATGCCAGGACCATATAGTTCCGAACGGGTTCAACTGGGTCACCGTATTCTATTAAGTTAGAGCGGAAGATACTTTTTGTCTGGCATTTTTTGGGGAAGGTGTTTTTAAATTCGTCTAGTTCACTCGTCGATGATATTGTCTTCGTTCATTCAGTTCGCTGTGCCGTTGATATTTTTCTGCCTCTGCTAGTATAGGCAGCTGGTACTGTTTAAGGTTTCTGTTTGGGTTGGGAGTGTCTTCGTGTTCATCATTCGTGTTGTTAGTGTCATAGTTGTTGCAGTCTTATTCGCAGAATTTATTCTGCAGAGAGAATTTGAGAATATTCCTCAAAATATAATTTCTCGGCAAAAATCAGGAATTTTTTCCCCCTTCTTGAATTTATGAAATAATGTTTTCCTGCTTTAAAATCTTTCTGACTGATTGGCCTTTCTCTTTTTATTAAATCTTGATCGTATTTTAGTTTATTATTCTTGGAATAATACACCTATGTTTTCGCGATGGAGGTCGACGACTCCGATCGGCCTCAAAATTTGACATTTTCCATTTCAAGAGGTCTAGATTCCAAATCCGAAATGTCCGTCCGCCGTACGCCGTCCGGGTCGTTTTGGGCAGTAGGTTTTTTAAAATCTGAAATTTTGACAAAATACTCGGTTTACCATCTAGTTGTGCCCGTAAGGTTTTCAGCCCGATCGCCCAAACCCGTGGGGCGCTATGGGGCCACGGGAGGGGTTTTTTAAAAGCTTTTGGCTATGGGATCGAGTCGGTATCGTTTTCGAAGTATTTTTGGACGTAGAATCCATTTTTGGGGTCCCACAACGACCCGATTTCACTGTTGCGATCTGTAGGGCTTCCATGGGGCTACAAATCAGATTTTTGATGGATCCCAGGAGGTCAAATATTTTTCAAGAAAAGACCAAAAAAGTTTGAAAAATTTTTTTTCCCTTTGGGCAAACACGTTTTCATCGCTAAATGCATGTTCCCGGGGGTATTCATGGCCCCCACTGGAACTCATCCGTGTGGTGCTCAAAAATACAAACAAAATATTCGTTCATTTATTAATTTTATCAAAAGGTTGTAGTTATAACATGATTGGGTTACGAATACATAACAGTCAAAACGTTGTCATTTGTATTAAAAAATCCATGAGTCATAATCATTAAATTTTAGTCAATATCAGAAGTGTACTCACTCGTACGTGAAGTTATGAAGTTACGGTTTTCGATTGACTAATTATAATTTAATTACAACGCTAATTTTAAATTTTTTTCAAGTTCTTGTTTTAAGTTTATTTTAAGTTCTTGAAACTAACAAACTGGTTCCTGAGCCAATCAAACCTATTGTTTAGGCTGAAAACCGGTTCTTGAACCTCAAATCTGGCTTTCAATGTGTTTAAAAAACTGGTTGAAAGTGAGTTGCTGGAACCGCCCCTCAGAAACCCGCTTTTTGAAATGTGTATTACAAATATTCTCAAAATACATCAAATTGGCGAGAACTTGACTTCCAGCAGAGCATTTTTGGGGAATAGGAAGAGTGTGGATGTTTTGTCCATTTCCAAAGTTTCTCCATGCGATGGTCCTGCGCTCCAGTCGAATTCCAACAGGAGCGCTATAAGGGCTGCTTTCATGGCGGTTTTTGCGTAGTTCATACCTGAAAATTCATTGTACTTAACTACCTTAATTTTTCGGTTTTTTAAACCTCAAAATAAAATTTCTGCTTACCTAGGCATATCCGAGGGCCATCGCCGAAAGGGAAATGCGTCCCTTTTCGTAGTTGCGACTTCCTTTTGTCGGAAAACCTTTCCGGATCGAAGCCCTCCGGGTTGTCGTGGTGTCTCGGGTCGTTTTGTAGTTTCATGGCGGGTACAATGATTTTCATCCCTTTGGGCACCCTGATCCCGCCAAGAGTTGTGTCTCGGGTGGTTTTCCTTGTCAGGAGTGGGAGCGGCGGCAGTTTCCGCAGACATTCTGGAAGAAAGGGGAAGTTGAACTGGGAGCACAGCAAGCGCCAGCAAGAGATGGCTGACCTTGAAGAACCATTTCCAAGTAGTCCAAAGATCGGATTCGGGCGAAATCCAGGTTGTCGAGGGCGATGCCTTTGCTGGCGAGGTCGCTTCGCAGCTTCGTCCGGATTTCGGGATGTTGGGACAGCAAGAAGATTATGAACGACAGGGCTATCCCCGAAGTCTCTGTTCCATCGAAGAAAAACACCATCAGGTGTGCCGCCCATTCTGAGCTGCTGAAGCCTGCCAAGAGCACCATAAAGATTAAATCTTGCCGCCCATTTGTCTTAGAGCGCATCCACACTATGCCGCGCAGCCTAAGCTGAATCCTGCTACGCTGCATGATTTGGCAGCTGTAAAGAGGGTCAACACTTGTTCGGTTTTGTCGATCAGCCTAAGCCGAACCTTGCTGCATGGTGTGTGAACGTGCCTTCAGGGCGAGCGGCAAAGATGAACTACTACGGAGGCGTCGTTCGGCCTTGCTTGCAGCCAAACCACACCCCCCAGAACAGCTCGGTCTGGATCAAAGAAAGCCGAACCCAAAGCCCTTAGTAGACGGCATAGTATGGACCGGCCTTAACAGTACTTGGAATATACCTACCACGCACCTTTGTTATCTCTAGTTAAAAGCTTCTCCTCAAGCTCCACAAGATGCTGCACAGCGTCATTCCTCACCGTTTCCCGTCTAAGCGGCACAACTCTTTCAAATATCCGCTTCATCAAGGTGTCCGACTCTTTAGACAGCAACCTGGAAAATGAACAATGAAACAGCGCATCACCAGCTACTGCATTGAACGTAGGTACTTACTTGAATCGCGTCAACAGGTTGGCCCATGGTAGCAGAATGGAACAGACAGACGACACGTTGGATTCGAACGAGCCGGTGACGACGCCCTGGGTGATCATGTGGCGGATCAAAGGGTCAGGATCTTCCCACACCTTCAAATCAATGCCGTATCCACTTTTCGCCACAGCGTCCATCAAATACATCTTGGTCAAGTGAAGTACCTGAAAAGTTACACGTTGAAGAGAATCTGCGTCCGACTGGTGTTGGCCTTGGCGATGGATCGCCACCAAACCCTGTCCAGGCACTTTGGATGATGACTCCAGGTCTTTGCCGCTGGAATGGCTTCTTTCTCCACTTTAAGGCCGTCCTTTCTGGTTGACGGTTGGAGACTCCACTGCGCCCAACCAACCAAATTTTCGGCGAGCTTGTTTGCTTGTATTGATGGAGCATTACTTACGTTTGTGACTCCTGTCTTCTGCTTGTGGATGTAGTCGACGAGTTTGTGAGCTGACGAAATGATTTCTTGCATGGATGCTTTGACTTTGCTGTTGGTGAATGTTGGCGTGTGGATGCTTCTGACGTCCTTCCAGCTGGAAATGCATTGTGGTGGAATTTGACTGACAAAACAAAAGAATCAAAGTATCAACTTACCGAGGAACTGAAGATCCGAACGGGTTGAAACCCAAAAGGTGATCGACAGACCGGTAAACTTCGAAACCAGGGTCGGCGAAATCGTTGAAATGATCGACGAGCACCTGCTTGGCTAAATCTGGATCCCTGATGAGTAGGACGGGCTGGGTCGGGCCGTACATACCGACCATTGGGGCGTCGAAGCGGCTGTGACAAAACCAACGATGACCTCAACGGCATCAACGACAACACTAAATGTATGCAACTCACTCGTAAGCGTCGGCGACAATTTGGAAAATCGGCTCGACGAGTGTAAAAGCACCCCAGAAACTGCCGAAAGGGAATCTCGCCGGAACTGCTGGCACGTTCCGACGTTCCCAGTACTTGTAGTTTCGTACCCACACGATGCAAGCCAACATTGCCAACAACACCAAAGCGCTAAGCGTTACTATCATTGTAAATCCGCGATATTTTTATTCACGAATCGTCAAGACGTACTCTTAAGGCCAATGATGCCCACGCACTGCGGCCAGATGAAGCCTCTTGAAGGAAGATTACGATTGACACGCTCCACTCAGCTGTTTCAAATGAAGAAAATTATTTTTGTAAACTCACACATCACACGGGGTAATCACTTTCAATACCGTTTTATTTATTTACTTATTTTCAATTCAAAAGTTACTCTTGGACCTCCTACATCAGTCACGCTATTACTAATTGTGCGTGGGAAGTCGGAATGAAGAGGGAAGAGACGGAAAAGGCGTATTCTTTTATTCAGACCCGGGCCGCACGCGAACGTCCATTTTACCATGAAAGAGAAAAAACACGCCCAAACGTTGTTAAGATCCTCCGAACAATTGCTTGTAGTACTCCAAGGAGTGGCGAAAGAGTCGCAACAACTAGCTATGCAAAATGCAGCTGCTCAATGAACAATCATCCCTGACCAGCAATCATGAAGAGAGAGTGAGACACCGCTGCTGATATCAAAAAGCAACAGCACCCCGAAGAAAAATACAGAGTCGCAAATACTCGTAGTATAAGTTGTTATAACAATACAACAGTTAGTATAAGTTGTTATAACAACAAAAGTTAGAGGTGACAAAGTAATCGTAAACAATTACCTACAACACAAAATAGAGCAGTTCAGAGAACAAAGACGAAGAATGACAACACATAGACGAAGAAAAAATAAAAGAGAAAACAAAAACGAAGCTCAAAAAGGCAGACACAGAGTGACTGACAGACAGCGAGAACAAAGAAGAAATCACAGCTGCTCAATGAACCGTCATCCTGCCACCAGCAAACATGAACAAAAACGCTGCAAATTTTACACAAGGGTTTATCATTCTTTGAGATAGGTTACTTGTGCAAAAATAAGTTCTGCCAAAAAACAAAAATTTTTAGTCGAAGCTTCCATGACGTTATGGGGTTCAAGGAACCCCTGCTGGAAGTGCTGGAATCTGGTTGTGAAGTTCTGACGTAGTTCCGAATGGAACTATTATCAACAATAGGAAGAACTAGTTACCAACTTGCATCAACAGTGACACTGTGGGAAGTTGGGGTTCTCTGAACCAGTGAACCCCTGGACGAACCGCCACTGGAATAATCTCATCGGAGGCTCCGACGTGACTGATGGCCCCTCAACTACTGAGTACCAGTTTTGAATGGGTAGACGTTCCTGCTGGTGACTTCTGAGTTGCTTGGCTTTCCGATATGTGGATCCACCTCCCTTCCAGGGCCCTCACCTCACTCTCTGCCGTTCAAACTTTTATAGCATAGGCCTAGAGCTCGGCCTGGTATCCTGTAGCTCACCTACCCAGTGGACCCCAGACTGCACTCCCGGTGGACGCTTTTCCAATCCTTCCTGTCTGATATGATACCTAACTTTAAAGTTCCTATCAAGCAGGGTCTTCTTCTTCCCGCCCAGTTTGTCAAGAATAGCCGTGTAGAAATTACCGAAAGTAGCCCCGATGAGGAAGTACATGTGTCTTCTGTTCGCTAATGCTCGTTACCCTCTGTTATTAATATTGATGGAAAATTCTCTCGCCGTTTGAATTCGACAGGGTTCCAGTCTAAGATGTAAACGTAACTGAGTTCGTAATAAAGAGAGGTAATAGGTGAAAAAAGGACTCAAGTGGCGAAGTACTCGTCTCGTTTCTTTTGCCCGAGAGGGAAAATAACGTGAGGGCACTCGGTCAGAGGATCGCCCCCAAGTCTTCGAGCCTCCTTCGACTCTTCCTATCAAACACCTATCCAAGTCTCTGACCCTCCCGACGACTCTCCCTCCCACCCCCGCCTCCAGCCCTTTTGCCGCCCCCGCGGCTGCGCCCGCCCGTCGCGGGAGGTTTTCCGCCGTCTCATAAACGGGAGCGGCGCCCCTTTTCCGGCTTAGTGTTTGGGCCGCGGTCCAAGGCGCTTCATTTCCTCCCGCTCGCTCCCGCACGAACCCGCCACGCTCTCCAGTCACGTGTTCCCGACGACACTTCCTTCCCTCCCCCACGTGACAAAAATGAGAAAACTTTGAGCTTCCTGGTAATATTTTTAGCTACGTTCCGCTAAAACAAAAAGAAAGAATGAAAAAAATTTCTACAGAAATCGGTACATCAACAGGGACGCACAAAAAAACAACATAATTCCATAAAAGACGTTTCACCATTCAACACCACAATTTAACATGATTAGGTACGTAATTTTTATTTCAAAATTTTCCACATTATTCACCATTTTCAACGCTTGATGAACACCAAATTCACGATCAATTTAAGTTCCAGAGGGTATAAATTGGCACCATACCTCGAATTTCCCTCGTCATACGAATGCCAATAAATAGAGTGATTTTTAAAATGCCAAGTTTTTATTTGAGAATTTTTCATTAATTTAAAATAATATATTTAGCGATTTTCAAAAATAATTTTTTTTTTCTCTAACTTCCTTTTTGGTACCTTCATTTAAAAAATATCAACCCATGCTTTCACGCTGGAAGAAAACATTTTTGATCCGCCTCAAAATTCGTCGTTACGAGTTAATAAATAATAAAACGTCCGTGTTCAGTCGGTTTTTTTACAGTATGATATTTCAACGTTTTTCATCTAGTTATCTCTGGGATTGTAAAGGATTTCGGCCGCAGGGTCGAACGGGGTGTCGATTTCGAAGTAGGGAGGTAATTTTGGACGCATTTTCGAGGGTGGCTTATTTTACCGAACGCTGTAAAACTATACATTTTTTTTTATTGACATGGAATAAAGTTTTGCACATCTTATTAAAAAAAATTTAAAATTAATACAAACCTGGAACTACATTTGCAACGTTTTGAGAGCAAATATTCGTAATGAAAATACATAAATATTAAATATATTTTCATTCCGAATATATCAAGAGAGATCGTAATCCGTATTTAATTCAATTGTCTAAAATTATAAACAGATTGTTTCCCCCCAATTACAAAATTCATTTTATGATTTCAGTTGTCCCCAATTACAAATGATTTCAGCGATTTTAGCGGACTTTTTCCCCTCTTGAGACTAAAATTTACACGCTTGTGCTTTAAAAGAAATTAAATCTGGAGACTGTAAATTTTAGAGTCTCCAGATTGTAAAATTTACAGTCTCCAGATTAAATTTCAAAAAAGTCCGTACGAATTTCCGTACGAAAAAAGTCCGTACGAATTTCCGTAAAAAAGTCCGTACGAAAAGTCCGTAATTTCAAAAAAGTCCGTACGAAACACCGAATTTCTTTTACGTTTAAAATTTCAATAACATAATTTTTCGCTTAATTCTTCTCAAATCTCCTTTTTTAAAGTAAATTTTCGGAACGCAGAAAATTTCTCAATATATAACTTGAATGTGTTGAAATTCAGTCTTCGAGTGATTTTCAAGTCTTCATCGGACAAAAGAGTGCCAAATTTGCCGCTATAAAATAAAAGGCGCCAAAAATTCGAAACTGGGAAACAAATGATCATTCACGTTTGGTGAAAAATGATGTAGAAATTTTCCGTCAGTCTCGAATTGATGTTTAAAATTAGAAAAAATTTGAATAAATTTTGACTTTTCTTAAAATCTGAATTTTGATAAATTACTCGGTTTTCCTCCCGTTTTTCTTCGCAAGATTTTCAACCCGATTGCCCCACCTCGTGAGGTTGTGTGGGGCTTCAATAGATTGATTATGACTAGGGCTCGGATTGACATGCTCGATAAAATCACCAGCATAATTAATGTTATGTGATATGCTCAAAAAACAGTGAAAATCGACAGAAAGGAAAGTTGAAGGAAAAATAAACAACTTGTGCCTCATAAAATGGGGATTTGGAAGGACTTTGAAAAATCGAATCAAGTGTCATTTTCGAAGCAATTTTGATCGTAGACTCAAAGCAGCATCAAACCCATCCAGTACACCGTGGGGCTCTGCGGAGCTGAATAAAGGGCAGCATTAGAGGTTTTCTAAGGTCTTTGGGATGTCGGTTTCGAAGAATGTTTGGACGTCTCAAACCTATCGGACCTCATCGTGGATATGTGTGGCTTCTACGGAGCTACCTGGGTCCCTTTTGAAGGATGTTAGGAGGGCGAAAGAAGCATCGTTTTCTGAGTAATTGTGGGCATATAATCCATTTGTGGGGTCTCTAAATTGTTCAAACACTACACAGGTATAAATTTTGTGAATTTCCTACGACTGGGGGGTGTCATTCAGCCTCAATTTTTTTTTTTTTTTTTTGCAGTGGGCAGCTTTTTGGTCTTTATGCGGTGTAGAATGTATCTTTTTTCGAATTCAGCGGAATTTAATAGATAGCACTGAATTTTAAACTTGAATTTCCCACTTTATGGGAAAATTTGATGAAAAACAAACTATTTAGACGAAAGTCACTTTACCATGCATTTATAAGCGTTTATTCTGAAGACCGCTTTTTTATACTTTTATATGCTCAAATTTAACACAAATTTAAAGTCTGTTGGTAACAGAGAGGTGAAAATACTACCAAAAGGCGTCTTTCAATGTTTACTATACATGAAAAATCTATGCTAATATGCTCGAATCCGAGCCCTAATTATGGCGATGATTTTTGTGCAACCGGACGGGTTCTGTCCGACTACTGTACCACGATGTTTGACCATGAAAAACTATAAACCAGCGTTTTCAAGTTAATTTTTTCGTGGATCTTTAGTAAAAATGTTGACTACTGAATCCTTTCTAAGGATCTTTACTTGTTTAAAAATGAATCATTCTTCAAGAGCAGAATTCGTCAATGTGTTATCATAAAAATTGAGTGCTCCGGTCGAACGGTTGTTACTCTCACCTTGAAAACTTCTAGAAGCCTACAGCAATAAAGAAGATGGCTCATGAATTATGACCGGATGACTGAGAGGGTATCAAAAAACAAAAAACAAAAGAAAAAAACTGTCAGCAAACTTTCCCCCTAAACTGGGTTAGTCGGCTTTTAGCGGAGAATGCCTCCCCACCACCCGCCTCTACGCCAGAAACGATTTTCGACAATAAATATTTCAGCGTTATGAGAAACCCTGCCCTTTCAGGGTCTGCAGGTGTAAACGGTGGATTCTTCCGAGTTACACCCCCCCCCCCCACCCATCCTACATTACACGTTCTCTTAAAGGGTTCCCACTTAAGTGCTGTTACCGATTCTCTCGCTTTCGCCTCCGACGACTTTAGCATTAGCCTGAGCGCGCGTTCGAATGAATTTAATATGAAAATTGAAGAGCCCCATTAGGCTACGAGCTATAACCGGAATTATCGTTAACCGAAATGGAACCGCCGCATCAACTGTAAAATTCGCACCGTAAACTGATCAAGTACATAACTTTTTACGCCATTTGGCTTTAAATTTCAAAAAGTGAAGAACCGAATTGGAATTTCATGTATTTTTTTGGTCAAAACTCTCATAATGCATCACCTGATAACTGCGATGCCAGTAGGTACTATATTCTGTGGGGTGCAATAATTCCATGACAGGTTGATGGACCGAATCAAGAAGTAGGCAAATTTGATGCGATGGCACACAGTGGTCTGTGGATGGCAAAAACCTCCCTTTTTCAACTTAATTGTTGATAGAATTTGAATTTACGTGTGATGTTACTTAATTGTTGATAGAATTTGAATTTACGTGTGATGTTTTACTAAACTAGTACATTCCATGGGTTTATTGATAAAAATATAGATTTTGCAGCGTTACACAAGCCTGAAAAGACGGGACATCGCACATTTTCTGAAAATTTACGTTTCAAGTTGAAGAGCATAAAATTCTGCGTCGAATGACTCGCTTAAACATCGGTTCAGCCGTTTCGCCTCAATCAAGCGTCAAAAATAGGCAACTTTTTCAAGCTTCTGTTCAAGCCTGTCACTGACTAAAGATCATTTCAGTTATCTACCCTGTGTTCGGGATACCTATTTCAGAAACCAATCATACCTGCTTCAGGTATCTATTATACCTATCTGGTAGATAGATACCTATCATACTTATACCTCATGTAGATGGATACTTCTCATACTTATTTCAGGCATCTATCATACCTGTCTTTCCTGCATACCTATCAGGTATCGATCATAAGTAGGTGCCCATCATACCTATCAGCCACCTATTCAGGGTAGGTACCTATTCAGCACCCCAAAAAACAGGGGTTAACGATGTTTTAGTCAATTAGTCCACTTATTAGGGGTGTTTGCCGCTTTTAGGTTTTTTAGGTCACTTTTTGGCACCACCTTTAATCCAAGAAATTCAACATTCACCCCTCCCTTGAATCCGAAAGATTTTTGGGCGATGAAAACTGGTTTCTGTTTCCTAAAACCGGTTTCTGCTCACTGAAAATGGGACTATTTAAAAACGACTGTGTGAGCTCATTGGGCAGTGGCATTAAGATTCCGAGCAGCTGGTGAAAGGGCTCTTCTGTATTGTCTTCTGTATGTACCTTCTGTATTGGTCCTACATAACACATTACGAGGACCAAAATTGTAGTAAATTTGATTCTCTACACGATCGGACGGCGGACGGACATTTTGGATTTTGAATCCGATCTCTTGAAGCGGATAATGTCAAATTTTGAGTCCGATCGGAGTCGTCGACCCTCGTCACGAAAACATAGGTGTATTATTCCAAGAATACTAAACCGCCGTCCGGGCCGTTTTGGGCAGTAGGAATTTTTTTTTAATCTGAAATTTTGACAAAATACTTGGTTTACCATCTAGTTGTGCCCGCAAGGTTTTCAGTCCGATCGCCCAAACCGTGGGGCGCTATGGGGCTATGGGAACAGGTTTTTGAACGCTTTTAGATATGGGATCGAGTTAAGTGTCGTTTGTGAAGTATTATTGGACGTAGAATCCATTTTTGGGGGTCCCGAAACGATCCGATTTCACTGTGGAGATCTATAGGGCTTTCATGGGGCTAAAAATGGGATTTTTTAAGGATCCCAGGAGGTTAAATATTTTTCGAGTAAAAAATAAAGAATTTTTGAAAAAAAAAAAAAAAAATGAAAAAGAAATCCAACAAAAATATTTTTTTTTCCAAAATTTTTTCTATTGACACAGAAATATTTTTGCACAAGTAACCTTTATCGAAGAATAATAAACCGAAATAATATGACGAAAAATTGGATTCACTACCACATCATGGTCCTAGGTATACAAAATATAACCAAACAATAAAAATAAATAAAAAAGATGATGCTCGTTTTGTAGGATGGACCCTTCTCGTCAACCTCTATTGACTGGAATAAAAGCAAGAATCATAATTTAATATAGTGAAGGAGCCTAATCGGGGTAAAAAAATAATGTTTCAGCAGTAATATGATCTGATATTTAAATAAACTGGCAATATTTTGGAAGATACGCGAAGATGCCCAATTGGTTTGAGTTGTTATATCTCATCCAATAAAATGTATTAGAGCGTAATATAATATAATATATTATATATTATATATTATATTCCAATCCTTCTAGATTGTAAAAACAATCGACGTTCCCTATTACCACTAAAAAGATTTGAATAGACAAAGCTCAGGTGTCCGGTGAGCCCACACTTTTTTTTTTTAAACTGAAAAACCTCTCTAAAACCCGGTTTCTGCTGACTGAAATCGGGTTTCTGCTTATTTAAAACCGGCTTGTGCTCTCTGCAATTAAACGATTTCTGCAAACAACGAACGTTTCAGGTCACAAAAGGACCCCAAAGGGCCCCATGGTCCAAACTTCTCGTTATTGGTATCTACATTTCGCCTGAGACCCTCCAATCTTGTTCCCCTCTGCTGTTTTCCCTCATTTAAATGGCTCAGGCTTCGCTGCAAGAAATCATGACGACCTGCCGTTGGTTCCGAGGAACAGTAGTCCTATTATACAAGTAAAAGTACTAGGTTCGTTTCATCCGAACTCCAATGTTAATGATCATTCGTTTTGCCTATCACTATCAACAGACAGAGTCTGTCTGTCTGACAGACAAAAGTTGTTCGACGTCCAACGACTGAATTCCCTACGAACCGTTCGTCTATAATTTTCATTAAAATTTTTATCAAATCAGTTTCTTCTTTTGTTCTTGAGTAGAGCGATTTTCAGAAAGTAGGTAGTACAATGTCATGTCAGTGTCCTCTCGAGGGGAAAAAGTACGCGGGACATCGGCCTAAAAAGTAGTACATGTCCTTACAAAAGTAGTACGTCTGGCGTATTTTTTAATTAAAAACTTAGTGATTTCATTATTAATTCTCAATTTTTTAAATTTATTTATTTTTAATTATTAAAATGAAAGTTTTTCCATCATCATGTTTCCAATTTGTTCCCATTTCTTGACATTTTAAAGAATCGTTCGAAGTTCGGAAATTATTTGAAAAATCGGGTTTTGAACTTCGTAATTTTGTTCTTCTGCAAACCTTTGCGTCACCGGATGACTTCTCTTCGCCGGGGACTTTTGACAATTAGGCCGAGTGGCCATCGTAATTGAAAATTAAACAACCGATGTGCCAAATATTGCAAAACGAGGGGCGTGACCTGAAGGGGAGATCGAAATGAAACGTGATAATGAACCTCTCCATCAAACGTGTGATCTCTTCCTGTACTCAAACGGCGGGGTCTTTGACGGGATGGGCGGTTCACCGAGTCATTACCCTAATTGGCTACCTAATTTAATTATCGGACGGCTATCTGCCATCGCCTGTCACCCCTCGCGAGTTTGAAGCTTGGAAATTTTCAGTAGTGATTTCTAAAAAAAGGAATTTTGGGGTTTTTCAACCAGTCAGCTCAAAGCGTCGAAGTTTCCGAACGCAAATTCTCGCTTGACGTCGTTGAAGGGCCCAAACTCCAAAGCCATCACCGGTCTAACGGTCTCGGAATTACCCTGCAGAATTTACTAGCGAAGACTCCGAGAACTACCCCTATTCAAATAATGGCCTCATTAATTGAATTAACGACCCGGCGTTGCTGTAAACGCTAACCAGCTTCAACCGTAGTTCACCGACAGGTGTAAGGAGTTTGGTCCGAGTGAAGCCCACTTTTTGCTTTTGTTGGGACGAACTTGAAGAAGATGCACAACTTCAAAGGATCCCAAAATGTTTCGAACTAACGTCGACGGCAACGTTGGAAATTCCCTGGAAATGCTTTAATCCAAAAGTTTCACCCACTCGCCAGACTTTCTCGCTTTCAAATCGTCCTTTTTATACTTCGTAAATTGGACTCACAAATAGTCGTTTTTGAAGTTTGCATCGGTAAGCACTTGATTGACTACGCTTAAAACAGTAAATTATGGATTTTAACTAGTTTATTTCAGTACAGTTTTGGTGTTTATCCAGTTGCCAATTAACGTTACGAGCTTTGTGTACTCAAAATCTTCATATTGGTTCCAATTATCCAATTATTTAGGATTTTGGAGAATGCTAACCTTCACTACTGTTGGGTCGTGCCGGTGAGGAAACTTCCCCTTCCTGAACTGGCAGCTACATAATGTGTAAATACGTAATATTATTTAGCCCAGGGGTTCCTAATCTGGGAGAAGTGGGTCCGCTCACTGGGAACAATTTCCAGGACCTACTCAATGTAACATGACATTTTCAGTGATAGTCGATCTTTGATTTATTATTCAGGGAATAATTCACCCATTTAATCGTATCAAGATGTGTATATTAAAAACAAAAATGTCTTTCCGCGGTCCGAGCCGTTTTGGGTAATAGGAATTTTTTTAAATTCTGAAATGTTGACGAAATATTCGGTTTACCATCTAGTTGTACCCGTGAGGTTTTCAGCCCGATCGCCCAAACCCGTGGGGCTCTGTGTTGCTAAAATGGGACTAAGGGAGGGGTTTCGGCTTTGGGGTCGAGTTAGGTGTCGTTTTCGAAGTACTTTTTGGGCGTAGAATCCATTTTTGGGGGGTCCCAGAACGATCCTATTTCACTGTGGGGAGCGATGGGGCTTTGATGGGGCTACAAATGGGATTTTTGAAGGATCCCGTGAGTTCAAATAAGGTGTCGTTTTCCGAGAAATGTTGGACGCAATATCCATTTTTTCAAACTCCCACATCTGTCCAAACATTTGGCAAAAAAAAAAATTTTTTTTGAAAATATTTTCAAAAATGATAATTACCTATTTAAGATTGTCCGTGCAATAAGGGCACATAGACCCATGTGCCCTTCTTGTTGCGAGGGGGGGGGGGGGATGCAGAAAACGATCCTCTATGTTCTGTTCCATAACTGTGCCATGTTTGGTAAAGAAATTCCAGTTTGTTTTGTTGGTAGCCAAGTCTCCTGGTGTAAGGTGGTGGTAAGATTGTGAAATTTAAAAGGTACCCGGAGAAAATCCAGTAGGTTATACTCTACTCAGCCTCCTCTACCCCTCCCACGCCACACATCCTAATTTTGTTTTCTTGTTTACGGTTTCCTCTTTTCATCCGCTTTTCCCTTTCCTACGTGACTCCACTCGGAACTGTCTACGTAATCAGGTGGCAGACGGATGAAAAATATCGGAAACCTCTTCCCCCTTCTCTGGACTTTTTCCTTAAGGGCGTATTTCCCTTCTTCGGTCAGCTTCGCTCAATCCGATTTTTTTTTTTTTTTTTTTTTTGTACGGGTGCCTAAACCGTCGGGTGTGAATCAGGGATATTGAGCAGGCAAAGGCGAGAAACGGCGTACGTGGCAAGTTTGGCAACGCGGAGGAAATCGGCGATGTTTCCGTACGATGATTGGCGTAACTGATCCGTTTCAGCATAATTGGTCGCAGGGGGAGTGGGGTGTTTGAATTTTCTCATCAATTTGGACGGTCTATTTTTTTTTTAGGTTAATACACCTTTATTTTTTGGAATAATACACCTATGTATGCATTATTATTATTATTATTATTATTATTATTATTATTATTATTATTATTATTGGCCTCAAAGTTTGTCCTCAACATAAGTGTTTAATGGTGTGTTGATCTCAAAAATGACTTGTCCGTCCGCCGTCCCGGCCGTTATGAACAGTTCAAAAGTTACAGTTACTGTAGGAATTCTTTTTATATCTGGAAACATTTTTCCAATATACTCGGTTCTCCATCTGTACTAGTTGTGGCCGCAAGGTTTTCAGCCCGATCGCCCAAACCCGTGGGGCTCTTTGAGGCTAAAAAGGAGCTACGGGAGGGCTTCTTTGAAGGCTTTCGGCTATGCGATTGGATAGGTGTCGTTTTCGAAGTATTTTTGGACGTCCCAGAATCCATTTTTCGAGGTCTCACATCAGTTCGAATGAGCTCAAATGGACTTCTTTTTGCGCTCAAATTACTTTTTTGTTTTGTTTTTCAGGATGCTGATTGTGTTGAGTTGAGTCTTTTCCACCGTGTAGAAACGATGGCGTCGCTCCTCAACATCCTTCTGGTTCAATCAGCACTTGCAGTCACAGGTAATAAATGAAGTTTAATTTTTAGAAACTAATGTGAACAGTGATTACTTTTGGTACACGTGTTAACCTGAGGCCGTTCCTGTGACCGGAGTTCCTCCAGACAGTAACAAATCTCACCGACAGAGGGCGTTGATGACGGGCCGGTGGGTTATTCGAGTCACGACTTTTGTCCCCTCCCTTCCCGGATGACCGAGTCGTGGACGGAATAATCGGGCACACCTTATTCCCCCCTCCATTCCACCGTAATTGTTTTTTTGTTATTTTAACGCGATTACGGAGGCCCTGATGAAGGTTCGTTAAGGTGTTGGGGGTGGGAAACCAGGTTTTTCTGGATGTTCACCGTGAAACGTCGTTACGTTATTTTCACGGTGTCGAAGCTCCTGGCGAGATTCAAGTCCCTAACGTGATCAAGCAATCAAAATCCCTAAATTTGCGCCGGGGCAGTTACAATGCCGGTTGACCCGTTGAGCAGCCGAATCGAGGAAATGACGGTGGTGAGTGGGGGAGTGCAGGAACAAACAGGTCCCTCCCCGAGGGAGGGGAGTTAGGACACGAAATTATCGCCCCCGGGAAGAACGTCTGAACCTGGTGGAACACCTCGGGAGAACGTTTCCCTTCCCGGATATTAAAGTCGGCCCTCTGTGTGTTCCACGTGTAGACACCCCAGCGGTGGAAGACGAACAGTGATGCCTGGCTCAGGGATTTATCCTTATATTTAGGGACTTTTTGGTTAAAAAAAAAAGAAGAAGTTTGATTTCTATAAGGTGCTTAATGTACTCAAAGTAGATGGTGTCAATACGTAGACTGTTTATGCTAACTCGAAGGTTAAATTATTATATCGATAACATTAAAAAAAGCTTTTACCTCAGGTAAAATTATCATATTTTGATAATCAAGAACGTGCGATTTGATTTATTCAACTTTTTCGATTAATACAAGATAAATTATTATTGTTATTATTGCTATAATAGAATCAACAAAAAGAGAACGACAGGCCTGGACAGGTTGTAGACCTGTAGGCTTGCATGATATTATATTGCTTTTTTTTTTTGTATCCTGTGAACTACGTGAACTGTTGTACTAAAATAAATTAATAATTTGGATACCAAGCCCGGACAACCTTGGTGAAAGAGGGTCGAGAGAAGTGTCGTGTTTTAAATCATTTTGTCTACTCTATCAGCTCTAAATGAATGACTACGGGGGCCAGACCGTGCTGGCCTCGCCAGCCAATCCCCGTTAGAAATTTGCTCGCATGTCCTCAGACCCAACAACTCGCGATCCGGTGATTGAAATTCAGGATGTAAGTGAAAGGATTCTTTTCAAAGGTATTGAATAAATTGTATACCCCTATTTAGCCCGGTATGTATACATGATTATTCTGAATTCCTTTCAGCCGTATGCTTGTTTTGTCAAGCGTCCGAATTCCCCCTTTTGTTTAATTACGTTCCCTCTGCATTTTAGCTTGTCATAAAGCCTTTGCTACAGGGTCGTATTTTTATGAACCAACAGCACGTTTGACCATGAAATCTTTTTTTTTTTAACCTTTGAAAATGGGTACACGCAACTCATGAGTATCCATAAAAATCTGTGAAATCCTTGAAATACTTTGAAAATCCATGAAATCCATGAAAATGTATTCCAAATCCATGAAATCCATGAAAATGTATTCCAAATCCATTGAAAATCCATTTTTTTAGACGGCTTTTTGGATAATCAATTTCAAATTTGAGCTGTTTCAGTTTGGATTTCAAGGCCGACGGACGCACGCTCACTAGTTCAACTTCGTCCTAAACTGTGGACTCGCCTCAAAAGTACATTGTATTTCACCAACCTTAAAAATCCGATAATATGTCAAACCCTTTCGCCTACTTCACCGCAAAAACATCCTTCCTCTGCCAGCGTCATCCAGTTCTCACCAAGTTCTCCCATCCGGCCCTCAAACCTTGAATTCTTCATGGGCCCCTCGGCAGCCCACTTTCTTAGCGATTCCACCGTGAGATGTTCCAGCCCTGGGGCTACAAGGGTGAAACACGTTGAAAGATGTAGCAACCCTGGCCCCCCACCTGGTAAAATCCTCTTCGGCCCGATTAATATCCCAAACGTGAACACCTTTCGACCCATTGATAGCCTTTTTTTTCTCTCTCTCTCTCTATTTCCCGTTTTTCTCTCTCTGAAGGGGGTTAAAGGTGGTTAATACCCCACATAACTCCGACGCCCCTCGAAGGACCCCGAGGGTTTATTTTTAAGGTGGATTCATTCCGGTAGAGAGACCCTCCATCAGTCTTCGGAATCGGAAACGAGCAGGAAAGTTCACCATTGCAGTTTCATCGAAGTTTTTGGTTGATTCTTGGTTGTGGGGGCTTTTAAGGTTGTGCGTCAGCTGATCCAGTGGTCTACCGCAACCGCCAACCTCGAAAACATCCGGTTTCATAATGAGGTTGTCTGCGGAGGGTCAAAATGGCTCATGAGCTGCTTTACGAGGGTGGAAGTAAAACCGCACATACTGACCCATCCCTTGATCCACTAGCACACCCCCTTTCGCAACCCTGTATTATTAATTCACTTGGCCTGTACTCGCACCCCTTCGCTACACCGGGTTTACATAAACTATGCACCGCTTTCCAAGACTTTCCCCGACGTCCGGAAAATTACTTTGCGCCTGAGAAGAATTACACGTCGCGTTTAGTTCTTGGGCTCCGAAAACGACTGAAGGGAGGGGGGAGGGGGGGGGGGGGTACCGTGACTAGCGCCCAGAACCACTCGGCTAAAGCTAAGGCCGGTCATCAGTGAGGTACGTCAAAAGAGCCAAATGAGTTCATACTACTACTACTACTACACGTTTTTCTGCTCCCGTGATGCTCCAATAAAAAACCCAAATCTTAAAATGCGATTTCCACAAAAGTTGTTGTTTTCTATTTATACCAGTATTATTCCCGGTGTTATTTAGTTGTGAATTTTACAAAATTCACAAATTATTTGTGAATAAAAAAAGTTTACAGTTTTATTTGTGACATTAAAAAAATCACAGGCTTTTTTTGTAGGTAATAATTTACATTTTTTGCGAATTTAATTTAATTTTACAGAAAAGTTGAGAATGTGAATTATTTCACATTCACATTTACAAAATTTGTAAATTTTACCTATTTAATAGGTAAAGTATGAATTGATTCAGATTCAGATTCAGATTCACAAACAAAGCAAGTTATAATTAATTCAAAACCTTATTTATAAATAAAAAACGCTGCAAATTTTACACAAGGGTTTATTATTCTTTGATATACGTTACTTGTGCAGAAATTTAATTCCGTCAATGAAAAAAATATTTAAAAAAAATTTTTTTTTGGATTTTTATCTCAAAAAAATTTTTTTTTGATTTTTTGTTCAAAAATGTGTTTTTTTTTCAAAAACTCTGTATTTTTTACTAGAAAAATATTTAACATCCTGGGATCCTTCAAAAATCCCATTTTTAGCCCCACGAATGCCCTAAACATCGCCCCAGTGAAATCGGATCGTTCCGGGACCCCAAAAAATGGATTCTACGTCCAAAAATACTTCGAAAACGACACCTAACTCGATCCCATAGCTAAAAGCCTTCAAAAAACCCCTCCCGTAGCCCCATTATAGCCCCATAGCGCCCCACGGGTTTGGGCGATCGGACTGAAAACCTTGCGGGCACAACTAGATGGTAAACCAAGTATTTTCTAGAAATTTCAGATTTTTTAAAAAATTCCTACTGCCCAAAACGGCCCGGACGGCGGACGGCGGACGGCGGACGGCGTACGGCGGACGGACATTTCGGATTTTGAATGTAGACCTCTTGAAACGGATAATGTCAAATTTTGAGGCCGATCGGAGTCGTCGACCCGTGTCGCGAAAACATAGGTGTATTATTCCAAGAATAATAAACCAAAATGTGCGCAACTCTGCGTTCACCTTTCACCATCTGTCAAGGTTGCCTCAAGTCTTTTCCCATTTCTGTCTAACCTACCTTCAATTTACATTCACTTCATACCGCTGATCACTTTTCGTCTAAATCGCGTTCGCCCGAAACCGTTTACAATGAGCGCGCCGTGGAAAATCTGCTAAATCAGCGGTGTGGCAAGCGACAGGCCGGGGGTGAAAAATGGGTGCTGATGGTGGGTGCTGTGGCCGGGGGAAGGGTGATTGATCGTTTTAAATGACGCACAGGTGTCATTGACGCATCAAACAAATTAATCTCTTTCATTCGGTCATTCTCTCGGCCCGTTGGCTATTTTTCCAGTCGGGTATTAATTGACTCGGCCATATCGGGGTCACAGGCCATGTGCGATTTGACAACGGCGCGATGTAGGTTGATTTTACGGGGAGTATTTTCAAGTCGTTGCCAGGTTAAAAGGGGAACAAGAGTGTGGTTGAGTTTGGTGGTTTGTCGCTATTAGTTTCATTTTGGTTTATTATTCTTGGAATAATACACCTATGTAATCACGACGGAGGTCGAAAATTCTGATCGGCTTCAAAATTTGACATTATACGTTTAAAGAGGTCTAGATTACAAAAACGAAATGTCCGTCCGCCGTCCGAGCCGTTTTGGGCGGTAGAAATTATTTTAAAAATCTGAAATTTTGATATTATACTCGGTTTTCCATCTATTTGTGCCCGCAACGTTATCAGCCTGATCGCCCAAACCTGTGGGGCGCAGTAGTGCTAAAAATTGGCTTTAGGAGTAGTTTTTAAGGTTTTTGGCTATGATGTGGAGTTAGGTGTCGTTTTCGAAGTATTTTTGGACGTACGTAGAATTCCTTTTTGTGGGTCCGAGAACAATTCGATTTCACCGTGGGGATCTATGGGGCTTTCATGGGGCGACAAATGGGATTTTTGAAGGATCCCAGAAAGTCAAATAAGGTGTCGTTTTTAAAGTAATTTTGGTCCAAAGATTTTACAGAAAAAATTATGTTATAATGTTTTTCAAAAATATTTTCTTAACGACAGATTTAATTTTTGCACATTTTTTTCTACATCAAAGAATAATAAAACTTGTGTAACATTTTCAAGCTAACTATTCAACAAACATGATCCACTGAGATCGCCAGGCAACATGCGCTATTCAAAAAATGCACTCCTTTCAAGTAAAAAGAAAAATAACCTTGAAAGTCATGAATGAACTGCTTTGGAATATTTTATCGTGATCAGCACCCCTCAAAACATATCTTAAAAGAAGAAAGATATCTTTAAAATGTGGGCCAGGTTTTTCGATTCTTCGCCCGGCAGCACATTGAAGGGTACCCAGAGAGAAAGTGAAAGATGAATGGCACTGTGGCAACACTTTTGAGGCGTTTTGTTTTATAAACGTTTTGTTTCAGCCACATCCACTTAAAAGAGGAAAATTTCCTTTTCGTGAAAATGACTTTTGTGGTAGGTAACACGTACTCATCTTGAAGTTGGGAATATTGTGGAGCGGGATATCCACCTTGTCAAGACCTTTACGACGCCCAATTCTAGCCGGCAGGGGAATTTCTCGGGTTCTTAAGAAATTCAGTTTACGACTCATAATATTTTAACAAGAGCAAGATTAAATATTGATTAAACAAAGGGGAAGCCTAAGACTGGAAAGGTGGGAGAGGGAAAGTTGACAAGTGAAAAGATGGAACCGTGTGTGTTCCTCCCCGAAGGCCAATGACTAACTCTAAGCCCTCCCCTCCCCTTCTATGAACACTTGACTCCGTCGGAACACGAGATTTCCCACTGGCTCACCACCTTCCGGGAAATTGGCTTTCCCCTCCTTCAAGACCTGTGCGAGGCCCGGTTTGTAACACCTCCCCCCCCCCCCCCCCCCACTTGATTACGAGCTTTCTCGTCCCATTTGAGAAAAATAACTTTCCCCTGCTGGGATAAAAACACCCGAGGCTTGTGTAATTGCAAAGGTTTTTCTTCCCTTGGCCTTCTTTAAAGTCGTCCATGCGTGTAGAAGTAATTCAGCGGTGTTGATATGTCCCACATAAACTCTACACTTGGAAGGACTTAATTAAATCCCTTCAAACAGTTGGATTCCGTACATTACGTTACTAAACCCTGGAGAAAGGTCTGTTTCAAGGCACCGCATTGCTGTAACAAAGTAGCGTTGTGTTACAATTTTTGTATTTTTTAAAATAGTTAAACAAAATTTGTCAGTATTTAATACTGACTCATCTACATGATGAAATGAATCCACGTACTAGATGAAAAACACTCCCTACGAAAGCGCCCAACGACAATGACACTCGCCACGAGGAGCGCTCGCCTCGTTTCTCCCCCACCCTCGTCACGCGGCTCTCCCAACTGCATAAACAAACTCATCCGTCAAACCGGGTTTTTCTTCTCAACGAAAACTCTTCGCCGAAGGCTTCTCCTGGAGTGTTGGATCCGCGCCAAAACCCTCCCGGCTCGAGGCCCCTTAACTAGGCTTTTGTGCCCGCCGGCCAAATATCGCCTCTCCACAAAACTCCCCACACTTTCCCTTTTCTGCACGGTAAAATATTTAAAAGCTTTAATTATCCCAGAGAGGGGGGTTAATTTTTATTATTAGTATTAAATAAAAATTGGAATAACAATGGTGGGACACACCTCTACTTTGGATATTGGGTGACCTCCATGCACAAAATGTGTTCCTAATTGATTTCTAGGTTCATCATTTATTGTGTTGTGTGGGTGAAGGAATGCCTCGAGCTTAATATCTAAGACTACGCCGCCATTGTCGTTGGGAGAAGAGGAATGAGTGCAGGAGATGCGCTCACTCAAATACGGAAATCAGAACTTCTTAAATTTTGAAATAATACCGGTGACCCGGTGTCACCGTGTCACTGGCAGGTCGAACCGTCGTTTTTCGTATTCGGAGGGGGAAAACCCCTCGCGTCACCGAAGTTTATCCCACAATACTCACAATTTACCCGGAATAACTTCGTCCTCAGAGACAAACCATTGCTTATTAATTTCGAGGCCCGAGCTTAAAGTATTCACAATCCCCCGCGCTAATTGCGAAAAACGGGGCCGGATCACGACCGGACATAAATTATGCATGAACGAAGTTTTCACAAAGCGGTGAGGCAGCAGAGGAGGTTTTATAGTAACAATATCTTTTCTGAGCAATTAAGGCAATCTTTTTAAAAGCCAAGTGGATGAGCTCTTTTTTTTTCTTCTAAGGAGCGCAAGTGAGAAAATCCACTTTAGGGCTGTAAGGCTTATATCTATTAGGGAGATGAAGATAGGATTTCCTCTGGCGTTCTTTTGATCTTTTGAGAGTGTCCGGATAATGAACTCAGTATACTAGGAAAGATAAAATAAAACTCAGCTTAAAAGTAAGGTCGTTCGTACAGCACCTGCTCAACGGACCCACACATTTCAATATTGAAATTGAAAAGCAAAGATAAATCTTTTTATCCGGCTGTATCCTTTTCAAATAAACCTGTTTTTCCTCGTTCAGGTCCAGTATGTTCAACGTGCGTTTCGTAGCCTGCGGGCATCAAAGTTATCGGTTTTTTCCGGGTCGCTTTTCAATATCCCGCAAACTGATGGCCGGCTGGTGACAGGTTCATATTAAAAACTGTTTCATCAATTCGGAGCCCGAAGGCGGAGTTTTTATTGGACGTAAAACTGTGACAAGTCGGTGGCGACTTATGAGTCAATGTTTTTGCGGACGAAACGAGGTAGTCGTGAGGAGAATTCGGAGATGTACGTGGGGTTTATAAACCTTAAATATGAAAAGAAGCCGCTTTCCGCCGGTATAACATATATATATATATATATATATATATGACCGTTGCTTAAATGTAAACAGATTTGTTGGTGGAGGGGGTAGGGGGTAGGAAGATGAAAATCCGATATTTAGGGATGGGAACCGGTTTCGGTTTATTATTCTTGGAATAATACACCTCCGTATTTGAGTCGGAGGTCGACAATTTTAAAATTGATGGGCCAGAGGTCGACCGATCAATTGATGGGCCTCGAAATTTGACATTTAGATTTCAAAAATCAAATGTCCGTCCGCCGTCCGAAGCATTAAATGCTTCGGGCGGCGGACGGAAAAATTTTTGGGCAGTAGGATTTTTTTTTTTCAAATATGAATTTTTGGCCAAACACTCGGTTTACCGTCCAGTTGTGCCCATCAGGGTTTCGGCCCGATGGGGCCCGTGGAGCTCTTAGAGGCTAAAAGGGGCTAGGGTATGATTTTTTAAAGGTTTTCCTCTATGGTGTCGAGTGTGATTCCGTTGTCGAAGCATTTTTGAACGTATAATCCAGTTTTTGGGGTCCCAGAACGATCCGATCTCACCGTAGGGAGCTATGGGGTTATCATGGGGCTACAAATAGTACTTTTTGAAGGATCCCAGGAGGCCATATTTATATGGTGTCGTTTTCCAAGTAATTTTGGACTCCTAATCCATTTTTCGAGGTCTCACATCTGTCCAAACTTTGTAGGTTGTTTCTAGTTTTTTTGTAAATAAAAAATTTAAGAAATTTTTGTGCCATTAAACAAATTTTGTTTAATGACACAGAATTTTCCCCTAAGGGACCAAAGGGCCTAAAATCCAAAATAGATTGTTGTCAATGAATCAATTGACAAAATTTGTCATTATTATAATAATAATAGTATTATTTAATAATACGTAAATTTAATTTCACAACAACTCTTTTTGTGAACTATAAAGTTATTAAAACCTAACTAGTATTATTAACCAATAATTAACCTAAACTAAGGAGCCCTGTAACTTACTGTCTGACAAGAATGCTGTGTCTTATGGCAACCCGTATTTTCGGGCAGCCCGCCTTTTGTAAATTTTTTTACAAAATAAAAAGGTTGTTTCTATCTTATTTTAAAGTATTAATAATTAATAATTATTGAAATTATTCATTGATTATCATTTATTTTTGCATTTAGGCCCTTTGGTCCCAAAAGGCTTCAATTGTAAATTATTAACCAATATAAAAATACACTGCCAAGGCAAGGCTTCCTCGCTTCCTGGCTTCCTCGTGTCAGGTTCAAAATGAACGTAGTTGTGAGTGTAACAAGAAAATTACGTTCGCGCATGCGCAGTGGGTACCACTGATGCAATCGTGATGAAACTGATAGGGGACCATCTAGAGCTATACTCACACAATTCCTGAAAATTTGATTGAAATCCGATCAAAATGGTGGAAGTTATGGGTGTGGCAAAAATATTACGATCGCGCATGCGCTGAGCGTACCGCTGATTCAATCGTGATGAAACTGATATGGGACCATCTAGAGCTATACCCACACAATTCCTGAAAATTAGATTGAAATCCGATCAAAATTGTGGAAGTTATGGGTGTGGCAAGGAAATGCGGACAGACACGGAACCAACTTTGTTGAGGAGGCTCTGAAACGCAAAACGAAACTGTGGAAATTTTGATTTTGGATAACAAAATTTTTTTTCATTTCGAAAGTGAAAACAATGCTTCCTCTGCCTTGCAGACTCGGAAGCAAACTAATTAACCCTTGTGTAAAATGTGCAACGTTTTTCGATGAAGACTGAATTTTTGATTGACTATGACAAAACGACCGAATGAGAAGAGAGGAAAAAAAAAAAAAAAAAAAAAAAAACTGGTAATTCCTACCATCGCCGAGGAATATCTTATTCTTCGAAATCGGTCTGAGTAAAATTTTCCGAGTGAGCCTTGGAATTTGTATAAGCGAAAAAATGAAAAGCGATCAGCTTCGATTCGGCGAAGTCGGTGAATAAATTAACAGATCAGGAGGCTACCTAACCTTTTCTGCTCTCTACTCTAATCTTTGCTCTTTGCGCTTTTAAATCTCACGTCCCTCCACTGGTTTTTACTTCTTTACTTTTTACGGCCCTATCATTTTTCATCAAAGACCAAACCGATGAAACGTACAAATAAACGGATTCACAGTCGCAAGCTTTCGATTTGTTTGATTTTTTATATTTTTTTTTTATTGGGCTAATTCCGAGGATTCCGATGCACCGCTCGAACTGAATTCGCCCTGAATATTTCCCAAGTCGACATAGCAAAATTTATTATAACGAGAGATATTCCGCCGAATTGAATTTGCGTCGAATAATTTATATTTGGACGATCCGAAACGAGGATGTTGAATAAAACGGTGAACGCACAGGGAAATGTTTTCCAGTGGTAGAAGTCAACTTGTCTTACCGTAAAACTTTTACGACGGTATTTTAGCGTGATATTAATAATTAATTATTATTATTCACGTTGATTAAAAATAATTTTTATTTAAATTGATTGAATAATTTTTAGTCAACACGAATAAAAAAATTAAAAACTGTTAAAAAAAGGGGAATTTGCATCATTTTCAGAAACTATTTAATATTTTCTCGTCAAAGATCTTTTCTCAACAAGAACAACGGAAAAATTCCCACATTTTCCGTCCAGTAGATAATT
The DNA here is from genome assembly GCA_955831195.1 of Pilophorus perplexus. Classification (NCBI taxonomy): domain Eukaryota; kingdom Metazoa; phylum Arthropoda; class Insecta; order Hemiptera; family Miridae; genus Pilophorus; species Pilophorus perplexus. Next base: position 17,278,332 of record OY037014.1, read on the forward strand.
TTATACGCATTATTATATTTTCCGTGACGTCAATTAATTTCCCGTATTAAACAAAAACGTGGGGGAGAGAGATGCCGGGAGGGGAGCGGGCGGACGTGACGTCACTTCATTTTTTTCTTCCCTCTCACTTTCCGGCTAAACTAATCGGAATTTTAAGCTGACATTTCAGTCCATGCAGAGCACGAAGATACGGTTTTCAGCATAAAATAATTCTGATGACAAATTCCCATTATTAAAGTGAAACTTTTATTACATCGTCCCAAATTTTTTGGTCTGTGTGTCGTTTCTTGTAACGTCACGCTACCGTTGATTTTCGCTTACAACCGATTCGATGCTACGGAACTTCATCTTCGCCAGTTATAATCGTACAAAAATCGTTCACCATTCGTTGGAAAGCTCTCGATTCATCACGCATTTCCTTCGTACTTGTTCTTTGTCATTATGTCCCCATTTTATATTTATTGATGTTATTAATGGATGCAGTAAACAATGCCTCTTGTTTTGTTGTTATCAGTTGCCACGTTAGAAATCAATTTGAGAAAACGCCAAAATGAAGCCGTGGGTAGAGATACAAGGGTAGGTGAATGAGTAGGAAATGGGGGGGGGGGGGGGGACTAGACATAAAAAACGTGTCCATCGATGCTATGTACCTACCCCACTAGGGGAGCGAGCGAAGCGAGCCGGAGAGACTAGTGGGAAAAAAGTTTCACTTTTACCGTGGTTTCATAAAACCACACCCCAGTTTTTGTTTATTATAATTTATTGAATTTTCAATAATGGTTTAAAAAAATCAATACTGTTAAAATATCGATGGTCTATCAGTAGGGATTTGTTGTGGGACATCAGAAGTTGCAATAATCGTCAAGAGGGGTATTCAAGGGGACAAAGGAGGAAAGCCATTCAAGCGTAAGGTGTCTCGGTTAAAAGGGAAGGGGGTTAGCAGGCGTTAATAGTTCGAAGGGAAAATTAACGCTGCGGCGAAGCGAAGGGGAAGGAGGATTAACCGCGGATTAGCGGAAGAGTAGGAAGAGGGGGGATAATGTCAAGTTGTAAGCAATTACCGACGTCAAAGTGGGGAGGGATGAGAATCTTACAACTTGACACTCCGGGGATGATCCTGGCAACACCTGTTTGAAAGGAGTGAAATGGCCCTTGGCAAGGGAGGTTTTGGGGGTTGAAACGGCCCGAAGGAACAACAATGGTCTGGGGAGGTTCTTCGGTGAACCAGTTAACGTCCCAGAACCGATCAGGTTAATTGTTGAGAGTTTACTTGGCGATCAGACAGCGTTCTACCTTTTCCCTTTTCCACTATCTCATAAATCCCTCATGAGGGATTTACTGAAATAAATGAGTTTGATTTGAGAGAAAAAAAAAAAAAAAGGTTTGCGTTGACCAGTTTTCAATAACAAAAACCTTCATATAAACCGGGTTTCTTCTACTACAAACCTGCTTTTTGCTAGAGCAGTTCATTTCTTACGGGTTCAGTTTGAAAACTACAGTCATACAGAAAGTATTACCTACTCAAGACTTTTTTTTTTTTTCGATAAATGTGGAGGTTTGTTTTATTGTGTTTACTCATTTCTGGTGCTTCCTACAACATTTCTACCCGTATACATGTAGAACATTGATTTCCTTCAATTTTCAGTCCCAACGGTTTGGCGTACACCGCCAAGTCACGAGGTACAGGACTTGGAAGTTGCGTCAAATGTTTGAAAATTCCCGAAATTTAACTAACCGGTTTTTCCGGATAACTTCGTTTGAGTGAGCTACGACTTACACATCCCAAAATCAATCTTGTAGAACATTAAATTAGCTTTAGTTTTCAATACATATACTTGTCGTACACCTATCAGATCACGAGGTACAACAGCCCAAATTTCGAAATCCCAAAATCACCTCAAAAGGACTGTTTGCTCAATAAATCAGTTCTGGTGCGTTCTACGACATTCTTATACGAGAACATTCTTGTAGGCGCTTAATTGCCTTCAACTTTCATTCCCAACATTTTGCCGTGCACCCGTCAGTTCATGAGGTACAGACAGGACTTGAAAGTTTTGTCAATGTTCGATAGACCCAAAAACATCACTAACGAACGGTTTTCCCCAATAACTTTGTTCTGGTGAATCCTACGGCATTCACATCTGAGAACAACCTTGCCGAACATTAAATTAGCTTCAATGTGAACATGAAGCTAATTTATCATTTTTCTTACGCCCGATCACGAGATACTAGCATGAACTCTGAGCCTAATTTTCAAAATTCCAAAATCTCGCAAGAACGGGTTTTGCTCAATAACTTTGTTCTGGTGCTTCCTTCATTGAACTCGCGCTTGAACCTTGTACATTCATAAGGTCGCAAGGTACGGAGCTCTAAAATACCAGCAGTAGTTTCCTTCTGCAGGTCATTTCAAAAATTGTTACGAAAAAAGGAGTAATTACTGAAATAAAGCGTACACGCTTTATATTATTTATCCTGAGTAATATTTACTTTCCCGTTTCTGCATAAAAAAATAAGGACAATCAAACAATTTGAATTAGGACCTAAAATAGATTTCCTTTGTCGGTTTCCGTTTACTCAAGTCAAAGTAATCTCGTGAAAGCTTAGCCTTTTTCCCTCTGTTTCCTTTTTTCTGGCGGATCAGACAATAAAAATAAGGCCCTCGAATGCAAAAAAAAAAAAAAAAAAAAAAAAAAAAAAAAAAAATCCTTGAGGGAAATTCTGAGTTGGCGAAAAGGGAGGGAAAAAAAGAGGGCAGGTTGAAACAATGAGCTACGATTTTTAACCCTCCTCCTATCTTTACCAAAGAAGCAAAAATCTGCCGTGTTGCGGGAAAAAAAAAAAAAAAAAAAAATCTTCCCCCGTGTCAATCGCAGGGAATGCCGCGCTCGTACAAAGACGAAACAAGGTGGAGGTTTAAAAAAAGAGGAAAAAGTCGAAAAGGCGCCCGAAAAGGGAATTCCCGGAGAAATAAAATATATTGTGTCGCCGGGGGACGAGGTCAACATAAGCGGTTTATTGAAGAGGCGACAATCGACGCTGATTCGAGCGACAATAGCGGAACGAGGGAAAGCCTTTTCCGGAAGTTTTTCACGCCCTGGCGGAGTTACAGGTGAGAGAATAGAATATCAGAGGGGAGATGTAACAACCGGATTTTTCTTTAAAACCATTTAACTGGGGAAGGAAAAAATGAAAGAAAAAAAAAGGTTTCACCGTACAAACGTCCGATCATAAACCTATTGTTGTGTCTTTGAACGTGATTTCTTTTTTTCCTCCCACTATTTTTTTTTTTTTTTTTTTTTTTTTTTGTCTTTTTACAAACCGAGAAAACTTTTTTCTACGAAGCAGCCGCCTACTTGATGAGCCTCTTTTTCTTTCCCCCTTTTGACTCCCTCACACAGCTAATGGATTAGTGAAATCAATCTTTCAGGGTCGGCAGACCGAAATAATTAGCCGCGAGGGTTAGAAATAGTTACGGAGGAAAACGAGCCTTCCGGAGCAATCACATTAACGCGAGAGATTAATTAAATTTACTTCGGGGTGAGAGAGGGAGGGATAATAAAGAGAATGAAAGTATTTTATTAGTGCAGTGTGGATGGACAATAAATGGCGTTGGAGATATCTGAAGGGGGGAGGAGGAAATAGTGGCGCTCCAAAGTTCATCGCGATGAATAATTCGTAATTATTACTCGCTAAAAGGGACCTGTTGAATTTTGGTTTATTAGGTATTCTTGGAATAATACACCTATGTAATCGCGACGGAGGTCGAACATTCAGATCAGCCTCAAAATTTTACATTATCCGTTTCAAGAGGTCTTGATTCTAAAACCGAAATGTCCGTCCGCCGCACAGTGGGCTAGATCGCATAATTAGGTGGAAAAAACCCCATTTTGAAAGTTACCAAAATGCGATTCTAATAGGTGGGTTTCATAGAGGTTTTGTTTGCGAACTCTGCCCTGGAAGGGGGGGGCGCCAATTTTTACACCGAGAGGCGTGAAACTATCGGAATACTCGATTTATCTCTTTTCTCACTTCATAATGTGTTTGTCTCCAGTTGCTCTTCAGAATTAATTTGACGATGGAGAGTTCCACCTAAGGTAGGTAGAAAACATCCTTCAAAGTCGACATTTGATTAATTTCAATTTTTTTGCTGTTCCTGCTAAAAAAACTATGAAAAAGTCGATTAAATTAGCTTTAAAATAGTATTACCTACTAAAATCGCAGGTAATTGCAGGTTTTGCGCTCCTTGAATATGTGATCTACTCGAGTTCTATTCGAGAAATATGAAAAAAACGGGCCGTTAGCACCCCGCGATAAAACTCAATGTTGATGTCGAGTTTCTTGGAATATCTCATATTTTATGACAATTTTTGACACAAAAACGAGTATAATTCATGAAATGTTAACTTTATCAAGTGGAGGGCAGTCTAAATCGACTCAGTACTTGAAAATACATTGAAAAAGCGATTTTTAGCCAATACGATACTTATTTTGAGTTTTTTCCACCTAATTATGCGATCTAGCCCACTGTGCGCCGTCGTAAATTTTGTAGGAATTTTTTTAAAAATCTGAAATTTTGAAAACATACTCGGTTTACCATCTAGTTGTGCTCGCTAGGTATTCAGCCCGATCGCCCAAACCCGTGGGGCGCTATGGAGCTAAAATGGGGCTACGGGAGGGTTTTTTGAAGGGTTTCGGCTATGGGATCGAGTTAGGTGTCGTTTTCGAAGTATTTTTGGACGTGGAATCCATTTTTGGGGGTCCCAGAGCGATTCGATTTCACTGTGGGGATGAACTCTTCATGTTGAAAATTATTCAAACAATCGCCAAGATTTTCGTAAAATACTAAAATTGTTCTGCTTTCTATCTAGTTAAATTAAATCGAAAACGTCTCTTCGAAAATCTTTGAAAATCTTCTCTTAGCCTCTTAGAGCTCCAGGCTCTATGGGCTGCTCTGACAACTGCATAAGTCGGATTAGATTACGTTCCAAAGTCTTTCGGAAACGACTCCCCACTCGACCATCCGACAACAACCCTCTAATAACCCCGCGTGCAGCCCCTTCGTAGCCCCATAGCGCCTCATGGTGTGACTGGATAGGTCTGGGAATCCCACGAATCGATTTCACGTCCAAAATCACTTAAAAAACGACTACCCACTCGACCTTCCAGGGGAAAACCTTCAAGAGTCTCATTTGTAGCGTCATGAAAGCCCCACAGAGCAGCACTGTGTGATTGGATAGGTCGGGAAATCCCGTGAAAAGATTTTACGTCCAAAATCACTCCTAAAACGACAACACACTTGCTGCCCCATTAAAGCTTCTTATTGCTCAACGGGAACGTGCTCTTGTGCCGAATTCTGTACGGACACAGCTAAAAGAAGAATTTACTTTACTAGACTTTTACCAAAACTTCCTTCTCCCACAAACAGCTAGCAGGGCCGAACAAATCACGAAATGAAACCCATTTTTCCGGAGGAGGGGAAGTCAAAGGTGACGGTGGCGCTCCAAAGTTCATCACCCGACAACGACATTAAAAAATCGTTCCCCCGCAAACGCCCTCAAGGCAGCACAAAGGCGGATTAAACCTCTTAATCGCTGATGTCATTTTCTCCCGAGTTGTTTTTGGCTTTTCCGCGAAAATACCGGGAAAGGATCACTGGCATGATCTCAAGACGACGTTGATATCATAATTATTCAGACCAGTGAACCCTGAAAAGGGGGAAGATGGAATATGAGAGGTAAATTTAAAATGACTAGAAAGAAAAAATAAACTTTTTTTTCTTCGGAGGTTTTCTTACCACGACAGTCTTCGGTATCACCTTCTTTTCCGCTCAGATTCCGCTCTGCCGCCCTATTCCGCTTAAAAAGGAGTTTCCGTATTATTTAAGGGTCCGAGAAAAAATATATTAAGAGTGTAAATGAATGCTGTTTCTTTTGGGAGGGGCTGAAAAAGAGAACAAACGGGTCGGCCGGAATTTACAATTCTTTTAAACGGTTTGACATTAGCGATGCAGACTTTCAAATAGGTGTTTTTCAAGGGGGATGAAAAATTACATCGGGTTATTTCAGAGTTCTTCTTCATCTTGCGACGTACCCAATCAATACGGTAGAAAATGAATGATTGGGCTCTAATGCGTGTTATCTGGCCATTGGACCTTCATCACAAGATTCGATGAGCCTTCGAAACGGTGGCGGACACGCGAAGTGGGTTGAAGTGAAAGTAGAACGAAAAACCAACAGGAGGTGGAGGAAAAAAGGGAGAAAACCCTCCGAAAAAGGGGGAAGAAAAAAAGCGTAAGATGTTTGACGTTAGTAGACTGGTTCGAACCACTTAATTACTCTATAAACATCCGGTTCCTGAATTCCCTCGTAAATGGCACTTTTCTCTCCTTCGAACCCCACTTTCTTTCTCGATCCTTTCAGCTTGACTTCCTTTTTTTCCAGCGCCTACGGGAAATTTTCCGTCTGAACGCAATTGTGGGGAAAATCGAGTTTTGGAGGGGTGAGAAGAGTGAAATGCGGACACGTGAAAACATGAGGTTCTGGTTGCCAGGCCACGGGTCACACACCAGCAGTGCAACAGTTTATTCTCTACCGTCAGTTACTGACGGTAGAGAATAAAATGACGAGCGAAACTATGAGGTCAGGAAAGGCAGTGATCTGTATCCAATTAGGTAGAACGTGATATTATTCATGATCTTCTCCTGGTAGTCTTTCCGCCGAGGTAGATCAAGCTTGATGATTTTGCTGCAAGGACAGTAAACGATTTTTTCACACCCTGGCCTGCCCCAGAGCTGGCAGTGAGTGTTGGTAACCCTCAGTTCGTTAAAATGTTGGGTGTTGTACTGGATCCGAAACTGAGTTGGAGGCCCCACTGTGAACAGCTGGCCGCGTCCTTAAATAGCGTTTCCTTCATTTTGCGAAGACTTTCCGACAAGCTTCCTAAGACTGCCATTCTTGCTGCCTACTATTCAGTTTTTCAAAGTAGGGCTGAATATTGCATCCTTTGCTGGGGCCACTCGCCACACAGCACCCTTTTATTCAGCAGTCAAAGGAGAGCTGTCAGAGCAATCAAGGGCCTAAGCTATCAGGAGGACTGCAGAGATGCTTTTCAGGAGCTGGGAATACTAACAGTACCAGCCCTGTTCATCCTCGCATGCCTTACCTTTGTGCGGAAAAACATCAGCTCATTCCCCTCAGCCTCAGCTTTCGTTGCCCCACTCACGTTTGGACGTCAGGAGAACGTCTACATCGTGGTGGCGAATACAATTTTTTAATGCCCTACCAAAATCTGAGTCTTCCTAATGGGGTGGATCAATTTCATGTTTCTGCTCCAAGATTAATAAGAGCTTTTCTCTCATCCTGGCCTTCCTAGGGTGAAAAACGAAGGTTTGGAGATCCTACTAATCTTCCCATTAAGGTGGGTCAAGCTTGACGTTTCCGGTCCAAGCATATTAAGAGCTTTTTATTCACCACTGACTGCCTCCAATGAAGAGCAAAGGCCTTATGATTTTTTTCCATAGACGATAAGATCTTTTTCGATCCCTTTCTGTGCCCATGTTTTCCCAGTAAGGTGGATCAAGCTTTATGTTGCTGCTCCAAGAACAGTAAAAACTTTTTCCTTACCCAGGCCTGCTCCTGATAGCAAGCAAATGTTTGGTGTTTCCGATCCAAGTACCGCACAACACCACAATATCACTCGCGGAAACATGAGCATCGCAGGCAGAACAAAACGGTTCAGGGATCAGGTTGTAAAGCGTCGGGATAAATGAGGTGGAGAAGAAAATGACTCAGGAAGTAAATGAAAGGGTCTGAAGGGAGTAAAAATTTACTAGTCCGGCGTTCATTTCACGCTTGTCGTCCTCGATGTACCTTCCGTGTGATTCGGAAAACCGCAAAAATGCCCTACGAAAGGAGAGGGGCGCAATTCAGGCGGTAACGCTACATATTTTTAACCTCCAGAGTGAAAAAAAGGAAACTCCGGGAAGGCCCTCCCGATTATAAATACACTACGGTGAAGAGGGGGGGGGGGGGGGATAAAATGCGACGGTTGGGAAAATTTCGGGGGTGGAAAAAGGAGGGTCGAAGGAGCAATGGAGTGAGAGGGGCCAAGAGACAGCTTACCGAAGGGGTTTTCCCAGGGCCTGTGGTTCAAGGGTATTTCTAGTCCTTTAATTCCTCCCTAGAGGGCTCCCCCACCTGTGCCCCCCCCCCCTCAACGTCCCTCGAATTACAAATGGTCTCGCCCTGAAATCGTAATTGTACCGCAAACGAGCTTTTTAATTCTTTAATAAATCCACCCTCTCCCCCTCCTTCAAACCCATTTCAGGGATTTCACCCCCGCTTCCCAAAGTAAGATCCCCCTAACTGGTTTCCGTATTTTAAAGGTGAGACAACGTCTCGCAAAAACGACCAAAAAAAGACGATTTCTTACAACTTCGGCCGTAAAAGTTTATTAAATCGCAACCCTTTTTATCGTTTCGTAACAACGTTTCGTTTTGTGAACAACAGAAGAAAAAAAAAATTGAGAAATCTGAGTTGTTAAGCTCGAGAAAAAAAAAATCCTCGTTTCAGGAGAAAAAAGTCATTCCCGAAGGATGTGGGATAAGACAGTTTTACGTGATGAAGTTTTCCCCGTGAAATGACTTTGGTGGCAAGTTCTGTCAAAGTTGTATTTTTTTCCGCAAATTTCTTTTTCCGTTTTAATTAATCTTCTGCTCTGAGTGGCTGGGGTGTTTTTATCGTGTCACGTCGCAAGCACGTTTTCAGGGGTAAGATCAGGTTTTGACAACAGTAGAAAATTTACTGAAATGTTAATTTTTCCCCTTTTGGGAAGAAAACAAATTTCCAAATTAGTTTTTGTGATTCTATTTTGCTCCCTTTTCCCATACCGGTTTGTTATCTTTACCGATTCATAACTCCTAACCGGTACTTTGTACGTTCCAAAGAATGCGGTCCCTATATCAGTTAACACCCTTCCAACACGGTTCTTAAACTCAAAAAGTAAAGATTAATTTTTGAATTTCAGAACCTTTTTTTAATAATTATTATCGGTCTTTCAGAACTGGCTATTGTACAAAAAACATTGGAAAGAGAGAGAGAGAGAGAGAAAAAAAAATTCTTTGATGAAGGTACCTAGTTAAATTGTGCATAAATTAATTTTATGACAATAAAACATTATTTTAAAAAAGTATTTAAAAAAGGAATTTACCGTGCTATATTTGGACAGATTTGAGAACCTGAAAAACGGATTAGGCGTCTGAAATAACTCGAAAAACGACACCTCATTTGACCTCATGACATCCTTCAAAAGTTCCATTAGTAGCCCCACGGTGGAATCGGGTTTCCAAAAAATTGGAAAAAATAAATTTCCCCTAACAATATTTGGACAGATTGGAAAATTGGGGGGGGGGGGGGGGGGGGCTGAACATACGAAAAATGTATATACACTTTCAGATCAAAAGAAAGAAAATTTCTACCACTACTTCCTCTATTTAGGAATAATAGAGGAAGTAGTGAATGAAAAATTCTCAGAGAACCCGAGGCGGCTCATTTTGTCAATTTAAAGGGGGAAAAATTCATCTTGACATTTTTGGGTACATAATAATATTAACAACAATATTATGTTGTGTACATTTTGATTAAATACATGCAAAGTTACGATCATTTTGGTTTATTATTCTTGGAATAATACGCAGGTGTATTATTCCAAGAATAGGTCTATGTAATCGCGACGGGGGTCGAAAATTCTGATCGGCCGCAAAGTTTGACATTCGTTTCAAGATGTTCCGATTCCAAAAACGAAATGTCCGTCCTCCGTACGCCATCTGTCGTCCGGGTCGTTTTGAGCAGTAGGAATTTTTGTTTTTAATCTGAAATACTAAGTTTACCATCTAGTTGTGCCCGCAAGGTTTTCAGCCCGATCGCCCAAACCCGTGGGGCTCTGTGAAGACCAAAGAACCTAAACGCCATAATAACTTGTAGTTAATAAATGATTAATTTCAATCAATACTTAAAAATTATATTAAGGGCAGTTGGTAGGTACCTACCCCTCAAAAAATAGCGATATTCCTGACCCATTATCTCAGCTATCCCCGGTCCGATTTTGATTTTTTTTTAAATGTTAGATCTCAATGAGTTCTATAAACGTGCGGAAGCAGATTTTCGAAATATTAATTTGCAAGAGTCCGGCATGCATTTGAATTTGGCCTCTTTTGACTATATTCCTGAGCCACTTCCGTACTCCGTTCCGGAGTAGCAGTAAACAATTTCAAAAAACTAATTCCGCATATTTTTTTATTACATTCGGACAAACAATTAGAAAAAACAAAATTACAATCGGATCAGTACTTCCAGATATAATAGGTCAGAAGCGTAAAAAAACCAAACTTTTCAGGAGAGCGGAAAAACGAAAAAGTACCTACGATTTTGCAACATTACCGATTTTACCGCTCCCCGCGTCATGTGATGAACTAACATGTTATAATTCAACGCGAAAAAGAAGAAAAAACGTCCGGGTCATCTGTTTTCAGTTTTATCGTTCATTTACTTATCACTTTTACTTGTAAACAATTTCGCTTCGTTTTTAGGGATGGGAAATCGGTAAGAAGTATCGATTTTTTGAATCGATTCAGAATCGGATGCTCCAAATCGATTTCCCAAAAAATCGTCATAAAAGTATCGATTTTTTGGAAAATCGATTCATAAATCAGTCTTACAAAAAAAAAACTTTTTTTAATGAGTGATAACTGTAGATATATTTATTGTAGGTAGGATTCAAGAAAAAATCGTTAAAAAAATTTATTGAAAATTAAAATTTCATTAGTTTTCAAAAATTTTGATAATAAACATTTGATCAGACGAGTAAACAGTTTCGCTGTCTGAAAAAGCCATGGCGAACGTCGCTGGTAACTAGTTAGTTTTGTTGTCATTAGCTATTATCATAATTTTTAATCGTCCTAAGGCTCGAAATTTGCTTGAATCACTTGAAATAATAAACTAATCTTTATAAATGACGAAAATCGATTCAAGATTTTTTTAAAAATCAGTAGGTAGTAAAAATCGATTCACGATTTTTACAAAAATCGGAAGTAAAAAATCGATTCACCTAAAAAATCGGAACCTGAAGATCGATTAAAAAAATCGAAAAATCGGAACAAAAAAGCGATTTTTCCAAAAAATCGGAAATCGATTCCCATCCCTATTCGTTTTACAGGTCGACCGTAAACCGTTCGTTTTCCCTTGTGACCGGCTTGTGACTTCCTTACTTTTAATTAATTTACAATGACAAGACCAAAATCCACTTTCAAACGCGTGAATCACTTCGCTAACTTTTCAAGAAAGAAGACTGGTCAAGAATACTGCTCATTTCTCTCTTTTCCACTCCTGCTTCTGATCCCGGTCCTTCAGTTTCTGATCCCACTCCCACACCCACTGTCATTTCCAAGATTCCTGACGAGCAAGTTTCTTCGAGTAAGAAAAAGTAAGGGCTGCTGGGATAATATCATATTATGACAGATACGTGAGTACAAACGTTTTAGACATTGTCGACATTTGGTTTGTTGTTGACGTTTGGTGACGCTTTGTCCCAAATCGCGGGGTGCGTGAATTGTCTTGGTAATTTGAATTGACAGTAGGGAGGAGATACGGCTTGGGAGTGAATTTACACATTGAATGCATGCGATGTAGTGAGCTCGTAAAATATGAAAACTATAAAACTGCGGAACATGAAGATGGAGGTAGAAAGCAGAAGTTTCCTTTCGTTCTGCTGCAGGTTTAGTTCTAGAGAAGCTAGGAATTGACCCTGGAAATGCAATGATTCATGCCATGATGTATAGGGACGTAGTTCGGATAATAAGTCGGAAAAAGACGAGAGAGGCTACGCAAATAGCAAAGCGCCGAAAACTAGAGGACGAATTCCTTGAGGCGGGTCGAGACGAATTCCTTGAAGCGGGCTGCTTCTGAGTCACTTTAGAGGGGGGTAGCGGCTGGGGGGGGGGGGGGGGGTATGTGTTTTATGTTATTTTGTTCGAAACATAATCTAGTTTGAGAAACCAACATAAAATTTTTTTTCATAAAAAATTTTTTTTGGGGTAAGTAGGTACCAAATTTTTTCATTAATTAATTAAATTTATTTAATTAATCAATTTAATTGATTTAAATTAGTTAACAATCAACTGCAACTATTGTAGTGAATTATTAAATCATTTGAATTAATTGACATTTATGAGTTATAACTCATTATCCTTTTTAACCATCTAAGTTTTCCTAACTTGTACGGTGGATCTAAACCTATTCCGTGCTACTAGCCTAGTACTTACCTTGAATCAGGCAAGAAAAAATAAAATAAAAATGTCCATTGGGGAGAAAACTCATTTTTAGGTTTTCAAACTAGATTTTTGAGATGAAATATAAAATTTGGTTGAAAAATAGGTTACACCACAGATAAGAGGTTACACCAGCCCATTTCGCAAACTTCGACTGCCTGTGCAGCGGCGAGAACGCGACGAATCGTACTGCAAATTTTTGGGAAATTTTTTCTCACCTTGGGGAACTCCCAAAAATGGTTGATTACGGAGAACTTTTATTTTTTTAGTTCTACCTTTGACGTGGAATGCCCTATAATATAGGGCAATAAACACCACATATTATACATAATATACCACATGTGGTGTTTACTTCCTTTAAGAGCCGCTAGGAAGAATGCCATGCCCAGAAAAGCCTTCGTAGGAGAAAAGCCTACACGCCACAGAACATACAAACCATGAATATGGTGGCTGAGATCATTTCATCGTTCCCACAAGCGCTCGTTTGGTCGCAGACTCCTTTTAAACACGTTAAAATTGTGTGTATTTTTCGAGGTGCCGATTTTGACGAAGATTGTGCTCCGCCGATCCCGTTGATGGGAGGAAGGAACGCACTTGTAAATAGACGTTGAGAGGGCGGGGTGCCATCAGGAATTTGAATGGAAAAGCCTCGGGAAAAGGAAATATGGACCAACTTTTTCTATCAACCGGCTCCTTCGACTCCTTTTCTCACTGAGATGGCGTTAAAGAAGTTCTTATTCGGGTGTGGCGAGGAGAGTTTGGGGGTTGAACATTTTATAAACTCAATCTAAAGGGAGCAATATATGCCGATATTCTGGCCAGATAACGGAAAAAGGTTTTTTTTTTTTTTTTTTTTTGCGTCCCCCAAGTTCGGATCGAGAAGGGGATTCTCATCACAGGGTTCGCAGGAGGGTTGAGGTTTTCAGGGAACGTTACTCAGATAGTTGGCCCTGATAGGTGAGTTAAACCTGATCGGAATCAACGCGGCGAGCCCCCCCCCCCCCCTTCCACTCACCAGTACGGTGGGAAAAGCCATTAAAGTTGATGGGAGGCTGCCTTGTGATCGCACCTACTTTTCCTGGGTCTTTTCTTGAGGGCCCGTCACCTCTCGACAACCGCGTTCAGTTTCATCCAGATTCCTCCCCGCTTTGTACCTATTTCACCGGGCAGGGCTCGACCGGTTTTATTTCTGTTTTCGTCATACCAAACCGGCTCTCAAAACCAGCTTTCACCCATCCTATCCTGCTGTTGTCATGCCTCACAAACTGGTTTTCAACTCTTCTTTTGGTTCATTATTCTTGGAATTAGTCACGTATTCGTGACGGATGTCGAAAATTTTGATCGGATTTTGAGCACTAGGTACGATTTTTTTTTAAATTCTGAAATTTTGGCGAAATACTCGGTTTACCATCTAGTTGTGCCCGCAAGGTTTTCAGCCAGATCACCCAAACCCGTGGGGCTCTGTGGGGCTAAAAAGGGGCTACGAGAGGGGTTCTTGAAGGTTTTCGGCAATGGGGTCGATTAAGGTGGCGTTTTCGAAGTAAAATTCGCAGCGTTTTATACAACGGACAATGTTTTTTCTTTTTTCATCGGACTAGAATCTTTTCCCCTTAACCTATAGGTTATTATATGTTCCACTCTAATACGAGTAGAGTATACTGTATTATTTTTTGTATAAATATTATTTTTTGTCGATGGTGTACCTATACTGTATACACCATCGACAAAAAATAATATTTTGGATATTATGACCTCCAGCCCACAGACATATCCATGTCCCGAGAGATCTGCATGGAGAGTCGATAGTTTTAAATAAAAATTTAATTCCACGGATAATGAACCGGAAAGTTTCATCTCATTATTGTCAATGCACACCGTGCCTTCTGACAAAAGTCATAAGTGCAATCGTCAGCTCATTTTCACAGTGCAAAAGATGTGGGATGAGACTAGAACGAGCCACACTTTTGTGCTACAAAAGTATACATACTACACGTAATTTGATCATCACGTTGTGTGGCCTGTATCAGTATTTCATACATGTAATCCATAGGCCGGAAGCGGGAAGCCTTTCGTCTCCAAGCTATTAGCGAAGTACTCGTCGTGTGAAGCCAAACGTTCTAAAACGTTCTAAAACTGCGAGCTTCGAATGACCCGAGCGATTTGATCCTTATTGGATTGATTACTCAGAGCTGACATCAACGTTAAATGGCTGCTGGACCTCTTGAGGCCTTTCCCGATGGCCTCGCGAACACACGCCGCACCCGACCCATCTGGAAATCGGTACTTCCCACGAAAACGCTGACCGATTACCGCATATACATCGATTCCACATGGAACAATTATTTAAAACTCCCCTTGCTTTTTTTGTTTGCTCGAACAAAACGCAGAAAGCGTCGGAGGGGAATCCAGTTCAAACGGTCTTCGTGCGCTGAATAATTCATACAAGCAGCCATCGCGGTTCTGTATTTTCTTGGCCTCTTCGTGCGAGGGATCAAACTATTTCCCTCAGTCATCTCCAATAACAGTAATGGATTCATAATTCGTTTTCCAGAAGTGTGGAAAGGAAAGTGCTAATTCAGTTGATGCAAGTCGTGTGTTGATGTGGAGATAACTGGTGGAAGAAGAAGAAGAAGAAGAAAAGTTTATTATGATAGGGTATGTGGATAATCTGTTCCCGGAATCAGCTCAAGGAAGACATGATATATTATACCAAGGAGGATTCAAACAAAACTCAACATGTTCACTTTTCAACAATTTCCAAGAAAAGCCCCCTTTTTTGTTCAGGTTAATCGGACAGGGGAATTATTAATCCGTAGGTCGGTGTGAGTCATGTTATTGAATACCTATTTCTTAACGTAATATACAACGAATTTATTGGCATGAATATTTCGGAATATCTATAGGCGGGTCGGGTTTAGATGTTTTTAGACTAGATTTTAGGTTGTCGGTTTTAGATCCACATACCCTATCATAATTAGTTTTTTTTTATGTCTAGAAAGTAAATAAACCCTTGTGTAAAATTTGCATCGTTTTTCTCTTTGTTTCTCATACTGTTGGCTAAAACTCGTATCGCTTGATGTATTCTGCTTCCGGAAATCACCGAAGGTTCACCTCGAAGGTAGGTCTACACGGGGAAACTTATGGCAGTAGAGCGAGAGCTGAGAGCTCATGAAAGTCGTGTGGACACCTCCTAGAGTAGTTGCGAGAGCACTCTCGACGTGCTCTCGGGCTCTCCCGAGGACTGGAAAGTTCCGCAACCGATCTAGGCATCAGTGTCAGTGAGTTTCACCTAGATGAAAGTTATTGCTAGAGCGCCATGACGACTTCTGGACGACAGTGGACGAAAGAAGAGACCGAACACTTTATCATAATATGATAAGGATATTATCCTGAACTGTGGGATGTTTCATCCGACAAATACAAAGACAGAAGCAGGAAAGCAATTTCCTCGGCGGCTCTTGCACAAGAATTTTCTACTGATACCAAGGAAATTACAAGGAAACTCCACAACTTGAGGACGCAGCTAAACAGCGAGCTGAGAAAAATGAAGAAGAGGAAGCGTGGCAGTGGGACTGACGACGTCTATAAAAGTGGATGGCAATTCTTTGACGCCATGATATTCATGGTCCCGTCGAGCAGAATAGACGATCAGACCACTAGCAATTTGGTAAGAAATTGTATGCATGCATCTTTACGCAATTCCTTCCCGACAATGAATGGGCCCTGGAACCGTTTTTGATTTTCCCCTCTAGAATATGAATTTTTTGCGAGCCACCAAAAATTAATTTTTTGAGCGGAACTGCGAACTCGGCTTCGAAGTAGAAAGCTGTGTGATTGACCACTTGCGTCGAAACCCAAGTTGATAATTTGCGCCCGACATTCGTAGGAAGTTCGTATACATCTTTGGATTGCTCGTCGTCAGCTCAGGGAGAAGAGTTGCATACACACCGAATAATTCGGTGTGTAAACAATTATTGTTTTCGCTGTAGAATCCACTCTTTCACCCAAATACGCCGTCTATTTCTTCTTTTACGTCTCCTCTTGACGATTAGGGCAATCGTGAGTGCCGCGTGAGCAAAACTGCAAGAAGGTAGATCGTGTAGACAGACTCGACACTGCTCTCGCAATCCCATCAGCGAGAGCGGTCTCAGAAACTTACTCTACTTACTAGCTCTCTCAGGGCGCATGACGTAGACACTGCTGACTCTGCTCTACGCAATCAGTGTCGCTCTATGTAGCTCTCTCTGTGTAGACCTTAAGTTATAGATGCTTCTTTGGACTAGATGAAAAAATTCCGCAGTGAACGTGTTAATGTGGTCATTGGTCACACAAACAATTACCAGATCTTGATCTCCTCGTTCAAGATGAGTCCATTAGTCTTTTCTGTGGTCCAAGTGATTTTTTGTATTCAGTTCTTCGGGGGTAAAAAAATACAAATCTAACAAAAAGTGAAAAACACCCTTGTGTTGAAAATGGAACAGCATCGATCTTTCATATAGGAAGATGAATACCTATATGAAAGATCGATGCTTTCTGCATTATACTAAGCTGGGTGGCAGCAGAAGAAAAGCGCGATTTGAAGACTTTTTTTTCTAGTTTAAAACACCCACCTAGAGATGAAAAATAAAAATATAAAAAATAATAATACCTAATTACTGAAGACGGTTACAAATTGCCATACTTGTACAAATGGGATTTTTTTAAATTTTTTCAATAATATTTTTTTAATGACAGAATTAATTTTTGCACATTTATCAAAGAATAATAACCCCTTGTTAAAATTTCTAGCGATTTTTCTCGAAAGATAGTGTACAGTTATTTGGACCTTGGAGGTGTTCTCTCTTCTTCTCGGCCCCCCAGAAACTGAATTTAATATTCTACCTTCTTCTTTCAAAGCATATGGCGATTGACCCACTACACGTGAATAATTGACCTGCAGAATCAATTCAACCCCAGGCACTATGAGATCCTCTGAAATTTATTATGTAGAATCGCTTGGTGATTCTATCAGCTTCATATCTCATAGTGGAGTTGAATTATATTAGTGCGAAATAATGAGTCGGCGGGTCAATTGACTGCAGTCAATGTACCCCACCAAATACAAGGAATGTTTACTTTGACTCCAAGACTTTTTAACGTTGATCACGAATACACCATAAATCATAAGTCGGAAATGACTCATTCATATTATGAATGAGTCATTTCCGACCTATATTATAGTTTTTAGTTTTTAAGACAAAAACTTAGTTTTTTGGACATTGTTTTTTCATATAGTTTTTTCAAATTTCATTTTATATAGTTTTATTTTATATGTATATATTTTTTTAATTAATTTAATTTAAATTTTATTTTATTTATTTCTTAAATATATATATTTTTTAATTCCCTAGTTTTTCAATAGTTTTTTTCCACAGTTTTTCATATAGTTAAATTTAAAATTTAAATAATTGTATTTAATACAACTATTATGTTTCCAACGAGAGTTCCTGCCTGGATAAGGAGCAAAACGACAACAAATACGACTCGCGATGGATTGTGAAATGGAGACTTTATTTCTAAGCTCTCCCTTTTTATATTGGTTTGACATTGACGTCATGGTATGATATTTCTTACTGTGGAAAAGTTATTATATAAGATGAAGGTCGAGTTGATAGTCGTCTGGCGGATGGAAATCTCGGGATGTTTGTAGAAGGGCGCCGGGATTGTATATCCGGCGATAATCTTCCAGCGTGGATGTGGCCGTTCGAGATGATATTATAATTATATCATATTCTTCAGAAAAATATGAATGTTTTTTGAAGACCTTCCCTTTTGTCAACCTAGATTTTGTTCTCAACGTAATGTAAGGTGGAATTTGTCCACTGTGCGCTACCCTCGCATGGAATCCGTACAATGGATGGAACTGTTAGTGCTCTCTAAGTAGGTGCCTCACCTGCTTTGGTACGACTGCAAAAGGGTTGGGTTCCGAGAGAGGTTTGCATTATGAGTTACAGGTGGGAAGAATGCGCCTGCTATGAAACCGTATGCGGGAAGATTGCGGGAAGATTTGTAGTTGGGGATTACAATTGTGTGAGAAGATCAACGTGAGTTATTCCACCTTTGTGTTGTTTTTCTCTCCGCTGGAAACGCTAATATAGGGCGAAAGATAATACCCGAGGTCCATAAGTCAGTGGTAATTACTGGCCAATTACGAAGTGACTAATAAACCTCGGGGTTAGGGGCGGGGCGGGGTCTATTGTTCTAAGGGTTGTTCCGAGGGTGCTCCGGAGGGGGTAGCAGAAGGGTGTGACAATAAAACAACGGTTTGCTGAGTCGAGGAATGGAGGGTGCAAAAAGGGACCCTGCATTCCACGATAGGGATTTCCCCTTCAAGGCCCTGAACTATATCAGATCCGCAGAACAGGTGGCCTACAGTGGAGCTAATCTCCGAATGTGGCGTCATCCCACTTCTGAGCTCTCCCTGGCGTTAAAATTAAGAGATTAGGAGAAACCCACCTGAGCCGTCGTAAATGTGGTGCTCCGAAGAAGGTATCTCCCCGGGGGCTCATGAAAAATGCAAAAACAGTACGCTACGGAGGTTCAAGGGTTTACGATCTCAGTTAGGGAACGACTTTTTTTGGATCGGTCGTTCCCAAGGAACCCCGTAGGTCGCATTTTAGGAAATAAGCACCGATCCAAAGTGCCCTTACACATCTAAGGCTAATTACAACCGAAGAAACCCGGCTTCCATATTTCCCCGGCATGATTCATTACCGCTAATGAATATTGAATGAATCCGCAGATGAAACTCGTAAGATAAAACCCCCTGAGACAAATGAATCCGAGAAAAGGATCGTGAAAACCTCGAGTTCGTGACGGCAGTTATTTCTCCGGCGATCGATTTCAAACAGATTTAGCCGTGCGGGGTAATCGCCTGGGCAGATGAAGTCCGGGAAACTATTGCCGTACGGGAGGAAATTAGGCAATTATGTCAATCCCGTGGCAAATTCAAAAACAGCGTAGAGCGTCGACTCATCGCGGATATCAACTTCCCACTCGATCGGATGTATACATCAACTCATCGCATATGGAAATCATGGAAATATACGATAATCGTGTCAGACGGACCAACAGACAATCCGTCTGTGGTTTCACTTATAAAATAGCAGAAAAATCTTCGTCATACGACTAGGATAGCATCCTACATCGTGCAACTGAGTCTCGATTGCTGGCCCATTCAATTTCAGAATCCAAGATTTTTTTAGGCGTAGTAATTTTGCGTTCTTTCACACTAATGCTAACAATGTCCCGTGTCTCCACCCGAACTTCTTTGAGAACCTCTGTTACGTGACGTATTGATGCCCAAAAAAGGGAGGCTTATGATTACGTCCCTTATCCCCATTAAATCGAAGACGCTAATTCCTCTCCTGCTCGAGGCGGCTCTGGAGTTGATTAGGAGAGACGAGAATGCGGATGTTATCTGCCTAGAAATACGTCCCCTATCCCCTATAGAACATGTAAATAAACAATCCAGTGGTTCAAACTAAGACCGTGGTCTTCTGCAGAACTGACGAGTCAGATACGAGTCTAGAGACCAGTCTGAGACCAGAAACCAGACCAGTCAGACACCAGTCAAGAGAATAGTCTGAGACAAAAACCAGACAAAACCAGACGAGTCAAACACCAGTGAAGATCAGTCTGAGACCAGAAACCAGACAAAACCAGACCAATCAGACACCAGCCAAAATACCAGAAAATAGACTAAACCAGACCAGTCTAAGACCTGAGACCAGACCAAGCCAAGATCCTATGAAGCAAAACTTATTCCTTACATGATTGTGTTGCAAAACCCGTTTGTTCCTGACTTCAGTCCTCATTTGGTTGCTTCTGAATGAATCCACTCCAAAGTGACTGAGAGTCCTATACTTACGTTAAGCCAACTGAACGTGACCAGGAGGGAGTTCTATTTTTTTTTGTACGCACCCAGTGATATCTTTTCTATTCATAGGTGGAAAAGGTGCTCCACCGTGTTTGGTAAGTAATCTGAAAATTACAGCAATTGGCGGCATGAACTAATCAATAAACACACCCAGGACAACAACTTCGATGGCGAGGCTAACCAGGACAGACAATTGGTGATTAGATTGTTACCCTGGCCTGCTAACATACTTAAATGCTTCAAGTCCATGCAAAAGTTGATGGCTGTCAAGTGTTAATGAAAACAAAGAATGAGTCGATCAAAGCCCAACCATCAACAGCAAACTATCAATTTTGAAATGTCTTGAGACGCTCAACTCAGAATTTCTCAGAATTCAACGGTCTGGGGAGCTCTGCGTAGCCGTCTGAATAAATAAGACCCACCTCCGTCTGCAGTTCCTGGCCAACCTACGGAAGAGGTCTGAGAAGGGTTTGAAGTGTTTTGCATGACGTGGGCGGCTATTACCCCGGGCTGCGTGACCCATCCCACTTCTGAGTTGGAAATCCCCCTACCGCAAGGGGTTGCTTTGCCCATTGACGTGGATCTGTGGATTGGTAGGGGTAGGGAGAGGGTGAGAACAGGCGGGTCAACTGGAAAACTTCGGCAAGACGTCCATACATGTTTTGTTGCCTCGACTCCACAGAAGATGCTTTGTGTCTGAGCATTGAATGAGCGAAGGACTCCATATCACCTTTGTCCTTCATCACTCTAAAAACCTTGCTTCAATTTTGGCCATCTTTCATCCCGTCTGAGCTGTTTTGGGTTGGATGAAATCCGAATTTTGGCTTCATTCGGGTTGAGACAGTGAAGCAAAGGATTGCTGCTCAATAGGCATACTGATGCCTCATCTGATCTTGACCCTCTCATATTAAACCTTGCCGCAACTGTTCCACTCCTTGATCAGTCCATACTAAGCTAATTGTTGGAAATTACCTCTACTCAGGCACAGTTTCCCAAGGGTTTAAAACTCACTCAACTTTTCTGTTCCTGGAGATTGTGCCATAATGGTGGACTATAGTCTCCTACTGGAGCTCCATTGTACACCTCCTCCAAGCAGAATCTTCCCAGGAACTCCTCACGGTCGGAAAGACCTCCTCATTGCTTCTTTTTAGGAAATGTACAAAGGGAGAGTCCACCAGGCACTGCCGCTCTGCGCTCTCTTCCAGGATGATACAGTTCAGTGGACGCTCCTGTGCTGTGGCGTACCCTGTCCACCTTAAACCTCCATGGCCTCCCCCCAAGCTATCCCTCGCCTTGGAAAGGTTCTCACTTTGGGATTCCAACTAGAGACTCCCCTCGCCGCAACCAATCACACCGTTTGTTTTTCAAGTTGTCTTGTCTATCCTCAGTCACCATGACAGCCACCGGGGAATTAGAGTCACGTGAAACCCCTCCCGGCACTTTATCCCTCCCGAAACTGCCTAGCATAACTTTTCATAATGGTCGCGCCCCACTGCACCCAACTAATGACATAATTTCACCCCACGGAAATTGCTGATAATCAAGTGTCTTCCAACTTTCCGTGGAAAATTCCGAACACGAAACGGCAGCCATTACGATTGGTATGAAAATTTCATGAGCGGTTGGCAACACTGATTTGGGTATTGCACGTGACGTCACAATTTACCACTCGGCAACTTTTTTTTTTTTTGATCAAGCGATGAAAAGTTGGCCGGGTTTGACAGTAAAACCCCCTTGATTACACCTTCTCCGCCTCGTCGCTTTGCCGAAACAATTTGCGCTCAGGATTCGGGAGGCAGAGAACGAAATTTCCCAAAGGTGACATTAAAGGGCAGCGCGAGAGGAAAAAAAGGAAGCTCCTTCAAGGAGAAAGCACATGGGGGGGGGGGGGGGGGTGAGGTTTCTTTTGAAAAAGTTGGGGAATCCTTCAAAGATGACAATCTTAGTGGTTTAGGTGGAAGTCGCTGCTGGATGGTCCTTAGGGAGGCGAAGATCAAAAGATGAATCTTTTATTTATCTGGTGGAGCGGAACAGGTAGAGAAAAATGTCGATATTAGCAGTTCCTATTGTTTAGAAGATTTGACTGGAGCAACTGACTGCTCTCTGTTACTCTCTATCTGTGGACTGGAGAGTGGAAAGAGCGCTCTAGTGGCGAAGGGGTTGTCACTGTCAAGGTCGCCAGCTGATGACATTGTCATGGTTAGCGAAAAAGTAGTTCCTACGAAGTTACCTCCACGAGATCACAGAAGGAATTGAATCGCACAAGCATGACTTTTCACAATTGAGGCGTTTAGTATGAAAACCAGCTGGTTCCATTTTTGGAAATTTTACAGGAGAGTCGAAGAACGTCTAACGTCTATGCATCTTGATTTAGATTAATGGATTAGGCATTATTTAAGAATGGAGGCCTAAGATTGCTCTACAATACATTTCATTAAAAATGAGGCTTAGTACATATTTTTAAACTCAAATTGAATCTTGGATGAGCTGATTTTGTTGTGATGCGGGTGGTTTTTTCCAAATTTCGATGCGGTGGTTTTTTTTTCGAATTTCGGGCATAATGGAACACATTCATTACAAAAAATGTTTTTAATTTTTTTTTAACTGATTTAACTTTTTATTTTTTAACTGGATTTTCATGAGTTTTTCAGACTGTATAACCGTTCTCAATTTACAGGCGTTTTAAAGTCGCATAATTGCAGTTTTTACACAAGTTGAGAAAAATTGGCACTTTTTGACGCCCGATTGCGACCTTACTGATCGGTCAAATGTTAGAGTTGGGGTAGCCATTCGATGCAGAATTTCTTGCTCTTTGATAATGAAAGGAGTGATATTTTCTGTATCACGCATACTTTTCAAGATATAAGCAAAAAACCCAAAAAAGGTAGAAAATTTTGAGGTTTTAGGCCCCCAAAAGTTCTCCCGGGAAAATTTTGTTGGATTCGCTTAGTTTCCCACTATTGGGGTGCCAAGACACCAATAAAAATTTAGAAACATAACATCCGACCTTTTGCATGCAAAAACCCCTTTACAGGGCTAGATTTACTGGACTAAAGACGTTCTTCGACACTGCTGTCAGGCCTGGTAGGATTTAGCAACGACCGCTCATGCGACGTCCTGGTTTTTGGTGCCCAGCACGGTATTCCCCACATGGATTTCCTTTTCTGGGAACCTCAGTTGTTCTACAAGGTTATTCTGACTCCACCAGACTCCCTTCGAAGAACTTCCAAGCGAAGATCAAGAGACCTTTTTTTATTCACAGTAGTTTAAGGGCTCCTCAAGCGGAGGAGCGAAGTCTTTATTGTTTTTTGTGTCAACTCCCGCTCTATAGAAGTGGTCGTGGTCCTGACGTTTGTAATCAACCGAGTCTCTTGAGTGACAGACAATGGTTGCCGGAAGTCGACTTCATCATTGGCCCTTCTTTATCATTCTGCCCCTCGCAATTTATAAGCGCGGCACCCACTGGCTACAGGGCACCCCTGATATTTGACGCTTTGATAACAATATGAATGATGTATCAATTCAGCGGGAATTTGGCGGGGAAATCGATACTGGCAGGGTTCTAATGAAGGAAGATTGCTCCAAAAGAGACAATTGATAGGGACTTTCAGTAGAGGGGGAAACCTGATATCGGGTTTGGTGCGGACAATAAGCTCTGACATAATATGGTTGAGATGGTTACCCCGTGTAGCGTGCAACTTTGCGAAGCGAGCGTAGTAAAACTGTAATCTGTTAGTCCCGCTAGGCGTCGCACTCGGTCGTAGACGTGGGAAACTCGTCCATTCCCAGTACCTACGACGGTGTCGACCGGTCCGGGTCGACCCCCTTGCGTTCCCCATCACACTTTCCAGTATCGATTCATGGGGAGTTTTACCGATGACTCCCGCGGCCGGTTTGGGTGCTACCGGTGACTCCCACAGTTTTTCTTCGGAGTCATGGGTCACAGAGGCAGGTGACCAATGACTTCGCTGCTCAAATCTTCTCGGAAGCAAAAATAATTTTTCCCGTACAGTGTTTGGACAAACTTGGGAATAATAATTCTGGAAATACTCGGAGTATTTTAGGAATCCTTTTTTTTTGGTGTGGGGGGGTTCCTGCACGATCATATTTCATGGTGGGGATCTATGGGGCTATAAATGGAGCTTTTGATGTATGCCAGGAGGTCGTTTGAGGGGTCTCCGAGTAATTTTGGATGCATAATAATATTATTCTGCAAATTCTGCAGATAATATATAATATATAATATATGTAAGTTTCCTCAGTACTTACCATTGTAATAATATTGTTCATTTGTGATCTTATTTTATGTTATTATATTTTTCCGGGTCCCCAATTTGTCCAAACACTGACGTGAAAAATTATTTTTGCTTCCAAGACTACCGACGGTAGCGGAAGCAATGTTTTCACCTTCAAGATCGAAAAAATTTAGCCTCCAAAATTAAAATTTTCACTTTAAAATAATTTTGTATTGGCATAAAATTAATTTTCCTACAATTTAGGCCTTCCTATATGAATGAATAATGAACCCTTTTTGTAAAATTTGCAGAATTTTCCTAATTTTACTGTACCTACTACAAAGGTTTCCTCAAATTTGACAAAAGAGCTGATTCCAGCGCAATGGAAATCATAGCGTACCTGCTTGCATGAATCGATACTGGAAAGTGTGATGGAGAACGCAAGGGGGTCACCCGGACCGATATTATCTTATTCTGCTATAGCATAGCTTATTATACTATAGTTGGACTTGAAAGAGATAGAAAGTTGAATTTACAGGGGAGCTTGCTTACAATATGCAGGTTATTTTGGTCTGTTCAAATTGTTTGTTGCGTCAGCACCATCCAGGAGCAGGATCAAGGAAAAATTAATTAGATCAATATATCGAAACCTCGATATATCGTTAATAATTAACGATATACGGAGATAAATTATTTATCTCCGATATTTCGGTGAAATCGATAGACCAGAAATATCGATAACTTGAAAAACTTTACCATCATTAGCTGGAATAAATTAGGTATCTCTAAGTTGACTTGGGGTGTTCTGCGTTCATGACATTTTGCAAACCTGGCTGCACAGGGTACAAAAGAGCTCGGCGGATTTCCTGCGCCAAAAGGATGCCAAGTCCTAAGTGTGTCACGGGAACATCCTGTAAAACCTGGAGTGGAGTTAATTAAGTCCCGAAGTTAGTCCAAACTTTCGTAGCGCATCAACCGAGGTTTCCTTCTTGACGAAAAGTCGCCCCATCGCCGTCCAACTGGGGGAAAACCCCGCGACCTTCCAGTGTTGCCTCTTTCCCTGGATGAAAACAAGGCAACAATGGGGGCCTGGTAAATACAAACCCCTCCGACCCGGGGGTCCCTGTTGGAGCAACCCTTCTTCCTCTTCACAGCGTTAACGAGAACAAAAAGGCCTCTCGGCAAAGACAATAGTCTCTAGTAATTCATCCGCGGGAACAAAGGCAGACGGGGGTCAGACAATGTAGTGCGGACACAAATAATATCTCTGCTTGGTTGGGTGTTGTAGGGTGCTCCGCGATGTACTGAATCAACAAGAGCTCTCACTTAACCTAGAGCTAATCCTTGGTTCTGGCCTATAAACACATTCCAGGAATTAATGCCGGGGCTTAGCGCTAGGTACACTTCTCCTCCAAACACGTGGTAGACGTCCATCCCGTCTTGTCAATAACGCGTCTCGATCAACTGCACTCATCCGATTAGGCTGCTATCGACCGGCAAAGACGTGAAGTTGTGGCAGGAAGCAACATTTAGAGCTTCTGCATAGCGACGTGTGGGAACCTTCGAACGTGTTGTTTGGCGACGCTTCCAAGGCACATACTCCATGTTCACGCGGCGGTTTGCGCTCGGGGGACGGAGCCGGAGTTCCTGTATAGTCAGGCAAATCTGGGGTTTTCCAAAAAATGTACAAGGTTTTCTCTGAACGGTTTTCTATGCTTTCCGGGTCGGTGAATCCGAATTTGAGGTTTGCCCCCTAGGCAGAGGTGAGCTAACTTCAGGAAACGCGAATTTTTTTTTCAGTTTCCTGTATTTATCTCTGAAACGACTCGTAAAAAACTAAAAACTACTAAAACCAACACCATGCATGAGCAAGTGTTGTTGAATCCTTTCATGGCCTTGATCCAGGCCTGTAAGGCAAACTCTGCATCCTCAGTCCTGCACCCGCACTGTCTCTTGTCCTGCTAAAAGTCATACTTGTACGAAGTCTGTGCGCTCAAAGTGGTTCAGAAACAGCCCTTTTGCACCAAAACAGGTGCACCGTCAAATCAGGAACTTGCTTGTCTCAAACTGTCGTTATAGCCTCTACGCAAATCCAGGATTTCAAAGGCTTCCTATTGGATGCCCTATAGGGCATCCAATCCACGACCCATGGCCCTGTACGTACTCAATCTTGTTACACCATTGTGGAAAAGGAAAAAGGGTAGCAGAAGAAGAGTGAAATGTGAAACTAAACCGGGTAATACGTTTCAACTCTAATGACGGTGATGAGGCAGAAGAAAAGCGGGAGGTGTAGAAGCGATAAGTCAGTGTTCGACTCCCCCCAACTGGGGTTTTCCTCTTTTTCTTTTTCAACTGGCCAGTTCTTTCTCTTTTCCCTCCCGTTTTTTTTTTTCTCTCACTTGAAAAACGAAGAGCTTTACTGTCCCATCTCACTCACTCACTTACCAAATAAACTCGCTTCCGTCCTGTTTTTTCTGTTTTTTTTTTTTTTGTTTTTTGTTTTTTTTTCTCTCCCCACAGTCGTATTATCCCTATGGCTCTCGGGGCTCCAGACGTTAGTCCCTGGTCTGCCGGGATGGGAGAACACGTAGGCCGAGGGCAGTTTTTACGACTCCATCCCATTTCCCGAGGCGTGGATTTTTCTTTCG
Organism: Pilophorus perplexus; assembly: GCA_955831195.1. NCBI lineage: Eukaryota > Metazoa > Arthropoda > Insecta > Hemiptera > Miridae > Pilophorus > Pilophorus perplexus. The sequence goes on from OY037014.1 coordinate 17,305,455, forward strand.
AGGCCACCGCCAAGATGAACTTTTGAAGGGAGTTCATTACCCCAGAAGTGTTGGTCGACTTACAACTGAATGACCCAAACAGGCGTTTGGAGCGTGGCGGAGTGAGAACGAGGTTATTAAGGCCAGGTCGTTGGATAAAGCGCACTTTTGACTTGTGACCAGGCAATAAGCAACAATGACAAGATAGACAAACTCGGGTTATACACCACTTTTCACATCCATTTTCTTTTGTACTTTTAGATGATGATCGTGAAACTATTCTGCACATGCTTGACTTGGGACCTGATAATCCGCAGCAATGACAACCCTGTGAAGTCGTGTGTGGAAGCAGAATAAGCACTTGTCTTTCTTGGAGTAGGTTCACCCATTTACTAATGCTGGCGGCCCTGGACCTGACTAAATAGGTCCAGGGTGGAGTTTCCCCCTATTTTAGGGGGACCCGGTCGTGGCCTTGGGCCGACATACCGGTGTCCAGCATTTGCCTCACCAATTTACTGATCTTCACTTGAGGAAGGCCAGAGTGTAGAAATTGCTCTGACTATTTTTGAAGTACGAGTACTAAGCTTGATCCGCCACAGTGGGAAGACTTGGGGCAGAAAGAGTCCATAATATGGATGATATTATCCTCCTTGGAGAAGGACCGCCAAGCCTTCACACACCACTGGGGCCAGCCACGAAGCGGAAAGAGCTGTTATTGCTCTTGGAGCAGAAACACCAGACCTATGGGGTCACCCGTGAAGACTTTCAGTTCGGAAAAACCATTTGACTTCTTAGAGTGGAAGCACCAAGTCTTAATTTGCCAAAAGGGGCAGGGTGCTAGAAGAGGTATTGGTGCTCTTTTTGCAAATTGGCCAAGTTCGATGAACCTCAGATCAAATATTTGTATTCCCTGTATAGGCAAAGGTTTTATTGTTCTTAGAGCAGGATCACCAACACTTCATCTGCTGGAAGAGCTATTGCTGTTCTTGGTGTACCTTAAGCCTGTTAACCACTGTGGGAATTCTTGGATACGAAAAGAGATCACCTCATTCTTTGTGGTATATAAAGGTTCATCTGCCATAAGGTGCAAGCCTGGGTTTTGGAAGCCCTATTTCTGTTCTTGGTGTATATATCATAGCCTGATGCTTCTCAGCAGGAACATTTGGGAACAGAAAGAGGCCATACTATTGGGCAGAAACACCATGCCTTCTTCTACCATTAGGGGTATGCTTGGATGCTAAAAGAGATTTTGCTATTCTTGGTGCAGACACATCAAGCAAGAGTCCTTCCTGGGGAGAATATTTGGAAGCCTAAACCGGCCGTACAGTTCTTGGAGCAGGAAAACTACAGCTTCATCTGCCTTCAGGGGCCGGCCTGGGTGCTAAAAGAGCTTTCGCTGTACTTGGACCAAGACCACTTACTCAGAAATACACTCACTCCGGAATCCCAATAAGCACTTACTTCCCTCAATGACTCAACTTCCATAATGAAGTAGCATTCTCTTTTAACAACTTTTCAAAACCTAACTTTGGAATCGGAGGCCCACTAGAGGATTTATGACTCATTCCAAAAACCCAATCTACTTACCATAATTCTGCCTGGCCCATCAAATTGTTGCCTCGCCCCTTTTTCTACGTTTCGCCTCATTTGAATGCATTTCCATCTAGAAAACGCCGATTTCGTGGTTATACAAGCCCATTCGAAAATAACTCTCTTTCCCGTTCAGTACCCCCCACCCCCTCCCTATCACCTGTATTTTTACCCGAAGGGGAATTCTCCATCATAAGTTTTTACTGCCGGCCTAAAGCAAAGTGAACAGGATTTTTTTCTCTCTCGCGTTTTATGTTAATTTGAAAGCGTCCGAAAATACCGATAAAAGAAATGAGAATGGGTTTTAGCGGTGTTTTTCTCCTTCTAAAGGCGACTGATCCATGCTAATTAAATTGCCAGCAACAATTTTTTTTCGAGGCGGTCCGAGGGGGGTGGCAATCTCGTATAATTTGAGTGATCATCGTAAAATTGTTTGCTTTGTTTGCGAATCCCTGTATTTTTTTTCTCATTTGGCGACGCCCGCATTAATTTTAGGGAAGCTAATTGAGTAGGCGGGGACTGAGATATTGAAAAGCACAAAGTCGTTTCGTGGAAAGAATCACAAAGTTGGAACATTCAGATGGAAAGACAGGTTTTAAGGAGTTGGTTGTTGGAATTAATTCAATCTTCTTGTTTGAAATAATTTTTTATTGACAGAATTAATTTTTGCACAATGAAGTTCAAGAAACCGTGATTTTCATAAGCGATTTCTACCACGTTAGGGGTTGCATTCGCTTTCGTTTTAATCATTAATCGTAAACGTATTAATAATTAAAAAAATAATCTTTATTGCAAACCATGCGCCTTGAGGCGCAATAACCCAATTGGGTTGTAAGTAAGGAAAATGAAGTAAAAGTTAAATTGCGTTTTTTGGACTTAACGCCCTTTAAAAAACCCCCGATTTCAATGAACTTGCAAAAAAAAAAAAAAAAAAAAAAACCTCGCCGTTTAGATATTAATATTTTTATTCAATTTTTATTTTATTTTAATATTTTTATAACGACTAGCTGACCCAGCAAACGTTGTTTTGCCATGTAATTGGGATTACTACTTGAGATTTAAAAAAAAAGTCGATGGCTTCGTTAAACCGACCTAATTAGGTGAATTGTTAACAACCTACTTCTTCCGCGTTGCTGAGGATGACCCGAATGTCTGGAAGTAGAGGGTACCTATAGAGCAATTTTGAAGGATCAAGCATCACTGCGTCATCCCTCGGATTCTATTTCAAAGGAAAAAAATCATTCAAATCGGTTCGGCCGTTTAGGCTGTAGAACGTGACACAAACAAACGCGTTCTATTATTACCCTAGAAGATTTAAGAAGAAGATTTAATAGTAAACACGATGATTGGGTGAACCGTTTCCACTTTGCGGTCCAGCAGTTTTTTTTTCCATCATTTTACTGCTACCTGCCTAAATTAGGTAATATTAATACTGGACTATAATTTGCTTTTTGTGAAATACACTATATCTAAACTAGATTTGGCAATATATATCTTATTCGTTATTGTATTCCTGTGATTGGTGGTAGTATACGTAGTGATTCTAAAGAATTAATAAAAAGTGAACAAAAGTTTGAGTGTGAATAATAGAAGTAAATTGCCATTCACCGTTCACTTCGGAAATAACTTCATGGGACATTACATTTTAATACCAATAACTATAGTATAGTTTACCAATATAGGTAGGTATAGTATATTTTAATATACTTTACTAAGGCACTGAAACCTCTACTCCCCCCCCCCCCCCCCCCCACGACAAGTAAAATCCTGGGTGCGCCACTGCCAGGGTTGCCAATAACCCGGTACTCAAATGCGGTACATTTAGCCCAAAAACCCGGTACATTCCGGTACCTCAAGATTGAAAATCCGGTACATTTCCACGGAGATTTTGGATGAAATGCTACAGCCTTGCCAGTCAATTGACTTGACAAAGTGACTTGAGTGGTAATAGGTGGTAATATTTTTAAAATGAACCAAATCGGTAGGTAAGATTTTTTTTTTTTGAACCATAGGTTTTTATCTAAGCATTTTGTAACAGAATATTTGAAGTTGTTCATTGTACTAAACATAATTCTTATGTATGTATAACACGAATATTATAATCTGCGTCACAGACAGGTCATTCAATGGTAACGTGGAAACAAGGGGAAAAAAAGGTAGGTAGGTACCCTACAAAATTTAAGACTAAGTCAGTCTTACACAACCTTTCAGTCCATAACAATAGTATTTGAACAGAAATACTAAAAACGTACTAAGTCCCTTTCAAGGACATGGAATAAGGGTAGGCACCTATCCAATTCAGGACATAAAAATTACTAGGTAACAGGTTAATAAAATTACTGACTAGGTGATTATGCTCAGCGTCAAGTTTTTCACGGATCCATTTTTCGGAGAAAAATAAATCACGAAATCTTAGTCATGCAGCATGGGTAAGAGAGCGATTTTTCGAAAAAAACTGCGGATATACGCAATTAATGGCGGGGTGTTTTTAATATCACATTTGAAATTTTTGAGCCATCTAAATAGCTTTTTTTTAAACAAAATTAACAGGAGTTTCAAAAGCGCATCAAATATGTAGGTACAGGAACAAAAAACGCTACAAATTATATCACAAGAGCTTACTATTCTTTGAACACCCCTCCTCTCCCCCGGGTCAAAACCCTTTCCCAGTGGAAAAATTGCCTAAAAAACTACGCTTTATGACCATTTTTACCCTAAAACTGGGATTTTTTCTATTTGATGCCCTCGGTAATAGGTATTCAGATAAAAACTTAGAATCCCGGTACATTTGAGGCTTAAACCGGTACCCCGGTACAAAAAGTGAAAATCCGGTACATGCACCGGGTTCCCGGTACGTTTGGCAACCCTGGCCACTGCAGAAAGTATTACTGTTCTTGGAGCACAATCCAGCCTGATCCGCCACAGGGGAAGGATCTCGAACTGGAGTTCTTGGAGCTCACACGCCAAGATTTTCATTACATGGGGCAGATAGGGGTGCTGAGCAAGGTGTTCGCGTCCTTTGTACACATTCCATTCAAATTCACCCCATCTGGATGCCAAAATAGGTCTTAATGTTCTTGGAGCGGAAACACTAAAGCTTTGCTCACTCTTTTGGGCAGGCCAGGATGCAAAAAAGGGGTTATGGTTTTGGGGGCAAACATCCTGGCATACATCCTGCTACACCATTGGGAACATTAAATGTTACAAATTTTGTAAGCAGACATTGCTTTTTCTGTCCTTGGATTTAGTTTGAGACTTCACTCCATAATACGCTTAGTTAATTTTAACCCTCAGATCATACTATATTATCATCTAGCTTAGATTCGACCGGTCACTGTTTGCCAAGTGGAGCTGCTCCGCAGACTCTTTGGAAATGATGTTGAATGGGAAGAAAAGGGATGGCACATATAAGGCCGGAGAAGAATAAACAAAAGAGAAAATGTTGGATAGGGTTGTTCTATTGCGTTTGCGGGAAAAAGAGGGGGGAAAGGCTTTTGTACAACCACTTGACGCTATAAATTGCATGTAGAGGGAAAGCCCGGGTTTTTGCTTCGGCTCCCCCTACAAACTTGGCGTCTGCCGGGTGTGCACATTCGTTTAATCCGATGTTGTAAAATAGGAGAAAAAAAAAAAAAAAAACGACAACGACAAAAAAGACAATTGTGTTCGTGCGTTGTGCACTTTTCGCAGGAAATTAGTTGATTTCGGTGGTCGTTACTTATTTAGGTAGGGATGCAGATTTCATTAGAGGAGACGTGCGAGTGGGTTTCTTCATTTGTCCCCTGGAGAGTTTACGACTGGCCGGTCCCTTTCGGGCTCTCTAGACTGGACCTGGGGGCAGCTCTCGTCCGAATGGCCTCGTGGGGCACATACGTGACAACTTCGTTTGGTCTAAGACATTTGACCTTACCAATGCGGTTATACAGTGGTCTTAAACTTGGTAAAACTTTTGGGGATCTTGGATAACTCCAAAGTCTGAAAAGAAATGATAAACTCCCAACAAGGAACGCCCGCAGGGCGATTATGTGGCAAGTCGTAGCCGATCTGTGTTCTAATTTGTCCACTTCCACACTCGTCACGTGGCGATTGGAGTTTAACCCTCGACTTCATCCCGAGATGCCGAGACGTGAAAAAGGGGTGGGCGAAATTAAGATGTGGTGGAAGAGGGAAGGATTAAGTTCGGAGGAGCCATGGAATTCTACGAGATGGATATCGTAAAAGATTTCAGTCGTGGGGACTCTGAAACGACTCCACCGGGGTGTCGTCCATGTGGGGGTGGCGGGGTACCAACGGGGATTAGGGGAAGGATTCCACAGATGAATTTCCCTCCCAGCTATATGCCGGTGACGTCGGATGAATGGAACATGAACCGAAAAGAGTTTGGAACTTGGGGTGTGGGGAGGCCTAAGGGTAAAAGCGCTAACCACCTCACTCCCCAGCCAAACAACCTTGTCACTGTGACAGTAGTCCTCATATTTCACGTTATAAATGGCCAAGATGTTTACCAATATTGGCATAAGATCTGCTGTTCATTGCTAAAAGAACCAGCACACTGCTCTTTCTGCATCCAGATTGGCCCATCATCTAATAGCTAGATCAAGGTTGATATCTTAGTCCCAAGGACAGTAAGAACTTTTTTCGCGCCCAGGCTTGCTCCATGTGGCGAGCAAAGACTTGGTTGACCTGTTCCAAGAAAAACAGGAGTGCTCCGCACTTTGGATATTGCAAAAGCGGGTCTTACTTGGGGGGGCAGGAAGCAATGAGTCTTTTGACACGGTAAATGCAGGGTAAACCTTCAGGGATAATCCTGGTGGTTGGGAGTATGGAGAGCAATGCCACCATAGTGCAGGTAGTACTTTGTGCTCACCTGACGAACCTCAGGGATCACCGTTCTTGGACTCTATTGCCAGTACGTTGAGTTCAAGTGTCCAAGTATCGCTTTGTCAAATTTGCGGCATACGGTATGCCGCATACCGAACACATATTTTTCAATAAGGATTTCAAATGTACTCTCCGATGACTATTCATTTCTGAGTGATATCGTCTTCATCATTTTTTTTTTCTACAAGGCGCACCCACGAAAAAACCCTTAAGGGGTAAGGTCTGGATAAAAGATGGGATTGAGGTGGCAGTGAGTTCAGTGAGCGGGCGGGGAGGGGGTTCGCATTCAACTGGGGCCCCTCCCACCCTCCCATCAACCTTCCTAACCTCCGGCTTTTTTCAACTTCTGATGAAATTGGCCAGGTGGCGTGTTTCCCATTTCCCTGTCGAGGGAAGACTTCCCCCTCTCCCTGTAAATGCAAAAGGCCGCGGTCGGGAAGGTACCAGAAAGTGTTACTTAGAAAGAGGTCCTTCGAGGGTTGTGACTATTTGAAAAGGGAGGGATATAGGCCCCCTTTTCTGAACATTGTCCCCCTCCACTACCTCCCCACCATATCATCACTATTCCAAGCTATCTTGCGGTCTTTTCTTTGGTGTTTTTTTTTCCTTTTTTTTTCGTCTCTTTACGGGGCCACCCTATTTAAAATCCGACGTCCTCGGGTTTGTCTGAAGTGAATTCAATTTCACTCGAGGTGCAGAATTTTGATCAGGTGCGGATCACCCTCCTCGTTCTATTTTCACCCTTCGGAACGCTTCACGAATTTATTTCTTAAAAAAAAAAAAAAATCCCGAATCGCTAATAGAAAAATAAACCCCCAAAAACCTCTTCTCCTGCTTTTGATTGAGGCTAATTTTTACTCCGAATCGGCAGTCCTTTCCCGCTGAATTGTGGGAGATCCAAGATTTACAGCAGGTAACTAACTGCCTGGAGGGATCTTCACGGTTACAAATGAGATAATAAGATTCCCTACGAATGAGACGGTCGAGGCGGAAAAAGAGGGCATTAAGCCGAAGGATGAATGTAAAGGCGAAGAAGAAGGAGCGACGTAAAAACCCCGGGAAGTGAGAAAGGAGGGGAAAGAAGTTTTGCCTTAACATCCGTAACACTTCATTAGGAAGGAATTAGTTCTCAATCAACCGCCTCAGCCCCCTCGTCTTAACGCCCTTTTGGCCCTTCCAAATAAATAGCTCGAGTTCATCAGCGATTCCTCCGGGACAAGCTGAAAAGTTTTCCGCCTAAAGTCATTTCGGGCTCTCCAAAGTTGATGGGTGCCACTCAGAGTTGGAATATTTAGAACAACAAGATTTGATTGAGGAAAGGAAGCGACGTCAGTGGGGCCTGTCGAAGAATGGACGGGGAAATAGGCTTGTGGTAGAAGATGAGGAGGCCTTCAAGTTCATTGCAGTCCATGATGAGCAGATACTGAAACAGTTCTTGTGGTGTTGAAGCAGAAACGCCAAGCTTTAATTCGACATTTTGGGCAAGTGCTAGATAAGTGCCTATTGTTCTTGAACAAAAGACTGCTCCTGTGGGAAAACTTGGGCACAGAAAAACAATTATCGTTCTTAGAGCAGGGTCACCAGGGCTTTGGTATCCAAATGGGGCAGACCCAGGTTCAGAAAAAGCGCTTATTGCTCTTGCAGTAGGAACACGAAGCGTGATCTGCCATAGTGTGAAGACTCGGGCACTAGGAACGCCAGTGTGGTTATTGGAGCAGGACTCCCACGCCTTCATTCCCCATTTTAAACTGCCCTAGGTGTAGAAAAATCTTTTTTCGTTCTTGAAGGAGACACATTAAGCTTGATCTACCACAGTGGGAGGGCTCAGGCGCCGAAAAAGCTGATATAGTTGAAGAAGGACTACCAAGTTTTAATTTCACATTTTGGGCAAGCCAAATGAGCTCATATCGTTCTTGGAGCAGAATCATCAAGCTTAATTTGCCACAGTGTCAAATCAAGGCACTCAAACACAAAAGCGCTAATACCGAAATTGGAGAAAGACCACTAAGACTTAATTTGCCATTTTGAGCAGGCCTGGGTGCGGAAATGGTTATTTGTTCTCGAAGTGGAAACATAAAGCTTGGTTGACCATGGGAAGATTCGAGCACCTAAAGAACACTTAAGCATTTTGGAGCACGACTACCAACCCTCATTTGCTACAGGTGGAAAGAATCACAAAGGTGGGAGAGTCAGACGTAAAAACAGGCCTTTCATTTCTTGGAGCAGAAAAGCCAAGCCTTTGCTCACCATTTTGGGCAGGCGAGGGTGCAAAAAATCTCTTATTGTTCTTGAAGCAGAAACATTAAGCTTGATCTGCCACAGCCCGGGACTCATGCACAAAAAAATTTGACACCGAAATTCGAGAAGGACCACCAAGCATTGGTTTGCCAATTTGGGCAGGCCAAGATGCAGAAAAGGATTATTTTGTTCTTGAAGTGGAAAGGTCAAGCTTGATTCACCAGGATAATTCTAATTGTTGGAACAGCCAGTGGTTGAAAACCCCGATATCGTTATTTCAGCAAGACCACCGAGCCGAGAAAATCGATTTTCAGTTATTAATACTGTACCGATGAGTGCATGTCGATTCTGTAGCAAAAATAATAACTTATTCTCTCGATCGATATTCACACAAATCATATTTATTCGTCTATTCACATCAAATAACCCATTTTTATGACGCCTTCCATACTAATGCATTTTGTTGTTTTTATTGTTGTAGGTGTCGTTGGGCTCAGTTGGGAGTCATGGTGGACGTACGACGGTATTTCAGGTGAGCTGCCCCGATTTCATTTCAATTACAGCGAAAGGTCAAACTGTACGAACTGAAGGAATATCTTCATGTCAAAGTTTGAAACATTCGGAAAAGGGGACCTTGACGGGACAAACCGAAATGGGGAATCGTTCGTAATGGGCGATCCATTTGGGGTGGACAAGAGTGTTGCGGGTCAATAGCGAAATGACCTCCTCCTCCTCCTCTCCACCATTTGCGTACGAAAGGACGTCTTGATATACCGTTCCGTCTGCCAGGCCAATATCACTTATATCACTATCGCTATTCATGGGACAGTGATGGGTCGATCCGCCTCGGACCCTTTTAGCATGTGCACAGAACTACCAGGCAGGCGAAGGTGTGAAATGCATTGCATGAATAACGTCATTTGAAATTAGTTTGGACTCAAAAGAGAAAACGCGGTTAAATGGGCTGCCCGGTCGTGGGGATGTCGGGAAAACCCCCCGGGCAAGGGTTGGGAATTTTTAAATGTGTCCCACGGGTTTTCCTCGATTTGAAGGGAATGAGCTGCACCTAGCCACACCAGCTGCCTGGGTTTTGGGCTTGTCTCGATGTCTTGAGGCTTCAGTGTCTGATCTTGGATTTTGGCACTTGTGTATCTGGTATTAGGTTTTGTGGATCTTGAGCCTTCGGACTATGATCTTGAGTGTTGGAGCATGTTCATCTTGTGCTGAGTCTTGAAACTTATAAGTTTGTGAATATCGACCCACTTGAGGATGAATAATTCATTATCAAATTATTTGTCAGGTATCGGGAACGGGGCCAAAACAAAATTACGCCTTCTTCGCTGAGCTTTCGATTAATATATAACCATCAGGGTCTATAAGGGCAAAACAAACTCGTCATAGAAGGAAACATAGGGCACGAACTTGTAGGCTACAATCATTTTTAACAAAACTTACATACTCAAAGATTAATAATTATGCACGTAGCATTTCACTACCATGTTGGCAGACCGGAAGACATGGAAAGAGGGGGAAGGGTGTATGTTTCCTTCTATGACGAGTTTGTTTTACTGTTATAGGCCCTGATAAAGATTATATATTAATCGAAAGCTCGGCGAAAAAGGCCTACTTCTGTTTTGGCCCCGTTCCCGTTACCTGACAAATCGAGTCTTGAAACTTGGGTTGCTCAGACATCTCGCCGAACATCTTTTAAGAGCTATTGACCCAATATGAAGAGAATCTCTTCATTTATATCTTTTCTTCAGTTTTATATCTGATATAAAACTATTGGGGAACTATCGCCAGTTTGAGGCACTCAAAAACTCGTTTAAGAAGCTATTTGACCAAAACTGGAGCTAATAAACCAATTGGGGAGTTGTTGGATCAGTTTCAGGAGCTGTAAGACCAAAATGCAGGTTCCATTTCAACTACATAGTTTGAAGCTCGCAAAAACCAGTTCGAGGAGCTTTGAACCAGTTTGAGGATCTAAAACACCATAATGTAAGGTGGATGCGGCGAGATAGTGGGAATCCATCTTAAAAAAGACGATTTAAGACGAAATAGTCTATTTCCACGATAAAAATATATATAAACTTACCTGCCCTGCCCTTACCTTACTTGTTTACTTACCTTTCACCTTTCTCCTTTTATGCCACCTTTCTAATGCCACGCCCATTAGAAGGCACATTTCACTTTTGTATATAAGTAACTTCTCACATCTTCCTCATTCTGTATTGTACTGATGATGGTCTAATCAACCGAAACGCGTCTACAAGTTTATATATATTTTTATCGTGGAAATAGACTATTTCGTCTTAAATCGTCTTTTTTCTAAAACACCAGTTTAAAGAGCTATTGAACCAGTTTGAGGAGAAGATTTAAGCGTAAGCGGTCAGCCCTTTGTGAAATTTCTCTCGAAGAAAGTACAGAACGTTACCTAAACAAACTTTGTTAGGGTTCTTGAACCCTAACAAACGTTATACTGTATAACTTATACACCACTTGACGAGAACTACATCCCTTATGAAAGTAAAGAACTGCAATTTCACTAAGTTCTAACGTGTACATCTTGTAGACGCAACCTTCCGGGGTTTCGTGTTATGGGTGGCTGACACAACGAGCTTCGCCACATGGAAGGTAACAACCCGGAAACAGGGGTTATCCATCATACGGCAGTAACGTGAGGGGTTGTGGATGTAGAAGTGGAGGGGGTTGCTAAGGTTAAAATAGTGTTTTATTGGCCCGTAGGACACGCGGAGGATGCTCCCCAAGGGGGCGGTGTGAGCGGAAAGCGAGATGTGAATAACATAGAGGAGAGATGCTCCGGGAGTTTGTCTCAAAAGAGGGGAAGGGGCGGGGAAGGTTTTTCGCCTGTTTCCATACTATCGCCTCATCCTCCGGGTACCTCCTGTAATACGCCTCGGCCCCTTCCACTGTCATCCTGCCTGAGGATATATGACCGCGAATATTTCACCGCGTGATTGTTTCCTCCTTTCCCCCATCCAAGTTTTTTCTTCTTTATTCATCCCGGAGAACTTTCCTACTTCCTCATATTGTGGAATGAGCGAGGGTTAGAAGGGGCATATCAGTTCTTTCTCCTGTGATTATGTTCATAAATTCACCTCCATTGCTGCATAGCAATTTTTTCCAATAGTCAACCTGCCGCATATCTACGTGACGTCATTCCCAACCGCCATAATTCTCCATGCATGCCACTCCACCTTGACAGCGTTATTTAAAACCTGACTTCACGTAACTCGAGAAAAATAGGCCTTCTGATAATCCAGCTCCCGAGTCTATATTGCGATTCTGTCGGCGTAATTCGCTCCTTTTTATTTTCTAAAGTGGGTCTCTGCATCTTAGGAATTGGATTTACGGCTCTCAGTTCTGGCGTCTTGGTCTTGGTGATTGTGTATCTTGCCTAGGGTCTGGGGATCTTGAGTCTTGGGGTTTGGGTGTCAGGGGTCTTGGGTCCTTGTGCCCTCCAGTCTCAGACCTTGAGTATTGGTACTTGTTTCCTGCCTTGGGTCTGGGATTGTTGAGCCTTCAGTCTCAGAACTTTGGTATTGGCAGATTTGTCTTTTGCCTTGGAGATGAGGATCTTGGGCCTGAGTCTGAAAGTTTGAGTTTTGGCAATTGGTCTGATGGATTGGTTCTGGATATCTGGAGTCTTCCAATGTTATATCATGGATAGTTTCTGAGCATCCGGTCCCATGGTAATCCCACCTTTGCATGATAGAATAATCCAGTGGATGTAGTTTTTGGTCTAGTGCTTACAGTTTTCAAGGCTTAAACATAAAGTTTTGGGTCTTGTGGCTTTAGTTTTGGGCAAGAGTCTTACTCCTTTGACATTGGATTTCGTGCTCTCAGGCCTGGTTCTTAGGATGTTGGTCCATCAGCACTAGATCTTGGCGTTTTGCACACGTGTCTCAAAGCATAGGTCTTGTCTTGAGCCTGGGGATCTTGATCTTCACTCTCTTGAGCCAAATGTTGTCTTTGGCATCTCTTGTCTCAGGTCTGTGGCTCCTGAGCCTTCAGTCTTGGATCTTCAGTTTTGCCACTAGTGCCGCTATCTTGGGCTGGGGGACTTGAGTCTAGGATCTTGAGCATTTTGTCATGGAGCTTGGCCTGGGGCGCTTCGATCTCAGATCATGAGTTTTCCTCTTCATTCATTTTCTTCATTCATAGTATTGGGAAATAGGGGAATTCTCTCCAATCGCCAACCTGTCGCATATCTACATGACGTCATTCCCAATCGCCACAATTCTTCCTGCTCTCCATCTTGAGTCGAAGTCATTCAATACCTCAACTACCTTCCGTCTACTCAGTAAATTAGGCCTTCCGATAATCCAGCCCGAGTCCATATTGCGAGTCTGTAGGCGTAATATTCTCGACAAAAATATCTTTCCCCTTTTCCCTCGAAAGCGGGACAGATGTCACTAAGGACCAGCCAGGGAACGTTCCAACCCTCTCAACAATCCACCCCACGGTGGCAATATATGTAAACATATTTCATGTTTGGGGGGCTAAACATAAGAGTCTCCCGTAAGAGGGTGAAGGTTACGGCTTTTTCCAGCCGCTGGAAAAGTTTTTATTTTCCGTTCAATTCGACCCAAGAAGGCTGAATGTCGAACAATGGGAGGAATACTCTTCTCATGTTGGTGGTTTTGCACTTGTGGGTCTGGCCTGGGGATGTCCCGGATGTTGGGGTTTTTGGCACAAATTGTCAACTTTTGTCGTACTGGCTCGAGTGTATACGGTTCTAGGAGCTTGAGCAGTGGTACTTAAGTGTTGTTGCTTTAGTCTTGGGCCTAGGTTTCAACCTTAGGAATTCGATTTAGGGCTCTCAGGCCAGGAGTCATGGGTTTTGTATCTTGAGGCTTCCAGTAGCACTTGATGAATTTTAGTGCTGTGGCTCCTCTATTGGATTTCGAATATAATTCAATTTTATTTGAACACATTTTAACCCCATAGCGTAATTTGAAAAGGCGACACATGGTCAGCGGACCCACGCGGTTTGTTTATTTAAATCAAAGCACTTGTGTCAGCAGACCCAGAAACGTCTAATTTGAAAATCGGCCATCGGACAGAACTAGATGGAGAACCGAGTTTTTGTCAAAAACATTTAAAAAAACTATAATATAAAATGACAAAATTTAACATAACCATAATAATGTTGGTTGTCATAGGTATGACATATTAAATAATATATAATATGTCATACCTATGACAACCAACATTATTATGGTTATGTTAAATTTAGTATATTATACTATGACGGGGGTAAAAAAATTTGTTCGGTCTCAATATGAAATTTTGTCATCAAACGTTTAACAACATAATAAAAAATTGCATTTGAAAAAGGGGTGCTCGTAATGGCGGTGTACGTAAAGCAGTCGGATACTTGCAACGCACCTCGACGGTGAATAACTATTCTTTCAAAAGGATTTTCCACATTGAGGAGGAGTCGATTCTGGTCGTGGGGTGGAGTTAAAAGGAGTTGCGGTTCTCAGTGTAAGGGGGGGGGGAGGATTGGGGCGTCATGTCTCTTTTTCTCTGTGGCCAGGTTGGTGGGCGGGATATTTCTGACTTACCTTACCGTAATTAAGCCCTTACGCCCAACAACTTCAAACGAAATAACCTCCGTACAAACACATTCTGTGTGAAAAATAGTCGTTTCCTAGGGCCTGGAACCTGTTTTGGTTTATTATTCTTGGAATAATACACCTATGTTTTCGCGACACGGGTCGACGACTCCGATCGGCCTCAAAATTTGACATTATCCGTTTCAAGAGGTCTACATTCAAAATCCGAAATGTCCGTCCGCCGTCCGGGCCGTTTTTGGCAGTAGGAATTTTTTAAAAAATCTGAAATTTTGGCAAAATACTTGGTTTACCATCTAGTTGTGCCCGCAAGGTTTTCAGTCCGATCGCCCAAACCCGTGGGGCGCTATGGGGCTAAAATGGGGCTACAGGAGGGGTGTTTTGAAGGCTTTTAGCTATGGGATCGAGTTAGGTGTCGTTTTCGAAGTATTTTTGGACGTAGAATCCATTTTTGGGGGTCCCGGAACGATCCGATTTCACTGTGGCGTTCTATAGGGCTTTCATGGGGCTAAAAATGGGATTTTTGAAGAATCCCAAGAAGTTAAATATTTTTCGAGTAAAAATTAAAGAATTTTTGAAAAACACATTTTTGAAAAAAAAATCCCCCCCAAAAAATTTTTTTTGAAATATAAAAATCCAAAAAAATATTTTTTTAATTTTTTTTTATTGACAGAATTAAATGTCTGTACAAGTAACCTATATCACAGAATAATAAACCCTTGTGTAAAATTTGCAGCGTTTTTAGCTATTCAACAGGTTTTATAGCTCCTAAACCGGTTTTGTGCGAGTGCGGAATTTTCGGACAGGCCCGAACGTTCGCTAATACCAGCCGAAATGAATTTAATTTCTCCCAGACGTTCGGACAGTCACGTGAAGTTGTGTTCAATCCCCGTAAACCCCTCCCGAAGGTCCGACCCATCAAGGGCGCCATAAATCCCCAATCGAAAGGGCTCTTGGAGTTCTTTAATCAGCATTATCCCTTCGGAAAGGAGTCAGGCAGCGGGGGAACAACAGGGAAAACCCGGCCTGAGAGGAGGGGAAGGAGAGAAAAAGTCCGAAAAGGGAACAAGGAGTTGAGAGTCTTGAAGGACGTCGGAGGAGAAGGAGGGGAAGTGGTGGGGTGGATCCGGTTGATTTGTCCGAAGAGAGTTTTAAAGGCGGAGTTGGAGGAAGGGTGGTTGCCCCAAACAAACTGAGTCTAACAAGGGGAAGTGGGCCTCCCCACGAATAGTAATGAAAGGTTGAAGAGTTTTTCAACCCCCCTCCCTTTCCACCTTTTTACCCCCCATTTCACCCCCTTTTTTCCGCAGGAAAAACTCCATTTGTTAGGAGGAAATTCGATGCCGATCCACAAAACATCAGAAGGGCTATTTATTATTTATGAGCACCGAGTGTTTTGCCCTTCTTATTCTTTTTTATTTATTAGTTTTTATGCCTGTTGAAAAACCTTTAATTACACCGATTCATACACAACGGGAAGTTTGATTGCAGAATTTCCTATTGAGCTGTTATGAATGCGAAAAAAGGCTAAGGAATGAAAATTATTGCTGCCGTAGCAAGAACGAGAAGCAGAACGTAACGAGAATACTGGCACGATGGCGAAGAAGGCAGAATAATAGCTGAAGACGGCATACCAAATCCGGTTTGAGGGAGAATAATCTGGTTTTGTTGGTGAAGAATCCAGTTTCGTGGGAGAATAATCCGGTTTTGATGGGCCCAGAACCCAATTTTGATCTGCAGAAACCAGTTTCGGGAAGAAAAATTCGGTTTTGGAAAGCTAGTGCTCCAGTATGAAGAGGTCCAAATCCAGTTCATGGATGTATACCAGTTTGATGAACTGATTCATGGACGCCTGAACCCATTCATGGAATTCTAAAACTGGTTTGAAGGTGAACGAGGTTCGTGAGATGCGTCATAATAGGTGTAGCGGATGTTGCAGGTGTACCTACATGTACAAAATGAGTTCCTAGGTTCTTATTAGGCCTATCATTATTTGTGTTGGGTGTTTGGGGGAAGGCCTCCAGCATAATTGGGATTTCGCCTCTGGTGTCTTTGGAGGAGAGTGAAGGGAGTACCTGAATATCCCTGCCTAACACATAACAAAATGTGTCGCCGCGATCTGCTGTCCTAGGAGGCGGTATCAAGGCAGTTATGGGAGACCCGCAATTCAGACCGGCAGGGGAATCTACTGAAGCTGAGATGTCATTAGTTTGCTCTGGATCCGCAGTTGATAGGGGAATCAGAGGGCTGGCTTCCCTAAACGTATTGTCATCATGGGAGGGCCTGCTGACACCGTCTTACAAAAATCCGATTCCCCGGCGGCCACAGAGGAAATGTCCCCAACGGTTGCCTGGGCAACGGACGTGCGCTTGAAAATTGGTTCCGCCGACCTGGCTTCCCCTTACGAAGAGTCGCCTGGGGAGGTCCTCGGTCCCAAACAAAAATGCACTGTCCACTGACATTCTTAAGGTAATACGATAAGAATTGATGAAGATGATGGCGGCGGGCGATGGGGAAGCCCGAGTAATTAACAACTCTCTCGTCAGCGAGAGAAGCTGGATTTCCCGATCACGCCGCCGGAAGTAGCGCATCCCGTGGCCCATGATTGATCGATCTGGGGCGGGCGAGCCAATTTAAAAGACAGAAAAAGAATTGCAATGTATCGCATCGATAGTTTCTGTAAGTATCGAAACGTACCGATAAAATTTTATCAAGAGAAAACCGATATTTCTAAGTTAGGTAGGGCTTTTTTTTAGAAGGGAAAAAACGCTCCAAAATTTTGCAAATGGTTTATTATTCCTTTATACAAATTATCCACAAATTAATTCTACATCAATAGAAAAAAAGTCAATTCAGCTCCATTGATCCTCTCGGTGAAATCCTATGGTTCTGCGATTCACAAAAATGGATTCTACGTCCAAAAATACTTCGAAAACGACACCTAACTCAACCCCATAGCCGAAAACCTTTTTAGCTCTTCCGTCTGTTTTGCAGCTCCTTTAAGCCCAATCCGACTACAAATTCTCCCCAAACACTTTCCGAACTTCCGAATTGCATTCACTTTCGAATTTTCATTTTTTTCCACGGGCCCGTGTAAAAACTCGACTTTCGGCGACATTATTAAAAGGGTTTTCAGGTTATAAATAAAATATGACGAGAAGGGCGGAACCATTAATTCCTCGAGGCTCGGAGGAGGACCTGTTGATTCGAACGCCCCCGTCAGCCCTAACAAACGAACGTTGTAAATATGGCAACGTTGCGAACCCGTTTCAGAAAAAAGAAGCTTGTGGGAGGAAGAAAAACGTGAATAATTTTTTTTAATGTAGAAGAATTAGACAATTTTTATCTCCAACAAAGTCGTGAACTGATCATTTGCCGTTAAATTACAAAATTTAAAAAGTGAGTGAGTCCTGAAGATTAAAAATGATTTTCATCATCCCGAAAAGGCTGTCAAAAGCAACGTTTCACACCTAATTTGAGTCAATAATTTTTTTTCGCGGGACTCATTCCGAAAAAAATGTCGCGAAACGCCGAGCGAAAACTTATTGTAAAATATAGTCACCATTTTTGAGTGCGTAGGGTCAGAAAAGTTGCATCAAGTGCACTATTTCGATATTATAAAAAAATTATAAATTATTTAAAAATTATTTTTAAAAATTGTTCCCGTTTGAAATAGTGCACTTGATGCTACTTTTCTACCCCTCCGCACTCAAAAATGGTGACTATATTTTTCACAGAAAAACAAATTTTACGAAGAGAGATTTTTAATTGGATCCTTTTGGCTCCTACGGTCAAAATTCACATAAATGTATGAATTCATTTTAAATTATACTTTTAAAATTTACTCAATAATAATAAGAAATTATTCAAATAATTCTATATAATAATTATTATATACTTAGTACCTAATTAATTTTAATTTCCACATTAATTTCTTCAATTAATTTTTCAATATTATCAAATTATTCAATACAATATTAAATATTGTATTCAATAATTTGAGAATATAACTATAAATTGTATTATTTTAATAAATTTATTATTTTAACTATAAATTTTTATTAAATTTTAATAATAAAAAATTCATTTAATGTAATAATACGTTTTAAGAAAATGTAATTTCGTTCAACTATTGACGGGAATTTAAGTCGATTAATAATCCTCATTATTTTCTCAATAATTATTACTGATTTATTATTAATATGTACCTATTCTATTAAGTAATACCCAATTATTGTTGTTGTTAAATTATTATTATTTACCAACAATAATAAATTATTATAATGTTCTTAATCATCATAAATAATGTAATACAATAATTAATTATTGTCAGAATAATAACTTTGGAGGACATTAGAATAGAGTTTAGAACGGATCC
Organism: Pilophorus perplexus; assembly: GCA_955831195.1. Taxonomy (NCBI): domain Eukaryota; kingdom Metazoa; phylum Arthropoda; class Insecta; order Hemiptera; family Miridae; genus Pilophorus; species Pilophorus perplexus. Next base: position 17,324,121 of record OY037014.1, read on the forward strand.
GTTTCTTATGTCAACTTTTCTTCGTCCCGTCACTTATTTAGCGTACGGGGTTTTACATTGATCGTTCATGTATCAGCTATTTGATTAGTGCATCAGCAAGACGGGTAAATCCTTGTGATTAACAAAATCAGGCTCCGGATTTCCATTTCGAAGAAAGGGGCGGCTATGGATCCCACCACGGACCCTCATTATGAGCTCAGATCGGCTTAGGAATATCTTGGGATTCCGCACCCTCCATTAATATCATCCAGCCGAAACCTTGGGATTCCACTCCAGGTTGAGAAATTAAACAGATCCAAACCATTGAACAGATCGAGCCGTTGAGCAGCAGGGGTAAAGCAGGGTTCTGTTCTGGGGCCAACCCTGTTTTTGCTGTACGTAAACGATCTAGCTAAATACCAATTTAAAAACAGACAAAGCGACGTATTTTTGTTCGCTGCGTGTTAATGGAAATATGGATGTGCTTGTGAATGGTTCCCTCCCCGAAAAGTTGAGTCGTGAGTCCATCAGTAGATACATGAGCCAAGCAGAGCCAAACCAACACACCAGATCGAGCCAAAGCAGTAGACTTCTGCTTGACTTCCCACGTTCACTTTCCATAACTTCAAATTTCAACACTTCAATAGCGGAGTAACACAACGAACTCCCGACTTGATACGGATACGATCTCTTCATTAAATGCAAATTTTGTCAACTGGTGTGAAACCGTGTCTTGGCTGGATCCGAAGAGCAGCAGTCATAACGTTGCATACGCACGAGGTGCGGAATCCCAAGGTCCATCTTCCTCGCTCGTCTACTACCGTGGTGGAATCCAAAGGAAGGACCGATCCGGAGGGATTAGCCCCGCATGATAACCCTTCAGTTAATGAGTCCCCGGGGTGGAATCCCAAGGCTCCCGAAGAAAGCGAGATCCTGAAGTATTTCCAAATTTTCATCTGTGATTTGGCTTGCAGAAAATATGGCACCAAATATGGTTTCCCTGAAATTTTTTTCGAAAACCATCGTGGTTTTTGCAGTTAATCAACTTTAAACTGCATTTAATTTTCAAATTCTCGCACTGAGAACTTTTGGTTCTAAAAGGCTTCAATTGCCTGGAAATGCCTCTACTAGATGATCAAGGTAAAACAACAAAAACGCTGCAAATTTTCCACAAAGGTTTATTATTCTTTGAAATAGGTTAATTGTGCGAATAATTTTGAAAAAAAAAATTGTCCACATTGCAACAAACATGCATTTGAAAGAAGTGGAATCTCGAAAAAATGAATTTTGCCTCCAAAATTACTTGGAAAACGTCACCTTATTTCTACTCCTGGAATCCTTCAAAAATCGCCTTTGTAGCCCCATTGAAGTCCCATAGATCTCCACAGTGAAATCGGAACGTTCTGGGATCCTCAAAAATGGATTCTACGTCCAAAAATACTTCGAAAATGACACGTTACTCGACCCCGTAGCTGGAAACCTTCAAAACCCTTTCCGTAGCCTCATTTTAGCCGCATAGCGTCCCACGGGTTTCACTAATGAAACTATTCATTATTGAAAAGCGAGTAGAAGGGGTCTGAGGCCAGTTGACAGAGGTTAGGGGTTGGCTGGCTTAAAAAACGCCCCCCAGTCCGAACTAACTGCCTTGATTGGCCAGTCAGCGCCGAATATTCCGCTCTTCAAGGAATTACCGTTTTTCAATTACCTTACCGCCATGTTTTCACCTTCCTTGAAAGCCGCCTCTCTTTGAGCCGAGTCCCCTTTTAACCCCTCCCTCCGAACACATTATATGAATTTTTCATTAGGTTTCGCCTTCCTCGTGATTAAATTATGAAACACACAGAATTATGAAACACCTGCCATTAGCATGGAAACGGATTATACAAAAACCGCCCTCACGTCCGCGCCTCATTAGTTCTACCAGTGGAAATTCATACCGGCGACCCTCACACGTTTTTGGTGCGGCGTTTGAAAGAGAGATTAGAAAAAAAAACTGTTCGAAATACATTCAAAAAGGGATTTAGAAGTGGGGGCGTTTTAAATCCTGAATGAGCTCCAGTCAAGATCACCGTAGAAACGATGGTCCAAGAGAACGTGGTTCAACTGTGTCTAGTGGATTGAGGAAAAGGATTTGAAAAGTGGAGCGTTTTTCTGCGTGTGCTGTGGTAATTTTGACGGGAGAGATGCCAGGCGAACTCATTTGAATGACTACCTAAATGTGCGGGGGGGGGGGGGGGGGGGGGTTTCGGCCATTTGGTCGAGTAAGGTGTCGTTTTCGAAGTATTTTTGAACGTAGAATCCATTTTTGGCAAGTGTGGATGGAGGGGGGAACCTACCGGTTGGCGAGGCAGCATATCGTTAGGTTAATTTTTAATTTATTTATTTATTTGGCATTTTATTAATTTTCATTTTGTTTGTTTTTAGGGGCTGTCCGGCCCTTCTGGGCGCTGAAAAACCCTAAAGAACGGGAAACCCTACAAGACGGGTACCAGGAGGGCCACTTTAGGAGGGTTGGGCGCGGGACCGGTGGGTTTTCCCCCGTCTCACTGGTCTAGGATGAGGTGAATGAAAGACGCGTGAACGAGAATAGACTAGAGAACAATGCTGTGATACGTGTGTCATCGTATGTGTCTTCAGACTTCTATTTTCGCCTAAGCTAGTCGTGTTAGATGTAGGGAGGGGAGGAAATTTTTAGAAGTACTCGCCCTCCACCAGACAAGCAAACGTGGAGAGAGCAACCACCCATGATCCTTAAACTGCAAGCTACAAGAAGAGGCAGAAGAGTTACTGTAGGTACGGTTTGTTGCATTCCGCAGCCACCAATGAACACCACAAGATACAAGAAGAGGTGGAATTCTAGGCAGGTCTGCTGCGATGACTCCTGTCCCAAAGAATTTCGAGCCAATTTATAGTGACAAGACCTCCTTTAAAACCCGGCACCACCACGTTGGTCCATCCCGGGCGCACCAGAATGGTGTGGCCATCGATGTAGGGGTGTGGCTAACGCTGGAGGGGACAGGAGGGCCCACTGTGCTCCCCCTAGGGGAGTGCTGAAGACCAAGGAAGAAGAAAGAAGATAGAAGAAACAGGGAAAGAAAGCGAGCAGATGGTACGAGAAAGGTTGTAATGGGCCAGATATGGCCTTAGATACAACCCAAGATGCTCGCTACAGCGGGTTTATTATACTTGGAATAACACACCTATGTAATCGCAACGGAGGTCCATAATTCTGATCGGCCTCAAAATTTGGCCAGGTTTGGGCAGGTTTTTTTTTAAATCAGAACTTTTGACAAAATACTAGTTGTGCCCGCAAGGTTTTCAGCCCGATCGCCCAAACCCGTGGGGCTCTGTGGGGCTTAAAGGGTTTCGGCTATGGAGCCGAGTTACTATCGTTTTTCAAACTATTATTGGACGTAGAATCCTTTTTTGGGGTCCCATGACGATCCGATTTCACCGTGAGTATTCGAGGGCCTTTCATGGGGCTACATACCTAATGGGATTTTTGAAGGACGCCAGGAGGTCAAATTAGGTGTCGTTTTGTCGCATAATCAATTTTTCGAGGTCCCATATCTCCAAATGTTGTACAGCAATTAAATAAATAAATGAAATGAATTAAATGAAAACCTTCCAGTGTTGCTAGATTTTCATGTCAATGAAAATTACCTCTTAGCCACACTGTACGCCGGGAATCAAAAGGCGGGAAATGATGCTGACGAGTTGTAAATTCAAGTTTGTTTACGGGGGTTGAAGGGGGTTGCTCAGCTCCGAACGTAATGATTCAGGCTCAGCTTAACGAGAAATGATGCTCAGGGAGGAATCCTATTCAAGCCCACTTTCCGTTAACCCTTCAACCTCCTGGGCGGGCAGGTAAAAGCAAACGACCTCTTTATCGAACAGCAATAAAACACGGAAGATTAATGGAGCCGAAACCGATGAATCTCTCTCTTAACCCGGCGACGGTTTTGTTGGGCGAGGGGTGGGGGGGAGGAAAAGGATGAGCTGTTAGTGGAGAGCCTCGCGCCGAAGATCCCCTCCCCCCACGTCCACTAGTCCCTTAATTTGGCTGAACCCCCACCCCCTTCACCACCCCACCATCCCTTAAGATAAACAGATCACGTGACCTGACCCTATCACTTACTTCCACAAACTACGCCCAATTATTACATCAGGTTCATCAGAAGGGCTGATACAGCTCCTGCTTCGGGTTTACTCAGCCCTAATTATGAGCCCTTTTTTTTCATCAGACGATAGCATCGTCAGCTATTTAAATCCCCTTCCCTTAATCATTTCTTTAATCTACTTTTTTTTAATCCGCTCGACGAACGCACAGGAGGGAATAGCCGGAAAACCCCAAAAACGAAAATTAGTTTTCCGATCTGGTTCATATCTTGAATAGTTGTAAAATACATCTCAGAAGCCGGCGTCCTGGAAGAATTTATTTTCAGTTTAGAGTGAGTGGTTCATTTTGGCATTTTTCGAGACTTCGAAGAAAGGCACTTATAAACATTATTTTTGGAGAATTCGAGTGTGTTCATTTTTGAAGATAGGAAACTGAATTTTGGTTTATTATTCTTGGAAATAATCCTGATCGGTCTGAAAATTTGACATTATACGCGTTTCAAGAGGTCTAGGTTCCAAAAACGAAATGTCCGTCCGCCGTCCGAGCCGTTTTGGGCAGTACGAATGTTTCGGAAAATCTGTTCGTTGAAAAATAATTGGTATAATCTTCTTTAAAAACGTTTTCTAAACCCATGGAGCTCTTTGGGTCTAAGAAGGGCTACGGGTGGGCGTTTTTTGAAGGATTTCGGCTGTGAGGTCGAGTTTTCAAAGTATTTTTGAACGTAGAAATCATTTTTGGGGGTCAGAACGATTCGAGGGGAATTATTGGGGCTCACCGAGGGGATCTATTGGGGCTCTCATGAGGCTAAAAATGGGATTTTTGAAGGACCCCAGGAGGTCAAGTATTTTCCGAGTAATTTTGGACGCATACATAATCCATTTTTCGAGGTCCCACATATGTAGGTACCTACTACAGATGTTTTTTTTTTTTTTTTTTTCAAAAATATTTTTTTATTGACACAGAACTAATTTTCGCACGAGTAACCAATATCAAAGAATAATAAACCCTTGTGTAAAATTTGCAGCGTTTTTCGGTTTATTATTCTTTGAGTAATACACTATGTAATCGTGACGGAGCACAGTGAGGCGCCGATGACGCTAAAAGATGGCGGAAGTTCTTCATGGGGCAACATAATTATGAGCAACATATTATGAGACTTATTGAAGGATCACAGGAGGTCAAAGAGGTATCGTTTTCCGGTGAATTTTGGACTCACAGACCAAACATTGTATTAATTTTTATCATGTAATGATTAACAGGACGATTTTTTTTTTCCCCCGACCGTTACGTTACGGTGAAAATGTTTGATTTGATTTGTTACGCGTGGAATTTGCAAGTGCAGAAAATGTAAATAATATTATAATAATCATAAATGACAACGGCGAAAATATCGCATGTTAGGGAAACCAGGTGGTTATGTTAATCATTATTTGATCTGACTGTAGAGCTGTCGATCTTTTTTTTTAGTAATTTATTTTTTAAATATTGTTTAGTGACAAAGAATTAATTTTTGCAATCCATTCCTATATCAAAGAATAATAAACCCTTGAGTAAAATTTGCTGCTTTTTTTCGTTCTAATATATTGTTATTTTTTGTTAAAGTTTCAATTGATTCGTTTCCTTTTTTTTTATCCTGATGACTGAGGTATGTGATACATAGGTACCAGTAAATGTTAAATGTTGTTTTAGAAGGTTAAAGATGAATAATCATTACTGTGATGGGTGATATTAAAGCTTCCATCATTACAACACAAAACTGTGATTTTTGGTTTTGCCTTAAACGGAGAAATTTACTTAGTACGTGTACAGAGGAATTTACAGCCAATCGAAATGGTTTCTCTGCACTAATAACAGGTCGGTGCTTCCTCAAAACTGGATTCTTCTCCCTCAACACTGGTTTCTGCGTGCGTTAAACCCGCTTTCTTCTGTGAGAAAACTGGTGTCCTTTATAAAGGAGATAAATCTCAAAAATGGTTTTATCCCTCAATCGTCCTCAAACAATTATATTCTTTTTTGTAAGATTTTTATCGACATTTTCCCATCTTTAGTCTAAGGGCTACTTTCCTCTCTTCTCCCATCAATTTCAATTAGTTAAGACACGTCTTTCTCGTCCCGTAATGTGTCGTCATATAACGAATCAGGAATTTTTTTTTTCTTCTCACTTAGAAATTGTGTTGGGGAAGCCGGGCGAAGTTATACGTGCGTTATATGTAGTGTAGGTACACATTGTAGGCAAATACCGGCAACCTACACGTCAAGATTACGAGAGAAAAGCGTAAACTCCCCGAGAGATATGTTGCCGCGCTCGTAATTCTCCCCCACCCCGCCAACTACTGTGCCAACATCAAACCCCGACTTATTAAACCCCCCACCCGACCCTACCGAAAACCCCCACCTAAGAAGCGATATCGCTATCATAGCACTTGAGGTTACGCCACTTTCTAATTTCACAATTATCGCTTTCGCGGGGTGGATAGAGAGAGGGGGGGGGGGTTACAAACGAGAAAAAGAGGAGGTTGGGGTGGGGGTGGTTATTGCCCGTCAGCTTGGCGGGGCAATAATTAGCTTTCTGCCGTTATAGCTCTTCTCCCTCCCTTTCCCACCCACCCATTCGTATTCAGTCGTGGAAAGCGCTACCTACTTTGAGCATAAGCATCCCCCCCACCCAACTACTCCCTCAGAGATTGTAAGACAACCCGAGGCTCCCCATCCCACTTCTGATTTATTGCTGTTTAGCGCCCCGTTATTATTAAAAACCTTCCATTTTCATTCCCCCCACTCTCCTTCCGCTTCCAGTGGACATTTCCAGTGCTCACCAATAAACGACTGTTGCCCCACCCACACCCCGTTTCAACGCGACTTACGAGAAAATCCCAAACTAATTCCACAAGCTCAAACAGCCAGTTGTTTCGCCGCGATTTAATTTCAAAGGGTTTGCGGGAGTTCTCTTAGTTTTCATTTTGAATTGAATTATCTACCCCTTCAAAACTGGCTTGTTCTCCGTCAAAACCGGTTTCAGCCCCACAAAACTTTATTCGTATCACCCAAAACTGGTGTTTTAGGCGGCATAACAGGATTCTTAAGAAGTATGAATTCTTCCTCAATTAGTCCAGTCATTAGGTAGTTTGGAACGGAAAAAATACCTGAAGAATTTTTCTCGACGGATCTGTGCGTTTTTGGGGGTGCTGAATCCGAAAATTTGGTTATCAACTAGATTCGGATATGGCTTCACCATGCAAATGGAGAAAAACCATAAAATTTCGGTCCTTTTTTGGTTTTTTGCCTTTAACTCGGAAACCATGCTTCCTAGCGACACGACTACTCTATACAAGCTCTCCGCGCGGTGTCAGATTGGACGTTTCTTTACGGTTGTTACCTTATGTGGGGTTCGGGGGGCCGATTGTGGTGTTTAATAGTGTTTAATAGGCTTCGGAATACGAAGATTTTGGCTTAGTTATAAAAAATGGTCAAACGTCAGCACGCTCTAGCGGCCAAACGGAGAAAGCTAGCGAGGCGTTTTGGGTCTTATTTTTCAGGAAAATTTCCTGAAAAATAAGACATAACATTTAATGTCTTAATAACATTTAATGTCATCAGCTTTAATTTTTTATATATACAACAAAATAGGGCTTGTATATAGTCATAGAGTAGTCATGTCGCTAGAAAGCATGGTTTCCGAGTTAAAGGCAAAAAACCAAAAAAAGGACCGCAATTTTATGGTTTTTTGACATTTTCATAGTGAAGCCATATCCGAATCTAGTAGATAACCAAATTTTCGGATTCAGCACCCCCAAAAACGTACAGATCCGTCGAGAAAAATTCTTCAGGTATTTTTTCTCAGATTCACTACTTTTGGACACCTAATGACTGGACTAAATACCAGTTTCTCCCCCTCAAAACTGGAATCTTCTCCCTCGAAACAGGTCTCTGCCCCTCAAAACTGTATTATTCGCCCCTGAAAACTATAGTTCTATAGAATATCGATATTCTATAGAATATCCTCCCCCGAAACCGGTTTCTACCCTTCAAAACTGGCTTCTGCTCTCTCAAAACTGGTTTCCACTCCTCATAACCTGATTTGTCTCCGTCAAAATCGGTTTCTGCCTCTCAAAACTGGACTCTCCCCACCCCCACTCACCAAACCGGATTCTGCCCCACCAACTCAAATTCCTATTCTTCTAGCCCCAAAATTCTAGAGTGAGGATCTCGAAGGGGTTTCAGTCATACCTGCTTAATAAACTTCTGCAATCAATTTCCCGTCAGAAATCACTTCGAAAACGATACCTCACGCAACCCTCGGGGCCACTTTTCCTCCAAAATTTCCTCTTGCAGCCCCTCCATAGCCCCTCGCTTTAAGGCGATTGAGGTGAGAACCTTTTGGCATAAACTACACGGAACACACGCATGGTTGGTCTCCATTTTCGCGTATTCACGATTCCAAGGTATTCCCAGGGAGAGATTACGGCCTAATTAAACTCTCCCTGGGAATACCTTGGAATCGTGAATACATGGGACACATTTCAAGGCAAGTCAATTCCTTTCATTTCGTTTGACTTGATTGAATGCCTATCACTGCATTATTTGATATTTCGTAAAAAAAATTAATAATAATAACAAATAAACAAGATAAATAAGTAAAATGCTTCTCGACGCTATCTTACTTTACACAAAAAACTTCAGCTCACGTAAGAAGTTCCCGATTAGGGTAATTAGTTGAGCCGACTTGATTATCTCCTAAGAAAAGGCGCTCAGTGGTAAATTTACGCAATTCCCCTTCGCTCCTTTCAGGGGGGGAGGCGAAAACTTTCACGTCAAGTTGATAATAATCTCAGTGTCGAAGCGTATAAATCAACGTGATAAATAGATCTTCGGCGCCTGCAGTTTGTTAAAGGGAGCAAAGTTTAAAGTCGGCCTGCCCCCATAAATTGCGTAGGTGTAATCAGGTTCCCGGTTTCATTCGCCACCTTCGGCTCCATAAATGGGGGAGTTGGGAAAATTGAAGAAGTTTTATTGGATTTATTGTTGTCGAAGTGTTTTTGGGGGTTATTTTTCGTCGTGACCTGTTGATTTGATGGATGAGAATGAAGCGGAACGAAACCGTTTTTAAATCTGGTGACCGATGTGCCTCATAATCTTTTGCCTTATTTCACATTTTGGGATTATGATAACATTGACTAACAATGAGTTTTCTAGTTCACGCTCCCAGAATGTACTCCTGGAAGTACTAACAGGTCTGGCCAGAGGTACATGCTATGATTGTACCTCTGGCCGAATTTCCCTTTTTTTCTGAATTGCTCCGGCGAGAAGAGAAGATAATCTTTTCTCAGTTTGGTAGCCAAATTGATACTTTTTGAGAAAATGATGAGAATTTTGGAAATTGTGACTATTCTCTTATCGAAAAGACAACTTTTCAACGACTGGCCAGAGGTACGACATGTTCCCCTACTGAAACGGTCACGCTCTTCAGAGTTACTCCCGCAGAAAAATCATGTACCGGCAAAAACCATCACCCTCTCTCCCAAAGCGCGTCCCAACAATTTGACCCGTACGAATTTCCAAGTTTTCCACCGTCCCTTTTTCCGGACTGAACATTCATCTCAATTAGAGTCCCCTCACCGGTTTGTCGTTAGAGTAACTGTGTTTGATGGCCGGGACTCGGCGAGTGTGTGCGGTGCCAATAGAAATTCATTTTGGGGGCTCCCGGAAAAAGAGAGGGAGGACATCAATCAAGATCGATATCTGGTCGAATTTTAATTGGCCCGAAAACAAAATTTATGAAAGGCTCCCCGGGAAAAGAGGGGAATAAAAAAGCGATGATACGTATTTGTTTAGGTTAGGGGTATTTTCCCTCAAAATGTCGCCTCATTCGAGCAACCCTGATATCGGTTTTGAATGTTTTTTTTCTCTCTCTGTCGTTTATTTCCAAGTTTATCTTTTTTTTCCCCTTTCGCGCCATCTCTCATGGATTTCCGAGTGATTTGCGACGAAGCGATAAAAACCCCGCGCGAGGGATGTCTGCACGTTGAGTGCTAATTTACGGGGAATTCGAACTTTTAAACCTCATTAAGCACCATTCGGGCGGTTTAAAACTACAACTCCGAGGCTCTACAAACCAGGAAAGGTTCATTATCACTCGGTGTTCGCCAGATTTAAAAGCCGTTTTGTGCCGCTCTATTCTCATCCTGCAAATCAACAGGTCTTAGAAAAAAAGAAAAAAAACAACAACTGAAAACTGTTCTTCTTAGTATTCTTTTCAATTCAAGTCTTTCTTTCAATGGGGGCCCCTATTTTGGAGCTCAGATACGTCTCCTGGAGCAACGTTTTGGTGGTTTCAGATTTTTCTCGTCATCTTCTCACCAAAACTAATTTTCGGCATTTTTTCAAATTTAAAGAAAAAAGTTTGAATACCTATCAAGTTATAGCAACATTCAAAGCTCAGATATGCCACATTGCGTCACTTTTTGGTGGTTTCTGACTTTTCTTGTTACATACTCGCCAAAACAAATAATTTGTATTTTAAGTACCCTAGAATATTAAATATTCAAATTTTGAAGTACAGGTCGGTAAGACAGGAGCGGTCGGTCAGTATGTTGTTATTTTATTGTTTTATTAATTATTTTACTACTAATAGTTTTTTGTTTATCCATTTTGTATAGTCGTTTTTATTCATTTTTTATTCATTCATTTTTCAATTTTTTGTAGTTTTGAAAACAATTTTTTTTAAAGGTTGGTATGTTTTATTTTATTGATAATTTGTTCATTTATTTTGTTATTTTTTTTTTATTATTCAATTTTTTAATTTTCATTTTTAAATTAAGTTTTTAAAACGACGGTAAGACTGATGCGGTAGGTCGGAATGTCGATGTTATGTCGTTAGATGTTTTTTATTTTAATAATAATTTGTTAATTTTTTAAATTTATTTATATAGTGTTTTATGATTTTTTCATTTTTTATTTTTTAATATAAGTTGTTAAAAGGTTTAAATGGGGTTTTTGGACGGTTTTTGCTCCAAGGGTCGGGTGAGGTGTCGTTTTCATAGTAATTTTCTACGAAAAATCGACTATTTGGAGTAAAGAAATATTCTACCACGGTGTAATCATACGATGATGAACATCACTGGGGGCAATTTGACTACCCGGCAATAAAAACAGGCTGATCTAATCGTCGATTTTAATTAATCTCAAAACATCGCTGCGAACTTAATTCGCTCACTCCCGACATGTTCTTGTTAATTCGCAGCGCAGGAAACAACTGTGCGTGGGATTTCCTTCGGGCGAAATTTTAAGGGTTGCAGCCAAGAAATAAGCACAGTTTTGGGCGGAGGGGGATGTTGAAGAAAGGGCGATAAATAATTCGGCTCCGCTAATAATCAACTAGGTGGGAGAGGAAGGAGGAAGCTAATTAGTGAAAGAGGGGATTGTTTAATCTCTGGAGAAACTTCGGAAAAGGGAGAGGCTTGAGACTTGAAATGACTGCTGATACTGAAAAACACAAAAAAAGAGTCAATAAACAAATTAAAACTGTATTCAAACACAGATTGATGGATTCAAAGGGGGTTGATCGACCGTAAAGAGATGAGACTCCAAAATAGTAGAATAGGGGGCACCTCCTGCCTCGCCAGCCAACCCCCGACTTTTCCCTCCTGGCCTCAAACCCAACCCCGCTTTCCAATAATGAATAGCTAGTTTTTTTTTCTAACAGAAATAAATGATAAATTGAAAGGATTCATTTGGAAGGCAAAATCCAATGTTGACCCTTTTTTTTATCTACTTTTGACTTTCGGAGCTCTGATACGCCACATGGAGCCACTTTATGGTAGTTTCGGACTTTTCTTGTCTTGTGTTTATTATAATTTTTCATAAATACCGGTATTTCGCAAATCCAATATCAAATTTTGATTCAGCATGCTGCTGAGAAGTTTGAAGGCCTCACAATGAGACTTGTTTTCCCACGTTTTTTGCCATGATGAAATACGGGATGATCAATTTTTGGAAATCCGATTTCATCTCTGAACTCAGCGTGAAAAACTGTATCAAAAAAATGATATCTACTGAAAAACATTTGTAAGATGAGATGTTTGAAGGTCTCACCAATTGTTGAATAAGTCCTAGGACTCATTTTTTGTAATACGATTCAACGCTCGACCTTGTGGCTGAAGTCCTCAGAACTTCTTCCTATCAAGCTCTGAAGTGTAGTCGGGCTGGTCTGAAACCCCCCCATGAACGGATTCCACGTCTAAAAATACTTGAAAAAGACACCCCACTCGAATCTAAGCGTAACTGTCCTAAACCCCTAGTTGTATCCCCATTTTATCCCCACAGAGCCCCACAATCCTACAGCATTTTTTAATTCTGCACGTCATAAATTGGATAATAATTTATACTAAACTAATTAATAATTCGAGAGTAAATTGATCTGAGGTTAAATTAAAAAAAAAAAAGTACCTACCAGATCAATTTACTCTCGAATTATTAATTAGTTTAGAAGAATAATTATTATTTATTTTAAAATATTATGTTTAAAACTGAAGGTTTTTTCATATAATTTAATTATTGAATCAATTTTTGTTCTTTTTGTTCATTTCTATTCATTAATATTTTTATTTTTCAATTTTCAAATTAAACATAGATAATAATTATTATTTGATCAATTATTGATAAAATTTAAAATTTCAATACTTTTGTCTAATTCTGGCTCTTTGGTCCCAAAAATGTCAATCTAGTGCATTACAATTACAAAACTAGAGCTCGCGTTATTGGCGCTATTATAGCGCCAATAACGCGAGCTCTAGTTTTGCACTGCAACTAAGAAAGGAATAGGTAATGGAAAGCCTCTCTGGAAAGGCTTCCGGAATTTATAACCCAAAGTTATTTTAACGTTCCCCACCCGTTCAACTAATAAGCTAATGGGGCTCTGCCATATTTCTTTAGGCATGTAGCTGCTCTTAACTTCCCCTCTTTTCCGAGTTTCATTTAGGTTTTACGGGCTGCTTTTCGTGCCGGATTGTGCCCTGAAGATGTTCCCCGAAATCGAGTGGACGCCAAAAAAAAAAAAAAAAAAAAAAAAATCTCACGAGTTTCCCGATATTTGTTCTTTTTCCGTGCAGAAAATATTTTTCCCGGGAAGATTTACAACCTTGTCGGTTGGGTTCCCTTTATAGGGAGGTTACACCCCTGACAAAGACCTCCTCCACCTGGACATCTTCCCCTACCTTTGAAAGAAAATTGAACTGAAGATGGTTCGGCCATTGTCCGCCCCGAACGCGGGGAGGGAGAGAAAAAAAAACGAAGAAAACGTAACAGAAACACTTGAGGGGAAAATCGTAAAATAAATACCTCACGCCCGCCCCGCATTCTTTAATATTCTTTGGCCTCCCCAGAATGCTTTTACGCCGTCGATACTTATACGGCACACACCTACGACGTTATGACGGACGACATTAAAAGACGCTCGAATGTGAGAACGTTGCACATTCTGGGAGCAAAGGCACCAGAAAAGATAAACGTCACGCCCTCAACTTGAAACTCAGGCATGAGGGTACGAAAACCCTTTGACATCAAATCCTTACAGGAATCCAGAACCACTGTTTCTTGAGTGCAGTTTATTCCTAAGATCGTGATTTCAATGATCATTAAATGAGATCTCCCGGTTGCCGAGAGCTTTCGGTTTCTGAGATTTTTTTGCTCCTGAAACATTTCGGTTTCACTTATGATCAAATTTTTGTTCCCGAGATCTTTGGTTCCAACAGCTCGGTTTCAACGGTTTCCTGGAGTTTGGTCCGTTATAATGGACATTTTAACATACTCCTCTGGCAGGCTTGATAACTTGTTTCACTATTTATCTAGCGTCAATCGTTCTGAACCACGATGACTGCTGAACCTGCCAGGAATCTGGTTCAGAAAGCCTATGGCCATTTCATCAGTTTCGTCAGACACCAGCTCTTCCAGCTCTTCAGTCTCCTTCTTTTTATTCTTCTCCATCTTATTTTTCTTCTTCTTCCTCTACCAGCTCTCAAGCTCTTTAGCACATCTCCTCTCCTCTCTTCCAGCTTTTCCAGCTCTCCTTTCTTCTTTTTCTTTTTCTTCTTCTTCCAGCTTTCCAGTCCTCCAGCTCTCAAGCTCTCCAGCGCTTCTCCTCTCTTCCAGGTCTTTCAGCTCTTCATCGCCTGAGCTCGTATCTGTTACCGTCATATGCCACAGACTATGTCCTTTTACTGATTTGTTCTCTCCAAGGCGAAAAATTCACCCAGCTCATAGACCTAGAGCTCTTCATCTGGCTCCCCCTCAACATTTGGCGTCCTCTGCCACATTTCATATGTAGTGCCCTGCCCTTCTGCGGATATTGAGCGCCCATCTTCCGAGTATTCTCGATATTCTTTCAGCATGAATTAGGTACTCCTTGATGTATTATTCTTGTTTCATCCGAGCTGTCTGATTGATATCTACTGGCAGCTGATTCCTTTCTGCTGCTGGATAATTTTTCTACTTCCTTCGCCTCCTTCAAATCTTCTTCAACTTCCTCTTCGGCCTGCGAGTGGAGTTCTGAACCGTTGTGAGCGTTTGATTCCTGGAAAAGTCCAAACGACCAGAACTGCTCTAAGAATTATAATATCTTCTTTTTTTTAAAATCCGCCATTAAAAAAAAAAACAAAAAAAAAAAACGCAAATTTTACACTAGGGTTTATTATTCTTTGATATAGGTTACTTGTGTAGAAATTAAATTCTGTAAATAAAGAAAATTTAAAAAAATTTAAATTTTTATATCTCAAAAAGTTTTTTTGGAATTTTTTATTTTCAAAAATTATTTAGCTTTTACTCGAAAAATATTTAACCTACTGGGATCCTTCAAAAATCCCATTTTTAGCCCCATGAAAGCCCTATAGATCGCCACAGTGGAATTGGATCGTTTCGGGACCCCCAAAAATGGATTCTACGTCCAAAAATACTTCGAAAACGACACCTAACTCGATCCCATAGCCAAAAGCCTTCAAAAACCCCTTCCCATAGCCCCATTTTAGCCCCATAGCGCCCCACGGGTTTGGGCGATCGGACTGAAAACCTTGCGGGCACAACTAGATGGAAACCAAGTATTTTGTCAAAATTTCAGATTTAAAAAAAATGCCTACTGCCCAAAACGGCCTGGACGGCGGACGGACATTTCGGATTTTGAATGTAGACCTCTTGAAACGGATAATGTCAAATTTTGAGCCCGATCGGAGTCGTCGACCCCCGTCGCGAAAACATAGGTGTATTATTCCAAGAATAATAAACCAAAATCTCTTCCTGGGTGTCATACTTGTAACCACGCTTTGGCGACCTCTCTAACTCCTGTTGAGCGTGTTGAACAGTTATTACAGAAGTAGTAGGGACCTATAGTAGGTCCTTGTTTAACAGTTAGTGTTTAGAACCTAAACAGTAACTGTCTAACGCTGGCTTCGAACGGCAAATGTGAGAGGTGTTCCTAGGCGAGATACTCTCGGTGTTTCGCCATTGCCTTCGAGAAGTGATCATGCTGGGATCGAACCAGCATCCTTTGACTCAGCAGTTCGACGCTTAAACCACTGAGCCACTGATGACGACAAAAAAATAGACTCTTGTAATTTAACTCCTTCGCTAAATAGAACTGTCACGATTTTTTTTTTAAATAATAAATACGGCTGAATCTCAAGATATTTCGTGATTTGTGAGGTTGGCGTGTTTGAATTTCAAGTGGAAATGACAACAGCTTTTGAAAGAGGGTTTTTCTCCCTCCTCATGAAAGAGAAGTGAAGCGGGGCGGAAGAGAGGAAAGAATGGAAGTAAGCTGTTTTGGTCAACCCTCATAAAACAACCAGAAAAGAAAATATTCGTTTCCCCTCAGTTAACTTTTACCGCATCAATATCTTCCCCGTCATTCTTTGTTTACTTGGAAGTTCTGCCGGAGGTTTTTCTCGTTTTTCCCCCTTTTCTTCTCCGTCGAGGGAGGAGGTTTTTTTTTTACGGCGGTTATTTCGATAATATTTGCGTGATCGAGCAGTAACGTTTGGGAAAGAGGCTTTGTGGAAACTTGTACGGAATCTGAGCGGGAGCCAGATGTGGGTCTCCTTTTTAGAAAATGAAACGCCCGATGGAAACTCCGAAATCAAGAGAGATGTATTTTCTGTGTATATTTTTCGCTGGTCTAATTGCTAAATATTGATGTGGGAATGTATATAATCAAGCAAGACTCTATAGTATAGTCTCGAATGCCAAACGCCCATAATATGAAACGAAACAAATCTTCTCGGGAATCCATGGAATTGCGGGACCGTTACCACCACTTTAGGGAAATCGCTCGTTCCTCTGGAAATCCCGACTTCACAGCGAATGAGTCGAAATAAATTTAGGAGCGTATTGATCAGAGCTTCCCGTGAGTCCAATGATAGTCGTATAAGTTCAGCTTCAAACAAACACAAGGTTTGCTGGGAGGTGATAAATAAGGTACTTTTTTTTTCTTTTTTTTTTTTAACCTACTATATAGCCCATAGGGGCTTTCAGCAGGCTCCCTTTTCAAGGGAGATGTTGGGGAGGGGAGGGTTGGGGGGCGTCATGGCCTTCGTTGATGGCAGGGCTTAGCCTGCCATTGTCCACATTCAGGCCCACATCCGTGGACCGTGGCTTGCTGTCGCTGAGACTCGCAGGGCTGCTGCTGCAAATGCAACAAGTGCCCGGTAGTGGGAGGGGCTGGAGACGTAATTCGTCCAGTCCTCCCTATCCCTTCCAGAGAATACCATCTCCAGGGCCGCCCGCTCCCCACCAAATGCGGGGCAGCTCCGAAGCACATGCTCCGCCGAGCCCACAGGATCGCCGCACCATGTACAGCCAGAGTCCTCGACCAGTGCCAGCCGATGAAGGTTTGCAGGGAAGTCCCCATGACCACTCAGGATCTGGCTGGCCCTATAGTCAGGGATCACCCACGGCATCTGTAGGCGCCGAGCCACCAATGGGAAGAACATATAAGTAAGCCTCCCAGTGCTCTCGGCGTCCCAATCTGCCTGCCACCGGCCGAGGACCCGGGCAAGCACATCCCGTCGCATCCTGGCCCGGCACGGCCCAGGCTCGAAGCTCTCCCCCAGCACCCGGAATGGGAGGCCTTTCTGGATCCTGTATGCTGCGTATCGCCGGGCAGCCTCCAGCTCTATAGGAAGCACCCCCGCCAGGACCCGCACAGCAGCGCCCGATGTCGTCTTATACGCCTGCGTCACTTTAATCAGGGCCTTTCTCTGGGCTGACCTCAGCCTCCTGATGTCGGGGCCCCTCAGGAGGTCGAAGATGCCCCCAATAGCATATAAGAGGATCCCCAGGAAGAGACCCTTGTATATAACAAGCAAGTCCCCTGTCCTGTGGCCCCAATCCCTTCCGGCAAGGCGAGCCACCTTCGCAAACGCAGCATTTGCCTTGCTGGCAACAGCTTCAGCATGGATCGTGATCCTCATTCGCTCCTGAAGCTCCACCCCCAGGTATCGTATGGAGCGGCGATAGGCGACTGACTGGCCCCCCAGCCTCATCACCGGTGGTCTCTTAAGCCTGCACTTGAGCAGCATCAGCTCACACTTGGAGGGGGAGAAGACGAGTTTGGTCTCTCTGCTCCATCCCTCCAGCAACCGGGCCAACATCACACCCCGTGACTCCAGATCCCTACGAGACCGGCCCACAATTGCCACGATAAATAAGGTACTGAATTACAAATCTAGAAAAACTTATCAGAATTCTTATCTGAATGGCTCAGGCTTCAGTGACTCTTTTGCTAGCGTTTTCCAGCAGCGTCCTTCCCCTTCGTCGGCTCGGGAGTTTTATGAGTTTCTAAGTCGTGCTCCCAGTGTGCCTGTAGAATTTGCTTTTCATCCAGCATCGGCGGAGGAAGTCTTCGCGTCCGTTATGGCTCTCAAAAACAGCAACGCTACGGACTTCTTGGGTATAAACTCGCGCGTGCTTAAGTCAGTGGCGAGTCTCATCATTGAGCCACTGGCATTTCTTATTAATAAGTGCGTCATCTATAGTCGGTTCCCCAACTGCTTGAAGAAGACTGCAGTCTTCTGTAAGACTGCAGTCTTACTTACATGTAATATCTCCCATCCCATCCAAGAAAGGGAGTTTCAAAGAGCATGAGGGTTTTCGTCCGGTCTCTAAGATGCCCACTTTGGTTAAGGTTATGGAGGGGGTCATGTTGCAGAGAATTTTAGGGCATTTGGTGGACCACGATGTGCTCCATCCTCCAATCACTGGGGACGAGGTCGCTTATCAACGATGCCCAAGACTTTTGACCGCAGCTCATGATTTTCTTTTTGTTATCTATCAAATCGCTTGGCTGAGCTAAAGTGCAAGGGGTAGATCCTGGATGATCCCATCTTTGATAGTGCATCTGCCTTTTCGTAGCCATCTATCTGACAGTGTGAAGGATCCCACTGCAGCACCACATGGGAGCCCCTCAGTAACAGTTGTTCTATGAGGCAATAGGCTTTTCTGCCTTTAGGTGTTGATCTCTGCTCCAGACTCCGCTTCCCCATTGTCTATTGACTTCGTTGTCTTTGAGCACATTTAATTGTGCTGTGCAGGGATTTTCCCTACGATTATTATAGTCCACCTAATATTTTGCTCACAATAAATTTGTCTAAATTTTTCGTCGTTATTCCCGCGCGTTAATTCTTCTTTAATTTCCACCGCGCTTTCACCATGAATTAAGCTTCAAGTCACAAAGGTGCGCAACTGTTTCGGAACCCAAATTCCAAGCAACGTTCCCGTTATAATTACTACTCCCTCCCCCTCACATTCCTCCGTAAACTCGCAATAAAAAATCCTCTAAACAAACGCTAAGTGTTTCGGAGCGGAGCGGAGATAAACTGTTGTGGTGGACTCGGGATATTACCGTTTTTTCCTTCCCTACGTGGAGCGCCATAAGTTTTACGCGGGTAGGGAAAAAATTGTTTGCAGGATTCCGAATGTAATTCGCGGTTTTATTTATACGGTGGTACCAAACTAAAAGTGGAACATGGTTTAGTGTTCAGAAGGACCTGGAGAGTGAAATTATGGGTCATTTTCGGAGTTTTTCAAATAGGAAGATGACCGAAATGTTTAAAGTTGGGTAATTTAATTGTGGACATATTCCTTTTGGGAGGCTTGCTGGATTCTCAGACAGGCCAAAGATGAGTGTTGAGGACATTTCTGACAATATCACCAATGATAATATACTATCAAATATGATAATATATTGTGATGTAATGATTACATTGTAATCGCTATCAGATAGTGACTTCACCCTCATGATGTCATTGTTTCGCCTCACTGACTTCCCACTTATAGATATTTCAGGAGTAGTTTCGTCAATCAAGTTGAGGAGTTTGATTCCAAAAGGTACTGTGGGTCACCCCATACAGAGGGTGATGGGTGTGTAACGACATGTAGTGGTGTTTCTAAAGTTGCATTAAATTAAATTATAGTGAATCCAAATTTTAGATTCACTATAGTTTTGTGTTGTGTGTTTGGCGGAAATCTGGTGGCATGAATCCACGTTCTCGTCGCCGGCGTTGTAGAGGAAGAGGAAGGGAGTAACAGAACACTTTCCACATAACATTTCCCTCCAGGGAATAACACAAATAATTATTATTGTCGTGATCTGCAGACCTGGAGTAAGATGCAGCCACAGAAAAGGAAGACGCATACTACAGGCTTGCGTAATATGTCAGGGTACTGTGTAGAATCTACACTGTAGATGCTGAGTCTTCGGAAGGGAACCGAGGGGAAGACAATACCCTACACAATATTTCATGGCCAGTATTGATTCGCCCTGGGCCCACAGTTAAACTGGAGACAGCTGCTGCAGCCACCTTAGACCGTCAAAGGTGGCCCGGAGAGCTGAAATAGACATTCAGTGAAATTATAACTTTGGCGGCTGAATCGGGAGAGTCCGGGGGGTAACTAGAGGTGAATTCGCCTGCGAGAGAAGCTGAACTTCCCGATCACGCCACCGAGGGAGGCCACTACGGGACCACTAGCGGCTGGCCGGCGAATTTAAGAGAGGGGTTCGGCCCATTCGGCCACAGGTACTATATCCGTCTTGCTCAAATATAAGGAAAATGCGAAAAACCTCTACGACCTGAAAAACGTGTTGTACATGACTGCTTCCCTATTTGTCTGGAAGATGATCTGAACGTGGACGATGCCCTGCAACGAAAAGTTGTCCACTTTGAACTCGGCTCCAATCTGGCGAATTCACCCTGCTGATTCAACAAACGCCTAAAGATATCAAATTCTTGTTCAACACTATAATTTGATAGGTATCTTTAGGCGTTTGTTGAATCAGCAGGGTGAATGTAAATAATTTAAACCCCCTCCATCCACCATTCTTCCTAAAATTGTCCTCTTCGAATGAACGCCGCTGAATCGGCAGTGACGATTCTCCCGTGCGGGTCCTCCCGGAGCTCTATTTACAGACAGCTTGTTCAACAATGTAATGACAGAGTGGGGAACAATTGACAAAAAGGGTTGCGATGGGGGGAGAAGCCCATTGTGAGGTGCGAGCTCTGTCGGCGGTTTCCCGCACTTCCCAACCGCCCACCACCAAAAAACCGCACGGGGAGGCTGCGCCAAGCTTAATACTAATCCCTGGTGAATGAAGCTTAATTGCTCTTCGGTTCTTAGTTACGTCTGCTGACCAGGTCTGTTAAGAAGAAGATAAACAATGATGGAATGGGAGTGACGGGTCCGTCAACATGTCACACCCATTCCATCATTGTTTCTCCCTTCTTTGGAATGATATCATCCTACCGATTATGACGGTAAATATTGAAGCAGTAATTTCAATCACGTCTCAGGCTTTTTTCGCCCCTGTTGTTGTTGGGTTGAAAGGATAGCGTAAGATAAAATAGCCAGGCAGTTTTTTGTCCCCTTCTATTAGGTCACCCCTATCAGTGCTGACCCTATCACAAGCCTTACACCCCCCGTTGTGGCCCTGGGGGTGTTAGAGTGTGCCAGGGTCGGGTTCAAGCGAAAAGGGTGGCGAAGTAAATGGTTTTGCCGAATAGGGACAGCTAGCAAAGTCCGAAACAGATTGGACGACGCCCCACATTGGGGTTGTGGGGTAACAACCGGCTGTAAACCTCGGCGACACCTCACTCCCCTTTTGGAGAGTCTTCGTCAAGAATCGAATTCACCACCTTCGATAAGGTGGGCGAAGTGCAGGGAACTGAGGCTTTTGCACGTTTGACCTCACATTTTGGTATTGATCGGCCTCAAAATTTTTGTAATGGTTGGCCGGCCAGGGGTGCTGAACACGATTCCGAAGCTTCCCGACAACCTGTTGGTAGCTCTCCATTTTTTTATTTTTTTAATAAGTTTATTATGGAAAATAATTCCAATTACAATAGTGTGAAATTACAATAGTATAAAAATAACTCATGAAAAGTTAACGACACCGCTCGAAACATAGCAAACAAAAAAATAATTTAATTATTAAATAATACTATCGCTTGAAGGTGGACTTAAAGATGTGACTGCCAGTTAGAGATTCGGAGGACTGTAGGAAGTTCCGCACAGAGGGAGGTTGTGAGGCATGTCTGGGAAACTGGTGAAACATAGGTCGAATAGCCTCTGATTTCCAATCAACACAGAATATTTCTGGGAAATTCAACACAGAATATTCTTTCAGGAACGTTCCATTTATTCGGCGAAATTTACACTTCGAGGTATTTCATTTATTTTACTCTGTCCTTATTTAATCTTGCGTGAAGTCCCACCAGTGGTACTTCTCTCTCGGATGGTCTGTTTTAGCCTCTCGATTTTTTTAAAAATCTGAAATTTTGACAATATACTCGATTTACCATCTATTTGTGCCCGCAAGATTTTCACCCCAATCGCCCAAGCCCGTGGGGCTGTGTTGTTCTGTTTGATTGGCACTACCTGCTCTGATGCCTCCGTCTCTGATCTGATGCGTACTGATACTGAGTGCCCGTCTTGATGCAAACAATCCTCTGGTAAATTCCTGAGGTCGAACTGGCAATGCGCTACGGGGCTGCCACGCAGCCAAGGACTTAGCCCTCAACAGGAAATTAATAATTCTCGTTTTTATGTCGCGGCGTGTCCGCCATAATGAATGACGAGGCTTCTTTTTCTACGGCAACTCGGAGGAACAAGGAGCCCGGAAATGATAAGAGGCGTCGTAGGAGGGTTGTTAATTATTTGCCGCTCCCTCATCAAGAACCGCCTTATGCGGGAACACGCGATGTGAGATGAGTGTAGGAATTTAAGGGCCTTCGGGAAAGTGAATATTTTTCAAGAGCCTCATCTAGGCCTGGGAAAGACCTCCTGTTAGTTGTCCGAAGATAAATCCCGAGTGAGAATTTAGTGCCGTTTAAATTCGTACCCTCTTGAGCGGGATGGGGGGTTTTATCTCAATGAAGGAGGGGTGGGTTGTTTCTCCAGTAAGGGGGTGTTTTCAGACTGACGAGCACAAGGTTTTGTATCTTGTCCGAGCGGAATTTATGCTCAGGGCGGCCATAAGTCTGGTTCCTCGTGCGGCGAGGGTTCTCCGAAGGGGTTTAGTGGTTTTCAGCACGCGAAGTGCGGTTTTAGGGCTGGGGAGGGGCTTTGGGACTTTCGGAAGAGAGACCGGGCCTTTTCTGACAGACGCTGAAAATTTGTGGGGTTTTTCGCGTCGGCGGTGTCTAAAAAGCGCGACCAAGAAGGTGTTTGAGGTCAGAGCTGTGCGTAGAACTTTAGGAATTGATGTGGGTTTTGGACGCTGGAAAATATGGAAGCGTGGAAGTTGGCAATAAATTGTACATTGTTGTTGAATCAGGCTCTTATCTGGCCGTCCCCTAAACTCATTGGTACCCAGAGTATAGCTTATCCTGGTACCTGCTTTGCCGAACCATTGGTCATGGCTGCAACTTTTACCAGGTGGATTGAGCTTATTGCAACAGTGAGCATACTGAGTATCTCCGCCAGGGATCCGCATGTCTCCATCTCCTGGTGGGAGGTGGTTTCCACCTTGGCGTGAGTTACTCTGCCCTGCCAATCATCCCCATCCCATACTTATTTCCCCTCATGTGCCTCACCAGGTTGGAAGATTATGAGAGCGTCTTTCGTGAGGTCAATGGACCTGTCTTTATCGTAGATTAAGCTTGCCAGGTCAGGCGACTTTATAAAGTATGAATGGTTCACATGACAGAGGAGTGACGAGTACCTACATCAGGGAAATGAATGGAAATGAGGCACATTCATTCGTCTGACATCAACCACAGCATCCTCAACGGAATTTACACATATTCTTCCAAGAAAGAGTTAGCAACATCCTGACATCAGGAGGTCTGACAGGACTAGTAGTCCTGGACTACCTCACACGGCTATTAACAGTGCCAATGTTTCATCAATATGAGCATTGTCCAAGTCCGGTCCTGATGCTTCTTCCCTACGTTCTACTATTGTATTTCTTGCCAGAACCAAAGTGACTTACCCTACTAATCCCATCCTGGTACTTCCGGTGTTAGGTGCATCCATTTACATGCTCCCAGTCCCTTCAAGACTTGTGGTGTCCATACACGCTAACTTGCAATACTCTACAAGAATGCCACCCTCTCTCTGAAATCACCCGCCAATCACCACCTTTGTCCTCTAACCACCCAAATCAAGACTTGTCCTGCCAAAGTCCAAATCACCCAAAGTAGACCAGACCCAACCACCCCACAGGGGACGCTGCCAAACAAAAACAAAATCTTCGAAGCGAGTCCCTGATTGCTTCCCGAAAGTCATTAGCGACTCCAAAGACCTAATGACGCTGAAATAATATATTGGTCGGCAACTATTGAAATAGGGACACGCTTCTTGCATTGTATGGTCGTCCCCCACTTCCGTTTTCGAGTAATTAACTGCATTAGAAACAAAGATCTCATTCCGGGGACCTTCGTTATTTGAGTCGTTTAAATGTAATCAGCAGCTTTGGATCTGGCCAGAAAATCTTGCCCTTTTGGGTGATCTGCTAATGGTGTAAGAAACACGTCAATGTTCCTGAATTGCGTATTTGCGGTCACAAACGGTCTAAATTAAACGCATTGTTCGTTGCTGAACCTGGATCGCACAATGGAAGACTGAGGAAGAACTAGGCCATTTCTAGAGTCATTGTCAGAAGAAAAAAGAAAAAAATCCCCACTGAGGGAAGTTTTTTTTCGGCGGAAGGACGGAGAGGGAGTCTGTTCTTCACAAAGCCGCTACAAGTGTCGTGGTTGGGGGTTGATGGGATAGGGAACTGTTATTGGCTGGGAATGTGAATGGAATGAGAACGTCTGCGGGGAACACAACACTTTCACCTCTGGAAGTTTCTGCCATGGGACAAGCACCACCTTTGGCGAACCTGGGCAAGTCTGATTTGTTCGTCAACGGTGCTCTAAGCAGTAGGTGGTACTACACAAAACTATGGCTATAAAACAATGAACGTTTCCACATTCACTCTTGTCCAGAGTCTTGGTTGAGAGATACGGCAAGAGACATGGATGCAAGGGCTTTGGAAACCCCGATTTTGAGGGATATGGTCGGGGGGCAAAGACTGCGAGAACTCAAACGCAGCTATAGCTGCTGTGGGCAGAAGGCCGTTGAAGATTTGCTAGATAGGATGAACCTGTACGACAATCTGCTCTGGCCGCACCTGTTCAAGAACCACAACACCCTCCCAGACACACCAGGAGCTGCTCTTCTCAACAAGAAGACCGCCATTGATGCCTAAATGAGCAACGTTGAGCACAGTCGAGTATGACACCAAAATCATGACGATGGGTTGAGTTAAAGAGGATTTGCTATGTTGTTGTTCGTTTCTGTTTAGCTCGGCATTTGTGGTACACCAATAATTAGAATTATTCTCCTCAGGTTTCAGCACTGTGTCAGCACCAAACCTAACTTCATTGACAAACAAAAGTCGTCAAAGAAAACAGAAGAAAGCAGAGTGGTTTTTTGGACACTGGCAGAGTTGGTTTTTGGCACTGTTTTTTGGAACCCAGAGGACCGACCAAAACTTATTGCCCCCACCAGACTGCTAAAAATCAAAGAAGAAGTGAATCAACCACTCGAATAGATTCTAATGTAGATCTACATTATCCAAGATTGATTATCGATAGTCCAGGTGACAGGCTGTCTGGCAAACGGTGTCTGCCTTGTACAAATCCAGCACTTCTCTGCGAGTAGCAGTGCCGCCGACCCTGTCCTTCAGGACTATCAGTCTTGAGTTGGTTCCAACGGGTTTGACCAACCTCTGATGGTTTCCTGCAGGAAGGCAGGATCGAAGGCAGAGGATCTCAATTGCTTCTCAGGACTAGCAGAACAAAACTCGCTTTGCCAAACATCGCTAATGTCTGGAATGCTTTGACAGCCGATTACCACGAGTGGTGGAGAACGTGGGGATCCCTTTCCTTATGGCAACATCTAGTGGAGCATAGTGGTAAGCCATCTCGTAATATTTCCCTGGAAGTTATGAATGAGAGTCTAAAGGGAGTGTTGAGAGCTAGGTCGGGGGTGTTTCAGGGCTTCCCTCATTCTTCTTCCTCTTCTTCTTCGTCGGCTTCAAAAAAGCGGCTAACTCTCCCTCTCGAGCTTCCCTTCAGTTGACAATGGTCCAGGGAGCTCAGACAGTTCCCGGAGGAAGGAAACCGAAACCCCAACTCCACCATTGTACGGTAGGTCGCGGAACTACTTTTTCTCACTGGTTTCATTGTTGATTTTCCGTTTACATATTTTGAAACTTTTTTTTTTTTTTTTAAGGAGGAAGCACTCCGTTTAATTTACTGCCTGGTCGTTCTCTTTTTCTCCTTTAGTCCGCAAATAAAAGAAACGTCTTTCGAGGTGGGTCTTCCACCAAAGTGCATTAGCTTTTCGCCTTGTTTCCCCGAACACCAAATTCTGAATACCCGGTGAAGCGGCACGGCCCCAAATCAAATCTCACGCAAAGGCGACGACTTGGCGAAGCGCATTTCGCCTTTAACGAACCGTGCAAACCGGCTGCAAAAAAAGGAGGGTTTCCCGAGGCGACTTGTTCTGAAATAGGGGAAAATATAAAAAGAACCGATGAAGGGGATGGAACCCCTGAAAAGGGCAAATATGTGTGTCAGATGTGAGATGGAGTGATGGTGAAATAGGCCATCTGAGAATGATTCTGCATTGTCCAGTTAATAAATGCAGGATAAATCAGCAGAAATAAGGAAACGAGGAATATGCAGGGAAAATGCCTATAGGCAGAGTAGATCTCTGCGCACACGGAAATGCAGCAATCTTGTTTAATTGCCGCCAAGTCGCTGGATGTCGCTTATCACTTCTTGCGCGAGGAAAACGGGGATGCCACCCCGTATGATGTAGCCAGCAGGTTTTGCGTCATGGTCCTGAGTCATCCCATTATGCTCCATAGCCTAAACCAGGACTTGTACATACGACGTTGATATCCTCTAAGGGTATCAACGTCGTATGTACAAGTCCTGGTTTAGGAACCTGCTTGAACTTCACTGTAAAACTGTTGACAAGCCTCATACGTAACACATGTTATTTCCGTTCGGCTCGAAAACCAAAAAACTTTTCCCTCCAAACTTCCCCCACCGGCGGGAGTCCGAACAGGGAAATGAACCGTTGAAAATGAAATTAAACCCCCAGGACTCTCGCCGTTTAAATATCGCCTTTTGTAAAACTGTTTTTCCCTTCTCCTCTCCTTTCCCGAGGTTCGAAGCTAAAGTCGGAACTTTACCGATGTCGAAACGCTCCGGTGCTTCGGGGACTTCGGGAAGTTGCGCTTACTTCAGTAATTAGACGGGACCTATTCCCCTTCAGTTAATTAGGGTTTGTGGAATTGGCCTCTTACTTTTTATACGTTCGCTACTTCTGACGCCGACCGAACTTTTTTTTCCCTCTTTTTTTCCCGGTTATTTCGAATAGAGGGAAATTGTATTTTCCCCTCGCCGATCCACTTCATTTTTCACCCTTAATCTGTTCGTATTGGCGTTTAATTTGTACAGAGCAGAAAAAGTTTTGTTGCTTTTTTTTTTTTTTTTTGCAACTTTTTGATGCTATTGAGCAGGAATTAGCCTGTCTCAAAGCATGTGTGTCGACTTGCGTAGGTTAAAGTGAAAATCAAATCTTCCTTTTATTTCAATTTATTCGACATCTACCTGACGATCATTTGAGCCAACGAGAGGTCTTAAAATCGACTTGCCATAATCAATACTTTTTGGTTTATTATTCTTGTAATAATACACCTATTTAATCGCGACGGATATTTAATCCGTTTCAAGAGGTCTAGATTCCAAAAAATAAATATCCGTCCGCTGTCCGGGCCGTTTTGGACAGTAGGCTTTTTTTAACCTGAAAATTTGACAAAATACTCGGTTTAACATCTAGTTGTGCTCGCATGGTTTTTAGGCCGATCGCCCAAACCCGTTGGCCTCTGTGGGGCTATAGACTTCTATAGAAAGGGGCAACGGGAGGGATTTTTGAAGGGTTTCGGCTATGGGGCCGAGATAGGCGTCTTTTTCGAAGTAGGTATTTTTGGACGTAGAATCCATTTTCGGGGGTCCCAGAACGATTCGATTTCACGGTGGGGTTTTCATTGGGCTCTCATGAGGCTGCAAACGGTATTTTTGAAGGATCCCAGGGGGTCAAATATTTTCCTGGTAATTTTGGGCGCATAACCCATTTTTTGAGGTCCCACATCTGTGTGAACAATGTACGTACAGATTTTTTCTTAAATTTATTTTATTTTATCTTTATTTTTGACACAGAATTAATTTTCGTACGAGTAACTTATATCAAAGAATAATACACCCTTAAATTTTGAGCGTAGGTACTTATGTCCGACCGTGAAGACCCTTACCCTTACTTTGTGGGATATTGGAACTACTATACCAACATTCTGGAGTCAGCCTGGAAAAAACCTCTGTCAGGTCTATGATGAAGTGCTAACGGAACTGTAACAAAAATGAAGAAGAAGAACCTGGACATGGCGTCTTGTTGGGTTTGTTATCAGGGAGCTTAGTTATCGTTCTGGAGGTTTTTATAACTTGCGAAAGTTATTAACAAGCCATCAATTGAATTGAATAGATGAACGCAACCTTTTTGTTATTACGATATATTTAATGAGCGAGAGAAACAGTAGGTATCTAGCGACCAAACTATGCCACACAACACATCATCCACGTGATGCTCATTACGTAAACAACTGCACCCTAACGACCGATGCGTAATAAAACCTTTATGCCGATCAGAGGTAACGAACGGCTCAGGCTGCAAAAATCGTTTTGGAGTCGTTGGAATCAGCCTGAAAAGCTCATTCCATAGACCCTTGTACCAACGAAATCGGACAAAAACTTTCGTCCCCCTTTTGAGGCCTCCTTAGTCACATCACAGATAAACAACTTTCGTCGTGAAGGACCTCCCGAAAACCGATGAAGAGGATGAGGGAGGAAAAATCAAGGTAGCCTATAACCACCCCCCGAACTCGCTGATGACAATGAGACCACCCTCATGAAAATCTGTTGAGCCGCTCGGGTGTGATGCTCTGTAAACAAACAAACAAAAAAAACACATTTCCAAGAGGTGAGCGCACCTTTCCATTTTTTGGAAAAAGGTTGCGCTAAAAAGTGTGTTTTGAACAGTTATTTCTATTAATTATAATAATTCACACATAATTATTATGTGTGACCCCGGAATGTCAAATTGTGAGGCCGATCCGAGTCTTCGACCCCCGTCCCGAAAACATAGGAGTATTATTCCGAGAATAATAAACCAAAAGTATAACGTTATGTTATAACATCTTTTCCCATAAATCGCTAGTTCAAAAAATCAATTTCCAATGAATTACATTAATGATGAGTTCCATCTTGATCGTCTTCGACATCCTCATCCTTCTGAATCCGGTTGATCGTCCTCGCTCCCCTCCAAATTCTTTTAGATTCAGTTCTCCCTCTTCATCGACCATCTGGATCATCTTCCTCATCCTCATGCATCAAAATCTTGCACATCCGGTTCCTCTCCATCATGTTCTCATCATGTTATCTAGACCTTCATTATCCGCATCTGCCATTACGATGTAGTTATTCTGTGTTGCAGGTCCAGCGTTTTGGGGTCTGATCAACCCCGAATGGAGTTTGTGCACGAAAGGGAGGCGGCAATCACCGGTGAACCTCGAACCCAACAAACTCCTTTTCGACCCCAACCTGAGGCCCCTCCACATGGACAAGCACAGAGTGAGTAGTTGGATTTAAGCGGTTTGGGGCGATGCACCGGAGGCCATCATGGGAATCCTTTCAGGATGCTGAATGAGCTCTTTTTCTCCCAGGAAGAAAGAAAATTGAGTTATTGCGTGCGCCTTCTGGTGAAAAACGGCCGACGATAAATTAAACGTTTTTCAATTTTGACCCTCGCTTAGGAACCTTCAAACATTTTTCTGCAGGTGAACGGAGTGCTGACCAACACGGGACACAGCGTGCTGTTCAGGGTGGAGAACTCGACGAGGCAGCACGTCAACTTCACCGGAGGTCCACTCTCGTACAAATATCAACTCCACCACATCCACATCCATTACGGGCTTCATGACCAGATGGGATCCGAGCACACCATCAACGGCCAGACGTTCCCCGCTGAGGTGAGTGTCGGAAATTTTTGAATTACGCAAAATCCCATACACTCCCAAGGAGGATCAGGAGGAGGAAAGGTGGAGAACGATAAGAGTGATATGTTTTCGGTCATCTTTATTTTTGACGCCTTTCGGTAATCAGAAAATTTTGAAAAAAATATATACCTAGGTATACATATAATCTAATATTTTTACTTGTCGTATTCTAACAATTTTTTGCGCGGATACAACATTTGAAATCAAATTTCTAAAAACGGTTGTTGTGAATTTCCTATAAGGCAAAAAAGCGTAACCAAATTTGTAACAAATATTTAATATTAGTCCTGGAGCAACCCCCGTAAATTACGGGCCGTAATTAGGTGCTGATTTCAGGAAATGGTTGATATAGAAAACTACACCGAAAAAATCAAAATATCCTGAGTAGAAAGAGCTTTATCTGCCATTCCAAAGCCGCTGGTTTTAAAATTGGCAGCAATTTGAATTTGAATCATCAACGCGATTTTGGTGCTGATCGCAGGATGGCTAGTATATTTTTTATAACTTTTCTGACTATAATGAAGCATAACTTTTGAAGTCGGCCTACCCTGAAATGATTTCTTCCGCCGACAGACTCAATTTGAAAATGTGCCATTTTCGGGGTTCAACTTTCATGAACTTGGAGAAGTTTGAACGTTTTACACAAAGGCATCATATTATGTCTATTAATATGTCTATTATTAATAGACATATTAATTGGTGTCTGCCATTCCAAAACGCTTTCAACACGCTGGCAGAGAATTTGAAATATTGAAATTTCAAAGGGAAAAATATGAAAATTTTAAAGGTTAAATTCATTAGGTATTGGTTCAAAATTTGAACTAATTCAGGATGCCGTAAATTTTGGCACACAACACTCCTACAGGCAACATTCAGTGTTACCTAATTCAAAATTTATGAACAAAGTCTGCCAGCAATTAACCATTGCCTCAACACTAGCATACTAGAATGTGAGCATAATAGCCTTTACTACAGAACCTAATAATAAATTACCCTATTTTGCAATCATATTAGATAGGTACTCCTACAAGGTAACAATAGTTTTCTTCACGGTGAATCCAGATTGGAAGTCGGATTTCCGAAAAACCTATTTCCAGAATTTTCATAAGGCCAAAAAGCGAAAACGAGTCTAAGCTTAGTCTTCACATAACGAGTACTACTGTTTCTCAATGATTCAAACCTCAGGCTTTCAAATTTCTCATCGTTCATTTTTTCAGTACCCATTGTTTTCTCACACATTTTTTCGCGCTGGAATGAAATTTAAAATCTTGTTTCCCATGAACGGTCATTTTGAATTTCAATAAGGCAAACAAGTGTGAAAAATATGGGAAAGATTCGCAGCACGACCTCCTCTGAGCTGAACGAGCCGGGGGTTAAACCCCTTAAGCCTTTAGTTATCTGACTTGTAGCTGCTGCCAGGATTTTCCTCTCATTAGGATTTTCCCTTTTTTCTTGCACCGGGAAGGGTTGAAAAAAAGGGTAAATGGCAAATGAGATAATTAAGTTCCAATAAAAGACCATTCAGAGCACTGAAGGGATCGGGGCAGTTGAGACGGAAGAGATTGCCAACTAAACCTGAAGGTAAAAAAGCAAAGGGTTGAAGAGGATAAAGAAGGGAGGAAAAAATCCCCGGTATCTGTACCAGCTTGGCAGTTTGTTCATTGCTTTCATTAAAGCCGTAGCAGGGTTGTTTCATGTTCCAGACACAAAGTCAATCAGGAAGCTGAGCGCGCCCTGTACCAGTTCGGTTGTCAGTTCAAGACGCCATAAATCATATGGGTCCGTAGACACCAAACAACTATCATCTTCACAAGTCCACCAGATCAATCAACATCCACAATGGAGCTACGCTTCAGCCCCTTTACGTGATCAAGTGTGGTCATCCGGTCATTTCACCGAGAAGGGGTCGATTCTAGTACATAGATTTGCACTTAATTGCCATGGCCTGGGACCCCCCTGGCTGGCTCCGTGAAATGGCCGTAGCTGGTACAACCTGTTGACAGGTAAACATTTCGCGTTAAATTATTATTTATCTAAAATGGAATATCAGTGTAGTTTGAATGTTAATGCATCAACCAGTCGGCTCGTTCATCAGTATTTGGGAGGCCTACGGCGTTGAGTTAATTCCGTTACAAGGTCTTGCAGTTGCGTCGAAGCAGGTTTTCCCCGTAAGCTGTCAAGTGGCTTCGGTAAAGAGCAAAGTTTGCTCTTCACTAGTGAATCGACGACCACAGGTGACGGAAATCTGAGCATACAGTGAACAAGTACTGAATTGTAGTTTCGAGATTAAACTGTCTCGTAGATTTGGACATCGTGACTGGTACCTACAGAAGGAAGTGCTTGATTGTTCCATAAACCGACAAGGCGCAGGATAATATTGATTTTACGGTTAATTGACCTAATTAGGCGTCAAATTAGGGAAACAATTACTGAGAGATTGGGATAAAAACTTCAAGTTGTGGATGAAATTCGGTCAAATCACATTCTCACACTAGCTCTTCATTTAATCCTTCTTATGAAGAACATTAATGTCAACGGGAATGGGCTCCTTGAAAAGGTCGGAATTCATCATTAAATGATGAGTTAGAAATTTTCTAACAACATATTCGGATTGATCAGCCTTTAAACCCCCTCTACACAAATTTTTAGTTCCAAAATCCTTATAATTACGTGCAGAACTGTTTTAGAAATGTTGGAGTTTATAAAATAACGTCTTTTTGGGTTGGTCAGGCTGACCAACCCTCAAGAACCCAAAAAGACGTTATACGTTACTGGTCAAGAAATTCAACCCCTTATTTTTATAAAATAAATGTTGAGGGCCCGTTACGTCACCAAGTAGTTGGGCACAGAGCCGCCAGAGCGCTGAATAATGAATCTGAACGGAATTGGAACAAAAACACTCGACCCGGGTAGATTTTGAATAACCTTCTTTGATGATAACTCTCGAAGCTCAATTTTTGAATGACCTTCTCTGTTGATTACCCCGATTTTTGATTTTTGGGGTCGGCTTTTCGCGTAGCAAAGTTGGCTAACTTGCATCGCTGATCGGCTGATCGGATCAGAAAGAAATAGGTACCCATGGGCTGCAGCCGTAGAGAATGCGCTCTTTTACTCTACACCACAGCAAACTAGAGACAGCGTACCCAATTTCCCCTCAGATCAGTTAGATAGTATCTGGATTTTAGATAGGATCGTAGATACTACAAGAAAAGCAAAACTATTGTGCACTACAGCACATCAGACATGAGAAGGACTTATATGAGTCACAGGCAATGAGAATGTGATTTACAGCGTGCATGGTGTGATTCACACCACAGAAAACGCGGCTTTTTCAAACAAGAGGAATCCCTCAAAATCCCGCTGGATCGCGCGCTGAGAACCACGCTGGATCCCGCGTTGAGAATCCCGCATTTGCAAGATTGAAAAAACACTGCGGGATCCCGAGGGATTGCAACCCCTAAGTATAATACGCGTCCTACTACTATTTCCTCGATGTGCAACAAACAACTGAACTTGGAATTTTCCTCCTTTTCCGATACAATCATTAAAAATCCCATCAGGTGCAGCCTCCTCAAAGCCGTTTGAAATCTGGAGAAGCCTTAATGGAGTTCATGTTTACCTCATTCCGCTACCCTCTCAATTTTCGTTTGCCCGGGTCGGGTTTTCATCTTGGAGATTGAGGGTTTGATAAGCTCCAGGGGGAGAGTAATTGACTCGTTGAAAAATAACTTTTATGAGAACCATCTTCTTTTATTTCTGCCCTTCTTCTAACCCTCTTCGGACTTTTAACTGCTTTTCATAACAGTGTTTAAAAGTTACCGGTGTAAATCATTTCCACCGTTCTCACCTTTCATCTTCTCAATTTCCGATCACTTTTCACCGAAGAAGATATTAGGGGTCTTCACAGTCGAGCTTACCGTGTTAAATGTCGAAAGTAGAAGAAATTGCAACTAGCAAAACCATGAGGCATCAGACAATCCTATTATATTGGAGTTAGGGTTTGCAATCTCTCGATCCTGGACGATTTTGGACAATCTGAAATCCCGGAATTTGTGGAGTCAATCCCGGGATCCCACGATTCGAGAATTAGTTACACCTCGTACGTAAATTGCTTTCAAAATTTCCTCTTCGTGAGAGAAGTAATTGAAAATAAACAAGTTTTGCGTTGTTTTTAATCAATTTGACATGAATAATATTCATTAATAAACATACTATGTTTATTGGCTGGGCTACGTCAGTAGGAAAATTTTTACTAATAAAATGCAACGTATACAATAATCCAAGAAACATATCCATGACATGAGTTTTTTCCGTGTAAGCAGTAAAAATTTTCTTTCCCTTTCTTTTGTTCATCACCTAATTACTCGCTTAAAAAACTTTACACAAGGGTTTATTGATCTTTGACATCGGTTAATTGTGCAAAAATTAATTCTTTAGTCATTAAGAAAATATTTTTGAAGAAAAAAATTTATTATTATTATTCTGTAAAATGTTCGGACAGATGTTGGACCTCGAAAAACGGATTTTGCGACCAAAATTACTCGGAAAACTACAGCTAGCTACTAGCGGAGTTGGATGGTCCCTGAAATTCCTTGACCAGCATTACCTCACTCTCCCCTGTCACTGAATTTTATTATTTATCTACTATGAAGACCCCTATTGTCGTTCGGATTGTTTATATTGTGGTTTGCTCATTCTGAGGTTTGAGATTATACGGCGGGAGGATACTGGCGTTTCTCTCCGCATCAAGTATTTCTCATCCGTCTCATTACGAGGCTTTCCCCATCTTTCCGTCCAACCACTTCCTCTGTATGCAAGAAAATTAATTAATACTCCCGAGAGCGGAGGCGAAAGAGGCTCCGTCAAATCCTTTGAGGCTAATTAGAAACCGAACTTTCTCCCTCCCTTTGGAGTGACGCTGTTTCGAAGTGAATCTTCTACATGACGCGAGTAAATAGACAAACCGAGAAACCCCGTCAAAAGATCTCGGAGCGGTTGACAACTTGACGTCAAACACTTGACAACTTTGACGTCAAACGTGTAAACTAGCGCAAAAAATCGGGAGCCATTTTGTAAAAGTAAAACTCCGCAACGAATCTCCGATGTGGAAATTTTTGGGGTGACAATGCTATCAACCTGTCATTCTCCCCTCGGGCTGTTCTTCATTGTCCCCTCCTGCGTCCATCCTTTCAGCCGTCTTTTCGCCTAAGATAAGCTCTGAAGCTCAACGGTCTTCGTAAGTTATAACTTTCCTGTTTGTTGGGGAAAAGGTTTCCTTCGCGGTATCTCTTACGTAATATTTTTTGAATGTCCTTTGGTGTTTTTGTTGCAGATCCAAATATTTGGGTTCAACTCGCAACTGTATTCGAATTTCTCCGAAGCCATTCATCGCGCTCAGGGCATCGTGGCCATATCGGTGCTGTTGCAGGTATGTATTGGTTTTCAAATCGATGTTTAATCGTGTTTCCTTGCCATGAGCAATGTTCTCGCCACTCGGCAGGCTTTCACGATGCAACAAAGTTTGCCAGGATGTTGGAGTCAAATCTACCCTCATCCAGATGTGTCTGGCCATGTTGCAATGCACGAAAGAAGCCTGGAAGGAATTGTCGGCAGATCGGGGATTCAGTGCCTTTAGGGCGCAGCTAGAATGGGGAGAAAGGTTGGAAGGGTGCTGTTCGATGACACTTCATCCACTCTTCTCACTTTTCCATTACGAAAAAATAATAGGATAATAATAATGATAAATAAAAAAAAATAATAATAATAATAAATAAAATAATACATATTAATAATGATAATAATAATAATAGGTTATGGGAACTGACTACACGGAGGAATGCTGTTACGTTGGAGCAACAGCTGTAGGATCTCTGGGTCTTCCCTGGATTTCTGGAGATCTAGATCTCTTACTCTCTGCATCTCTTTCTGATTTCCTGGATTTTTGGATCTTTAGGTTTTGGGATTTCTGTGCCAAAGGTCCAGTGAAGCCAGTCACCTATTTCGCTCTCCTTCTTGCATTCTCTTGCTAACCCCAGTCAGGGTGTTGACGTCAAGGGCAATCGGTTCATTGGAACAGAGCTGTCGGAGAGGGTAGTCTCCAGTGGAGACTCTCCTCGATGACCTGATAACGCATTGCTGACGGAGTTGGGATGTGTTCACTCTCAATTACATGGACATTGGCGGAGTTGTATCGCCCCCCAGTCCACGATAGGGAGTGTGTTCTTGACCCGTGGATAATCCAGAACCTCAATATGACGCTTGATTTGTGCATTATTTACACTACCATTCACAGTTGTAGCATATCATTGCACAGAGTCCCCTCCACCAAGTCAGCATTTGCTATAGCAGGCTTTGAAGGCGCACCAGGATTTGCTAAGATGCTTGCCTCAAATCCGGCCATGTTGCCTCGTACGTTGAACATTTGCGTCACCTTCCGTTGGCCAGATGACGTCAAGAACACTCCAGCAAACACGACGAGTAATTCAAACCAAAGCACAACCCATTCCGAAACTGGCAATTGTCTCTGGCCCTGAAAAGACATCAGAGCATAACTTAATAAATCGAACCCATCCCCTCCCGAAAGACAATTTTGTCAAGGCGTTTGCCATGAAGAATTCAAAGGTTTTACGCCTTTCAACCCCTCACCCCTTCAAGCATACTCGTCATTGCCGCTGCAAAAATATTTATCCGCCCAAAAAAACCTGCCTGAGCTTCTCTTCTCTCCCGACCATAGAAAACAACTTCCCCTTTTCGTACCTGGCCCCTTTGAATATTTCACTGTTTCGGAGGGGAGCAAGAGATACAGTCTTTTACTGCCCCCCTCAGGCCTGCCGTAAAACTCAGGCTGTTCCCTTCTTTCCCTCGTTTTCTTGTTCTCCTCATGTAATTACCATTCTGGCTTGTGAACACTTTTCACTACAGCGTGGCCAGGTTTTTGCTTGGTGGTTCCAGAGGAAATGTCAGAAGAGGAGAATGTCTTGTAGTGCATGTCGGACACCCCCTACTATTGTTGTGTACCTACATGCACATCATGTGTTCCTAATTGATTGCTAGGTTCATCTTCTTTTTTTTTTTTTTTTTTTTTGGTGTTGTGTGGGTGACGGAATGACTCGAGCGTCATATCTAGGATTATGCCGCCATTGTCTTTGGAGGAAGAGGAGGGAGTGCAGGAATATCCCTGTCTAGGGCATAACGCGATGTATCGCGATCTGCAGCCCTAGAATCTGCAGGAGGATTCGCGAGCTCCAGGTTGGCACAATTTGTCGAGTTGGCCTAGAGTGCGACGATCCTCAGAAGGTGGCTGAGGAGATTTGATATCAAACACAAATTCTCCCACAGCTCAAAGTTATTAGGAAATCAGCTGGCCGGCTTCCGCATATGAATTGTTACCAATGGAGGTCAGCTGACCCAGTCTTACCGCTATCCTGGTTCCTGCAAGCAAAGTGTTGCCAATAGGGGCCAGGGCCAGGGCAAGGACGGAAGGAGATGAAATGTCGACAGAGGATTCCTGGACGGCGGGATCAACCTAAAATACACTGCGATTAATTATTGCGATACACAATGAATCAGTGAATGATAAAACGCCGGCGAGATTTGGAACGGTCCGGTTTGTGGGTGGTGAGGCCGTTCCCCTGAGAAGCAGGACCACTCAATCTCGCCACAGACTGCAGCGCTTCCCGAGGCCCCTATCGGGAACACGATTTCGTACAGAATGGCGCTGGAAGACGTGGGGGACGATAAGGGGCCGGATTTCACTATTTTAGTTCGTACAATAGGTCAAGGAATGCATTAAATTGACTAATTTAATGCATGAAATTGACTAATCGCTGTTTCCTACCGTCCACAGTTCATCTGTTCCACTTAATGGAAACTCTGGAAGCTTCTGGGTTCCAATAAACTTGACCGACGCCAAAACTGCCATTTCAACTAATTTTGTTTGTGATGATTGTGAAAAACTGGGGTTAGGAAGTAGTTGAAAAATTGAAACTTCGTCTCCAGATACTTAGGTCTACGTCTTACCTGTCTTACGTTTTTTTTTTTTGTTTTTTTTTTTTTTTCGCACTGGCCCTTAAAACTGCCATTTTGTCCCACTGTGCGGCAGGCAGGCGAACCCCTAACAAATTGAATAGTGGGTAACACCATAAAGGGCAAAGTAGAAACATAATATTATCTGCATCTATGCGTTCACATTGTTGCAGCTCTTCTCGTCTCCCTCTTATAAACGACTCACGCTTTTCCAACCATACTCGTCCGCGCGTTCCATCTGTGCCCAGAGACGGCAAAATACCTTTCATACGCAGAAACACTAACTTTTCGGGAAGGAACCGGAGGGTTATAATTTCAGAGCCCAAAGCCGATTTCCCTCCATACGCTAACGTTATTGGCAAGAAAATAGGAACAACGTGGAGGCTCCACTCGAAAAAAAAAAAAAAAAAAAACCCGAGACGTTTCCGTCAAACAGATGACATTCAATTTAGATACACAAGAGTCATCTTCCTTGAAAGGTACGCGGCGGGGAATATGGAGGGAGTTAAGGGAAAGATTCTCCATTTTCTTTCCGGTTTTATTAAGCAGGCCCGCTTTTTCTCCCTCCCCTCCGCCCCTGCAAATGGGGTTGAATCGCATTGTCATTACCGGAGACTTTACTGGCAATACGGCGCAAGAGACTCCGCAGAAACTACCGGCACAGATTTTGCGGAAAACGAACCCAAAAGAATGGACGCTCCCTCAATACATTGAACAAATAAAAGAATATCTAATGACAGAAAACAAAACAACCAAGACGAACCGATCTTGCCGTCCAGAAGAAACCAAATGGATGGAGAAAAGAAAAGAACACGACAAACAGAACTATTAAGAAAGACGATACATTCGACATGTATGTCGAATTTTCACATGAACTAACAAAAGAAAGACCACTCAAATGCAAAAATGAACCAAAGAAGAAACGCGGTAGTTATCAAACAAGGAAAATACCCAAATAATGAAACCCGAGACTATTTAGTGAATGAACAATACGAAAAATCCAACACGTCTAAGGAAGGCAATAATGAGCAAATAGGGGGAAAATGAAGAATGAACAAATTAACCCATTAGGACAACCAAAGGAGAGACTGAAAGGTTTAATGAACAAGAGGAAAGAATTGCAGAAGTGTAGAAGGTCTCATGAATGTACGAGCTGATTGAAGAAAATGGCGAACTGATGAAAACGGAACAAAAGAAAGAAGGGTAAATGAATGCTCAGAGAAAAACCATAGGCACCCACACCATCGCAGAAGTTAACGTCCGTGACCATCCCCCCAGAAGTCCTTGATGTATGAACTGAATGGAATTTAATAGAATCTATTATCTGATAACGTGTTCATTAGAAAAAAAAGTGTGACCAGTGCAACTAAAATATTTAATATACACGCATAACTACAGTTGTTATACAATGTATAATATGCATAATACATGTAGTTTGGTACTCGATCGGGCACACCAGGGTTCCAGCCAATATGGGGTGTCCCTCAGTAATAATATAATTGCATTTACGTTATCTTTTCAAAGCCAGAAAATCAAGATACAAAGCATTACAAAAAAAAAAAAAAAAAAAATCCCATGGGGGTATAATAAAATGCCTACCGTTCTTCCCCATTGTGTGTGATTTCATCTGTTGGTAATCCCCGCGATATTCCCCGCAGTGTGCCATCTTTTCGCCTTTCTTCCCAATACGTCCTTTTGTCCCCCTCGCCCTCCAAGTCTTAAAGGTTTTAGTTTGCTTCATTGCCGATTTCTCTCCTTGTGGGACCGCAGGGGGTGACGAGGGGGCGATTTATTGAATTCTCTCAACCCCCTTCGGTGTTTTTTTCGAGAGGCTTTTCGCGGGAATACTGATACGATATCGTCTCGATACCAAAAAGGAATATTTGTTCCTAACACGCACAATCCATTACGTTCATCGAGGCGGAAAAGAGCTTCCCGGATTCGAACTGTTATGATTTCGGCGATTTTGTGAAATGTTACCGAATGGATCCCAAAGTCGGCTAACAGCTCGAGTTTGGGAAGGAACACGTTGTCTTAAAAGGCCTCAGGTATTTTGAGCTCTGCAAACCAAAGTTGTCCCCTAAAACGAAACCCAATAAAGACGCGGTAGGAGAGACAGGGGAAAAGTTCTTTTTGCTCCCCTCTCGGTGAGGTGGAGAAGCGAAACCTGTAGAAACAATAATAAGGGAACATCTGCGTCATTAAGGTCGGGGGAAAACACCGGAGGGACAGAAGTTGTGCGGCCAAGTCGGACTGAGGGAGTTGGGACAGATGGACCTTACGTGACTTATACCACCCCTTAACCCCTCATCAGCCCCTCAACCTCCATAGACTTTGAAGAAATGGATAATTTAAAAAAAGTCTGTGTCGAATCTCTTCTCTTGCACCCTGCCTTGCTTATCCATCGGTTCTGAGGACGCCAGTTTGTTACTGAGCTGAAACCGATTTTGAGTGAGCAGACGGCAGTGTGGCTGAGCTCAAACGCGTTTTTAGTGAGTGAGCATTAATTTAACCATCGGGCAGAAACCAGCTTTTAGGGAGAATACGATGTAAAAAAACAAACTCGTTTTTTGAAGATGTAGAGGGTAGGGAATCACGGAAAATTAAGGTGGCAATGGTTCAAAATTTGGACCGTATTTGAATCATTTGAATTTATTTTAATATAATTTTTTATTAAATTAAATTTAAATGAATGTTTATTTAGTTAAAACAATTGTAAGTCTAACGCGGGCCGTCGGGTTTCTTGCTCATGTTTTTGTTTATGTTTTGGCTTGTTACCTTGATAAGGAGGTAGGATTAAAATGTTCTAGTGTAAGTTGAAAAAATTAATGAAAATAATAAAATAATTCAATTTACTAATAAAAATAGACTAATAAACCTCTGAATGATAAAAAATAAACTTTAATTCAATTTAAGTTTATTTAAATATTTGGGTAGGTAAATATTTAAATTATTATAATCCAAATTTTCTAATATTAATAGAAAAATTTTAGATTCAAATTTTGAATTATTTTAATATTTCGGAAATATTTAAATGTTTTAATATTTTAGGGTCGTGTATGGCTCTTGCTGGTAGTACCTTACCTTTGTGCCACCCGCTACAACGCTCATCTTGAAATAACTGACCACTTGATGCTCAGATGAATGATCCTTCAAAAATACCATTTGCAGCCCTATGAGAGCCCATAGAAAACCCCACGGTGAAATCGAGTCGTTCTGGAACCCCCGAAAATACTTTGAAAACGACACCTAACTCGACCGCACAGCCGAAACCCTTCAAAAAAGCCATCCCGTAGCCCCTATTTTGCCCCACAAAGCCCGACGGGTTTGAGCGATCGGGCTGTAAACCTTCCGGGCCCAACTAGATGGTAAACCGAATAGTTTGTCAAATTTTCAGATTTGAAAACAATTCCTTCTGCCCAAAACGGCCCGGACGGCGGACAGCAGACGGCAGACGGACATTTCGTTTTTGGAATCTAGACAACTTGAAACGTATTTATAAATACGTATAAATACGTTTCAAGATGTCTAGATTATAAGGTCATGTCAAACTTCGAGGCCGATCTGAATTTTCGACCTCCGTCGCATTTCGTTCGTGTATTGTTCCAAGAATAATAAACCAAAATTTTTTAAAGAAATAAATTGAAAATTATTTTAATAATTAATTTTGATTAATTATATTTATTATTTACCTAATAATAAAATAGTAACAGTTACTAATATTATATATATATTTTATCTAAGTTATTCCTCTTGTTCAATAAATTTAGTGCAGTATAAATCCTAATTAATTAAGTGTTCATGTTCGCCAGCCGGTATGCCCGTTAATGAATTTTATTTGTCTTCAATTCGGTAAGTCGTAATCATTGTGGGGCGGGGAAAATGTCAAATAAGGCAAAACTGCTGCTTCAAAACCACACCGCCCATCGCACAGATCCAGCTCCCGC
This sequence comes from Pilophorus perplexus, assembly GCA_955831195.1. NCBI lineage: Eukaryota > Metazoa > Arthropoda > Insecta > Hemiptera > Miridae > Pilophorus > Pilophorus perplexus. The sequence goes on from OY037014.1 coordinate 17,365,840, forward strand.
AGGTCTATGCCTCGAGACACAACCTTACATGAATTATGTATTTTTGGTGGGGTCCTCTGAAACTGACCCGGTTTGAGATTGATGCAACCGCCCTCCATGCACTTTTCCCAACCGTACAGACTTATTTCATTTGAGTTTCTGCCAACAGCGGAAAACCAAACCCTTTCCAATCGAATCAAACGACGATAAATCCGTCAAGATATTACTTATTTCATTTCTGTTTTTTGATTGAAAGTACCTACTACTAAGTTGACTACGATTCACGATTTGAAAAAATATTTGTACCAACATCTTACTAAGACTAAGTAGGTAAGCACTTAGTGCTTATTCACCCTTCCAAACCTGCGTCGAGCTGGCAGCCACCTGTTTGATCCTTCGAGATTTGAATGGTTTTTGAATGCGGCATAAATGATAAAACTGAGAATCTATACTTACCAATAATTCACAACGTGTCTTCGGATGGCTGACTATGTCACAAGCCTTCTCCTCAGAAGCGGTGAGCGATGAAAATACGGCGATTTTGGTTTATTATTCTTGAAATAATGCACCTATGTAATCGCGACGGAGATGGACGACTCCGATCGGCCTCAAAATTTGGCATTATCCGTTTCAAGAGGTCTAGATTCCAAAACCGAAATGTCCGTCCGCCGTCGCCGTTCGCCGTCCGAGCCGTTTTGGGCAGTAGGAATTTTTCTTTAAATCTGAAATTTGGACAAAATACTTGGTTTACCATCTAGTTGTGCCCACAAGGTTTTCAGTCCGATGGCCCTAACCGTGGGGCGCTATGGGGCTACGGAAGGTTTTTTTTTAAGGGTTTTCGCTATGGGATCGAGTTAGGTGTCGTTTTCGAAGTATTTTTGGACGTAGAATCCATTTTTGGGGGTCCCGGAACGATCCGATTTCACCGTGGGAATCTATGGTGCTTTCATGGGGCTGCAAATGGGATTTTTTAAGGATTCCAGGAGGTCAAATTTTTTCCGAGTCAAACGAAATTTTTTCTCTGACAGATTTTTCTATCGCCTCGGTGAGATCGCGCAATTTTATCAAGATGAGCCTCGTCGGTTTATCATAATATAAATCATATTTGATGCTCCCCCTGTTCCTTCCTGGAGACACTCTCGCACGGGTATTTTACTGTCCTTCCCGGTCATCGTCAAAACTCACATCTGCGGGCTGAGGATTTTTTTTCTTTTGTTTTTATCGGGGCATTTTCTTTCAATAAAAATCGCCGGGGATGAATTGGCTAGCAGCGAATCGTACGTTAAAGGTGGACGTCTTGAACGGGGGCTGTACAGCTCGGAAGTCTTCCGAACTATAAAACGTCACGTTTATGTGGTTTTATTGCGAGCACATATCACCAGAAGGGATGTCGAGGGCGGCGATAAAATTCGAAATAAAACCCGCTAAGGTCCGAGACCGAAACACGTTTTCTTGGGGTCCGTTTTTTCCTATTCAATTGTACTGAACGTAAAAGGCTGCTGTTCACGATATTAGGAAAAAAATTTTAAAAAATTGAGTAGGACAAACAGAAAATTACCAGACATTTCCTCGAAAAAGTCACGCGGCGTCGATAAATTCCTGCTTCCCGTTCCATACCTTCCAAATGGCCCCAGATGGCCGAGATTCGGGCACCTAGAAAGTTTCTCAGGGCTGAAGGTACTCTGAGCTTTAACAGCCTTTATGACACTTCCCCCTTCACAACCCTAACGACGGACTTGAGAACTGCAATATTTCCCCGAACAAGCTGGTCGACCATTAGGAAGCCACCAAATCGGTATTCCGGCTACGATGCCCCCCCCCCCCCCCCAACACCATTTTCCTAATACTTTCCCTCTTTAGCGATTACCGGGGGGGATATGAGAAAAATGCGAGCCTCGGGGTGAAATTTCCGCCTGCATCATCTTCGACCAGGTGAAACAGATAAGGGATCTTTTGTAACTTATGGGAAAATCGTGTTATCTGTCGGTAGAAGTTCGGTGAGAGGTTCTAATTTTTTTTCCCACGTTCACAAACGAATCGCTGAATGTTGAAAAACATTAGAGGCGAAGGTGGGAATATGGACCCCCTATTCATTTTTTCTGTTATGAAAAATCAAATTTCCAACTAAGGGCTCAACTGTTTATGGCAGACGTCTTCATTGCTCACCGTGAAGTGACATCAAAGTTGGAAAAAAAATTAGATCGAATTTAGGTGTCATAAATTGAGTCTTTCCAAGAAATGACAAAATTGTGTCCTTGCAAAGATTGTAGGTAATATGACCCCCAAGGTATTTTGAGTAAAAAAAGTGGAATTATGGCCAAAAATCGCAGGAGAATCGAGTTTATCATAACAATGATGGCAGTTTGCCATAAACAGTTGAGCCCTTAGTTGGAAATTTGATTTTTCACAACAACAACAAAATGAATAGGGGGTCCATATTACCTCCTTCTCCTCAGCAGGAAAAAAACATTGCGTCACAGTAAGCATTGCGGGGTCCATAATATGGATTATGATATTATTATAATCATCGAAGGAGCCATTTTCAAAAACGACCTACTCAAAAACTGTGTTTTTTTTTTTTTTTAAACCTGCAGGTTTTACAAACGATATTCAGGATACAAAACACGGATTATCACAGCCTGAAACATGCTCGTGAAGGGGGAGCATCGATATTTGCTCGAATTGAAGTTTAAATTAACAAAAATAAAAGTTTAATCACCTCATTCAATATTTGATGGAGCAGGAATAAAACATAGCGTCCTAGTAATCTTTTTGATGGAAAACTGAGCGTCCCCGCTTGCCCCCGTCGTCCCCCACTCCTAAGATGCAGTACAAGCCGCTTCTCCACTCTCTCCCCCTCCATGGCCTGAGAAAGCGCGGGGGTCCATATTATGTAAGGGGTCCATATTCCCACCTTCTTCTATAATATAATTGACATATTATGTCAATAAAAAAGTAAAGAAAAAAAAGAAGTAAAATTCACTCATACAACTATATGGTAAACCAAGTATTTTGATTTTAGAAGTCTAGTATCATGAAACGGATAATTTCACGTTTTGAGGCCGATCGGGCTGAAAATGTTGTGGGAACAACTAGGTGATAATCTGAGTATTTTGTCAAACTTTCAGATTAAAAAATAAAAACGCGTACTGCTCTAAACAGCTCGGACGGCGGGCGGACATTTCGTTTTTTGGAATCTAAGTGCCCTGAAACGGATAGTGTCAAACTTGAGGCCGATCAGAATAATTGTAGACCCCGTCGCGATCAATAAACCAAAATTGTGTCAATAAACAATTATTTTAATAAATAAAAACTGAAACGTTTCCCGTACAATGTTTAGACAGATTTGGGACCCGATAAATGGATTATGCGTCCAAAATCACTTGGAAAACGACAACACATCTGACCTAATGACATCCTTCTAAAGCCCCATATGTAGCCCCAAGAATAGATCCCCACGATGAAATCGGATCGCTCTCCGACCCCCGAAAATGGATTCTACTTCCAAAAATACTTGGCAAACGACACCTAACTCGACCCCATGGCCGAAACCATTCAAAAACACCTCCTTAAGTCCCTTTTTAGCCCCACAGAGCCCCACGGGTTGAGGCGAGCGGCCTAAAAACCTTACGGGCACAACTAGATGGTATACCGAATATTTTGAAAAAATTGCAGAAAAACCAAAAGTTCGGCGCGAGTGCTTCGAAGGAGAGGGGGCATACAACAGTGTTGGCTCGCTTCGCTCGGCCATTTGCGCCAGATACGACTCCGAAAACGCCGATCAGGGAGAATTTTCCACTCCCCACATTTTTCTTTCCCGTTTATTCAAATAGTAATCCCTCAAACAGACTACTTTTTTGGTGAGGGAAAGGTCTGGGGAAGGAAAAAGCGAAAAGTACGGCCTCAGGGCGTCCCAGCATTAAAATGTCGATATAATTCTTAGTTTTCCGCAGTCTTTTCTTCTAAGGCTTTTCTTGTGGGGGAGTTTCGAGGTTTAGGGGTTGAAAGGGGGTCGAAAGGGGGCGGAGAGGCCTCTTGCATCGTGAGAACAGGAACACCTGCCTGTTCGCATATGCGGAAATGCTAAGCTTTCTTGGCCGCGCGTCTTTCGCTTTTCGAAACCTCCGTGGTTTTAAGGGTTGGAAGGGAAAGCTTTGCCTTAGTTTCGAACCCGAAGGGGGGCGCAGGGGAGGGATTTTCCCATCCCGGACTTCGTCAGCCCGCGAAAGGGGATTTCCCCTTCAGGGGTTTTCCTCCCGACGGGTCTTAAGACGAGACGTTGTGCTTGTGGAGGGAACCTGAGTTTTGTGAATCGACAAGTTTATTCTTTTGAGAATGTGAGTTTCAATGTTGTCATTAAAAAAAAAAACCTCGGGTTTGATGGCGCGGCGGTGGCGGGTTTTGCGTCCTTGTTCTGGGGAAGAAAAGGGTGGACAGGCCCCTACTCCAAATTGTTGATTGTCAAGTCATTTGATATTGAAATTTATTCAACCTCGATATTATTTTCACGTTATTGGTCTTCCGAACCCGTTTGAATTTTGGACCAAACTAAATTAAATGGCGTCCTGCTTTTCTCTATTCTCGCCCGATCTCTCCTTTTTCCCGTTGTTTTCTTCTCCTCTTTTCCCTCCATTTTGGTTTATTATTCTGGGAATAATACACCTATGTAATCACGACGGATGTCGAAAATTCAGATCGGCCTCAAAATTTAATATTATCCGTTTCAAAAGGTCTACATTCCAATAACGAAATGTCCGTCCGCCGTAAGCCGTCCGGGCCGTTTCGGGCAGTAGGCATTTTTTCTCTTTTTTTAATCGAAAATTTTGAAATTTTGACAAAATTCTCGGTTCACCATATAATTGTGCCCGCAAGGTTTTCAGCCCGATCGCCCAAACCCGTGGAGCGCTATGGGGCTACGGGAGTGGGTTTAAGAAGGCTCTCGGCTATGGGGTTGAGTGGGGTGCCGTTTTCGAAGTATTTTTGGACGTAGCATCCATCCTATTCTTTCAAATTATTTTAAACTTCTAACGAATTTAAACTTTTTACCAAAAATTTTCGATATATTTTTGCAGTGTGGTGTTTGCCGACGGTGCAGAGGTCTAATCCAATGAGGTGGTTAGGGTGAGAAATGACTCCTCTGCTGAGTACTAAATTGTTTATTGGAATAAACAATTGTAGCGTGGGGACCGTGGGGACCGATATATTTTTGGACAAAATCCAATTTTGTGGGTCCCAGAACGATCCGATTTCACTGTGCGGACTTATAGGGCTTTCATCGGGTTACAAATGGGATTTTTGAAAGATCCCAGGACGTCTAATTGATTCCGAGTAAAAAAAAAATGCACTTGTTTTTGCACGTTTTGGTGTTTTTTCTAATATCATCTAGGGCACTTTTTCTATACATACTTATATAGAATACTTCTATAATTATTATAATTCTAGGGCACTTCGAGATGTCGGAAAAATCTGAAATTGGTCTTACAAAATCCAGTTTGGCGAGCATAGTGCGAGAATAGCCTGAAACCACCAAAAAGTAGCTCCATTGGCGTATCTGAGCTCCTAAAGTGAAAAAAAACAAAAAAAAAAACGAGAAATTAAACTTTTTCTAAAAAATTTTAAAAAATACCCAAATTCCGTTTTGGCGATTAGATGACGAGAAAAATATGAAACCGCCAAAAAGTTGCACCAATTGGTGCATCCAAGCTCCAAAAGTGGAGCAAAAATCAAAAATCTGTATTTTTAAGAAAAAAACTGCACAATATGGGAAAACGAGTCGATGGTTCTTAGGCCAGGCGGGATACGGTCGCGGGTTGGCTGGCGTAGCCAGCAGGGGAGTAGCCCCCTACTTTTTCTTTATCGTCGTTGTACTTTTTGTTGTGTTTATAATTTTGATCTCTTCTTGGTCCAATGTCCCCCTCCCCCCCTCGTTCTACTTTTTTTTTTCCTTCCCTTTTTTTCCGTTTTTCCTGTTCTTTTTCCCCTTCGGCGCCTCCATCCATATAATGTCTTCGGGTTGGATCTCAAACCCCCTCTGGTTCCTCTTCCTAAATTCCCCTTTCAGACTAACAAAACTTCATGGCGAACTCCACTCCCACCTCCGTCACTCAATTTCCATTTCCCCCCCAAGCTAAATTACTCCCCCACTTTAAGCTTGACACTTAAGAGGATATTAATTGCCCCAGGTCTGAATACACTTGAGCTCACCTTGATACCTTCTCACCCCCTTCGCGGCCACCACAAACACACGGCGCCCTTCGACGACGTCTACGTCGGGTCCAATTCGTCGAGACAATTACCGGAAACCTCTCAGCTCACTTGAACGATCAGGCAATTCAAAGCAGTTTGGCTTTCACGCCCTCCCTCGCCCCTGGGGGAATATCCAGTTCCAAAATGTTCAATTGTTGGTGGGAAATCACACGCGGGCTACTCTGTACTTGGGAGCAGTGCGCGGAAGACGGAATTGGTTTCTCGCTCAGCCATAAGAAGGCCGCCCTTCCCTGCACGACGTGGTCGTTAGTATGGGGGTGACTTCCTCGCTTTCATTCTCAGTCTACTTCCATTAGCACAGAGATTCCCAAAATTTTTGGCTTGCGGACCCCTCTTACTCAAGTATTTGGATTCATATGAATATGAATCCAATACGTATATATATACGTGACGCTAAATTTGTAGTTTGTGATAGATAAAAGTTAAAATTAGCCATGCAATATTTTTAGTGGTGGAGGGGAATATCATTATGAAAACAAACATCACATTCACAAACTCTGCTTTATTTAGAATTCTACATATCAATTTCTCCATGTATGTTGGGCTTTAGTAAGTGAAACTGGGGCTTAACTAGTTTTTGGTAAATGGCGAAACAGTGGCCTTTTTTCACCGCGCTCTAGCGGCCCTACGATTGTTCCGACCTTCAACTGTAGTTGCATTATGTAGGAAATTTTGTTTCCTTTAATTTTGCTAATAGCGTGTTTCCGCGAGAAACGCTTAGTTTTCAAAATATTAGCAAAAAACCGAAACAAAGTGGAAAATGTTGAGGTTATTTTGACTTTCGACCTATCAAATTGTGCCTAAACTCCTCCTTTCTAGTTTACACTCGCAGAGCTTGTAGGAGCTTGTATTGGAGGAGATGGCTCTCCCCGACCTTCCAGGCTCCTTCTAGATGGTCCATAATGGGGAAGGGATAACGGACCGCCATCTGGGGATGGTGAGGAGCAAATAACTAGCAGCTATCTTCCATGTAGTGGTTTCGGCAGGTTAAAAAAGTCTAGTCTATTCCACATGTTAAAAATTCCTGATGTACCTAAATGGAGTTTACTGAGCATTGATTCAACAAGTGTCAACTTTGATACTGATTTGTGTATTTTTATACAAAGAAGGAAACGCAAAAAGGCAAATGATTACACAACTATTATGAGACCATTCTGAAAAAGTGTGAGTGGTTATTAAGCTAATAATGAATCAATAGTGGTATTCCACCGAGATGAGGGAAAATATGGTTTTAAGGGAGGATGAAAATTTACATGAGAAATTTTTATATTTTTAATTAAATTAATCTGAAGATCAAATATCATATTTTTTCCGATAAATATCCCCCCAAACTCCCCCAGATAAAATTTATCTATTTATATATTTAGTATAAATCCCCCCCCCCCCACCCCCCAACCCTAACGACATCGTCCCCCAAAATCCCCCGGCGACCAAAAAAATCTTCGATCGGCCTCAAAATTTGTCATTTGGGTACGTTTCAAAATGACATTGTTCAACGAAATGTCCGTCCGCCGTCCGAGCCATTTTTGGGTAGAAGGAATTTTTTTTTAATCTGAAATGTTGGCAAAATACTCGGTTTACCATCTAGTTGTGCCCGCAAGGTTTTCAGCCCGATCCCCCAAGCTCGTGCGGCTCTATGGGGCCAAAATGGGGCTACGAGAGGGTTGTTTTATTGTTGTCAGCTATGATATAATATCGAGTGGGGTGTCGTTTTCCAAGTATTTTTCGGGGTCCCAGAACCATCGGATTTTATCGTGAGGATCTATGGGGCTACAAATAGGATTTTTGAAGGATCCCAGGAATTTAAATAGCGTGTCGTTTTCGTGGACGCAGGATTAATTTTTCGAGGTCTCACATCTGTCCAAATATTATACAGATCTCCTCCATCCCCCCCCCCCCCCCCCCCACCCCCTCAAATTTCCTTAATGAAATAGAATTAATTTTTGCACAATTTTTCACATTTCCAATTAAATTTTGGAACGCATCTATTCGAAGTTCAAGTACCAACTTAATCGTAATTTCAACTGTTACAGCTCGGAGACTTGTCCAACCCGGAGTTGAGGATATTGACGGACAACCTTGAAAAAATCCGTTATGGAGGTGAGTTACTTCTGAAACCTGCCCATTTTTTTTTTTTGCCGTCAACCCTTTCACGAAACTTCCCCATTGCGAACAAAAGGTGTTGTCTATTGTGGTTTTTTTGTGCGTTTCTGGCGTAGGCGAAGAGGTGGACGTGAAGCGGCTGTCGGTTGTCGGCCTCCTTCCCGACACTGAGTACTACATGACGTACGACGGGAGCACGACGATGCCCCCCTGCCATGAGACACTCACTTGGGTCATACTCAACAAGCCCATATACATAACTAAACAACAGGTAATATTATAAACAAGTAACTTTTTTTTAACATTAAATAGAATCCAAAAATTGTCTTAAATAAAACATGAAAAAAATGAAAATACGTGAGAAGAAATATGAAAATATCGGATGGAACATTTTATGGTCCTCCAAACCAAATTAGCCTTCAAAGCAAACCATATTCATTTTCAAGGAACTGTAGGGGAAAGTGACCTATTATGAGACACGAATGTCCCCACAATCGCCTCTATATCGTGTTGCTCTCGAGCGGATGTGTCGGGAAGTTACTACCAGGGTGACCATTTCGAATCAAATTGCTGTAGTTCAAGGTACTGTTGCGCCTTGAGATGAGCCAGGAACAGAAGGGGTCTGTTCAGTCCAAGTGCCCACATTGGGTGATGGAAGTGAGGCTCTCCTGTTCGGATCCTGGAAGTATACTTAACGAGGTGTCTACACTGTGCCTATTATTGCACCAATGAGCAGTGAAGCCGGACTAGTGCCTTGCTGTCTTGCCAAAAGCTGAAACGTATCCTGTCGAAAATCGCCAGGCCTCATGCTCCACAGTGTGAACGGGGCCATTATGCGAGTCAGGGTCAGGTTTGTGTGCATGTGTGCGCAATGGATGAACGAATAGAGCCCTCCTCGAACGCGGCAAACGGCCGAGCGAAGCGAGGCCCCTATCTGCCATCAAGCCCACACTTGCCAAACATCCCCAGTTTCGAAGAACCATCAGACACATCGCAATTCTCTCGTTAAATCATCCTTCCGATTTTCACGGGCATCAACTAATTTACTCCCTGAACTGCGTTAATCGGCGGTTGTAGGTTCAGAGACAACACAGCGGCTGTTGGGGGCGGAAAATCTGCTACGGGGAATTCCGTACACATTCATGTCCACGTGTCACTGAATATCAATCAGGGGCGACCATTTGAATATCGGCTTATGCTCGTTTGATGAAGGTCACTGTTGACCCCCCGGACCACCCACTGAATACCAAATGAAGGGGATTGGAGGGGAAGAGCCGTAAAGGGGCTGCTGAATACGAGTGGGCGATTGAGGTTATCTTTTAGGACAAAATTTCTGCGTGGGAACTATTGTGACAGGGCTGTTGAGCTCGTAGTTTTATTGAAATTTGATTTATTTATTTATTTATTTATTTTTTTTGGTGATGGGGATGAAATGGCTCATGGTACGTGTTCTCGCTGCCACTTGTGCGGGCGGGAACTGCAGGATATTCCACAGCATCACGGGGTTCAACCGAGACGTTGAGGGTGTCTTCTGGGACTTCGCCGTTGGAGGCGGAGGAGTATTTTCACAGGACGTCCAGACACGATACTCTTTCAAGATCCTCGGCAGGGACGTAACTGATTCTTTGCCTGACCCACGAACCAAGCTGCTGTAGGTCCAAGCATCGTAATTCTGAATTCCCCAAGTCCAAGCCAGTGTTCGCTGGAGTCCATGGACTCTGTCCAGGTCCAGGGTCTCTCCCAGACCTGATGGACAAAGACCCAGACCGACTGAGAAGACTGGTGTGAGCGGGGAAGGGGGGCAACTTTGTCCTACTGGGAAGATGCAGCGTCTGCTCTTATCCATAAGAGAACTGAGAGAATTGAGAGCAATATAGTGGCTTGCTTGGGAGGTAAGATCAGTTTGATGCATTAAACTATACAAATTTTGTAGAGTGAGGGATTTTCCCAACAGAAAAAAGTAAACTGGAATAAAGATGACCTAAGTCGGGTCACTCTCCTCCTTCTCGTTCTGGTGTTGCGGCTTCAATACCAGAACGGGGGCCACCCGCTGCTGTCTACGCCAGCCAACCTCCGACTATATCCAACCTGTCGACAGGCCCTACAACTCGTTTTTCATATTGTGGGGTTTTTCCTTTGTTAAATACAGGTTTTTTGAGGGGGAGGGGGAGTGGCGGTGTTTGGAGGAGGCAGCCGCTTCACTGAAAACCCTCGGTCCACCGCCATCTCAACATCCTGTCAACTGCTCCAGCCCCTATGACCCCTCCTTCTCGGGTTGTGGCTTTAATATTGTAGACTATGGGGCCACCCCCTATAGGCTAAGTCCAGCCAGCCCCCGCTCGTTCCTCTCTGGCCGCTGAGGGGTGTCGTTTTTAAAGTTTTTTATTCAAATTCAATTTTGGGGCAAGTCAGTAGATTTCCATGATGATTGATTTGGTATGATTCTCAAACCGTATAGTGTAATTATGGAGGAGGAGCCTCATCTGAATTGGACGGAAACGTGATTAATATTTAGCTGATCCAGCGAAGTCCTAAACCGCCCTCGTGTGCGGGTGTCATTTCAGGCGGGGAGGTGAGAGGGGGCTAATTGATTGAAGGAAGCTGACTTAGCAGGTCCCCCTTATCGCCCCTCCCTTATCGAAATCCCCTCTTTCTCGCCTTAACCGTATTCAGGCCGTCGCATTGTCTCCCGACCTTCATCGAAATCATTTATCAAAATCTAATTGCCAACCCCCTCCACCGCCAAACCGCGAGTATTGTTTACTTTTGTTCATCCCATTGTGGTGGCACCCCTGGTGGGTGGGGGCAATCGAAAACCTTTACAGGAAATTGGAAACGCGTCGATCACGAAGCGGTTTATACCTGTTAGGTCTCACAATGGCCTTTGGAGGTCCCACAATTCCCTTCACAGTCGTGACAGGTTTCATACCACCAATTATTTGAAACCGCAACGAAACATGGATCCATAAACAAACACATCTGAAAATCAATAAGAACACGCCTAAACTTGACGTATCTTATGATATTTCACTAGGGGGACATTGGGGCCTCCCCTCGCTCGGTGCTAGCGCCCGATTCGAACCTGGTGGTGGTGAAAATATCCGAAATAGTAAAATTTATTGTTTCCTTCCTGAAGTCCTTCGCCCACCAGGCATCTGAACTTTCTTCGTTTCGAAATTCCCTACTCGTAAATCTCTCCCGACTGCCAGTATTCATACGATGAAGCCAAATTGCGCTCGATGAAGCCTGGTCCGAATGTCAGAGAAATGGGAAAATTCGGTAGAACATAGTTGAACTAATAATGAACAAAGTACTCAGTACAGTTAGCACTGAGAAATTAGGTGTCTGAGCAGAGGAAATCACTAGTAAATATTAGGCGTTTTGAATTTTCCCGCGTAACACTTTAACTAATCCGCCAGAGGGCACCCGCACAAAAAGTAGAAAGTGTACAAAAATATCTTTTTTATTTTTGGTTATGTTGGTGAACATGAATATGGTCTGTCCCGTCACGCTAGCGTCAGAACAAATCCGATCGACTATTTTCTTTGTGATTTCACCTTTTCTGATCTCGTGAATCTCTCCTGCTTTTAGTTCATTGGCTGAACACCAGAGAGCAGTTCTTGGAAGCGTCACTCTTCCCTCCAGATTCAAAGTTGAAATTTTCGAAAGTGCCCTGGAAATTTGTATTACACCGTAGGAGCCTAAAACTCACTGCTATGGCTTCAAATTATGAAGTTCTTTCAGAAAAAAGTATTAGTCGACAATCGGTTCCCTAGCCTATTGGTGATACAGGCTAGAGGGTCAACCCCTTCTCGGTTCGCTTTTTTTGGGACAAAAAAGTTCTCCTACAAAACTCTCCCGATCAACAAAATGGGTGTTTACTGTCTGATGAAGATGAAGTATTGCTTTCGTGACTACGAACTATAGAATAAAAACCGCTCAGCTTCAAACCTCGGATCCAAGCAGGTGGTCAGAAACTCTGAATCAGAGGGGAGTCTCATTCCGGCCTCAGATTTTGCTTGTGGCTTTTTCTATGTCCATTTATTTTGAGATATCAAAAACCTCCCAATATCGTGTTGAATTTGAATCCCTAAAAAATTCCACAATAAGAAAGTTGGGCGCAAGTGCGCTCATTCACGTTTTGAAAAATAACCAGTATTGATGGGGTTAGTGGAAATCAAGTCTTCAAATGTTTATTGTCTTGAAAGAAATATATTTCTTTCAAGATAGTAAACATTTGAAGACTTGAAGTATACTAAGTATACAAGTCTTGTCCTGTTTCGGGTTGAATTGAAGGTATTAGATTATTCAGGTGGATAGTGTTATGTTAAGAGATTTGGAGCCAGACGGATGTGATATAATTTGCATGTTTGAGGGACGTCTTACGTGAATAAATTTTGGATGAATTCTTGATTCGCTCGAGGAACAAGTCCATTGAACGCACCCTTTGCATCCCTTAAACGTCGATGAGATTACACGGGGGGAGGATCCTGAGCAAGATTGAGAGCTCACCTTGTTGATTACCGTAAATGGATTATCAAGCGATACTTCGTCCTGCAGTGTCTGATCTTATCAGGATTACCTTTCAAGTTGGGAAAAGCTTTCGCTTCAAGAGAAATTGCAAACAAATTTGAGGGACGTCAAAGCCCAATTTACGAGACAAATTCTGATACAGTTTGTAATCCGCTCAGGTCTCAGCTCCGTTATTTTCAGTAGATGGCGGGTTCTTCGACGCTGGGAATATTTGTATAGGCGGAAGGTGACCAAACTAAAGTTACCAAGTCTCCAAACCAGTTGTGTTTCAGTTTTGCACTGCTTGACGATCTGTTATTTTGTCTGATTGTGAATTTATTTCTCTGGGGTCTGAGGACCACTCGACCCTGGGGGTGGAACCTGGGAACCGTCTTTTCCAGTATTTGCTGGCTTTGACAATGGAAAACCAGATTTATCTTCCATATCCAAGCCATCAGGACCTATGGCAGCTCTCGTCTTAATAGGCAAAATCACAGGAACTGACGGCTACAGCTCTAAAAGGTTTTGGAGGAGTGCCCTATCTGGACGCCTTGAAAGCACTCTTCAGGAACCACTGCCTCCACCTCCTTTGGGAAAGTAGACCTGGAAAGGTCCTAATAGGATAGTATGCTACTCTTCAAACAAGCAACCTGGGAAACCAGTACGTGCCTTGCGTTAACATCACCCAGCAAAATTATTCCCACTTCCAAGCTTTGATGTGGCCCATTGTGTGACACTTTTACCATAGGCACTCAAATCTGCATTTGGGCTAAGCCAGGATGTGCTGGCCATGCTTGTGAGTCAGTTGTGGGAGAAGTCAAAGTCACCTTTGAGTTCTCCTCATCTGTGGCTTGGCTGTGGCAGATGCCGTGGGTGGTCCTCGATCATAAGAGCGACCACGGGGACTTCCCGTCTCACCTGCACAGAATGGCGCTGGCTGAAGAACCTGGCTGCGCATGGTGTGATGGACCAGAGGACTCAGCGAAGCGCGTGTTTCAGAGCAGCCCAGCATTTTTGAGGGAGGGCCGTGGGGGCAGAGGCTTTCCCAGACGGCATGAGGGAGGACTGGACCAGGTTTCTCTATAATGCCCTAAAGGCCCTGGCAACGAGGCCTCGGCACGCAGCGTAGGCCCCAGTTTGGGAGGACAGCTGTTTGAGCCATAGCTCTCAATAGTTGTCTCTACAGAGGTACATGGGCAGTGTGGAGACCATAATTCTCACCATATTCAGTCAATATGGAAAAGCAGGTCCAACCCAGTAATGCATCTCGAATACTTCTGGAGATTTAAGTTCTTGGTTGCAGTATGGAGTCAATGCTTTCCCTGTCTCTATAGCGGTATACACGGCATGCTTAAAGTTGGTCTAGGATTTTCTAAGTCGACGACGGTTGCCCTAATATGGACATATTATGTCCTGACTTGTTATTTTATTGATATGAAGCTATGGAGCGTAGTTCTTCGACTTCTACCCCTTGTTAACAAATGCAGCTTGTTGGCGCACTGAGAGAAAAAAAGGGCCTATTCTAGGTTATTGTTCGATTTTTTTCTAGGTTAAATGCTGCCAACCTAGATTTTTTTTTGGTTTTCATTCTAGGGTGGAACAATTTAGTCTAGGTTGAATATAATTTAACCTAGATTGAAAATACTGGTGAAGTTACCTTCCTAAAAATGCAAAAACCAAGATTTAAAATGCGCCACCTCCACACTTTAGTTCTAGGTTGTCTCACCCTGTTATTCAATGTTTTTCACTTTCATAGACGGTTGATTTACCCTAAAACAAAAGCGTTCTCACCCCACCTCAAACAATTTACAGCCATGGCGCGTTAACCTAGAACCCTTTTTTCTCTAGGTTGTGCCCCTTTATTTACGAGGTTGTTTCATTTACTATCCCTGTTGTTCCAGTTAAATTTCTAGGTAGCTTCCTATTCTTTTCAGGTTGGTTCTAATAAATTACTAGGTGGTCCACTTTTCTTTCTAGGTTTGCTCCACTTCCATTGCAGGTTGTTACTATCAACTTCAACTATCTTTCTGGGTTGTCTCTGTTTCCATCTCAGTACAAAAATTTGAATGTGACGTCATAATATGACTGCACATAGTGATAGAAATTAGATGATTAGAATTTGACAAAGATTTGGCCTCAACCCCACCGGCTAAATAGCAGGGGTGCCAAGACAACGAGAATTAACGCCCACCGCCTACAGTGGCGCTCTCCGCGGCCGCTTAGCGTACTGTAGAAACAACCTGGAATTTATTGAATGAATTACAATCACTGTTGTTTAAACCTAAAACTATTTGTAGTACTACGGTAGTTTTAACCGAGACTGAAAGTCTAACTTTTTCTTCTGGGTTGTTACCTAAAGTAGCAATCTCGCCTTTTAAATCTCTCGGTTGTTTTCAGTTGTACAACCGAGACTTTAATGGAGGGGAATTATATGGAAGGTCAAATCATTCAATTCTAGGTTACCCCACTTAAAAGTCAAAGGTAGGTAATATATTTTCTAGGTCTTCACAATGTCAACCTAGACCAAATGTGAAGTTCACATTTGGTCTAGGTTGACACTTTTTTATTCCAGGTTGTGGTCAGAGGGCGGGTAATAATGGGTTAGGTTGTTTCTATATGGGTCTAGGTTGTATTAATATTTTTCCATGTTACTTTAACCTGGACCTATTTTTTTCTAGGTTGAATCAATTGATTCTAGGTGGTTTCAATTTCTTTTCGAGGTTATTTCGGATTTAACCTAGCCACTAAAAAAATCTTTTCTCTCAGTGCGTGATTATGTAAAATTGTTCTAGTTGTATCTCTTCGTCCATGCATGTATGCTGTGTGTGTATTATTTGTCCAAAATTACTCGGAAAACGACGCCTCAATCGAATTCCTGGCATCCTTCAACGGCCCCAATTGTAGCCCCATGAAAGCCCTACAGATCCCCACGGTGAAATCGGATGGTTCTTGGACCCCCCAAAATGGATTTCACGTCCAAAAATACTTCGAAAACGACACCCCATAGCAGAAAAAGAAAGAAAACTTTGAAAATTAGTTTTTATTAGCTGGCAATTTAAAAGAAAACTGTCATATAACTTTTAAATGATCAGCTAGGATTTCGTCGTTTGCTTCCTCGTGTTTCTTATCAATAACAGAACACGTCAGGGCATTTGGCAACTGTCGTCGACGTAGAAAATCCTAAACCAAGATTAAGCACGCCTGTGTATACGGCTGCGTGCTTGAAAATGGTGAGACTGCTGCTGCTTATAAGTTTGTGAACTACTGCTGCTGCAGGTCAGCTCAGTCTGTCATGTCCCCGCTGCAGTATTTCCGTTATGTCCACGCTGCCTTAGCTGTCTTCTACCATACCAGCAGCTCGTCGGGCGCAGCTGGCCACACCCCATCGGCCAATCTTCTCCGCAAACGTTTTCCCCAGTTTCAAACTGGGCACCCGTAAGTATTTCAACCCACTACAGTTCAGGACCCTCCAGACGGAAAAGAGAGGAAGGCCGGAGGATTATTAAACAGGATTACCGGGGACAAATAGAGAGGAACCTTCCCGGCCCACTTCCTCTTCACAATCCGGACTGAGAAATCGATATAAGGAAAATTGGTGGATCGTTCGGGGCGTTGGAGGGGGGGTTGAAGAAGAACTAACTCTCCTAAAGCACAAAGTAGTTGTAAAGTCCTTAATTCCAGTTTACTTCTCCCCCTCCTCCCATCATTTTCCTCCATCATGCCCCCTGAACCGAACCACATTTTCCCAGTTTGGAAATTCAATTATTATCTACATTTCCGGAGTCTGCAAGATATTTCGCTCCTGGTCAACGGTCTGGTTAGATGACTAATTTCACGGGGTGACGTGATGAGTGGAGGTCTTGAAGGAGGGGAAAGTTTCGGAGGATTCCTTCCCCGTCACGTACGTCGCTCCATCACCGTCGTCCGTAGGGTCGTAAAACGTCACCGAAGACGTCGCCAACGTCGTCCGGAGTGGGGAAACGACCCGAATTAATAAACGCCATTTTCGGTTGGTGGAGGGATGGGGTAAGGGTGTTTAATTACACTCATCACTCTTCCGTCTTCTGTCTCGGTTTCTCACTTTGCTCGTATAACTTCGCCCGGCCCCCTACTTGAAATGATGAAGGATTTATGAAATATTTGTGGTGGGTGTTTTTATACACGAAAATGGTCACTGCAAAGCCCACGATGACATTGCGACAACTTGTTGGGGGGAATGTGTAAGAGTCTACTCAGCGTTCATTTACTTTGTGATGGTCCAGATAGTGTGTGATGGTTAACAGCTGTGGCATATATATAATCTATAGATTCAGGAGTGCCGCGGGTAGTGACGGTGCCCCTGACGATTTATTCTGATAAGAAGAAGGAAGGGTTGGTGGGTAAACAACGCAAACAAAGAATAAAAATTAGAATACTTGAATTTGGGCGCATTCGGATGGATTCAATTAAGTCAGTTTTATCTATTCTTCGCGGTAGATTAAAATCAGGGATCGATTACTATAATAAAGTATACTTTGCCTGAATCGAAATTAAGAACCGATCGATATTGGTGATGGAGCAGCATTTGAATCAATGTAGGGACAGTGGGTTTGGCGTACCTCGGTTTCGGTGCTGAAAGGTCATTTTCCGGGCCATCGTGTCAATGTGTCTTCTCGTCACCACGTGAAGGTTCGGTTCGAGTTCGGCGATTCATCGCAGGGTTTGTGCGGTTCCCTGCTTCCCTCGTGACCACGCTGGAGTTGCTCAATGCTATCGAAGCTGATATATCGATTTTTTAGGAGTTGGAAGGTTTTAATTTGATTCTGTGCTTCTGTTTTGGTTTGATTCCTTTCTTTTCTTGCGTTCTTGATCTCGTTGCCGTCTGGTCGTCTCTCAGGTTGTTTCGTTCGCGGCTTTTTTGCTGTTTTTGCATCAAGAATGGATACCTAGTTGTTGCGTGAATTGTTCTCTAGTTCGTCGCTCATTCAGTTCGTGTAATTTTGAACTGCGACATCATCAAGTTGGTCCGCTGCTTCAAAATCTGCTCAAAAACGCGAGCTCTCGCCTCTGCTTTTGCTTTATTCAAATTTTTAAAGATCTCTCGCATTAATCTCTTACTAGACAATCAAGAGGCAGCATAAATCTTGCTTCAAAACGAAAATTTGAAAAAAGACGGGAGGTTATGCTCTTGACTTCTTTCTTTTCC
Source organism: Pilophorus perplexus (assembly GCA_955831195.1). Lineage (NCBI taxonomy): Eukaryota > Metazoa > Arthropoda > Insecta > Hemiptera > Miridae > Pilophorus > Pilophorus perplexus. Next base: position 17,383,886 of record OY037014.1, read on the forward strand.
TGGCTAAACAAGAACTACCGTTTAGAGGGCATGATGAGTCAGCCTCATCTCTCAATAAACGAAATTGTTACCAATTACTAAACTGTCGAATGTGATAAGGCTCATAAAATATTTGTACCCCTTTGTTGAAAACACAATAAAAATAGTGATCAAATTAATGAAACGCGTAGAGCTTGACAACTATGTATGTATCGAAGGTATTGAGATAGCATGTTGTATGAGAAATCAATGAAGGACTCAGAGAAAAAGAGAAGTTACCTAGATCTTTTCCCGATGTGAAGGATTGATAAGCGAAACGTCTCTTCAATCTATATTTTATGGGTAAAAGCCTTTAAAAAAAAAAAAAAAAAAAAAAAAAAAAACCTCCCATAGCCCCATTTTAGCCCCATAACGCCCCATGGTTTTGGGCGATCTGGCTGAAAACCGTGCGGGCACTAGATGGTAAACCAAGTATTTTGTCAAAATTTCAGATTTAAAAAAAAAAAATCCTACGGCGTACGGCGGACGGACATTTCGGATTTAGAATGTAGACCTCTTGAAACGGATAATGTCAAATTTTGAGGCCGATCCGAGTCGTCGACCTCCGTCGCGATTACATAGGTGTATTATTTCAAGAATAATAAACCAAAAACTTGAAAAAATTGTTCACCACCTAATAGCCCAATTTGCGGGGAAAGGCCTCTTCTGATAGGTAGCCCAAATTGCTATAAGTAGCAACCTGACACTTTTTCCCGCGAGCAGAGTTAAAAAGGTAGCCCAATTGCTATTTATAGCCCAATCTGGGAACACTGATGAAAGGTGAAAATTTGCACGACGGTGAAAATGTGAAACAGGGCTCTGGTGTCGGGAGGGGGCTGGAGCTTACTGGGATTGGAAGGGTGAGGGAAATGTAGTTCACATCATTCGGGACTGTGGTTCACGGTAGAAAAAAAAAGGCGCTGTAAAGCGTAAAACGCTGTAAATTAGGGTGCGTAGTTAGGCATTTGCGTAATTGGAAAAAAGCGCTGGAAACGCTATAAAGCTGTTAAACTGTATTGGTTGCCCAATCGCGTACACATACTTTAGATAAAAATGTCATTAAATGACATATTTTACCTAAAATGTAATGGGCATTATCATGGTCGACATGTTGTCATTGTTGTCACTGTATGATTGAATCCATGCGATTCACGACTTAGGTAACTTCGATTCAAAACTGAAGAAAATAATGAAAATGCACCTCTCGCACAACTTATTTTGTCTACGATTACGTGTGAAAACGAATTACCAATTTTTTTCAGTTGCGTTCCAAAGCATTGACATGCATGTCAAAAACCCTTGACCTCGATGAATGCGATTCACCTGATCGTTGCATCCAATTTCTCTTGCGTTCTTGTTCTGGTGACACTGGCTGACATGAAACAGCCTTCCGCCTTCTGTAACAGCTTGCGTTTCAATTTGTAACCAGTCTTTACTACCAGTTAACATCGCCTCGGCTTCCTCTTCCTTTGCGGCCCCAAGTTGTAAATTTGCTCGTGTGTGTCTGTTGGCACGCAAAGGTCATCATTTCACAGTTGTTAACATATTTGTCCTGGTGTACAATCCAGTCATAACAGGTCGAATTGTGGCGACAGACAAAGTTCACGGTGAATCGTTCTTTTCATTTTCACGTGTGTTTCAAATGTCATTCACCCCTTGAAATGGTTATTTTATTCTTTCCCACCTGACCAACGACGGGTTTCATGGCCTATTTGGATGGAAAAATATGCGATAACTCCTGCGACGGATTTATCGGGAAATTTACAATTTGATTGAGCCTCCAAATGCTTCACGGGAGTCTTTGCATTGATGGCCGAGAGGTGGGGGGGGGGGAGATTATAGTGTGTGGGGGAAATTTCGAGCGAGGATGAAATTAAACGGAGAAATTGAAGCATGCTGAATGAGCTCCATGGACTTGGAAGAGGTGGACGACGACATCGCAGGTGAACCAACACCAATCAAGGTAGTAGGGGACGGAATGGGTTGGTTCTTCATTAAATGATGAACCAAATTTTGCTGTTGGAGGAGAATCAGCTCCCGCCAGTGGAGGAGAGCCTTGCTCTGGCGACTTGGGAGTATGATCAAGAGAAGGAGGTGCAGCCAGGTTTGCTTCTTGGGTGTCCGGAATTTCATTGGTGTTTGGTAACTCCGGAAGGTCTAATGGCGCCTCGCCACGAGGTGCCAGATGTTTTAGAGACAAGGTCACCTCCCGTCCGTCTTCCAACTGAACCTTGGAGTACTGCGGATTAACATCCACGAGTTAAGCCTCCAGCGATGAGGAATGGCTGGAGGCAGGGTCCGACCTAGGACATCTGATGCAATGTAAACAAACAAATCCCCCTCTGGGTGGTGCTCTTCCTTCCCTCTTTGGAATCACCCTTACCTACTACTTTGTTCATTCTATCGTTCAGACTATCCTTCCCGGTACAGTTCCGATCGCAAGGAATACTCTTACTAACTACAAATGAATGAACTGTTCAACCCTATTTTGAATGTAGACACTCACTACTTCGTTCGCTCTATCGTTGTCGATACAGTTCCCATTACAGCTCCCGGTATAGTTCACGGGAGTCGGTGGAATCACCAGCAGTTACAGTGACTGTGAGTCACGGGCCCAACCTTCCCGTTCCAGTTATCTTCCTCGTCGTCCTCACCAACAAGTCACAGCTCCAGCCTTTTCGTCCGGTTCCAGGGTCCGTGTAACTTATACCTACGGCATCAACGTGTGCGATCTGCGGCTTTAGGTAATCGTGAACCATGCCACCACATGACTTCCCAAATGATGGAAATAGCTCCGAATCTAGCTTAGTTTGTGACTCGAGTTGAGGATGAGCCTGAACGGGGAATATAAAGCTTGACGGAGCCGGAAGGCGACGGATGATGAACCGATCAGGACGCTAATCCGTTTTAGTAAACGGCCCCGTCCCCACCCCCTCATGGCGACGACAGATTGAGCGGCTATCGAGTTATGCGAGGGGAGCCCGACGGGTTGACGGGAGATGATTCTCGGGCCCACACGAGCGTGTGAAATCCTGTTGCCGTTTTGGCGCGAAATCAATCGACCGTCGCGTCAACTCCGTTTTGTCCGTTTGAATTCAACCTCCGGGAAAATCACTTGGTCGGCTCCCGTACCGCCACGCTCAGCTTAATTTTGCCGGTTTTACCTTCACGTTCACGGCCGACCGGATCCCAGAGGTTCACCCGGCCAGAATCCGCTTTGGTACATTTGGTACGCGGTAATTGGATAAAAGCTCTCATCCTGACAGGACTGGTGTACATCTAACTGCCGTGGTATTGCAGTGAGTGAACAGAAGACGGAAGTGGTTTTAAGCGTCGCACAGAGGCCAATTTTCTGTATCTGGGTGGTATCGATTTTACTGCCTGCTGGTTTTTACAAGGAATAAATTCTTGATTATTGACTGCGCAGGCGCCGAATGCTTCTGAACTGCCAAAATTGCACTGCAACCTCACCCATTGTCAACCTCGCCACCAACCTGCCGCCAAAAAGCCGTAATTGACTCGTCCTACAGAAGTAGAACACGTGCAATTTATTCGTGCGGGTTAAAGGCCCCCTCGGGGGGTCTCACCTTGAAAGTCTGAACTGTGGAAAACGGCGGTAAAAACAACAAGTCGTACACTGTGAAATAGGTGACGGTGTGAGGTTAGTTAGGAGGGTTGTGCGGGCTCAAAACAAATGTTATTAGGGCGAACCAGCCCCACTATTAACTGGTCTAGTTGGGCAGTTGAGGGAAAAGGGCCAAGCAATTAAACCGTTCCCCTTTTCCCCGGGAGTCCAACAGTGTTGCCAGTTACGTTCGAAATCGTCCTCGGGGAACGACGTCGGTTTCAGGCCGCACATCACGTCCCCCTGAGGATTGCGGCGATGGGGGGATAATAAAATATAGCCGAAGTGAATGAGTGGTGATTGGCCACAGTGGAAAACAGAATTTGGTTGCATTTGATTAGGTGTTTCGCCGCCAGAGTGCACTGTAGCTAGTCTATACACCTCGTAACTTCTGTTAGTGTTGAGGGTTATCTGCCGGGTTATTCTTAGCCCTGCTACGATATTCAAAAAAGGAAAAGAAGACTGCCGGGGGACCATTGGTGGTCCCACGCCACATACAGATGTACACTAAGTGAGAAAATTAGCTGTCTACCTGATATTGGTTTATTATTCTTGGAATAATACTGCCGGCGTTAGTTAAAACACCCTATCTCCATTTTCTTTATTTCGAGAAAAAAACTGTTGAATGAGATGTTGTAGGCCATCCACACTATTCGAGATAGGATAAAGTCTTTTACCGAACCTTTCAAATGGAGATAGGAAGTTCTAACTTGGTGCAAAAGACGCGCCACGCCGAAATCTACTCAACCATGCACCTAACTCCAAAAACACCAAAATAATCGATAGGGTGTTTTATTCAGGACGGCAGAATAATACACCTATGTTTTCGAGACGGAGGTCGACGGCCTCAAAATTTCATTACCTATTCGCTTCAAGAGGTCTAGATTCCAAAACCGAAATGTCCGCCGTCGCCGTCCGGGCCGTTTTGGGCAGTAGGAATTTTTTCTTAAATCTGAAGTTTTGACAAAATACTTGGTTTACCATCTAGTTGTGCCCGCAAGTCTGGGTTGATTGTGAAGACTGCAAAGCGGGACTGTCCACACGGTCCCCTGTTCCCCACGGTCTTCCTGGTGGGTGATTCCGCCAGAAACGTCAAATTTCAGCTTGAGTAGAAAATCAAAAATTTTAATTGATTTTTTAATTTTTTTTCGTTTATATCTCTTAGGTGGTCTTCCTCATGCCATCCGCAAAGTGGGCGCGCACAAATGTGAATATTTATTGGGATAATCATTTTTTTAAAACACACAGCCAGGGGAGAGAGAAAAAATCATTATGTATTATTACAAAATCCCTAACATTCTACATCCCACAAAAAATTGACTTCCTTTCGTCTTCCCATCGATTTTAGACTCTAGTAGGTAAATAAAACTTCTAAACTCTTTTTGAAAATAACACTTTCTTAGAAAAAAATTATTATTATTAATATTTTCATCTTCCTCCAGGAATTTTCTGACATCCTCCCTCACTAATTGAGCAATTTTCCTTGCTTGCTTCCCAAGTGTTCCTTGAACAAAGCCAGCATTATTCTTGGTAAAAAGTCGAGGGGAAATGACGCGAAGGTTCGACACCAATTTGTATTTCCGGAGGAAGTGAAGGTTCGATGTGAGTGTCTTCTTGAACTGCTGCTTCAGGTTACGCGAAGATAAGTCACTGTAATTAAATTTTGAAACTGTGGCAAATTTTGTCTTGAGCGTTACTGATAAAAATTCGCTGAAAATCAAGCGCTTAGCAATGTCTTTTTTGTCGTTTCTTTTCATAATTTTTTGTACTTTTGTTCGAGGGGAATCTGTACTCAGAGCTTTCTTTTGTCGGTATAATCGTTGCCTCAGAGTTGCATTTATTCGTTTCAGGTTTTTTTTCTCATCCAGCAGTTTTTGATTTGCACGGGCCAACTTCGACCTCAGTCTCTTGACTTTTCGTCTTCCAGCTCTTTTCTTTTGAGTTGATAAGGTGGAGGGTGCAAAATTCAGAGATGAACCTGTTGGTGTCCTGTGAACTGAAATGGAGTTTGAGTCAGTAATGTTAGAACAGCTTGTTTCTGAATTGCACATTTCCCTTTCCTTCTTCCTCTGATATCCTGCCTTTGCCTTTTCTCGCCACTTCTTTCGGTTAATCCTTTTTTCACGTTCACTCATGTTCAACCTTTTTTATCTGTTTCTTCTCGAGCTTTTTCCTGTACTTTTCCCTCTCCTTTTCAGCTTGAATTTCTCTGAGTTGTGGGTCATTTTTTATTTTGTCAAGTCTTAAACGTTCAGCTATCCTCTTCTTTCGAAGCCTCTCTTCTCGACTCTGCTTGATTTTTGTCATTTTGATTTTCCCCTCTGAAAAAAATATATATACATACCTACTGTATACTGGGTGGGGCGGGGTGGGGTTAAATTGATCCGAAAATAGAATAAAAAGCTAGAAGTTGAAGGAAGGTAGCTAGGAAAATCTCTAAAGCTAGGAATATCTCTCTCCCTTGGCATGGATCTCTCTCCCCTGGCTTTCGAATTTTCAAGAGGGACCAGGGGAGATAGAACCAAGGGAGAGAGAAATTATGAGAAAAACTTACTTGAACATCGCACAAAGAAAACAAAGAACATAGCCATCAGAGGGCCTTGTTTGCATCACTCAGAGCTTCAACATGCAAAAAACTGATTAAAAATAGCACTTACTGCGTGAAGATTGCTGGTGCCAGGGGATAGAGAACCAATAAAAACACGAACACGTTTTTCAGCACTCAACTTACTCGCAACAGAAACTGAATGAAGTTCCAATGAAGAAGGTTAGTTTATCTTATTTGGCGCTCTTTTAACAGTGTTGTCAGGGCTTTAAAATGGCAGAAATCCCTTTTTCAGGTTCTTGGGGGGAAAATTCAAAAAACACCAGGGGAGAGAGAAAGTACCCACGTGACAGACCTTTGGTAAAATTCAGTGGCCACTTTGATTATACAAAAAAATTGAAACCTGAAGATGTAACACCTATAAAGCTGCCTCGAGTTAGAAAAAATTAAAACACACTTGGGAACCCTGCATACGCACTTACAGAAGCTGCATAAGTGGTGAAGTCGTTGAGTGTGACAGCCAGGGGAGGAGAGAATATTGGAATTGATCGCTGATTACTGATTACCGACCCATTGAACGTTATTTTTGTATAAAGAAAGTGTTAGAACAAATACGCTACTACTAATTAAGTGTTTACCCGTTTCAAAATACTCAGTAGAACTCACGGGATTAGATTGTGACTGAAATTTGACGTTTCTGGCGGAATCACCCTGGTCTTTCGTTCCTCTTCTTCCTTCTTCCACACTTCTTCCAGTTTCCCTTTTCCCCGTCTCTTCTTCCATCTTATAATCTCCCCTCACATTCTCGAACGAAACCGATCAAGTAGCCCCACTTGCGAACGAACTCCATTTTGACTTCTCACAGCACAAACGTTTTTAGGAAGACCAGTAGAGCTGAAAGGATGAGCCTCCTGCCGCTTTGCCTTCCCGGTCACGTGTGTCAAATACCGCCTGCAATTAGCTGTGATTGGTCCGTCCGGCCAAAGAACAACACTCGTTTGTCCGAGCAAACTTTAAAGTCGCCCAGGCTTTTCTCTTGTGCCAAAGTTTATCCCTCCGAAGGGTTTTTCTTATTCCGCAAACGCTCTTTTCGCAGCTCTCTTTCTTTTCTTCGCTTTTCCGGAGGGGAGCTTCTCGACTTCTTCCGGTCTTTACCTTTTTCTCGGGCTAATTACGAATTGTATTACAGAAACTCTTCGCTCCCGGCGTGACTCGTTTTTCTCTGAGATCTGAGATTTTCTTGGGACTTTCAGAATTAATTATGACCCAGTGGAGAAGCTAAACAACTGTTTTCTCATTTCGTGATACAACTTTAGCGATTGTTTGGGTTGATTAGCGAGCGATGCAAGCGCTTCTTTAAATTAATGCTTAATAATTATTGTTCATAATTGAGTTCCTAACCTGATAACACTATACCCTTCCTTGATTGAGCTCAATGTTTTATGTTCCGATGACCAGCATAGTGGCCACAGCTTTCACGTTGTTGTTGTTGCAGCTTCACGGATTCAGGAGGTTGATGCAGGGCGATGGAGCGGATCCGAAGGCCCCCTTAGGCAACAATTACAGGCCACCCCAACCTTTGCACCACAGGCCGCTCAGGACCAACATTGACTTCAACGTCAAACAGGTAACTTGTTCAACAAAATAAGGCACGAAGCCTCGTGGAAAAGTTATCACCCGTTGGAGAGAGACAAAAAAAGAACATAAGTAATTAATAGCTCAGGGCAGACGTCGAGAACCATAAATCAGCCCCCGAGATCAGATTTCATGTCTGGGCCTTGTTTGTCAGGAGCGGGCCTGTCAACGGGGTTTCCTTTCGGACTGAGATAGGGAAAAGTCTCGGCTTCACCCTTCGCCAAGACACAACAGAGAAAACAACCGGGAATGAAAAGGGGGTCGCATTGTGAAGATACTGAAGGAGGGAGAGGTGGTTAAGACAGGGCTCGATGGCTATATTAATTGGTTCGGGCTAACTGCCTGTCGACACGAACCGGTTAACTCGCTGTTGACTCATCCTTTTCAGCAATGATGAGGAAATTCTGTTTCTTTTTTTTTTTTTTTTTTTAGTGCAGTGGCTGATCTTGTGGTGACATTCGTGGTCGTATACAGCCAAACGCTGGCTGATGAAGGCAACGCCAACGCTGACAGTGGCTAGCATTGTACCTTCTCTGGTCCCACCGCCAATGAGCTCCTTGAATGATTTCTTTTTAATTTTTTCCTGGAAGGTCATCCTTGAAATTACAAAAACGGGCAAAAAAACTGCAAATATTAGAAAAAAGGTTTATTATTTATTGATATAAATTATTCAAATATTAATTCTATATCATTAAAAAAAAAATATTGTAATTTAATTATATTTCAAAACTTTTGTTTTAATTTTCTTGTGAAGTTTGTGGACGGACGTTGGTCCCCCGAAAATAAATTAAGCGTCCAAAATTACTCGGAAAACGGCACATCTTTCGACTTTCTGGCGTCCTTCAAAAGCCCCATTGAAGCCCCATACATTTTCTACGTGAGATCCGATGGTTCTTCCCGTTGCCCCTTTTTAGCCCCACACCGCGGTTGGGCGATCGGGCTGAAAACCGTGCGAGCACAACTGAATCGGTTCTTTTAAAGGGGTTATGTTACGTTTATGAAACTTTTGGAAAAACGCAAAAAACTGTCATTCTTGTCGTTAAAACGCTCAAAACCTCCAGTTTTTGTTGATTTTCCAATAAACGAAACACTTTACAATTATTTTAGACGATAAATTTAACTAAATTTTGTATAATATTCAATACTATATTATAGTAAGTAGGTTTTAGCACTAAACATACATAAATTGATGGAAAATTATGGGGAAAATTATAAATAACAATGTAGGTATTTGCACTAAAAGTGTTTATTAATGAAAAATAAAGAAGTTTCACTTCTAATTAAATTATTAATAAGTAAATTAAAATTAAGGTGAATAACAAGCTCTAAGTGCCAGTGCTACTTACCAAAGGCAAATTAAGAAGAAATATAGTGGAATTAAAATACATTACAATAAAACAACATTAAAAATTCCACTATAGTGGAATATATATATTCGGCACTTAGCGCTTGGCCTTTCTTTTTTAAAATTATTATTTAACCGTGACGGATATCACTTTCAATCAGGGAATTCTGAATAGGCTCCTATTGATCACAGAACACAAAAGAATTCTGATTAGAATACTAACCCAACAGAACTAGAAGTATGAAAGTCTCTGGAAGTAGGTTGGTGGCTACGTCACGTAAAATAGAAAAGAAATCGTAATAGTAGGTACTCAACAATGTAGGTGTGTTTTGAACCAGTCTTCAAAACAAGGTAGGTATTGCAAGAATCAGATTAAAATATTTTCAGCGAGTAATAAAAAATTCGGGATGGCTGTGGTGGATTTCTCCTTTAGGTATCCGCTTGTAAAGGCATGAGGTTTTGGAGCTAAACACTAGACGGGTTTCTATACATAGATAGATTAATATAAGGTTTTGGGAGAAAATGCGATTTTCGAGATCGATTCAAGTGGTCGGTGTTGGCAGTTTGGCAACCGATGCACTTTATTGTACCATGTAAATTGTACGAAACCATGTAAAGAACAAGAATCAATCAAATCCGTGGGTTTTTTTTTTTTGTTTTTTTGTCATTTTTATCGGCTGGCCAACGTGAGCATGAAAATTAGGATTAAAATAATGCAACGCAACAGCCTATTAACGAATTATCTCTTGGAGATTTACGACGGTTTATTCATGATTTTTTGCGTGTTAGCGGTAAAATATCGGTGTGATTTTTTTTTTTTTTTTTTTTTTCAAAAATGGATAGGTTTTGGAAGTAGCCTTATACTTATATTTTATACTTCGCTAAGATTCGCTAGGTTATTTGTTAGGAGTGCACTGGGAATGCATTTTAGCATTTGGAACGTACGCTCAAACTTTCGTATTCGCTCGCCGTACCCATAAAAAACACCCCAATTTTTCGCTTCTTCGGCAGTCTCTGGTGACCTCCAGAAACTGAATCCAAACCTTCTTCCTTCCACTTTTTGTTTTTGTTTGTTCATTTCAAAACTATACCGCCAAGAACAGGCGGAAGCGTCTTGGTTTAAACTTTCAACGCTTTGTGGAGGAAACAAGGAAGCAAGAAAATTGTGATGATTAAGTTTCAAAGAAGGGGACTCGGGGAAGCGGGGTGATTGTGTTTAAAGTCTTGGAATATTAAACATAAGAGGAGATTCCCCTTTGACGGTGGGCCGACAGTTTGCGGGCGGTGCCGCCGAGAGAGCGCTAGATGGGTTATCTCGCTCGGTAAATAGAGGCAAAGTGAGTTAGGAAGCCTCGTGCACGGTGCATTAACTGCATAATGCAATTGCTCACCCCTCAACCCCTTCGGAACCTTCCGCTTGGCGAGAACCCCTGAGGTTAGGGGTCCTGGTGCTTGTCCCTAACAAATAACTAGGTCTTTGAAACGCCCTGGGATAACCTGGGCTGGGAACGTTCTAACTTTGTTCTGGCCACTTGATTACGGCTATAGTGCTGAATCCGTGTATCTGCAGTTATTTGCGGAGGCTAAATTAGGCCTAATTGAGGGTAGGGGTAGAGGAATGGAAAATTCCTAATTTAAGAGCACGGTTTAAATCCTCGGATGATTTCGCTTAAATGGAGTATTGAAATCAAAGCGATAACATCACAATTAGCGAGATGGATCTACACAGAACTCGCACACTACCCAATCAGCTAAGCATTCAATATGAATACACGTCAATGGGCAATGTAGGGAACTACCCGCACAATAGTCCAGTCAACAAATGAGGAGTTTGATTCCAAAAGGTACTAAATCCGTTTTGGTAAAAAGTGAGAAAAACGCGAAAACCCATTGCGATTTTAAAAAACGTGCTATTAGCCAATGATGTTATTTTTTATTATATTTCTAAATGATGATAAATATTTTTGGTAAAAAGTTTAAAATAATTTGAAAGAATAGGATGGACGCTACGTCCAAAAATACTTCGAAAAAGGCACCCCACTCGACCCCATAGCCGAAAACCTTCAAAAACCCCTCCCGTAGCCCCTATGTAGCCCTATCATAGCCCCACGGGTTTAAACGCGCTGAAAACCTTGCGGGCACAACTAGATGATAAACCGAGTATTTTGTCAAAAAGTCCTTCTGCATTAAAGGGCTCAGACGGTGGACGGGGGAATGACATTTATTTTTTGAAATCTACGTGCCATGAAACGGATTATGTCAAATTTTGAGGTCGATCAAAATTTTCGACCCCCAACGCGAATACCAATTTCAAGAATAATACCTAAATCAAAAGTGTTTGTTTTTATGACTGAATGATCCCTCTTCCCAAACACTGAACAAACCGAATAGTGCCATGTAAGCGGCAGCCCTTAATATGGTTGAGGCGGATAGACGCTATAGCGGATGAGGCAGACATTTTTAGCATGGACGGAATCGGTGCATCCTGGGGTTCATTATGAGCGCACCAGAGTTTAAAAAAAGTACTCATGAGTACTTTGAATAAGAAGGCCGTATTGAATGAACGGACGGCCGGACGGAAAACCCTAGGTGGTAAATAACTGATGAACAAGTGTCCAATAACTAGTGCGACTGACTTTTCGCAAAGATCGATAAAAAACAGGGATTTTAACCAAAAAAATCGGCCAAAATTCACATTGGATAGCATTAAAAACAAATTTTGTTAGATGTTTTTCTTTTCAAAAACTAGGGAAAGAAGTGAATATAACTTTTAATCGGTTTGGTACGATGGGGAACCCTCTCAAGCGTCCAATAACGAGTGACGTTTGGATTAAGGACCCATCTCGTAGGGACCTGCAGAACAGGAAAATGTGCGTTTTTTGTAACATTTCGGCACTTTTTTTCACTTTTTATGCGTGAAACCCCGAAACTTTGAGTCCTGCGGCAAAAGTCACTCGTGTAAAAGTGATACAGCATTAAATTTCCTACAAAATTCATTTGTCAACTTTGATTGTAGGTCCATTAGAACAGGAGCTAGAGCGCGTTGAAGATCGATCACATTTTTCCACTTGTGTCAAATGCATTCCAGCCGACTGTTTTCCTCTGCTCTCCATTTTTCATACATTAATATGCAAAATCTAACACTTTTAATGTAACCCGATCATCTACAATAAAAAGTTGTAATTCCAAAAACGCATCTTGCCCTGCAGGCTTCTGGATTTACTGAAAAAAAGAGCAAAAAGTTTGAAGTTTTTTGCAGATATCTCAAAACTCATAACAGATATTTGTTGGACCGTTTTAGATTCGGATTCAGCACCCCAAATAACGTAGAATAAGATCAAAAAATCCCACCATATATTTTTTCTCACGTCCTGTTGCGCATTGGCTGGACTAATAGGTGTATTATTCTGATTAATAAACCAAAACGACTTTCAATTTTTGGCCAATGTCCGTGGATTACCTTCCCCAGAGTTCATGCTTGATGTGTCAAGCAGCTAAGCCGGTAAACAGTTCCCTTTTCCGCTCACTGATTCCGGTTTCAGAGTGAGGGCGATTTTCCACAAAACTCAAAGACTTTCCTTTTCGTTATTTTCATCATTTTGACAATAAAGTTTAATTGTTGCAGGCCGGAGCCAAGCAGTGCCCCAGCATGTATAAAGAAGTATACTACAAAGGTACGCCACATAAGTAAACGTCTCTCTCAAATAACACACCGGCATTAACAAATTTTTCGTCATTTTTCAGCCAACAGTTGGAAGCTCCACTAACGCCGCCAAACGGAGAACTTCGACTCCTAAATTACCCACAAAAACGAGAAATACGAAAAACTCGACAAGATAGACTTCGCTACAAAAAGCTTTTCGAGGCGAATCGCCTTTAGCTTTGTACAATTATGATATATGTAAATAAAATATATTTATGTAACGAAAGAAGGTCGCATATCGTGTAAATGTATTGTAATAACGTATAGCTGTTTGGACATAGCGAAAATTGAAGGAGGAAATGTCGCGAGAGCGTCCAAATTTGTCGCTGAGCGACGACGCCGACGTCACCGCTGGCTCCTTCACAACCGAATGCTTACTAGAATTAGACGCATAAAACGGAAGATACCTGTTTTTTATAAGATTTGTTTCTCTTTAAGCGCTGGTGATAATTTACAAGAAAAAATTTCCGATCGCTCTGCTCTAGAATGAAAGCTTATAATGAAACATATCAGTCATTGTACATAAATTAGCCGGTTAGACTTTTAGATCAATAAGGGGAAAATTGAGTAGCAGTAAACGAAACTAGTTCAATTTTGTCAAATTGATTTCGCTATCGACTGTTTCGGCATGTTTTGTTTGTTACTTGTGTCCCTTAACAAATTTGTTTATGAAATCGGTCGTTTTACGGATGTCAATTCTCGTTTCCCCTCGTGTGAATATGATTTCCATTTCTTTCGAGTAGATTTTTTTTGTAAGTAAACGACTTGAGCAAGGCTGTGTTGTGTTTTTACCTCAAAGCAGGCCGAGGGGGCGACTTAAGGAGAAATGAGTAAAGAAAACCAGACCAAAATTAAAAATCTAACTTGAAAAAGAACCGCAGATTACAAAAAAGTTCTAATTCTTTGTTCCGTCCAAACGGGTTTGTTTCCACTCCGAACCGGGTTTTCAACCCTTCCATACTCGCTGACTATCGCTCTTGAACTCCGATTTTCAATCTTTATAACCGGTTCAGAAAGGAGAGTTGGGTCAAAACCGGTTTGGGTTGACGATAGATTGAGGGAAACCTCAAATCAGAGGAAAAAGGAGACTAAACGGCCGAACATCGCAAGGGGAAAAACAGGACTTCATGAGCGCTACTGGGGAAGAAAGTAATAAGCCGTCAAGGCCCTCTTTCACTTAGGGCCCGTTTATCAATGCAGACGGTATCTTCCAGACAGTGGGATGTCCCCAGACCACAAAACAGTCAATTTCGATCAGAATTTCTCGTCAAATTTATTTTTCTGTTATGTCCAATGATATCCTACTTTTTTTTTTTTTTTTGAAAAATATCAATTTTATAGTAAGTAAGCAATTCAACTCCGAAGTTGAAATTTGTCATTTTGGTCATTGTCCCGTCGTCACCCCCTAAAACTTAAAAACTGCACTGTTATTCAATTTTGGAAATTGATGTAATGTGTTTGACATGGTGGAGTTCAGATAATACTTAGTATGGTCATCTTCAGGGGCGGATAGGCAGGTCGGGCGATCGGGCGACGCCCGAAGGGCCGAAGGTCCTGAGGGGCCGGTCGAAGCTGGAAACAAAATTTGATCTTACCCGAAATATGAAATCGAGACCGAAAAGGAAAATTCAGACACAATGAAGGCGATCTGGTTGGCTTTGTTCCTAACAGGGTGGATGTCAAGGGCAATCAATCCGTAATTTGCATACAAGGTTTTAAATCCTCATGGCCTCATTGTATGCAATTCTCTTTTTGATTCACACATTTTTGGTAACGCTTTCTACCACCCAAGCTGAGTGTTAGAGTACCTAGTTTTTCAAAATTTAAAATCATCAAAACAAGGCTGAGGCTAACTCTGAGTGACAACAATCTGGAGGATCTGGTTGATGGCTTGCAAGCAGGAGCGTCTGGCCAGAGCACTGAGCCGAGTGGCTTCAGTCGTTTCTGGCCCTACCGCTTGGTCACTTCTCCCTCATCAGCAAGCGTTTTGTCTATGGACGTTATGTGATCACGTTTTGGTTAAATATTCTTGGAATAATACACTAGGTATGTTGTTAGCAAAGTCCAAAATGTTGATCGTCCTCAAAATTTGTCGTTACCTATATCTACGTTTTAAGATGAGCAGATTCCAAAACTGAAATGTCCACGACGTTTCGAGCAGTAGCAATTTTTCTCAAAAATCTGAAACTTTTGACAAAATACTTGGTTCTCCTTCTAGTTGTACCCACACGGTTTTCAGCCCAATCGCACAAACCAGCGATGCTCTGCGGAACGAAAGAGGGCTACAGAAGGGGGTTTTTGAAGGGTTTCATCTATGGGAAGGAGTTAGGTGTCGTTTTCGCAGTATTTTTAGGTCCCAGAAGCGTCCAATTTCGCCTTGGCGATCCATCAGACTTTTGAAGGATGCCAGAAAGTCGAATGAGGACTCATTTTCCGAGTAATCATTTTTGGGTCCTTCATCCGTCCAAACAATTTAAAAAACAACTTTTCTAGTAGGTAATTAAATTTAAACAGCTGTAAAAGGTAAATTTACCATGGGACTGAGGTTGAGCCTAGAATTCGAAAGAAATGAACAAGCAGGGGACAAATATGAGTAGGGGAGGAGGGGAGATGGCGAGGAGGGCCAGAAACGCCCAAAGCCTCCCGGTTCAGTGCTCCAGCCAGATGCTCCTCATCAATACGCTGTGATAATGAAGCTGAATAGAAGAAATGCGCAAAAATTCAATGCATCCTAACTTCAGTCGCTATTATGTTTGTATAGACGGTACCAAACTAACACACATACCTATGCGCCACTTTTATTTTTTCTAAATACCTATAGACGCTGTTATTTTTCACTTAAGTACAATTTACTTATTAATAAGTATAAGTTCACCTAGGTATTAAAATTAATAAAGTGTATTCTCGTTCATATTCATTTGCTTGTTTTTCCAAAATATGAAGAACCCCTCCTTTGATGGTCTTTGGATAGGTAACTGAAAGGGGGTGGGGGTGTGAGGGCCGCTCAAATTGAATCGCCCGGGCCGGTCGAAACCGCCGATCCACCCCTGGTCATCTTAACAGCGTATTGCAAAAATACTTCCTGAATGAATGGAGCAGTTAAATTTCGGGAAAGTGGAGAAAAAAACGTACCTATGTCCCAAAATCTAACGTCCGTTTGGGGACTCTGCTGAGCGCTCGTTATTAGACGAGCCACCTGAGAGAGCTTCTACACCCTTATTTATCTTCAGTTACGTTGTGGCAATACATGGAAGGTTGCTAGTAGGATTTCTTATAGTGTTTCTTGTCATTTTCGTTTGTTTGGTCAACTAGTTTTTCCGTCCATCATTAAATAAATTTTATGTGACATAAAATTATGTCACACTTCTCTGACGGCACATGTGTGTGAATTCAAGCCGTTTTAAAAGGTGAGGTGATTGGTTCTCTTGCATAGTGGTGAGAGGCCAAGTCAGTTTATCAGTCAGTTTCCCCATTTCCAATATGGCGTCGCAAACAAAAAATCATCATTTTGGTTGCACCACGGGCATTTTTCCGGTGAACGGAATGAGGGAAACTGCAAATATGTACTGAGCTGTAGTACCTAACAAACGCTCTCCTCCGAGTGAACCGAAGTTGTGCGCTCGCTTTCACGATGAGGATTATGGGACTCAATTCTCAGGGCTTGGGATTCGAAGAGCGTGTTTTTTGTGTTCACGAATGAAAACCCAGAAAAAAGTTCATGATAATATCATGAACTTTTTTCTGGGTTTTCATTATAGCGATATTATCATGGACTATCCTTGTTTTTTGTACATATTGTTTCAGCAACTAGCGGAAAGCTAGGATTTAGCCATTTTGGTCACACATTGTATTTGGCACAGATTTAAATAATACACATTATAAACACAAATTGAATAATATTCAAGTCATATTATGACTCACCCTATTTCATTTTCCGCCCCCCCCCCCTCAGCAAAATCCTGGATCCGCCCTTGACATGAGTAGTAATACCGTTTTCCCCAATAAAAATCGTTATCATGAAAAGTTTCTATAAGTTGAAATATCCCCCTTTTCCCTTCAATTCAAAGTGAATGAACTGGTTTAGACAGTTTTGAAACGGGGTTTGAAGGGTTAAAAATAGGTTTGTGATGGATGTTATCCAGTTAACGGCTTTAAACCTGTTTGGAAGGATCTCTGTGCGTTCAAATGAATATCTCTTGTAATTTGTATTTCTTGAGTCGACTAATTTTGAAACTAGTGACTGAAGTGGTTCAGAAAAACTATTGAAAAATTTCTGTCACAGCCTGAAGAGCTAAAAACCTTACAACCGCAAATCCCCCACGAGATGTAATGATAATCTAACCATTGGGTTGTAGGCGCCACGTCCGATCGCAAACTTTCTAGTATCGTCGGATTTGGATGGAAATGTTTCATTCTCACCAAAACCGAGAGAATATCCAACAATAAGAACATAAAATGACATGTTCATGCTCATGGAGCGTTTCAAATGCACCTGTAGGTAGATAAGTAACTACATAGTATGTAGTTACTTATCTACCTACAGGTGCATTTGAACATTTGTAGTACATACAATGGTTATTACGGAGAAAGCTGCGTTTATCGCTTTTATTTTTTCAATGAAATAGGTAAGATTTACATGACCCTTATTTAATGTCTTAAGACAGTATTTTCCTGTTCGATGACGTTTTCCCGAAACGTGTGACTTTTATTTTATCGATTTAATGTGAACTTTTATAATGTGAGTAAGTTTTAGGGTGAGAAGAAAAAAAAAAAAGTATCAGATACTAATAGATTCTAGTTGATACTTGATGAATCATCATTCAAGGTTTACAAGTTCACAAATAATCATTCGAACAAACAATTTTAATCAAATCATTTAATGATCCTCTCCTGATCCGTTCCTGATTCAGCAACAAATTTTGTAGCTGAACATTCTCGACTGGTTAGTCGAAGAGGTTAGTCCTCGCTACTGTATGAACTATCGGTTTATAGAAGAAAAAAATTATGTTAGGAAAATATGGATTTTTTAATTGATTACTTTTTGGTGAATTTATATTTAAGGCCAAGGAAAACGAGATGTCAACCGATAATTACCATCTATCGATTTTTGACATCAATATTTTTCGTTGATTTTGACAAATATTTTAAAAACAACGCATTGTTGATTGATCTTATTTGATTCAGCGCAAACAAATTGGAATATACTATATCTTCATAGCTCCCAAACGACATCTTCAGAAGAAATAGACGAATGTGAGTGAACCTTTTAATTCAGGTTTTTCAGTGGGAGTTACGGGTTTGGGAACATGGGCGGTGAAGGGTCTCTGAAAACGCGACGGGTTTGGGATCGCGACAGGCACGAGAGCAGTACAGTTATTTAGTTCTATACTAAGGGTAAGCATAATATGCTTTCCCTTAGTATATTTCCATATTATGTAAATAATACATCATATTCGTATACGAAGGCAGACGAAAGGTATTGCCCATTGCACCCAGGACATAATATGTCTCATATTATGAGAAAAGCCGCTGCGAGAACGCGATGTTTTATTTAGGAACCTTGAAGTTCTGTTTTCTAACGCCGTGAGACATACATACCTGTCCCAAGCAAGGTAGACCTACCTGTACAGACACTCTTCAAAAGATGATAACCCTTCAGGCGAAGTGAGTGAGCAATGGCCACGAATATTATCAACAATATTCTGATTATTCTGGTACTCCAGTGAAATTGTTGTGACACTATCATGATCCCAAACCCGAACTGCTCTTTTCAATTGAGCACTGAAACAAAATTTATTTCCTATTTAATAGGAAATGAGACCTCAAATTAGTCTCACACCTGAAAACAAGGAAGATAATCCCACAGATTTCCGAGCAGTTGGTGCCCTTCAATACAACATTTAACGTAGATACATTTAATTTCGTGTAAAGGCACTATCATAGCTGCTCTGGAATAGGATCAGCGCCTTCAACTCAAAGGGTACACTAACCGGCTACTAGTCGTGCGGGTCTTGAGGTTTTTAGCTCTGGAGGCTTGTTCAGTTTTGACAAAAATGATAAAATTCACAGAAAGTAGGTACCTATTAAATTTTTAGTAGGTACTTTCTGTGGGGCTGAAAAAGGGCTAAGGGCGAGGTTTATGCAGGTTTTCAGCTATGGGGTCGAGTCAGGAGTCGTTTTCGAAGTATTCTAGGACGAAGAATCAACTTTTGGGGGCCCCAGAAACATCCTATTTTAACGCCGAGATCATAGATGGGGCTACATGGCGCTACACAAGAGGTTTCTGAAGGACGCCTAGAGTTCGAATGAGGTGTCGTTTTCCGAGTAATTTCGAACTTAGAATCCATTTTTGGGGTCCCACATCTCTCCAAACACTGTACAGGAATGCCGTTTTAAAAAAAACTATACATAGGTAGGTATGTATACCAAATTAAAGAGCACTAAATTTCCTATCGAATGATTTCAAGAACGTCGAACGGTCAAAGAATTTAGCACAGTTGGTCGTCGAAAATCGTCAATTTTTACCAACTTTGACAAAATTTGGGTTTATGCACAATGAACATTGCTCATGTTCAAACGACTGCGATAAAAATACGGCTGCTCTTATCAAAATAAGCCATAATATGCCATATATTTATCATAGTCGTTTGAACATTATATCATCTGTATTCGTCTAGTCTACCTATTCGAACTTAGTATGAAAGGATTGACAAACAAAAAACCATGTCTGGATTTGAACACGAGCGTGTGTGTTGTCAAAGTTGGTAAATATTGACTATTTTTTACGATCTAGTGTGATTCTTTTATCGAATTTGACATTCTTGGAATCATTCGAAAAGAAATTTAGTGCTGCTCAATTTGGAAAGTGGAGTTTTCCGTAGAAAGAACCGATTTTGAGTGATAAGCCGAAAACTGAAAAACGTGCGAAAATATCGCGGTTTTTCGGCTCCCACAAGTTGATCTCCACTCAGAAACCGTCGCAAAATCATTATATGAGTTATATTACAAAGTTATAATAAAATTTTAATTTTAATCCACTTTTGGCATCCCAAATAGGAGTTCTCTTATTTGGGATGCCAGAAGTGGATTAAAATCATTTCCAGCTTTACGCTATTTTATTGGAGGCGGAAGACTCTGATTCGCATGGGAAAATATTGGAGATACCTATTGAAAAGTTTCACAAAAATCTTTTTTTCACATCCAAAATTTGGCGCACATCGTAACGTAAGGGCCAAGGTAAGTAAAACTAGTTACACTAGGAACACACCTACCTACCTTCACTTCCAGACCAACAAGCTTCAAAAACCCCATCCTATCTTCACATCCCCTTAGAGCGGTTGGACGCTCTAGAAGCATGAGTACCTACCTATCTAATTAGCAGAAAATAGCCTACCACTTCATTCTTGAATAAAATAAAAACGTTTTAGGAGTTATTCAGTGTCAGTGAGTGAAACGCCTTTTAAGGGGACCCGTAGGGTAGTATGGGTCGAAAAATCGAAAAAAAAAAAATTATTTTCGTTTCAGTTTCTACATTACATTAAATTTTGACGTCGAATGAGCCATAAAACATTCATGAATGTTTTATGGCTGTTGGATCGTGAGTTGAAGTGCAGGTAAATGAATTTACCTGCACTTCAACTCACGATTCAACAGCAAAAATAGGTGAATGTTATCAAATGTGTTTATTTTTCTCTTCCCTTCTTCTTCTTACCTCCTTTGATGTTATCAAATGTGTTGTTGTTCTTCTTCTTCATATGTGGTAGTTGTCGTAAAATTTACTGTTTCAAAAATATTCGAGTGGAGGCCAAAAATTAGACATGATAGAAAATGGAGATAGAATTTTTTTAAACACAGCGAGCGCCTGTCGGTGGCCAGTAAGGTGGTTTTGGTTTTTTTTCGCGTTTCCCAACAGTTATGTTTGTCGCTCATTCGGAACCTGTATCTCGGGCTGTTAGACTTTTTTTTTTTAATCATTTTCAACATGAAAAAAAGGAGCATTTGCATTGCTGCATTGCTCAGAATTTGGGGAAAAGGTATGAGGGGCGGCAGCGTCGATCAAATTTTGAGAACTCCGCGCTAAATTGAAAATTGTATTTAGAAAAAACCTAAGCAAAGGGTTTAACATCTGAAGGTTTGGTGAAAATTTGAGCCAGATTGAACCAATAGGCAGGGCAGGTTCCGAAAGTTGCTTGCTTTTGGTTTATTATTCTTGGAATAATACACCTATGTTTTCGCGACGGGGGTCGACGACTCCGATCGGGCTCAAAATTTGACATTATCCGTTTCAAGAGGTCTACATTCAAAATCCGAAATGTCCGTCCGCCGTACGCCGTCCGCCGTCCGCCGTCCAGGCCGTTTTGGGCAGTAGGAATTTTTTGAAAAATCTGAAATTTCGGCAAAATACTTGGTTTACCATCTAGTTGTGCCCGCAAGGTTTTCAGTCCGATCGCCCAAACCCGTGGGGCGCTATGGGGCTATAATGGGGCTACGAGAAGGTTTTTTTTAAAGGCTTTTAGCTATGGAATCGAGTTAGGTGTCGTTTTCGAACTATTTTTGGACGTAGAATCCATATTTTGGGGTCCCGGAACGATCCGATTTCACTGGGGCGATCTTTAGGGCATTCGTGGGACTAAAAATGGGATTTTTGAAGGATTCCAGTATGTTAAATATTTTTCGAGTAAAAAATACAGAATTTTTGAAAAAACACATTTTTGAACAAAAAAATCCAAAAAAAATTTTTTTTTGAGATAAAAATCCAAAAAAAAAATTTTTTTTGATTTCTTCATTGACAGAATTAAATTTCTGCACAAGTAACGTATATCAAAGAATAATAAACCCTTGTGTAAAATTTGCAGCGTTTTTGGACTAGGTACCTACCCTACGGGTTAAGACTCCCAATCCGGCTGTCTAAGTTCTTAGTAGTTAATTAGTATGAACTTGTGTGGGTTGAAGTGCTCGACGTTGCCGTATTATTATTATTGTGCCTAATGATCCTAGAACAATTCAGGGGTCACTAAGTACCATGATTGGAATGAGGAAATTGGAAAGCCGGACGCTATATTCTAAAAGATGCAGTGGGATTTTCGTCACGAAACTAGTCGTATTTTGTTGTAAGAAGATGACAATCGTCTGATGGAGGTGAGTTCTACGAAGCTCATCAGTTCGCCCTGCCAGGTAAATCCGACTCGTCGTGCGCGTTGCTCCACCCGGTCAAGGATCCGTGTTACCAAACTCTTGCCGGGAATATGCTCACACCGGTCTACCTATTTAGGCTTGAAGGCTCCCCTCCATTGGCTCAACGTGATCGGCTCTCTTCAACAATCTCCATCGTCAACTATCCCGCCGGCCCATTAAAACTTCCTCGGCAAGACTATCGAAATCCGTCCGCCGATTAGGCTCAAGGAGAAAAACATTTCGTTTTTGCGATAGTCGTTGCCCAATATCGGGGAAAAGTCATCTCTTAGTCAGGCGTCATTAACAAATCTTCGTGGATCGTCTTATGTAAAAACTGGCGTGTTCATCGGGGTGGCCTCAAATCAAAGCTAATACTGGAGATATGCTGAGAAGAATCTTCAAATTTGGATCGTTCTGGTCAAATCTTGCGTTCTGATCATTAGGCCTTCGTCACAAAAGTCAACGACCGCCGACCACCTAACATAATATTCATTTTGACTTATCGGTTAGACCGATGTATACTACGTGATACACGACGAACGTGAACCACGTAGTATAGGTAGTTGCTGTAAGGATCGTGCGTGGGACTGAAAATGTCATTTAATGAGAGCGCTCAGGCGGCAAATTTTGGTTTATTATTCTTGGAATAATACACCTATGTAAACGCGACGGAGGTCGACGACTCCGATCGGCCTCAAAATTTGACATTATCCGTTTCAAAAGATCTAGATTCCAAAACCGAAATATCCGTCCACCGTCCGCCGTCCGAGCCGTTTTGGGCACTAGGTGTATAATGAAAGAATTTAAAAAAAAAGCAAGAAGAATTACCAACAAGAAGAACAAATACCAAGAATAATAAAACAAAAGGCAACGTTTGAGGAAAAGAGAATTGAATCGGCCAGTGGTGAAGGGAACTAAGACTTAGTGCAAAAAATCGATTTTTTTTTTTTTTTTTTTTTTTTTTTTTTTATTGGAGTTTCGAGATTTCCTTGGCAAGACTCTGGGGCTGAAAGGAACTATGTTCTCGCGTCGGCATGTCAGATATATATATTCGAATATATTCGAATATATTCGTCTCCACCACCGAGCGTTTCGTGGAGAAAGGTACCTACTAATTGACCTTCACCACCAGATGTCGGGTCTCCCTGGGCATGTTCGTTGCTTATAATAATATTCAATAGTAAATTCAATACACATTGTTGTTCGTTCAAATCTGTATTTGGATCATATTCCGTATTTATTTTCTTCATGCCCAGATCATACAGTGGTAAATGGCACTAAGTTCCCAAAATTGAGTTTTTTTTTTTTTTTTTTTTTTTTTTTTTGTTTATCCCCTCAAAATTTTGCGGCAGTTCATAGTTGTTTGATTGACCCTTGGGCGATTGGCCTTCCAAAAGGAAAAATACACTGCCAAGGAGATGGCGCAGCAGCTTCCTCGTTACAATCAAAGTGACACCATTATAAAATGGGCCTCAATGGGCCCTACCCACATAATCCCCGAAAATCAGATCTAAATCGGATGAAATCTGTGGTTATTAGGGCTGTAACAACGAAATTTAATGAATTCCACGTAAGCGCAAGCACAGAGCGTACCGCTAGTTTGGTCATGATGATATTCACATGAGACCTTACGGGGCCTTGTGCGTATAATCCTTTAAAATATGAGCGAAATTGAATCAAAATTGTGAAAGTTATGCCTGTTTAAAGAATTTCACGTTAGCGCATGCGCAGAGCGTACCGCTGATTCTATTGTGATGAAATTCGTATGGAACCTCAAAGAGCCTTATCCGCATAATCCCTCAAAATTTGAGCTAAATTCATTCAAAATTGTGGAAATTATGGCTGTAACAAGGAAATGCGGACAGACCGAAAGAAACGGAGCCAAATTTGTTCAGTAGGCTATGAAACGCAAAATGCGAATGAACAATTTGAATTCGGACAACAACAAAAAAACAAAATTTTTTGGCTCCCGAAAGTGAACACAAGGTTTCCGCTGCTTCGCAGACTCAGAAGCAAAACTGGGTCAAAATCACGTGCTTTAGTTAGCAGTTTGTTGCTTCTCCTGAAAAATTCACTTTCTGCACTTAGTTCCCTTCACCACTGGCCGATTCAATTGGATCGGAATCGGGCTCATTTGCGCCCACTTGCTCCCCAATGAACGATTCCCCTCGAGCCCGAGCTTTTCCTCTCGAACCTCCCCCTTCCCACCACCCCCTTTCCCGACGAACCCAACGAGGACGACAGCGTCCCGAAAGGGTGGCATATGAAGAAACAACTCCGGTTGTGACACAGTTCGACCCCACCTGCTGGGTTACCACCTCTCTTGCAAGGTCGGCCTGTTTCTTGCAGGGCAGGGAGGCGCGTCATCCAAAGCCGGCCAGTGGCCCCACAGAACCGACTTAGTGCGATGTGCGCGAGTTTATGCTTTATGTGTATTTACGAGTTATGGGAATAAAACTAACCTGTGAGTGCCATTATTTTTTTAGTCTACGAAAAATTGAATAATTGGAAAGTCAACTTCATGAAAACACAGTTGGTTTATAAAATTAAATACCAATTAATTTTGAAAAAAAAAGCTTATTTTAGTTGAATAAATGTTACTCATTTAATTGTTTTAACTTTTGCAAAATGAAAATAAATAATTAAAAATAAAATAATTAAAAAATTTAATTGTCAAAAAATTTAACTTCTTGAAATTTTAAAAATTGTCAATTTGGTTCGGAAAAATGTTGTGTGACATTTTGACATGGATATGTCTTTTTGCTGGGGGTCATGGAAAAATTTGCGCAACGAAATTTTCACCCCAGTATCTAGGTTAAACAAAATCGTTGCTAGTGTACACAATCATAATTGGTGTGACATATCCATGATCTGGGGGGGAAAAATTCCCCTGAAGGTGAAAAATTATGGGTAGGTACATCCCACCCCGAGCGAGCGAAGCGATCGAGAAAACTAGGCTGGTTTTATATCAATTTCACTTACTATTTCATTTCGTAACTAAGTTTTTTAGTGACAGGCATTCAGAATGTGAGGGCCCTATTTTACAAAAAATTTAAAAATATATTTATATAAACTTAAAAAACAAAAATGAAAAAGAAATTTAAAACCATGCAAATAAGAGAGAATAATTAAAAATAATGTCATAAAATTTAATTAATTATAAATAAATTAAAAATTAATAAAGGTACCTAAATATTATTTTATATCAAAACCATTTTTTATATTGGGATAAACATGAAAAATGAAATACTAAAAAACAAAGTAGGTACAAAATTGCTTCTTTTTTTTAATTAAATATTTACAAATACCAGCATTTAATACAAAATATCAGTTCAAGTAGATACTTATTCGCCACTCATTCTTTTGGAGATTACCTATTTCTTTGTGCTCTAAAATGAGACCATCTCCACGTCCTAAAGCTGACCTTGAAAGTTGGGGGAAATTTGTATTTCCGAATAAATTTCTTCGGCGGTTGGTAAACTGTCGGAGGGGAGTGGGGCTCTTGCGTATTCGACCGTTCAAGTCTACGAAACTCCCACGCTTTAAATACCCCCTCCCCATCCACCCTTCCCCGCCAAAGTTATTCGATACTTGTCATCTTAGGCGAGAACTCAACCGCACAGTTACACTTGGAAATCGTGGGAGAGAGAAACAAAAACGCGAAACGATCCAGCATTCTTTGCAGCTTTCACTCGCAATGTTTTTTAATCGGGTCGATCGAAAAATCGTCCAAATTACCCTATTGCAAATCTTCGGTGAAAGCCGCTCTCGATGGCCAAACTTTACAGACACAATGTGTCTGTAATGTCATTACAACGCCGTAAGCCGTTGAAATAGGAGAAATTTGTTTGCGGGGAATTCTCAACCGAATAACAAGCGTTGACCGTTTCGGTAGAAACTGGAATGCAAAGAGGTTACCTACTAGTGTTGGAATTCCTCACGTGCGAAGCTTCATCTACCACAAAAACGCCCGTTTGAAAGGCTTGAAATTCGCTCCAACAATTTTTTATAAACTCTGACCTAAATTAAAACGCGCGCCGCGTTGGTCGGGGTTTCGCTTTCAAACTCCCCGTGCGAAAAAATGGGAGAAAAGAGGTATCGTAAAATGTTCACAAGTCGACTAAAATTGGTATCGTTGAATAACCGTAGCGTGAACTTGGCCCCGTAGGTATTTTACGGTGGAAATCGGTGCCCAAACCAAAATATTTTCTTCCAATTAACCTCCTAATTACATTAAACAAGTAAACCAGCTCATTTCTCACAGCTATTGCGTCACTTCCCTGCCAGCCCTTCCGATATGCCGTGAGAAACGTGGGGAAATTTACGAAACGTTTCCCATAAAACTGATAACAAGGTTCATCAAGGAATTAGGCTCCTTCCTTTTTGACCCATTTCACAATAAGCTTGTGTAATGTGCATCAGTTGTCGTCCCATCAGGTCTCTGTCCCCGAGAGAAGTATCGACGGCAAAACCTCTTCAAAAAAATGTCTGATGCGTCCAGAATAAAATCGCCACCCACCGGTGGATTCAGCGTGAAAAAACAGTGGACAGTCATGAGCCGAGCGCGTGCGTGAAAACCTTTGTGCACTTGTGCGTGAAAAGCCGAGAGGGGTATCGATTAGCTATGGAATCCTGCGCAGAAATCGAAATATACAACCGTGTTACCAGTCCCTTAACTGGAGGATTTTCAATGTTGAAACGTCTTCACAAGTATTTTCGGAGCATCCCAATCAAAATTGCCACCCACCAGTGGATTCAGTCAAATTAGTGGAAAGTCATGTGCCGCGTGATTTCAGCGTTTTTGGCGGATTTGGGTTCAGCTTTGATCAGCAATTTTTGCGCGATTTCGGATCAGGCATGAAAAGTCGAATGGGGTATCGATTAGCAATGACATCCTGCGTAGAATACGAAATATCCAACAAAAATTGGTGTTTCCAGTCTCACAACTGGAGTAGTTCCAACGGCGAAACGTCCTCGTCAAATATTTCTGGAGCTTCCAAATCAAAATCGCCACTCACCATTGAATCCAGCGTGAAAATACAATGGACACTGTCCACTGGACAGTCATGTGCCGCAAGTAATTTTGGCGTTTTTGGTTCATTTTTGATCTGCGATTTTGGCCCGATTTTGGGGTATCGATTAGCTATGGGATATTGCGTATAATTTTTTCAATTTTCAAACAGTGTTATCACTTAGTACATTTGAGTCTGTTCCTGTCCACTTCGTTTTGGGCAGTAGAATTTTGGACGTAGAATCAACTATGGGAGCCCTCACCAATCAAAACGCTATACTTGTAGGGTGTCATGTTTCTTTCATAGCTTAGATACCCACGTCACTGGAAAAAATTTAAATGTTAACTAAACCCATTCCAGTGGGGAGCTACGGGCAAAACCAACTTTTGTGTTTCATTGTCCCCACCCTCCCCTATAGAATTTTTTTTTAAATTTCTTCAAAATGTTTTTTTCATTTACTCTTTAATTACTTCACAGGCAAGTCGATTCGGCTCTTCCATCGCCGTTCGGGAAACTGGTAAGTTTTTTTTTTTCTTTTGCTCCATCTCCTGAAAACTAAAGGTGTGGCCAATCAGATCTCACATACCTGCCAAATGGCTTTTTTTTTGTCTCAGTGCGCCAACGGGTTGCACAAGAATCTTTTCGCAGCTCGGATTGCGCTCGGGGGGAACGTCCTGTCCTTGACACATTGGCCCGACCTCAGGGGACGTTTGAAAGACCTTCAGAAGACCAATTAACGGGATTTCCGACGTTGATATGACAGTTCGGTTTTGACCGGTGTTTTCAACGGAGAACCAGGAAATTCCCGAGTGTCATGGAATCCTGAGAGGACAAGTTCGGCAGGCTATTTATTTTTATTTTTTTCTTCTCTCTTTCCTAATTGGAGGGAGAGATTATAATAATTATTATAGATATTACACGCTCATCTGTCTCCCCGTGTCGACAAGGTCTGAGTGAATCATGCCGGAACCCAGAAAAATAAATAGTCGAACTTGTCCTCCAGACCTATAAATGGCTAACCAATTAGAATGTCTCGGTCGCGTTATGGGGGTTTTCACAGTCCATTTTCACTCTTTTCACGATTCTCGTCATGTTTTCATTGCCATAAAATTAATAATTAATAAAGTTATTGTCAACCTGATATTTCTGTGAAGGTTCTGTTTTGTATTAATAATTCTTTCTATTTGGGTGTGATTTATCGGCCCGACAAACAAGTCTGAATTCAGGTTAAGCCTTCTAACGAGCGAAAAAAAAAAAAAAAATCACAGACATTCAAACTTTCAATAACAAAAGAACTCTCGGAAATTAACGTTTTTGAAGCATGAAAAGATATGGGAAAAAAGACCTACGCGGCTAATTTGTTGAGTGGAAGAAAAATATGTTTTCACGTCAATTGTGTTTTTCTTGCTTCATTCAACTCCAACTGGTGTCCATAAGCGTCGACGCCCTACTTCTAATAGATGGAATTCATTATTTTCCATTGATGGTTAGGGAGACAGATCTTTCATAATCTGCACCAAGTAGGTACTATTCTTGAAATAATACACTACGTAATCGCGATGGGGGTCGAAATTTTTGATCGCTTCGAAATTTGTCATTATACGTTTAGTTTCAAGATGACATCTTGAAACTTGCATCTACACATAGTGTAGATTCCAAAAATGAAATGTCCGTCGGCCGCACAGAAGTAGGAATTTTTTTAATCAGAAATTTTCACAAAATACTCGCTTTTTCATCTAGTTGAGCCCGCAAGGTTTTCAGCCAGATCGCCCAACCCGTGGTGACAGGAGGGGTATTTGAAGGGTTCATAGGGTATTAGGGTCGAGTTACATAGGTGTCGTTTTCCGAGTAATTTCGAACGATCAATAATAATCAACTTTCGGACAATCAATAATAATAAATTTGGACAACCAATAATAATCAATTTTTCGGGGTTCGAAATCTGCCCAAACATTGTACGGAAAAATGTATCTTTTTACGTTTCTCTTTATTTTGGTTTATTATTCTTGGAATAATACACCTACCTACGTGTATGTAATCGTTGGGGTCGAAATTTCTGATCGGCCTGAAAATGTAACATTTTTTGTTTCAATAGCAGTAGATTCCAAAAACGAAATGTCCGTCCGCCGTTCGGGCCGTTTTGGGCAGTAAGATTTTTTTTTTTTTTTTTAAATCGGAAATGTTGGCAAAATACTCTAGACAAATCTAGTTGTACCGGCAAGGTTTTCAGCCCGATCGCCCATACCTGTGGGGCGCTATGGGGCTAAAATGGGACTACGGGAGGACTTTTTTGAAGAGTTTTGGCTATGTGGTCGAGTTAGGTGTCGTTTTCGCGTTTTCGAGGTATTTTTGGACGTAGAATCTATTTTTGGGGGTCCCGGAACGATCCGATTTCACTGTGGGGATCTATGGGGTTTTCATGGGGCTATGAATAGGATTTTTGAATGATCCCAGGAGATTAAATATTTTTCGAGTAAAAAAAAAAAAATTAAAAACGAAAATTTTGGATTTTTTTTTTTTCACCCAAAGAACACACATTAAATAATATTTAACACTTATGTAAAATTTGTAGCGTTTTCCTGTTCAAACGTTGATAAAAATTCCGTTGTTTTAAACAAAATATTCGTTACAAATGATTCCGCATAAGGAAGCCAAATTGAGGGATTTTCGTTGTATTTTTGGATATAGAATCCATTTTTGGGGTCACAAACGTATCCTAAATTATTTTTTGACGAGTTAGGTTAGTTAGTCCATCAGGTTTTAATTTTTTATGATTGTTTATTTAAAAAAAACTTGGTTATTGACAATGACTGTTGCACAATTGAGGCACCAGAATTATAACCCTTCGTGTAAAATTGCATCGTTTCTCTCTCACTCTCCGTCTATCTCACACTGTTGTAAAACGCTCACATAAACGGCCGAAGCATCCAAACTCTCCTCAAACCGTCTCCATTACGTAAAAAAATACAATCATCCCGGCGGCCAACTTCTGTCGAACAAGCCCCATTAGCGATGGCACAGGGCGAGGCTCATTCTTGAAAATCACCGGCCACCGTCCAGAAATTCCCTCAACTCCGTTACGACACTTATCGTGTTTACCTTTCGGGACAAAATCCACCTTTTCGCCCTGGAATATCCGATTTTAGGAAACAAAACCCGAAAACGGAGCTCGAACTAATATATTTAGTAGGACTATTATTTTACTTGCGGTTCTACGTGCTATGGACACCGTCTTGTGGTCCTGACCGCAGGGATACCTTCAATCGTTGCTTTATAACCCGTCATTTCAAATCGACCGCATAACCGCGAGCAAGTGAAAAGAAGTTACGAAAACCGTTGAGGACTTATAGAGATCTCAGGTTGACAATTAATTCTTCGGCAGGGAAAAACCCCGTCGGTTGCGAAAAGTGTGGAAATGAACTGAGAAAAAGCACCAAAACGCGAGCGCGAGTTATTCTAATTGGGTGACTATCTGTCAATAGTCAGTCAATTGTATGCAATTGAGGTATTGCGGAGGTCTGGAGGAAAACTTTTTAGCGCAACCTTTCCCTCAAAAAATGGAAAGGTGCACTCATCTCTTCGACGTTTTTTTTTTTTTTTTTTTGTTTTGTGTGTGAGGGTGTGTGTGTGTGTGTATAACAGCATCACGCCCGAAGGGCTGAACAGATTTTCATGAGGGTGGTCTCATTGTGATCAGCGAGTTCCGAGGGTGGTTATAGGCTATCAAAATCACCTCCGTCATCGACGATTCGTCCGATCCCGACGACATAGATTTGGTACGTTTGAATAGATGAGCGCAACCTTTCTGTTACTACAAAACCAAAACCGTAACTAAGAATTCGTAACTTGACACACTAATCTAACAACAAAATGCGCTGGGTCTCCTTTTTCGAGAGTCATCTTCTCGGGATCGGACGAACCGTCGACGACGGAGGGGGATTTTGAGAGCAACATGATCGCGAAAACTATAATCACATGATTGGTCTCTAAGGAAGTTTAGCGGTTGGTTACACGTAGAGGGTTGGTGTAAAATTTATCATTATTAAAATTTAATAATGATCAGATCATTTAATGATCTGACTGTAGAACCATAGGTCTACCGTCCGGTTTTTTACGTTGGTAAAAACTTCGAAAAAAGGGTCTTTATTCGACTTCCTCGTCACGGTCCCCCATAAGGCCATAAATCCCGAGTTTACGGCACTCATCCAAAGACTGCGTTGTCATTTTGAAAAGAGGACATCCTGACGGGAAATTGCCACCTTTGCGGGAAAGGAAGTCGGATCGAAGGATCTCGTCGTCAGCCTCGTGTACCAACCAGGTGTACCAACTCGAAGGAAAAGGCACCGTTTCACAACTTCGGAATAAAGCATCGTGATAGGCGGATTGCACGGCGACAGAAAAAAAAGTGCAGCTAGCCGAAGACGAAATTAATTAAACAGGGTGGACAGGAATCGGCTCAAACCCAGTCAGACACGTTTCACAGCAACTTTTGACCGAATAAGTGCCTATTAGACTACCCACGACTACTTAGGCCTGTCTTGCGTAACATGAGGGGAGTGTGTCAGCCGGAGCAAGTTTACCGGGACATGTCAACCTCGACACGTCGGTGGGAGACCCTGGCGGCCTAATGAAACCTTTCACACACAACGGGCTCAAAAATACGATCACGTCCCGCGTTATGAAGAAGTCACCTGTTATAGAATCGTTACAACATTATTTTCTCCGTTTCGGCTTCCGACGCCTACGATCCTCCTCGCTCCGCTTCGGGATTTACGGTTCTCAAAAACCCTTCTACGCTCAATTTTGGCTCGAAATTCCTTTTCGTTTTGTTCGGAACGATTCGAGAAGAAGAAAATTTACAACGGAGGTGGCAACTGGATCAGATGCATATGTTCCTTTGGTGTTAAGTCGAAAAGGGAATGGTAGAGGGTTTACCATGGAAGAACGAAACATCCGAAACGGTCCTTCTTCCATGGCGTCTGCCTAAAACCGTCAATACTGTCGTATTGGGAAGGGTGGGGTGATTTCCGCGTGTTGGTTGGAGCGAATGTGGCGCCAAAGAATGAAGTAGGCAGGTAGACTTTCTATAGATCTATAGACCTATAGATCTATAGAAAGGAACATCCCTTATCCTTTTAACATCAAAGCGCGGAGTTTTTGCATCAATGATAAGGGATTTCGTAGGGAAAGGGTTGTCCTTTCAAATCTGAAGTTGTATGCACCAACCAAACTTTTTATAAAAATTAATACATTTTTTAAATATTTAGTTTTTTTTTTTATTCAATAACTAGCGGGCAACCCGGTCTTCGCCCGGGCTTATGGTCGAGACATTGTGTACGACATGGAAACAACGTTACGGTTCCGTGGGTTCGACAAATCGTTGCTTGTAAAGTTTTCGTAATCAAGCCTGCAGTCAACGCCTCTTCAAGGGAGGAATCGTTCCCGGAAAGCTCATTGGAGATCCAGGAGAACTCTTCCACCAATTTCTGAATGTCCGTCCGCATATATAGGAGGATATAATATATTATAGGATATTATCCTCCTCTAGAGCCGCGCATCCGCCGTTTTAAGCGCTATAACGTCTTTGCCCGGGCTATAGTGAACCCGAAACAAAATTTGATGTTTCAACATTTAACGATTTAATTGGCTTGCTCAATATCTAGATTAACTTCGACTGTACTCTCATCTGTGACTTGTGCCCCTGTTTTTCCCTTGTATTTTTTTTACGTTCACTAATGTGATTGACAATAATACCACCTTCTTTATCAGACAGCTCGGAGCCCTATTTTATTACGTTCACCGTCTGATCACGTACCTCCGCTTTGTGTAGGAGGCATTCCTGTTCCTTTACTTTAGCATTCGCGAGGTTTCGTTTTTTTTTTTTTTTTTTTTTTTTTTTTGCAAATCCTAATATCAGCTGCGACAGCTCGCAATTGATGTGAATATGTGGGGTAGTATTTGCAGGGTTTGAAACGGTTTATGATTTGATATAGTGAATTCACATTCATTAGAGTACATAGCTATCATGTTTGCAATCGAAGGGCTCCAAAATACAGGTCTGAAATGGTTCCATTCTGTTAAAATGTTCTTTCAGTAGGTCTCCCTCTAAAATTCCAACGTTGAAGGGTGAACAGGAGAGCTTTTAGCTTACTCCACTGATCAGTACAGTGTCCGTCATTTGAATCTTCTCTAGTTGTCCGAGAAGGACTCCCTCTCAAAGTTCACCGTCCAAGGGTGAATAGGAGAGATTTTAGCTTACTCAGCTGATCAGGACAGAGCCTCTGGTCTTCGATTCTCGACCTAACTTCCCAACCTCCTTCTTTGTTCTTCGCTTGTCTCAGAAGATCTCGCGCCTGCTTATTCGCAAGCATTAACGCTGCAAATCAATTTGCAATTAGTTTGAAACCAACCAATGAATATAAACGTAATCAGTACTTCATCTACCTCTTCTCATGGACTCACCGCGAGCTTCACGTTAGCTTGGAGATATTCCCCTGGGAGCTCAATAAAACCGATTCGAAACAAATCGAAGGACTGATTCAAAGATCAAAATTTCAAATCGCAGGAAAAAATTTTGGTAACTAACTACCACAGCAGACCGTACATAACGACCGGACATAACGACGAGGCAACAGAAAAACAAACAAATAGACAAACGCCCAAGGGTGAAGGGGAGAGGGTCATCAGTGCGGTTAGCACTTTTAAACCTTCTCTGGACTTCCACAAATAATTCAAGACCAAAATTAGCCAAATCGGTCCAGCCGTTCTCGAGTTTTAGCGAGACTAACGAACAGCAATTGATTTTTATATAATACTAGCTGGGACACCCACGCTTCGCACGAAATATCAAATTCCCGTTCATTCCTCATGCAAACACCCGCAGCAACCCGTCAACTTAATTCTTCATAGTAACAACGCTTGTTGGTTTCTCGTAGTGAAGTATCAAATTCCCGTCTATCACCAATTTATATGCAGCCAGTAAAATACAGTCCACATCATTCATTCCACTTCTGAGTTTTTTCATAGAGAACCCTCCTTTCGGAGGAGCTTGGAACCTCAACCATTTGGTCCTTCGGGCCGGATCGCAGCCCATAGCAACCCATCAAATCAAAATGAAATTACCTAGTGCCTATCAAACTAATCGAAGGCTCGCAAAAAATACTCGTATCCACCTACCGACGATCTTCGAACAACTTGTGAACGGGTCATCGCACAGAAATCGTTTTGTACTCGTTGAAATCAGCGTGAAAAGCTCGTTTTAACAGACGTAGTTTCGTTCAAAACCGACGCCAAAATTTGTACCGGGTTTCGGAGTTTCGAAAATTTTCCTAGAGATCCCTAGTAACGACGCTATTTGACCCGTCTCTCGTTGCGAAGGAAAACTCCGTTCGCGATGAAGGAAGAGTTTGGTCATCAGTTTTCACCTTTTAAACCTTCTCTGAACTTCCACAAATAATTAGCCAATTCGGTCCAGCCGTTCTCGAGTTTTAGCGAGACTAACGAACAGCGATTCATAGAGAAGAAGAAGATTATAGAAAGAAGAAGATTTGAAGAATAAAATCAAAGTATAAAATTTAAATTAATGAAATTTAACATATATGTAATATATTACTAAAATAAAAATGTAATAATAAAATAAAAATGATAGAAGAGTTAAATTTGAAAAATGCAATTGATTAAATTAAAATTCTTGAAGTTTATAGACTAAATGATTTTACTATTTAGATTATTAATTTATTTATTAATTTTTTTCTTTTTTACAAATTTCTTTTTAATAGCGTTTAAATAATATTTTTGGTTTATTATTCTTGAAATATAACACGTACAATACATATAATTGTATTCGTGTCGGCGGTCGAAAATTCTGACCGGCCTCAAAATTTGACATTATCCGTTTCATGACATTATAGATTCCAAAAACGCTCCAAATGTTACACAAGGGTTTACTATTATTTGATAATAGGTTAATAATTAACCTATTAATTCTGTCATTAGGAAAATTTTCGGAAAAATTAAAAAAGAAAAATGTTTCGGTACAATGTTTGGACAAATGTGGGACCTCGCAAAATGAATTATGCGCCCAAAATTACTCGGAAAACAACACCTTACTAAGTAAGTGTATGCAAAACAACACCTTACTAATTATGCAAAAAGGGGGTACCTAAGCGAGACTGACTAAATTTTCGGGAATCGCTGATCAAAGTTTTTCAGCGTCCGGAGGACGCTGTCGTTGCTGCTGAGAACGTATCGAGGGGGAAAAAATGGTTTCCTAACATTTTTGGAGCTTCTCTTGCTGGCTATTGAGGTTTCAAAGCATTCAGAAGCGCCCTTCGAAGGGTTTTGGGGGTTACACCCTGAATGCGTTACAATGGGTTATTACCCACTAAAAAAATATATTCCACGCCCACAGGCTGATTTTTTTCTTCTTTTACTTGGATTGACGTCTCTCCTCAGGAGGATTCCAACTTATAAACGCTGCATGTTTTACACTAGGGTTTATTATTCTTTGATATAGGTTACTTGTTCAGAAATTTAATTCTGTGTCAATGAAAAAAATTTCGGAAAAAAAAATTTTGGATTTAAAAAAAAAATTATTTTTCAACAATTTTTTGTTTTTACATGAAAAATATAATATATTTTTCATATTATGATTTTCCATATTATGACCTCCTGGGATCCTTCAAAAATCCCATTTTTAACCCCATGAAAGCCCTATAGATCGCAACAGTGAAATCGGATCGTTCCGGGGCCCCAAAAAATGGATTCTACGTCCAAAATACTTCAAAAACGACACCTAACTCGATCTCATAGCCAGAAGCCTTAAAAAAAAACCTCCCGTAGCCCCACTTTAGCCCCATAGCGCCCCACGGGTTTGGGCGATCGGGCTGAAAACCTTGCGGGCACAACTAGATGATAAACCGAGTATTTTATTTGTCAAAATTTCAGATTTTAAAAAAATTCCTGCTGCCCAAAACGGTGGACGGACATTTCGGTTTTGAAATCTAGACCTCTTGAAACAGATAGGATGTCAAAATTTTTAGGTCTTCGACCTCCGTCGCGAAAACATAGGTGTATTATTCCAAGAATAATAAACCAAAAAGGCACAAATTTAGTTCAAAGGCCCTTCTATAAAATGTTTTAAAAAATTGAGGCGTTGTAAGTAATTTTCTCATTATTTTTTTCAACTTTTTCAACTATTTTGTTTTGTCATTATTATATTTTTTATAAATTTAGCCTTCTTTTTTTAAATAGCCAACCCCCCCCCCCCCCCTCTTTTGTAAGCTCTAAACCTACTAAAATATCTGAACTTATCTGAAAGGAAGTCTGGGCCGTTCACTCGAGGCGAATGCGAGTGAGAGGTGCTTTTCGAAAGAGCCTTTCATCTAATTGTGTTGGAAGGTTGTGCCAAATAGATCGCAAATAACGATTCCAGACGATTAACATCTTCGGCTTAAGGCACCCTGGAATAGCCTGGACTGAGAGTGGTGGGAGCCATGCGTGTTTTTACAAATGGACAAGAAGGAGGCGGCATTTGAATGATCAGTGGCGCACAAGCCATTAAACGAGAGCGCTGAATCGAAAAGATGTGAGATGTGGATTGACATGAGATCGAAGCAGTTCGAGAACGCGCTCGAGATGAAAAAATATGCTCCACCTCTGTTGTGAAAAAAAAAAATCTCAAACTTGGACGTACTCTTTGTTTCTTTTTTTTCAATTTTTCAATTGCTTTCCTGTGGCCACATTGGGCACCCCTACTTATTTGGAGTATCAATGGAACGTGTCGTCACGTTAGACATCTTCAGCCGGTTTCCACACAACCTACTCGGCGTAGCTGTTGAATAACATTGCGTTCTCCGCGTTTCCTACGCAGACATCCATTTTAAGGCTGTTAGCTCGACTAAGTAGGCTACCCGGTCCGTCAAGTGTCCCAGAGTGGGAGGCGAGCTGGGGATACTGTGGTCGACGGGATTACAGAAAAGAAAGAGAAAAACGTCGTGCAATGAAACTGCAACCGTGAGAGTGTTTTTGTGTCGGGCCCATTAGGGTGATGAGAGAGCCCCTTGTCAGAGGACCAACTTTGGAGGCTATGGGTCGTGAACCCAAGTTGAAAAGAAAGGAAATGAGTAATAAGTATTTCTCATATCCCAATTCTCAACCATGGCCCAGTGAGTCAAACTTTTGAAAATTGAGCCTGTTTCGTGGGAAATGAAAAATGGCACGATTTAGAAATCTTGATCCCGAAGTGTGTGATACTAACGTACCTACCTATTTGCGATGCCATGGCCAAGGCGACTAAAAAAGAGGAAATACCTACCGATAAAATAAATATCACCAGTTGACGCGATCCACTATGATAATGAGTCTAAACAAACAGATGGATCGGGAAATTCAGAATTTGGGCATGATGAGACGATGTAGGTAGGTCCTTCTATCTCGAGTTTTCTTAATTTCTATGTGTCTGCGCATCCAAAGACCACCATGGTTGAGATAGTTTTGGTAGCGATTCTCGTAAGGTTATTCGCATTTCCAGCTCTTTGCTATAATAATAACTCCAATAATTGGAGTTGTATCTTATCTCAACGTTCTTAAACATGCAGTTTTGGAAGAGTGACGTTTCTCCAAAGAAAGAAGAAACTGCCCATTGG
Source organism: Pilophorus perplexus (assembly GCA_955831195.1). Classification (NCBI taxonomy): domain Eukaryota; kingdom Metazoa; phylum Arthropoda; class Insecta; order Hemiptera; family Miridae; genus Pilophorus; species Pilophorus perplexus. The sequence continues at coordinate 17,421,589 of OY037014.1, forward strand.
GCAGAAACACATAAATTATACTTTAGTGTTTGAATAGGTAGGTACTTGTGAAAACGTTGGTTGACCTTCCTCGGAGATATGGACGTTTTCCAACCAAAGGATCGTTTCGGGAAATGCAACGCTTTACAATAATTGTGTAAAAATTAAAGTAGGTACGTAAAGTCGATTTTATTTTATTAACAATTGGCGGTTATCACAAGGGGCGGAGGTAACCCCATCAGGCTCTAAACCAGACTTTCCTGGTCTGGTTTCCTCTAAACCAGACGTCAACCACTACAATCGATTGAGCTTCGACGACTCCCCTTTATTGCTTAAAAAAATAAAATAAAATAACCGACAAATTTTACGTGAGGATTAATAATTCTTTAGTAGAAATTATCCGAAATTAGTTCTGTCAATAAAAAATATTTAAAAATATTAGCAATTGAAACAAATCTATATTCCTCCGGTGTTTGTACAGATGTGTGACTCCCTTCGCGATGTATAATTCTAAGAAGAATAAGCTAAAATAATTTTAAGCGTAATTTATTATTTATTATTAATTAATAATAATAATAATAATAATAATAATAATAATAATAATAATAATAATATAGGGTATTAATTAATATAATAATAATTTAGGGTAATTTATTATTTTACCCCACCAGGTAAAATAATTGTTTCCCAGAAGATCCATAATTGCTGAATGTGAATTTGTTGGGAGGTGAATTTGGAAAATTATCGGGTAAATGAGTAAAACAGGACCAAACTATTCCCCGAGTTCTTGATGTACAAAGCGCTCCATTTGTCAAATTTCTACTTTCACTCCACTTTTAAGAATTGTGATGACATCCCATAGGACATGCTTCCTTCTAGGCAAAGAAATGAACGTTCCTGTTCAGCGGGCCGCAAATGTTTTTGTTATTTATGGAGAACTATACCTGAATTCGTTTGAGAAGTATCGATAGGTAGTTAAAGCATAACCGATAAATCGTGCCGCAATTGTTTACTCTCTTTGAGTGCCTTGGAGTGTACCTACTCAGTAGTGTTAATGACGGCAGTTGACGATCGGGCTTCAAACGTTTAGCTCGTGCTTCTTTTCCAACAGCCCCGAAAAAGCCCTCTTGCGCAATTCGGGCGGGCGGAGATTGCGGTAGCGTCGAGGGCGGTGCCGGAGGTGTAAAGTGGAGGTCAAAGGCCGACCGTCAACGTGGGGTTTGGCGCGAAATGAGACCACCCTGGAACCAGAGACCAAGGAAGATGGAAGGATGGAAGGGTCTTGAGGACTGAACCTGAGGCATCTTGCTTGTCTCCCGATCCTCGAATACGTATCTACGTACCCCTAGCTCTGAATCACCTTACGTATCAGATACGGGTGATTCTCAGAAAAAGGGCAATTTTCATGAATCAGATCAACCCCAGCTCTCAAACCAGCGTGAACTGGAAAAAAAATTTTCACCACTCATTCTCTTACGCTCCTCCTATTTCGCTAATACATTATTTACCCACAGAACCATGGTTTTATGGTAGTTTTTTTAGTGCAAAGTTAGGAAATGTCCGTAACGTGGGTGTATCAGAATACGATTAGAAGTACTGGGGTGAACCAAGCATATGCGAAAAATGCCGGTGGGTGAAAAGAGCTTCATATCCTGATTTTGTTATTTACGCTCAACTATTTACGCCGTTTCTTAGTCTTGTGAAACAATCACGGGTTTCTAAGGAGTTTCGCAAACTTTGCATCGGCGAAGTCCGTCAGTGACGTGGATTAATGGAAAAGGTGCCGTCCCTCCAGCAAAACCGAAGGTAGGGACAATTTTTTGCAGTCATTTTGTGTTGGCAGTACTGGCTGGCGCGAACGTACATAGCTTCTCCCCCGTGGGCCCATCAGTCGCCAGCAAAACGGCATGGAAGAGGAGAGGTTGCAGCGTGTTTTTATTCAGGTCAGTAACGTGGTTCAATGTTTCCCTGGCTAACGTTTACATTTCAAATCTAACTTTTGCCCATTTTTGTAGTATGTATCGTGCAGAATACTGACACGATTTTATTTATTCCATTGGCATCAGGAGAAAGGTGTGGGTAGAGTTCAAAGTTAGAAATGTCAGTTACGTGGAACAATCGTAGTCAGTCACGTGGAAGTATCATTGATCCCCGTTACTGACGATACTTCCACGTTTCTGAGCAGTTTACCAAAAATCGACAAAACCATTTATATATTCAATTTTACAGAGGAATAATACCTAATTAACTGTTTTTATATTTTCTTGCTGAGACAGAGACACTAGTATAGCAGTTTCATTAATTTTGCAGATTGAAAATGGCACCAGCAAAAAGGTTTTCAGCAGAAGAGCTGAAAGAGAGGAAGCGCCTGGCAGAAAAAAAGAGAAGAGAAAAAAGACGAAATAACCCAGAACTGAAGCAGGAGGACCAGATTAAGCAGCATATGAGGAAGCTGCTGATTTCAGAAATGTCCGAAAGATCGAAGCGGGCTCAGAGAAAAATCTGGAAGGAACAGAAAAAAAAAAAAAAATCCAGAGCAAAGGAGAAGTTTCTTGCTAAAAAAAAAAAAAACCCACAAAATTCTTCATCATCTGCTGGACTCCCTGAATCTTCCAGGAAAAAGGCTGGAAGAAAAGTAGTCTGCAGGTATCGGTCGAAAGCGGCTCGAGACTTGGCAAAAATCACAAAATTTGTGATTTTTGCCAAGTCTCGAACATCATTTAATGATGTTCCCATTGCACCTGTTCGTTAGACAATGAAGATCCATCAAGTCACCTACAACACTGAACTTCGAAGCTTGCAATTCAACTCCCTAAGCTGCATGAATTGTGAGCTAGGGCAAACGTGCCACCACTATTCAGTTGGCCCTCCTGTCCAGATTGGCCATTACCAAGGGACCTCAGCAGTAGAATCCTGTTCTGAACACTGTTTACCCCAGTCATCGAGGAATTGAACTGGGTAGCGGCAATATTTGGAGACGCTTGGTACCCCGGTGAGTGTATAAATTCTTTTTTCGAATATCATTGAATGAATGGGAAGACGCACGAATAAATTAGAAACCAAATTTTGGTTTCTAATTTATTCGTGCGTCTTCCCACCACTAGAAATTTCAGATGTGGATATAAAAATAATGATTTCATGTTTTTACTATTAATTTTTTGTTTTTGTTTCAGGTATTGTGGAAAAAATTGAAGACCAACAAGTTTTGGTTAACTTCATGGCCCGTTTTGGCCCAAATATTCTTTTCATGTGGCCACACATTCCCGACAGGCAGATTATTCCATTGAATGGGTTGTTGTGCAAATTGAAGAGTCCTCCTGTATCAGTCTCAAGCCGCCTAATGAAAGTGGAAAACTATAAATACATTGAGTTCCTTAAAAGTAGCATAATTTGATCTCAGCTCAGATAAGCTCAGCTATTTTTCGCTCTTGAGTCTTGATTTACCAAAAGTATTAAGTTCTAGTTTATGAATTGGGTCAATTATTCAGATGTTTATTCGATGTTTTCTTAGTTCTAGTTTATGAATCGCGTCAATTATTCAGATGTTAATTCGTTGTTTTCTTAGCTATTATATTAATATGAAGGACAGGTCGATTTGAGACTTGCTAAGACTGAAATTTGACTGAAGTCAACATTTACCTGCAAATGAAAATTTATTTTTTACTTTTTTAAACAATTTTTAATAAACAAATACACTCGTTGACTCAGTATTTTGTTAAACATCCTCAGTGTTGTCAGTCGCGTGGAGGGATGGTCAGTGACGTGGCTCTATTGAATGTTAAAATTCGAATTCTGGGCTTGAAAATGGAGTTTGACCTCTAAAAAGTACTATATTCTGTCGGTTTTCATATAAGGAACGCGTGAAAAAAAAAAGAAAAGCAATCAGAGCACTTGAATTTTTTTGAACTACAAGGGGTAGAAAATTGCCCTTTTTCTGAGAAAAGTATACTTGATCCATGACCCTGGACTGCAAAAGATATCTGGCATTTTGAGGGCAAAAACCCACCCCAATGCTGAACCATGAAGTGTTGCCAAGCTCTCCAACCATAAACACTATAACTAGTTCACGACTAATCAAAATAGCGAAAAAAGCACACAACACAATAAACAGTCACACCAAAAACAAATACCATGTTAGTCATTGCTCAAGTCACATCTAACAGAAATCAACACGTACACCGATGGGTTGGGTAAGTTGATGTTTTCCGAAGAAAACTGACGTGTAAGGCTGGCGGCATCTTGGCAGCCATGAAAATCTACAAAATAGCGTTCGAGTGGTGGGAGCCATTCCCGATCGTTAGATGGATCCTGGATGCATTCATGGCGCCCAAATGGCAACATAAAGTGGATCAGATCGAGAATGAGGATGTGGAGACTGAAGTGGCTGTTGTGCCAAGGAAGTCGGATTTTGCTCTGAAGTTCAACACTACGACGCTCAAGCTGCTTTTTGGGGGTGATCGTGAAAGAGCCGAAGCTGACTGTGAGATATCAACTGAGGTTGAGGCTGAAGAGGATGACGAAGTGTTGCCGGATCGAAAGTTGATCTTGGAGACGCTAACGTCCATGATTGAGAATATCAAAGTATCGTTAGCTGCAAAAGAGTGTGCTAAAGTTGAGTTGCCGAACGCAGTTCAGAGTCAGCAATCGCCCGCATCAGGCGCAGCAGTCATCAAACTCAGTTGTTCCTTTGACTCAGTGCGGTACGTAATTAAAAAATTAGGCCTGAAAGAGGCCAAAGGGGACTGGGACTGGGATGTGTTGTGGACGAGCCAGCCGCTACCTCAAAACATCTGTGCTCGGCTTGCCGTCCACCAAAGAGTGAGCAGGTTCCCCGGAAGCGAGGTGCTCGTCAGCAAAAACGTTTTGGCGGCTTGCCTGACCAGGATGTTCAAGTCGTTCCCCCGGGAGTACGATTTTTTCCCCAAATCCTGGAGCCTCCCCGAAGAATGCTCCTCGTTGGAGGCGTACGCTCGAGCTCACAACGACGCCTGGATCATCGTCAAGCCCCACAAAGGTTACGGTGGAAAAGGCATTTTCTTGACACAAGACATTTACCAACTGCGAAAGTGCAGAAGGATGTTGGGCCAGGTGTACATACAAAGGCCATACCTCATGGACGGGTTGAAGTTCGACGTGAGAATCTACGTCCTCATACCTTCCTGTGAACCTTTACGGATCTTTGTATACAATGAAGCTCTCGCACGATTTGCCACAGTCGAGTACGCCAAGCCGGACGAGCGAAACAGAAGAATCATGTGCATGCACCTGACAAACTACTCCTTGAACAAACAAAGCCCAACGTACGTCGTGGACGAAAACAAAGGAACACTCAGAAGGTTCTCTACAATCAAAAAACGACTCAACACGACGGACATCAACGCCACCCAAGTTTCTTCTGACATCGACGACATCATCATAAAAACCATCATCGCAATGCTGCCAACGCTAAGATACAACTACTATACAACATTCCCCTCCCATTCCGAGTCCATTTCCACCTTCCAAATTTTCGGCTTTGACGTTTTGTTCGACAAAAACTTGAAAGCGTACGTTTTGGAAGTCAACGGCACACCGAGCCTGCAAGCGGACGTGCCGTTAGACATAGAAATGACCAATGCATTGGTTGTTGACACTTTCAACCTCTTACAACTGTCCGAGCCTTGCAAGCGTCCTGAGTCGAAAAGAAGGATCGAATGGGAAAACTCTCATATGGGCAATTTCAGGAAAATTTACCCAAATGGGAACGTCAGTCGGTACGACAGGTATTTGAACGTGGCGGGGAGGGTGGTGTTGAAGAGACTCCGAGCGAAGACTTGATCCATTAAAGATTTTACAGTGAAGAATTTTCACTTCAGGAAAAATTGTTTTCTTTAGGACGACATGCGCGTTAGGGATCTTCATGACCTGGTAGACTCGAGTCGATGCGCTCTGCCTTCTTCTATGAATTGATTTAACACCGACTGAGGGCATATATGCTACTTTTTAAAGATTATATACCTAATATATAAACACGTAGATGACGCTGGCACTCCTTGCAGCTACTGGTGAGACTAGTAGCTACTATCACCGGGATAACATTGATTTGGTACTTTTCCGTTATACCCCCCCCCCCCCCCCACTCGATTTTGGTTCAAATCGATCGTAGTCACGATCAGCGTCAAATTTACGAATACTAAGAGTATGGGGTTTTCAGAGCCCCCCCCCCCAAATATGGCCGTTTTGCACCACCGTTCGTCGTCCGCCGGCCGGGCCTTAGTGGGCAGTAGGAATTTATTTAGAAATCTGAAATTTTGACAAAATACTCGGTTTACCATCTAGTTGTCCCCGCAAGGTTTTCAGCCCGATCGCCCAAACCCGTGGGGCGCTATGGGGTTAAAATGGGCCTACGGGACGGGGTTTTTGAAGGCTTTTGGCTAGGGGATCGAGTGAGGTGTCGTTTTCGAAGTATTTTTGGACGTAGAATCCCGTTTTGGGGGTCCCGGAACGACCGGATTTCACTGTGGCGATCTATAGGGCTTTCATGGGGCTACAAATGGGATTTTTGAAGGACCAAGAGATCAAAAATTGATCTCTTTATAAAAAATATTCAATATTTTCCGAGTAAAAAAAAGTAAAAACAAATGATTTAAAAAATAATAATTCTTATAAGGAAACTCTTTTTTTTTTTCAAGACAGAATTAATTTCCGCACAAGTAACCTATACCTATCACTGATTATGTGTATTATACACCCTTGTGTAAAATTTGCAGCGTTTTTAACTTTAATGCTTTAGGTACCCTTGCTGGCAGGATGTCTACCTGCAATATTTTTGAGCCCTCCCCCCCCCCCCCCCCCCCTAAAGGAAGACCTGCGTACGCCCATGGGGGGGGGGGGGTATAACGGAAAAGTACCATTGGTTTAGTCTTACCAGTAGCTGCAAGGAGTGCCAGAGTCATCTACGTGTTTGACGTTTTGACGGTTATTCAAGATAATAAGACGGTTACCTATCGCTACTTTGTGAATTATACACCAAACGCTGGGTAAATGGTAGTCTGATACACTGCAAGAGTTTAAATTGGTAGATACCCGTCCATGTTAATACTCAGATTATGTGGCTGTTTGCCGATTAGTTGCTCCAATCGATTTCTGCAGCTGGGTCGACGTCTGCACGCCACAGGCATCTCAGTAAGCAGCTTGGAGGAGTTTTCTTTGCCTTGGCCACCCCTTCACACCGTTCACGTGCTTTGCTCAGGGTTGCCTCCTGCATTCCGTCATACGAATTTGTACTCCGCTTTCCAGAGCCTAAAGCCAAAAATCCAGTACCCAAAGACCAAGGTTCTGATACCTTATGCAGTCCAGAGCCATGCAACAATAACTTGATACCTTCTGGGCTCCAAAACTAAGGGCTAATTATCATATATATTTATATTAAAAGGATAGGATGCTTCTGCTCTCAGCGGTCAAGTATCAGAAGGCGGAAGGAAGGCAGTCAAGGGCTAAGAGCCAAAGACCAGATGCACGCCCCAAACTCGAAGATGTGGCTCGCTGCTGTCCCCTCCTCATCTCAAAACGGGCCCTCTGACTTGAGCAGCGACCCAACCAGAACGCCACCCATACTCACAAAGACCCAATAAAATCTCACAGGTGAACTTACGATTATCCAGTTCCCGTTAGTTCCTGCGTTGTTCCGAAACACACTCCGAAACCACGAAAGCAGAACCTCCCCGCCGAAACACCACCCGCTGATTTGAGGAAGTCGTCGTTTTCTGCTCCCTGAGCAATTGGGGGGTCACACGAGGTTTTACACATCTACCAAAAAGTAGCTTCCTCAGGCAAAAAAACACACTCACACGCATACACAAAAAGAATTTCATTTTATATCGCGAAAGTGTGAAATCGCTCAGAATGGGTCAGGATTAATTTTGTGAGGGAAGTTTTTTCTCAAAAAAAAAAATTATCTCAACGAGTGGGTCGTTTTTAAAGACGGCGGAAGACAACGACAAAAAATATTTCGAGATGGTAGAAAACAATCGCTTTTCTCGCTGAGGGTGACGAGGCTCCAGTCCGCACGCACCACAAATCAGCCTATCACTTATTTCTGTCGCCGCGTACGTGCCTCAATCCCGTTTTATGTTATACAATTTTTACCGTAAGGCGTCGGATCGACGGAATGATTGGCACTTTCTGGAGTAACCAATCTGAGGGAGAATAGCCGATGAGCAAATAAAGATTCACTATCGGATTATGCACGTTCCACTTTCTCGGTTTATTTACGTTGACAGCCAATTTTGATTCTTTTTCAGAGATGGGGTCCCGATGGCTTCTCATCGTCTGCCTGACGCTTTTACTGCAAATATCCTTCGAAGCCACGTCTGAACAGGTAATGATGACTGGTCTTTTTATTACGAATCGTTTTATCATGTTGAACAACAACAACAACGTAAAATTACATTGAATCGTTATGTTGCTGGGAACATCATTCCTTTCATCATCGCTGGATATGGCAATTTTGGTTCATTATTCTTGGAATAATACACCTATGTAATCGCGACGGAGGTCGACGACTCGGATCGGCCTCAAAATTTGACATTATCCGATTCAAGAGTTCTAGATTCCAAAACCGAAATGTCCGTACGCCGTCCGGCTCGTTTTGGGCAGTAGGATTTTTTTTTTTTTTTTTTAATCTGAAATTTTGAAGAAAGAGAAAGTCTGCGATTTTCAATCACTGGCTGGAGTGAGTCAAAGAAGAAGAAAACATGCAAGGCAAAGAATATTCATAGGTAGTTCAGTCATCTCTTTCCGATAGGGCAGCTCTCCGACATTTTTATTGAAATATATCGAACATTCAATAGAAGCAAAGGGTCCCCCTAGTCTACCATAGTCTACCAGCCTCTTAATGTTCTCAGCCTCTTTGCTGTGCCAGGGAAGCTGACGTAATTTGGCGTGGAATTGAACAGATTTGAAATTGAATTCCAGAAAAACGATCATCTTGAATTTCATTGAAGCGAAAACTTGAGCAAACGAGTCATATAGCTTTTGGTTTATTATTCTTGGAATAATACACCTATGTTGCATTAACAATAAACCCTTGCATTTACAAAAGAGTAAATTTTACACATGTGTAAAATTTACTCTTTTTTTGCCGCTTCTTGCTGTAAATGGTTAATTTCTTATTTTCCCCCATTGATAGGTTCGCATCTTAGTCCATACTTAAATTAGTGTCCTCTTATATAGGTACATCCCTACATTTCTGTAACCTCCCTGATATTGTACAAATTCATAACAAGTTATTTTCTGTTCATCCCATTAGGCCCTGATTCTTCCGAAACTTCGCCACATTCATCGTATTCTTTGACTGAACCTCAACAAATTCACCGCCCACCGTTTGATTGTCAAACAGCAAAATTGTGTTCCTTTTTCGTTGGTGTGACTGTTTGGTAGCATTGCTTGGCGAACTCTTACCTGAATTGGTTTGGGAACCTAAGTGGGTCAGTGATGAAACTTGACGATCAACAATGACTTGATGAACTCGTCCTGAAGATGCATTAACTCTCGCCTTCCGTCAGAAAGCTCATCAGTCCGTTATGTTCGACCATTGCGAACCTGCTGACCAGGAGTTCATTTACGAATCAATTCGAGCCGACCGAGCAAATAAACCCGTTCGGGCGGGATTTTCTCTCTTCATATCACGACTCGTTTCCTAACCCGGTCGAAATCACATTTCCCTGAATACGTTGTTTTGTAAGTTATGGGCCGAGTTTTTTTTTTTTTTTTTCTCACTTTTTTTTCATCAAAACGCGTTTGTCTGATGCAATGGCGGCCCCAGGGGGTCGTGAATTGGGGCTATTGTGGGCTCAGACATGGCGGATTGTGATTTGCAAACCGACCTGAGCTTTGAATATCGGTGATAAGGAGCGGGAATGAGAACCGTCATTTTTTCCTCGCCAAAGATCGCCTCGAGACGTTTTCCCTAGTTGACGATAAAACGGGGTTAAATCTTCCGAGCGAGGCGCATTTACAAGAAAACTCCTAGCGTACGATTTTAGCGTGGAACATGCGTTAGCCGTGACCCAACTGCCCAAAAAAGGATCCTACGTCGTAGGTATATACAGAATCCTACGTCCTCACCTGTCTTACGTTAGGCCACTAGTTCGGCGTCGGACAGTTACTTTTCCAACACCAGATGGGTTTCAATCGCACACGCCGAAAACAAATGTACCTAGGTACATATTTCGGTAATAAAGCATGTTCAATGTTTCTAGAATTTTAGCCGTGGGCTCCAAGCAAAAAGCATCCGGGGGGCCAGGCCCGTAGGGCCGAATTCTCTTCTTTTTTTTCAACCTCAAAAAACCCCCAAAAGTGCGACAAAACTGAAAAACGCAACTGACTCTAGGAACGGTTTGGCCGAGTGACCTATGAGTTCCCCTCAGCTCCCAGTCCCAACAGGCATAACCCAGAAGTCACGTTTTTCCCTAAAAAAAAAAAACAATCGATCCCGTAACTGGCGCCAAGCGTGCCAAAAACTGGTGTTTAGTCAAACTGTCGAAAATCCTACACGTGAAGAGAATTCAATTTGAATAAATCCAGCAGTTGAAAAGGGGGAACAAAAAAATTATCGAATCTCAAGAGGATTACTGTCACTGATATTAAATCTTGAAATAAAATAACTTGAATCAATATGAATAATTTAAAGGATAACATACAATTTGAATCCATTTTCGGTACCCAACAATTAGTCCCCAATTGTGTCATAATTATGAGATAAAGGGACAAATAAAATAATATTTTATTTGGCCCTACATATTATGTAGTCAAATGTCCCCTGTCATTGACTTTACGTCCGTGTAGACTATTCGAACTGGAATATAAAATTATCGCTATCGTAACAAAAAAACCATCGAAACCTGTAACTTTGATTTCCGTCCTGGAACATTCTAAAAATGATGGATTTTCAAATTTATGAAATGTGTAAACAAAAAATGCGCCTCATTATACGGTTTAATCTTAAACCGTAAAATGAAAACAGGCAAGGTGCCAAGAAAAAACGCTGCAAATTTTACACAATGGTTTTTTAAATTTTTAGTTACCTAATAGGTAACTTGGAAACTACGGAAAATGTTGTCATTATCAAAATGAAAGTGTTAAGTTTTATAAATGACCCACTAGTACGATGGATGTGGCAGCCTCACTATCCGAGCCATGGAAGGGCACAACCATCTCCCTCACACTGCCCTGACATCCTGCCATAGTTATTGCAAAGGCGTTGTCGACTCTTGCCTTCCATATTTCCTCAGTCTTATATTTTGCCAGACGCGCTTGTTCACAAAATGAATACGGTGTTACCTACATCGTGGCAAGTAAGTAGGTCCTGATGATAAGATTAAATTTATCGAAAGCTCAGTGACAAAGCTAATCTAATTTTGATCTGCTTCGACCCCAAATCCGATCCCCGGGCCTCCAGGTCGCTTTTGGTGTTCAGTCACACTGTTATGAGAGGGGGGGGGGGGGGGAGTCGTTTCATGGTCTTCATAATATGAGATGATTCTAGAGTGAGCCACAGATGTTCGCGAATATTATTCGCGAACATCTGTGGCTCACTCTAGGATCACCCAACTGTTGCCTATTTATTTTGTTTGTCCGGCCACAACAGTAACTGTTGTTCTATCCCGGTCCTCCGGTGCTCCTCATCGCTTCCCGCCATCTTATGTCATGTGAATCGTGGATTTGGCGAGGGTTTTACAACCCGTCTCGGTAATAGGTCGGGCGTTTTAACGAACAAAAGGTTGGCGTTTTTAGTGGGCTCCCCCCCCCCCCCCCCCCCAGCACACGAGAGCGGTGGGAAAATAATTTCGCTCGGGGGACGGCGAAACGTGTAGCGAAGTCAATTGACTTTTAACAAACGCCCCGTTTTCCAAACCGGGAGGATCCAGGTCGATTCTCAGATGGACTTGCTCAGATTCATTTTGATAAAACCGCTGCGCAATGGTTTATTATTTTTTGAAATAGGAGCATTGTGCAAAAATTAATTCTGAGTATGCCTGTGAAAAAATAAATAAATAAATAAAAATAAATTATAATAATGAAAATAAATTTTCCTGTGCGAAAAGAGGGCAAATGTGAGACCCAAATAAATGGACTATTAATCCAAAAGTGCATACACGAAAAAAATCGCTGGAAATTTTACACAAGGGTTTATTCAAGGGTCACGTAGGTGGTAGTTTATATTCATCTAAAGTTGTCCTGGTCGATTCAAAAGTACGTGCGTGACGTCACCTACGGACCTTCCAGTTTGACGGCCAAGGTTACCAAACACAGAAAACCACTTTTTTCCGTTTTCCCGTACATCGCTCCCAAAAACAATCTCTTGACGTTTTTAAAACTAATTTAAGTAAAAATAAAAAGTTTTTCTGCTTATCACCTTAACCCTCAAACGAATCAAGACAACGGCCGTGGTGTCACGTTTAACCATCGCTCTGGTTTAAACCTCAGAGACCGATCCTTCAGTTTTTAATTCTTGAAATGGTGGCCAACTTGGCAACATGGCGATATCGTCGACCAATGGGAGCTGATCGCTGGTTTCCACCGAAAATTCAAATTGCTATTTTTCCATAAATTCTAAGAATTCGTGCGAACTTGTGTTTTAACCCCATTTTCGGAGTTACCTATTTGGAATCAATAGAGGGCCTATTGATAATTAAAAAAAAAAAAAAAAAAAAAAAAAAGTAATCCAGAAACACATCCAAATTATATAATAATATTATAAGTTATTATGGTATAATATAATATATTATATTATATTATACCATAATACCTTATTTTGCAAAAATTAATTCAGTGTCAATCAAAAAATATTATTGAAAACATTTTCTGTACAATGTTTGAACAGAATCATATTATGAGACCACAAAATTGATTATGCGTCCAAAACGGTAAACGACAGCGTATTTGACCTCCCTCGGATCCTTCAAAAATCCCATTCGTCGTAGCCCCATAAATCATCAAGGTGAAATCGAAACGCTCAGGGATCCCAAAAAATGGATTCTACGTGCAAAAATACTTCGAAAACGAAACATAACTCGACCCCACAGCCGAAAACCTTCTGAAACCCCTCCTGAAGCCCCTTTTTGCCACCCAGAGCCCCACAGGTTTCGACGATCAGGCTGAAAACCTTGCGGGCACAACTATTGAATGGATCAAATAGGTATTTTGAAAAAATTTCAGACATTTGTAGAATGTGCACATCTTGAAACGTGTAATGACAAATTTTGATCCAAATTTTCGACCCCCGACAAAAACCCAAAAACGCTGAAAAATTTTCTCTGATATATAGGTAGGTACCTAAGAATTGTGCAAAAATTAATTCAGCCCATCAGATAATTAAAAAAAAATTATAAAGAAAAAAATCTCCTGTACAATGCTTGGAAAGATGTGGGACCCCGGAAAATGGATTATAATCCGCATAAATGCGTCCAAAATTACTCGGGAATCGACACCTCATTCGACTTCCTGGCATTCTTTAAAAGCCCCATTGATCCCTATGGCGGAATCGGATCGTTCTGGGACCCGAAAAAATGGATTATACGTTCAAAAATACTTCGGAAACGACGCCTAACTCGAGCCCATAGCCGAAATCCTTCAAAAACAACCTTCCATAGTTCCTTTGTAGCCTCTCTGAGCCTCACGGGGTTGAACGATCAGGCTGAAAACGTAGCGGGCACAACTAGATGGTGAAACGAGTATTTTGACAACATTTCAGACTTCAAAAATCAAATCCTACTGCCCAAAACGGATTGGACGGTGGACGGACATTTCATTTATGGAATCTACCCACACATCTTGAAACGTAATCGTATAATGACAAATTTTGTATTATTTCAATCAAAAATCAGGACGTTTGGTAACCTGCTGTCAGTTGTACATTTATCGCTCATTTTGTCAATTTTGTTGCAGAGTTCGAGCAGCAAAAACGTCAAAAGGCAAACGAAGAGAAGAAACAACGTGGGATTCTTCGGCCTAGTTCGGAACTTCGTGCGAGATGTAAGTTCCCCTTCGCCATATACGACACTAATGTCACCTTCTATTTCTATACGAGATTTACCTATTCCTTTTGCAGACGATAGCCGACACGAATTTCGTGATTCGAAACATCACAGACATCGTCAACACCCAATTCCCACCAGGCGGCACTCAACAAGACGTAAGCATTTTCACGTTGGCAACCCTGATTTAAAAATTGCGCCGGTAGATGAGCACAGAGATGAAGAAAACAAAAATTGAGTGTAATTGTCGATTAGCCTCATCGCCTAATGACCCAACATTTCGAATGAGTTCGTGCCTCTTTAGTTTACTAGGACTCCCCCTTTCGCCTTAATCAAAGCTGAAATAGCCTCATAACAGTAAAAACCCGAATCCTAGCCTAACTAACTTACATAACCGGCTCAGTTAAAAAAAAGACCTTTTTCCCCGCAGCGGCTCCAAACTTAATTGACACTTTTTATTTTTCTCGTTGCGAAACGTTATCTGCACTTAGTAATTACGAAGTTAGTGATACTCCGCTGGTTTGGCTATTTTTTCTACTCTTTCTCTTCTAACACAATGTTATTCTATAATTTGGCGTGAGGGCAGAACTGGTCCGAACGTTTAAGGCTCAGTCCAGTTTGCCTGCCTCGTAAACGCGGAAATCCACAAGGGGGGACCCAACAAGTCGGGTTTCTGATTAGAAAATACGATCCGGGAAGATGAAAGTAACTTGATTTCCAGCTCGGGCCGCCTCAGGGCGTGTCCAAACCTAGCAAGTCGGCTAACAGGGCACATTCGTTGGTTTTGGAGTAAATACGTTTTAAAAATAAAAGGGGTGAAGATTTGTGGAGCCATAATCATAATGGGGTTCGGAACCGTGTCTTAAGACAAAAAAAAATAAAGATCAAAAATAAAGATCAATTGATCTTTATTTTTGCGGGAAAGTGGTTTGGAAGGTGTGACACCAGTGGTCACTGTCTGTTTTTGCAAGCGCCAGATTCGATAAAATTCATCTTTGGAGTGCAAACCAGAAGTACAAGAAGCAGAAAACTGTTTAGATACGGATTTGATTAACAGTGATGTCTTGCAATTTTGGAGCTTTGGATCGCCCGGAGGGCGTATTTTTCGGAGAAATCGGCAGCCGTAAGATCCATTAATAATGAGCTCATTGTGTTTCACTTGAACCCACTAATGAGTTCATTACCTGGTACCTACATAAATTTTAGAATCCTTGAAGTTTTGAAGTAGGAAAGAATTTTCAGTTTTGGAAAAACTGCTATGTGGGAGATTGTGGTCAGTATGGTTATCGTGATTCACCGAGTACGAGAGACCAGAGCGTGATTCGTGTTGAGATCCAATCGTAGGTACTTGGTCAGCGGAGTCAGCAAGGAGATCAAACCGAGATGTACCTGGTCAGCAGGCTCAGTACGGATTTCCGAACTTCTGAATTCTCACAAAATTACGTACATCACCAAATCGGCGTCAACACTCCACATTTCCTCATTTTTTCGCATTTGTCTACGAAAAAGAAACATTTTAGCGCGACTCCGTCCACCATCGCAGAACCCGGTTCTGAAAACCGACAGTGATCGATTGTCTCCGGCCAAACATCGATTCTTGAAAAGTTGTTCGCTTTAGGTGGACAGCCTTTTCGCATCGAAATGATTTCTCAACAATCTATTTTTGGATGGAAATGATATCAAAACTCGATCGAGTGAAAGGCCTTCGGCAGTTTGATTTGTTGACCTTTTGAGTTTTCGGTGCGGTGTTCACCACCAGGAGCGGCACCGCAACAAGTGCCTGGAGGTTGTCAGGTTTCACTGTGTTTATCTTGTAAAATAAAAAAAAATAAAATAAAACTGTGAACCGAAACCGTAGAATTTGTTTGATGGTGGATTTTGTGGAGTGCAGAGAAGTCCTCACTAAGCGAGACAAGACAGCGGTGAAGGTACCTGGTCAGCAGGTTCCATATTGACCTCAAACCTGAATGCACCTGGTCAGCGGGCTCAGTAATTAGATCAGAACACGATGTACCTGGTCAGCGGGCTCGTTCTTGAGTTCTGATCGTTCTAATTCTCACCAAATTATCTAACTTTTACCAGGAGCGGCATCAACACTTATAAAGTTTATAAATTTAACTAAAAAAGGTAATCCACCGGAGGATTTCTATTTATTTTGTCCATTTATAAAGTTTATGAATTTAACCAAAAAAGGCCTCCCACTGGAGGATAATGCGATTTATTGAAACTCGATGATGTCAGATATTAATTGGGCCCTTGTAGAATGTTACATAGGTAATTTAACCATAATAATTATTATGGGTAAATTTTTATTATTATAATAATTATTTACCCAGAATAATTATTATTCCTCAAAAATTGAGGTAACTTGGTAGTTTTTCTTGATTTCACAAAACCTGAAGAAAGGAAAAAAGCCATTCCTAAAATAACAAAATTTGTTATTATTAATAAAAATTAAATTTAATTTAATTACATTTAATTAGGTAATAAATAAGGCCGTTCGTAAGTTATTTCGTAGCCAAAATATTACGGACTAAAAACGTGAAGACGCTGCAAATTTACGCAAGGGTTTATTATTCTTTGATTTAGAAAAATTGTGCAGAAATAAATTCGGTGTAATTTCCAAAATTCGTCCGTGATATGAGAAAGGCCTTCGGCCAAGGAGCTTAGAAGAAGACTTCTTCTTCTAAGCTCCTTGCCTTCGGCCGGTTGATTTGTCGACCTTCCGAGTTTGCGGTGTGCACCACCAGGGGCAGCACCGCAACACGTGCCCGGAGGTTGACAGGCGTGTTTTTGCTGTTTGTCGTTAGGAAAATTGTATTATTCAGAATAATAATCGTAAGTGAATAATTATTATTCACTTACGATGGACTTTAGAAACGAAAACGTAGAATTGATTTGGTGGTGGGTTTTGAGAAGTTGAGGGGAAATGTTTTGGTGGGATAACTTCTGGATGATTTCAAGGTTACCAAAGCGTCAACGTGACTTCATGGTTTATATAACCTGTTTCACGCGAACGCACGCCATTGTTTGATACCGTCGTGTTTAGTGAGAAAGTGGAAATATCGCGAGTGGTTTTTCCGTTTCGTGAATTTCGTTTCGGGGGACTGAAAAAAAGGAGAGTGAAAATGTCTTATCAGTATTTAGTGACCGCCCACAAGACGACGGCCGTCTCCGCCTGCGTCACCGGCCAGTTCACGAATTCCAAACATTTGAATTTGATTATAGCGAAGAACAACCGGTTGGAGATATTCCTGGTGACTCCGGAAGGGTTGCAGCCGGTGAAGGAAATCGGCATTTATGGGAGGATTGCTGTCATGAGGTTGTTTCGTCCGTCGTACGAACAAAAAGATCTCCTTTTTATCGTGACGGCCCGCTACGACGTGATGATCCTCGAAGCCCGCGGCGACCCGGAAAACCTCGACATACACACCAAAGCTCACGGTAACGTCGCCGACAAAATCGGAAAAGTATCTGAAAACGGGATAATAGCAGTAATTGACCCGGAAAGCCGCGTTATCGGCTTGCGTTTGTATGACGGCCTTTTGAAAATTATTCCTTTGGAAAAGGACCTGTTAGAGTTGAAAGCGGTGTCTATACGCATTGAAGAAAGTGAAATACAAGATTTGAATTTTTTGCACGGTTGCGTCAACCCGACTATCATTCTGCTCCACCAGGACCCTCACGGCAGGCACATCAAAACCCACGAAATCTCCCTCAAAGAAAAAGAATTCATCAAAGTCCCCTGGAAACAAGACTACATCGATATTGACGCCAGCATGATCATACCAGTGCCGGAGCCACTTTGCGGAGCTATCATCATCGGGCAGGAGTCGATTTTGTATCACGACAGCGTGACGTACATATCGGTGGCGCCGCCAGTCATCAAACACAGTTCCATCGTGTGTTACGCCAAAGTCGACTGTAGCGGGAGTCGGTATATTTTGGGCGATTTGGCGGGTCATTTGTTTATGTTGATGTTGGAGAAGGAGGAGAAGATGGATGGGAATTTTATGGTGAAGGATCTCAAAGTGGAGCTGCTCGGCGAGGTGTCGATTCCGGAGTGTATTACATATTTGGATAATGGCGTGTTGTACATTGGGTCGCGCATGGGTGACTCGCAGTTGGTCAAGTTGAACAAAGGGCCAAACCCAGAGACCGGCTCGTATGTAACAGTTATGGAAACGTTCACCAATTTGGCGCCTATAGTGGACATGGTCGTTGTGGACATTGAGAGGCAGGGGCAGGGACAGGTTGTGACTTGCTCCGGAGGATTCAAAGAAGGCTCTTTGCGCGTCATACGGAATGGCATTGGTATTGAAGAAGTCGCCACGATCGACCTCGGCGGCATCAAAGGCATGTGGGCGCTCAACGTCAAAAGTGAATCCGGCTTGGACAACACTTTGGTGTTATCATTCGTTGGCCACACCCGCGTGTTGTCTCTCAACGGCGAAGAAGTCGAAGAAATCAACGTCCCCGGGTTCCAATCCGAACAGCAAACCATGTACTGCGGCAACTACAAGCCCGAACTGGTCATCCAAATCGTCCCATCATCCGTCAAGCTCATCTCCCTCAAAACGGACTCAGTTTTCTCCGAATGGAAACCCTCTGAAGGCCGGTCGATTTCCGTCGTCGCCTGCAACAACCACCAAGTCGTCTGTGCATCTGGCAGCGAGCTGTACTACCTGGAAATCCTCGACGACGAAGTCGTCGAGAAAAAACACGTCACCCTCGACCATGAAGTCTCCTGCATCGACATCACCCCTCTCCCCGACAGCACTACCGCGGAATACGTCGCCATCGGCCTGTGGACGGACATGACCTGCCGTATTCTCAAACTGCCCAATTTGGACAACGCCCACACAGAATTCCTCGGTGGAGACATCATTTCCCGATCAATACTGTTTGCATCCTTTGAAGGCATCCACTATGTGCTGTGCGCTCTTGGAGACGGCTCCATGTTTTACTTTAACTTCAACGCTTTTACAGGACAGCTCTTTGAAAAGAAACGCGTCACCCTGGGAACACAACCGATCGTCTTGCGTCCGTTCAAGTCCATGGCGACGACCAACGTGTTTGCCTGCTCCGACCGCCCCACTGTCATCTACTCGTCAAATCACAAACTGGTATTTTCAAACGTCAACCTCAAAGAAGTCACGTTCATGTGCTCCCTCAACACTGACACCTACCCTGACAGTTTGGCTCTGGCCAACGACCAAATCGTGTCTATTGGCACCATCGATGAAATTCAAAAATTACACATTCGGTCTGTTCCGCTTGGGGAAGCTCCACGACGCATTGCTCATCAAGATTCATCGCAGACTTTTGGTGTCATCACTGCCCGCTTGGACGTCCAAGGCCCCACAGGTTTGGAGTCTGTCAGGGAATGTGCCAGCTCCCGCGCTCAAAACACCACCAACTCCCTCAATTCCCCGATGAACATCATCAAAAACGCCGCCACCCCAGCTCAAGACGTCGGCTTGGAAATCGAAGTGTACCATTTCCTGCTTTTGGATCAACACACTTTCGAAGTCCTCCACGCCCATCAGATGCTCCCGACGGAATACTGCCTGTCTTTACTCAGCTGCAAGCTCGGCGACGACCCGAATCACTATTACGTCGTCGGTACAGGCCTCGTCCTGCCTGAAGAGTCCGAACCCAAACAAGGCCGCATCCTTCTGTTCTCCGTCGAAGACGGCAAGCTCAACTTTGTGTGCGAAAAAGAAGTCAAAGGAGCCTGCTACTCGCTGGCATCCTTCAACGGCAAGCTCCTCGCCAGCATCAACAGCACTGTGCGCCTTTTCGAATGGACTGCAGAAAAAGAGCTCCGCTTGGAATGCAGCCATTTCAACAACATCATTGCTCTGTACGTCAGAACCAAAGGCGACTTCATTCTTGTTGGGGATTTGATGCGTGCGGTGACGCTTCTGCAGTACAAAACTATGGAAGGATCTTTTGAAGAGATTGCTCGCGATTACAACCCTAACTGGATGACTGCCGTGGAAATCCTAGATGACGACACCTTTTTGGGTGCTGAGAACTCCTTCAACTTGTTCGTCTGCCAAAAAGACTCCGCGGCGACAAACGACGAAGAGCGTCAACTGATGCAAGAAGTGGCACAATTCCATCTTGGCGACCTCGTCAACGTCTTCCGCCACGGCTCCCTCGTCATGCAACACCTCGGCGAGTCCACAACCCAAACTTTCGGCTCCATACTTTACGGCACTGTCGGCGGAGCCATCGGCGTCGTCACCCAAATCTCCCACGAGCTCTACGACCTCCTCAACCAACTCCAAGAACGTCTCGCCTCCACAATCAAATCCGTCGGCAAAATCGACCACACCTTCTGGCGCTCTTTTTCCTCCGAAGTCAAAACCGAACCCGCGGAAGGATTCATCGATGGCGACCTCGTCGAACTCTTCCTCGACCTCCCCCGCAAAGACATGGAAGAAGTCGTCACTGGGCTCCAACTGTCGTCGACGTCCGGCGCCAAAACCGAAGTCACCACTGAAACCATCATCAAGATAGTCGAAGACCTTACCAGGATACACTAAGAACAAATCAACCTCTCATGGACAATTTCAATATTTAATTATTCCCTAACGATTCTTTCTTAGGTTTGGACAGTTCAATTTAAAATACAATTTATATTCAAAAAATTGTTTTACTACTGTTTAGCTGACTGCTTTCTCGCATTTCACACTACACCCATGTCGGTCTATTAAAAGTTGAATACTTGAAACGAAAATCGCTCTTCAAAATTTTCCTCTCATTTTTAACGTTGGCTGCAAAATTTGAATTTTTTGTCATGTTGGCAGAACGTATTTTCCTCTTAATTTGGCGATTGCTGTGTACATAATGTAAATTTGAACGGCATTTTCATGGATGTTTAGATTTAGTGAATAAATTAGTGCCGAGAAATTGTGTATTTTATTTCTTTCCCGGCCGGGTTGGGATGAGAAAAGATTGGCAAGCCTCAATTTAAATATTGGATGATTAATTTTGAATGACTAAAAGGGAAGAAAGTTAAGATTAGAGTGAAAAAGGGATGAGTAATAGATTAGATAACCAATGTTTGTTAAGGGTTTTAAAACCAGACCTGGAAAATCCCAGCAACATCTTGTGACGTGTGGAAATTCCCGGCAAGCTGAAAATCGTTATTCCTTTCAGTTAGGTCGTAAAACAAGAAACCTGAGGAAGTATGCTTTTTTAGGCCAGTCGGTTTTTTCATTGAGAAGGAACACCAATTCTAGGATTTAAGGAAATTTGGCATAGAGGAGATGTATCAGCTCAAGGAATGTAAATCTTTTCATCCAGTAGGAACATCTATTTAAAGATAGTGAACATTTGAATGATTGAAATGAATAACATCTATTTAAGATTTAACAAATAACCATATAAAAAATTAAATAAAGGTTAAAAACAATAAAATTAAATGATAACATATACGTAAGATTTTGAAATGAACCATTAGTGATGGCGATGAAATAAATCAATTCAAATAATAAATGAAGAAATAATTAATTTAATTCAATAATAAATTTAGCTACAAATGAAGCTTTTGAAGGATGCCAGGAACTCTAATGAGGTTTTCTGAGTAAACCTACCACACTTCTCCACTCACAAAATTTTATTTAATATATATTTTTGTAAAATAATTTTTGCATAATTTTCTCTAACATAATGAACCATTGTGTAAAATTTGCGCGGTGTCTTTTTTTCGTAAAGTAAGGCTAGGTATAAATAAACGACTTTTGGTAAACTCAGCATAGAGTATAGGCATAGCATATACCAACACATTTTTCATTGAGTAGGTACGAATACAAATTCACGATTTTCGCGAAATTTGGCATAGAGTAGATAACAGCTCAAGTAACGTAAATGTTTCATCCAGTAGGAACAGCTATTTAAATATTTATGTGAAGTATAGCATTGAGAAGTGATACAAGCTGGAGCTCATCAATGAAATTTGGCCAATTCATAAAGCCGGGTATGATTTTAAATATTAGTATTTTCCCACTAGTATTATAATAAATGTGTTACACATAATATTATTTTTTGGACATATTTTCCCTTTGTGCTTTAAGGTATCGAACACATAATATTATTATGTGTTCATATATTATTTTCTAAATTCTAAAAACGGCCACCTGAGGATATGCTTTAGATTCTCTACAACTTTTATTCTGTAGGGTTTTTTTTTTTTTTTTTTTTTTTTTTTTGTAGGGAATTTCCACAGAAAGACTAGAAAGACGACAAGAATAAGGGATACCCAAACAGGTGCACCTCATGAGAGAGCGTAGGTTCCCAGGTTGAATTGTGATAAAACCCAGAACCTAAATTCTGACGAAATGGCAAGCTAGGGGTTCCTGTGAATTTTCTGAGCCTTAGGATCAGTGGTCGGTTGCCCTGAGCTCACCATAGTGATTCTGAGTTCAATAAACTTATTGAATACTTGTATTTGAGTAAAAGGAAATGAATCGCCATCAAAAAATTTGTAACGATTGCTGCAAAAAATAATAAAATTTATAATAATAATATTAATTTTATTGCGTTTTTTGTTTTTTGTTTTGTCAACAGTTATTACGTCACAGTCTTTACGTTATTCTCTTAATTTGCCGGTCTGGACAAAATAAATATAAAAAAAATTCTGCTTCACCAGGAAAAGTCTCGTTTTACTATCACATTTTCAATGTAATACATACCTACTGCAAAGATAATCGTGATAAACAAGCCCGGAATTTATTTGGCATGTCTTGGACATGTTTCGTGTTTTTCTCGGCAATTTAAAAAAATGTCAAAAAATTGATTTTTTAATCAAATTTTCAGTTAAGTAACAACTTTTTCAAATAACTAACTCACTCAAGATTAAAATGCAATTTATTGTATGCGAGGATTAGTGGACGCATATGTCAGACGATTACCACTTAACTCTTCCATGTTTTGTACATCAAGTCAGCCCTTGACGTAGGTATTTTTTCTTAGGTGGTCAAATCACCACCACAACGTCGTTCTACTCTTACGTTCTTATTTTGAAATCAGGGTCTGTCAGTTCATATCGTTTTCTAAGGCCTTGCGTTAAGCTTCAAACACAGTTGTTCGAAGTGTCTCAAAAATTGTTCGAGAAGTGGATAGGGATTGGCTCGGCCTTCACTTTAGACATGGGGGATATTTTCTTTTTCAAGTGAAAACATTTCTAGATTGAAGTGAAAAAGTTTCTAGATTGGACACCGAGAGAAGTAGGTAACTTGTAATTTGTAACTGTTGTAGATAGTAATTTCAATTAGCAAGTTGATCTGAGTGAGCCGGGAGAATAATGCACCTGCGAACTTTTAAAAAAAACTTTCAACACGTTATCAATTTCGCTGATCAACCGGCCCTACTCATAAGTACAGGTACCCTCACATCCTCACCCAAACAGAGCACTTGCTACCAACGACCCAATTTGGGTTTAGGCAGTTGCACTCCTGTCAATGACAACTTCGCCGCTTCTTTGACCAAATTGTGCAGACGTTTCAAGACAATGAACTCACCCGGCGGCTCCTTCAAGACACTGAATCTTTCCACAGAGCCATTAAATGGCATTCGATAAAACCTGGCATGGTGGCCTTATGGCCAAGCTCAAACATAATCTAAATGAAACCTTTCGATTGTAATGAAAATATTAATTTGTAAACGCCTTCCAGCGATACAAGGTAAACCACGAACTTAAAACAAAATAATGTTTAACAAAACTTAATTCACAAAAATTTTTCTAAAGGACAATCAGTACAACCCCTTCATAGAGAAAAAAAAGCTCTAGTTTTAATAGAATTCACTAAAAAGCAGTGCATTGTCTTAGAGGCTAATACATCAATGGAAGCAAAAAGGGGGCCAAGTCATTGTAGCTCAAAAAGAAAGCCGTTCACCACGACACCACTGGACGGTCACAGATAAAATGGAAGACTTCTTCTACCTAGGTACTCGCTTTTCGATAATAATTTTTTTTTCTTAAAGAAATACAGAATGAGAGTTAAAGGATTCATTTGGATGGTGAAATCTATTTTCACCCCTTGTTTGGCCAATTCTCAGCCAAAGATCAGTGATTTTCCCCTTGCTAGCCCCCTCCCGCTTCCATCGAAGCACCCTTTTATTGTTGTTTGTGAAAGTTTCATTACGTGGGGTGGTTCAATTCTCCATGAGCAGGGGGAGGGGGAGTAGTTTATTTTCGCTGCCTTCCTCACCCCTCCCCCTCAGACCCCCCTCCCCTTGTTGGCCCCCTCGAAGACCCAGACAGATTCCTCCTTTCTCAAAACTCGCCTTCTCCCTATTTTTGAACACTTTTAGGTTCAAATGGACCAAATTGAGCCATTTTTGGTCTTTACAGATCAGCGGGTTTCCCTAGCCCCCCACCATCGAAGCATCCTTTCATTGTCGTTCGTGAAAACATTAGATATTTGTTTAAATGGTGTCCTGGGACGGGAAAAACCTGCTCACTCCCTTATTTTCATCTGGATCATGAATAGCGTCGATTGTTTGTTTGCAGGGGATGAATCTGACGTCGTCGACAGGCACGCGAATCCCGACGTTACCCGAAGTGACGAGCCTCCTCGGCCGAAATTACCGCGCGCTCCGGCGGCTCTTTCAGACCGAATTCCGCCAAGCGCTCACCGTAAGACACTCACGAATCGACCATGTAAACCGTCAACATAAAAACCTAACCTACTCGCATTTTTCGCAGGACTCAATGAGCAACGTCCGCTCCTACAAGAAGGAATTCCGAGACGCGGTACGACCCTACTTCACCGAAGGGGGTTTCACGTCGACGACGACGCCCCGCTCCCGAAGGAAATGACCGACCAACGTGCCAACTTCCCAGCAATGTTACCAAACCTGGTGGCAACACTGCTAGGACAACCCCCTATTTATTCGTCCTGCTGTTGGGACCCTTCATCGTTGAAATCCTTCAAAACCGCTCAAGTTGGCAACCCTGACAGTGTTGATGAAGAGCTTCCCAGCAGGACTTTTTAAATTAACAAATTTAGCTAGTCTTAGACAAATTGATGAAATTGCCATGTAAGTTGTGTGATCGAATGAAAAAAGAAAAAAAGCGAATACATTTCATTAAGATTAGATTTAGGACTAATTTTTCATTTTAAAGGACAGAATGTTATAAATTTCTAGATGGCGCGACAACAGATATTTATTGCTTGAAAAAGGCCATGTGGCAAAATTTGCACATTTAATGTTGGTTAGCAGGATCAGAAATTTGACGTCTGCCATCAGCGTCAATAGCAGCGAATCAAAGTCATGTCATATCGATCGTATAAAAATAAATAGCAGAGTTTGGGAATTGTTGTCGATATCGTTATACACAACCCTTATGAACAATTTAGACGAGTGGGTCCCCAAGAGCAGTTGTCCTTTCCGTGGTAGGCGGCAGTTCCAACGATAGGGTTGTTCAAAGATTTAGCAGCGGGGATGATGTCGCAGACGACGTTAACGTCCGGGCCGGTTTGATTTGAGAGGTTGAGAACGCATTGTGCCTGGAGGAAAACGTCGGCGGAGATCGATAGTGGGTCTGATGATGAATAAGGAATGTTAGAATATTTTCAAAAGGAGAGTTGCAGTCGTTCGTTAGACATATTTGTACCCACTTTCCGATATCAAATGTAACAGAGCGTTGATTTGTGCGGTAGTCAGATGCTGCGTCTTGTAAGAACCAATGAACGCCACCTAGTGAGACAAAATGAAAGATTGCAACTGATTAGAAGACCGAGTAAATTTGAAGAATCAAGAATTTTTTATTAGCCGAGAACATCAAGTGCATAGACAAATAAAGTCAAAATAATAATAACAAGCCATCAATTGAATTGAATAGATGAGCGCAACCTTTCTGTTATTATGATATATTTAATGAGCGAGAGAAACTAAGAAACAGCAGGTATCTAGCGACCAAACTATGCCACACAACACATCAAAAATATCCACGTGATCCTCATTAAGTAGACAACTACACCCTAACGACCGATGCGTAAGAAAACCTTATGCCGATCAGCGGTAACGAACGGCTCAGGCTGCAAAAATCGTTTTGGAGTCGTTGGAATCAGCCTAAAAAGCTCATTCCATAGACCCTTGTACCAACGAAATCGGACAAAAACTTTCGTCCCCCTTTTGAGGCCTCCTTAGTTACACATCAGAGATAAACAACTTTCGTCGTGAAGGACCTCCCGAAAACCGATGAAGGGGATGAGGGAGGAAAAATCAAGGTAGCCTATAACCACCCCCCGAACTCGCTGATCACAATGAGACCACCCTCATGAAAATCTGTTGAGCCGCTCGGGCGTGATGCTGTGAAGAACAAACAAACAAACAAACATACATGTCGAAGAGGTGAGCGCACCTTTCCATTTTTTGGAAAAAAGGTTGCGCTAAAAACGGAAAAACACGACATTTCGGCACCTTTTGGTTTATTATTCTTGGAATAATACACCTATGTTTTCGCGACGCGGGTCGACGACTCCGATCGGCCTCAAAATTTGACATTATCCGTTTCAAGAGGTCTACATTCAAAATCCGAAATGTCCGTCCGCCGTCCGCCGTACGCCGTCCGGGCCGTTTTGGGCAGTAGGAATTTTTTTAAAAATCTGAAATTTTGGCAAAATACTTGGTTTACCATCTAGTTGTGCCCGCAAGGTTTTCAGTCCGATCGCCCAAACCCGTGGGGCGCTCTGGGGCTATAATGGGGCTACGGGAGGGGTTTTTTGAAGGCTTTTAGCTATGAGATCGAGTTAGGTGTCGTTTTCGAAGTATTTTTGGACGTAGAATCCATTTTTTGGGGTCCCGGAACGATCCGATTTCACTGGGGCGATCTTTAGGGCTTTCATGGGGCTAAAAATGGGATTTTTGAAGGATCCCAGGATGTTAAATATTTTTTGAGTAAAAAATACAGAATTTTTGAAAAAACACATTTTTGAACAAAAAACTCAAAAAAAATTTTTTTTGAAATAAAAAGTCAAAAAAATTTTTTTTTTAATTTTTTCATTGACAGAATTTAATTTCTGCACAAGTAACCTATATCAAAGAATAATAAACCCTTGTGTAAAATTTGCAGCGTTTTTTGGTTTTTAACGGATAACTTTGAAAGGGGCGTTATGAGTAAAACTATTCTAACTAAGTAAATTAAAGACCCCAAAATTCTGCGTCGAACGACCTACTTAAAGTTAAAACTGAGCCAGCCGTAAGGGCGCGACAGGCCAACAAAGATATTGAAATTGAAATTCGAAATTTGTAGTTTTTGTAAAATATCTCACGTCCCCGCCGAGACTCTCCACCAACATTTCGAACTTACTGACGGGAACATGACAACGACAGGCATACCAGCTATTTATGTTCAACCTTTGTCCCATCTCAACTCAACGCAACGCAACGCATTGAAGGGTGTGAGTGATAAATGGACCCAACCTCGACGCTTCATTTTCTAGTCCATCTGTGTGAGTCGTCACCCGCCCATCTAGCAGCAAGTAGGTAAGAAGTAGCTTGGTGGGGGGGGTAGTTTCTAGGAAAGGAAGTAGTGACCTTCAAGCACCTGGGCGGCAAATCCAGTTGTTCGTAGCAACCCTGAGGTCAATAGTCTCACTATTAGTAACTAGGTGAACAACATGATGAACTTACGCGTGCTGTCTGGTCGTCGTCGTTCGCTTTCCAACGGAATCCCCTGGCGTAGTAGACGTTGCCTGAGTCGTCGATCAGGAAATTGTAATTAAGCGGTTTCCCTGACTGAGCCTTCCCTTAAAAACAAGAGAAAGTCGTAATACTTATTGAACTCCTTCAAGCCGGCCAACAAAACAACATCATGTCAATTACCAACGTCAAGATGGCGACGCAGGCGTCGCGAGTCGCGCAGTGGGGTCCAGACAGGTTGTCCAGAGATATGCTTGTGAAGAAGACCATGGCAGGCCTAAGATCCTCGTTCGCCGGCTCCAGTTGTCCCCAATTTTTATACGTTCGGCTGCTGGGACCTGATGAAAGACGAAGAGTTAGTTGAAGGGGAAATGCAGATTTCAGTGGTACCAACCCAACACCATTCAGAGTAAATTAGGTTATTCACGTTGAGTCGGTGTAGTCGAAGGTGTTGAGATGGTAGGCGTGGTGTCCATCACTGTGGGACCAAAAAAAGTATTGTCAGACAGTAGGTATAGTAAAAGCTCCCTCAAGATGTTGGTTGAGAAATTACGTCAAAATGAATTTACTTTGCGTGGTCGAAGGTGTTGAGATGGTAGGCGTGGTGTGAGTTACTCTGGTACCTATAATGTGTTGTCAGACATTATAGTAAAAGCTCCCTCAAGATGTTTACAGAGAAACTACTTCAAAATGAATTTACTTAGCATGGCCGAAGGTGTTGAGATGTTAGGCGTGTTGTGAGTTACTCTGGCACCTATAATACGTTGTCAGACATTATAGTAAAAGTTCCCTCAAGATGTTTACAGAGAAATTACGTAAAAATGAATTTACTTTTCGTGGCCGAAGGTGTTGAGATGGTAGGCGTGGTGTGAGTTACTCTGGCACCTATAATGTGTTGTCAGACATTATAGTAAAAGTTCCCTCAAGATGTTGGTTGAGAAATTACGTCAAAATGAATTTACTTTGCGTGGCCGAAGGTGTTGAGATGGTAGGTGAGGTGTGAGTTACTCTTGCACCTATGATGTGTTATCAGACATTCTAGTAAAAGTTCCCTCAAGATGTTTACATGGAAATTACGTCAAAATGAATTTACTTAGCATGGCCGAATGTGTTGAGATGGTAGTCATGGTGTGAGTCACTCTGGCACCTATAATGTGTTGTTAGACAATAAAAGCTCCCTCAAGATGTTGACTAAGAAATTACGTCAAAATGAATGATACATTCGTAATATGAGATAAATGAGAAAATGAAAATATATACGTTATGCCCAAATAATAATAAAATTAAGTGGAAGAAAATTGACAAAAAATGTGGATACGTTTTTGGCTGGATGTGAACTCAAGTACAGGATCGCAACCATAATTTAGGTTAGGTAATGCAAAGAAAATATTTGAAGTGTTTGGATAAAATATTGGAAGACACAGTGGAGATTCGTTCTTGTTGAGTTACTTGAATTGATTTGGAACGGATGATGAACTTACAAGGATCCGTTTGTGTTTGAGATAGAATTTAGAATATGTAGTTACTGAATTTGATACGGATGCGTGAACCCACAGGGAGTATTGAATTTAGACCTGATATATGAATTGAGTTGGTAAGGAAGCGTGAACCCAGTTGAGGATCCCTACGTGATTAGCTGAGAAAAAGATAACGTTCTCATGAGGTGACTGGAAGGAAATAACAAGGTACTGGTTTAGGATAACGTAAGAGAGTAGAGAGGAGCAACTAGCGAATTCAAGAGTGAGTTGGTCAGGATCCAGCCTTGATAATATCACTATACTATAGCCCGTCAGCTCCACTACAGGGCTCACCCCTCTCTGGGTTCTCACCCATAGAGAGGGTTGAGTCACGTTGGCGGGGATCTGTGGGGAAGCCCCCCACGGTTTCCACCCGTTTCTAGCGGCAGAGAGTCATACGTATAAGATAAATCTGTCTGCTTCTTTCCACTTGCTTATGCTGCTTATCCATTCTTTAGTTATTTATAATAATTGTGGGGGCACCACAATATATATGAAAATATTTTTTCATTCATCTCTCAATATATATTGGAACCTACTGGGAAAGTTCATGAGTGGCAGGTGAGGTCCAGTGGACCTGGTCCACTATAGTCCGAGTTCTCGTAGAGGAAGGATGCGAGACAATGCAACTTAGAAAAACTGGTAAAATGGAGAAAAACGTGTTATCCTTATCAGTGACATCTTGTGTTTGCCCACGACTTGGTATCCCATGATGCCCTATTATCTGGATGTTCCACAGATGCCTTGAAATCAGGCAAAAAACCCGAATGGAAGAAAACTCATTTTTAAGTTTTCAAAATCGATTTTTGAGGTGAAATATGATTTTGATAGGAAACAAATTACACCGGAAAAAGAGGAAGTTTTCTCTTTCCAAAATACTGACGGTGTTATTTTTTGGCGGCGGAATAAGAGCGGTAGCAGCCGGGGAAGTGAACCGAAACCTGCCCATTTTGCAAACTTCGACTACCTGTGGAGCGGCAAGTATGAGACTAATCGGTCTGCAAATTGAGTGAGACATTTTTTATCACTTAGGGGTACAAAATACTCAATTTCGGAGAACTTTTATTTTTCGAGTTCAACCTGTCACGTGGAATGCCTCATATAAAGAATTAAATGAATGATTTAATGCACAAAATGGAATGGATACTTACTTTGCGTGGTCGAAGGTGTTGAAATGGTAGGAGTGGTGCCCGTCACTGTCGGACCTGAAATGGGATGTCAGACATTATAGTAAAAGCTCCCTCAAGATGTTGACTGAGAAATTACGTGAAAATGAATGTAATGAGATGAATGAGATTTTCAATTAAAAAAATAAATAATTAAAAAAGAGATGTAATAAGAATAAAATAAATAAATATAAAGGTAATACATATAATGCAATAAATAGAAATTAATTCTAATATTAATGATATTAATAATAATTATTATAATATTAATTTTTTTATTGATTATAGTTCCCATTATTATTTTTTAAAGTTTTTTAAATTTTCTTTTTAAGTATGAGGACGGACGTAGGCCCCCAAAAAATGGATTGTGCGTCCAAAATTATTCGGAAAACGACACCTGCATTCGACTTCCTGGCATCCTTCAAAAGCCCCATTTGTAGCCCCATGAAAGCCCCATAGATCCTCTCAGTGAAATCCGATGGTTCTAGGACCCCAAAAAATGGATTCTACGTCCAAAAATACTTCGAAAACGACACCCCACTCGATATCATTACCAAAAACCTGCAAAATCCCTCCCGTAGCCCCTTTTTAAAACGAGCACAACTAGATGGTGAACCGAGTATTTTGCCAACAATGCAGATTTGTTAAAAACATTCCTACTGCACAAAAACAGCCCGGACAACGAACGGTATGGACGGAAGTTTCATTTTTGGAATCTACGTAAGTGATCAAATACATACATCTTGACGTTTAAGTATAAGTAGTGACAAATTTTGAGGCTGATCAAAATTTTCTACCCCCGTCGCAAATACACAGGCGTATTATTCCAAGAATGAAGACTAACGATAAATGAGAAGTGAGATGATTGACAAAATCACGTCAGCGCAATGCTGCCAACTGAGTAGGAACAAAAGGCTTACTAGGCATTGAAGTTGGTGAGGGTGACGAGCTGCTGCCTGATTTATGTAAGAACACTACCCAGTAAGAGATCCCTCCAGCAAGCCCAGCGGCGGCCAACAGAAGAAATCCCAACAAGAAACCCCTTCGTGTCTTGAAACCTCCGCACTTCGCTCCGCCCGGTTTCTCTTTGGACTCCCCAGGGCTGCCAACTTTTGGGTCGACGTTCAATTTCTGCCAACCGGGCGACAACGTCTCGTCCAACAAACGGTTGATGGGCTTTATAACGTGTTCGGCTTCCCCGTCGTTGCCGCTCAAGACGAAGCTGATGTTGATTTTTGGCCCGACGTGCGTATCTGTGCAATTGTCGATGTTCACTCCCGTCAACACGGCGGAATCCGGGACCAAGCCAGGCGGCAGGTCCTGGTACTCTGAGCTGCACACGCTATCTGAAATAGTTGGTTTGTTAGAGAGTCAACAAGAGCAATCAGTAAAAAGGTTGCGTTCAATGAGAAACGAATAACGTGAATTTATTATGTGACTAGCTGGGACACCCGTGCTTCGCACGAATTATCAAATAGGTACCAATCAAATTCCCGTTCAATAATAATTATTGAATGAATTATTCATCCATGCACGTCCAACTTGGCTGACCCGTTTCTTGTCGAGAGGTATCAAACTATTTCGAATCAAAGGCTCGTACAATAAGAGAGTTAACAATTACCTGTCCATGTAGGTTCACTTCCATAGATCCGCAAGAAGCTGTACCCGCACCAAATTTTAGCGCTCTGGGATGAGCAGGAGTGAAATTCTGCAAAACTCCCTAATGCAACCCATGCCTCACTTGGAACAACCGTAGCAACCCGTCTTCTCGTAATTTTTTCTTAGTTGTTGCTGGTACACCCGTGCTTCGCACGAAATATCCCCAGCGTCTAACAATAATTATTGTTATGTTATATTATAATATGCAATATGCATCGATCCTTCACTCGGAACATAGTAATTTTTCTTAGTAACAAAGCTCGTTGATCAGTTCGCATCGTGAAGTACCTACCTATCAAACTACCTCGAATCGAAGGCTCGCGAAAGAAACTTCTACCCATCTACCGACGATCTTTGAATAACTTCTGAACGGGCAATCGCAAAGAAATCGTGTTGTAATCACTAAAATACGCGTTAAAAGCTCGTCTTACGACGTAGTTCCGTTCTAAAACGAAGCCCTACTAACGACGCTTTTTGACCTTGGTTCTCGAGGCGAAGGAAAGCTCCGAACGCAATGAAGAGAGTTCGCGAAATCTACTATAGGTAGCCTATTATCTAAGTCGTAACTCGATCGACAATTTGCGCCCATCCGCATGGAAATCAGCCGTTTGGGGGTGATGTTGGAACAAACAAACAAACATACACACAGACATTCATTTTTAGCAAATTTTGAGGCAGAATGTTTTACGATCGCGATTACATAGGTGTATCATTCCAAGAATAATAAAACAAAAGACCCACAAAAATAAATCAAATCACATGAAAAAATAATTTGAATTCTTTGATAGACTGTCGAAGGCACCAGTGATAATACAATAATGACATTCATGGAGTGGCACCGAACACACATCAGGATCACTAATATCAATACCTAATGGTTATTAGGTATCATTCTTATTGTTATTAGAACTAGAACGATGATTCATTGTGGCATCCTATGACTGGTCACGTCTTGTACGTAATTAATTAGGGGAATCTAACACAAGAGAATGTTCATTTTGGTTTATTATTCTTGGAACAATACACCTACCTATGTAATGGCGAAAAAGGTCGCAAATTCTGTTCGGCCTCAAAATTTGACATGATCTGTTTCAAGGCAGGTAGTTTGCAAAAACGAAATGTCCGTCCGAGCCATTTTGAGCAGTAGGAATTTTATTAAAATTTTGAAATTTTGGCAATCTACTCGGTTTACCATCTAATTGTTCCCGCAAGGATCTCCGACAGATCGCCCAAACCCGTGGGGCTAAAAAGGGGCTACAGGCGGTCATGAAGATTTTCGGCTATGGGGTCGATTGGGGTGTCGTTTTCGAAGTTTTTGGACGAAGAACTCATTTTTGGAAGAACGATCCGACTTCACCGTGGGGATATATGGGGCTTTCATGAGGCAACAAATGGGATTTTAGAAGGATCCCAGGTCAAATATTATTAAGATGCCGTTTTCCGAGTTATGTTGGACGCAAAATCCTCTTTTCGAGGTCCCATGTCCATCC
The DNA here is from genome assembly GCA_955831195.1 of Pilophorus perplexus. NCBI lineage: Eukaryota > Metazoa > Arthropoda > Insecta > Hemiptera > Miridae > Pilophorus > Pilophorus perplexus. Next base: position 17,455,080 of record OY037014.1, read on the forward strand.
AGAGAATGTACTGAACTTTTTTAATTTTTTTTTCTTTTTTTTGCTAAAATATTTTCTCAATGACACAGAATAATTTAATTAATTCAATTATTAATGATTGCACAATTAACCTATATCTAAGAATGATAGAAAGCCTTGTGTAAAATTTGCAGCGTTTTTCAATAGATTATCCCGCAAAAGGTTCACACAACACGCTCCTTACGCGCTCACGAATCCGAAGGTCAAGCTATGACAAAAGGATAAATCTGAAACTTCTTCCAGTCCCCCCCCCCCCCCCCCCCCCCTACGTTTTTCAGGACAGTGCATACTCGATTTAAATTTTAATGGTAGACACACATTTTTCACAAGGACGATAAGCATGTTTATATCACCAAAATTAAGCGTACAACAGTCATCAATGTTTTAGTTTTCGACCTCGCTTGCAACCCCATGTAGGCCACTGAAGGGCCATTACAGTCGGACGGGTCTGAGTTCCCCATAAAGTACGTTGAAATTTACTTTACCTCCGTAGGAGGTTCTGCCTAACGCACTTTAGAAACACCACGTTAGAAGCTGAACAGTGAATCACATTACCTGAATCCACCGCAACGCACGACTTCTGATGCGCGTCTTCGTCGACCATCGTATCGTCACCAGAAGGCTCTCACTCGATCACTTTGTCCATCGCATCGCCGAAAAACCAACTAAAATAGCCTCAAAGAGCGTTTCGTGACGTTTTTATCGCAAAAACTCGAGTGTTTCAATCTCAAGTGGGCTTATCTGTCCCCTAAAACGTCGAAACTGTCTGTAATTCACCACCCGCCGCTCTATGATTCAACGATATTGACGAAAATGGTAATAAAAAAAAATTTATTCGAATCAGTACAAAAAATGTGACTAGCGTGGAATGTGACGTAACTTTAAAAATTATTCAGCGTCCGGAGTTTTGGGAGACATCCACGAGTAGATTTTCTTCAACGACATCAACACCGGGATCATTATAGGCAGGAAAAGCGGAATATAGACGGCATACCTGGCGACCAAAAACAATCATATGGTAGTTAATGAAGGACATGTGAGAGCCATTTATGACTTTTGTTACTTACAACCTTTGTTTATTTATGACATGATGACACGACATACATTGTAATCATACATTGTATGATTATAAAGAGCGTTCCTTCGCGCCGCGGCGCACAGTGTATGGATTTAGGTGGAAAAAAAGACAAAATCAGCCAAAAGAAAGTTATAGGTAAAAAACGGGAAACGGTCCTGATTTCCTTCTATTCGAGAGCACGAATAGTTTATTCGTCTTCAATTCAGGCTCTATTTTATCATTTATTTACGCCTTCATTTAAAAATAGAAGTACTTATTTTAATAATATAAGTAATACATAAATGAATAATAATATAACCATGAATAAACTATGAATAGAAGGAATTGTCCTCAGTCCAACAACTCGTTTTCTCATATTGTGTAGCTTTTTTCCTTAAAGAAATACAGACTTTTGTGTTGTTTTGTGTGTGTGGGGGGGGGGGGGGGGGGGAGGCCGCTGCGGCCCTGTTGGACACCCATCGGCCCACTACCACCCTGATATCGTGTCAACTGCTATTTTTTTGTCCACTTTTGGAGCTTCCATGCGCCACGTGGAGCAACGTTTTTGTGGTTTCAGTCCTTTCTCGTACTTTGCTCGCCAAATTGGGGTTTTCAAGACCAATTTCAGATTTCGACCTCTTCTCACCATTTCTGATCAAACTTCGTAGAGCCCACTATTTTTGAAAGATTTCCAGATCATTTGATACCAAAAGAAACGAAGGTACGCACGAGTTATCAATGTAGAGCAAACAGTATTGTAACTTGTTCGGTTCTTCTCAGCAAACGCGGTTTTCTCCAGTTTGATTTTACGTCTTACTGTTTTCATCTATAATAATTTAACGCAGTTCTTCATGGGTCGTTCAAATTTAACTCTGAAATGTAGCATAAAACCTTTCTTTCACAGAAAAGAAGCACAATAAAAAAAGATGGGTCTCCAACAAAAAAAAGTTGAAGAAGATATTTGAAAATCCTAACTACCGTCTCACACTTACAATCCCAATTAGACAGAGCACATGCTTCAGCATGCCACCGTTTTCAGTTTTGGATGAAAAATAAAAAAAGATAAGTTTGCAACGTACGGTGAACCTGATGGAGGAGAGGAATTATATTAAATCCATTCTAATAAATTAAATACAATTATATTAGCAAATTAAAATCCATAATAATTATGCAATTATGCAATTATTGCCTAACTAAAAGAAGATGAACTGATCGCTGATGAGTGCGCGGATTTGCTCGAGAGCATGTCGAGAACCGAAATAATATTTCAGTTATTATGTGAAAAAAATCAGATTAATAAAACAACGAAAAAAAGTTAACATAAGTTAACAATTAGAATCTTGCATCTTCCTTTTACTGTTTTACTGGATAAGTGCATTTGCAAAGAGTTTTTCCCTGATTGTAATAATTTTTTAGACGAAGAGTCACATTATTCCCGCCTTATTCGGGCCATTGATCGGCTGTATTTCAAATAATAATGTTAAACTCATGAAGGAGGAACTCTTCAAGAAAAAATTATTAGAACAAGTCACCAAAAAGTCATCCTTTCAGCAGCCAAGTACCGATTTGATGTGATACGGCCAATTCCGTACCTAGTCATTCAAGTGCTTATCAACCCTTTTAGTGCCTAATGTTTTTAACTGTGATTCTATGTACCTAATAAACGCAAATATTTACTAGAAGCTACTTTTTTATGGATCACCTTTCCAAAAGGTCGGAAAAAGAGCTGAATTCTAGGGAAGCTTTAGAGAATCTCCATGGCTGGGGGGTACTTGGTACCACGGCTCCCCGCGCTAGGTGACCGGGCTGCCTCTTCTGCTATTTCTATATTCTGCGGTTTTGCCAACTTTAACTCATTTTCACTCTCCACTCAGTGTCCCTCATCTTTCTTGGAGTGGGCCAGTTGTAGGTTTTTGGGTTGATGTGACCCACTAAGCCCAAATTGATCTCGGAATCGTTATTTTTTGTGGTTCAACACCAAATTTATCTTAGATTTCGATGACCGAATGCAGAAAATAGATCCCAGACTGGCCAAATCCCACAATGGGCGGCGCGAGGGAGCGCATGTGATAGCCCCCATTCATCCTCTCGCCAGACGCAACAATCAGCAAATTTGGCGGTTGCTTACTTTTGATCGTCGGGGAAGTACAACAAAGCGAGGAGCGAAGGGTCGCTGAAGGCTCTTTCCGAAGCTCGGAAGGCAGATTTGGAAAAACCGACAGCTTCAAGGAGTTTCCCTTCGGAGAGCAGCCGCTTCGCCTGTTGGACGTGTTCGACGGCCGAATTGATCGACCCGGCAACGTCTTCGTTGATGACGATGTTGCCGATTTCTCCCAACAATTTGGATAGAGACTGCGAATGGAATGAGCATTAATATAGTGAAAAGGGGGGGGGGGGGGGGGGGGGGTTGTCACCGATAAGAAAATTACTGACTTGGAGAGTGATGGACGCTGAAGTGATCTGTTCGACGATTCTCGTTCTGAAAAGCGAATCCAATTCCCATTCCCGCAAAAGCGGCCCGCTCCGTTTAGCGACAGACATGTGGTCCCACATTTCCTGAAAAAAAAAAAAAAAGGCACAAATTAAATACCAATCACGAATTCGAGTACTTACAAGGCAATACTCACCGGTTGTTGGATCCCGAGAAGCGAGTGAAACTGCGACGTGAACACGCCCAGAACTTCTTTCGAGTCGGGGACAAGGGTGGAACCGTTTTCGCACTGGGCGGGTTCCGGGTTGAGGAGCTGTATGCCGCCCCAGAACGGGGATATCATAGAGTCGACGTAGTCGCCGGATTCGGACAGAAATTTGAGCGGAGCGTGAGAGCAGGCGATGACGTACAAAACCAGGTGGACGCAGGGATTCTTTGAAATACCTGCAAACAGAAGGAAGAGTGAGCAATGTGGCAAGATCAGTGGGATGGTCGTGCCTGTGTGAGATTTCGGCAGCTACTTGGTAACACCTGAGCAGCAACCATACGGCCCCTGCGTCGACCCTCGACCTTTTCGACAAACCGTCCATATCATTTGAAATTCTCAGGAAATGTTCGTTTCAAGCACCGATGGTAAGGAATGACGCGAATGTATGGGACTTCCTAGCAACTTCGTCAAACAGACCTGTGTTTGGAAAGGTTTAATATGTTTTTGGAGATGCTGAATTTAATAAAACCATGTCCAGAGCTCTAACTCTCACCCCTAACGACATTATTGATTATTAACTTACGGAAAATTCGAAAATCCACATATTGCTGGCAAATCGAAGTTGAATAATATATTCGCCAGCTGCATCAGAATCTGCATATAAGTACCTACCTATATACTGGTTAATGGACTGAAAAGTAAATTGTAAATGTTCATAAATAACCACTTCAATCCTTTATTGATTAATACAATTAGCACATGGGATAAAAGGTGGAAAGGGTGAATTTGAGCAAACAGTACTTCAGTAGAAACTGTTTATGAAGAGAGTAAACAAATCATACCATTTCTTAGGAACTTCATGGTGTAATTAAAAAATATAAATAAAACCAAGTCTTCTAGAACTTAAGTTTAAAAAAAAAAAAAACAATCTTGAAAAGAATATTAAATATTCTTTTCATATGAAAATGAAATTTTCATCTCTTAAGAAGTTTCATCGAAATAATGAACATATTATGTTGTCTAACGTAATATATTACGTTATATATTACCTATATATACACGAAGATTGGTAACAAAAACGTTGATCAAATTGGTATTGAAATTGAAACAAGGTCAACAGAAAAAAAAAAATCAACGTTGAAGATTCATCATCCAATAGGAGACCCATCAATATTTCACATAATATAAAAACATTATTTTAGTGCCCAAATCGTTTTGGATTTTCCGGGTACTCCGAGGTATTTAAGAGTCTTATAATAAGAGTCTTATAAGTGGTGGCATGGAGGAATAGAGAGAAGAGCTCACACTGTGTTAAACCGCGTTCCCAAAACGCCAACCCAGCGGTGGAACGGCGGGGGGGATTGCGACTGCAGCGCGACCCCTACGAGATGTAAAGAACTTTGAAGGTGGTAAGTTACCAAAATTGAACCAGAAGATGGCGCCCTGCGAATTCCTTCGTAAGGAGGCCTAGTGGCTCACTCTAGTCGGGTTTGAAGGTACTATGTGTAGTTCACTACGTTCCGTAGGGATAGCACCACCGTCGACAACGGCACATGAAGTCCTATTTAGTGAAGTCTCCTCTCTATTCCTCCATGAAGTGGTGGTATACCTTCATAAGCAAGTGGGAAAAATATTCCCGGCAGTGTAGTGAGAGACGGCAGAATTAATAACAGCTGTGAGCGAGGAGCTGCATTTTGCCTTGGAATGCGCCGTATGTTTGAACCCGTGTTACCTACTGCGTCAAATTTGATTTGCAAGTTGGGTTTTATCAGGTCAACCATCTATGAAAACAAGGTAATGTAATTAGTATGATACGTTGATGTAGTTTAGATTCAACGTCCACCTGGATTGGCCGTTTTCCCACTGTGCACCGTCCTGGGGAAAGGCTATTGGGAGCTCTCGTATTTTCTGGGGAAGAGCGTTGTCGTGGCTGACTTGTTAGTTTCTGTGACTGGTTAGTTTCAATGAAAGAAAAACGTCAATTCGATAGAAATCCAGAGCCGGTCCAACTCCGAAGTTTCCGAAGGTTTGAAGTTTGAAGTTTGCATGTTGAATGAATAGAATTTGTGAACATCGTCTCACGGTTTTTTGGTTGTCTACCAGGTGTGTTTTGTCACCCCATGGGAACTAGCTTCCGAGTGGACCAGCTTTTCCAGATACTTTATTTTGTCAAATCACAAACTGTTAGTAATTTTCCCTACAAGCGTTGAACACACGGTCAACCTTCCTAGCGGTATTGAGGCTAAGTAAACCGAAAGCAGCATCTCGTCAGACACCATCCCCTCAAACCTTCTCGTCATGTATACTGAGACGACCAAGGCGCAAGCGTCACTACATGATACAGCCATAACAGACGGTTATACAACGTCAAGCCCAGGAAATTCACATCCTGATTCAAACGTCTGCTCAGGCTTCGAGAGTCAGAGCCTTATTAGAGTTCAAGACCAAAGTATTGACGGAGCACCAATTCTCAATTAAAGTACTGTCGCAGCAGCTGTAGGATCGGCCGCCTCGCATTCCAAAAAACTCGTGTCGACCAGAATACCACAAAAATTTCACTTTAGCTCTTGTTTCAAAGATACAGAGCCTAAGAGGGTGATTAAATGTCCTAAATGAGAGAAGCTGGAATTGATGACGAATTTTGTGAAAGCCATGGATCAGAGTGTAGAGACCTTCAAATATTACAGAGCGAAATTCCCAAGATAGAAGCTTGTTTTTAAAGGGGAGTCTTCACTGGCCCTCAAATTTGTTGAATTCTGAAGGATCCTGCTAATAGCGGGCTGATATTGATGGAATTTGGTTGGAAAAGAGAAAGCAGCCTGGGAAGCTTTTAGATGTGGTAAGAGGTTGTCGGACCTTAAATCGAGGTGGTGAAAACGACCATTAGTTGACTCAACTTACCAGACCCCAACCGCTTCTCCAGCGGAGTGATGATGTGGGGCAACTGGTGGTAGCTGATGACGTTCACTCCCGCTGAGTCCATTTTGGGTGACTGATCAAGCGTTGGGTGGAGAAGGTACAGCCACTGGGATTTGACCGAATGTGAGCTCAAGTCGTCGATTTGGTCGAGGAGCGGTTGGAAATATCCTGCAACCAGAGAACTCAGTTAATAGAGCTGTAAGTTGATAGGGAAACAGAGCGAGAGAAAAACACTACTTTTGAACTCGGCAGCCACGTCGAACTCCATCTTTACGTGGTCAGGGTCAGAATTTACTATAGTCACGATGACGTCATAGTTGAGCGAAGCCCTCAAAGCGTTCAGAGTGCCGTCGTCTTTGGAGCTGAGGGAAGTCGGCGACACGATGGACATCACTTTGCTCACCAAATCGTCATCCCGGAGGAGACGCTCTTTGACCACGACAGCCACAGAATGCATGTCTGTTAAAAAATAAAATAATGTTTACCACGAACATTTGTCCGTCTGCTGCACAAAATGGCTGTTAACCTGCGCGGGGCGTGAAGTATATCAGTCGCCCGTTCGTGAACAACACGTCGGTGCCGTTCAGTTCGGGAACCTCCACCATCACCAGGTCACCGATGTCGTCGGGAAGCCAACCGCCGCTGTTTTTCTTGATCGTTTCGTACGTGACGTCATCCAAACCCACTTTGAGCGGAACGAGGTCGACGCTGAGGACATCTACGAAAAAAAAAAAAAAAAAACTTTTACCAGGTGAGTAAAGTCAAAATTTCAGATTTAAAGAAAAAAAAACGGACGGTAGACCTACGGTTCTACAGTGAGATCATTAAATGATAACACAGGTTTACAAAAAAAAAAAAGGTCACTTTCAGGCGCCGCGGAAAAAAACATTAATCTATAATACCTATAGATACATATCGACAGTAAATCGAGAAAACCTCGTAAGTCCGATTTTTGGTCAAAACCTTTTTTTTCTTATCGGGTAAAGGATATCAGTCAGCACGTGTTTGTGTAGTCGTTGATCCTTTTTGGTTTATTATTCTTGGAATAATTATTATTCCAAGAATAATATTATACACCTGTATTATACACCTATGTTTTCGCGACGGAGGTCGACGACTCCGATCGGGCTCAAAATTTGACATTATCCGTTTCAAGTGGTCTACATTCTAAATCCGAAATGTCCGTCCGCCGTACGCCGTCCGCCGTCCAGGCCGTTTTGGGCAGTAGGAATTTTTTTAAAAATCTGAAATTTCGACAAAATACTTGGTTTACCATCTAGTTGTGCCCGCAAGGTTTTCAGTCCGATCGCCCAAACCCGTGGGGCGCTATGGGGCTATAATGGGGCTACGGGAGGGTTTTTTTGAAGGCTTTTAGCTATGGGATCGAGTTAGGTGTCGTTTTCGAAGTAGTTTTGGACGTAGAATCCATTTTTTGGGGTCCCGGAACGATCCGATTTCACTGGGGCGGTGTTTAGGGCATTCGTGGGGCTAAAAATGGGATTTTTGAAGGATCCCAGGATGTTAAATATTTTTCGAGTAAAAAATACGGAATTTTTGAAAAAAAACACATTTTTGAACAAGAAAATCAAAAAAAAAAATTTTTTTGAGATAAAAATCCAAAAAAAAAATTTTTTTTTAATTTTTTCATTGACAGAATTAAATGTCTGCACAAGTAACGTATATCAAAGAATAATAAACCCTTGTGTAAAATTTGCAGCGTTTTTACGAGCCATTTCGCGTTCAGGAAGGAATTAAAATTACACGTAAGTCTGTATACCTTTCAGAAGGGTGATCAAACCTCGTATGTCCAAGACTTACAAGGTTTTCCAAGGCTTTACAAGGTTTCCCAGTGAAGAGAGTCCTGACTTACGAGTATTTCGACCATTGTCGTGAAGTGATTCACGAAGGTCGCACTGTTTATAATTGTGTTTATTAAACTTTTGTCGCGATTCGAGCTCTTATTCTATGATTATAACTCAGTTTTATTCCAACATTACAGTACCAAATCACCGCAAAGATGATTTTAAACTCATTATCAGTCAAAACGAGGATTCAAGTATTACTCACAGCTGTGAAATCAGTTTTTTGCGTCTCCTGTAAAGTTTAGGAAAATGGAGTTACGAGGTTTTCTCGATTTACTGTCGATATTATGTATCTTGGGGTGCTGAATCCGAATATGACCTCCGTTTTTCCCGGTCACGTCCAAATTTTCGAGATATTTGCGATTTTTCGGCCTTTTTTAGTTTATAAAATCACAGATACCTAATTTCTTCGGCCTTTTTCAGTTTTATAAAATCACACATAATTTTTCCCGGTCACGTCCAAATCTTCGAGATATTTGCGATTTTTCGTTTTTTTCGGCCTTTTTCAGTTTATAAAATCACAGGTAATAATCGTGCAGATGCCCAAAAATTCCAAAAAAAAACACGATTATTATTATCATTATTATTAAAATTCAAAAAAACACGATTATTATTATTATCATTGTTATTATTATCTCGAAAATGAGGGGCGAAAAATCGCTAACACGACCCCACAGCCATAAAAAATCCTGCAGCCCAAAACTATTTTTGACACCAAGTAATGTCAACATGATAAAAGTCTTACAGCTGTCGGAAAAGCTCGTTTTCATCGTCTTTATGATGTCGTTGGTTCTCGTCGGCGTCGCCGCCGACACCCAAATTTTCATTCGGATGACGACGCTCGACGGGTTGATGGCTTCGATTTCCCCGTAAGGCAACCCGGCTCGGTGCACTTCCGTCGTCTTCCACCAGAGAGGGATCCCGATCACAAGGAGCATGATAGCGAAGGAGACGGCGGCACCCATCCGGTATCGGTCTGAAAGGGGAAAAACAACAGTGGGTGGAGGAAGTATGGCGGTTTGCTAGGCTCGACAAACAGACAACTCACCGATTTTAGCGGCTTCTTCGGGATTTTCGGCGAAAGCTGCCATCTCGTCTTTGATTTCATCTGTCGACATGACGAGCTTCACACGGGACCTACAAACAAAACTAAATGACTCGTAATGATGCGTTCAACAGTTTGTCGACTTCATTCACACCTTGACCTCCACACGTTGAAATCACAACTCAACCATTTCACACTATCATTCTACTCACATCGACACCAAACCAATTCGGACTTCACCGGTTTTTTCGGATCAACAAAACACTTCCATAAACTCCACGATTGTTCCTCTCAACTTCACTGACCAACTTCAAAACGGGACCAAAACATCGCCGAAATAACCTGCTCTCAAATAGCCTCCCGTACCATATCGCCCAGCCATGAAGGACACAATGAAGTACAGCAGCGCAAACCACCACGACAGCAGAGGGATGCGGAAATGTCTACTTGGTGACGACGAGGCGTTCCACTCACGAAATCCCGATCAAAAATATTATTAAATACATTTTTGTTTTTTGGTAGGTATTAAGTGTTAGAAGGGATTAAGGGAAGTTAGAAAACGTAAATTGCGCCTCGTGTTGAAATTCCATTTTCGACCACTTTTTGGCAACTATATTTACCTTTTGAAACAAAACACTAGATACCTACTACTAACTCAAGGAACTGGAGAGAGCCTTATGAGAATGTATAATATACATTATGAGAATGACATTCTTATAATAATATTATACATGGTATAATATTATTATATGATCAGGGAAAGACAGCCTTATGAAATAAGCATACCATTGGAAGTTAGTTACCGCATCCAACTGCATCCATTTTGCTTTCTGCGGAAAGAAAAATGTTTATCAATAAACCGTTATTGGTTTTTATAAGCCAATTGGTCACTTTTCAATAACTTTTGATGCATTGCATACGCTGAAATGAGTTAAATTAACGTAAATATTACACACCAAATAACGGTAGTATTGAGTGTGAATCATTGCTAGGTTTTCAGGTTTTAATTATTTTTTAAGATTAGGGTTGCCAAAAAATAGTTTCACCAGTGCTGCCAACTCATAATCATTAATCCCGAAAACTTGAAAGTTGCCGCTAAAAACTTCGAAAAGTATCTCCATTAGTCGAGAAATCAATGAAAATAATGGATATAGCACCGTTTGCTCGAAACAGCAAAACCTGTATGCTACCTGATACAAGATAATAACCATAATACACTATAACATTATTATAGTACTTTTTGAAACCAAACGGATAAGAGTCCGCCATAGTGCTGGATATTATATGAACCTTTTGAAATCAAACCGAATATACATTCACGTTTTAAAAGGGAATACAATTTTTTTAGCTCCATCACGATCGCATTTTCGTGAAGAACTACTCCCCTGAAACCCTATGAAAGTGATAACTCAATTTCGACGAAAATGGTTTTTAGTACCTTTTGGAATCAAACTCCTCAAATTAGCTGTCGTTTTACGGGTAATTTTGGACGCACAATCCATTTTTCGAGGTCCCACATCAGTCCGAACATTGTACAGAAAATTTTTTATTTTTTCAAACATACGTTTGTCAATAAAAAAATAGGTACCTATTTTTTTATTGACACAGGATCAATTTTTAATAAATAGGATCAATTTTAATAAACCCTCGTGTGAAATTTGCAGCGGGTCCTGCTCAGGACGTACAGCCGACCCTGCAGAAGACGACCAGCGTCATCATCTATGATATTATATAGAATCTATATAATAGACTATATCTGATATAGTCTATAGACTGGTTCATCGTGGCTGGCTTTGATCTTCGCAGAGGACCTGCGTGCTGCTTATCATCGCCCTCATTTCTACAGACAATCACCTCTTAGAGAAGGAAGTGACTAACAAGAAGAGATTCATTTTTGGGTCATTATGTTTGGAATAATACACCTATGTGATCGCGACGGAGGTCGAAAATTCTAATTGGCCTCAAAATTTGTCATTATTGTTACACGTAGATTACCTACAATAACGAAATGTTTTGAGCAGTAGTGTTTTTTTCTTTTTTATCTGAAATTTTGACTAAATACTCTGATAACCAACTAGTTGTGCCCGCAAGGGTTTCAACCCGAACGCCCAAACCTGTTTATGTTGGTCTATGGGAGGGTTTTTTGAAGAGTTTCGGCTATGGGGTCGCGTTAGATGTGATTTTTGGGGGTCCCAGAACGATCCGATTTCACCGTGAGGATCTATGGGACTTTCATGGAGCTACAAAAAGGGGGTTTTTGAAGGATCCCTGGCGGTAAAATAAGGTGTCGATTTCCGAATAATTTTGGACGCGTAATCCATTAAATGGATTTTTTGAGGTCCCACATCTGTCCCAACATCGTCCAGAATTTTTTTTTTCTTATTTTCCAAACTTTTTCTCAATGACGTAGAATAATTTTTGCACAATGAACCTACCTATATCAAAGAATAATATACCCTTGGGTAAAATTTGCAGCGTTTTTCTTGTTTGTTTTGAGTATTATAATACGAGTTGTTGTTTTCGTGGTGATTTATCTTTCCAAATACTGTCCATTCACGTTTTGATTTATTATTCTAGTAATAATACACCTAAGTATTCGCGACGAGGATTGACATTTTTGATCGGCCTCAAAATAATATTCTTAACAACAATAATATTCTTAACTCATAACTTAATGTTCTTATTAAATGAGGAAAAAATTGCGTACAGACTCGGGTTTCTTCTGGTCGGACTTGTGTGTCATTTGTAGGCCTTATCGTGTTCAACTGGCGGGAATATGTGTCACGACACTTTCCTTCGAAACCAATCAGCTCGAGTACGACAGGAGACGCAGGAGCTCCACCTGCCCGATTTCTTGCCTTTTCCCAATTACCTGAAACAGTAGTTAGTGTCAACCCCGTGCGTGTGTCAACCCGCGGGATGATTTACTTGAGGTCGCCGGCGGGTGAAAGTCCGGACTTCCGCGGACTAGGTGCCCTCACGGTGGGTATTGTCCCTCGAGGAACAATACCGGGACTGAGGCGACAAAAGGAGAACAACGTCGATAATGGATCCAAATCCGTCGAAGATGAGAAAACGTCCATTGACGAGGGCGGACCGAAAGGAAAATCCGCTCCACTTAATATGTCACGGACATCCGGAGGGGAGGATCACATGTCGCAGAGAACCTTCTTTTTTTTTTTGTCACTTCTCGCCCCACATATCGACACTTCCCGATGATGCAGGTGACAACCTACTTTGCCTTCTCCCCAGTAAAAATAAGCTTCGGGCGAAAGGGAACTTCACGGTCTGGCGTCTAGTTGGGATTTCTCTCTGAGGGAAAATTGCACTTTACGAGGGCGCCTCAAGCCCTTGCACGGGATGCAACCGGTGAAAAACGACTTTGGTGCGGAGCCAACTTACAATCTTTCACATAAACTAGACAAACTTATCGTCTATTTGCACGCACACGAATGCGTTCAATGAGGCTGCAAACCAGTCTGCAACAAAAACGTAACCAGATTTTACTACCAAAATATAAATAAATCTCATTGTATCATTCTGAGGTTTTAGCCGAAGGGTAAATCAGACAGTTTCTAAAGAACTACAGTGAACTACAGTGACCCAGACTGCTCTGTAAGTAGGTATGGCTCCTCCTCAAGTTGACGACACAGCTGACGAGGCTCCTCAATACCTAAGGTTTGCCAAATGTCCCCGTTATTCTACGGAATCCGTAGAATCCGATATAGCTTTATGCCACCAAAGTTTTTCGAGCTATCTGCGTACCACAGGACGCAACGAGGAAGTGCTCACGTCTTCCCCCATTTCAGTCGCAAAAGCCACCATTCCATATTTTGCATGCCATTCAAGTGGCAAAAGCCACCTTTCCAAATTTTACGTGCCTTTCAGTCATTCTTCAACTGGAACGACTTTGACATAATTGAAGAGGTAAACTATTAGGCCTACTTCGAAAAGACATCTAACTCGACCCCATAGCCCAAAACATTCAAAAACCCCTCCCGAAGCCCCATTTTTGCCTTCTAGCGCCCCACGAGTAAAGTAGTTTTTCTTTTTTTGGCCATCGCGCTAAAAACCTTGCGGGCACAACTAGATGGTAAACCGAGTATTTTTTTAAAACTAGATTACAAAAACTAAACTGCTGAAAACGGCCCGGACGGCGCACAGTGCGTAATTTGGCCAGAAGTGCCATTTTATGCATCTTATTGTCATTTCCGATAAGAGACCATTGCCGTCTTATAAAGGCCGTAGTCTTCGTAAAGGCTATCTGGTGTTCACTCCCCATCATCCTAAGGTAAATCAAACACTTTTTTCTTTTTTTTTCAAATTTTTAGACACCTTTCTGCATGCCAAAACATAAGAATTTCGACATTTAAATGCTCTGGGATCTAATTAGCGAGATTTGGTTTTCTTGTAACAAGCTTTTTAAAATATTCCATCGAGTTCCGTTCGGATTTCTTCCGGAACCTCTTGACCAACATCTAAAGATTTACGGACAAAAGTTAAATTTTGCAAATGAAGAGTCCAGGGGAAAAACCCCGTCATTGATACAAAGCTGATTTTGAGAAAAATGAATTTTAAAGTTTACCAACTAACAGAAACTTCAAAAACGATTTTAAAAATACAAAAAAAGTTTTATTTGAACCATCAACTATGCAGATTCACAATATGTTTCCCGAATAACCATTTTTCGAACTATTAAATGATATTTTATACCAGGGGTTGAAATTGAGTGATTTTTATTTTTGGGAATCGCTCAAAATCAAAATTTGAGTTTTATTTTTCACTCAGAAAATAATGATTATTTTTTGATTTTTATTTTTCTGCTCAGAAAATAATGATTATTTTTTGAGCGATATTTTTTCGCTCAAAAATAAAACTCAAAACGCTCTAGCTCCTAGGCTATTGCACCTACAGATCTGCGGTTGGTCTCATTCGATTCAGCGTTAAAAATACTATAAGAAACCACCTTGATCACTTCAAAAACAATATTACGGTGGCTTTGCTCTCACCAAATATGCAAAATATGGGTCAAATTCGACGATTTCGCTCAAAAATAAAACTCAAAACGCTCTAGCTCCTAGGCTATTGCACCTACAGATCTGCGGTTGGTCTCATTCGATTCAGCGTTAAAAATACTATAAGAAACCACCTTGATCACTTCAAAAACAATATTACGGTGGCTTTGCTCTCACCAAATATGCAAAATATGGGTCAAATTCGACGATTTCGATGAAAAATAAAACTCAAAACGCTCTAGCTCCTAGGCTATTGCACCTACAGATCTGCGGTTGGTCTCATTCGATTCAGCGTTAAAAATACTATAAGAAACCACCTTGATCACTTCAAAAACAATATTACGGTGGCTTTGCTCTCACCAAATATGCAAAATATGGGTCAAATTCGACGATTTCGATAAAAAATAAAACTCAAAACGCTCTAGCTCCGAGGCTATTGCACCTACAGATCTGCGGTTAGTCTCATTCGATTCAGCGTTAAAAATACTATAAGAAATCACCTTGATCACTTCAAAAACATTATTATGGTGGCTTTGCTCTCTCCAAATGTGCAAAATATGGGTCAAATTCGACGATTTCGTTAAAAAATAAAACTCAAAACGCTCTAGCTCCGAGGCTATTGCACCTACAGATCTGCGGTTGGTCCCATTCGATTCAGCGTTAAAAATACTATAAGAAATCACCTTGTTCACTTCAACAAAAGTATTATGGTGGCTTTGCTCTCTCCAAATATGCGAAATATGGGTCGAATCCGAGGATTTCGATGAAAAATAAAACTCAAAACGCTCTAGCTCCGAGGCTATTGCACCTACAGATCTGCAGTTGGTCCCATTCGATTCAGCGTTACAAATACTATAAGAAACCACCTTGATCACTTCAACAAAAGTATTATGGTGGCTTTACTCTTAAAATATGCAAGATATGGGTCGAATCCGAGGATTTCGATGAAAAATGAAAACGCTGCAAATTTTATACAAGGGTTTATTATTCTTTGATAATATCAATTGATTCTTTGATCATAATATGATCAATTTGATATTATCAATAACCTATATTATAGGTTACTTGTGCCCAAATTAATGCTGTGTCAATAAAATATAGTTTTGGAAAAAAATGTGGGACCTCGAAAAATGGATTATGCGTCCAAATTTCTCGGAAAATATTTGACCTCCTGGGATCCTTGAAAAATATACTATTTTGAACGCTGAACCGAATGAGACCAACCGCAGATCTGTAGGTGCAATAGTCTAGGAGCTAGAGCGTTTTGAGTTTTATTTTTCATCGAAATCGTCGAATTTGACCCATATTTTGCACATTTGGAGAGAGCAAAGCCACCATAATACTTTTGTTGAAGTGATCAAGGTGGTTTCTTATAGTATTTTTAACGCTGAATCGAATGAGACCAACCGTAGATCTGTAGGTACAATAGCCTAGGAGCTAGAGCGTTTTGAGTTTTATTTTTTATCGAAATCGTCGAATTTGACCCATATTTTGCACATTTGGAGAGAGCAAAGCCACCATAATACTTTTGTTGAAGTGATCAAGGTGGTTTCTTATAGTATTTATAACGCTGAATCGAATGAGACCAACCGCAGATCTGTAGGTACAATAGCCGAGGTGCTAGAGCGTTTTGAGTTTTATTTTTGAGCGAAAAAATATCGCTCAAAAAATAATCATTATTTTCTGAGCAGAAAAATAAAAATCAAAAAATAATCATTATTTTCTGAGTGAAAAATAAAACTCAAATTTTGATTTTGAGCGATTCCCAAAAATAAAAATCACTCAATTTCAACCCCTGTTTTATACATAATTCTGAACTTATAATGCGAAGTTTAACCCTCTTTTACTCCTAAACCAAACAATGGAGAGAATAAAGTATTTTGAAGAAAGCAAAACGTATGTTAATATCCACAAAATACCAAAAAAAATTGCTTTGTACAATTTGTACACTGTGTATTAGGTTTTACAAAACATTTACCAAAAAAAAAGGTTTTTACGAACGAAAACTACGATTCAAAAACGCTGCAAATTTTACTCAAGGGTTTATTATTCTTTGATATAGGTTATTTGTGCAAAAATTATTTCTGTGTCAATGGACAAAATTTTGGAAAAAATGTTTTTTGGATTTTCTTTTTTCAAACAAAATTTTTCAAAAATTTTTTTTTACTCGAAAAATATTTAACCTCCTGGGATCCTTCAAAAATCCCATTTTTACCACCATGAAAGCCCTATAGATCGCCACAGTGAAATCGAATCGTTCCGGGACTTCGAAAACGACACCTAGCTCGACCCCATAGCTAAAAGCCTTCAAAAAACCCCTCTCATAGCCCCATTTTAGCCCCATAGCGTCCCACGGGTTTGGGCGATCGGACTGAACCTTGCGGGCACAACTAGATGGTAAACCGAGTATTTTGTCAAAATTTCAAATTTTTAAAAACATTCCTACAACCCAAAACGGCAACACACAAGATGATGAGATAAGGAGGGGCGCACGCCGCAGCGTTGGTTGGGGCCTTTTAAACTGCAATGACGGGGTTCTTCCCTGCACGCGCTGTCGATGGCGGGGTTTTTCCCCAGTACTGCTAATATTCAACCCAATATTTCGCTAAGATGATGGGGTTATTCTCCAAAACCGAGGGCTTCGTCGGATTCTACGCCTCAAAATCCTTTAGAAACCACTTCGTACCTGATTCACCCCAAAATGTCGATGACGGGGTTTTTCCCCTGGACTCTTCAAATGTTTGCCCCATTTGAAAAACAGTCGATTTGAATGGTAAAAAAGTGGGTTTTCAATTAACTTTCACAGAAAATTTACGTAGGTATTGCGTTTTTTAAATTAAATATTTCAAAAGACCAAGAAAGATGTATAGATGGAGATTAGTTTCGAGCCCATCTTCAACCCTAAAAACAGATTTTTAGTGTTGGAATAGAGGTGAAACGAACGGAAAACGTGTTTATGAACGTAAAAACCTTCTTGAGTGTCTATGATAACAACTCCTACTTCGAGCACCCTGTTATACGTCTTCAAAGACTATATCCCGAGAAAATAAGATTTTTTTAAGTGAAAAAATTTAATGTAGCTGTTATGATTTTCCTTCCCCTAATCTGCCAAAATTACGCACTGTGTGGCGGGCGGACATTCATTTTTGGCATGTTGAAACGTATAGATAATGTAAAATTTTGTGGCCTCCCACGCTGACAATTCGGTCGGGGAAGCCAGCCCATCAAATTTCAATTTAACTGAAAGCTGTGGGAGAACTGATGCCATACACGACACTTCGTGCTTGATATCAGATTCACCACAGCCCCATTTCGAGGAAAGACACACTACAGGACAACTCGACTCTTCCAGCCATCCTGTAGTTCGTGCTTCCTCCAATACTGTATCGAAGTATCCGATTAACGACCACAACCTAATTCCGTGCGATGCCTTCACTGGGAGAACCTACAAGGTGTATTATTCCAAGATTAATAAACCAAAATAGTTAGATCTGAAGAAGGATCTTGAATGACATTTGAACAATGCCTCAAGGCGCTTCACACTAATGAACATCGTCGACTTCGCCGGCGATAAATTTCGGGAAAGATCAAAAACGGATTGGGCACAAACGTCCGAACTGGAGACACATTTTGCCGAAGAAAGTTGCACAAAGAGGGTAATTAACAACGCACCCCCCCCCCTCCCGGGAGCGGCACCGGGCGTGTGATTTATGAAGCGCGGCCCTGCTATCATATTTATTGTCAATTAAGGGGCGAGTGAGAGAGGAGAGAACCCGCCCCAGAAACGAAACCTCTGGAACGGGCCTCAGTCCGATCGGCCCAGGCCGGCTTTCGATCTGCTACCGAAAATGTCTTGATTAGAAGAAAAAAAAACAAAAAAAAACAAGAAGAAATATTTTTGCTTTTTATTCTTCTCATCAAGACATTTTCGGTAGCAGATTGAAAGCCTGCTGATATATCTATATACCTACCTACATCATACGTGAAAAGAAACACCGAATTTATAACGCTTCAGTATGAAAAAGCGAATGTTAATTCGTTAACTGTTAAATTTATCATGTTAAAAAAAATAACGAAATGTAGCAGTTTTCACATTAACAGTTAACAAACAAAAAAAAAGTCACAACGTGTATACCCGTCGTTCTTTATTGTAGACCTGAGGATGGCACAATGAGGCCGAAAGCTCGTCAACAGTCAATAAAGCAAGCAAAGTAAGCAGATCGAGCACGAAAAACTTGTAAAAAGGCTAAAAAGGGGTTAAGGGAGGGATTTTTTTTAGAGTTTCGGTTATGGGATCGAGTTAGATGTCGTTTTCGAAGTAATTTTAGACGTAAATTCTATGTTCAAGGGACCCGAATTGACTTCAGCTTAGGAAACATGCGGCTTTCATGGGAAGCCCTACAAATGTTGCTTTTGACTGATGCCAGGGGGGTCGAATAAGAGGGGTTTTTCCCCATGCGTCCCACGGCAGCTTCATTGTACCCCATGCGTCCCGGTCAAGGAAAACTACAATATAATAGGCATATTAAACCTACCCAATGCGTCCCAGTTCGTTTTGCGGCCTGTTCAAAATAAGATTGTACTGTATGAAGCAGTGCTCTTGTCGCACAAAACAGAGAACACCAGAGGAGATAATCCATGCACAGTAAAAATTTGGCCATACATTTTCGGGAATTTTTAAAAGTACCATCTATGTACTGGGTTTCACTTCTCCTGACCTTGTATCTAGCTCTGAAGGTAGTACTGCATACTTTGCTTGTCATCTTACATTCTGAATTGGTGCTTCCTTCAGCTCCTTCATGGTTCATCAGCCTGGTGGGTTTCGTCCGCCTCAACGACGGTATAATCTTCTTCAGAAACGGTTTTCATTACACAAACATGTTTTCACAGTGCCAACCCAACGAGCAATACCGGCTGTTTTCAAAGTTTTGTGAAATCTGTAAGTAGGTAGGCCTACCTACAGTGTAGGTCCTACACCCATTCTTGGCCAACAACTTTTTACCAAATCGGCTTGTAGTTGAATTCAACCGAAGAAACTAAACTGACTAACCTCGATACTTCTTTGTTAAGCTCTTTAATCCCCAAACTACAATTTTACGCCAATCTTCTTCATGCAAATGTTGTTAGGATAAGTTAATATCAAAAGGCGGGGCGCATCACGTACCTACGTAAGCTTCCCAAACACCATCGGGTATAATATAATATATTATATTATAATATAGATTATCCGATAATCTCTCACTGAGCAGGACGCTTGGGGAAACCAATCGAATAAGATTTTTTTTTCTTTTTTTCAAAATAGGACATTTCGGACGCAGAATCCATTTTTCGGACTCTCCCTTGTCCACGCGGCATTGCGATCCACTCCCGATGCGATCGACTCCCTTTTTGAACAAAGTTACAACGATATCAAGTTCGACTCTCGAGCACAAAATTTCCTCAGCCAGTTTGACACTTATCAAACCTTGGATGACTTTATATAGCTTGCGACCAGCCGACCAGATCGGGCGACGCCCGAAGGGCCGAAGGTCCTGAGGGGCCGGTCGAAGCTGGAAACAAAATTTGACCTTACCCGAAATATGAAATCGAGACCGAAAAGGAAAATTCAGACACAATGAAGGCGATCTGGTTGGCTCTGTTCCTAACAGGGTGGATGTCAAGTGCAATCAATGCGTAATTTGCATACAAGGATTTAAATCCTCATGGCCTCATTGTATGAAATTCTCTTTTTGATTCACCCATTTTTGGTAGGTACCTACCTACCGCTTTCTACCACCCAAGCTGAGTGTTAGAGTAGTTTTTCCAAAATTGAAAATCATCAAAACAAGGCTGAGGTTAACTCTGAGTGATAACAATCTGGAGGATCTCATGTTGATGGCTTGCGAGCAGGAGCGTCTGGCCAAAGCACTGAGCCGAGTGGCTTCAGTCGTTTCTGGTCCTCCTCGCCATCGCCTACCGCTTGGTCTCTTTTCCCTCATCAGCAAGTGTTTCGTCTGTGGGCGTTATGTGATCACGTTTTGGTTAAATATTCTTTGAATAATACACTATGTTGTTATCTAAGTCCAAAATGTTGATCGTCCTCAAAATTTGTCATTATATCTACGTTTTAAGATGAGCAGATTCCAAAACTGAAATGTCCACGACGTTTTGAGCAGTAGCAATTTTTCTCAAAAATCTGAAACTTTTGACAAAATACTTGATTTTTCTTCAAGTTGTACCCACACGGTTTTCAGCCCAATCGCACAAACCAGCTATGCTCTGCGGAACTAAAGAGGGCTACATAAGGGGGTTTTGAAGGGTTTCATCTATGGGAAGGAGTTAGGTGTCGTTTTCAAAGTATTTTTGGGGGTCCCAGAAGCGTCCGATTTCGCCTTGGCATTCAATGCATCCATCAGACTTTTGAAGGATGCCAGAAAGTCGAATGAGGACTCATTTTCCGAGTAATCATTTTTGGGTCCTTCATCCGTCCAAACACTTAACATGACAAACTTTTCTAGTAATTGAATTTAAACAGCTGTAAAAGGTAAATTTACTATGGGACAGGTTGAGCCTAGAGTTCGAAAGAAATGAACAAGCAGGGGACAAATATGAGTAGGGGAGGAGGGGGGATGGCGAGGAGGGCCAGAAACACCCAAAGCCTCTCGGTTCAGTGCTCCAGCCAAATGCTCCTCATCAATACGCTGTGATAATGAAGCTGAAGAAATGTGCAAAAATTCAATCCATCCTAGCTTCAGTCGCTATTATGTTTGTATAGACGGTACCAAACTAACACACATACCACTTTTATTTTTTCTAAATATAGGCGCTGTTATTTTTCACTTAGGTAAGTACTTATTAATAAGTATAATTTCACCTAGGTATTAAAATTAATAAAGTGTATTCTCGTTCCTATTCATTTGCTTTTTCCAAAATATGAACAACCCCTCCTTTGATGGTCTTTGGATAGGTAACTGTTAAGGCTAGGGGAGGGGGGGGGGAAGGGCCGGTCAAATTGAATCGCCCGGGCCGGTCAAAACCGCCTATCCGCCCCTGCTTGCGACCATCTGGCAAGCTGTGTAAACTCTTAGCCAGCTTGGTACCAACTTTGCTAGCCTTGGACAGGTTTCGAACGTTTGGGACCATCTTGGCAAGCTTTGGAAACTCTTATCCAGCTTGGCATCATATTGGCGTGCCTTGGAAACCATTAGTAGGCTAGGGAACTACTTAGCAAGCCTTGGACAGGTCTGGAAAGCTTGGGACCAACTTTGCTACATTTGGATGGCTCTCTAAAGGTTCTGACTATCTTGACAAGCCTTTAAAACCCTTAGTCTGCTTTGGACGAGCTTTGCAAGCCTTGGGCATTGCACTACCACCACGGGAAGCAATCCTTTTAGTTAATTTACACGGCGAAGGAGATTGTATCAGAGCAAAAACGTTACATTCCTGGAACTAGCGAAGGGAGCGGTAAAAAGGCATTTTCAAAGTGTTTATTATGAAGTCGCCTAAGAGCTCCACTGAGCCGTCCTATAATAGGAAATTTTGTCTACTTTAATTTTGCTGCTATTGCATTTCCATGAAAAAGGCTTAGATTTCGAGACATAAGCGAAAAACTGAAAAAATGTGGGAAATTTTCATGTTTTTTCGGCTTTCGCGGTGAAGCCGTCCTTTTTTGAGGGGGCAAATTAAGATTCAGATTCGGAAACCCCCCACCCCCAAAACACATTTTGAACCATTCTAACCCCTACTAAGCTATTTTTTGCTGAGAAAACCCTAGCCGCAAGGGCCTAGCGGGACTGGACTAAATAATTAAACCTAGTGTACAATTTGCAGCGTTTCATTGTCGTGTTCGCAGTTGTTATTATTAGATATTATTTTAAATAAAGATAGTATGACCATCGTATTATTATCACCGATCATGAATTAGATCTAATAGGTACCTACGAACAAACCTTTCAGAAACCGCAATAGGCGCTCATAAATGCGTTTATGGCCTCTTCGAGTCGAATTGAAATACTCAACGTGCATTATAAAATAATCACCCCGCTCGAGTGCGGTAATTGAAACAGTTGGCAACCGAGTGGTTTTCCCCTTTTTTCCATTAGAAAGTAAAAGGCCCACATCGTGTTCGGCCCCGCTTGAAAAGTCTTGTGTTTTGCCTGGGTGGGCCCTTGGAAGCCTTTTCCCTCGACTATAAAGTTGCTCGTGGGAGTTTTAATTGTTATAAAACCGTAGAAGGGCGAGAATCTCGAGATCAAAGGATCTTCTCTGCGACTGGGGCTAATTGCGGCGGTCAGCGACACTAATAAGTCGACCTCAATTCATTTGGTGGCTGCACTTGTGCCTCAACATGTCGGGAAGGGGTTTAACTATCTGTTTACTTTCCCTGCATCCTTTTTCTCACCGTGGTCATTGCTTTGCTAATGGCTCGCCCCGGTGAGCTTTTTTTCGACAGACTCTTTTGGTTTGTAGATTTTCGCACTTTCTCTTAAGAATTTCAATTTGCGACTAGTAAAAGTCATTATCGCGAGAACCATCTGCAACATGGTTTTTTGCGCTGATCACGATGCCAATAAGGCGATATGTCCCTTGCGGAGTACTTTTAGAGAGCTTAAAAATTGGGAGAAGGGGAATGGCGGAAGACTGCAGACGTGGAGTCATCGTCTTTGCGGCCATGTTGGAATCAAGAAGGGTTTCGCAGTTTGTCTTGTGAGGATTCTTCAAGGACAGTTTCACCAGAGACGTCCGGATAATGTCTTCTTCTACAAGTGCTCTCTTAGCTACCGAAGAATGGCAAACAGTGTCTGCCAAACACTTCACCAAAACAATCCCGTGTGAACTAAAAAAGCAATCCCTGTCCATAGACGAATGTTTCAGAAGCCACGATGCTCTCTTTCTGTGTGTTCCCATAACCGCGTGTCCCACAAGTGCGCGTGTTTATATTTACCTCGAAGACACGAATATTCGTCTCACAAGCGTGTGCCCTACTGAAGCACTAGCATAGCCTTGTAGTTGCCTGTAGTTGCTATAGTTTCATCGTAGTTGCTACTGGATCATATTGAGAACAAACAAATTTGTGCTCTTGTGTTTACGATGTCCAAACCAGAACGTACCCCTTCAACTTCTGGACAGAAGACTTGAGTGAATTGTTATATCCTATACCTAGCACTTATAGCACGCGCGGATGTGGGACCGAACCCTCAAACTCACATGAGCGGGTTCCCAAGCAAAACTTTTCTCATTTTGAATTCTATATTGAGAGCATTTTACAGATGATTTTCTATTAGGTACACCTAACTAACACTATTAGAATTCTAAATTAATCCTTAAGGATTAACCGATTTCGATGAATTTGAGCTGTCCATGTTTCCCAAGTAGGTACTCTGCTAATTGATTTCCAACTGGTGAAGTTGGTTATGCAAATCTTCACATTATGAAGAGTTCGCTGACTTGTTGGTTGAGACGTAGTGTTCTTTGATGTCCTCTAAGGCTCCTACAATGAACTTCAAGATTTAAATTTCCCTCGTCGACCGACGTTCAGGCTAGACTTAGACCACCATGGAGCTCAGATCCGTGTCAGGAGGACGAAGTAGGTGTGTCAAGGTCGACAGGGACCCACATCCCGACCCTTCCCACGTGTGTGGCTTCTCCCCCAAGTGATTTACAACTGCCCAAAGGATGCTCCAACGGGGCAGACTCCGTCTCGATGATGCGGGTTGCACGATCGACATCCCTCTCATCCATTTCTCAGATTGACTATGGCAGTCAGTATCAGCAGGCAGACAGCTGATACTGCCTGCGGCTGTTTTGTGGCAGTGTCAGTATTTGAGATGGCCACAAATCGTTCATATTTTCATTCTGACTCCCTCACCCGCTTTTTCAGGGCCAATCACCTGCTTCTTGCAAATTTCGTTTCACGCTTTGGAAACCGCCTACGTAATTTTTTCGTATAACGGCCGTCGGTGCTCTTCCGAAACGGTCGTTCCCTCCTCGCGCTCGTTGAACCTGCTTTTGACCCGGTTGATTGCCGACTTCGCCGCTTTTAAAGCCCGCCCGGACAAAGAAAGTGAGGGCTGCTAACTTTGTTGCCGTGAAAAGATAAGGGCGAAACCGTCAACCGGAGGTTGTGCAAAGTTGAATCATAAAAAGTTATTTTCAAGTTGAAAGGAGTTCTTTCAAGTCAATTGCGTATTCGCTTAATTTCGACGGGTTAATTTTTTATTGTATAGTTGATTGTCCTTCCCCAGTTTTGAATTTTGTGATTTCATTTAATTTTAATTTGAAATTTGAAATTTTTATTCTAGAGGTTTTCAATTTGTTTGAAGTAGAAAATAATGGGCCTGCGTTTCAAGATCTATGCTTCAGAGGCGAATTCTCTGGCAAAGCAAGGTAAGCATTGCTTGCCCAGTGCCTGCCAATTTTTATTTTTTTAATAATTTTTTATTTTATTGTTTCAATTTTTGGACAATTTTTCAAATGATTTTTACATTAGTAATGGAAATTTTACTATTAACGTGTACCCGACGTAGGTGCTCATTCTTGTGAGCAATGGCAACGAGCTCCAGCGCAGCTAATCTCCTCTCCAGCTAATGTCCGCGAGAAGACAGTAGAACTACCGTTTGAGCATCTTTCCCCCAAGTCAAGCACCCGCGGAGCTGAATGCCTTGGCTCGACTTGGTTGAACCAGGAAAACAGCTGGTTTCATAGACCTTGTGGGGGCAGAGCCGCAGGTCTACTACTGAAAGGCAAGCAGTATGTTTGGTGCTTCCTCCGCTTGGGGCGTTCATCTGACTTTTCACACATAGGATCGCGGACATTGATCCTCAGTTGTCAACTTCTCGGAGAAGTCTTCTCCATTAGTTGTTTAATTTCTGAAAGAGTTCTTCCAGCGATCAATTTACTTGAATTTAACCTTGTTTCAGTTTTATTGCCATAATTACTAGTGCTCTTCGTTTTTTCTGTGTTTTGTGTATCTTGTGTGTTTGTGTGAAATCGGCAATCAGAATGGCTTCATGCAGCTGTGGAATACACGCACTGCTGCAGGCCCCGTTGTTTTTATGTAAGTTCGCTGTTGTTAATTGTGAATGTTGCTTATGAAAGTGTAGTGATATTTTGAGGTGTGGGGATTTCAGAGATGAACGAAGGTGAGGAAGGGGGAGGGGGAACCCAATTGTGTGCTTGCCCAGCCTGCCAGGCTGGCAGTGCCAGCTGAGGATTCGCCCCCTGCTATGCTTCTCGAGGGGGGACGATGGTCGCCATTCTCCATATTTATTCTTTAAATGACCCCAGAGCGCAAAAAGAAGTGGACCCGTCAATTTAATTTTTTTTAAATTTCCCGTCAATTTAATTTTTCATTTTGGTTTAATATTCTTGGAATGAATGATACACCTATGTAATCGCGACGGAGGTCGAAAATTCTGATCGGCCTCAAAATGTGAAATTGTACGTTTCAAGACGTGACATGTCTTTAAACGAATAATGTCAAAATCTACACTGTAGAATCTACAATTTTAAAATTCTACATTGTACAATCTACTATTGTACAATTCTACAATAATTGGAGAATCTGATACCAAAAACAAAATGTCCGTCCGCCGTCCAAACCGTCTTGGGCAGTAGGAATTATTGTTTAAATCTTAAATTTTGACACAATACTCGGTTTAGCATCGAGTTGTTCCCGTAAGGTTTTTAGTCCGATTGGCCTAACCCGTGGAGCGCTACATAGCCCCATAATGGGGCTAAAATTGGGCTACGGAAGGGTTTTAAAAGGTTTTCGGCTTTGGGGTCGAGTAAGGTGTCGTTTTTGAAGTATTTTTGGACGTAGAATCCATTTTTGGGGTTCCCAGAACGATCCGATTTTACCGTGCAGATGTATAGGGCCTTCTTGGGGCTACAGATGGGATTTTTGAAAGATCCCAGGAGGTAAAATAAATTGTCGTTTTCCGAGTAATTTTGACGCAAAATCCGTTTTTTCGATGTCCCACATCTATTCAAACACTGTGCAGAAAATACAACTTTAATTTTTTATTTATTCGAAAATATTTTCTTTTGTGACAGAATTAATTTTTGCACCTTAATGTTTTTTTACCCTATAATATTATATTATAATATAGGTATTTTGACATTATCAAAGAATAAACCCTTGTGTAAAATTTGCAGCGTTTCTTATTATTAATAAGTTATTAAATAAGAACAAAATTAAATTTTGTTCTTCATTTATTAAAAACTAGCACGCCCACAGCTAGTTTTACACCTGGAGGGCGAATAATGTGTATTTAATTCCAAGCTATTTTCACGTTCGCATCGTATATAAACGAATTCAAATTATTGATGAAATCAACACACACACAAAAAAAAATTAATTAATTAATTAATAAATTAATAAATGCATCAATCCCGAAACATCCCGAACTGCCTCTCGCACTCCTATCACGACGATAGTCCCAACATCGATCAAAACTAAACCATATCCCCTTTCACCTTTCAACTTATGTTGAAATGAACTGTCTCCTGTAATGAACAAATTGGATTCAGCTTATCCCCCCATGAAATATTCATCCTTCAGGAATAGAAGGAACGCCCCGACGACGGGCCGATGTGACATGCCTTGATTGCACCATCCTCCTTCAAGACCGTTCGAATCGGCGAATAATAGAGAAAGGCGAGAAGGCATTTTTATTCATACGCCCGAATAAAAAGGGGCGATCAGAAAGGTGTTTCGTCGTTCGGGGAATCGACGTTGACGGGGTGGATGCCAAAAAACGCGTGCGGCATTATTGAATAAAATATGGATACCTAATAAAATAGCCACTCTAGATTGAAATGCAAAAGAATTCAGGAAACCAGACCGTCTGGAAAGGCCCAATTTCTTGAGAGATGAAAATCAATAATTTAAATTTTTGATTGCAAAATTATATAAATCAATTCAATTTATCTGTATAGGTAACGTATAAAAAATATGCAAATGATGCATAATATTTAAAAAAACAACTAATTTTCTGAATTCATTAAATGAAAGTTCATTTAGCATCTACTTTTGGTTTATTATTCTCGGAATAATACACCTATGCCATTATTGACATTATCCGTTTCAAGAGGTCTAGATTCCAAAACCGAAATGTCCGTCCGCCGAACGTCGTGGACGGAAAATGGGCCTACGGGAGGGCTTTTTTGAAGGCTATGGGGTCGAGTTAGGTGTCGTTTCGAAGTATTTTTGGACGTAGAATCCATTTTTGGGGGTCTCGGAACAATCCGATTTCACTTTGGGAATCTATGGGGCTTTTATGGGGCTACAAATGGGATTTTGAAGGATCCCTGGAGATCTAATGTTTTCCGAGTAAAAAAAATTAAAATGTTTGAAAAAAAAATTTTTTTTTCAATTTTTTTTCTCGTTGTCACAGAATTAAATTGTTGCACATTAAACCTATATCAAAGAATAATAAATCCTTGTGTAAAATTTGCAGCGTT
Source organism: Pilophorus perplexus (assembly GCA_955831195.1). Classification (NCBI taxonomy): domain Eukaryota; kingdom Metazoa; phylum Arthropoda; class Insecta; order Hemiptera; family Miridae; genus Pilophorus; species Pilophorus perplexus. The sequence goes on from OY037014.1 coordinate 17,483,078, forward strand.
TTTAGGGTTTCTTCGTTCAAATGCTTTTCAAGTTTTACGTACATATTCGTTAAAAAGGGGTTTCAAAAGCATTCATGACCAAAAAGTTGACTTAAAAAAACTTGATTTCTTAGAATTATTTTAAAATAGCAAGTTTTTGCATGTATTGGCATTGTCAGAGCATGTTTGGCCTTAAGCCTCAGTTATTACAGTTCACATTAAATGTGTATTTAATCACATTAAATTTTAATGTTGACAGTGGTATCAATGGTTTATTTTAATGGAATCTTTAAATTGATAGTGATTCAATTATAAATGAGATTTTTAATAATTGATTCCATTATTATCCATCATCGAGTCCATTATTACGTAATAGAAAAGGATTCCTACAAATTTTGTTACGTCTTATCACTTGTCCACTTCTCACGTCGGAGTTGTAGAAGAGTTTGTGGGGATTGAAAGGAAGGGCGGGGGAGTTGGTTCCATCGTAAAAAAAAAGAAAAAAAAAGGTCAATCGATGAATAGTGATGCGGGAGGATTCTGATGTGCAGTATAAACACTAGGCGGTTACTTCCAATCGAGTCGGCGGGGTTATTGAAGTCAGAAATGGGAATTTTTCCCCTCTTTACGACCTTTCTTTTTATTTAGAGCCCACATAATTCGCGGTGTAACTTTCTTTTAGTTGTCAAACGATTTGACCCTGGTGAAATAGAGAGTTGAAGGCGAAATGTCGCCTGAGAGGGTATTGGAACGGGTGGGACCGCTGTCGAGGATGAAAATTGAATGACAGTAACTGAAAGTCACAACTGTTGTGACTTTTTACCCCAATGTTTCTTTTCCTGTTTTGAAGAAGGGACGAAAAAAATAAAATAAAATAAAATTGTCGAAATTCCAAACGAAATAACCTCTAGGGATGCATTTTCCCCGAAAAATACAGTTCCTTTTTTTCGGGTCTTAAAACTGGGCCGTAAAAGTCCCAAACGAGGGGTCACCCGGAGGGACGAATTTCGGCACCCGTAGGGCGCAAATCCGTTGTCCGCGGAGGCCCCGTTACATAACGGGGGCGTTTTTGAAGCCCTTTTCTTCGGTAATGAGTTTCCGAGGAGGAGGATCCTTTTTCGTATTGTTTGCGGGCCAAATTGGAAACGCTCAAGAGAGAGAGATAAATCGTCCAATGACCCCGACTCACCCCCCCCCCCCCCCCCCCCAACACATTCCCCTGCCGCCACACTGGGTTGAGGCTGAGCCGTTTCTTGAAGGATATTTCCCACCCGTGGAAACGACGGTCACACAATAATACCTACGAAAAAGTTAAAAAAATAAAATAGTTTTTTTTTTAAATTTCAAAAAGTTAAAAAAAGTACCTATGTAAAAAAAAAAAAAAAAAATTAAAAAATGAGAAGTTATCTCATCAGCCTCTAATTCGAATTTTCTAAATTTTAGAAAATGCAATAAAAAGAAAATGGCAAAAAATCGAGATAGTTACCTACGTGGTTATCATGTGATGCCATCATCGACCTGGCGCGACAGAGGCGGATAATTCCGATAACTCATTAATAACTGATAATTCATTAACTGTTGGAATTTAAAAAAAAGTGAAATTTTGACAAAATACTCGGTTTACCATCTAGTTGTGCCCGCAAGGTTTTCAGCCCGATCGTTCAAATCCGTGGGGCGCTATGGGGCCTAAATTGGGCAACGGGAGAGGTTCTTGAAGGTTTTCAGCTATGGGGTCGAGTTAGGCATCGTTTTCGAAGTATTTTTAGAATCCATTTTTCGGGGTCCCAGAACGATCCGATTTCTCCCTGATGATATGTGGTGCTTTCATGGGGCTACAAATGGGGTTTTAGAATGAACTCAGGAGATCAAATAAGGTGTCGTTCTCGAGTATCTTTGGACGCAAAATCCGTTTTACGAGGTCTCACATGTGTCCAAACATCGTACTTACAGAATTTTTTTAAATTTCATTTCATTTTTTCAAAAATATTTTCTTTTAAAATTTTTTCAAAAATATTATAATGACACAGAATTATTTTTTGCGTATTTACTCTGTATCAAAGAATATTACACCCTTGTGTAAAATTTGCAGCGTGTTTGGAATCTAGACCTCTTGAAACGTCCAATTTTGAGGCCGATCAGAATTTTCGACCCCCGTTGCGATTACATAGGTGTATTATTCCAAGAATAATAAACCAAAAAATATAGTCGAATATGCTCGAATCCGAGCCCTAATGATATTACATTTTGAGGGTCTTATGGGAAGGCAAGAATACCGGTTTACAAGCTCTAAATTAACAAATGAAATGTTGAAGTAAATAACTGATAAATTAACCATGCGATAATTAGATGATATACATTTCAATAAGTCAACAAGTAATTTCAGCGATGTTATTCCAAGTACCTACACGTTCATTGTCATGACCTTCTGCAATGATCCAATTTGTTCAGGTACTGATTCATCCGCACGCCCCAATTACGCTTTCAGCACCATTGACCTCATTCCGAAGGTGTTTTGCAAATCGTTTTGTCTTTGGGGAAAGGCCGTGTATGACATATGAGGCCTCCCAGAGGGGGAGATGTTGCGAAATGTGCCTCCCACCTTTTTTTCCGGGGATGTTCTCGTTCCGGGGTAGTCGGAACGGACAATCGCGTAAACGGGGTGAGTCGGTGTCGAGAGTCAATTTGTAAAGTGGTGGTTTCTCGTGGAATTGAGGAATTATTTCGGAAGGGACGATGAACGGACACGCTACAGCTCGTACGTATTTGACGATCATTTACGATTTTTTCGTATTTCCTTTCCAGGAGCATTTTCCACGTGGCGTAACCTTTCCAGAGTGAAATGCGAGGTTCCTACCGAAATGAAAAGACATAAACCGGCGGGAGGTCGGCTTGTGCGTCGTGAGGGGCCTCGTCGTTAGGAAAGTAACAGGAAAACATAAAGTGCAAACGTCGTGACAAACTGGGCTCTGAATTATACCGCGGGAAGTGAAAAGAGTCAAGCTGAACCAGATTATATCAAATGGTGTCCCAGAAGTTTATCAGGATGAGATGCACAGGGGGAGAAATCTACGAAACACTGAATATCCAAATTCCTCGGATTAACACAATAATTTTGTTAATCCAATAATTGGAAAAAATGGAATTGAATTCCTGCGACCCTTCACATATGGCCAGATCTGTGACTAATCACTTTTATTTTTTCCTATCAGTGTTCGGATTCACTTACCAACCATTTACTCTCTACGTCCAATCACTTGCCCAACTCGTGAATTATCCGCCCGGTATTAGGTAGGTATTGTTCTACTACCAATCACAACCCCAACACCGGCGGCGAGCCTCTGGATCTCCACTAAACAAACGACACAAAAATTAATGAGTCTAAATTCAAATTTAGAAACAGAAGCACTTGTTGGTACACACCCATCACCCGCTGCATGGGTTGTCCCACTACTCGACACCTATTTTTACTATAAAAAATAATTTGTTATGCGTGTTTTTTGCAAATAACTCGACATTACTTTTACTATAAAAAAATCATTTTTTAAAAATAAAAGCATAGGCATGGGCTAATAATATTATACATACCTGTTGGCAAAAAAACTTGAAGAAAGGGCAAATATTTAGTTGTTGTCAGGCTCACAAATCTGAAGCACAACCTAGCAACCGTCGCAGACGTATTTTAAATTTTTAAATACGTCGTATTAAATTTTAACCGTTTATCAGGACCCTCGAGAGGGATTAAAACAATTTCCAGCTCTCGAGCAGTTTTTATGGGCTAAACATTATTTTTCCGAATGCGAAAATCCGAAGAATTTGAATATTCGGTGTTTCGAAGATTTCTCCCGCTGTGCGGTCTTTAAACCGAGGGGGTTTAACATGGCGAAATTCGTCAGATGGTGACCCAGCCTGTGACGCCCACTACGCCACCAGAGAGCAACATTTGCTCATTTTATTAAATTAAATTAATTAAATTAATTAAATTAAATTTTCAGTTCCATGCGCGATCTCCAAGTGCTTTCACATTAGTGGATTTTTGGGGGATGCGTCACTCGCATCGAAGGGGCGTTGATGAAAACGTCATGATACAATTGACCGTGCACGTCATGATATCACGTGATATCATCACGGTTTGATATAAATTTTGCATTTTGGCCGCGTTAGTGAAGTCTCCCGAGTCGAAAACGCGATTGAAAATTAACGCATCAAATACCGTATAGGCACAACCCTAACTCGATGGCCCTTCACTTCGTGTAATCAAACGGCGTAACAGGTACCTGATGGAAGTTATCGGCGCACCGAGCGGTGACTCCGAACCAGTAGGGCTTTAATAGCCTTATAAAACATGTTTAACAGCATTAGTCCCAGTTGGTGATTTCCGTTCCGAAACGCGAGACTCCATTTTAGTGCCTGCCAGCCTCCTAAATCAATTTCTGGGGGATTCCGTCGGCGTTTCTGATCGGAAGGCTAATCAAATACCAACATTTCCGACGTGGCGGAAGGAACCCGACCGGTTTTTAGGGGTTTTTAAACGTTCGCCCGTGGGAGGCTGTTATGGTATTTTTTTCTGAAAGGAGCCGAACGTTTCGGCGGTGATGGAGTAATTTACGAGAAACTGATACCGCATAGGGGATTCCCGGAGGTGATGATAGGAATCAAGAGTTGCCGCATGGCTCACTTCAATCTACACCGCAGGGTGCCACTGATGGGTTCGAAGGGCTTAAGCGCAGAAATTTCGAACAAAATTTATCGCTGATTAATATTAAATATCATTGATACTATAACCTCACTTTTGGTTTAATATTCTTGGAATAATACACCTAGGTATGTAATCACAACGGGAGTCGATAATTCTGATCGGCCTCAAAATTGGACACTATCCGATTCAAGATGTCCAGATGCCAAAACCGAAATGTCTGTCCGCTGTCTGAGCTGTTTTGGGCAGTAGGAATTTTTTGAAATATTTGAAATTTTGACAAAATACTCGGTATACCATTTTGTTTTGCCCGCAAGGTTTCCAGCCCGATAGCTCAAACCCCTGGAGCTCTGTGGGACTGAAAAGAGGCTACGGGAGGGGTTTCTGGAGGGGTTCGATTACGGAGTCGGGAGGGGGGTCGTTTTGGAAGTGTTTTTGGACTTAGAATCCATTTTTTGGGGCCCTAGAACGATACGTTTTCACCGTGAGGAACAATGGGGCTTTTATGGGGGCTACAAATGGGATTTTTGAAGGATACCAGGAGGTCAAATAAGGTGTCGTTTTCCAAGTAATTTTGGACGCATAATCCACTTTTGAAGATCACATATCTGTTCAAACATTGTACAAAAAAAAGTTTTCTATTTTTTCAAAAATACTTTCTTAATGACACAGAATTAATTTTTGCACAATAATTAACCAATATTAAAGAATAATAACACCTTGTGTGAATTTTGCAGCGGTTTTGAAAAACAATTTTAACCAAATCTCGGGTTTTAAGGGGTTTAAACTGGTAAAAATGTGAAAACACCGTATTTATTAATTATATTTTTTTCAAGGTGGACTAGTGACTTAACTCAGCATTTGGACATAATATATCTAAAATATTAATTTAATAGATTGAAAATTACAATGTCAATATTGTTATTCCACAAGTGTGTTATGGTTTTCACACTGCTCTCAGTTACGTTGACGCGGCTGTTTGTTTTCACTGTAATTTGCCGTGTCTGATTATTCCGGTCTCGTATTCGGCGACAGTCGTCTCAAACTTTTCGGCTCACTTTCATAATTTTTTCTTCTTCCTTCAACCGTCTCGTCATGAATGACGTTTGTCGTGTTTTTGGGCAACGTTGGAGGATTTTCGTTTTTCAACGGCGAAGTTCTAGTGGGCCTGATGACCTTCAAGCTCAGTAGAGAGTAAGGTGTGAGTGAAAGCTTATTTGAAATCATCGAACGTTTTCATTAGCCGGCATTTATTTTATAACGGGTTCTCGTGTTATTATACATTCTCGAGCTAGTTCGATAAATCTTCATTTGTATCAAGTTTTCAGGCTCCGCGAGGCAGACATTTTTCTCTTCTTTTTTTCTAATGACCATTTAGGTAATGCAATCAGAGCGAAGAAACTGAGGGGGGCTGAGTCTCCTGATTAGGAAAGATTATCGTTCTCAAGTGAAACCTCCCCATCGTCCAATAAGGGCCTTGATGGGAGTCTCGCAGCTCTCGCCTTATACTGTCACACAATGAGACCTTTTGTATGGGGAGTTTGTCCTCTTCCCGATGTCGACGAGAGAAAACTTCCCCTGCCGCAAAAAGACAATCAACCGTAGCTTCCCCTCTTTCCCCTCCCCATGTGTATAAAAATTGATGGAAATAACCGGGAACAATACGGCCGTCCGTAAAACCTTCCTGGATCGGATCCCTTTTTTTGTCAGACCCTCCACCGATACACCGTGTCCATTACCGGAATTTTCTAATTTTTACGGAATCAAGTTTTTTTTTTTTGTTCTGTCAGATTTCTCCAGGAAATTCATGTTTCGGCGTACCTTCACACGAATAAATCAATTGACGGTTCATCGTTTTTCGAGATTGTTATACAGACCGGACAACTTGAAATATTGGTGTTCTGACTCAGCGCAATATCAGTATTGATAGGGGGGTGATTCTCCGCAAAATGAAGTTTTCGGGTTCTTAGCAACCCAAATTTTTTTTGTTGGTTTCCCTTGATGTAATAACTGTTATGGTTAGGAAAACATCTTTACTTACCAGTATGATGAATGATTAGATACTTTGATGGTTTTGCGATTTATACCAGAGGGTTTTCTCTGCCTAGGTAGTATATTTTGTAAAGACCGTCACGCGTACTATCAAAGTCAGTTAAAAAATTTCCAAGAACAATAGCTTGCTAAGTTTGATCTCCACGCTTCCATTATCATTCTTCATAGAAGGAGAAAAAGTCAATACAGGGATTTCATCAGTTTTTGTGCTGTAGGATGTGATATTATACAAAATTATGGAAAAAATTCCAACATAAATCATGTATTTCTTCTACAAGTAAGTATAATCATGACTAGAGACTCATTTATGTTTTAATCAAGATCCAAAACTACTGTATTCATGCGCAAACCTGGTGGGAACTATATTCATGTATTGCTATTTTTATTCTACCAGCTTATAATCAAATTTTTATCTTGTGACGGTCTTTAAATCCCTGTGACGGTCTTTACGGGCTGTTTCAGAATGCTTGCTATTTTTCATAGAATATAAATGATGAAGGTGAAATATTGATGGTTATCATCAATACCTTAACGAATGTTTGAGCACAAAGCATTAGGTACCTACCTACAAAATTGGTATCACAATCAAAATCTCAAAACTAAACTTTAAATCACTGTTGTTAAATCACAGTAAACAGAATTTTACTTTTTTCCTTAATTGCAGCTAACACAAGTATAATCAGCTCTCTAGCCTTTTATCTGCACCTCTTCTAATCACAAATACAGTAGCAAAATAGTTTAACAGTATCAGTACATATTTGGTGCTTTCCTTGACGATATGACTTGATTAAAATGGCTTAGTTAGGTAAGTTCATGATTCATTCAGTCTTTTGTGTTGGTAGGTACCTACTTAGACCATTGTTTCTTCGAAATAGGCAGTACAGGTTGCAAAATTATGCCTACAAGCTTTGAGCTTCACAAAAACAGGCAGAAACTTGAGAATGAATCAGGTAGTCAGAACATACTATGTAACTTACTATTAGGTTATCAACGCGGCTCTTCAGTTGAGTAGAAGAAAGCTCTGTGTGTAGAGACAATTGCGCATTAAATGCGGAGGCACCTTTTGGAGCATCAAAATTTGATGCTCCAAAATGAGTGCTTTGGTGCACTGGTGAGTGCCTCTCAAGTTCTGGGAGAACGACATCTGGTGGCATTTGCGATAAACATGAGACATGTACGGAACGATCTCGCCGGACATTGTCGATTTCAGCATACCTACCCTTTGTCGTCTCTACTTCGACCATTTTGGTCACAGAAACAGTGAAGCTTCTCCCATTTTTTGATCTGTTTTGCTTGTCAGTTATCCATTTCTTATAGGATGTTGAGTCACTCTCGAAGTAACCTTATGTATTGAACTGTATGACTTTGTTTTGGTAGTCCTCACAGGTTCTATGCATGCATTTGTATTTCGTTGAGAGCTGAGAAACACATTTTTGATAAAGACCGTCACACAGAAGTAAAGACCGGCACAGAGAAAACGTTTCTAAATGTGATGGTCTTTACTGTGACGGTCTTTACAAAAGTACTTCAATATGGCTGCCAAGAGAACCCAAGACACCCTTCACCATTAGTTGAGGTCCAGTTGATTCACGAACCCTTCAAGTAATAGTTTATTAACTTGGAAATAGCAGCTCAAAGCATGTGACAAATAGTAACACGTGTGACGGTCTTAACAGAAAGTATACACAAAACTGTGACTTATTTTGCTAAAATCGCCGTTGTGCTTCAGGGAAACGTGAAAAACTCGGGAGCACTATGCTGTTTCATTGCCACATTGTTGCTGACTGACGCCAGACGGAAACCAGGCAGAGTTGCCTCTTGAGAGTGATCTACCAGCAGTTCAAAGTAGCACTAAAAATGATGTGACGGTCGCGCCAATTTCTGAATACTGAACTATAGCAACCTGCTGTTAATTCCTACCGCTGAATACAATCGATTTTCAGTATTTTTTCGAAGCTGAAGCTTATATGCTTTGATTTAAAAAAATAGTTGCAGCGGTAATATGGTGAAATACAAACGAAATCTTGTTAGTAAGTTGACTCCACCTCCCGAATACGCGTGACGGTCCTTACATTTGCGTGCTATTATGTCACATTAAAAATATATCCCGTAATGTTTGACTAATAAAACTATCTCCAGAAGTAGAGGACATCATTCTGAATATGTAGAAATTTTGTGTGTGAAAATACCACCATTTTTCAGCCTACTGAAGGCGAATAACATTAAAACTTCATTTTTCGGAGAATCACCCAGGGGTGATGGGTGAAAATAGCATTCATAGTGCACATCTTTTAATTATAATTAAATAATTATCGACCCAATTTGGACAAAGCAGTGAATTTTCTGTTTTTTCTAAATTAATCGATAATTACAAGATCGACTTTCAAGTGCAATGGTGCAATGCACCATGGTGATCCACGTGATCTTTTGAAGGTCGAAGAACCGCGATTTTTGGTTTATTATTCTTGGAATAATACACCTATGTTTTCGCGACACGGGTCGACGACTCCGATCGGCCTCAAAATTTGACATTATCCGTTTCAAGAGGTCTACATTCAAAATCCGAAATGTCCGTCCGCCGTCCGCCGTCCGCCGTCCGGGCCGTTTTGGGCAGTAGGAATTTTTTTAAAAATCTGAAATTTTGGCAAAATACTTGGTTTACCATCTAGTTGTGCCCGCAAGGTTTTCAGTCCGATCGCCCAAACCCGTGGGGCGCTATGGGGCTAAAATGGGGCTACAGGAGGGGTGTTTTGAAGGCTTTTAGCTATGGGATCGAGTTAGGTGGCGTTTTCGAAGTATTTTTGGACGTAGAATCCATTTTTGGGGGTCCTGGAACGATCCGATTTCACTGTGGCGTTCTATAGGGCTTTCATGGGGCTAAAAATGGGATTTTTGAAGGATCCCAAGAAGTTAAATATTTTTCGAGTAAAAATTAAAGAATTTTTGAAAAAACACATTTTTGAAAAAAAAATCCCACCAAAAAATTTTTTGAAATATAAAAATCCAAAAAAAAAATTTTTTTTAATTTTTTTTATTGACAGAATTAAATGTCTGTACAAGTAACCTATATCACAGAATAATAAACCCTTGTGTAAAATTTGCAGCGTTTATTATTGGCCATCTTTACCCAGAAGAAAGCGTCTGACAAAGTAATCCTGCGGTCATCCTGCGTCGAACGTTTTCATAAATCGAGTAAAAGTGAGTTATGAGCCACTTTCAACGCACAAGTCATCAAACCATTGTCTCAATGTCAACGGAAGTAATTTGAAGCAGTTTAAAATGAGACCGCTGACCAGGAACCCCGGAAACACTTTACTCCGAATTTGCATTGAGTTATAACTCACTTTTACCGGAAAAAATTGCACATCTTTGACGTTCGATTTCGGTCAGACGGCTTAATCGGATTGGGACGATTGGGGGCTCCTTCGACGTTGTCCTCTTGAAAAAAGAAATGAACTCATTTTGTCAGACGCTTATTTCTTGCTTAAAAATGGCCAAAACCCGAAAAAATAAGTTTTTAAAAGTTGATGTTTTTGGGTTAGTTAGGATCGCCTCTCACGATAGTGCAAACTCAGATTTCTCACATTAAATGGATGTTCAATGGTCAAATTTTGAATGGAACGATCAAAACCATTTCTAGCTTTCCGTTTTCCCCCATTTTACTGGACTCGTCCTCGCCGATGTTGCAATACTGCGCACTTTTCCTCGCTTGTCGTGGCAGTCTCTCTATCCGAATAGATGTGTCAATTTGGAACATAGGTACTCTATATTGTACCTATATAGTACTCAATATTGTCCCACTGTTGACTTTGCACGTTCCTAATTCTCACTTCACCTCGTTCAGATACTCGGAGACGTCGTTTGATGAAACAACCTCGATAAAAAAAACCTTCGGGCACGCGTTGCGTTTGATAGCTATTTTTACGGCGTTGATAAGAAAAAAATAATAAAAGGTTTATTCAACCTGAAATAACGGTCGGTTGATTTTTCACAATGAACGAAGTAGAAATACACTTCAAATTGTATTTTTCACTCTGTTGCACGTCCAGTGAAAATCCGAAGGGCGTGTAATTTAAAAGTAATGGACGATGGGGCGTTTCACTCGGACACGTTTGAACCCGTGTACGTCTGATCTCATCAATGGTACCTCGGCGAACATACAGATAATCTCAAGTCCCCTTTCTTCTCGTGTAAAATGCAAATGTGTCCTGAAACCCGCTTCAACTCGCTCCTTAGCGTTAGCCTATTAATAGCTACCTGTTCAGGTACCCAATCGAAAAAAAAACCAACACTCCGTCCGAATGAAATATTCGGGTCAGTCAAGCGACCTCTCCGTATTCCTTCGGATGACTCGAAACCATTATTTTCCTGGCTGGCCTGCATAAGATCTGACGATTCAACGCAGTATTTAAAGGGGAGTAATTTTCGTACCGTTAAGGGAAAATCCGAGCTGATGGCTCGGTCGTGATCTTCAAACTTGAGCTCATGGACTGTCGGGAGATGGAAATCGGTGATCTGGCTGGCAACATCAACATCGATGACAATAATTGCTTATTGCTGAAATTATTTGCTTAAGCAAAAAAGGAAACACCTGGGATTGTTTCAGCGAGGCACATGTAATCAAAGACTACTGGGGGGACACTCCCACACCCCCGGATGTACAAGATGCTTGGGAAAAAGTGCGAATCGCGTTTTTAACCGCCCCTACGTCGGCTAAACCCTCAGAGCGTGAGGGGTTGTGCAGGAGGGAGACGGTATGGTACCACGGTGGTGAAATGAGAAATTGAGCTCTTCGATGGACCACGCTAAAAATAGGAGGTGAAAAATAACCGAAATACATAAAGACAATTATATTAGACGAAATAAAGGAGTAATACCTACTCAAGGAGGAAAGGAGACAACCTAAAAGAGCAACATCCAAACCAAAGATAGTATATTTATGACATGTTTGCCAGCTATGGCATCGCAAAATAATCTAGGTCCAAGGGAATTCATCGCCCATCATGGAATTTGAACCCATGACCCCCTTCATCGGTTGAACAACAGCAACGTACCTACAACATGACATGTAGACTTGTTTCAGTTTGTTCGACCATCAACAATAGGTACGATACTGATGATGGTATAATAAACCGAAACCAGTCTACAAGTATATAAATTCATCATGGAAATTGAAGACATTGTGGAAAATAGTCTTCTACGTGTGTCGCCTTTTCAAATTCAATGTTTTCAAGTCTGTAATTGAAATTAGTGTAGATCTGCTGGCCATGTGTTGCATCGATGTCTCAAGCTTCGTCCTGTGACGGTTTGTGCACAAACCATGCCATGGCAGTTTCACGAGTGATTACAGTTGTTTAGAAGTAGCTGTTATTCTTTGTAGTCGCCGAATTCCTGCCTGTCTTTCTTCCTATCTACTTTCAGTCTTCTGTCTCTGTCTTTCTGCCTCTACTATGTCTTTCTGTCTCTCTTTCCTTCCAGTCTTCTTTCTTTCGTCCTGCCGTCTGTTTGGTCTTGTGTCCTGTCTTCTTTACACGTATTTTTTTAACTTTTGCCTTAATGCACCCCCCCCCCCCCCCCCCCCCTCCAACAAAACAGCAGCATGTTCTACATATTCCTACACCTAAAATTCGTCTTATTATACTAACAATACAAGTTTGATTGGTAGTAACGCGGTTCGTTTGGCTCCGAATCGGTCTTTTCACAGTACACGGTGAGTCCATCTTTACAAAATCCCCATCAGGGGGTCACTCCAGTTCTGGTTTATCCTCATCGGGGGTTACACCAGCATCGTAATGAAATAAGTACACACATAAAGATCCGATCATTTCTCCGAACGTACGAATGGGTTCATTAAAACGGACTTTATGGCGAGGCGGATAAAAGGGGATTAATTACGATCGGGGTTTCTCGAGGCGGTAAACTCGCCCGGTTCCCGAACCGGGTCGGACCCCGTCGGTAGCAGTTTCGAAAAATCAAGCCGACAACGGAACTTGCACGGTTGGGGACGACAATACGGCGATTTCAAAAAGGGTTGATGATGTTTTACGGGACGTCGAGTGACTGGGCGGAAGTCCTTATCGAGACAGCAGGTGAATTAGGGTCAAATTCGTCGGCCTTCTGAACCGTTAAGTCTGATATGATGCACCTGCTTGAAACTGTCGTAATGATCGTGTAGCTGGAGTCTGGAAACATCAAGTCCTCCAGGAGATACTGAAACCAAATAATATTATGTACTATATTATGTATTTATTATGCGGGATAACTCAAAGTTGGTAAGTAAAGAAGGACTTATAGATACGTCTTTACTAAAGTAACGTAATTTTAAGGTCATGAGGGAAGGCAGGAAACCCGGGTTTAGGGCCATGAGGGAAAGCCAGGAAAACTGGTTTTAGGGTCATGAGGGGAGCTAATAAAACTGGTTTTAGGGTCATGAGGAAAGCTAAGAAAACCGGTTCGAAGGCTGTGGGAACACACCAAGATTCGGATGCTGGTTGTGTACCTATCTACGTGTTTTTGTGGACCTACCTAATTTGGATGTTAAATTCCCTATATTAAATATAACATAATTTGGATGTTAAATTCCCTATATTAAATATAACTATAAATTTTAGGTTTTGTGTGTTTGGCGGAGAGTCAGAGGCGTGAATCCACGATTTTGCCACTGGTGTTTTGGAGGAAGATTATGGGAGTGTGGAAACACCTCTGTCCAGGGAGTTGCACGAATTGTGAGCGACGAACCTGTGGGAGAGTGCAGCTATAGAAAATTTCTATTAGTCCATTTAATGGAAGTTGAGCTTATAGATTGGCGAGATTGTCAGATTATAGAGTCTTATAGATTGTCAGGATCCACTCTATACAGTCTATAGAGGCATCATCTCGGGAAGGTAACAAAATGTCATCAGAGGTGGCCTGTCCCACTGGTCCAGTCTTACCTGGAAACGCCCAGTGGCTTCCTAGGTCCTAGATTGTCAATGAAGGAGGCCTGGGCCACGGGTTCAGGCGTCAGGATCACTCCTGCTGACTCAGCTTTCCTGCCTAGGGAGCTTTCCGGCCTAATGTCGCCGAGGGAGGCCTTGCCGTTGGGATTGATCCCAAACACAGTTGGGCGTTTATCAGACATCATGATAAAAGAAGATACAGTAATTGGTAGGAGGAATTTACTTCCCTCCATAATGAGGAAGGGCATCTGGCTGGCTGGAGAAGAGAGGTTTCACACGGTCACGCCGCGACCGTGGCGCAACCCACCCCTCCCGCCGGTACTACCTCCGACGCCCGTCGAGAGTGAGGGACATGGTGGAAAAACCCCTCGAAGGTCATGAGGGAAACAATGAAAACCCGTTTTAGGGTCATGAGGGAAGGCACTAAAACTGATTCTTCATCTGTAATGTTATCAGCACTTGCACATTCAGTGTTTACTATTCACATCCGACTCCTTTGGAGAGTCAATTTCTCGCCCCGGTCTCACTCTCACCGACTTCCACCGTACCCCCGCAGGTGATAGTGAGATAACTCCAGATCAACACAGTGCGATAACTTCGCCCCGTTCAGCATCAATCATCCGCCGATCGAACACAATCGGTTTCACTTCCACTTAATGGGACTTTTGTCTTGTTTTTTTATCTTCCGACGATTATCTCCCGAGCGGGTTGAGCCAGTCGGGATTTCGAAATTCCTCTTCATTCAAACCAAACGAAAAGGAGTGTTAAATAGGTCAGTGAGCCTAAGGAGGATGTTAGGTATCCACTGGAGCCTTTGTGATTGATTGAGCGGTCTATCCCACCGGGATTAGCGACTCTACCCTCAGGGCTAATAGTGTTTCGGAACGACCTGTAATTTCATGGATCTATGGATCATATGAGAGCTGCACAGGGGCTTTGAATATTATCGAAAGATGTTGTTTATAAACATTTGACTCTTGACTTTTTATTTCTCTCAGTGCTTTTGCTTGATGGCATTTTGAAAGTTTAAACGTCTATTAGTGAGTCACTACCTCTAATAGTGACTACCTCTATTAGTTTAATGACGGCAAATTGCTTTATACGAGGGCTAAATGATGCTATTCATGTACCTACAAGCGAGCGTTTAAGTATTTTGCGTAAAACCGGAATCTCATTCCCGGGATCGACTGAAGACGAAGGGAAAAAACCTTCAAGATTTATTGACCAGGCAAAGCCACTAAAGGCCATCCCGGTGAAACTCAAGACTTCGACCCCATTCTCTTTTCTAAGGCCTCCCCGATATATATGATTAGTATGAGGACTCTTAAACCCTGATATCTTTCGCAATTATTTATCGGAGGTTGAAGAGATTCAAGATGCCGTTTTCCCCTTCCTTAGCGAAAAGAGGTTCAGGAAAAGATAAAAATGTCCCGCCGGCGGTATTTTTAGCGAATCCATAAGATTGAGCGTAAGTGCCCCTGTCGGGCTTCGGACTTGGCCATCTTGTCCGTAAAACGGTTCACGCACGAGAAACTTTCTTGTGTGATTCCCTTTTGACAGGTTTATACCGGGAGAGGGACCGATTCTCTTGATAGTTCCCTTGTTGGGGAGAAGTTCCCCCGTCCACCGCTAAAGGAGCGTTAAAATTGCTCTTTGCTCGTGAACGAGAGGGATTTCTCTGTAATGCAATAAATTGTTCGTAATACATATGACTTCATTTCCGTCCAGATAAGGCACGTTGGCGGATGGTGACAGGTACATTACGAGGCGACTTCTGATAATGGGAAGGGTTTCTCTCAATGAACACTTCTCGAAATGAAACTGAAGAAGAGAGAGAGAAAAAAAAAATAACCGTTTCTATATTAAATGTAGAATAGGATTAAATCTTAATCCTTTTCAGCGCCGAAGAATAAACTAATAAAAACAGCTCTGGTTAACGTATAAAATAATCAAGAAACCCGCTGTTGTGGGTGAAGGATAAACTGCAGTTCATGAAGCATTTTGGGTGGGTAATATACTTATTTATAATAAATTAGGTACTGAAAAATATGCATCTATAAATTTAAAAAAAAACTATGTTTCTGTACAGTGTTCGGAACACTGGGACCGCAAAAAAAGGAATTTGACGTCTGAAATTTCTCGGAAAAAGACATCTCAGTCGCCCTCCTGGCGCCCTACAAAAGCCCCATAAATGCCCCAAAGATCCCCAAGGTGAAGCCGGATGGATCTAGGACCTTCGCTAATGGATACTAAGTCCGAAAATACTTACTTCGAACTCGCCCCCATGGCCAAAAGCCTTCAAGATCGAAAAAGAAACTAGCCCGACTTCATAATAACGAGTTACGTTTTTGGCTCCTTCGTATAAAAGGAGTGAAGGATTATTATATTTACTTAGTATACCTACTAACTGAACGTTTACCATTCAGAGCACTTTATGTCGAAAACTACATCCAATATCAAGAAATTTTCTTGATATTGGATGTAGTTTTCGAAATAAGGTGCTCTGAACTATTTAATAGTTCATATTTCCCTAAATGCTGAAATCTGGGCCACACATAACTTTTCACGAAAACCCGATTTTTCTGAAATTCCGAATTTTAGTGTATACGCGCTGTACACACATGAGGGTTATAAATCCCAAATTGCTCTTAAATTGAAGCTGCATAATCTGCAAATTTCATCCTTATAATCATAAATGACTTTTAAGTATGACTTGGTATGCCTTTTTACGTAGGACCGTACTAGCCAGCCTACTGGAGTATTGGAAAGTGATGTTACCTACCTCTACAGTAAAAATGCCCGTTTTGGGAAAAATCATCCGTTTTCAGTTGGCTACTTTTCTGCAAGCAATATACCAACAGAGGTTTCAAATTGAAGAAAATTTAACCTACCTTAGGGTAGGTGGGGGGGGGGGGGGGGGGGACTGTCCGCAGTTTTGGGTTTGGAATTTTTGCAAGCTACAGTTTGTTGTTTTTATTCGGTTTCTGGTATGGAATCAAAAGCTCATGATTGATGAAATGATGCATCATTTCATAACAGCTCCAGCCTTGAAAGGTGTTTATTTTGAGAGATACGCATATTTTCGTCAAAAATGTTTTTGCGGACATTTGCCCCATTTTTTGGGGTAAACATCCGCAGAGCAGACACTTACCCCAACAGAAGAAAATCATGGGAAAAAAGTCGTTCTTACAGAACTGTTCAAAAACACGAAATAAAGGCTTTATGTTGTGGTAATAACAATTTTAACCCATCTTTAAACTGGGGAAGTAAAAATTTAATGTAGAAAAAATCTCGACGAAAAGGTAGGTGCAGAATACGCTAGAGTTATTAAATCACAAAATATTTCATCACCACAAAAATGTTCAAATAGTTGAGATCACAAAAAACAATGAATTAATATAAGAACAAGAAGGGCACATTGTTCCTGAGACCCATTAGTTTCATTTCAGTCTTAAATAATGCCCCTACGACTGCGGACATTTACCCCCAAAGCATTGCGGAGAGTTACCCCATATCATGACGACGGCCCGAAAATCATACTGACTTTAGGGAACAAAAGAAAACGTGAATTCTGTGCCATAATTTCAAAGCTTAACAACATAACTAAACAACAACTTCCTTTTGACAGGAAGAAAGACAGACCTAATAAGTACAACCGTTATTCCACAATAATGCGGAAAAGTTACGAAAATATTGTAGTGACAACTCAAAAAACCAAAAGGGTAGAGTTTGTCAAAAAAAGTTTTTTTTTTTTTTTTTTTTTTAACTGAAAAAAGTCCAACAAATTTGCGATTTTTTGACTACCAGAAAATGAGCACAAGTATTCCAGGGTTGTGAATTTGGGTATGACCTCCTCTAAGGGACCCTAACAACAAAGATTTGCAGCATTTAGATGAAGGTTGCGTGACGTTGGTTGAATTGACCGGCCTAGTAGCACCTTTTATGCCCCAGAAAACCGAGTATTTTGTCAAAATGCTTATTCAAAGAACTTTCAATTCATCCAAAACTATAAATTTGTGTCAGCGTTCGAACTTTTCTCAAATGTTTCATTTTTAACTCTTTCTTTTAAATTTCAATTTATTAATTTTTAAATTATATTTTTTGGTATATTATTCTTGGAATAATACACCTATGTATTTGCGAAGGGAATCGACAATTTTGATTGGCTCAAAACTTGACTCTTTATTTATTTTGATGCCTATTTGTTTCATGACTTGAAGATTCCAAAGCATGAAATGTCCATCCACAATAGTAATTATTTTACAAATCTGAAACGGATGAAAAATACTCGGTTTACCACCTAGTTGTGCCCACAATGTTTCACGCCCGATCGGCTGAACCCGTGGGGCTAAAAAGGGCCGACGAGAGGGGGTTTTCGAATGGCTATGGGGTCGAGTGAGGTGTCGTTTTCGAGGTTTTATGGCTGTAAATCCATCCTTGGGGGAACGATCCGATTTCGTCGTAAGGGTTCAGGGGGCAACAAACAGGAGCTTGTGAAGGATGTCAAGAGGTTTCCATTTAATTTGGACGTTGAGTCCATTTTTTGGGGATCCCACATCCGTCCGTACCCTGTCCATTGTAGCAAAAGTTTTAAGCTGTTTTAAAAAACATATTCAATTTTTTCAAATAATTCTTTACTGACAGAATTAATTTTTGAATCATTTATACCAAAGAATAATTATGTAAAATTTGCAGCGTTTTCTACCAACATCCACACTTTCGCCTTCTTTACTCGCATGACGGCCGCAATTCAAATCACTCCGAATGCCGTAACAACTCTGACTCGGCCTCTTCTCTTTGAAACGGACCAAACGGACTTTTGAGGTTATGAAAATCACCCGGACCACAAAATCCGACCGATTTCGGGACCCTTTTTTCGACTCAGCTCCTCGGAGCAGCGCCAGATTTTACTTTCTACCTCGCAGGTGAAGTTTTCTCTCGGCAAGTTATTCTCACTAATCAAAGTGACTTTAAACTTCGCGGGTTCTCCTTTCCCGGGGAAGTTTCCGAGATTTGCGCACTACAAGTAATAAACATCTGGCGGGAACTTCGGGATGAAGATGGTCGTCGCGTGAGAAAACGGCAACTTCCGCCGGGATGAAAATAAATGAACGTTAATTTCATCGCCGACGGAAAATGCCAGGTCGTGAAAGCAATGCAAAGACAATCCCCACCGTCAACAACTGCAAAACTGAATCTGCTGCTCTGCGGATACTCCTTGTTGATTGGGACGTGAAAGAGACGTCAAACTGCCGGCCGTTAGTGACTGATTGTGCTAAATTGGAAACGGGTCAATTTTGAACTAACGAAGGGCACGTTGGAAGTAATAGCTCCTAATAGCCGTGTCTGCGGTTGAAGTGACAAAGCCGACGTGTTTACCTGTCTGCTCCCTTTTGTAAGTGGGGACTCAATTGGTCGGGTCATTCGGGGTTGAGTGAAAATTAGAATGAACGAATAATTCAGAATTTGTTGATTAACCCTTAACCATCAGGCATGTCAAAGGGAATTCAGAGTTAATCTTACTACTGCCAAATTACTCAAATTTGTACCTACATGAAAATGTCCAGATAAACTAACCTTGCCATACGTACATAGGTACGTCTTTTTTAAGAGGATATGTCCTTTTGGTTTATTATTCTTGGAATAAAACACCTATGTAATCGCGACGGGGGTCGACAATTCTGATCGGCCTCAAAATTTGATATTATTCGTTTCAAGAGGTTCCAAAACCGAAATGTCCGTTCGCCGTACGTCGTTCGGACCGTTTTGGGAAATCTGAGATTTTTGACACAATACTTGGTTTACCATCTAGTTGTCCCCGCATGGTTTTCAGCCCGATCGCCCAAACCCGTGGGGCACTATTAGGCTAAAATGGGGCTACGGGAGGTTTTTTTTTTAAGGTTTTCCGCTATGGGGTCGAGTGTCGTTATCGAGGTATTTTTGGACGTAGAAGCCATTTTGGGGGGTCCCAGAACGATCCGATTGTTCCGTGGGGATTCTATGGGGCTTTCATGGGGCTTCAAATGGGATTTTTGAAGGATCACAGGAGGTCAAATATTTTCCGAGTAAAAAACTTTCTTAAAAAAAAAAAAATTTAATAAATAAAAATCATTTCGGATCGGCTTTCTGTGACGTGGACCGACCATTTTCAGATTGGATTCGGTTCGACCTCGGCAACGAAGCATCTCGGCAAAGCGCCTTTCGACACCGACTTCTTCGCAAATTGGAGATTCTCCTCGGTGCAGCAGATGCTCCAAACGTTAACGTTTCCTCAAAGCAATTAGTCTGTTGACGCATATTGAGTCATCAACAGACCTCTTAGACAAAAATAAATAAAAAAGTTATCTCAAAGGTCATCACCGTTAAATTTTTTCCCCCCTCAACAGATCGACGTATGCCGCTTGTTCGTCTAACTGTAATCTCGTAATGGGTCGGCGTTTGTTTTATGACTGGTGGAATACTATGAGAAACGTATCTCTGGACGTCCGAGATCGTTAACGAAAAGCTTTTTGCTCACTCCCCATATGAGCCCATCAGAGCCGTCAATTTTCAAAGTACTATCGGCGTTCATTTCATCGTCATCAAATTATTTTATGAGTTTCTGCGCCGTGGTTGTTTTTTTATTCGTTTACGTCCTATGGGACGGTTAGTAAGCCAACAAGAAGCACCTGGTCTTGATTGCGTTTTTTCATAATAAAAACTTTGGCTGTTAAATATCGCGTGTTCCCGAGTGATTCATCTAACGTCATAAATTCGCAAAAAATATGAACTTCTATTTGGCGTTCGTAATGGCAATATTAAATTTTGTGAATGCTGCTGCTCCACAGAACCCTGATGCGTGGAGTTTCATTTATTCCGTCATCCTGGATTATTTCCCGGACGAGTGCGTATGTTTCTTCCATGACGCCAAGTCCAATTCCGGTCTTGTCGCTAAAATGGTCAGAGAAGTTGGTCAGGTGAAAATGATTTCTTTGGTGAGCCCTGAGGAAGAGAAAGAGCCCTTTGATTTGTACAGAATGGAACTGCTCAAGCCGTTTCCGTGTTCATACGTTGTGCATTTGGCTCGGGTTGGATCGTCGATGCCGTGGATGCTTATGCGTGGGGCATATTTCCCGACAGTGTCCGTTGAGCGGCCGCGTTATTTGGTCGTGGCGGAAGAACATCACAGTGAAGAGGAAATCAAGCAAGTGCTGATGCAACTGTTCAGTTACGGGTTCATCGACGTGGTCTTCGTCAACGTCGGAAGTGGTGCGTACACGATGTATCCTTATGGAAAAGATTTAAAATCCTGCCCAGAAGTATCACCGGTGGTGGAGAAATTGGCGACATGGTCTGGCAGTGAGGTGGAGCACTTTTTGCCACTTTTCCCAGCTAAATTTGGTGAGCAGTTCAATGGCTGCTTGTGGAACGTATCATGCGTGTTCTTTCCCCCGTACATCCTTACGGAGCATGGCGGACAGTTCACCGGGCCGTTGGAAGGCTACGATGCTGACCCGTTGTCATTGATGGCAGAACGGCTTAACCTAACTCTCCGCTGGACCATCGACGTGAACATGTGGGTCCGCACGTGGGACAATGGATCAGTGACAGGCTCCGTCCCCGACCTCGTTTTGGGACGTGGAGCTCAAATGACATGTGGCGGCCTTGGCTTCCAGTGGCCCATTGGGAACATGGACCCGACAGTTTTCTACACTTGGTCCTCGCTCCGATGGTATATAGCTGCACCTGACAAAGCCCCAAAATGGCTGATGCTCTTGCATGCCCTGAACAAATCCATTTGGCCTTTTGTTCTCTGTTGCGCAATCATCGTTCCAGCAATATATTGGACTATTGCTACCATGCGCAAGCAACCTCAGGCATTCTCCACAATAGTTCTATCATTCACTGCATTGACTTTTGGTAATTTTACAGGACGACCTCCGTTAGCATTCACGCTGCACCCGGTAATCTTCATGTCGTGGCTCATATATGTTCTCCACATGGATCAATTCTACCTCGCTTCTCTCACTGGCCTCATAACTAGTGCCGGATATGAACGTACGATAAAAACAATCGACCAACTCCTTGAAAGTAACCTCCCCACAATGGGTTACTACTACACGAAAGTACACATCGCTGCGACGCCCTACAAACATGTCCGAAGCCTCGCGAATAACTTCATTGAAACCGACCGATTCATGAACCTGACGCTTTTGGAAATGTCCCACCACAAGAACTTCACCGTCTGCGACAACCAACTTTTCATCAAGTACACCCTCGGCAAGTTGTCCAACGTGTCCATCTATCCGACGGACGTCATCCTCAACGAGTTCATCATCACCGCCTTCATGCTGCGACACAATTACCTTTACGACAAGATCAGCCGTTTGTTCATTCGTATGTACGACGCCGGATTCCCCGTGCACTTCATGAAGAAGTTCATCGGAGGGAATAAGTTCTGGTTGGATCCGATGGACAAGACCGCTCGAGCGCTGACCCTGGTCGACCTGAGTGGACCATTTTATATCTTGCTCATTGGGCTGTCCACATCATTAGCAGTATTTCTTTGTGAAATTTCAGTCGCCAAACTTTTACCAATTTGAGCTGATGGCTTCTGCAGGGGGGGGGGGGGGGGGGTTCGATTTGAACTTAAGATTGCAATTATCCATTAAGTTGATTACTTTCACATCCAGAAGGGGTATTGTTTGATGATGTTATCTATTCCTTTGATGATGTTTTGTTCTTGGTTGGTAGCTCAGTTGAAACTCCCAGTCAATATGTTCCGCTTCTGGAATGTTAAAGTGCAAGTCATTTTCTGGTTGTGTACTGCTCGCAATGTCCTGGGTGACGACTTGCACGATTGTGTATTGCACATCATCCGTCAACACTTTCCACCAGGTTGTGTTTGTTTCTTGGTTGACGGCAGAAACGACAGCGACACTTTTGGTAGGTTGATTGCAGACGTGGCCGAGTCAATGCCGGTGTATGTCGTAAATACGGCAGAAGGAGAGGTTGTCCGTGAGGTCCAGATCACGCCGGTCAAGCCGTTTCCGTGTAATTACGTCATGGAGTTGCCTCAGGTGGGGTGGAACATGAGCGGGTACCTGGGCGGGGGTTATCACCAAGGGGATTACAATTTGAGTCAATCCCGGTACGTGGTTGTGGCCGAAGAGCACCATACGGTCGAGGAAGCAGGGCAGGTGCTTCAGGAGTTGTTTTCTTATGGATTTCTGGATGTGGATTTGGTCAGTCCCGGAACATCGCAAGTTGACATATTCACGCTTTATCCATTCGGCAAGAACTTCAAGTCCTGCCCAGAGTGGTCCCGAGTTGTCGACACATTGGCCATCTGGAGAAACGGTTCACTCGTTGAAAATTCCCCATTGTTCCCCCCAAAGCTACCTCTATTGTTCAACGGCTGCGCTTGGAACATCTCCTGCTCGTACTTCACGCCGTACATAATACTTGAAACATCCGTCGTCTACAAATCCCCCCATTTCACCGGTCCACTCCACGGCTACGACGCTGGGCCTCTGTCCATGCTCATGGTCCACCTCAACCTGACTCCTGAATGGACCATTCACATCAACGATTTCTGGTTCACACCACGCAATGGCTCCGTTTATGGCGCCATACCGGACCTGACCATGGGCCGTGGAGCTCAAATGTGCTGCGGAGGATTGTACCAAAAGACTTGGGCTTCCTACAACGCAGATCCATTGCATTTCCACACCTGGGCGTCCATGACGTGGTTCGTCGCTGCTCCTGATCGAGTTCCAAAATGGATTATGATATTTGTCGCTTTGGAAATACGAGTGTGGACTACAGTAATTGCTGCTACTTTAATTGTTCCCATAATTTATTGGATCTTTTGTAGAATGACGAAAACTCAAAAATCATTAGGTCAAGTGTTCCTCAAACTCACATCGCTAGAAGTTTCGAATTCCGCATGCGCTGCACCGCGCACCAGCGTATTACGGATCGTATTCGTTTCTTGGCTCTTCTACACTCTTCACATTGACCAATTTTATTTGGCATCACTAACTCGCCTGATTACAAATACAGAATACGAACCGACGATCAAAACTATGGATGATTTGCTGGATCGTAACCTCCCCACTGCAGGGTACGTATACACGATCCAAGGGATGAACTTGTTCACCGACCCAAAAATTTTGAAGCTCTTGGACAACCACGTCCTGATGACAAGACTACTTGACTATCACCTGAACCAAATGTCACTTTACAAGAACTTCACCATAGTGGACAACCAAGTCTTCGTCAAGTACTCAGTCAGCCTCATGAACAATGTGTCCGTCTACCCAACCGACGTCAAAATCAACGAGTGCCCCATCAGCGCCCACATGTTGCGCCACAATTACCTTTTCAACCGGCTCAACTGGTTGCTTTTGCGGATGTTCGACGCAGGGTTTCCCGTTTATTTCCTCAAACGGACCGTCCCCGATCGGTTTTGGACGGATCCCAACGACAGCACGGCCAAAGCTTTCAATTTGCGGGATTTGAGCGGCCCCTTCCTCCTCCTCATACATGGCCTGCTCCTGGCTACTTTGGTATTCGCGGGCGAATTCGTTTATTTCCACCGATCTCGTATATTCAGAAGAAATAAGAATATCCGAAGGGTAGATTAACGTTGGAAACTGTCCTTACATAGCCAGTAGAAAATGTTGCACTTAGCGTAAACTGTAGGCAAAAAAAAAAAAAAAAAAAAAAAAAAATGATCATAGTACCTATATAATATATACCACATATGTAATATGTAGTAGGTATATTATATAGGGATGCCTACAAATATTATTAGGGATGCCATTCGATTTTCGATTAAATCAAAAAATCAATTTTTACCTGATTTCCGATTGTTGACAATCGATTGATTGTAGCGATTTTTATTCCCAAAGAATCAATTTTTGGTTAAATCAATTTACGTTGGGGTGTTTATTTTCGAAAGGCTCAAGTACTTTGGAACAAGGAGGTTGAGTCATGAACATTTCTGGAAAAACCTTATGTCAGGCAGAGGTGATGGGGAGACGAAGATGGTCACTTCTATCCTGATTGTACCTAAATATTAAATATTATAAACTTTATAAACGCAGGTTTAAATGTAGGCTATTAGAAGAAGCAGGATTTGAGGTAGGTATAGCCTGTTATGGTATAGCATACTATGGGAGTATGAGTTGATTTAGGTCGGTTCTTTGAGTTTTCTTTTCTGTTCGTTCTAAGGATAACATATATAAGACAAAGAAAAAAATATTATTATGTGCAGTAGAAACGTAAGGAAAGAAGAAATTACGTTGTTTTTTTTTTTTTTTTTTTTCAGATAATAGAAAAATAGAAGACATTAAACACTTAATATGAATATGACATATTTTACATTGTAAAATCATGTAAAACTGGACGTGGCCCATGCGTTGAATAGGCATAAATTGCCTTGTCAATAAAGATTATTTGATTTGATTTTGATTTGGGTGTTTACTTAAAGTTTTTCGTATAGATCAGATAGTAGAACCTACTCCTTGTTTTGTTGGTCACAGCATACCGACGACAAGGATGGAATAGAAAACAACGAGAACATCAGATTGTAGACTCTACAATGTCGATTGCTGAACCAGCCAAAGGACAGTATTCATTATTAATGTCCACTTGGAGAAATAATTTCTCTGGAGAGGCAAGATGATTACCACCACCACCACCACCTACTAGATCTGTTGTTTATCTCGGAGTCGACCATGGGCCCACATACCGGTGCCCAGCATTTGCCTCAATGTACCTACCAGTAACTAACGGCACCCGTAAGGCGAATTTCGACCAAGAAGTCGATTTTTCGTCTTAAAAAAACAACAACTAGAGAATCTAACGGTAATTTTCATGCATTATAATTAGAGGCGGTGGATTCCAAAACTGTGTAGGTACCTACATTCATTTTCGGCCAAATCTAGTTAGCAGTGGATTCTGAAGCATTTTCCCGCGCTCCATCGAAAAATTACTTCAGAACCAAGCGAAACTGTCTCCTTTCCACTGGTTTTGGCTCCCAAACTTTAGGGTTCGTTCCAAAACTCTCTACTTTCATGAGTCAGTTCGAAGCAAAACTCTCTCCATTCGACAGTTCGTGTCAGAACTGTCTACATTCATTCAATCTTAATTTACTGGCTCCCTTCTTAATTGAATTAGTTCAAAATTGTGGCACTCATTTAGTGATGCCAAATGAGTCAAATGCAAAAGAAATCGCGTCTCCCGGCTTATTGGTTGAGTTGAGGCATGTTTTTCGTGTTTCCTGAAAAATTGCTAAATCGGACATGGACAGTTTTGGAATCCACCAGTTTTCAATTAGGTATTGAAAAAAAAATAAAATTCTGGATAGGAGATATACCTATTCTAATGCGGCCGAAAATACACACAGAGGGTGGGTCGCACCTTTGCTCGCATTTGGTGTGTAAGCACGTTAAGAAAGCGTTTCCTGAAGTGAGCTCACCTCTGGCTAGGGGTGACCCTCAAATTCGGATTAAGCGACCCAAAAACATATAGAACCGTTGAAAAAAAAAAAAATCTGTAAGTCCTATATTTTTCCTTGGAAAACCCCTGATTTACTGGACTAGTATGGGGATGATCGCAAAATCTATCGCCGCAACGACTTGGGGTGAAACGTCGATCGAACTCGCAGTCGGCACTGAGACGGTCGATGAAAATGTTGCTCCAGTGCTCAAAACTCGGGTGGATCGAAATTTTTCTGTAGGGGCTTTACGATTTATTACTACCAATTCAAAAATATATTTCATCTCTGGTATGTGAGAGTGACACTAAAACCAAGTAGGTATACAAACTTATTGTTCCTACCGTGAAAAAGGTCGACGTGAGCCGAACTGCAAGCACCGCGTGTTTTACTCGGATCGTAAAACTCCTTAAGCTTTTCGTTTGTTCGACGCTATTTGCCAAATACCGGTTCCAGTCCTTTGAATGGGACTTAGTTCAGCCCTCTTGGCGATCGTATTAAACAGGATGAAACGGTGGAAAATTTGTCCGCGTTAATTAGTCGTACCTTCCTCCCACGATCAAGAAAGATCGCGTCAAATCCCCCGAAACGGGACTCTTTTTGAGGATTTCCAAAGCTACGTCCAATATTTCTGATTCGATCTTTTTTTTTTTCCCCCGACGGGAATGCGACAGTCGAAAAATCCAATCGAAAAAGAGCCGCAAAAAAACGTTTTCAGTCCGATCGATTCCGTTACGGTCGGTTCCCACAAATTGCGAGGAATCTGAAAACGGACGTCTTTGGACTAAAGATTTTATCAACTGAGTACGTTCCTGAAATTCTAAGACTCCCGCATTTTTTATAATGGAAATCGGTAACCGTCAAGCTCTGTAGGCCAACGAAAGTGAGTTAAACTCCCAAAAAAACTAAACCCTTCCTCGGCCCTTAATTAATACGCTCTGAATGATGAAGCCACCCGTAATAATCTAACGGTATTTCTTCTTTTTTTTTTTTTTTTTTGAAGTTCGAGTAAAACATGACCTGAGTTCACCTTCGACTATTTTTACCCGAGTTATTGTGGACCTTGTTGCATGTAAGAGGGCTTCTCATTATTCACTTTGCTCGCCGGGGGGCTCCCGAAGGTACAAAAAGTAAAAGAAGAAAGCTGTTATCACATTTCTTTTAACCGGGACGGAACCGTCAAGATGTGAATCATCGCTGGGAGAATAAAACATTGACTAAGGAACGATGCAATACGCTCAAGGCAGTTAGGGTGTTTACTACCGGCGACGGGGGTCGAGAATAATCAGAATTATTCTGATCGGCTTTGACGTTATTCGATTCAAGACACGTAGATTCCAAGAACGAAATGTCCGTCCGCCGTCCGAGCGGTTTCGGGCGGTGGAAATTTTTTTTGAAATCTGAAATTTTGACAAAATACTCGTTTTACCATTTAGTCGTGCCCGCAAGGTTTTCAGCCCGATCGCCCAAACCTGTGGGGCCCATGGGGCTGCAGGAAGGGTTATTTGAAGGGTTTCGGCTATGGGGTCTAGTTAGGTGTCGTTTTCGAAGTAATTTTGGACGTAGAATCAATTTTTTGGGTGTCCCAGATCGATCAGATTTCCCCGTGGGAATTCATGAGGCTTTCGTGAGGCTACAAATGGAGCTTTTGAAGGATGTCTGAAGGTCGAATGAGGTGTGATTTCCGAGTAATTTTGGACGCATAAAACATTTTTGGGGGCCACCATCTGTCCAAACATTGTACAGGAATTCAGATTGGCCTCTAAATTTGACATTATTAAATAATAACAAATTTTGTTTCTTGATGAGGTTTTCGAAGTATGTAACTAACTTTGGGGTTAAATTGGAATTATTGGCCTACTATGTCTTACCAGCACCAGGAATTTGTTTCCCTCCTTCGCCTTCCGCCTGATTTCGCTCCGTTGACGAGACCTGGACGGGTGAAATTCGAACTAATTACCGACGATTTGATCTCGAGCCGAGTCGATTTGAGTCTAGATTCATCAACGAGTGAAAAGGTGACCTGACCTCTTCGTATTTTTTTTTTTTTTTTTTTTCTCTCTCTCCGTTCCGAGACGGTAGAAAATACTAATTAAACTACACTCAAGAGCGGCCCCTTAATTATCCGGTGTTGAAACCAATCAGCGGAGAGGGTCGTTAGAGTTGGCATTGGGGTGTAAAAAAAAAGATCCGATTTAGGGTGGAAGGGCAAAGGGACCGAGAGGGGGGTGGGGGGGGGGGGGGGAGAGAGAGAGAGGAAATCTCAACAAAAAAACGGCAAATTTCACACCGAATTTATCATTCTTTTGTGCGCAAAAATTATTTCTATGTCCAAAGACGCTATACAAAAGAGTGTATTATTATTACTAAATTATTGACATCAAATTTTGATGTAGATTAATTTTGCAAAAATTAGAATAATTCTGAGTCATTAAACAAATCTTCATGTACAATGTATGGACAGATGTGGGACCCCAAAAAACGGATTAGGCGTCCAGAATAACACGGTAAACGACTAGATGGTGAACCGAGTATTTTATCACAATAATTATTTCTGATTTAAAAAAAACTCCTACTGCCCAAAACGGCTCGGACGGACATTTTGTTTTTTGGTATCTGCGCGTCCTGAAACCGATAATGTCAAATTTTGACCCGATCGAAATTTTCGAACTCTTTACATAGGTGAAATGGCGATCGATGTCCGATGATTGGGACCAGGCTCAAACAGAAACTTCAATGCTTTTGCCAAGCCTCCAGCATTATATTATGCCTTCCTCAGGGCCTACACAGTACATAATTCTTATCAGTGCTGAACGATACATAATGAAATTAAACTAATTAAGGAAACTTACTCAACAAAGGTCAGTCTGAGACTTGCGTCATCACTCGTCAAAATCAAGGAATCCGAAACATACTCTCAAGTGACCACAAACAACTCGCGAGGAGTTTGTTGCTTCGGAGTTAGTGCCATAATAAGGCGAAATTTCAACTTTAAAACCGGTGCAGTGGCAAGACAGTGCAAGCTATTTGGAGATCGTAGCGATAAGTGGGAGCTGCCGTTTACACGTTCCAACAAGTCGTTACGATTCCCAAAAAATTGATGCCGGCCGGCTTCAACCTTCCAACCCGACTCCAACTCCAATAAATCGCTACGATGTCCCGTTTAGACGCTACGATAAATCGTAACGATCCCATCTTAACGATAAATTGTTACGATTTGTCGTAGCGCGTAAAGTGGCTTTAAGGAATAAGCAAGACCTATTTTCCTACAGTTGTAGGATCTACAACTGTAGAATCTGATGTTCCTCTAATTTTGGTCAGTTTCCTTGCGCTCGATTTACATGACCCATGTCCCCGCGCTCGTTTTACATCTGGGTTTTATGGCATTTCCAGATTTCTCACCCCTCGTTCATTAATTGCTCTCTATTTACAGCCGCCCGCGTCGTCACCAGAGCGCCCTCATTTCAGCGCAATTCCTATTCCTTAAAATCCGTTTGAAATGTGTTATACATGAGAACCCTAACCTAGTTTCCAAATGAGAATATAAACCACGTCGTTGCAAAACTTGGACCATTTAGGATTCGCTTCGTGGTGGGGAAGGTCATTATGATTCGGATAAGCGGTGATATATGAGCCTTGAAACCTGTTCGGACGTGATTCGCCCCTAATAGGTGCCTTGGGTGCTCCCGTTGAAGAATCAACTCCCGAATCCTCCATTATTTAATGAAGCCGTAAAAAAAAAGAAAAAAAATAACTGGGAAATTGTGGAAGGTGGGAATAAACCTCGCCCGGTTGCCGAAGTTTTCCAATAAAAAATAATTGGTCCGTAAATCATCGGAATGAGGTCTCGAACGCCCTTCGAGGCTCAACACGAAAAAGGTTATTTTCTAACTTCTGTAATCCCCCGCTGTGCGTAGAACGTGAGACCGCTGACGGGGAGCTGATAATTACAAGAAGAGGATGGCGGTGGGGGGTAATATCCTGCGGGTCCTTTGGGGAGTGTTAATCTAAAGCGATGTGTCAACCTCAGTCCTACACCCTCGGGGGTCCTACCACGAGCCCTTAATGACCGCAATGTCACTCGGATGCGACAAAACCACGTTGCGAAGGTGTGCTGCAGTTGCCGTTCACTTTCTCCGAGCGAACTTCATCGGTCGATCGACTGAAACAGTACAACTCACGCGTGCACCGCCAAATAAGTAAAAACTAAGAAACTGGAGAGAAAAAGTGAAACTCGGCTCAGGAGTAAAATAAGAAGCTTTCTTCACGGGGTATCAGATTTTTCAAATGATTCAACGTAACTACATCGAGTATTTTTACACGTATGAGTCAAAATGTGCTCACAAGTCCGATCCAAAAGTGACTTTTGGTTTATTATTCTTGGAATAAATACACTTATGTATTCGTGAACATTCGGATAGGCCCCAAATTTCGACATAAACCGTTTCATAACAACTAGATTCCAAAAGCGAAATGTCCTTCCGCCGCGCCGCGCAGTGACGCTAAATGTTGGCGGCAATTATTCAAGGTGACAGACTGATTGATAGAGATGGGTTTAGCATAAAAAATGCGAAATCTAAATGTTTAGCTGTTAATCTTTTAATCTTTTTTTTTAACAAAAAATGAAAATTTTTAAATAATTTGCATAAAAATTAAAATATGGTTTTGCAAAAATAATTCTGCTTAAATTTAAAATAACGTTGAAAAAATCTAAATGTTGAGCCGTTTATTAACATTTTTTTAACAAAAAATAAAATTGAAAATATTTTTTTCCTCTTTTTCACGTTTTTAATTCGCAAATTTGCGCACGATCCGACATTGGAGTCACATTCTGTCTTCCTTACTGGACACACAAAAACAAAAACTCCGTACACTTTGGTGAACACCGCGACTTTTTTTTCGATTTTCTGATTTTTTTCTCGGTATTTTTGATCAGTAAAATCGATGAAGGCCAATTTAATGAAGAGAATACTTTCAATGTCTTCAGATCCATAGCCCGCATACAAAATTTGTATTTAATCAATCGTGGTTTGAGGCTTAATTAACGGGGGGGGGGGGGGGGGGGCTCTCAGAAGAAAGAATCAACATTAAATTTAATGTTGATTCTTTCTTCTGATCCCCCCCCCCCTTCGGTTAACCGATCGGCCAGTTGCGTTTTTAATTGTTCGAATTTCCGCACCTTTTAGCGTCGTCGGCCCTACTCTGACCTGACCGTGTCAGTTTACCATCTAGTTGTGCCCGCAAAGTTGTCACCCCCATCGCCCAAACCCGTGGGGCGCTATGGGGCTATAATGGGGCTACGGGAGGGGTTTTTTAAGGCTTTTGGCTATGGGATAGAGTTAGGTGTCGTTTTCGAAGTATTTTTGGACGTAGAATCCGTTTTTGGGGGTCCCGGAACGATCCGATTTCACTGTGGGGATCTATAGGGCTTTCATGGGGCTACAAATGGGATTTTTGAAGAATCCCAGGAGGTGAAAATCTTTATTCTAATTTTTTTTTTTCATTGACACTGAATTATATGTTTGTGCAACTAACGTAGGTATGTCAAAGAATAATAAACCCTTGTGTAAAATTTGTAGAGGTTTTTATTGCTCATCTCCTGCTTCCTCTCACGCCGTTTTATTCGTTTTATTTGTAGTAATTCGGGCTATGGTAAGCTGTAGTGCCATTGTTATATTACACCCCCCACCCTTTCCCATAACACTGCAGAAAGAAGGTGGGTACCTCTTTTTCTCGCTGGATGGGCTGTGTTGTGATCACTAAGTGAGAATTCTTCTCCCCTCTCACTGTTGTTTTAAGGCCGCTTACACGCTACGACAAACACGAGGGGGATACGTGCCACAGGTCTCGCGATCTACGTTTTGATGAGGACTTCTATCTTCCGTTCGCTGCCCCCCCCCCCCCCCCCCCCGGAAATCCTCAAATATCCTAGAAGTTGTCACCCGGTGAAAGGAACGCCCCGAGGGGGGTTTTCGCATCCGTCAAAATGTACAATCGTGATAGAAAACCACCTGCATGACGATTCGGCCCATTGTTTGCCATTAGCACCAAGCGTGGGCGGACAAAAAGCGGATCAAAAACCCCTCGCGGGCGGTTTTCTTGAATGAACTTGCACTCCTACTCGCCGAGAAGATCAATTTGATTCAATCAAGATTGACAAAGACCTTCGCATCTTTGTTGTTGGACTTTCGCTTGGGCTCCAAGGTTACCAGGGCAACTCTCTCCCTTTGGCCGGAAAGCACCTTGCAGGCTACTTCAACATTTCAAGTCACTGAGTCAGATTTTTTCCTTTGCCGAAAGAGGAGATGATTCAGTCGTCTTGAGTCCTTACGATGTCCATCGCCGAACCAGAACCAATTAGGCCGAACAGTATTTTTTTTTGAGAACTCTCACCAGAGTATTGCTCATACCTATGTTTTCATACAGTTTTTATTCGGTTAAAAATTTTTTCCATTTTGACATATACGTTTGCCGTCTGTGTTTGGCACTGGGGGTTTTGAAAATCTGAAATTTTGAAAAACTCATACAATGTGTCCACTTGAACAATAGTTGACCGAGCGGATTAGAAAACAGCAATTCAATAACGACAGGAATTCTGCCATTTTCAGATTTTCACCCAAGTATGTTTGCAACTCAGTCGTGTCAACAGAACCGTCACCAATGAGTTTTTGAGTATGGAGCATTCGTGTTGACGAGAGATCTTCGTCAAATTTATCACGAAATACTCTTCTAATTTCACTCACTTTGCAGTGTGCGCTAACAAATTCCTTTTCTTGGCAGGAGAGTTGCACCGTCGTTGAAGCAAATGCCTTTCGACTGATTTCACGGTTAAGCTCTAGATTAAATCATTGTAAACACTACTTCATTAGGTTCCTATTTGACTTAAAGAAATTAAATGAGCAGAAAGATGAGAAAAATTAAACTTTCATGAGTACCGGCATATAGCCTGTTAGTCGTCGGTACTGTATCGGCATATAGCCGCAACGTAATAATTAATTCTTGGAATAATGAGTGCACCTGTGTATACACGACGGGGGTCATAAATTTTGATCTATTTCAAATTTTGATCTCTTACGTTTCATTACGCGTATGCGATTTCAAAAATCAAATGTCCGTCTGCCGCCCACCGACCGGGCCGTTTTACGCAGCTCCTGGGATTTGTTTTACCTAAATTTGAAATTTTGATAAATTACCTACTCGTTTCACCAACTATAGGACTCCCACCAGAATATTGCGCTCCGACCCTGAAGTCTGGTGGCCGCAAAAGGAAACACCGATGTGGCATCCTGAGCAGAGATCAAGTGAAGGGATTTTCAGTTTTTTCTGTTGGCAACATTGTCAGCGGAGCGTTGTGCCTGTTAGGTTTTCAGTCCGATCGCACAAACCCGCGAAGCTAAAAACGGGCTATGGAAGCGTTTTTGTAAAGTTTTAGCTATGGGGGTTAAATTGTAGCACCTTTTGTTTTGTTTGTTTAGTTTTGTTAATTTTAATGTCTCGATTGCTGTCAGTATTGGATTCAGCAATAAAAAACTTTTGATTGATTGATTGACCTGGGTCAGCGGACCCACACGGTTTGTTTTAATTAAATCACAGCAACTGGGTCAGCAGACCCTAAAACGCCTAATTTGAAAAGGCGATATATGGTCAGCGGACCTTCGTACACAACTATATGGAGCACTAAGTATTTTTTGCCAAAAATATATTTTTGAAATCTATTTACACATGAAACGTTCATTGACAAAATTTAATGTTGAGGCCGATAAAATGTTTTGACCCCTGTCATAATGATATTATGACAACCAACATAATAGGTGAGTTCACGGAGTAATTTTGAAAATTCCGAACTGTTCGGCGCATGCGCAGTATTGCCTTTTGCAAGGGCCGAGAGTAAGGGTTCCAGGAATTAATAATTCAAGTTCTGATGCTTTGCGAACGTAGAACTCGTTCAGAATCGTTTGGAATCGATTCCAGCAGTTCTTTAATTTTCTTTTTTTTTTTTACTTCCAGAACGGATTCCGACTGTCTCCTGATTGTGGAAAGTCACATATACGCGATTCTGTGATCTCGTGGAGGCAACTTCGTTGGGACTACTTTTTCGACTGAAGCTCTGGCTGTTATAAAAGTGGAGGGGAGAGTTTAATTCCTGGAAGTGTTCGAGTTCTGATTCGATTCCGGCCAGAACTTACTCTGCGAACTCACCTAATAATAATAATAATAATAATAATAATAATAATAATAATATTATTATTATTATTAATATTAATAACATAATATGTTGGAGGAAGGGATCGACTCGAGGCGTGTGGTGGATTTAGTAGGAGTTGAGGTTCTCGGTCTTTGGGATATTTCTGTTGAATCTTATCTTACACTGCCCAACCAAATAACCTCCGTAAAAAACATTCTGTGTTAAAAAATCCTTCTGCCAAAATCGGCTTGGGCCGAACATTTTGTCTTTGGAATCTGGACATCTTGAAACGAATAACGTCAAAATTTAATATTTACCTAATATTGAGGTCTATCAGAATTTGTGACCTCCGTCGCGATTACATAAGGGTATTTTTCCAAGAATAATGTACCAAAACGTACATAGTTTTTATAATATCTTTATAGCGAAGTTCCAACCGCAAACATATTTTTAGGAGGCGGTCGGGAATTGGAATTCGGTCCACGCGTGATTTAGTGGGCGGCGTAGAAGGGCAGTCGAGAAGTTTGAACATTGTATGTATTGTATAGGACGTCTCGGTAGTGATTTATAGAATAGTGACAACAATGACGTGTCCCGCTCTCTGGTATTATGCAGGACTTGTATTATTCCCGCTCTGGTTGTTATATTTGTCAAGTGCTCGACTTCCTCGCTTCCAGATTACCCCGACATGGGAAGGGGAGGGATTTCCGCGATTACGCGTTTCCGGAAACCCTTCCCCTCTCCTGGGACGGGAAAATGGAATTCCTTTCGATGGTTTCTGGTTTATACGCGAGGTACAATGCCGTATTTGGGGGGGTCGGGCCATTGTTGATGATCACCGGGGCGACGAAAAGTGAAGACGTGTTACGAGAACCTTTTGTCTTGCTAATGCCGTCACCGGGAACGTCCTTCTGTCGGCGCCGTTCAATTGTTTTAGCAGGTGTGTCGTCCGTTTTTTTTTGGTGGAGGGTGTCGCGTGCGTCTGATGTACCGATTACGTCAATGCGATCGTCGGAAATGGGGGCATCTCATGTTCCATCTTGCCGCCGCCGACTTCCGTTTGGAATCGCCGTCTGCCAAAAATGCCGAGTTCGGTTTAGGACCTTGTTGCCATTTCAGCTCCTCCCACAACAGACATCCCTCAGCCCGTTTTGGATGTACGAGACGAACGTCGGTGAGTTCAGTCTCGGGCTCTCACTCGTAAAAATCAAAAAAAAAAAAGCAGTATGGACAGGTTAGTGCTGTGGAAACTGCTATAGAGCAGCATCAGTATGGACAGATGTGGGATCCCGAAAATTGATTCTTCGTCCATATATACCTACTCGCAAACCGACACCTCATTCGACTTCCAAGCATCCTTCAAAAGTCCCATTTGTAACCCCATGAAAGCCTCATAGATCCCCACGGTGGAATCGAATGCTTCAGGGAACATCCAAATGGATGCTTCGTTCGAAAATACTCCGAAAACGACACCACATTCGACTTCCTAGCATCCTTCAAAAGCCCCATAGATCCCCATAGACGGGATCGGTTGTGATTTCACGCTTATGATGCCCACCCGCAAATGAAGGTATTTGGCGCAAAAGTATTTAAAAAAAACAAGATTGGCGCAAACGTAGGGTTTATGACTGGCGCAAACGTAATCCACCGGGAGACAACACACTTGTCAATGTGTTCACACCCGCCAGATTTGACGATTGTTTTTGTCTTTTTTCAACCTGAACGAAAAGAGGTCGTGCGTTGATATTGGCACACTTTCCAGGTTGTCACTTAAGGTCTAACTGGTCCCGGACGACTTTCCCGGAGGTAAATGGGAAATCATTGGTGAACTATGCGTCCTTTCCCTCGAAGCCCCCATTGCCTACTGCTACCCGGACGGACATGCTGGTCAGTTATGTCGAGAACGCTGAAAGTCTTATCAGGAGCTCAGATCGTGATCGGAAGGTGTACCTGGACGGACAATGCAGGACGTTGGGACACCCTTTAGGGGCATTTAATTTCATTTAACGAGCCTCCAGGAAACCTTCAAAGCCTTCCCCTTTACCCCGTAAACGGCCTGTCATTAGCACCAGTTGGGGGAAAGAAAAAAAACGGAAGAAAAAGAAGAAGAAGAAGAACTCGTTTAGCTTTCATTTGTGTGCCCGAATTAACGAGCGTCAACAGGATAATTTACGTGGAGCATCTTCGACAATACTTTTGGAGCTTCGTCCCGTAAATTTGCTTTTTTGGAGTTTTTCGAAGACTCAGCCCGATTTCTGAGGCTGCAGCTGGTCATCTGGACCGGTTAGGACAATCAGTTCCACGTCCGTTACGTTTCTTCTCGCCCGAGCAGGATAAAAACCTGTACCGGCCTTTCAAGGCGCATTTAAGGGCATTTCCCTTGTCGTAGGCGGACTCACGAGATAGTAAAAAAAAAAAAGCAAATTTCACACAAGGTTGTACTATTTTTGTATCAATGTGCAAAAAATTAATTTTTTTCGAGATTCTAAATTTGGCGCCCATAAGCTAAATATAAGCTACTACCTATTATTAATAATAATTATTATTTATTAAGTATTATTATTTTTATTTTTTATTTTTTCGTTTTATTATTTTTAATTGTTTAGTTTCCGCTCCCTAAAAACGTTTCAACTTATCGGAAGCTCGTTATTCTCATCGTTCACATTGAAATTGGAAACGTGTGACGAAGGTCTCAACCCGAAGGATTACCAGCTTTGGATAACGAGGAAGTGATAATTCCCTTTCCGAAAACCCTTTCACTTTCCGAGCTTCCGAAAAGAAAGTTTTCCCCTTCGGACGGGAACTTTTTGATAACGACCTTTTATCACGACTCGAAGAGAGAGAAAGAAAAAAATTAACTCGACCGCTTATCCGCCGAACATGATCCGCCCGAGTCCGTCATTATCCTGAACATGATCGTGATAAAAATTTACGACCTTCTGCTCCCATTTCGAACTACCGGGCGTTTTCGGGGGCTTTTGAGTCTCTCGATTTGAGATTTCCGAGGCATGTGATTTGGGTATATCCTTCGATAGTGTAAGTGATGTCTTGTCGGATCGCGCTTTATGGCTGTTGGCTGCCGAGTTACAGCCGCGGGTTATAAAATTGTGACGGTCGGGAAAGTGCAAATTATAGAGAAAGCCTCATGCATAATCCACTTCACCGGTGCAACAGTCTCGAAAGATGCAGAAGACAAAATGATAAATGAAAAAGTATCCGTTTTATAATAATTATGATTTGAATTATTTGAATTATAATTTTGGTTTGTTATTCTTGGAATAATACACCTATGTAATCGCGACGGAGGTCGAAAATTCCGATCGGCCTCAAATGTGACATTATACGTTTTTATTATTTCAAGATGCCAAGATTCGAAAAACGAAATGTCTGTCCGCCGTCCGCCGTCCGCGCCGTTTTGGGCAGTAGGAATTTTTGATAAGTTTGCCGGATTACCATGTAGTTGTGTCCGCAAGGTTTTCTGTGTGGCTCCGGGGGGGGTTTTGACGGTTTTCGGCTATGAGGTCGAATTAGGTGTCGCTTTGGAAGTATTTGTGGATGAAGAATCAATTTTTGGCAGTCTCAGAAGGATCCGATTCCACCCTGAGGATCAATAGGGCTTTCGTGGAGCTACTAAATTTAATGGGGCTTTTGAACGGTGGGAAGTTTAGGAAGTCGAATGAAGTGTCGTTTTCCGAATAACTTTGTTCGCATTTATGCGGATTATAATCCGTTTTCCGGGGTCCCAAATCTGTCCAAACAAAGTATGTACTGGAAAATTTCTTTATAATTTTTTTTTTTTTAATTTTGTGTTAGTTATGTGATTCGAACGTCACTCAACGACCCGTCGATGAAGTTTTCACATCGAAAGCGCTCGCCATCACCGCCAAAACGTCCTGAGATGACGAGCACAAGTTAAAAGAATAAATTAATTTAAAAAAATAATAATAATAATAACAGGTACCTACCCTGCAAATTTTACACAAGAGTTCATTATTTCATGATATAGATGATATAGATTAATTGTGCAAAACCTTATTCTGTGACATTACAAAACGTTTTCGAAAAATTATTAAAAAAAAAAAAAAAAAAAAAAATTGTTTCTGTATATTGTTTGGACAGATGTGGGACCTCGAAAAATGTGTTATTGTGTCCAAAATAACTCGGAAAACGACACCTTATTAAATAGGCCTTCTGGGATCCTTTAAAATCCCATTTGCAGCCCCCTGAAAGCCCCATAGATCCCAACAGTGAAATCGGATCGTTTTGGGACCCCCATAAATGTACTCTACGTTCAAAAGTACTTCGAAAACGACTCCTAACTCGACCCCATAGCCGAAAACCTTCGAAATCCCCTCCCTTAGCTCCATTTCATCCCCAATGGCGTCCCGCGGGCTAGGGCGGTCAAGCTGAAAACCTTACTAAGGGCACAACTAGTACAAGTACAGTACCTACAACAGAGTATTTTGTCAAAATTTCAGATTTAAAAAAATATTCCTACGGTCTGCTCGAACGGCGGGCGGACATTTCGTTTTTGGATTCTCGACATCCTAATATCGTATACCAAATGTCAAATTTTGAGGCCGATCAGACTCTTTGACCTCAGTTGCGATTACATAGGTGTATTTTTCCAAGAATAATAAACAAAAAAATGGAAGACGCTGCAACAAAATTTGTTGCAGATTTAATCTTCAAAAATCTCATCAACGCATGTCCGTATTTCAAGCGGATTCACTTTCTCGTGGCTTTTCATTTCAACCTTTCACCCTTTTAATTCGTTAGTAACTCCATGTCCCAGCTCCGTCAGTCCCGTTTACCATCACGAGTTGGCCAGCGTCTTCCGATACCAGCGATAAATCCCGACGCCCTACATCAGGAGCAGCTTTCCTATCGTGAAGAGTGTGCTGCCCTTATGAGGAAATTGGTCGGCGATGGTGACTGGTTACTGACGTACAGAAATGACAGTTTTCGTGGAAAAAAGAGGTGGAAAATTGACCCCCCCCCCCCTTTTTTTAATCAACGGAATTGAAATAATTGTGGCTGGTTTTATTGACCGGTCGTAATTAAAATGATAATTGCCCCTCACCCTCCTCAAGAGAGAAATCTTGACGGGCTGTTTTCTTAATGATCGAAAAAACGAGCCGAGGGATTTGTACCTACTCGAAAGTTTGTGCACCCACGCAACTTGCTGCCTTCATGCGCTGCACTGCACCAATTAATTTCTAGCAAGTGTTTGATGTCAAATCAGTTCTCGAGTGTTGGTTGAACGGTGAGAGTGGGAAACCAACTACATGCGCGTTACCCAGCGAATGGGCGCGGAAGTGCTTCTTCGCAAGTGTGGTAAAAATATTAGTGTACCTATCTAATTGGCAATTGGAAAAGAGAAAATGGGCAGGCATGGCGGATGAAAGCACCAACAACAACGCTGAGATACTACCATCCAAATTTTAACGATGTAGAGAGCAGGCGTTGGTCGAAAAGCCAATAATTGGCTTTTCGATTCTTCAATAATTGAAGATTTTGATAATAATAATTATTATTGAAGATCGTGATTATGGGGCACCCCTCTGGCTAAGCCAGCCAACCCGACCGTATTCCACCTGGCCTCAGAACCAACAACTTGCTTTGCCATGCTTAGGTTGGTGACATGTCATTGCAATGCCCTTCCCCACGTCCTCTAACCCCCCCCCCCCCCCCCCCCCATGGCGGCGTCCCTGCTCCCACTAATTCCTTGAAATTTGTGGGAGCAGCCACGGCTCCGAAAAGCTACTAAAAAGGATGCTTGGTATGGGGAATTTACCCCACTTTCTTGTGCAGTCTCACCAGCCTGCCAGAGATAGTGCTTGAGGGAGGAGCGAGTCGCGACAGGGCCGCAGTGCAGCCGTGCGAACCCCTCTTCTCCCGCGAGCGAGCCAGCCGACTCGTCAGCACTTTCGAAGATGGGAGGTATTATGGCGTGAAATGGCCACTTACTGAGCATAATTAGCAACATTATGACTAAATGCAGTGATTATTCAGGGGTCAATCCCGCCGATCAGGCCTCCCTTAGCAACACTTTGCTAAGGGAAGCTGAATCAGCGAGTGAGACCCCGACGCATGGGTCCGCTTCCCAGGCCACTTTTGGCGACATTTCGCAAAGGGGGCATGCCCATGAAAGACCGGGTCAGTTGGTCCTTAGGCGACAATTAGTTTTAGGTAGCTGCAGCTCCCGGTAATACTGCGAGCACAGGGAGAAACAATACCGGCCACGACATATCATGTAGGGTATTGTCTTCCCCACGGTTCCATTTCGAAGACTTTCCAAATTGTTCTCAAACAAATAAAAAGGCCTGGAGATGAAACAAAATTATTTTGAGAGTGCACAATGAATTAATTCTAGATGAGAAAGTATAATTGTCCTAATAAATGGGTGGAAAACGAGTCGTCAATCGACGCCGAAGCGACTCATAGCCAAATGGAAAGTGGAAAAACTCGGAAAAATATATGGACTTCGCGAGTAGGTATTTAAAAGAATGAGAGGTGTTCGTCCAGTAGTATATAATTCGAGTAAACGAATCGCTCATCTAGTTTAGAAACTAGTTCTAATAGAACTAGTAGATATAAACAGTGGGAAAAACGGGGAGATGTCGGATCTGGTTCTGAGTTACAGGGGAAGAATGAGGAAAACTCGTTTCTTTCCTCG
Source organism: Pilophorus perplexus (assembly GCA_955831195.1). Taxonomy (NCBI): domain Eukaryota; kingdom Metazoa; phylum Arthropoda; class Insecta; order Hemiptera; family Miridae; genus Pilophorus; species Pilophorus perplexus. The sequence goes on from OY037014.1 coordinate 17,524,088, forward strand.
TTTTCCCCCTATAACTCAGAAACAGAATCGCCATTATGAGCGGCATTATCCCAAATTTCCCCTGTTTTATGGTACCTAATATGGTAACTAATAAATTTATGGTTTTATGGTATCTAATAAATGGAAGTTTGTTGCCTCATGTGGAAGTAGTTGCAAACCTTAACACTTTTTCACAAAATGGAGTTTCTCCCTTTTGCCCATGTGGTCCTCCTTTTTCCTCTGTGGTTTTTAAATTTTAGAAACCCAAACACTTGTAGGTACACCCTCATCACCCGCTTTATAGGGTGTCCCACACTTGGTGAGGGGGGTGCGTAAGCTTTCTATTACGTCCCCCAACCTGTTTGCCCCGCACAGAGCCCCCTCAAACCATCCCAACATCCTAGATTACCACCTAGGTTAAAACTGGTCCTTATCCCATTTGTGAGCAGTTTTAGGTTCAAATGGACCACACTGTGTTAACTTTTTGGTGTTTTCAGACTTCTTCTTTTCAGAAGTTCTATGCTTGTCAATCTGAAAATTTCAAAACAAATTTCCGGCCGCTAGATGTACCATAGAATTCTCCTCCTCCTCGTTCTCCTCGTGTTGCAGTTTCTATATAATAGAAAATTGATTGAACCGAATGCAACGGTGCATGTGTGAATATCACGACGCGGGTGGGTGAAAAGTCGAAGATGGACCAACCCACCGAAGAAGCAGAACACGTGATGCCTGCAGTCGATGATCCCCGTAGGCGCTCTTCCTACAACCCAACACCTTTCGCGACATCCAAACGTTAATCAGAGCACTGCGAAGGTTTTCGAGCCAAGTGGGACCCGGTTATTTCTTCCAGCAACTCAACACCGGGATCCCCGTTAGCGTTGAAACAATGATCAAGAACCTATCGGATGTCCGAACCCTCCTCAATGACAAATCCGCCTTTCTGGGGAGTCGACTTGCCGCCCGCAAACCGCAGGAAGCCTCTCGCTTTCAAAACAACGTATTAAGTGCGGCCTTTGATAGAAAATGCGGGTCACGCATGTTCACCTGTAGTCAAACTTTGCGATCCTACAGTGGAGGGATTGTGGGGTGGAGTTTCAGAGCGCTCTTGTGGAGGGGGCGTGCAATGTCAGAGAACATACAAAATCAGACCCCTGTAGGGTTGTTTGCCAAGGAGCTTTGTTGTGCCTTGAAAAAATCAGAAGAAACTGCTGAATGAAAAGCTTAAAAAAAAGAATTGATACCTACCAATAAAAATTTTTTATTAAAAAAAAAAAAAAAAAAAAACAACGGTAAAAATGAAAGAGAGTAAAATAAATAAAATAAAACGCTGCAAATTTTACACTGGGGTTTTTTAAGATTTTGCCTGGAAGACGGGCCGTGCTGAGGGACTGCTAGCATCAGAGCTAGCAGACTAGACGCTGCTCTTTTATGTCTATGGAGTAAGATTGTTACATTACACGGTAGGAGTGGCGCACTTCAAACTATTCTGGTCTCAAAAACTCTTCGCGGGTTTCTGGGTGACACTAAAAAAATCAACAACAAAGTGCCTCAGCTAAGCTACAACTCGAAGTGAAAGTTAATAACAAAACATTACGATATGGATCGTTTTGTAACGGCAAATAGAGAAAATGTAAAAGTTTGGATGAGGGTAAATAATAATAGTAACGGTTGTTAACCAGCTAGATGACTGTTAGTTGTGGCATAAGGCGATAACAAACTCATCCTCTTCCCACTGCGATTCAATGAAATTACACAACTATTATAATCGATGTAACTATCAACTAATAGATGTCACGGTGGGGGCATGAAAAGGGAAATTTATTGTTCCGCAGGGATTTTCGCGTTTCACGGTTAATCGTACCGGAGTGAGGATTTTTTTTTTTTTTTTTCGAAACGATACTGCAATTAAAACGAATTACGGTCAAAGCTCATCAGGCCGGAGATGACTGCCGGGTTTTTATGGTTATTTTCATGAGTGCTTTTCGTTCGGGGACGTTCGAAAGGAGGAAAGGTTGTAAAAGGATGGAATGTCATTAGGGACGATGAGCAGTTTGACATCAGAATTACAGGATGAGCTAGTGCGGTAAATTGGGAAGAGGGATGCGGTTTTTTTTTTTCTTTTTTCGTACGGACCGAGAAGGTGGGAAAGACGGCGAGAGAATTGTTTGATTTGGACGTGAATTGTTCGGGCGTTGATGAGTTTGCGGTGGCGCACATGGTGATTGCTTGGGGCGCCTGAAGCTCCTGGTCAGCAGGCTCGAAGGTGCACCGGCAGACAGGAAGATGTTGAGCTTTCACCTGCTTAGCCCGGATAGAAGGCGAAACTGCGCTCAGGAAGGTCGAACGGCCTCACAATGGGGCGGCTTCACTTTCATAACGATATCCTTATTGATCTTACGATTCTTTTCATGCTCACGCTAAAATGAAACAACGATTTGTACCTAAAATTTTTTTTAAATTAAAAATTGTGTTGTGATGGCGGTCGTGTATCGAAGTTCTTTCCGCCGTTGATGTAATGAGAGGAAATGAGGAGTTGTGTACGCCAGGTTTTGTAAAAAAAAATCTCCTATTTCAGGACGTGATAGCAACATTTTGTTGCCTTTTCACTGCTTGGATAAAGAGAGCTCCCACAAAAATTTACTTCAGGTTCCGTAGGTAATCATTTTAAAACTTGAGCTGGTGCATGCATTGCAATAAACTGGTTGTAAGTGTGAAACTATGGCTACTATCCCCAGGGAAAAAGTGATTCAACCGGTGCTGAATGACGGAGGGGAATTTAACAATCGTAATTCTTGGAACATGGACCCTGCTTTTAAAATTGGCTCCAAGACTGATGGCTAGTGGAACATCTGAAAACCAATTTGGCGATGCTATAGTTGCCGTAGTAATCAGTCTGTGATTTCAGTAGGACTACTATAACGGTAATTTTAAAAATGAACCCATTTGACATGGTTTTTAATCAATACCACTAATTCTATACCACCAATTCTCACCGTGTCCGTGGCTGGTTGGCAGAGTATGTCACAAGCCTTCTCCTCTGAAGCATTAAAAATACGCCGATTTTTTTCTAACGTCTCGGGATAGCTTGACTAGGGGCCGGTTTCACCACCTCGAGTTAGGCTAACCCACGAGTTAGCGAAAAAATTCACGTTTCACCAGCTGTTGTCTCCTAGTTACCAGGACGGTTAACTTCCAATTTTTTAACTTGCGGATTTTCGGAAGTTATCTCCTTAACTTGAAGTTATGTTGTTGTGTGCTAAAACTGATTTTATGTCAATCTCTAACCTCAAAATAGCTAACTTGAACTTTAACATGAGGTTGGTGAAACCGGCCCTAGGGGGGTTTAGAACCCGCGAAAATGCGCTCAACTTTCTTATTTTGAATGGGAGCCCCTATTTTTTGCTAATTTGGATTCCCCTGCCAATTTTACGTCCGATAAGCACATTGAGCGATGTTTCTGATGCGCGCTAATCCGAACACCTTTTCCTATCTTCGATGTTTACATTGAGTCGGCGTTTCCTCTGTATCCTACCTGGAGATCCAAATTTTAATACTAAATCCCGAAATAAAGAATTCCGACGATCGGCGAATTTAGATGACAAGTTCAATTTGAACGATTTAATGAGATCGCGCGTGGGCATGCCGTCTGTCTTATAGACCTGATGAGGGCCGTTGCGCGGTCTGAGAGGTCTGCCGGAATGAACATCAATCATATTAATAACACTAATATGTTATTATAGAATCTAATTTATCTTATATTATCTTGTTTTCCAGGAATGTTTTCTTTAGGGTGGGTCAAAATCGCCAATTTCGGGTCCAAATCGAGTACCTACTTAGCGTTCGGTGAAAGACGAACTTTGAGCCGAAATGACCGGGGAAAAAAAACCACGCGGGCATCTTTTTCTCACGGGCCGGTTTTTATGTGACGTGAAACGGAGCCACTTCCCTAACCTGGAAAACAAAATTTACCGACGATAACCAGACAGGGGCGACGTTGACGATCCCCAAAGTCGTAAATTTGTCCTTTTTTTTTCGTAAGAATCGGGAAACAAAAAAAGTTGACCCTTCGAAATTAGCTATCGGCTATCGTAACGGGTCCCGACTGTAAAAATCTCGCCTTTTTCCGTCGTAAAAAACAAAAAAAAACACGTGTTTTACCGAGTTGACCTGCTTCGTGGAGGTCCCGCTGACCAGACCGTCGAAACTGCCCTTTTGTTCGATCAATAACTTCAAAACCCGGAGCGAAGAGAAAATGCGAAATATTTCCGTAGGGCGTATTTCCAACCGCAATACTTTCCCCACATATCGATAGGTCCGAGTGCAATAATGGAAGACTGGCGGAGCAACGCAGAAGCTTTCCCCTAGTTTAGACGCGTCCATTTAGCAGTAATGCGTCTTTTGCTTCCAGAACGCTAATATTTGATCACGCTCCGAAGTAATGCGTCCGGAGAAAGCCTTTTGAGAGCGGCAAGTTCTGAAGGCCTCTTGAGATTCCCCGCAGTACACTTAGCGTTTGTCACAGACGCTAAAAATCCACTATTACATGCAAAAGCACATATCGCATTACTTACACGTAGACGCCTTCTGATCCTTTATGATAAAACTGCTGCGAAGTGTGATGGCTCTAATTCAGATCAAATTCTTCTACCCTGTTTAACTCACGAAATGACACTGATTAAATAAAACTGTTAATTCTCGTAAACGAGGCAAATAAAACAGTTTTTGTACTCGCGTACCTTCAGCTGATTCAAGGAGTCATACCTACATGCATAATCCCTAAAACTTTTACCGAATGCGGATCAACATTATGGAAGTTATGGCTATAACAAGTAATCACACGTTTGCGCCTGCGCCCAGCGTTCCGCGGATTCAATAGCCATCAAATTTTATTTATCGTCATATTTATACTTCAATAGTCCCTACCCGCATAAACCCAGAAAATGGACCCAAATTGGATAAATATTGTGGAATTTATGATTGGACTCACATGTCTGCGCCTGCACACACCGTTCCGCTGATTCAATTGTCATAAAATGGGACCTATGTGGGACCTCAAGAAGACACCAGCTTCTAATAATTTGATCAATGACTGGCCTACAAAAAAAAAAAAAAAAAAAAAACCTGCGAGTTGCCGGCTTTTTTTCACCTTTTCTACGGGTTTTTGAGGGTGCTGAATCCGAAAATAATAGCCGTTTTTAGTTTATTATTCTTGGAATAATACACCTATGTAATCGCGACGGAAGTCGAAAATTCTAATCCCCCTCAACATTCAAAATTATCCGATGTTTAAGAGGTCTAGCATCCAAAAACGAAAATTTCGTTTTTCGCGGACGGACATTTAATGTCCGTCCGCCGTACGCCGACCGAGCCGTTTTGGGTAGTAGGAATTTTTCAAAACATCAGAATTTCGACAGAATACTCGGTTTACCATCCCCGTGGGACGCTATGGGCTAAAATGGGGCCACGGGAGGGGTTTTCGAAGGTTTTTGGCTATAGGGTCGAGTTGGTGTCGTTTTTGAATTATTTTTGGATGTATAGTTTTCCAATCCATTTTTGGCGGCCCCAGAACGATCAGATTTCTCTGAGAGGATTCATGGGGCTTTCATGGGGCTACAAATGGAATTTTTTAAGGATCCCAGGAGGTCAAAATTTATATAATAAGGTACCTATCGTTTTCCGAGTAATTTTGGACGCATTTTTTCGAGGTTCCACATCTGTACAAACATTGTACAGAAAAAATTTTTTTTTAATTATTTCAAAAATATTTTCTTAATGGCGCAGAATTAATTTTTGCACAATTTACCTATAGCGAAGAATGAGACACCCTTGTGTAAAATTTGCAGCGTTTCTGTTCTTTACCCGCTTCAATAGGTCCTGAAGAAAAAAAAAACGGGGGTTTTGAAATCATGAAAGGGCGATGGAGACTTTTCTGAGACCAACTGCGACTCTCAAAAATCGAAGCTACAATTTTTCAGTTTGGCAACTAAATATCGGGAAGTTGATACTCTACACAGAATTTCCTCCAGTGACTCTCCCAAGAGAAAAATAAACTTGAAATTTTTATCAGTTCTCTTCCTCGTCAACCCAAATGCCCGACTGAAATTTCAAGGCGATTGGATCGGTTGAAAAAGTCGAAGTAGATCATCATCATCGGATTCAGCACCCTCAAAACCCCCTAAAAAAAGGTAAAAACAAGCCCGCAACTCGCAGGTCTTTTTTTATTTTTTATATTTTTTTTTTAGACCAGTGTTATCAAATTTAGATTCTCAAGCTTCAGGCTTCAATGTGCTTCTGGTTCCTGCATTAAATGTAGGAACCCACCAAATTTTCGTTCAAAGATCAGATAAGTACATCAAATTGCTACCAAATTGAGATTTCCTCAGAACCTTCAATCTTCCTCACCTATCATCATGATTCAGCTTCAGCGCTTCTGCGTTTCATCATCGTACGAGTCATTCGGTAAACGTCTTCTTCCGTTTACATTCTCATCCCCACGACATATTTTTCGTCCTCAACCACCCCGGACTTTGACGTTCCCGTGGACATCAGTAGCCCCAAAGGCATCGCTCCAGGGCAGATTCCCCTCGAACCCGTTCTTTCCTACTCGAACCTGCTGGAACGGGAGGGGCCCCTCAGGATCTCAGGTGGGGGCCCAAGTGGCGAAGCCCAGTTCTCCACAGCCGTCAGTTTCAATACAAGTGTTCTCATGTGCCGGACGCGTGCTAACTGTCGTCAGTGAAGGTGTGATGCCGGTCCTCCTCGAATCTGCCACCATCATTAGCCACGTAAGTCCGCTCTTCTATATCGCCATAAAAATTCAAATAGAAATTACATTAACCGAATTTTGTTGTGGGCGAAAGTTGTAAAATACTGTTTACGTAGGGTGCTTCTAGAAACCCACTGAACGTTTGGAGAACGAAATAATGCAAAATAATGTGTTGAGGAATAAATGGAAAGTTCTAACGTTTCAAAAAATTGTACATTTCTTTTGAAAATTTTAAATTTTGTAGAATGTTTGTTTTGTGAACAATTCAAATTTTTAATAGGTTAAAATATTTCAAAAATTCGGCGAATCTCACGCTAACGTCCCCCTTCAAATTTGCACTCACTAATTTTCGTAATTCTGTATAACTTAATTTGATTTTTCCACTAAAACTACCCCGTCCAACCGCCGCACCGCATCCGATAACCCAACAGCAATGTAACTTTACCCCATCATTCAATATACCACACCAGCACAAAGATCTATTAAATATTTCAAATTCTGCAATCAACAACCTATGCCCTACACCACAACCCAGGCGGCGCCCGATGAATGGGGCGAGGAGTTCGTAACGCCATCGCCATCGTGTATTATAAACTAAGTAACCCTGTGAAGATGACTGAATACAGTCGAAAGCTTGGGACACATATGGAAGGGTAGTTTTTATCAACCCGAAGCACCCCCTAAGAATACCCCAACTTAATTAATAATAATTTAATTCGCGTAATTGAAATTTCTAAGAATTTTATTTCTGTTAAGGAAGTATTTTTGGTTTTTAATATTGTTTTAGTTAGAAAACTAATAGTTTGAGAAATTATTTCTCAAAAATAGAAAAACATTCATAAAATTAAAAAAATAAAATAAAATGGAAATTTAAAATAATTTTTAATTCCGCTTTTAAATACAATTTTTTTTAAGTATTTTTGGTCCGAATCTCTGGTTTGAATTTCAGTAGGGTATTTTACGGGTTTTTTAACCTCATTAACCATAAGTTGTATAATAAAACACCAAAAAAAACTAAAAAATTGACTGAAGTGTTTGCAGATCCGAAATTTTAGCGCTTGTTCTCTTTAAGGCTGTTCCTAAGTGTTCCTAGCGCTTGATCTCTTAAAGACTGTCCCTAAAATCCCGAACCGATCACGTCGTAGATAAGATCGTGTTTTCGGACAATTGAATCCTGAGTCAGAGGACCCGGCTGGTTAGCTTCTGCGTGACTCAGTGGAGCCTGTTTCGTGAGGTTTATCTTTTGATTTATTGGAGAGACGGGAAAAAGAAGTTGAAAACAAACAGTTCGAACTGTAACGCGCTAATTGGAGGAGTCTGGACGTTTTTTTGGGAGCACGAAATGGAACGTTGTGGACCTGCACGCCTGAACACGCTGAACAAATTGGTTCCGTGTCTGTCGGTCTGTCGGTCTGTGGGTCTGTCGGTCTGTCCGCATTTCCTTGTTACAGCCATAATTTCCACAATTTTGAATTAATTTAGCTCAAATTTTGAGGGATAATGCGGATAAGGCTCCTTGAGGTCCTATACGAATTTCATCACAATTGAATCAGCGGTACGCTCTGCGCATGCGCTAACGTGAAATTCTTGAAACAGGCATAACTTTCTCAATTTTGATCGGATTTCAATCAAATTTTCAGGAATTGTGTGCGTATAGCTCTAGATGGTACCCTGTCAGTTTCATCACGATTGAATCAGCGGTACGCTCAGCGCATGCGCGAACGTAATTTTCTTGTTACAGTTGTTACGTTCATTTTGAACTTGGCACGAGGAAGCTCATGTGCCATTGCCTTGGCAGTGTATTTCCAGTTTGTTGGGACGATAGACTGACAGTTTGCACCCTCCTTGCATCATGTAACAGTCGAACGGAGGAAATTTCTCCCATTTGGAGGTGTGATGAAGGGTGCAAAACTGGTTTGAAGGGTGGTCGTTCAAAACCAGTGAGAATTGAGGAGGTCATAACCTATTTGGAGGGAGGTGGTCCAGAACTAGTTTGAGTGATGAGTTTCAAAACTAGTTAGCTAGGAGGTGAAACTCGGTTTGGCGGGACGAGGTTCGAAACTAGTGTGGAGTGAAGACGTCAAAACTTGTTTGAAGGGAGGCCGTTCAAAAACAGTTGTGGTGAGGGGGTTGAAAACATGTTTGGAGATCCAAAATCGGTTTGGAGTGAGGAGGTTCACAACTGGTGGATAGGTAAATATACCATAACAACCCTATAAGTAGGTTTGAAGAGGCAATAAGTAATCAGTTCGGAGAGAATAAGAACCAGTTTGAAGGGATTGAAGCAGTATGGAAGGTCTGAAAACGGATTCAATTAGGTTAAAGATCGGTTTGGAGAAGTTACGAACCGGTTTAAAGAGGTGTGGCTGAAACACAACTCAAAGAGGTTATGAATAGGCTTGCAGCAGTCTTAGCCTTTTTGAATTTGTTAGGAACCGGTTTGGATGATCTGAAACCCAATTCAATGAGATTAACGTTCACTTTAGCGAGGTTTGAAATCGGTTTGAAGGAACACGACTGCTTCAGAGAAATGTGAAGGCGATACTCAATTTGGAGACGTAAACGCCATTTCATTCTCTTGTTCAATATCGTCTTTTATTTGTTGGCCAACCTGTTGCGAGGAAGCCCAAATCAACAACCAAAGTCGTAGTTTAATCTGTGCGTTAGTGTGACGAGAAACGATAAGCTCGAATTGTAGAGAAATCACATGAATCTCCAAGATTTATAGTAAATTCACGTAATATAACATTTATTTATTGCAAGTTTACTAGCCTAGGTTTATTACGTTCTTTTCAATCTTTTAGTTAGTGACATTCGAATCCTCGTCCAAGTTTGGATTCCGGATCCCTTTCAGTGACCATGAAGGTCCAATTTTATTCATTTTATTCCTGAATCCTTTATGGATCCGCTGTCCAGTAGACCTCCTACCACCCCTTATAGTCTACCCCTTTACCTCACGGTTTTATAAACCAGTTATGGTTTCTTTCACCACGTATCCGCGGCCTTTCATCGACATTTGGATCACAAAACCATTTGTTTTGTGATATCTTTTTAGCACATACCTTTTTAACTCTTGCGAGGCCGCATCGTCTCCCAGTGTCACTCCGATCACCCCCTTTTGATATCAATTTAGCACATACTCTTTTTAACTCTTGCGAGGCTGCATCGTCTCCCTGCGTCACTCCGATCGCGACACCAAACTCTTCTCAGTCAGTCTTACAGTAACTGACGCAACTTCTCCCGAAAAGCCGAGTCGCCATCTTTGTTGTTAGTTCACCAACTACCACCAGATCGCTCCCAACAACTAGTTTCTTTTCCCGCCTTTTCGGATTGCCTTTTGGCAACACGAATGGCTTGAAGAGTTTTCAGCAAGAGGTGTCAGAAAAGTTACCACAGGGATAACTGGCTCGTGGCAGCCAAGCGTTCATAGCGACGTTGCTTTTTGATCCTTCGATGTCGGCTCTTCCCATCATTGCGAAGCAGAATTCGCCAAGCGTCGGATTGTTCATCTGGTACACCTGTCCTTAAATACTTAGAAAACGACGCCCCATCGGCCATCATCCCCACAAAATCCCATCGTGAAGTTCTTTATGTCGTTTTCGACTAATTTATGGACGCAGAACCCATTTTGGGGGTTCCAGGACCATCCAATTTCACCGTAGGGATCTATGGTGCTTTCACGGTGCTACAAATGGGGCGTTTGAAGGAGGCCAGGAAGTCGAATGAGGTGTCGTTTTCCGAGAAATTTTGGATGGGATCCATTTTTTGGATCCATCGGCTTTCCAAACACTGCATGGCTTTTTGTAAACCTTGTTTTAAATTGAAAAAAAAAAGAAAGTATTAATTCTTACGCAATTCAATTATACCATAAGATAAGATAAGAATATTAAACACTTGTATAGAATTTTCAGCGTCTTCATTTTCTTCCTTTTGGTCCAATCCACCAGATATTATCTTTGCTTCAATCCATCTGGTTGTGCTGATTGTATTTGTTGAATCAAATCTCCTGATAAACTTTCACCCTCCACGATCTAGTCGTAATTGTAACCGCAAACAGCTTCCCCCTCTCCTCCCCGCCCAGTATATACCTGGCCATCATTGAAAATGCCTTTGAAACCCCTCGAAAGTGAACTGGATAACCGTCGTCATCCATTTTCATGAACCTCAGGGAAGGTGAGCCCCGTGACATTTGGGGTTATGCGGTTGAGAGTGTTAGTCCCTCACTGAAGGGACCCATTCCTTCAAAATGGGCCCATCGCTGTATTCACAATGAAGCCGCTAAAGAGGCAATTCCTTCAAAGTGCGAGAAGAGGGGAAGGATATTCCGTTTCTATTCGCGCTCTCCGCTCGAGGGATTTCACTTATACTCTCCGCCCTGAAAGCGTATATTTGCTAAGCAATTTCATGTGGAATGTAGCCTAGGGTGATATGAATCAACAAGTGACTGAGCTAAAGCACACAGATTTCTTTTCAATTAAACAATAACAATAAAAATACATTATAATGTATTTTTATTGTTATTGTTTAATCACTGTTTAAATAATTTTTTTTTTTTTATCAAAGAGTGATGACTCAATGGTTGAATGAATGGAATCCTAAAGAAGATTTCTCACTGAGAACAGGTGTTGAATCCCCTCATCCTCACTGGTTTTGAACGACCTCACCTACTCATCACGTCACACTGCTTTTGACTCTCCTTCCGCCTAACCGGTTTTCACCTCCTCGCTTCTAATTGTATTGAACCTCATCACCCAATCTGGCTCAAACTTCCTCAATCCAAACCGGTTTTCAACCCCTTCATTGACACTGATTTTGATCAACCTCCCACCAAATCAGTTTTGAACGTCCTCACTCCACACTGGTTTTGAACCTCCTCCCACCAAACTGGTATTCATTTCTTCCGTTCATTTATGTAGTTATGAAACTCATCCCCCTATAAGATTCCGAACCTCTTAAATGGGAAAATTGCATAAATTTTCTTCAATTTTTTTCGAAAATACATCCTACGAGAATTACAAAAACGACAGTCAACCGTCTGGAATCGCTTCTAGAAAATTATTATGATTTAGAGAAAGTGGTGACGTTTGAAAATGGTAGAATCGAATCGATTCTATCGATCAGCTGGGTCAGTGACGTCGTTTGGTAATGAAGGTGCTACCAACCTCGGCGGGCTGCCGAAGTTGTTACCAGTGTTGCCATCTGACAGCCCATCACAACAAACGCTATCGAATCACCGTAAATCTGATGTAATAAGATATTAAACTATAAGTATAATATATTCTGAATAATTTATTAACTATATCGAATGATAAACCTTCGTAAATTCCTTCTGCAAGCTGTAGACACTAGCGCCCCAAGTGAGAGCTTTGCCTTGTTTGTGACATAGATTGGTTAAGTCAGCCTCGCAGACAGACCCGCGAAAATTCGAACTACACTACTCGTTTTCTGCTCTTCTCTCCTCCAACAATTTAAAAAAAAAAAAACGCTGCAAATTTTACACAAGGGTTTATTATTCTTTGATAAAGGTTAGTTGCGCAAAAATTATTTCTGTGTCAAAAGAAAAAATTATGGAAAAAAAATTTTTTGTATTTTTTTTTTCAAAAAAATTGTTTTTTCAAAAATTCTTTATTCTTTACTCGAAAATATTTAACCTCCTGGGATCCTTAAAAAATCCCATTTTGAGCCCCATGAAAGCCCTATAGATCGCAACAGTGAAATCGGATCGCTGCGGGACCCCAAAAAATGGACTCTACGTCCAAAAATACTTCGAAAACGACACCTGACTCGATCCTATAGCTAACAGCCTTCAAAAACCCCCTTCTGTAGCCCCATTTTAGCCCCATAGCGCCCCACGGGTTTGGGCGATCGGGCTGAAAACCTTGCGGGCACAACTAGATGGTAAACCGAGTATTTTGTCAAAATTTCAGATTTTTAAAAAAATTCCTACTGCCCAAAACGGCCTGGACGGCGGACGGCGTTCGGCGGACGGACATTTCGGTTTTGGACTCTAGACCACTTGAAACGGATGTCAAATTTTGAGGCCGATCGGAGTCGTCGACCCCCGTCGCGAAAACATAGGTGTATTATTCCAAGAATAATAAACCAAAAAACAAAAAAAAACTGATTTCAGTGTTTCTATAACATATGCTTCGGTTACATTTAAAATCGTAAATTTATGCAATTTCCCCATTCTAACAGATTTTAAACGCCTTCCCTTAAAACCGGTTTTAATTTATCAATCCCAACAAGTTCAGACCTGCTGATTCCTCACTAGTTTTGAACGCCCTCCCTTCAGATTGGTTTTGAGCCACCTGCTTCCAAACAGGTGCTGACCTCATTTCTCACTGGTTTCAAATGACCTCTCATAAAACAGGTTTTGAACCTCCTCCCTCCAGCCAGGTTTTGATCTCGAACCCTCACTGATCTGATGCCCAAATGCCTAACGATTGCGGTTTTGTCTGTCCTCTTGTGGAACCTTTGGTTGGTTACCGGAAGGTTATTATGGGGTTTTGTCGTCGACTTACGCAGACTACTGCCGACTATCAAGAAAATCACTCGTAAGTATAGGTAACCTAAAATTCAGTCGGTCGTCCATTTATAACGCAATTAACGAAACTAATCAACCAAAAATTGTATCAAACAAAATAATTTTATTAAATTTACTAATATTACATTTTAGCAACACAATTAATTTTCAAAAATGACGTAGGTAGGTAGTTGACAAACTACCTGAGAAAAGAGAGATTAGGTAAGACCTAATGAATGAATAATAATTAAAGTAATAAATTGGTCATTAACCAATCCTGACATTCTGAAGAGGAGCAATAAGATGGTTTTTTCGTAAATAAAATGAAATGAAATAAATTAAAAAATCAATAAATAAAAAATAGAAATAAATAAATGGATCAATATTTCTCAAAGTGGGAATGTGAACTGAGCAGTGTAAATTTAGTGTGTGGAACTGCTGAAAAGTGTGGAGTCCTGATCATTGTTCCTGTGAAGGTGATGGAGGAAATGACATCGGATACTGGAAAAGGGATTCTCAGGTTATCTGTCGGACGGGGTCTGGGGACCCTTCCGAGACAGTTTCACCTGGGACGTCCGGCTGTGTCTCGCTGGAATTCTCGAAGACGGATTCACTGGTTCCCATGGTTTTCAAACAGGCATGAGCTCCTTGATTTTGATTTAAATTTTTTCTTGGAAAGGTCATGCTTCAAAAGTTACGAAAACGCATTGCAGAAAACCCGTCTGCATTATTTATAGGGCCTAAGAAAAAATATTTGAATTCCGAGGTCTGGAAGGGGTACGTGACGTGGGATGCTTAGTCATCTTTTGATTGGCCGAGAGAGATGCAAGCTAGACAACTTTGCTTCGCAAAAAGCCAACCCCGAAAATTGAGCATCGGGGTAATCATCAGAGGAGGTTTAAAGGGTGCTGAATCCAATAATTGGAACGTGGAACAATAATTATTGTGTTGTTAGAAATTCCTATCCTTCCCAAGGAGCCGATTGTGATGTTCGAATTTTCGTTTTCATTCGAGTTGTCGGCCAGTGAATGTTAAAAAATTGTCGGCGTGTCGTTTAAGTTCGACTGGCTCAAATTTATCTACAGTGGCAGTCACGGCCACAATCATCCGAAAAAACGTTTTGGCAAATAATAATTTTGTAGGTACGAAGAGCTGCCCTTCGTTTTCACATCAATACGGCGGTAAACAACAGTCTGAAAGAAAAACTAAAAGAGGCGCGGAAAAAGGGAAACCGGTCTCGTTTTTTCATCCCTTGCTCTCTTTTTGTTCCACAGGCTTTATTTAGTTTATTCGATCTTTATCTCGAGGTGTACCTTTGAAGTGGAGTTAAGTCCGGAGGATTTCGGAGAGCTCGACGTTAAGAAGGAGCAAAGTTTTTTTCACGCGAAAAAAAAAAAAGAAAAAAGTTGATGGTGGGAGAGAGGAGGGTAGAGGGGCAACCGGAAAATCCTTAAGAGTTCCCAAATGGCAAAGAAGGTTTTTCCACTTCCCAAAGGGACCTTAAATGGTATAAAAAGAACCGGGGGAGGGTGTAAACACGGAAGATTTGGAATGTACACGGTGACGCTGTTGAATTAACGTCCCCGCGGACTTGAATTTTACTAAGCAGGAAGCGAAGGTTTAAAATTTTTTGTTAAACAAACTTGGCCGTTTCGACAACCACTCGGTTATTCATATTTGAAAAAAAAAAACAAAAAAAAAAAAAACGCAGAGCTGCAAATTGTGTAAATTGTGCACAACAATGTGTTCCACAACATTTTGTCCCCTTGACGTTAGCGTGAGATCAAGTTCGAATGACTATTTTGCTTCCGAGTCTTCGAAGCAGCGGAAGCCTTGTGTTCACTTTCGGGAGCCAAAAAATTGTTGTTGTCCGAATTCAAAATTTCCACTCGCATTTTGCGTTTCATAGCCTACTGAACAAATTTGGTTCCGTGACTGTCGGTCTGTGGGTCTGTCCGCATTTCGTTTTTACAGCAATAATTTCCACAATTTTGAATGAATTTAGCTCAAATTTTGAGGGATTATGCGGACTAGGCTCCTTGAGGTCCCATACGAATTTCATCAGAATAGAATCAGCGGTACGCTCTGCGCATGCGCTAACGTGAAATTTAATAGGTTCTAGGTAGTTTCATTTCAAGGACGAAATTTAATAGGTTCTAGTTAGTTTCATTTCAAGGACGAAATTCCACCACTGCTTCCCTCAAACATACCGCACACCATAAGCACACGCACACGCAACATTTCACCGGGAAAACTGGAATTGGCTGCTGCAACTGAGATCGTCTGCGTTAACCGAGCACGCAGAACAAAAAAATTGACCCTAACTTCAACAGTCCATACTTGCATACGTGGGAACTTACTTGTGCTCTCGGGAGAATCTCCCTAAAGCTGTCGCACAATGTCAGATGAACATTTACGTTGACGATGTCATTGTTCATCTCTCTGGGAGATAGAAATTTACGTTGAACTGATCAATTTGAATGTGCATTAAACAAAAATTTGGTTTGGTTTGGTGCATTAACTGGAGAGAGATGTTCATTAGATTCCCGCTAATAACAGGAATTTTTCGATTCAACGTTGAATCGAATGTACATTTTAGGCAGCATCTTCATATTACATGCAAAGCACCATAATTTTAGAATGACCCTCCTCATTAACTATTCGGCTGAATCAGTTCTTCATTCAGTACTACGCCGGTTCAGCTCCTTTATAATTCACTATACTTTTCTGACGTGGAACTTGCTATGGTTATGATCCGAATCCTAAATATTTTTTGCCATCAGACACTTTGTTGTTATTTTTAACTTAATCATAAATATTTTTCCTTCAACAAAAATCTTTCACCGGTTTTTGTAATCCTCAAGATTTATCTGATGCCTCACTAATTTTCTATCTTCAATGCTGAGAACGTTAAAATGTCCATTGTCTTTATAAAATTTATGAATTTAATTTTCTCCTTTCGGTGGGAACTGGCTGGAGATGTTTGTGGTACGAGGAAGAATAAGCCAGTTTGGCTCCAAACTGCTTATTCTTCCTCGTACCAAAAACTTCAAAAATTTTGTCCCTTCTGTGCTTTCCGTTCGCTCTCACTTTTCCCGACCTGAAGAAGACTCAGTTAGCCGCCCCCATGCGTAGCTGTGCACCAGGTGGCAGGATGACTACTATGAAGGAGGTACCGTTAAACGGCCTAGCGTGTCACACTGTTCGAGAACCTTTTTTTTTCTATTTGGCAAAGAAACTAACCGAAGCAATTGTGCCGGAAAAATCTGGGCTATTGTCGCCCCTCAATCGACCTCCATACAAACTCCTGTCCAGCGGGCCCAGAGCTCTGCGAAATGGAAAGTCACTTCAATATTTTTTTTCCCCGTCTGGCGTAAGTGTTGCGAGCGATTCATCACCATCATGTCACCCTCCTTTCACTGACCGTGATTTAAACGACGTTTATCCCCGCCAGGCGGCGCTTCAGAAGGCGCTCCGACCGGACGCAAAAACCGTCAAGCTCGTCACGTATCTCGGAAGGATACCTATCTCGCGCTAAGTTCTTTCGGCCCTTGAAAGATTCCTTAGTCTACAACAGCACCATGAAGAGGCAAATTTGAGCAAAAAGATCAACCTACCTACCATTGAAATCAACCAAAAGGTTGATACTTAGAAAAAAGCGCTGCACGTTTTACACTAGGGTTTATTATTCTTTGATATACCTAGGTTACTTGTGCAGAAATTTAATTCTGTCAATGAAAAAAATTTAGAAAATTTTTTTAGATTTTTTTTTTTTTTTTTTCAAAAATTTTTCGTTTTTAACTTGAAAAATATATCCTTAAAAATCCCATTTGTAGCCCCTTGAAATCCCTATAGATCCCCACAGTGAAATCGGATCGTTCCGGGAACCCCAAAAAATTGATTCCTCCAACACTTAATGGCTCTTTATCACAATAATATTTTTCACGCAAACGCACAAGCAAAGAATACATAAGGAGAAAGGATTAAAGATCGGGATGGCACGCGACTGTTACTTCATCGATCGGTCCATTTTTCCAGAACAAAAACGGGAGAAAATTCCTCAGGCTCCCCCTTTTTTTCCGATGTCGCCGTGTTGTGGTGGAAATGATGCGCGCAACTCTCACCGGAATCGGGGTTTCACTGGGCAGGATGCACCTGTGGAAGACACAGCCAGACTTAACGACAGGAAATTCTCCCGATTAATCCTCTCCCAGTCAGGATCTACCCGGCAAATAACTCGCCAACCATCCGAGCTAATCCGCGTCACGGTGGATGCTTAATTTTTTGTCGAATAATTTTTCAAACTTTCTTTAATCCGCTGAAGACTTTTGATTGGAGAAAGCCGTCAGAATGAAGTCTGAGTGATTTGACATTGGCGTGAGAGTTAACTGCAAAAAACTTTGCACAAATTACAAGAGGTTTATTATTATTATTTTGTGCTCATGCATTACCTAATTTACATAATATGTAGATTTAAAAAAAATCTATTGATAGGTATATTCTATCAATAGATTTTTGAAGCGAAGCTTTTATACGGACGCCCCCCGCTCGCCGCTCGTTTTACGGACATCCAGGGGGTGTCCCCAGCAGTCATAATTTTGAGGCCGATCGGAGTCGTCGACCTCCGTCGCGATTACGTAGGTGTATTATTCCAAGAATAATAAACCAAAATTGCAGTTCCAAAATTATGAACATATTAATATTATATATAATATATAACATATTATGTTATACCTATTATAACACTACCTATAGCGGTAAATGAAAACCTTTGGAGATATTTGAATTCAGCATTAAACAGGCTATCTTTTGAAAAAGAAGAAGAATAATTATTCTTCAGGTAAATCCAATTATTGGATTTACCTGCAACATGACGGTTGATAATATATTTGTTGAACAATATATTTAAAAAAAAAAAGTCTGTAATGACATAAAAATATAAGAAAATATTTTCATTCCTCGGGAGAATGAAAAAGGAAGCGAAGCTTTATATCATTTTGCAAAAATCAGCTGCCAGTATAGTGTCCTACTAGATGCTCTGGCTCGCTATTCGTAGCTAAAAGGTCGGCAAAAAAAAATTTCCCCCCTCCTCCACCGTTGTAAGGTCCCTGAAGCCCTGGATTCCACCCGTTCTGAGTACGTCTTTCCGACTTCCTTGACAGCAGCCGGGTTGGAAGAGCCAAACGCGCCCCATCTATATCAAATATATATATCGCGTTATATCACTCACGAGACTCACTCACGATTTTCACCGGGAGACTCCCCGAGCGGTGAGCGGGGGGCGTCCGTATAAAAGCTTCGCTTCAAAACGCAATTACCCCACTCCACCCTACCGAAAATTTTCAATCTTCGCTAAGCGAGGAACAGCGGTAACACGACTAACAAGCGCGAATTTGTGACGGATTTTTATAGGGGTTGGGTTTGACGAATCAAATTCATTGACCCAGCCGGTGCGGGGATAACGTAGGCTCAAACGTTTTGAGTTACCCTATGAAAAGGCCCAACTTTTTTTTCTTTTTCTTTTTTTTTTTAAAGAAACTACTCAACCGATTTCCACGAAATTTTGAGCACAATAATTGAATTGAGCACATAAATCGGAATTATTCCGTTTTGTGGTGGAGAATCGATTGTGCATAGAACTTTTCGATTGCGTGATTGATACGCATGGCATGCGTGATTAGGTACTAAGTTTTTTTCACTCATTTGTACAATTGATTTCTAAGTCTTAGAAATCAATAATTGATTGTACAATTATTGTACCTACAAATGAGTGAAAAAATCGATTATTTTTTCTAACTTTGAAATAATTGCCAGGAGCTTCCTAATTTTTAATTCCCTATGCACCAAAGACGTTTTACAATGATAAAAACCTGCTGTAAAAATGTCAACACTCTCCATTCAATAATGTCGATTTTTCAGGAGAAAGGTTTTTCTGAAAAGGAGACGGACTCGCACAATTTCGATCCAGAAATGGCTCCATAATGTTTTGTGTCTCACATGAATGTTTTGTGTCCCACATGAATTGTGTCCCACATGAATGAATTGAAATTGGTAGCCCGATGTTTGCAAGTCTTGGCAATAAGTAAACACTGTTTACTAAACAGTAAGGAATACAAAGAAGGAGAGTCTGCACAGGCTAGCATCTGTTTAGTGTTTCTTGTACTTACTTTGCCGGTCTCATTAAGTACTCTGTGGTTTCTTGTCTTGTTGCTGTAAGTAGGCGTGTTGTGATTTGCTTGAGCTCGTTTATAAACTGAATTGTACGACTAAATTGAAGCGTATTTT
Source organism: Pilophorus perplexus (assembly GCA_955831195.1). Classification (NCBI taxonomy): domain Eukaryota; kingdom Metazoa; phylum Arthropoda; class Insecta; order Hemiptera; family Miridae; genus Pilophorus; species Pilophorus perplexus. The sequence continues at coordinate 17,543,644 of OY037014.1, forward strand.
GAAAAAGTGACGAGAAATTCCTCCAAACCAACCAACTCAAGCGCGGTGGCTCCTGTTGATGAACAACCTTCAGGTATTCGAACATGACATCACAACATGGTGACATGACAACATGACGGGATAACATCTTCATGTATTCGAACATGAAGGCGGCCCAGCCCCCGCGCTATGGGGATTTTGAAGAAGGTCCGTAACTTGGGTAACCTACACCAACTTAGAATTTTTTTTAACCCAAGATTTTGAACTTACATGCCTAATATAAGTGCAGATTAATATTACATTTTTCCTGAAATTCGGTTTTTTTGCTCAACATTTTTGTTATTGATACCCCCGAGTTACGACCGCAACGCTTTTGTGTGAAACGTCGATCGAAGTCGCTGTCGAGTTGGTCGATTTATATTTATTTATAAAATCTTTATAAAGATTTTATTTCTGGGCTCAGGGGTTGGTCACATTTCACCTTATTTATAGTGCAGATCAACGGGTCGAAAATTCGGCCTCAAAATTTGACATTATTCGTTTCAAGAGGTCTAGATTCCAAAAACGAAATGTCCGTCCGCCGTACGAGCCGTTTTGGGTAGGTTTTTATTTTTATTTTTTTATTTTTATTTTTATTTGAAATTTTGACAAAATACCTACTCGGTTTACTATAATAGGTAACTCTATTATAGTTGTGCCCGCAAGGTTTTCAGCCCGATCGCCCAAACCCGTGGGGCTCAGTGAGGCTAAAAAGGGGTTACAGGTGAGCTTTTTTGAAGGGTTCGGCTATGGAGTCAAGTGAGGTGTCGTTTTCGAAGTATTTTTGGACGCACAATCCAATTTTGGGGGTCCCAGAATGGTTCGATTTCACCCTGGGGATCTCTTGGGCTCTCATGGGGCCACAAAAGGGGGGTTTGAACGATCCCAGGAGGTCAAATACTTTCCGAGTAATTTTGGAGGCATACCTTATCCATTTTTCGAGGTCCCACATCTTTTTTTAATTTTTATTTAATTAATTTATTTTTTAATTTTGTTATTGACGCAGAATTGTTATTAGCACAAATAACTTATATAAAAGAATAATACATACCTAAACCCTTGTGTAATATGTGCAGCGTTTTCAAAAGGAACTCCACCCATAAGACGTATTCGGATAAACAATTTCGAGTTGTTCCTGTGTCACTTTGTATTTTCCAAACAACCTGTGGGATCCACCCGTTCACTATAAACTCCCCATTTCCCCGTCGAATCTATTAACCCCTCAAACCCAACTTTCCCGCTCGGAAGAAACGAAAAAAACTCTTCAAAAGTCTTGTTGAGCTCGTCCATTTTTAAATATTCACGAACGGCTAGTTAGGATTGAACGGTAAGGTCTTCCTCTTTTTTTCCTTTTCCTAGAACACCGTAAAACTTTCATAGGACTCGTTAATAAACTTGAAGATCTCTCGTTTTCTAGCTGGCAACAATTTTTCGGAGCTTTCTCGGACCCCTCAATTAACTACTTTTAAGTTGGTAAGCTAATTTTGACTAAACGACTCTTTCACTTTCACGTAGGTACCGTCCGGTGTTAACGACCAACTTCACTTTTCCCGATTTGCCGAAAGGCCGAAAAATACAAATAAACATCGAACGTTAGTTATTAACGTTCGTTGTTACACTTCCTGTTTCGTGTTTTCGCAATATCTGCGGAGTAGATTTTTGAACGCATCCTCAAGTTTACTGCTTCAAGCGAGAAAATTTCTTCCAAACCTTTTTTTCCTTCGCGTTATCATCCACCCGGTCAAACGCGAAAGGGTCTTCGTACTCCGGAGGACGAGGAACTTAACTGTCCGTGTCCACCGTTAAGTCAGATGTTCTCCCCGCTTCGCGTCGTGCCGGCTCGTGTGGGTTTTGGCGTTGACGACAGCCTGTTGGAGGAGGACGAGGAGTAGGGTGGGAAGGGAAGCTGGGACAGGTTGCAACTTGCAACGGTGGAAGATCCCGTACGGATGAGCGGGACGTGGAAATGGACGAGGGAGTAAAATTGGTGTTTTTATTTACTCATGTGTTTTACTGAAAATCGCATGTGTGCCATTTCATTCAGCAATATTTTATTTAATAAAAACAAAAGAAAAAATGATAAATACATTTATTTTTATTTTTTATTCTTTTGTTTATAATATAAATTTCATTTAACAAACAAATATTATTTGTTGAATGAAATGGCATACAATGTGTATTTTTGATTTGTGGCACACAATACCTAATTAATTTTTAAAACAGAGTATTATGTTTTAAAATGTTACTATTATTTCAACACTAATTCATTGAAATATTCATTCCCATCTTTATTCATTAATTACACTGCTCGGCAAAAAAAAAAAAAAAAAAAAATCATAAAATACCAAAAAATTGATCTCATGCTTCAAGAGGTCTGATGGAGTGGTCCTGGAGGTTTTCGAGGGTGCTGAATCCGACGTTGGGACGCGTTTTCCGCACAACGGAGAATTTCCTTATTTACGGAGGAAACGTAAACAAACTCAGTCGTCAAGGAACGCCCGATGCACGAGGAAGACGGGACGTTCGGAGAATTGAACCTAGCGTATGTCCTTCGTGGTTATCAGTGGTTCGAGCGTTGGACTGCTGGGTCAAAGGTTGCTAGTCGATTCCAGCAGCCGCTGGACAACTTCTCTATACTAATAATCACCTTTCGGAAGGAAATGGCAACCCACCGAAAGTATTCTGCCTATAAGACCTCTCAAATTTGCCGTTCGGAACCAGCGTTAAACATTAGGTCCCTACTTCTTCTGTAATAACTGTTCAACACGCTCAACAGAAGTTAGTAGCGAAAGGTCGCCAACGCCCGTTTACGGGTATGGCGCCCAAAGAAGAATGTCCGTCCCCGGGTTCTAAGGAATCGAGCGGAAAAAACAGCGTCCACCTAGGCGCTACCGTTCGGGCGTGATTGAGCCACAAACAGACAGAGACGAAGAGTTTTAGTACCTAATGTAGATAGATTTATACATTTTTTATTATTTAGTTTTATTAAGTTTACCTACCTATTTTTCAATTATTGTATTCATAATATATTAATTTTGAATTTTGGTTTATTATTCTTGGAATAATACACCTATGTTTTCGCGACGCGGGTCGACGACTCTGATCGGCCTCAAAATTTGACATTATCCGTTTCAAGAGGTCTACATTCAAAATCCGAAATGTCCGTCCGCCGTCCGCCGTCCGCCGTCCAGGCCGTTTTGGGCAGTAGGAATTTTTTTTAAAATCTGAAATTTTGGCAAAATACTTGGTTTACCATCTAGTTGTGCCCGCAAGGTTTTCAGTCCGATCGCCCAAACCCGTGAGGCGCTATGGGGCTAAAATGGGGCTACAGGAGGGGTGTTTTGAAGGCTTTTAGCAATGGGATCGAGTTAGGTGTCGTTTTCGAAGTATTTTTGGACGTTGAATCCATTTTTGGGGGTCCCGGAACGATCCGATTTCACTGTGGCGTTCTATAGGGCTCTCATGGGGCTAAAAATGGGATTTTTGAAGGATCCCAAGAAGTTAAATATTTTTCGAGTAAAAATTAAAGAATTTTTGAAAAAACACATTTTTGAAAAAAAAATCCCCCCAAAAAATTTTTTTTGAAATATAAAAATCCAAAAAAAAAATTTTTTTAATTTTTTTTATTGACAGAATTAAATGTCTGTACAAGTAACCTATATCACAGAATAATAAACCCTTGTGTAAAATTTGCAGCGTTTTATTATCAATAACTTTAATTTTTAATTATTGTTTTAATTTTTAATTTCATTTCAATTTATTTAATGTAGGTAGGTAATGAATTAAATAAAAAAATGGCTAATTGTTGTGTTGTTGAAAAAAATTAATGCTTATGTGTTATTTCGTTCAGAATTTAAAAGATAAGAAAATTGGAATAAATTAAAATTAGGTAGGAGGTATTTTCAATTTTGTTTTTTCTTCTTGTCCACACATACACAGTCCTTGGCTGCACTCCGGTTTTTTACCGGTGCATTTCTAACCGTCTCCGCAGTGGGCTTTTCTGATTATCATCGCCTTTTGCTAGCGAAGGGGGGAGATTTCTATAGTCGACTGGGCTCGATTCCCTCCAGGCCGAGTTTTTGTACTCTCCTTTAAAAGGACCGGTGGCTCGTGACGAAGAGAAGTCAGCTGGAAGGACGAGTTCCCCCTCGACCTTGACTCCCCGACGGGAGGACGTCCTTTTGACCCCGAAATCCGTCTCCGGCGAGGGGAAATGGGCCCGCTGACGAGACACCCGAACGCCGTCGAGTTGTTTTCATCTCCTTTGCTTCCTATTGACTATTTCAATCTTTTAATTTTTTGTTTTCTTTTTTTCACAGGTAAGTTGAACTTGTTCGAACTCTCATCCGACGCCACAGCAATTCGGTAATACTACCCTAAGGCGAGAATTGGTACAACTCTCAAAAACATTCCCTATCCCCTGGCAAAATTGAGGGTGGAAGAAGGGCCCATAAGCCAAAATTGTGTTCTGAGATATTGGCTGTCAAAGTTATTAGTTTCTCGGCAATTTGCCTTAGGACTGATTAAAAAAAGCGTTGCAGTAACGCGAAAAATCATCGGATCGACTTGAAAATTGGAGGGAACCTTCTTGAGGAGCTGAGGATGCGATCAGAACGATTTCCGGAAAAAGGGCCTACGCGCCGAGGGGCCCTTCTTCCACCTACGCCCTCAATTGGTCTTTCCACACAGAGTTTCATATGTGAATAATTTAATGAACTAAAGCATCAAGACGCTCGGTTCGCTCGGCCACTGATCCCAAACAGGGAACTTGTCCTCTAACCGACCCCGCTGGTGGTGAAAATACCTCAAATCACAGGATTTAACATAGCCCTTCATTGACTTTATTGATTTTATCCGAAAATCGTCCACCAAATCCCTATCGTTAATTCGTTCGTTCAAAATGTATAGTCAAAATTTGTGAGACGTGAGTCCGAGACATCTGGATATGTAATAGGACTGTAAACAACGAAGGCAGAAACGAGGAAAGTTTCAGCGAAAGTAAACTTTTCCATTTTTCACGAAAATTGTTTTTTGGAGGAATCTAATTTTTCATTCAACGCCGCATCGATTGCTTGTGCCAGATTTTACAAAACTCAACTCCTCATGTACTATATGGGCCCTGAAAATCAGCCGTTTCGTTCTAAACTCGACTTATCCACGAGAGTGGCCTCCGTAGTGAGGTTTTAAACTTTTTTTTTCTTTTTCAAAAGTCAACCTTGACCTTTTTCAATCACTATTATTAATGAAGGGGAATCAGCAATTTTTGCAGAACACACAAAACTACTCTTCATAAAGCTAATGAGCAATTTCTGCAAAACTTCACCAAGTGAAGTCTTTTTCAAAAGTGATAATTTGGCTCTGTACTCGTCTTCGAGTTCCTTCCTCCCTCCAAGAGATAGCGCAGTGTTCCAGTATTGGGGAACCTCCACATGATCCCGTATCAAAGATGGTGCAGCCTGTTAGCACTCAATGGTTCTCCTCCTCCTTTAGATCCCCTGCTAATGATGACCTATCTATCGCTCTTTGGATTTTCCACGGCTAATTTCGATTTTTTTGTTCATCTTTGTGACGTGTGTTTTGTATCTTTTGTTTCGCTGTTTTCCGTAACTTTCCTCGTTAACCCTCGAACGCCTAAACCGTGTTCTGAGTTCTGAGTTTGTTTTGGAGTTCACAATTGGCCATATAGAAGGAACCGTGAGCATAATGAACTCGGGTACTATGAATAGGAAGTCGACAAAGCCCGACGAAGAGAAAGGACGAAAAATTGCCAAATATGGTGAGTGTGATCCACGTCTTCACCAATATGGCCGCGGCATTACCTATCAACACGACAGCAAAAACCAACGGTGTGGGCTTAACGTGGGTCGATATAGCTTTAAACCGTAACTGAATGTCAAGTGCTCCCTTAACTCGTAATTTGATGCTCTACAACAATAATTTGGAGCCAATTCATTTGCATTAGCCGTTCATGAGTTACAGGGGTTGAAACATGAGCGAATTCTGTTTTTCAGCCAAGCTTTGCCTATTATCGACGCTTGATTGTGGCTAAACTGCTGAATTGATTCTTATGTGTAAGGAGGTCAGGAAATTTGAGTATGTGGGTCCAATATTGCGATCGAACACGTACGCAAACTCGCAGACAAAGGCAGATCGAGTCACTGCAATCGGCAAAAAATGTAGAAAAATCTGCAATTTGAAAATAGATGAAAATGTTTCCAACCCTTTCTTGGGTATCTTATGTTGTATCTTCTTCGTCACGATGTTTCTTTCGCTGTCTCAAGCGGGCGAGGTAGTTTTCAATTTGGGTCCCTTTCAAACGGATAAACAACCGAAACGAACGTGAAGTCTTGCGTTGAAACGAGCCGTAGAAATCGTGACTCACCAGACGACCGTCTTCATCTTCCGTTCATCTCACGCACGCGGCACACTTATATCCCCCTTAATTCTGTCCTACCGGTAATTAAAGCCAGTTTTTTTCTTTTTTGTTTCTGGGGAGGAATTTCTCCCCACTGTTTTAATCGTAGGGTTGAGCGGGCGACTCCGGTTGTGAGACCTGGTTTTCAAAACGGCAGAAAATGTTTGGACTGGTTCTTTGAGGAAGCTCGTTCGGTTTTTTAAAGAGTTGGGTCGCATTCCGGCAACAGTATGACAGTCAGCAGTCATCGATTGGTTCTGGTGGGGTTTCCTTGGAGAAGAAGCTCCAGGAGATTGCTCTTGGTTGGAGGATTCCCAGGAGACGATCAGGGAGTGACTCTGCTTTTCGTTGGACCTTTTTCCTGGAGTTCCTGGAGATGATTGCGGAGAGACTTCTCTTTAAGCAGGAAAAGCTCCTGAAGATGATCAAAAAGCTCTATGAGATGATTGCAGGAATACTACTGACTGGAGCATTTTCAGGATATCGTTGCAGAGCCACTCTTCTCTAGTTGGAGAAGTTCCAGAAGATGATCATGGGGTGAATTATCCCTTGGTTTTATTTGAATGACCTGCTGGTCTAGGATCGAGGAGGGACTTCTTTCTGGATTGGACAAGCTTCAGGAGATGATGGCAGAGCCAATCTTCTCTGGTTGGAGAAGTTCCAAGATGATCAGGGGGCAAATTCTCTTTCGTTTGTAGTTGGATGAGCTTCAGGATAAGACTTCTCTCTTTTTTGGACAAGCTCCAAGAGATGATGGTAGGGCAACTCTGCCCTTGGTCGTAGAAGTAGGTAATCAGGGAGCAACTTATCTTGGCTGGATAAGGTCCAGGAAATGATCCCACAGCGACTTCCTTCTAGATAGGAGAAACTCCAAGAGATGACAACGGAGTGTCTCTGCACATATCCACGTGCTCCTCCTGGTTGGAGCTCCAGGAGAAGCTCTGCACGGAGAAAAAAAATGGCGGTATTTTGGACGAAAATGTTCGGTAATCGGTGGTCAACCGAACAATTTTTCGAAAAATTGAGAGGTAAAAACGCAAAAATGTAAGGTAAACCACCGATTACCGAACATTTTCATTCATGATTCTACCGAACACCAAAACTGTTTTACTGCTCAAAAATCGGAGATGTTACCGAACATTTTTACTTAAATTGTTCGGTAATCCCTGTGTCCCGCAATGTTTACCGCTCATTTCGTCCCACCAACTTACCGAACATACCAAAATGTAAGGTGAATTTTAACCTTCCAACCTCAAACCTTTTCGAGTATGAGCGGTAAATTATCACCTCTCAAAGTTAAAGTGCGCGGTGAATTTTCACCTTCCATAATTAATGTGAGGTTGTAAAATTACCTCCCCTACTTCAAATGTGCAGTAAGAATCACCTCCCACAACTCGGATGTGCGGTGAATATTCACCTCTCATTTTAAATTTCGAGAAACATTGTGCGGTAAAAAATTACCTCCCACCCGCAATTGTGCGGCCAGTATTCACCTCCCTAATTTCAAATATCGTTCGGTAAACGTTACCTTCCACACCTAAAATGCGCGGTAACTAATCACCGAACAAATGGCAAGAAGTACCTCTCAACGTAGTTTGAGAGGTAATCGTACCCAAAAAGTGAGGTAATCCCTTGTTGGTTTGGGCGGTAAATGAACATCAATGAGTTACCTTTCATTGATGTACACTTACCGCCCACACCAACTAGGGATTACCTCACTTTTTGGGTACGATTACCTCTCAAATTAGAGAGGTTGAGAGGCACCTCTTCCCATTTGTGAAGTAATCAAACCACGAGTCGAACGGATAGGATACCTAAGGAAGAAAAATAATTCGGTTATGAATACAAACCATGTTTATTACAACGCAGAACGATACACAACATAATATAACGTATAAAATTATAATTAACTGTAAATTAAAGGATAAAGGATACAGTAAATTAAAACTTAGGCATGATCCAACATTATTAAATCATTTAAAGTACAAATAATTTAAATTTTAAGTAGGTGCACGACACCCCACTAGATTTGTCAAGACCTAAAATTATTTATCAAGTACCTATCATTATTTTATCAAGTAGGTACAATGCTATTAACCATGGGTTCGATTTTACATTAAAAAATGGGGAAAGTCGATAAGTTATCATTAGGGCTAGGATTTGTATGTGTTTACATATTTGTCAGGGTTGAAGATAATTGAATGATTCAAGTACACAAATGCGTTTCAGGACTTACTGAGTTGTTTGAGCCATACTTGTTGTTACATATTTTCACATATTTGACCTAAATTACATATTTTTAAATAATTCATTCATTTGTACATGGTTACTTACATATTTCGAAATTTTAGAGAAAAACGACTTGAATTGGTTTACCTTTGAGGTACAGATACGCGGTGCAAAGGTATAGGCACGTGCGACGGTTTTCTTCGATACAGCCCGGCCAACTTGGCGGTGGCTTTTTTGCATATCAGGCCGAAGACGTAAGGCAGCAAACATAAGAGAGCTCTTCGTTTCAGATGAACATCTGCAAGTGGAAATGGAATGCTGTTAATAGGCTGTTGCCGACAATTCTGTTTTGTGATTTCTGGACTTGACACACTACCAATTAAAAAACACTTTTTGAGGGGACTATACCTAACTGAAGTCTGCTCTGAAGCTTACCCGATGTAGCGGTTCTTCTGATAGAAGGGTATTCCACCTCGATGATCGGACGAATTCCACAATTCTGGGACCTTATTCGTCGAGCTTGGAACTCAGGAGAGGCTCCTCCACCCCAAACCATCCGAAAAGGGTCTGCGTGAATCTGATTTAAGAAGGCATAAAAACATGAGATCAGCTTAGGGGAAAACATCAAAAATTTCATGCAATACACCAATGACGCATGGAATAATGCTTACACGTAGGTAGGTACTTTAGATGGGAACGATATAGGGACGACAGTGCAGCGACATTGTGTCAACACCCACCGATGAAATGAGTCGATCGACGCGTATACGGTCCGAGGCATATAGTCCGAGGCATTTTCCCAATTTTGAAAATGTATCGAGTAGGTAACTGTAATCACAATTGATTTGCATTGATGTTAGTTATCTACGAATAAGCACGCAAAATGTTCATACATGTACCTTTTCAGTAGTGTCCAGTAACTGAATTTTCTTGAATGCTTTAAACTGCTTTCAGTCTTTTACGAGAGAAACAGGAATTCCATTGTCTACGATCGAATTGGGCCTTGGGTCGAACATGCGAGAAAATGAAAAAACAAAATTACAAGCACTCCATTATGTTAGCATCATACATAGGTACCTCACAAGCTGAAAATCTACGAAACTGACAAAAGATAATTACCTTTTTCGAATGTTCCAAACAGTAAATTCACTAGACCGATTTATAACCGTCACCAACGACAAACACATCAATACTAATGGCCGCCACTCGGCCGAAAACCCCAGCAAAGCCCCAACGCAAGCGCTTCCAAGCGCCTATCTCAGGTACTACTGTACGGTAGACATTTACCGCACTTACTTTTGTGTACGGTGGAAATTTACTGCCCACGTCTTATGTTCGGTAATTATAAACCTTTCTGTGAAGGGGGTAAAGTTGGGCGGGAAAACGTTGGTGATGTGAGGTAGAAATTAACCATACGGCCTTTGGTAGGCAGTAGACATTAAATGTAAATTTTACTGCCCACGTGTTATGTTCGGTAATTATCAACGTTTCTATGAAGGAGGTAAAGTTGGGCGGTAAAACGATGGTGATGTGCGGTAGAAATTAACCTTACCGCCTTTGGTAGGCGGTAGAAAGTTACCGACAAGGTGTTATGTTAGGTGAAAATCTGACCCAACATATTCGATAGCTTCATAGACAGGTAAAGTATCACCTCTCCACAAAGGAAGGGAGCTTGGGCGGTAAACTGTTGACGATGTGAGGTTGAAATCTACCTTACAGCCTTTGGCAGGCGGTAGACATTTAATGTAAATTTGACTGCCCACGTGTTATGTTCGGTACCTCTCTATGTAGATGGAGAAGTACTGGTAATTATTAACCTCTCTATGTAGATGAAGAAGTTGGGCGGTACACGTTTACTTCACTTTTTCGCATGTGAGGTATGTGTGTACCGAACTGGCTTCCTTGTGCGGTTAATAATTATTTATATTATAATCGAGTTGTTCGGTGAATGTAGCTCTCGGTTTGTTCGGTTAGTTCTGGCAAGGTAAGATTTCTTGAATTGTTCGGTAGCAGAGAAGAAATGTTCGGTAAGATCATCGAGTTGTAAGGTAACCAAGGGTAATTGGGCGGTAAAAATGAAATTGTTCGGTAGATTTTCACCGCTCACGCGGTTTTTTATACTATAAAATGGCCGCCAAAGCGGTTTACCGAACAAAAACCGCACTTTTTTTTCTCCGTGTGGAAGATGATCCTGGTGCAACTCTTCTCTTGGTTGTGGTAGGATCAGCTCCTGGAGATGACCGCGAAGGGACTTCTCCCATAGTTGAATAGGCCCCAGGTCCTGGGGCCCAGGATACGATCACAGAGCCACTGTGCTGCTGATTGGAGTTCCTGGAGATGATTACAGTGCGTCGAGGAGTTGTATGAGATGATCTCAGACCGACTCTGCCGCTAGCTGGAGGATTCCCAGTATATGATCGCAGTGCTATCGTTTCCATTGAGTTCCAGGAGAATATTAGCAATATATTTGAAATTTCCCTCTTGGTATGAAATGCTCCTGAAGGTGGTCACCGAGAAACCTCTCTCTTCGTTGGAGGCGCTTCAATCCTTGTTTATAGATTCGTCTTCAAATTATCATTGACTCTTGCGTATGCCGCAGATTATGACGCCCTTGACGACGCCCCCAAGGCTCTTCCCATTCTTTCCAAACCCCCCAGCACCTCCGTTCTCCAGCGTCTCAACCGCCTACCCCAAACCCCATTTCACCTCATTCTCTCGCCAACTGTGTTTTCAGCCTCGAAGTAGGCGAAACTTGAGGAGAGCTCGGCAAAGTTTTTACGACCTGGCAGTGAAGATAAAACGCCAATAAGCCCACACGAGCGAAGATAAACGCAGGCCGCGTTTACCGTTTCGCACTGAGAGCACCTCTGATGAAATGTTTAGAGGATTTTCAGATTCTTCCACGACTGTTTTTATGCTTCTCACTTTTTGTCTTGGGGATTTTCGCTTGAACCGGAAACGACAGGGAGTCGTGAGTCGTATTTCGAAGAGCTGAAAGGCAGATTGGATGTGACGGAATCTCCTTGAGAATTGGCATTTTTACTGTTATCTGGATTACGAGCTCTGCCACCACGCATTTGAGATACGTCGTGAACAAATCAGGACACGAACTGGGTGACTCAAATGAAAGTGTCTCCTGGCAGTTCACTGACGTTAGTGAGCTCGCATTGCGGCAATTAAAGTCCTCCGTCCAAATTGATGGCCTTCGGGAACACGAAACTCCAACGACGTACTGCGACAGGAAAAGTGAAAACAAAGTCTGCGCCCAGTCACGATCTCTCTGGGCGTTTTTCCGGTTAGTTCGAAACGAACCTACTGTTTAACCTGCCCGGTTACTTTCGTAGGCCTGACCCACATTTGTGAAGGTATTAGTCGGTAAGGGATCTCGTAGCTTCGTCAGGTTTAACACACTTGAGGGCCCGAAGAGGAAAATAATGTAACTAACTGCGGTCACGGCCATTAACTGAATCAACAACTTCGACTACTTTCTAAACGCAACAGTTACGAAATTGCTGGGAGTTCAAAGCAGAGATGTGCAGGTTGGATCGGTGAGTGGCTTGAAAGGTTGTTGTGCCAGCGTACGGTTGCGGTAAGAATTCACAGCAGCGCAGATTGTGAAAAATTCAGGAAACTGGCAAGAACTGAGTCAAATCAGCAGAGAAGTGAAAGAGGTTCCAAGTTAGCAAATCAGTGAATGCAGAGACAAATCAGTTGAGCAGCTATTGATTGATATATTTGAGGAGCCAAAATTAGCGGTAGGTACAGGGAAAATGGAGAAAATGAGGAAACCTGCAAAAACAGAATCAAATCAGCAGAGAAGTGAAAGAAGCTCAAGTCGGCAAATCAATGAGTGCAGAGACAAATAAGCAGAGCATCGAAAGAGGACTCTAACCAGCAGACCAGTGAGAGTGGAACCAAATCAGCAAATCGGCAGACCTCGGACCAAGATCAGCAGGGCAGTGAATGTGGGGATAAATGAGCAAACCAGTAGAATTTACTGGTTTTAATGCATTTAATGCAGAGTCGAATCAGCAGATATGTGAGAGAGGATCCAAGTCAGCAAATCAGTGGATGACGAGCCCAAGCAGCATAGCAATTACTGGAACCTAAATCATAACCGAAGGAAAGGATATCAACCACAAGGTTCCAAGTCAGCAGACGCAGAGTATTCCAACAGAAAAACAACGTCCCGACGAGGGAGCACATTCGGAACGTGACATGATTCCAAACGGTCTCCAATCTGGTCATCGATGGGATTAAGCTGAGGATTAGTTCGGTTATGGGAGGTCAGGGATTTGAACGGGAGGCTCCATCGGTTTTCACTCCGCTGACCAGGACTGCCGCCTGACATTCGCCTTCATTTCCACGTCCTTTTCGTCCACGAGGAAATCAGGGATTTCGTATGTCTCCAAATCTGCGGGGTTTCTTCGGGCCGGATCGGGAGCCTTTTACTTTCACTCTCCGCCAGGGGCCACTTTGCCAACTTCGTAACATCATTCTCTGGGCAACTTCCCTTCCAATCCCGACAGGGGGAAAAAAAGGGGCATCATGCAAGTCACGTGAAAAGACCCGCCTCACGTGGTAGGGCAGCTTATCATCCGCAGGCCTTTCAGGGTCACTACCAAAACCAGAGAAAGCTTTTTTTTGTGTTATCGTACCCAGCAGAGGCACGTTTTTACGAGACGACTAAAATGCCGCGAAACCGTTTTCCGTTACCAGTTCCGACTCCTTTCAACTATTCATAAATCCGAATGAACTTTCGGTTCGTCGCTTAGGGAATTTTCGAAGACACAACCGGGTCGAGCGTGAAGCTTAATGACTCGATAGCTATATCAAATGTAGGGCGAGACTCGGATGAGCAATACCCGTCAAATGAGCTCCAATACCCGATCAATCGATCCTGCCAGGTCAAACCTGATTTGTGACAAGTAGGTCAGTTTGAGAGATAAGATTCGAATGATGAAGGAAACTGTTGGGATTGAGACTATAATGGTCAATGATGAACTAATGAAAAGATATGAACCGATACGATAGTTAAGACAAGACAGAATGAGAGCATGAGTGAAGAGATTCGAATTAAAAGATATGAAACTGATGAAAAAGGGATTTGAATGAGAGTTAAACTAGAATGATGGATGATGAAACAGATGAGAAGACATGAATAATGAAACAAGATATACTGAGAGCATGAATGATGAGACTCGAATGGTAAATAATGGAATTGATGCGAATGGGATTTGAAAGAGGATGAAACTATGATCAAAACTTGAATTTATGAAAAGTGACAGAAATTAACAAAATGAACAGGGTCTTGATTTTAGGTCATTTTCTTTTTATTGCATTAAATGAAAATTTTTCAAATGGGATTGGGCCGCACCTCACCATCTTCGATTTTCTGTCTGAGAAGCTATTATTATTATTATTATTATTATTTTTTTTTTTTTACTATTTTATATTCATTTATACATATTATGCTTATTTTAATTTTATTGATTATTTATTTCCAGGGTCCCTTGATGTTTGTACAATTAACCTAGGTAGGCATATCGAAGAATAATAAACCCCATGTGTAAAATTTTCAGCGTTTTTCTTGCCATTACTTGGAACTCTAACAAGAGATCAGCAGTTACTTTTTGGAAATTTTGAAACCTAGAAAACATAAATTAGTGAGTATTCGGATGAATGGGGATAAGATGCAACTGTTCTTAGACTGTTCGCGAGGTCTACACCCAGAACAAAATTTGTTCATTTAATGATGTCCGAGGGAAGTGTTGAACTCGGCGGATTGACCCTGTTACAAGTTTTTCACTCGGCCCCGAAGCGGGTTGCAGTTGAGGGGATCTGGATCCCGAACCGGTGTTTCTTGATAGGGTGGAACCCCATCCGCAAGTAGACCTGGGTAAAGTCAATTTACACGGTCATTCAAGGCTCCCGAGACGAGGCGGGATGAGCGGAATAATCCATTATCGGAGCAAACGGCACAAGCGGGTCAGGTAATCTGGTCGGGTGTGGAGTCCGAATCTGTCGAAAAAAAAGTAGCGAATTTTGTGATGAACCCGTTGAAAGTTTGGGGAAATTTTTGAGGTTGTTGCAGTGGGTCTAGTATGCCTGAAGAAACCCTGGGTAGCCCCGAAGGGCTGCTATGGTGGAAGGCAGAGCTAGCCAAACTACGGAACCCGTGCTTGATAAGATCTGTGGACTGGATCGGTTTGCTCTCGGAGTCAGTGAGAGTCAAATCCCAACATCCAATGTTGCTGCATCGAGGCCGGATTTTGGAAGTGAGCCTCGCACATCCGTCTCAACGAGTACAGTGCAGGTGGCTAGACTTCCAGAACCAATGCAAAGGGTGTGCCCCCGTGCATACATGATATTATGCACGCCCCTACTGGTGATAGTGAGAATATGCTCGATTTTTCATGGACTGATTCCCAGACAGTGACGGCAATTTTCCCGAAGTCGCGGATTTTTGAAACTCAATTATTTCCTTTGTTGACTTATCACGGTGGGTGTCATTCTGCCTTATATCGAAAATTACTCGAGCCCCCAATCGTTATTTCTTAGTACCCAAGTCCAGGAGAGCGGGCAGCTTTTTGGTCTTTATACGGTGTAAAATGTCTCTATACGCAAAATTATTGGAACGGTAGTATTTCGTCGCTTAAGAGGCAACACCACGTATCTAACTTTTGGCAACTTTTCAGGAGGAAGAAAAAACTGATTTAAACATGCATACCGGCAGGAGTTAGATACGTGGTATTGCCTCATCAGAGTTAGATACGTGGTGTTAACATGTAAGCGATTTAGAGCTTTTGGCGGCGTTTTAACGAAACCCCGATGTTACCATTCTACGCAGAGCAAAATTCTGCATCCAGTGATATACAACACCACGTATCTAACTTTTGGCAACTGTTCTGGAGGAAGGAAAAACATGCATACCAGCAGGAGTTAGATACGTGGTATTGCCTCATCAGAGTTAGATACGTGGTGTTAACATTTAATTTTTTAGAGCGATTTTAGAGCTTTTGGCGGCGTTTTAACGAAACACCAATGTTACCATTCTACGCGGAGCGAAATTCTGCATCCAGTGATATAAAAACCTCATTTTCGACAAAATGTTGGATACGTGGTGTTGCCTCTTAAGCGATCCATTAAAGCCAGGTGAATTAAGAAAAAACATGCTTTTTATATCACTCCCGTACTAAATTTTAGTACGGGAGTGATATAAAAAGCATGTTTTTTCTTAATTCACCTGGCTTTAATGGATAACACTGAATTTTCAAACTCGAATTCCCCACTAATTCAGAAAAGACCCCTCGATAAGAGTGTTTCTATATGCCCAATTCTGGAGATCTTTGATGAAAAAACAAAGTATTTAGACGAAAACTGCTAGAATATGCATTTATATGCGTTTATTCTGAAGACCGATGTTTTATGCATTTATATGCTCAATAAATTTAAATTCTGTTGGTCCCAGAGAGATGAAAATACTACCAAAGGCTTCTTTCAATGTTTACTATACAGGAAAAAAAAATGCTCGAATCCAAGCCCTAAGTAGTTATGAGCTTTTGAACGAAAAAACTTTGAAAAGTAGCAAGTTAAATTTATTGATAAATTAATGAATTTAAATATGCAAATATTTAATTAAAAATGTTTATTATGCATATATACTTATATCGATAAATTTGCAATCATCAATTGCTTTCAAATAAAATATCTCAAACAAAACGGTGGGTTGTAGGGAAAGAAGATGTTTCACTAATAATTAGTGAAACACCTACTTTTATACCTACCAATTATTGGTCTGTACCTTTCAACTTGACCGCATTATATTAAATATATATAAATTTTACAGTTTTATTGTAAACCTAAAAAATATTTGCATTACAATACATTTAATTTCTACAAGATCAACATGATAATATTATGTTGATGTTATGCTATCATCATAGAAAGCGATGAAATATCATATTATTATGATTTATCTTTTTCCGGCTCACTCCGATCAACAAATTTCTGTCAAAAACTACCTACCGCTGGTTTTAGTTACCTAATTATTTACGAAATGCTAAAAATGTTGAGATTATTGAAAAACAATAAACTTGCAAAAATCTGAAAAAAAGAACAAAAACAAACTGTATTAATTTTTTTTTTTTTTGATTTGCAAAATGGGATCAAAACATTCAAAACGAACTTGTATGAAGGTTTGGGGCTTCAGAAAAAACATTCAAAACATGCGGAATCCGAGACAGTCCATCCTATAATATAGGAGACGCCTACATCGAATATACAACCTTGCAGTACATCTTTACGTCTTATCATTAAAGAAACTATGCTATTGTAAGTACTGTAATAATATAACCTATGTAAATATTGTAAGGATGTCATCCTATTCGACATGTTTACGTTACATCGCATTACGTTGCACCAGTCATCACAACAGCATCTTTTAATATAATGCATAATATAATATAATATAGCATATTATCATGCTTCATTCTTAGATACTTCGGGGACAGGGTGGATACGGCGACAGAGTTTCGTATGATAGCATTTCAGTCGGAGGATAGATCTGCACTGTTCGAATCTGGGACGAATCCCAAATGTTTGTCAAAGTCAATCAAGTGTTGTAATACCTGTCTTGTCAGTGTACAGTTCACTGTGAACTGAAGTTCGCGTGAAACCATCGAGATCTGATAATGCACAGTCAAACCCATTTGAATTGCCAAGATAGGTACTCAAAAACAAATTGTGACGCCGAAAGGTTCTCAACTACTACAAAATTACTTACTTACGCACATTTATACATACCTATTTAACTTTACATTACATCCTTACATTGACACAATCATCCCTATAAACGTGAAAATAAACCCGACTTAATGCTTCATTTAACTTCCATAACCTCGGAAAGACATAATATAATAAATGTATTTAAAAATTTGACGTGTATTATATATTGACTTATACTTGATATATCTTCAATATATATTATATGTCAATGTAATACATGTCAAAAACACTCCAATAAATAACAATTATCCGTATCAGTATTATCGGGAGAACTCCTAAAATATCATTCGGGCAGAAAGGAGGAACCAAACAGACCGTATGAATTAGTGGTTACTAGATGCTCCGGCTCGCTTTGCTCGCCTACGCACCCAGCTGGGGGGCTCCGCCCCCCAGACCCCCCGTGGGCCTCGCTACGCGAGGCCGGTGCCTCGCTTCGCGAGGCCGATCGCTTACGCAGAATTGTGGGTGAATTGCCGCTTGTGGGAGTATTGCCGCCTGTGAGTGTATATTGCCGCCTGTGGGTGAATTGCCGCCCCCCAGACCCTCCCTAGTGGGTGTATTGCCGCTTGTGGATGTATTGCCCACTGTGGTTGTATATTGCCGCCTGTGATTTGGGTGAATCATGGTATGAAAATGATTAGCCGAGCGAAGTAAGGCCCCCTTGTCAAAGTGCTAGTCTATTAGCTGAGCGAAGTAAGTCAAAGTGCTAGTGAAATCAATTTTCAAAAGTCTACTCTCTACCGCCCGAGCGAGGAACCGCCCCCCCCCCCTCCTTGCCATAGTGCTAGTGAAATCAAATCAAATTTGAAAACTCATAGGGAAAAAACCCATGGGGCGATATGGGGCTAAAAAGGCCGAGAAGATGATCAGCTGAGCGAAATAAGACGCCCCTCCTGTCAAAGTGCTAGTGAACTCAATTTTGAAAACTCCACCATCATAATAATAGAATAGAACTACCTATGTGGGTGGCTGAGCAAAGCGAGCTCCCTCTGGCTGATAACATGATCGGCAGAGCGAAGTAAGCCCCCCTCCCTCCCCTGTCAAAGTGCTAGTGAAATCAAATCAAAACTCACAGTAAAAAACCTGGTGGGGCGCTATGGGACTAAAATGCCGAGGGGGTAGAGTTAAGTGTCAATTTTGAAAACTCCACCATCATAATAATAGAATAGAACTACCTATGTGGGTGGCTGAGCAAAGCGAGCTCCCTCTGGCCGATAACATGATCGGCAGAGCGAAGTAAGCCCCCCTCCCTCCCCTGTCAAAGTGCTAGTGAAATCAAATCAAAACTCACAGTAAAAAACCTGGTGGGGCGCTATGGGACTAAAATGCCTAGGGGGTAGAGTTAAGTGTCGTTTTCCAAGTATTTTTGGGGAAGACCTATGGAGCTTTCATGGGGCTATACGAAATTAGACCCCCTGTCAACGTGCTAGTGAAATCAAATTTCCACCATCAATAATAATAGAACTACCTATGTGGGTGGCCGAGCAAAGCGAGTCCCCTGGCCGTTAAAATGATCGGCTGAGTGAAGTATGCCCCCCCCCCCCCTCCCAACCTATCATAGTGCTAGTGAAATCAAATCAAAGTTGAAAACTCACAGGAAAAATATGGGGCTAAAATGGCGAGGGGGTAGAGTTAAGTGTCGTTGGAAGGGAGGGGGTTGAAGGAGGGGAAAACGGAAAAAATCCTTGAGGGCGCTCAACCTATCTCAGAACGTAGAGCATTTTTGAATTTCTCGAGATTTTCAAGAATATTATATATATTAGTGATATAGATTATTTATAAGGGTCTTGCGTGATCGCTCGTACATAAGTAAGGACCCCCTGTCAAAGTGCTAGTGAAATCAAATTTGAAAACTCCACCATCAATAATAGGAGAACTACCTATGTCGGTGGCCGAGCAAAGCAAGACCCCTCTGGCTAATAAAATAATCGCCCGAGCGAAGTATGCCCCCCCTCCCACCCTGTCATAGTGCTAGTGAAATCAAATCATAGTTGAAAACTCACAGGAAAAATATGGGGCTAAAATGGCGAGGGGGTAGAGTTAAGTGTCGTTTTCCAAGTATTTTTGGGGAAAGTAAGGCCCCCTGTCATAGTGCTAGTGAAATCAAATTTGCAAAGCCTTCCCTTGATAATAATAGAACTACCTATGTCGGTGGCCGAGCATTGCGAGTCCCCTGGCCGTTAAAATGATCGGCCGAGTGAAGTATGCCCCACCTCCCACCCTGTCATAGTGCTAGTGAAATCAAATCATAGTTGAAAACTCACAGGAAAAATATGGGGCTAAAATATGTAATTTATTACATATAAATATGTAGGTAGGTAGGACAATTGAATCCCCTGGCCGGTATAATGAAAACAAAGAAAAAATATGGGGCTAAAATGGCGAGGGGGTAGAGTTAGTGTCGTTTTCCAAGTATTTTTGGACGTAGAATCCCCTGGCGGATAAAATGATTCCCTGAAAATTTCATCAAAATCGAATCAATAGTGGCTTAAATCCCCACTCCTTTTCTTTAGTTGAAGGAGGGGAAAACGGAAAAAATCCTTGAGGGCGCTCAACGTATCTCAGAATTAAGATCATTTTTTTTATTTTATTTTTATTTTATTTTATTTTTTTTTCAAATTAAATTAAATTTTTCGATAATCGATTCAGTTTAAATCGATTCTACTTTTCTCGATAATCGATTCAATTTAAATCGATTCATTTAATTTACGTCCGTCCGGGAGAGATCACGTAGACCTTGCTCGCGCCCCTTAAAGGCTGATGTCCCACCCGCTCAGAGTGAAGAGTGAAGGCGGGGGGATAGAGGGTGTTGAGAGGATGGGAGTGAAGCCGAGCCAGAATTCACCCGACGCGATGGGTCGGTGGCGACGGCCCAGTTTTTTCAAAACTCAACTCGCGCTCAAAATTCACTCGATTTCGAAATGAATTTGGTCGATATCTCCTATTAAAATTCGGATCTCTAGGTAGGCTACGGACGAAACGCGGAAAAAATCCGTCTATTAACGACGGAATAAATCGAAAAAATTAATTCAGCGAATTCGCGCGCGTCATAAAATTCGCGCAACTCGCTTATCGGACGTAAAATTAGTCGAGGAATCCGAATCCGAAGAAAAAAATAGGGGTTCCCATTTGAAATAAGAAAGTTGATGTCAATTGCGCGGATTTGCGCGCATTTTTGGGGGTGCTCAACCCCCCTACAAAGACTTAAACGGTCGCCCGAGACGATAGGAAAAATCGGGGTATTTTTAGGACTTACCGTTTAGTCAGAGTAGGCGATTGACATACAGACAGACCCACAGACACACAGACTGAGAATTAGTGGTATAGACTAGATGCTCCGGCTCGCTTTGCTCGCCTACGCACCCAGCTGGGGGGCTCCGCCCCCCAGACCCCCCGTGGGCCTCGCTTCGCGAGGCCGATCGCTTAAGCAGACATGTGGGTGAATTGCCGCTTGTGGGTGTATTGCCACCTGTGGGTGTATTGCCGCCTGTGAGTGTATATTGCCGCCTGTGGGTGAATTGCCGCCCCCCAGACCCCCCCTAGTGGGTGTATTGCCCACTGTGGTTGTATATTGCCGCCTGTGATTTGGGTGAATCATGGTACGAAAATGATTAGCGGAGCGAAGTAAGGCCCCCTTGTCAAAGTGCTAGTCTATTAGCTGAGCGAAGTAAGTCAAAGTGCTAGTGAAATCAATTTTCAAAAGTCTACCCTCTACCGCCCGAGCGAGGAACCCCCCCCCCCCCCCCCCCACCTCCCTGCCATAGTGCTAGTGAAATCAAATCAAATTTGAAAACTCATAGGGAAAAAACCCATGGGGCGATATGGGGCTAAAAAGGCCGAGAAGATGATCAGCTGAGCGAAATAAGACGCCCCTCCTGTCAAAGTGCTAGTGAACTCAATTTTGAATACTCCACCATCATAATAATAGAATAGAACTACCTATGTGGGTGGCTGAGCAAAGCGAGCCCCCTCTGATCGGTAGAGCGAAGTAAGCCCCCCCCCCTCCCCTGTCAAAGTGCTAAAGAAATCAAATCAAAACTCACAGTAAAAAACCAGGTGGGGCGCTATGGGACTAAAATGCCGAGGGGGTAGAGTTAAGTGTCGTTTTCCAAGTATTTTTGGGGACGACCTATGGAGCTTTCATGGGGCTATACGAAATTAGACCCCCTGTCAACGTGCTAGTGAAATCAATAATAATAGAACTACCTATGTGGGTGGCCGAGCAAAGCGAGTCCCCTGGCCGTTAAAATGATCGGCCGAGTAAAGTATGCCCCCCCTCCCGCCATGTCATAGTGCTAGTGAAATCAAATCAAAGTTGAAAACTCACAGGAAAAATATGGGGCTAAAATGGCGAGGTGGTAGAGTTAAGTGTCGTTTTCCAAGTATTTTTGGGGAAAGAGGAAGTATTTTTGGGGAAATTAAGGCCCCCCTGTCAAGTGCTAGTGAAATCAAATTTGAAATGCCTTCCCTTGATAATAATAGAACTACCTATGTCGGTGGCCGAGCAAAGCGAGTCCCCTGGCCGTTATAATGGTGGACCAAGCTAAGTAAGGCCCCCCTGTCATAGTGCTAGTGAAATCAAATTTCAAAAGTCTTCCCTCGATAATAATAGAACTACCTATGTCGGTGGCCGAGCAACGCGAGTCCCCTGGCCGTTAAAATGATAGGCCGAGTGAAGTATGCCCCCCCCCCCTCCCACCCTGTCATAGTGCTAGTGAAATCAAATCAAAGTTGAAAACTCACAGGAAAAATATGGGGCTAAAATGGCGAGGGGTAGAGTTAAGTGTCGTTTTCCAAGTATTTTTGGGGAAAGGGGAAGTATTTTTGGGGAAATTAAGGCCCCCCTGTCAAGTGCTAGTGAAATCAAATTTGAAAAGCCTTCCCTTGATAATAATAGAACTACCTATGTCAGTGGCCGAGCAAAGCGAGTCCCCAGGCCGTTAAAATGATCGGCCGAGTGAAGTATGCCCCCCACCCCCCAGGAAAACACAGTAAAAGTATGGGGCTAAAATGGTGAGGGGGTAGAGTTATTGTCGTTTTCCAAGTATTTTTGGACGTAGAATCCCCTGGTGGATAAAATGATTAGCTGAGTCCTATTAAAATTCGGATCTCTAGGTAGGCGTAGGACGAAACGCGAAAAAAATCCGTCTATTAATGGCGGAATAAGACGCAAAAATTAATTGAGCGAATTCGCGCGCGCCAAAAAATTCGCGCGACCCCCTTATCGGACGTAAAATTGGTCGAGGAATCCGAATCCGGTGAAAAAAATAGGGGTTCCCATTTGAAATAAGAAAGTTGATGTCAATTGCGCGGATTTGAGCGCATTTTTGAAAATTCTCGACCCCCCTAGAGACTCTTAAACGGTCGCCCGAGACGATAGGAAAAATCGGCGTATTTTTACGACTTACCGTTTAGTCAGAGTAGGCGTTTGACATACCCACATAGTCAGCCAGCCAGCCACATAGTCAGCCACAGACACGGTGAGAATTAGTGATTTAGACTAGATGCTCCGGCTCGCTTTGCTCGCCTACGCACCCAGCTGGGGGGCTCCGCCCCCCAGACCCCCCGTGGGCCTCGCTTCGCGAGGCCGGCGCCTCGCTTCGCGAGGCCGATCGCTTAAGCAGACATGTGGGTGAATTGCCGCTTGTGGGTGTATTGCCACCTGTGGGTGTATTGCCGCCTGTGAGTGTATATTGCCGCCTGTGGGTGAATTGCCGCCCCCCAGACCCCCCCTAGTGGGTGTATTGCCCACTGTGGTTGTATATTGCCGCCTGTGATTTGGGTGAATCATGGTACGAAAATGATTAGCGGAGCGAAGTAAGGCCCCCTTGTCAAAGTGCTAGTCTATTAGCTGAGCGAAGTAAGTCAAAGTGCTAGTGAAATCAATTTTCAAAAGTCTACCCTCTACCGCCCGAGCGAGGAACCCCCCCCCCCCCCCCCCCCACCTCCCTGCCATAGTGCTAGTGAAATCAAATCAAATTTGAAAACTCATAGGGAAAAAACCCATGGGGCGATATGGGGCTAAAAAGGCCGAGAAGATGATCAGCTGAGCGAAATAAGACGCCCCTCCTGTCAAAGTGCTAGTGAACTCAATTTTGAATACTCCACCATCATAATAATAGAATAGAACTACCTATGTGGGTGGCTGAGCAAAGCGAGCCCCCTCTGATCGGTAGAGCGAAGTAAGCCCCCCCCCCTCCCCTGTCAAAGTGCTAAAGAAATCAAATCAAAACTCACAGTAAAAAACCAGGTGGGGCGCTATGGGACTAAAATGCCGAGGGGGTAGAGTTAAGTGTCGTTTTCCAAGTATTTTTGGGGACGACCTATGGAGCTTTCATGGGGCTATACGAAATTAGACCCCCTGTCAACGTGCTAGTGAAATCAATAATAATAGAACTACCTATGTGGGTGGCCGAGCAAAGCGAGTCCCCTGGCCGTTAAAATGATCGGCCGAGTAAAGTATGCCCCCCCTCCCGCCATGTCATAGTGCTAGTGAAATCAAATCAAAGTTGAAAACTCACAGGAAAAATATGGGGCTAAAATGGCGAGGTGGTAGAGTTAAGTGTCGTTTTCCAAGTATTTTTGGGGAAAGAGGAAGTATTTTTGGGGAAATTAAGGCCCCCCTGTCAAGTGCTAGTGAAATCAAATTTGAAATGCCTTCCCTTGATAATAATAGAACTACCTATGTCGGTGGCCGAGCAAAGCGAGTCCCCTGGCCGTTATAATGGTGGACCAAGCTAAGTAAGGCCCCCCTGTCATAGTGCTAGTGAAATCAAATTTCAAAAGTCTTCCCTCGATAATAATAGAACTACCTATGTCGGTGGCCGAGCAACGCGAGTCCCCTGGCCGTTAAAATGATAGGCCGAGTGAAGTATGCCCCCCCCCCCCTCCCACCCTGTCATAGTGCTAGTGAAATCAAATCAAAGTTGAAAACTCACAGGAAAAATATGGGGCTAAAATGGCGAGGGGTAGAGTTAAGTGTCGTTTTCCAAGTATTTTTGGGGAAAGGGGAAGTATTTTTGGGGAAATTAAGGCCCCCCTGTCAAGTGCTAGTGAAATCAAATTTGAAAAGCCTTCCCTTGATAATAATAGAACTACCTATGTCAGTGGCCGAGCAAAGCGAGTCCCCAGGCCGTTAAAATGATCGGCCGAGTGAAGTATGCCCCCCACCCCCCAGGAAAACACAGTAAAAGTATGGGGCTAAAATGGTGAGGGGGTAGAGTTATTGTCGTTTTCCAAGTATTTTTGGACGTAGAATCCCCTGGTGGATAAAATGATTAGCTGAGCAAAGTAAGGCCACCCTGTCAATAATTTGGAAAAAGAATCGATTCTAATAATAATAATAATAAATACTAATAATAATATTTTATAATAATAATACTTTCTAAATCGATTTGATTTAAATCGATTCATATTTGAGAATCGGACATCCCTCGGACGACTTTGCAGGGATGGCCGGGAGATATCGACCCCCAAAAATCCCCCCCGGAGAAGAAAAAACCCCCGCAATCTGGGGGAAAAACCCTGATTTGGCTGCACTGCAAGGGGATGACTGGGAGAGATCTCGTAGACCTTGCGAGCTCCCCTTAAAGGCTGATGTCCCACCCGCTTGGAGTGAAGAGTGTAGAAATCAAATTTGAAAACTCCACCATCAATAATAATAGAACTACCTATGTGGGTGGCAGAGTAAGCGATAAATAAATTTATTTATTTATTATTATTATTATTATTTAGTTGAAGGAGGGGAAAACGGAAAAAATCCTTGAGGGCGCTCAACCTATCTCAGAATGTAGATCATTTTTGTATTTCTCGAGATTTTCAAGAATATATATAAATTTTTTTATCGTGAAATGTACCAATGTCAAATGGCCGAGCAAAGAGAGCCTCCTGGCCGTTAAAATAACAATATAACCTTCAATAACAATAGAACTACCTACCAATGTGGGCAGCCCAGGAAAGCGAGCCTCCCCTGGCCAGTAAAATGATCGGCCGAGTGAAGTAACCCCCCCCCCCCCCCCCCCCTCCCCTCGCTGTCATAGTGCTAGTGAAATAAAATCAAATTTGAAAACACAGGAAAAAAATGGGGCTAAAATTTGTTAATAATTTTTTTTTCCGATTCAATTCAACTTTTCGATACTTTTCTCGATAATCGATTCAATTTAAATCGATTCATTTAATTTACATCCATTTCCGTCTGGGTGACGTTGCGCATAGACCTTCCGAGCGCCCCTTAAAGGCTGATGTCCCACCCGCTCAGAGTGAAGAGTGAGGGCGGGGGGATAGAGGGTGTTGAGAGGATGGGAGTGAAGCCGAGCCAGAATTCACCCGACGGGACGGGTCGGTGGCGACGGCCCAGTTTTTTCAAAACTCAACTCGCGCTCAAAATTCACTCGATTTCGAAATGAATTTGGTCGATATCAAGTATTAAAATTCGGATCTCTAGGTAGGCTACGGACGAAACGCGGAAAAAATCCGTCTATTAACGAAGGAATAAATCGAAAAAATTAATTCAGCGAATTCGCGCGCGTCATAAAATTCGCCCAACTCGCTTATCGGACGTAAAATTGGTCGAGGAATCCGAATCCGGTGAAAAAAATAGGGGTTCCCATTTGAAATAAGAAAGTTGATGTCAATTGCGCCCATTTGAGCGCATTTTAGAAAAATCTCGACCCCCCTATTGACTCTTAAACGGTCGCCCGAGACGATAGGAAAAATCGGCGTATTTTTAGGGCTTATAGTTTAGTCAGAGTAGGCGATTGACATACCCACATACAGACACGTTGAGAATTAGTGATTTAGACTAGATGCTCCGGCTCGCTTTGCTCGCCTACGCACCCAGCTGGGGGGCTCCGCCCCCCAGACCCCTCGTGGGCCTCGCTTCGCGAGGCCGGTGCCTCGCTCCGCGAGGCCGATCGCTTATTCGGACAGGGGGGCCTCGCTTCGCTCGGCCGGGGGGGTGTGTTCAAACCCCTACTCAGACATAAGGCCTCGCTTCGCTCGGCCGACCGCTTAAGCAGACATGAGGCCTCGCTCCGCTCGGCCGGGGGGGTCTGCGACCCCCCCCTGTTCGTTCCCCCACCAAAAAAAAAAAAAAAAAAAAAAATTCCCCGCCTCCTCCATCTTTGTAACGTCCCTGAGTACGTCTTTCCAACTTCCTTGACAGCAGCCGGGTTGGAAGACCCAAACGCGCCGGGATCTCAGGAAATCTAAAATTTTAAACTCGCCGTCAGAAATCGCTCGTCGTCGGAAATCGCTCGTTGACAATTTTCTATTAAAATTCGCATCTCTAGGTAGGATACGGTCGAAACCCCGTTTCGATCCGACCATTAATAACGAAGATGGCCATATTTGGGCCAATTTGACCGTGCCAATTTTCGGTCGGCCGGGGGGGTCTGCGACCCCCCCTAGAGACTCTTAAACGGTCGCCCGAACCAATAGAAAAAATCGGGGTATTTTTACGACTTACCGTTTAGTCAGAGTAGGCTGACGACATACATACTGACTGACACACAGACACACAGAGACGGTGAGAATTAGTGATTTAGATAGACTAGATGCTCCGGCTCGCTTTGCTCGCCTACGCACCCAGCTGGGGGGCTCCGCCCCCCAGACCCCCCGTGGGCCTCGCTTCGCGAGGCCGGCGCCTCGCTTCGCGAGGCCGGCGCCTCGCTTCGCGAGGCCGATCGCTTAAGCAGACATGTGGGTGAATTGCCGCTTGTGGGTGTATTGCCACCTGTGGGTGTATTGCCGCCTGTGAGTGTATATTGCCGCCTGTGGGTGAATTGCCGCCCCCCAGACCCCCCCTAGTGGGTGTATTGCCCACTGTGGTTGTATATTGCCGCCTGTGATTTGGGTGAATCATGGTACGAAAATGATTAGCCGAGCGAAGTAAGGCCCCCTTGTCAAAGTGCTAGTCTATTAGCTGAGCGAAGTAAGTCAAAGTGCTAGTGAAATCAATTTTCAAAAGTCTACCCTCTACCGCCCGAGCGAGGAACCCCCCCCCCCCCCCCCCACCTCCCTGCCATAGTGCTAGTGAAATCAAATCAAATTTGAAAACTCATAGGGAAAAAACCCATGGGGCGATATGGGGCTAAAAAGGCCGAGAAGATGATCAGCTGAGCGAAATAAGACGCCCCTCCTGTCAAAGTGCTAGTGAACTCAATTTTGAATACTCCACCATCATAATAATAGAATAGAACTACCTATGTGGGTGGCTGAGCAAAGCGAGCCCCCTCTGATCGGTAGAGCGAAGTAAGCCCCCCCCCCCTCCCCTGTCAAAGTGCTAGTGAAATCAAATCAAAACTCACAGTAAAAAACCAGGTGGGGCGCTATGGGACTAAAATGCCGAGGGGGTAGAGTTAAGTGTCGTTTTCCAAGTATTTTTGGGGACGACCTATGGAGCTTTCATGGGGCTATACGAAATTAGACCCCCTGTCAACGTGCTAGTGAAATCAATAATAATAGAACTACCTATGTGGGTGGCCGAGCAAAGCGAGTCCCCTGGCCGTTAAAATGATCGGCCGAGTAAAGTATGCCCCCCCTCCCGCCATGTCATAGTGCTAGTGAAATCAAATCAAAGTTGAAAACTCACAGGAAAAATATGGGGCTAAAATGGCGAGGTGGTAGAGTTAAGTGTCGTTTTCCAAGTATTTTTGGGGAAAGAGGAAGTATTTTTGGGGAAATTAAGGCCCCCCTGTCAAGTGCTAGTGAAATCAAATTTGAAATGCCTTCCCTTGATAATAATAGAACTACCTATGTCGGTGGCCGAGCAAAGCGAGTCCCCTGGCCGTTATAATGGTGGACCAAGCTAAGTAAGGCCCCCCTGTCATAGTGCTAGTGAAATCAAATTTCAAAAGTCTTCCCTCGATAATAATAGAACTACCTATGTCGGTGGCCGAGCAACGCGAGTCCCCTGGCCGTTAAAATGATAGGCCGAGTGAAGTATGCCCCCCCCCCCCCCCTCCCACCCTGTCATAGTGCTAGTGAAATCAAATCAAAGTTGAAAACTCACAGGAAAAATATGGGGCTAAAATGGCGAGGGGTAGAGTTAAGTGTCGTTTTCCAAGTATTTTTGGGGAAAGGGGAAGTATTTTTGGGGAAATTAAGGCCCCCCTGTCAAGTGCTAGTGAAATCAAATTTGAAAAGCCTTCCCTTGATAATAATAGAACTACCTATGTCAGTGGCCGAGCAAAGCGAGTCCCCAGGCCGTTAAAATGATCGGCCGAGTGAAGTATGCCCCCCACCCCCCAGGAAAACACAGTAAAAGTATGGGGCTAAAATGGTGAGGGGGTAGAGTTATTGTCGTTTTCCAAGTATTTTTGGACGTAGAATCCCCTGGTGGATAAAATGATTAGCTGAGCAAAGTAAGGCCACCCTGTCAATAATTTGGAAAAAGAATCGATTCTAATAATAATAATAATAAATACTAATAATAATATTTTATAATAATAATACTTTCTAAATCGATTTGATTTAAATCGATTCATATTTGAGAATCGGACATCCCTCGGACGACTTTGCAGGGATGGCCGGGAGATATCGACCCCCCAAAATCCCCCCCGGAGAAGAAAAAACCCCCGCAATCTGGGGGAAAAACCCTGATTTGGCTGCACTGCAAGGGGATGACTGGGAGAGATCTCGTAGACCTTGCGAGCTCCCCTTAAAGGCTGATGTCCCACCCGCTTGGAGTGAAGAGTGTAGAAATCAAATTTGAAAACTCCACCATCAATAATAATAGAACTACCTATGTGGGTGGCAGAGTAAGCGATAAATAAATTTATTTATTTATTATTATTATTATTATTTAGTTGAAGGAGGGGAAAACGGAAAAAATCCTTGAGGGCGCTCAACCTATCTCAGAATGTAGATCATTTTTGTATTTCTCGAGATTTTCAAGAATATATATAAATTTTTTTATCGTGAAATGTACCAATGTCAAATGGCCGAGCAAAGAGAGCCTCCTGGCCGTTAAAATAACAATATAACCTTCAATAACAATAGAACTACCTACCAATGTGGGCAGCCCAGGAAAGCGAGCCTCCCCTGGCCAGTAAAATGATCGGCCGAGTGAAGTAACCCCCCCCCCCCCCCTCCCCTCGCTGTCATAGTGCTAGTGAAATAAAATCAAATTTGAAAACACAGGAAAAAAATGGGGCTAAAATTTGTTAATAATTTTTTTTTCCGATTCAATTCAACTTTTCGATACTTTTCTCGATAATCGATTCAATTTAAATCGATTCATTTAATTTACATCCATTTCCGTCTGGGTGACGTTGCGCATAGACCTTCCGAGCGCCCCTTAAAGGCTGATGTCCCACCCGCTCAGAGTGAAGAGTGAGGGCGGGGGGATAGAGGGTGTTGAGAGGATGGGAGTGAAGCCGAGCCAGAATTCACCCGACGGGACGGGTCGGTGGCGACGGCCCAGTTTTTTCAAAACTCAACTCGCGCTCAAAATTCACTCGATTTCGAAATGAATTTGGTCGATATCAAGTATTAAAATTCGGATCTCTAGGTAGGCGTAGGACGAAACGCGAAAAAAATCCGTCTATTAACGACGGAATAAATCGAAAAAATTAATTCAGCGAATTCGCGCGCGTCATAAAATTCGCCCAACTCGCTTATCGGACGTAAAATTGGTCGAGGAATCCGAATCCGGTGAAAAAAATAGGGGTTCCCATTTGAAATAAGAAAGTTGATGTCAATTGCGCGGATTTGAGCGCATTTTAGAAAAATCTCGACCCCCCTATTGACTCTTAAACGGTCGCCCGAGACGATAGGAAAAATCGGCGTATTTTTAGGGCTTATAGTTTAGTCAGAGTAGGCGATTGACATACCCACATACAGACACGTTGAGAATTAGTGATTTAGATGATATTGAAATCAGCAAATTGTTCATCTCATCAATATCCCAGATTAAGCAACATCTTTGTCTCACAAAGAGAATATTGCGATTAATTAATTGAGCGATCACTTCAAATACATACATTCCCCTTACCACATCCCTACACCTAATAATAATTACTTTGCAGGCAATTCCCTCTGACGGTTCAATACAGGATTGGAATATATATTCCTCGTTTAAATTAATTTAAGCGCAGTTTAACGTTATTTATTCACATATTGGGCAATTTAAAGCTGTAAATCCTGCCCGTCCGTCGTTCCCGACAAAGAAACTTTATTGGAGGTAACTTAATGGCCACATCACTCCCCTCGGGGTAAACCCAGAAGCCCAGTCTGTTGACTAGTTTTAGGATTTGCATATGCAACAGGTCTAAATGGTTTACAGAAAGGGAACCCCCCCGCGACCGTATCGGTTAATTCATCGAAAAAAACCTGAACCGCCCGGTGTAATCAAATCACTGATGAGCCCCAGTGGCGTGTGTTTGCATAAGGCAATTATAATTGGTCGTATTGATTAGGTCATAAATTCACTGGGGACGTACCTCAATAGAAATGCATTTGTCATGCGCTCGCTGGCAGTTATTAATGCTGTATTGCGTGGGCTCGATCTCAATTACGATGTTGCGTTCATGTTGGATATTTACTGAGCCTGAAAAATGCACAGACGACATTGTTGATGAGGGTGATTCGTCGTACGTCTCATTTTCCAACATCTGAAGTGGGATAGGGGCCACTTGGGATCCCGCTGGGTTTGCCCGAACAACTGAGGGTGACTGGGTTGTACTTCAAGCGTTAAATAATGCGGCTTATGGTAGACGTTCCACAGCAAATCACGTTTACTAGGACCAAAATAATCGTCTTTTTGAAACGTGGAAATTTGGAGTGAAAATCAAAATTTGACGTGGTTTATTCATTTCATTTTGAATTTGTTCCGTTTTCTACATCTACCGACTGAACATCCAGAACGGTTGCTGCGTTCCTTCGTTTACGAATTATAATTCGTAGCCATACAGGATGTAGGTTTTTTAAACACATTTTACTTCGCATTCCCTGCTCTGCTGATTTGACTTTGCATTTGATGATTTGCTCATTTTGGACCACATTTACTAATCTTTTGGTTCATTCCGGTAGGTTCATTTGTTTATTTTATTGGTTGTGTAGTTGTGGGTTTTTGATGTTGTATGTTTTGGTTAATTATTCTTGGAATAATACACATAATATGTATGTAATCGCGACGGCAGTAGGGATTTTTGGTTAATCTTAAATATTGAAAAAAAAACCGGTTTACCATCTAGTCGTGCCCGCATGGTTTTAAGCTCGATAGCCCTGACCTATGGGGCTCTGTGGGGCCAAAAAGGGGCTACGGGAGGGCTTTTGAAGGGGTTCGGCCATGGAGTCGAGTTAGGGGCCGTTTTCGAAGTATTTTTTGGCGTAGAACCCATTTCGGGGGGGGGGGGGGGGGTCCCAGAGCGATCCGATTCCACCTTGAGGACCACGGGGCTCTCATGGGGCTACAAAAGGGGATTTTGAAGGATCCCAGGAGTTAAGGTTAGTATGGTGTTATTTTCTGAAAGTATTTTGGACGCATAACCCATTTTTCGAGGTCCCACATCTGTCTAAACATTGTGCAGATAAATTGTTGTTTTTTTTTAAATTTTTTGCCACAAATATTTTTTATTGACTCAGAAATAATGAGCTATAGGTATAAGCATTTTTTTCTGTTTATTGTAATTAGTTCTATGAAATGACTAATAACGCCCTGATACCGCAAGAAAAAGTCCCGATTTATCCTTCAGGACCTTAAAGAAGTTGGAAGGTTTGAAACCGAAAGGACGGTAGGTAAATGACGTCATTTACCGTCCCGAACCCGTAAGCAGACCTGACTACAGTAACTTTTGAGACCTGACTACAGAACTGTTCTCCAAATATCCGTAGAAACCGACTGTTTCGGTGAAGGACATCCCTAACACAAACAATCTGCCATATTGAAGGGAGGTTCAGATTAGCCAACCTTCGCGGACATGAAATCTGTACATTCGATGCCAGCGTCCATGGTGGCGTTGTGTTGTACTACTTTCGGAAGGTCAATCTTACCACCAAAAGTTCAAACGCTGATTATATTTCATACTCTCTCCTGATTTCTGTAGAGGATTAAAAATTATGCAGGCGGTATAAAAACAAGTATTTTACTCTACAGAATTGGATTCTACTGAAAAAACTGCGATTTTCAACCGTCCTTACATATATAGCTCTTTCGTGCACAATTATTACTAACAACATCAATTATTATTAACTTATTCGTCGTGAGCGATCCTTCAGTTTTTAGTTTTTTAATAGTGGCCAACTAGTCGACCAATAGGAGCTGACTTCGGGTTTCCGCCAAAATTCAAATTGCAATTTTTCCATAAATTTTATAAATTCCTACGAACTTGCAGTTTATTTGTTATCCCCATTTTCAGTATTATTTGGACGCCTTCTATCGATAAAAAATAATCCAGACACGTTTCCATTCCTAATTGTTTTTTCATCATTCACGGCTCCGATGATTTGACGCTGCGTTGCCTTATTTTGGACCTCATCTGCTGATTCCGGGCCCTGGCGTATCCTCCAGCGGCGCGGAAGATCAGTCCCGAAACGGAAACAGAAGGGAAAGGAGTTGTTTGAGGGATAATATTCTAATTGTTCCGACTGGAGGCGCAAATAGGAGACGCGAGCGGAGCGGAAAGATGTGCGATGGATCTGCGATGGCGAGCTGGATGAGGGGATCATTAGGACCAAGAAGCAAGTAGGCTGAACTGGCACGCGTGTCCCCCAGGTGACCCAGCAATGTTCAAAACGTAATTCCACAAAATGTTAGTCATCGTGATCGAACTCGCCAATCTTCGTACACATCCTTATCAGGAACAAGCCCATTCACAATTTAACGGCATTTCCTTCTAAGGGAAGTCACAATATCCTCTTGAATAGCCTTTTGACGAGGTGATGTGTGACGTTGGCTCCACCGCTCAAATATACCAAAAGGGCGTTGTGCAAAAAGGGTCCCAACCGGTCGGAGTCGGTTTCATCGCTCTTCTACCTCGTAAAACAAACTTGCATAAGGCCCGAAGCTCTTCCTCGGGCTTTAAGCTCGAACGAAGGGTTTTTCAGGGTTCCACCTCCGGGTAACTTTCCTATGGCGCCGGGGTAATGAGATAGTTTCCCATTGTTTGCGAGCATCCTTCTTTACCTAAGAGCAATATCCATGAATCGTCTGAGTGCTCCGGGATGGGCGGTGGGATTGCATCGTCACCGGGTTCTTCGTGATGGTGTAATCGAGAGTCCTGTTAGGGCTGGGGTTTTAGATGAAAGTTTTGTCACTTTGAGAGAGCTCGAGTTCCACAAACGAAAAAGGGCTTTGTTGTTTCTTGTGGGAGGGTTGTATGTTCGACAGTTGGCATCACTGCAGTGAGCTGATAATATCCTCAAGAGGGTAATTCGGAATTGGTGAAAAACCTCCCAATGCTGATATTGATTTAGCTCCTCATCCACAGCTTTGGAGATTTTGCTCTGCAATCGATGCATTGCTCTTATGGCTCCTCATTGTGTTCTTTGATGATTTTATTTTGGATTGGCTGATCTGAAGATGTGACTCTGCATTTGAAGCGCTGCTGGTTGGCCCCCTCTTTCACTGATATGCTGATTCAACTCTCCATTCCCTTTTTTGCCTCCTCTTTCACCACTCGGCTGATTTGACTCAGTTGGCTGATTGCACTCTGTATCCATTGCTCTGCTGATGTCACTCTGCATTCACTGCTGTGCTGATTTCATTATGCATTCACTTCTCTGCTGATGTCACTCTGCATCCATTGCTCTGCTGATTTCATTGTGCATTCACTGCACTGCTGATTTGACTCTGCATCCGCTTCTCTGCTGATTTGCTTGCACGTGCACTGCTCTGCTGATATCACTGTGTATTCACTGCTCTGCTGATTCGCAAAACTTCGAAAACCTAACTCTTTCACGTTCAAGCCATCTGAACCTGCGGAGGATCTCGTCACATGCGAACCCACAGGCACTAATGACTCCAGCTCCCAATGTAGATACAAAGAACTTCTCCGACTCTTTGGACACCCTGGGGAACCATCCCCTAACATTCCTTCCAACAGCAAGAACTCAGACGCAGCGCCTGTCCTTCTCCCAAACCACAAACATCAATTTCACCAAATTTATGCAGCCTACCAAATTCACCCAAAACCGGCCCGCGTCTCAAATCCTCTTCCGACTCACGTCGCTAATCGTTTCGGAGATGTTAAACGAGGGAAACATTCTGGCCAAGTTTACGTCCTTTAATGGGTCTAATGAAACGGAAAGCGGGAGAGAGAAGGCTTTGAGGAACGTAACGTACCGTAAAATGAATCATCTTTAGCCGAAAGAAGGGTATGGGAGGGGGGGGGGGGCTACTTAATTTCTCGGGTTTAATGAACCGGTCGTGCAAGAGCCATGATTCGCTCAAGTGGAAAACGGCTTTATTGGCCTAACGAGCTTTTAGGTGGATTTTCTTACTAAGTAGTTTACCTACATGTTGAGAGGTTTCTACAATTTTATTTGAATTTAAAATTGTGTGCGTGATGAGTGCTACATCCAAGTTTTTGGTTTCGCCGAATACCAGCAGATATGAATATATTATCAGATCCAAGTGCATTAGGGAATATCACAACGTTTATAATAACGAAATATATAAAAATAACATTTATTTCAGAAAATATAGAAGTATTTGAATTGTTTATTAGAATTTATTAATAGGAAAATCAAATTAAAAGGAAAAATTGATAAAATCTCCTATTGTTCCGAGCGTGACGTCACTACCTATTGTTCCGGATTGTCCCACCCACGGTTGCTACTCCACTACTCATCACAGAATAAAATTCAATTGAGCCGTGAATCCTTCTGATAAGGCTGTAAACTTCAAGTATTGTGTATTATGAATTATGTTTTCCGTCGTATCAAGTTATAATTGCTATAAATTTATCATATAAGTTGATGACACTAGCGCTCCTGGTGAGAGATTCACTGGAACTGTGACGTCACTGCCTAAAGAGTGACTGGTGGGAAACCCCTGCTGATTCAAACTGTGCATTTCGTTTTTTCGTTATATCTCCTACAATGATTTTTTTTTTTTTTTTTTTTTTGTTGGTACCTATTGGAGGCTGTGCAAGTTACTTTTTAGCCATATTATTGAACGGCAGGGAAGAATTCCAAATCTAAAATAAATGCAAATCCCCCATTCTCAGTGATGCAAGTACATTTTGAGTAAGATGCTCATCAAGCCATTTTGGACACGTTTCCAGGTTGATGATGGCATATAAAGACTTTATAATATTATGTACTTTATCAATTGCATATTATACAAACCCCCTTAGCTTTTGAGAGTTCTCGAATTATATTATAATAGAAAAACTTGAAAAAGGTCGTAAACTCCGAGGTTTTTTTTCTATTCGAGGTTGTTCTCCTTTTTCGAGGAGATAAACTTCATATTCGGATACTGTGGCCCTTAGAAGATAAAGAACCGTAATTAAACGTACTAGGTGCCTTGTTGTTGTCTTGAAACACCTTTCTTGAAAAGATTCTTGATAGTCAGGAGCCATCTTCAGCGCATACGAAAAAGAGTTCGCGCTATGGAAAAAGAATCTTGTTTTAAAAATAATTTTCTAATCGGATAAACTTGAAAAACTCCCAAGTTTTTAAGTTTCAGAAAAGAATAGGTAAATTAACAAAATTGCTATACTTAATATAATATATATTATATTATACGAAAACTACTTTAAAACATTCACTTTTCTAAACAGTTTTCGGGTGTTTCATGAACAGTAGAATAAAGGGTGAAATTTTCAAATCTGTAGAAAAATATAAAATGTTGAGTTTTGATCAAGAGGGTTCTGGACCGAGTTCAACTGCACTCATTGAGCAGATTTCTCCTACGTGGGGATTTTGCCCGCCCGAACTTACGGACTCCATTTTGCCCCCGTATTTCCCCAGTATGTATCTCTTCTTTGAGTTCAAGAACCGACCCCCGAAACACCCGTAAACATTGCGGGGATTTCCTCACGACAGTAGGGGAGGGATTTACCTAGTTGTAATCCCCGGGGGGCAGAAGCTCGAAGTTGGCGGACCTCCGAAGTGCGACAAGTCCCGGAAAGTCCCTCCAGGTAACCGAAAGGAGCTAATTTATTCCACTTGATGAACAACTAGGTAAAGTGTGGGACAAGAGAGGCTTTCCGCCTTATAAATGACACCCGGCTTCGCACTCCTTACGGTTTGGGGTTCCACTTTGGGGAGACTTCACCAAAACCAACAAGTAACACATGAGACTCTTTCAGTAGGTAATTATTCACGCCCTAATAGTGCAGAGGGACAACTACGAAAAAGAAACGCTGCAAATCTTGCACCAGGTTTTTTTCTTTGTTCAGATCGGAAATAAAATTTAATTTTTTGTTCAATTCCTTAAATTAAGGAACTTAAATTAAAAATTAGGAACATTAAATGAACACAAATTTTGTGTTCAATGCTTTTCAATTTTTTCAACTTTTTAAAACTTTCTTTTTTTTTTAAATAAAATTTTTTAAAGAAAATTAAAAAAATCCTGTACAGTGCTTAGACAAATGTGGGCCCCAAAAATGGATTTTACTTCCAAATTACTCGCGAAACAACACCTCATTCGACCTCTTGATTTCCTATAAAAGCTCCATTTGTTGCCCCATGAAAGCCCCACAGCCCTTCGGTGGACTCGGATAATTCTAAGACCCCCGGAAATCGATCCTAACATTAAAAAAAAAAAAAAAAAAAAAAAAAATTGTGAAAATGACACCAAAACCAGAACGGTTAACCCGACCTTATACATAGGTTAACAGTACAAAAGGTACCCTTCAAAACTACTTAAAATAGAGAAAACTATAACCATCACCTATTTTCTCGCCTGTATTATTAATCAATAAAATATCAATCAATTCATAAATTTCTTCGCGCCCCAAGCCGGTTGTCTACGAAAGTGAAACCCAAACGGATGAAACTAGTTGGGCTCCTCCCTAAGATTAATTAGCCCAACGAGGCTTTGAGTTATGCAAATGGGCCCTTGTGAATTTGTGAACTCGTTCGGGGGGATGTTGGTGGCTCCACCCACTAAATGACACTATCGCCCGCTTTCGAATACCATTAAAACTGACTGGTGGCAGCAGTGTGAGGCACAGCGGTGAGTTCGGGGTCATAGCGGAAGAGTGATGAATGTGGAGACAAATCCGTAGAGGGAATGAGGAGTCGAGTCAGGAAATTAGTAAATGAGCAGCCGAATCAGCAGAATTGTTAATGACGAGTCAAATGAGCAGAGCTGCGAGCGAGATCATACTAGAAGACTTCACTACTTAGTAGTGAATGACGAGTCAAATCTGCAAAGCTGCAAATGGGGAGCCATATCAGCAGGGTAATGAAAGAGGACCAAACAGCAGAGCAGCGATTGTGGATTCCAATGAGTGAATGTAGATGAAAAAATTATGAATGAAAGAAGGGTAAAAAAGAAACAACGAAGGAAGAACAAAAACAAGACATGACATAAAACAACCCACGATACAATACAACTCAAGACAACAAAAGAAGACAAGAACGAAAACATGATACCTATAAACAAACGAAACCAAACAAAAATGAGGAAAAAACAACAACAAAACAGAGCACAAAATAATTAAGAGTATAAGAAATGATAGGAAGCAAAAAACAGCAGATTTGTGAAAGAGGGAGCATGTCTAAA
The DNA here is from genome assembly GCA_955831195.1 of Pilophorus perplexus. Taxonomy (NCBI): domain Eukaryota; kingdom Metazoa; phylum Arthropoda; class Insecta; order Hemiptera; family Miridae; genus Pilophorus; species Pilophorus perplexus. The sequence continues at coordinate 17,581,770 of OY037014.1, forward strand.
GATAAGCTAAACAAAGCATTTAGGTTCTTACCCTAAATATATAACAAGATTCTTCTTTTTATTAAAAACATCAAGAAAAACTACTCCGCTAACTTGAATCTTCAACTCAAGTAAACAGAGTACCTAATGAAGGTGAGCCAAATCAGCGAATACAGAACATTAAAGAAACGTTGAGCGAAGTACTAAGCCACATATTTAATGAGTCCATAAGACAAGGAAAATATCCCGAACGGTGGTAAGAAGCATAATAATATTATGCTTCCTAATGTATTACCTTTATGCATATTATGTATTACCTTTGTGCAAAAAGTTCCCACCAGAGAGTTGCGGTTCGTTCAGGCCTATCATCCTTTTGAATCTCCTATATAGGAGATTGTATGTGTACATACAAAAAGAAACTGAAAACACATTTTTTGACACAATCTCTCATAATTCCTGAATATTAGTATTTTAGAATAATATACCCGAGCATGGTTTTTTTATGAAGATATATATATGTTGTTATGTTTATGTTATTTTGTTGTATTACAAGCTCGTTAATAGTAAGAACGGTGGAATATTTGCGAGCCTAAATAAAGCGCTAATCAATCAATCTCTCTCTTTCCGAAGTTTCACTCTCAATAACAACTCTTGCGAAATCGCAAATCATTTCACGTTCATAATTAACTCATTGTAGGTATGCTTCAACTTGCCGTTTCGGAAAGTGCAAGTTCATTTCGCCGATTTAGAACCCCGTAAAGTGGAAAGTCTTCCACCGGCTGGGAAGAAACCGAAAGGCGGAAACTCAGCTTTGGTTCTCACCCCTGAAACGACGAAAAAAACAACGAGCGAGGTTGACGGCACGAAAACGGCCGCAAAATAATTACCTACTTAGTTCTGAAATCTTCGAATGGTTTCAGACGAATTGCTGAAAGTGCTTCCGTTCTTGCTGTCTCTTCAGTATTTGCCCGGAGAACTTACAAAAGGCCATTTGTTACCATTGAAATGGCACTTGTTAAGACAAAAGGCGAAACAAAACGGCTTTGAAGAACCTTCCGGAGCAGATGAGAAATTTCTGCGATTGCCGGAATTTTTTTTCCGTATTGACGGGTGAGGGTAACTTTGTGAGAAAAGAGTTTGTTTGGTTGATAAGACGCTTGAAAGAGATAAAGTAGACGGAAACGACATCGTTCTGCCCTAATGCGCAATCAGGGATTCCGGTCGTCGATGGGGTCTCGGGGTAGGTTTTTTCCTTGAAAGCGAAAGGGTATAATGATATTGCCCCTAAACCGCCAACCAACCGTCTCGAGAGCTTAAGGGTAGTGATCCTGAAAAGAAAATAAAAATACAGGAGATTCCCTCCCTCCGATTTTTCCCCGAGGACTCCCTACTGGCTGTCTAACCGGAAAAAGCGATTTAAGGTTTTGTTTATATGGCACTGTGTCATCGTTGTCATCTCTGGGCAAGTAGACTTTGTGCCGATCAGAATGATTCGGCTGATTCTGAATGACAAAGCAGATCAAGACAGGCACGCATTGATTGGCGTGATTCAGCTGGTGTGGACGCGTCGTTTGACCTTGCTGCCTTGCAGCTTGGAAAACCAAGTTTTCCAATGGCTTGGACAGCGGGATGCCTATAATGTCTGCACTCCATAGACATGGAGGAGCAGAGGAGCAGCTGCAAGCTCCCTGCCAACGACCTCCCGTCCTCTCTTCGCCCTAGCAGGGTCTGGGCAGAGCCTGAAGGTCGAGAGCGGGAGACTCGAAGCGAAGACTCGGTTTAGCTAGACTCTAGCTGTTGAAAATTTGCACTCAAACTGCTGAACTTCAGGCAATCCGTCTTGTACTTGAACTTCCGCCTGATCTGACAGGAGTTAACGTGATCATTTTTTATGATTCCCTCGCCGCACTGAAAGGGATCGAGGGCATGAAAAGCCATCCTCTTGTAACGGATATCATCCAGCGAATTGATGACTTAATTCGAAGCCAAGGAACTCAAGTGACCCATGTCTGGATACCTCTGCACCGTACATTTGAAGGGAACATCTGTGCAGACAAACGTGCCATGGAGGCAGCAAGAGAACCAGGTTCTGCTAATCATGACAAGTTCGTGGTGGCTGATCACCTGTCATCGCTCAAGTCGATGGATGATCTGGTCACGCAAGAGGATTGCAGTTCACAAGTTCATGTTCAACAAGCTTTGGAAAATCAAGACGGACGTGCGAAGCTGGTCCTCATCGTATCGCACGAAGCTGCCTGGTGAAACTTTTGTGACAAATCGGGAAGAGGTGGTCTTGACTTGACTAAGAACCGTAATCTCCTTGGTCACTGCCATGTCTTCACCCGAGATCCACGCTCATCATGCTCGCCATTTATGCACAATAATTGCATACATGGTCAATTATTGCACTGTTCAATTTTTATGTTGTTCAGCTTAAACCATTTGAAGTGGATACGCTAATAAAAAGTTGAAAAAAATCATAATAAGGTCTTCCAGCATTTTCTGTTTCATCAGCGTCCACTTGACCAGCAAGTTTTGCTTTGGCTCACGAAGTTCCGAGTTGTTGGTGGGTGTTTGCCTTCTTCCCTTACTGATTCTGTTGCCTTACTGATACTGTGTTTGTCATTCTCACCAGGAAGAAATTCAGCTGGTCAATATCATCTCGTGTTACTGGTGTGTATCTGCATGCTTGTCAGTTGGTTCTGTTGCTGTCTGAGCTGCAATTCTATCAATTAGGTTGCTAGCTAAGGTTCAGGTCTCGTCATTGCCTTATATAGGTCACCTATAGCTTTTCAGTTTAACCTCATCCCACGTCTTCATCTTCTTCATCATCCTCTTATTCTTCATCTTCATTCTTTACCTTCTTCTCATCGTCTCACTGTTGCCCTCTTCATTCATAGCCTCGTCTTCTTCGTTTATTCTTCCTCGTCTATTCATTATTTGTTTCCTTTCCCTTCTATTTTTCTGAAATTTACACAAATTAGGTACTCGGTTTACCATGTAGGTAGTTGCGCCCGCAAGGGGCTCTGTAGGGCTAGAAACGGGCTAAGGGCTACGTCTTTGCAGGTTTTCGGGTCATACGTCGAGTGAGGTGTCGTTTTCGAAGTATTTTTGGACGTGGAATCCATTTTATTGGTCTCCCAGACGATCGGATTTCACCGAGAGGATTTATGGAGCTTTCATCGGGCTACGAATTGCGCTTTTCAAGGATGCCAGGCATTTTCGACGTAAAATCCGCTTATCGTGGTCCCACATGCGTCCACAAACTTTACAAGCTAACCAATTTTTTTTTTTAAATAAGTAATTGAATTAATTTTTTTATTGATATAGAATTAGGATAATAAATTTTGGATAATTTATATCAAAGAATAACAAACCCTTGCGTAAAATTTGCAGCGTTTTTGTCTTTCATCTCTTTTCATCGTTTGCTTTTTGTCTCGCATCATCCTTCATCTTCCGTCTCTTTTCGTCCCTTTCGTCTTTCTCTTCATCTCGTTTTCTTTATCAGATAAAGAGGAAAGATAAACAGATTCTGTTCATCTCCTTGTCATGTTTGTCTATATTCGTTCGTTCATATTTGGCGTCTTGTTGTCTTTTCATATTTTTGTATCTTCCCTCGTCTTTTCGTATATTTTCATCATTCAATTTTGTCTCTTCGTCTCGTTTTCATTCATTCTCTTCATCTCATCGTCTCCATTCATTCATTCATCCTTATTCTTTAAATCCTTTCTCGTTCATCCTTGGCAGGCTTTGCCCTCACCACACTATTTCCCAACGAAAATCGCCCGCCATTACATTCCGCTCCTCTCAACAATCAAATTACGCTATTCGACCTCATAATTCCCGTTTCCCCACAAATCTGACAATCAAGCCCATCAAACGAACCAGTTTGTCTTCCGTGATGCCGGAAACGGATCGCGTTCCGTAAAAAAACCGGAGTTGAAAATTATCATGCCGAGTGTCATCAGAGGAGTCAGAAATGGGCTGATACGGAATGCAGTAAAGAGCTCGTGCGCTTCCTTGAATACTGATGGAACGGGGTGAAAGCTCAAAAACCAGTATTTCGTAGATGGGAGGGAAAAGATAGAAATAATTATAGAACAACCTAATGAGGTGTGTTGATACGTAAAGCTATTAGTTTTCAAGGTTGGTCGGGTATTGAGACATTTGGTGGTCGTGGTGGCTTTCCCTGACGGACTCTCGGAAAACCCCGTTGATTTTCTTTTCCGTTGACGCTGCCGTCTGCACAACTTCCTTCTGTTACCTCACAGGGTACACTTACCTACCTCACAATCGGATTTCAATTGAAGTGCCCTCTCTGCTCTCCTGCCGACCTCCTCGTTTCATAGAAAGTCCTTTGGCTATTCTGGCACAGCAGTCGATGGCAGTGGAGGGGAATGTGGCTCTTTCGCGAGCTCTGCATCCCGAGAAAGTGAATTCTTTACGTCCTTTCGGCCTCCCTTGATCAATACAGATGCAATCTTGCCGTTTAAAGCTGAGGAGGAGGGGGGGGGGGCGCCCGGGGTGTATTCTTGCTTGTAATTGTTTTAGCGTGGTCCTTATACTTTTATGTCCTCACTAGAGGACGCCCCCAGATCTTAGTTTGGATCGAGGCTTGACGCCCAGAACGAGATACAAAATGCGCCTTCAATAATAATAGGATGATGATGAACATGATAAAAGTGATGGGAAACTGAACAGTCATGAGTGATAGCAGACGTGCTCAAGTCGGTGACCAGACCTGAAGCTTCTGAGGCACTATCATCCCAACCAATTGAACCTGCTGCTTACCCAACAACAGAGCGTATAAACAAGCATGGAGATCTATGTATCGATACACACCCAACAGGAGAGGAATCAAAATCCAGTTGGGTCCTCGAGACTTAGCTGATAACGTTGAAAGGAGCGGAACGAATTGGTTTGGATGATTTGGGTTGGAAAATAGTGCCTTGCAAGTGCTAAGACTACCTGACTGATACACAAAGAACGTTACGTCTGTGTAAATCTTTGCGGATGGAGTATTCTTGGAAGTCAGAGCGGTCTGTCGTGTGTAGTACCTACTATGTGGCTGGCGGTCTGGTTGCCGTCTTTTTTCAAAATCTTGTTTATCTCAAGTTTCTAATCAAAACTAGAGTTTTCAAAGTGATGAATCCTAATATTGGGTCTAAACGTGAAACTCTGACATTCCGAAAATCCCCATTAAGGTCTTCTTTCTGACTCTTCGCCAACCCTCGTATCTGATTGGCCGGAAGTACGCGTCATATTGGGCGGAAACGAACGCAAATGGCCGCTACTCCCCTTTCCCACCACCGTCCGATTCAAACTTCCCAAATTTATACCGCTAGGCCCACTCTCAAATTGTTTTCTACTTTTACGAGAAAGATGAACGTTTCGAAAATGCGAGAGAGTGCAGTTGTTGGCTACCTTTGTATTGTTCCGTTATAATAATTATTCCGTTCACAGTGGGACTACGCGAAATTTACACCACTCCTTGATCAAAAGTTTGGAAACCACTGGTCTTATTATGAAACATCAATCCCTCCCAAAATTAGTGTTTAAAATGATGTTTAATGGAATTAAATTTTTATTTTAGTTTAGTTTGTACTAATTTGTAGAATTTCTAACGTTTTTAAAATTTTTCTCCAATTAAAAAATTTAAAAAAAATTAAACTTTCACAAGAAATGAATTAGGTACCTATTCATTTCTTGTGAAAATTTAATTTTTTTAAATTTTTTAATTTATTCATTTATTTATTTTTTAACTCTTTATTTTATTTTTTTGTTTTATTGTAATTCTAATTTTTTTTTTTTTTTAAATTTTTAATTTTCATTATATTTTAACAGTTCAGCAAATTTTATACATTTAATTAATTTCTGTTTTGTTGTTTCTAGGGGGAAGGATGAGAGGAGATCTCTTGGATGTAGTGGTGCTGCTCTTACTGTCGTACCTCGCGCATGCGCAAACCAAGGGTCTTCACAGTGAGTCAAAATATTTCTCTTGGACGAATATTGACAAAAGCGTCTTGGGGAAATTCGGGGTACGCCCGTGTTAACGACGTTTGTTAGGCCAATTTTCATTTCAAAGGGGAAAACGGTCACACGGAAAATGCGAGCGGGAAAAGTGTTCATTCAAGGGGCGTTCGAGACTTGCAGAAAGGACGTGGTTGGGTGTAAGTGAAGAGTTACGTCCACCTTTTCTATCGGTCTGATTGAGAATTCGGGACGAGCCTCCTTGCTAAAGGCTGTTCGTGTGGGAGGAGGACGGTGTAGAGATGGAAGAGCTGCTAATAGATGAAATAGGATGATGGAGGGGGATGAGGCAAATTTTCCTTTTTCTCAACAAACGGTTTAAAAACCTTACGTTCCGTTGTGAAGGCCGTTTGCATCCTTCCTTTTCAGTTTTAAACAGCCTCCGTTTATTCAAACAGAAATTTACCACTGTGAACCTCCAATTGCCTCTTTTCAAAATTAAACGTTCATGACGTTCAAAATTAAACGTTCATGACGTAAAAAATTAAACGTTCATCCACCCGTTTAACCATCCAAATGGAGCCTACCCCTTATCCTTCTCCTCATCACTTTTAAACTCCGTTCATCCACCCCTCCACACATTCGCAATCAAAACTCTCTGCGATCCCCTCAAAACCGGTTTGGACTCCAATCACCTCGCCCCAACCTAGTTTGAACTGCCTTCATCCCTCTCCAACCCACTTTGAACTCCCCTCGTCCCCCGAAAACTCCCTAAAAACCAGCTTGAATTCCTTCAACTGCATTCAAACCAGTTTGAATCCCCTTTTGCCGCTCTTCAAACAGAAGTGATGTTTCTGAACTTCCTCTCTGAAAACCAGTTTGAACTCCTTCAAACCTCCAATCCAGTTTGAACTTCCCTCGTCTCCCCACAAACTGGTTTGAACTCCCTCTACCTCCATAAGAACGTCTTTAAACGCCCTTCTCTATCCATCAAACCAGTTTTGTCCTCTCCCCACATTTTCAGCTAACCTACCTTCTTTTAAACTCCATTAATGAATGATAGGCCGTGAGGTAGGGGAGAAACTGGTTTGTTGGAATGGAAAAAAGGTCCACCTGGCTTTTGAACAAAATAAAATAAATACATAATTTATTTTAGAATAAATTAAAAAAAAAATTATATAAAATAATAACATTTAAAAAATATATAAAAAGTAGAATAAAAATACTAAAAATAGATTAATGAAGAGTGGTTAAAAATAAAAATAGAAAATATAAATAAGGATAAATTAATTAAATAACGAATACCTACGACGAATTTCACGTCTGTGAAATTTACACGTTTCACATTATTTTGAACGGATCTCGGGTTGGGATCGTGTTGTGGCCATCTTGACGAAGTCATTGGATACACATGGCGGGAAAACGGAAGCTAATGTCGTGCCCTGACCTCTCGACTCTTTTGTGTCTCGCCGCTTCACAACCTGACACTTCCTAAATCTCTCGAGGGGAGTCGCCTCCCAGAAATACTAAGTGGCTTTGAGAGACCTTAGTCGCGTTTCTTCCTTATGGTTTGTTGCCCACCGTGCATAACGCAGTGGGAGCAGAGGGTGGCGTTTGGTACGAAACCAGTTGAACAATTTTCATCGACTAAAAACCAGTTTTAAACCCTTTCACCTCCATCCAAACTAGTTATCATCCCCACTAGGTACACCAGTTTGAATCCCTCTACACCCCCTCCAAACCAGTATGCTTCTGTCTTCTTCCTCCATCCCAGGTTAAACTGCCCCAACCCCCTAAATCAGTTTTCACTTCCTTTTCCTTCCTCCAGCCTAATTTGAACTTCCCTCCAAACCAGTCAGATCATTTGTCACCTTCCACTTGACCAGTTTGAACTCCCTCCACACCATCCAAACCAGTTTGAACTCTCGTAACCTCATTACAATCCAGTTTAACTTCCGGTCACCCCCTCTGAAGCAGTCTGAAGAGTCCACTCCAAGAAAGATGAGGGTCACTTTTTTTTTCGAAAATGAGCAAATCGTTTTTGAAAGTTTCAAGACTCGCACTTATTGTTTAGAAAATTATGTTTAAAATAGTAGGGCGCGCTAAATTTTCGCTAGCTCCCAAAGATGCTGTACAGCTTTGTTATTTTGGCAAAAATTAAATTTTCGGGCGATTTCTGACGATAGATGAATAAAAAAAAAACCCTCAGAAGTATGCAAAAAAGATGAATGTCAATCAAAAAATCTGTGAAAAAAAGCAAATATCAATCAAATCGCAACCAAAAATTGGTAAAATAGGGTTTTGAGTTAGATTTTGATTGAGAACCAGAAACTGAAGTGAAAAAACGCTGCAAATTTTACACAAGGGTTTATTATTCTTTGATATACGTTACTTGTGCAGAAATTTAATTCTGTCAATGAAAAAATTAAAAATTTTTTTTTATCTAAAAAAAAAATTTTTTTTTGATTTTTTTGTTCAAAAAAGTGTATTTTTTTTAATTCTGTATTTTTTACTCGAAAAATATTTAACATCCTGGGATCCTTCAAAAATCCCATTTTTAGCCCCATGAAAGCCCTGTAGATCGCCACAGTGAAATCGGATCGTTCCGGGACCCCAAAAAATGGATTCTACGTCCAAAAATACTTCGAAAACGACACCTAACTCGATCCCATCGATAAAAGCCTTAAAAAACCCCTCCCGTAGCCCCATTATAGCCCCATAGCGCCCCACGGGTTTGGGCGATCGGACTGAAAACCTTGCGGGCACAACTAGATGGTAAACCAAGTATTTTGCCAAAATTTCAGATTTTTAAAAAAATTCCTACTGCCCAAAACGGCCTGGACGGCGGACGGCGTACGGCGTACGGCGGACGGACATTTCGGATTTTGAATGTAGACCACTTGAAACGGATAATGTCAAATTTTGAGCCCGATCGGAGTCGTCGACCCCCGTCGCGAAAACATAGGTGTATTATTCCAAGAATGATAAACCAAAAGAAGAAGAATATTTATTGAAGCAAAAAGTACGTAAGTTTACTCAAACATTGTATTGTATTGTATACGACATTCATCTTTCTTGCATTGTCGAGAACTAACTCTCATCTTTTTTGCATTGTAGTCCGATTTCGGCTGAAACCATAATCTTTTTTTGTGAATTTGAGGTTACCAACAGAAACTACTTGGTCTGAAAAAGGTATTGCCTACCTGAACTCATTTTCGAAAAGAATCATCTTTCTTGGAGTGGACTCTTCATTTGGGATCACCCCCCTCCCCCCCCCCCCTGATTTAGCCGTCCATGAACCGCATACCAAACCCATATCAGGCCTGAATCCACCCAACAAAAATCAGACAGGGTCAAAGGTACGAATCATATAATTCTATCCTTCCTTCCTACCACCCCAAGAAAAAAAAAAAGGATAACAACAAATGGTTCCCTCGTGGCCCTGACAGGCTAAAATCAAAATACATTTCTTAACAATCTCTTTTATTGGCAGAGTAGAAAAAAAAGTGACCCGGTGCGGAGGAAGTGATTGATAGCCCGCTTCAAGTGCAGGCTCGCGTTTGATCGATAGTCGGAAATGTCGACCGAAGCACAAGTTCACAACCGTCCGCCAATTACAAAAGACCGAAAAAAAAAAAAATCGCGAAATTTCAAAAAATATACTTTTTTTCTGTTTTCCCTTCTTTCCAGCCTTTTCTCACTCGTCGAATATTATTTTCCAGGCAAAGTGTGGCACAAGGGAGACACTTACCTGGGCATAATGAACCACCAAAGTCAAGATCTAGGTAATCTCGTGACGCCAACTAACGTGCCCGATTTTCCTTTACAGTACACTAACCAAAAATTGCTTTCAAGGCGCTTTTTACTGGCTTTATGGTGGATTTTGTATATAAAATGGGCGTTGTATATACATTGTAGTCGATTGGCTTTTATGTGCATTCAATCCGGAATAGTTTATTTGAACTTGATTCAAATTTGGTTTTAGTGTAAATTTGATTCATTTTTATTTAATTTGAAATTTGAAATTTTATTTTATTTTAATTTTTATATATATATAAATTGTTTACTCTTTATTTAATTTTGTTTTAACTTTTTTCCATTAAATAGAAATTGGAATTAAAATCAATTAATTAGAAAATATAATAAAAATAAAAATAAACAACTAGATAAAAATTGTATCTATGTATTTAATATTTTTTTCGATTTCTATATTTTTTTACCTTTTATTTAATTTTTTCTAAAACTTTTTCCTAATAAATATAAATTAATTATTTATTTAGAAAATGGAGTTAAATTGAGAATGAACAAATAGGCAGAAAAAATGTTTGTTTTCATTTTTTTCTTTTTCTTTTTTATTTTTTTAACAACGTCATCCATTTATTAATAATACTGAGTAGAGAGATCTCGCCAAGAGAACCCCAACAAACTCTTCTTTTTTTTTCATTATTATTTTTTAATGTAATTTTTTTAATTTTTAATTTTTGAATTTTTAAATCTTTGTTTTTTAAATATTTTATCATAAATTTATTAAATAAATTAAAAATTTTTTAACTTTGGAAGCTCCAATTATGACTCGTCCCCAATCGCGCCTCATCCGCTCTTAGTTTGCGTCCCTCCCGAGTAGCTTGAGGTCGGCTCCTCATTCTGGTAGCGGATAACAATTATTGTAGTTGACGACGGCTCCTCGTTGCCCGCAGTGTGATCGCGGGGTGGATCGAGGCGTCCGAGGTGTTGGGATGTTGGCTTCTCCTCGGAGCTTCCAATTTCCGCTTCATCACTTTTGATAATTGATAACCCTCGGACCCCGAAACGAGGAACCTGGCCCCCTCCCTGATTGGAAGGAAGGGTTGATGAGGCGAAATGTTTCCGGGGCTTTTCCGCAAGACCCCCATCAGCAGCCTCGCTGTCAGCACCCTCCTAATCACAACCACCCCCCACCCCCCCTGGAAACTACAGGGTCTAATCACAAAACCCTCGGCGGCCCTCAACCTAGTTTCCCCAACTCCTTTTTCCCTTCGCAGATAATTGTTGAGAAGCCCACTTCCCCCACTCACCCTCAAACTGGGCCCGCTAACCAGCCCCGCCGATTGAGTGTTCACTTCCGTACATCGAACAATAGCCGCTCGTTTCCAGGGCCTTTCCGAAGCCAAATGAACCCTCTTCAAAGGCGTCCTCATTTTTTTGAAAAAAAAGAAGTCATTCCAGCCTATAAACGTCGTCTACGTCTTTTACGACTTTTTCTTCCTTTATTCGGCTCATTCGCGTCGATCCGCAACGATGTGGCCTTTTTGATTAGGGGAGGGGGGCAGGGGGGGATGTAATTTTAATTAGTAAATTACTTGGAATAATCAACGATGGAGGTAAATGTTATGAACCAACATAGCATGTGAACATATTATGGCATTTTCGAACACTCCCCTTTCTAGTGTGGTAAAAAAGGTGTAAAGTTTTCAAAAATTGGGAAAAAAGTCCGAAAGTGAGAAAAAATGGTCAAAATTAAATTTCAGGCGTAAATGACCTAGTTGTTAACAAAGACCTTATAAGCTGCGGACGTGAGACGTTTTTTTGTTTCTCTTGTAAAATTTGGAAAAATGGAATGAGCAGATTTTGATAGCAAACGCCTCAATTTCAATGTCAAAAAGGGGAAGGTCAATCGTTTTAATTTAAAAAATAGGTCCCACTACACATAACAACCGAAACGACCCAAATATCCGAAAAGCTCATGGAAGTTGGAGCACATCAATACATTTTTTTGACTTTTGAGAAAAGGTCAAGTGAGGCGCTGAGATGCAAAACACGTATTTTGAGAATCAAAGTCAAAAGTCAAAAGTTTTATATTTTCTCCACTAGCTTCGATGAGCTTTTTGGATGGGTTGTTCTGTTAGTTTGATTGGGATGGGATGTCTGCGTTGTTATGAGCAGTGAGAGTAGTGATACGATTATGTCTGAGATGTCTTCTTTTGAGTCTTGTCGCAAAACCTGGTGGAGCTGTGATTGCCGCGACGCATGGATTCATGTTTCCTTCGGCCTTCTCCACCAGTTTTGTGTATTGTGTAGTGATGGTCTCTTGAATTGTGGATAATTGGAGGTCTTCCCGGAGCACGTCGTTTTGACGGAAAATTTTGAGAATCAAGTAATTTATTAACGCAAAAATCCTTTTGGATCAGCTGTAGCGGTACGGAGAAAAAATGTCAAGAATCAGTTTTTAAAAATTCAAGATCGAATAAAGCAACTGTTCCTTACGTTCACTGCCGTTTTCACACCGGATGGCATAAGTTTACTCGAAAAGTAAACCATTGAAAAGAACGCGAAAAATCCTTTGGGAAGACTCAAGTCGGACAAAGCAAAGAACGAATCTCAGCGCCTCAAATGTTTTCAATGAGCTCCTTTCTTTTCAATTTTTTCTTAATAATCCTTCAAAAGTTACGAAATCGAGTCCTCATAGAAGAATTCCCCTCATTATTCACATGGCATTAGGGAAAGTTAAATATTTGATCTCCGGGGCCTGCAGGACGTGACGTTCTCATTTTTACCCGTTGATTGGTCCGGGAGATGCAAGTTAGCCAAACCTCGCTAAGACGGGACATCAAATTTTAAATACAGCCCGAACTAACTTACAGCCACAACATCCGAAAAGCTCATAGAAGCTGATGGAGTTAATAAAAAAACGTTTTACTTTGAACTTTTAAAAATCATTTGTCAAGACCATACGGACGTAAGCGCGATAATATCAGCATACACATTATGCTGAAAACGCAGCGTGAATGTTATGGATTTTCGAGCTGAAAATTGAATTTGTTATTTTAGGAAGGGCTTTTGTCTATTCTTCAATTTTTGAGAAATCTAAAAAACTTCTTAGGGCCGGTTTTTGAAACCATAGTTAACTCTGACGGCCGTAAAAGACGACTCTGACGGCTGTAAAACGGAAAAAGCGTTTTTTGAACCTTAGTTACCGTTTTACGGGCCGCTATTTTTACGAAACGGTAACCACAGCAGGACCCTGGGGTCAAATTTTTACGGAGCCGTGACCACCGCTTTCATTGGTTGACGAGGAACAACTGACTGACGAGACGGCCCGCCGCGGACTCCGCGGCGCGGAGGGTGCGGAGGGTGCGGAGTGGTAGAAAGAGATGGAGATAATTGTTTACTTTTTTCGCTCAAATAACGCTCAAAATAATGACATGTTGAAGGCAGAAGAAGCGGGAAATGTGAACTCCTTCCTCACAAATGAGTTGTCAAAACCCGCAATGACGAAAAAAGTTCACCTAGGGAAAATATTCAAGGCGCCAAAATTTTAGCGGGTGGTCAGCTGTCGGAACGCTGACTATGGTTCTAAAAACGCCGACAAAATAGCGGCTGTAAAATCGCGTTTGACGGTGGTCACCAAACCACTCGTTTGCGGTGATTTGACTATGGTTTCAAAAACCGGCCCTTAATTTTCTAGGAGTAATTATGTGGAATTTATACCATTCAACAAGGTTTCAATTCTATTTTTCTATTTATTTATTTATTTATTATTATTATTTATTTATTTATTTTTTTGTATCGTCTATTTTTTTTTTTTTTTAAACTTCATGCTGGAATGGTTGTAACGCGGAGTCTCTCGGGTAAAACTGTGGCGAGCTCCTCGTCGCCCCGGCGGCAAAACTCCGCGAGCGGCAACAAATTTTTACGACTCCGAGACAACCTTATTGAAGGTGTGAACGTGACGGGTTGCAATTCCCGCCCGTAAAGGCTCCCCCCCCCCACCCCGTTCAGGGGATGATTTACATGCGTCAAAACCCGCCCCTGTAACAACCTCGCGATAACCATCGGCGACGAGGAACAGTATAATTCGGAGCGGGACGCCGACGGGGAGTAAACCGGGAGGTAATCGGAAGCCGAACCCGAAAGGGGGGATCGTAAAGGATAATAGTCGGATGACAAGGCGGGCATTCGGGAGAAGACCCCGCGGAGCAACCGGTCATCGCCGGCAACGAGTGAAAGTGGCGGGTGGGCCCCGTCCGAGCGCTACTTGCTACCCCGCCAACTCAAATGCACCTCCAATTTATTTTTATTCGCTAGAAAATAAACGTATAAATTTTAAATCACACAAAAATCGATTCCGTTCATGGCGCCCCTCGTCAGAAATCGATATCTCGTCAGCTCGTTAATAATGTACAGATGCGCCCCCCTTGAGAGTAATTAATGAACTCCCCCGAGGCGCGTTTTCTCCTCCCAAGTGAACTATTCATCTCCCACCACGTCGGAAACTGCTTCCCTTTGTTGTCGGTGGGGGGTGGGGGGGTGGAATTCCTCCTTTAACGCTCGGGACAAGTTAAGGGAGTGAATGACTGGGGGGGGGGGGGGGGTGATTCATTAGATTCTCTTTTCCGTTTTTCCGGTAAAAGAGCTTCGATAGTTGACAAAAATCAGACGTTTGGGCCGCAAAAAGGCGTCAAGACGAAGGGAAAAGTGACGAATCGGACTTTAAGGAGGGTTATATTGGAGCTGCAGCCCGAGGAAGAGAACGAGAATCATTTTCATTCCGAAATACTTCTAATATTCGGAAAAATTTGAAATTGGTCTGAAAAAGTTCATTTTGGCGAGCAGATAGCGAAAAAAAAGTCTGAAAACACAAAAACGTTGGCTCAAAGTGGCCAAAATGAACCAAAAACTGTTCAAAAATAGGAACAAGGCGAGTTTTGAGAAAGGGGATGCATAATATGCCCAGTTCGGCGCCTGTTCAGCTTTAAAGCGCTGGAAATGGTATAAACATGTCACAGCAGGACAGGCGTGGAAGTGAAACGCACCGAAGTAAAATGACACCAATGAAATATTCACATACAACAATGTAAGGGTGTTCTGTGTGGGGGGGGGGGGGGGATAAAAAGGTGCGCTAGGGAAGGGATAGCGCTTATCTGTGGCTGAGAGTTGGCCAGAGAAGGTGTACAAATAGATTTCAACCTCCAAATGACTCCTTTAACTCCTTCCTGCATTTCTCTAAGAACAAAGTCAAAGTCAAAGTTTTTTATTTTCTCCACTAGCTTCGATGAGCTTTTTGGATGGGTTGTTCTGTTAGTTTGATTGGGATGGGATGTCTGCGTTGTTATGAGCAGTGAGAGTAGTGATACGATTATGTCTGAGATGTCTTCTTTTGAGTCTTGTCGCAAAACCTGATGGAGCTGTGATTGCCGCGACGCATGGATTCATGTTTCCTTCGGCCTTCTCCACCATTTTTGTGTATTGTGTAGTGATGGTCTCTTGAATTGTGGATAATTGGAGGTCTTCCCGGAGCACGTCGTTTCTCACGTACCACGGGGCACCTGTTATGGAACGGATGATCTTGTTTTGTTGTCGCTGAATCTGTTGTGTGGAAGTGTAGCAGGCTGTACCCCAGATCTCGCAGCCATAAGTCCATATAGCTCTTATGAGAGCCGAGTAAAGGAGCTTCTTGTTCTCCAAACTCAGCTTGGATCTCCAATTCAGCATTGGCCAGCATAGGAATGTCCTCTTTTTCATAGCCTCTCTGACGTTCTTGATGTGGTACTTCCAAGTTAGTCTACGGTCTAGGGTCAAACCTAGATACCGAACTTGACTTTTCCTTGGAAGTAAACCACCACAGAGACTGACGTTGCAGACTGTTCCCGGCCTTAGCGTGAAGGTGATGAGCGAGGACTTGGTTGGATTGACCTTCACCTTCCATTTGTTGAGCCACTCTTCAGCTTTAGCCAAGTGTCTCTTCGGGTGCCATCTTGCCTCCATGACGGTGTCTCCTGAAGCGAGTATTCCTGTGTCGTCTGCAAACTGGGCCAGAAGCGTGTCACACGTATCAGGGAAGTCATGGCAGTAGGCGTTGTAGAGAAGCGGGCTGAGAGGCGATCCTTGTGGAACTCCCGCGCTGATTGTCTTGAACGACGAATATTCCTCGCCGATTTTCACCCTAAACGTTCTTCCACTCAAGAATGACTTGAGGAAGAGGAACAGGGAATTCGGGAGGAATGGTCGGATTTTTAGGAGGAGTCCATCGTGCCAAACTCTATCAAACGCCGACTGTACATCCAGAAAGGCTGCTGCCGTATACTTCTTTCGTTCATAGCCATGCAGGATGTAGTCTACAACCCTGTGTAGTTGCTGAGACGTGGAATGATCGCTTCTGAACCCAAATTGATGGTCCGGGATGATTGATGACACCTGAAGAGCACTCTCTAACCTCTTGAGAAGAATTTTCTCGTACAGCTTCCCCAGCAGAGGTAGCAAGCTGATTGGGCGATAGCTGGCCGGGTCCTGCTGAGGTTTGCCAGGCTTCAGAACAACTATGACTACAGCATGTTCGAGGCCAGGTGCACCCATGGGAGATTTCGGGGGTTGGCTGGCTTTAGCATTGATATAGGGCCCTCTAGTTTTGATATAGGTGTGACTCTTGAAATAATTATTTCAATTCATCTTGAAATAATAATTAGTATAATACACTCATGGGTTCGTGTCGGAGGTCGAAAATTTTGTTCGACCTCAACATTTATCGATACGTTTCAAGATGTCTAGATTCCAAAAACGAAATATACGTCCGCCGTCCAGTCCGTTTTGGGCAGTAGGATTTTTTTTTTTTTTTTTTGTGTAATCTGAAATTTTGACAAAATGGTCCACCATCTAGTTGTGCCCGATCGCCCAACCCCGTGGGGCCCTGTTTTCATAGATTCGCGGATATGAGTCATACCGTATGACATCGAGTAGGGTGTCGTTTTCGAAGTATTTTTGAACGTAAAATCTTTTTCTGTGGGTCCCAGAACGATCACATTTCACCGAGAGGATATACGGGGCTTTCATGGGGCTACGAATGTCAAATTCAAAACAATGTCGGAGGGTCGCATGAAGTGTCGTTTTCCGAGTCATTTTAGACGCATACCTACCTAGGTCCAGTATGAGGGTCCAAGGGGATGTATGAAACGGATTCTGTCCAAAAGTTTTTACAGGAATCTAAACATCTGTTTAGAAACAGGAATTATTGTTTGCACAATTTTTTTATATCACAGAATAATAATCCTTTGTGTAAAATTTGCAGCTTTTTTTCAAGTGGTCGAGAAATACAAACCTTATTGTATACAATTTCATTAAAGTCAAAAGTTTTTATTTTCTCCACTAGCTTCGATGAGCATTTTGGATGGGTTGTTCTGTTAGTTTGATTGGGATGGGATGTCATGGTTGTTATGAGGAGTCAGAGTAGTGATACGATTATGTCTGAGCTGTGATTGCCGCGACGCATGGATTCATGTTTCCTTCGGCCTTCTCCACCAGTTTTGTGTATTGTGTAGTGATGGTCTCTTGAATTGTGGATAGTTGTAGGTCTTCCCGGAGCACGTCGTTTCTCACGTACCACGGGGCACCTGTTATGGAACGGATGATCTTGTTTTGTTGTCGCTGAATCTGTTGTGTGGAAGTGTAGCAGGCTGTACCCCAGATCTCGCAGCCATAAGTCCATATAGGTCTTATGAGAGCCGAGTAAAGGAGCTTCTTGTTCTCCAAACTCAGCTCTTCTTTTAATCTGCTAAATCCGCTTATTTTTTGTGAGCAGGGAAAGTCTGGAAGCAAGAGGTGGTGCCAAATCCGCTTATTATTCACAAGCTTCGCATCCAGTATTGAATCCCCCTCTTCTGACGTGTTGGGTAGTATTTCCGCATAAAGCATTTCTTGAAGCTTAAAAGCTTCAAAACCTTCTGTCAAATGCACAAAAGCTTTTTACGCCGTTCAATTCTCAGTAATTACTGAGATTATAATCGCCCTGATAATGGGGATAGTTAGATGATACTAAGGTTTCCAAACTCGGCGGTATTGCGTGTTTTGCCTAACCTCAATGGCGCAGCACTCACCCGACACAAAAAAATTGCCATCGTTTCCTCCCCATTTCTTTTCTTTCATTTTTTTAATTTTTTTTTCCTTTTTTAACTTTTTTCGTTTTTATTTATTTTTAACTTTTTTATTTTTATTTATTTATTTTTTTCCGTCGTTTATTTTTTTCAGGTTACCAAATCAACCCCAAACCCTGCCGAGTGAACGAGCTCGAAGGGAAATGCATGTTCGTCTGGGAGTGCATCAACACGGGAGGGACCCACATCGGGATGTGTGTCGACGCTTTCATGTTCGGCACCTGCTGCGGCCACAACATGACGACAGGTAACGAAGACCACGTAAGAGAAAAAAACAAGAAAAAGAAGCCAAACGGGCCATCAAGTCAGAACGTCCTTCACCAGGGTCATTCTCAGTTAAAGTGTCTCTTTGGGCCAGTCGCATTTCTTCATTCTAAAAGGTGAACATTTGCAACTCTCCCCCCCCCCCCCCCCCTTGATTATCTTCTAAGACGTTCCTTATGCTGTAACTCGGGGGGCGCTACAATTTCATTGGTTCGATATTTAATTACAATTTTAAATTTTGGTTGGGCAGGGGAGTTACGCCGATAAGCAGGGGAGTTACAAAACTCGCAATCATCTTTATTCTAGGGCACTTCTAGCAGTCAGAAAAATCTGAAATTGGCTTTTAAAACTTCAGTTTGGCGAGCATAGTACGAGAAAAGTCTGAAACCATCAAAAAGTTGCTCCAAAAGTGGTCAAAAAAGAGCTGGAGCAGTTGACAGGACCTCATTGGTAGCCAAATTACGTTCAATCTCCATAAAATCCTGCTTATTAGTTCCGTTTGAACGTCGAAATGCGTCAATTAAACCGGTCCAATTAGTAACATTGACCAAGCTTTTCATGTAGGAGTATCACAATTTTAGAAAGAGAAGTTAATGATCATATTCAGCTCTTTCAATATCATAAAGTTTTGTTCCCCTCTTTTCTCTCTTCTTTTTCAATGGGGAGGCTTTGTTTGTTTGGGCAGCTGTGGAAAACTGATTTCATTTGTGTCCGTTGAAATATAATTAATAAATAAATGGTGCCGAATTCGTTTATTGAGTTGGTAACCGTTGTGAAAAGAATTTGTGCCAAATCCACAATTTTTAATAAGAAGGTAAGCATTTTCAAACGAAATGGTGCCAAATCCACCGTTTTTAGCGAGTAGGAAATCATTGTTAGAAGAAGTGGTGCCAAATCCGTCATTTTCAACGAGCAGGCAACCATTTGTCAAAAGAAGTGGTGCCAAATCCGCCACCCTTTAGTATCTAGTTCTTCCGGCAACGCGTAGGAACAAAACCTCCTCCTATCAGCCGTGTTCCCCAACGTTTTGGCGTCTTAAGGTAGTTGAGCTCATCGTTGTTGATTCCTGCTGGCGACGTCTTGATGGTAACATGCGACATGAATGATTTTGGCGAGGGGGTCGGGAGTTTCGCCCAATCCAGGGTTTTCTACTTGAATGTGTCTATTGATATATCGGTGACCCAGATTCGTCCTTCGATATCCACCAGCTTCAACGTCTTTTGGTTCACAAGCGACGTCAGTTCTCTAACCACGTCATCCAGTTCTTCCTTCCCTTCGAGAACGTCTTCTTCAACGTATACGCCCACGTCCACACTTTCAGTCCTTTGCCTTTTCCACACTTTTCCACTTTGGATTTTAAATCGCCATTCGCTTCTTTGCTGCCGGGATGAAGTCAAAGTCAAAAGTCAAAAGTTTTTTATTTTCTCCACTAGCTTCGATGAGCTTTTTGGATGGGTTGTTCTGTTAGTTTGATTGGGATGGGATGTCTGCGTTGTTATGAGCAGTGAGAGTAGTGATACGATTATGTCTGAGATGTCTTCTTTTGAGTCTTGTCGCAAAACCTGGTGGAGCTGTGATTGCCGCGACGCATGGATTCATGTTTCCTTCGGCCTTCTCCACCAGTTTTGTGTATTGTGTAGTCTCTTGAATTGTGGATAATTGGAGGTCTTCCCGGAGCACGTCGTTTCTTTCGTCTCGGGATGAAGTACTTTTGCTCTGGTCAGGTGAGGTTTAAGTAGGGCAATTACTTTGGAATGACGAACTGTGGTCTGGCAAGAGGCGGAGTCGTCTTTTGATGAGCGATTTCTGGTGATGTTTCGGATGTTATCAGACAGCTTTTCGTTGCAGGCTAGTCCGGAACGAAAGGATGTCTGAAAGGTGCTGCTACCCCACAACCCCAGCTTATGGCAGAAACGATTGTATTCCTTGGTTGCTGTAGCAGGATGCCATCCATTGGTCCCCAGTGACCAAGACCTGAGGCCTGGATCCGCTGACTCCTCCCAAGGAATAGACCAAACATAGAGACCCTGACCTATTTCATGTTTATTATATTGATCAACCTGTGTTTTTGTTTGTTTTCAGCGGAAGTCTCGCGAGTGCCATCTGGCGGTGAGGGGGGGCCGGCAATATTGTTCACGCCCCCCCTCCACAGTCAGAAACGTCCTTCTCAGCTCTCCCGCCCCTCCGACCACCACAGTCCGCCGTCGACTCGTCCCCCGTTCGTCACAAGGCCGCAGGCGGCTTCTAGTCATAACTACGATAAGTAAGTTGCTGCAACGTGGCGCATCTATCAACACTGCTGGAGCAGTTTCGTGTACCGGCCGTCACCGCTAATCCGCTTTGCCGACTAAACTGTTTTGATTTTCCATTCGAGCAACAGGTGGACGAAACCGTATTCGACGACAGTGGGGCCGGTCGAAACCAACGAGGTAAACCAAATCGACGCCTCGTGGCAACACTCAGGGGCGGGAGGGACCTTCATAACCAAACCCGGAGGGCGACCGACGGGACGGCCGACTAAACTCCGGCCGGCGCCGTCTCTCGTCATCGTTGACGCCAAACCGTCAACTACGACAACGACGACGACTACGACGACGACGACGACGACGCAACGGCCGCAATCGACGTCGACGTCACCGGCGCCGCCGTCTACCTTTCACACGACTTCTTACCCGACCAGTCCTGTACAGGCTTTGCCCAACGCACAGGCATCGTCTTCAGGTAATGCCAGGGAGTTTAAGTTGACTGAACTCCCCATTAAGCACTAAGCTGGCTGAACTCCCAATTAAGTACTTAACTGACTGACCTCCCAATTAAGTACTCAGTTGACTTTGACTCCATCCTAAGCTGCTACTGCATTTCCCGCCTTGCTACACCCTTTCCTTTGCATTCCAGAATGTGGTCACGCTCCGCTCCATCCTCGCCCGGAGATGAGGATAGTCGGCGGGCGCAACGCTCAATTCGGCGTCTGGCCCTGGCAGGTAATGTTACTCCTCGCTAACTTTGGACGCCGGAAAAAGGGGCAATTTTTCCCATGAAAGGGGGAAGTCAGTGAACAATAAAGCCCTGCTATAACGATTTTCATCATTATTAAATACTCCAACGAATATCTTTCGTGAGTGTTGGCCGGAAAAGGAATCCGAAGGGCATCCGAGGAATCTTATATGAACCCCTCCTAAAGGCCATCAAAATGTGTTTTACGGATTTTTCTCATTACTCCCCTCTGGGCTCGCCTGATATTTCCTTTAAGAAGCTAATTCATGGGGTATGAAAGAGGAGCATGTAGAATTCTTTAAAAAGTTGGATCTTCAGTAATGGATGCTGTTGTTTGACCAGCTGTCTTCCTCAACCTCATTGTTGCCTGCCGGGGCTTTCAGGGCAGCGAATGCCAGCAGCGACATGGACTGGAGACCCTCTCGCCACCAGGGAAAATTTCAGCATCCAACAACCGGCGTTTCTTGTTGCCTTCTCCCTTACAAATGCCGGAATTCAATGGGATGATAAAGTAGCATTTTTTCGCTCACAGTGCTTTCCAGGTCTTCTCCGCTCGAAACAAGACCACGCCTCTTTCATTTCTACAAACATTTCCCCTATTGTACCTCCATTTTGCTCTCTTCTGCTTTCTTCCAGGTGTCCGTACGGCGGTCGTCGTTCTTCGGTTTCTCGTCAACGCACCGGTGTGGAGGAGCCCTCATCAATGATAAGTGGATCGCCACAGCAGGTCACTGCGTCGATGAGTGAGCAATTTTAAACAGGCAAATAATTTAAACTTCCCGGGGAAAATATTAACCCAATTGCCCCGTCAAGTGTATTCGTCATTCATTAACCTCGAGAATTTGCATTTGGAGCGGTCGGATTTGCCTACGAAGGGTTTGGAGCCAAAATCAAGTGCAAACACAAATAACCCCAACCCGGGAAGGGAAGCAAAGGGAAGGTTAAGGTAACCTACTAATTGCGTCACCCTTTCCCAGAACCGACTGAACCCAGCAGATTCCCCCTCATATTAGACAAGTTTCTAATTGCGAGCGTCTTGAGGGTTTAGTCTAACCCCCTCCGCCTGCCGAGCGGTTTTGGGGTTTTCAAAGCGGCTGGAGGGCGAACGGAAGATTCATGCGTTAATTATTACTTTCATAACATTGCTGATATTAGGTCTCCGAAGGTAGCTTCCCTTTTCAGTTATAACGTCGTAGCCAACATCCATCACATGATTTATATTTAATTAGCTGAAGAGAGGATGATCCAGTAATTATCTCCCAAGTGGCAAAGGATATTAAACAAGCGAACTTGTAAGCCTCGAGATGAATTCGTCGTATCTCCAGTGGTATTAATTAATGGCGTATTTCTTGCTCCGTGGGTTTATTTAGGATCGCATAAATTTCCCTGTTTGGAGGATTATCTCATAAAGCTGAGCGATCGATGTAGCTGTGTAGTTCGAGGAGAGGCATCATTTGCAGTGTTTTGTTTTGTAAAGTCTACAGCTTTGAGTCTTTGTGTCCAGTAGGCTGCTTTGAAGTCATTAAGGCGCATGCAATGCCGAAAGCCAAATCGAAACACTGCGTAAGGCTTGAGCTGCCTGACCTTGTTCGGCATGTTGTAGAAACCCTTTTGACTGTATTGGTTAAACTAATGGTTCAAAGCTGGGTCAATCGTGCCATGATGTATATGCGATTTGGATACCATCCAATTGGCTAGGTTGAGAGCGTTATACGCAAGCCATGCCGAACGCCAAAGCTGCACCAGTATGGATGCGTCGTTTGGACTTGCTGCCTGGTCGACAACCAAACTATGGCTGGAGCCAGGCAGCCTCGTTTGGTAGGCGGAAGTACCTGCCTTGGTTACACGATTGGTCTGGAGGCGCTCAGAGCTGTGCCTCGATGCGTTGCAAGGTTGGACCACTTGAATTATTGAAATGTGAATGGTCTCTTGAGTGGCTTGAAACATGTCGTAGGACCGTTTACTTTGAAATATACAGCGTTTCAAGCTATGAGTCTTTGTTTCCATTTGGCTAGTTTGAAGGCGTTACGGCTAAAAACAAGTGGGGCTTGAGCCACCTAGCCTCATTTGGTATAGCGGATTCGCATATAATTGGCTCGATTACATCATCTCAGTAGTTTAGACTGGTGTCAGGACTACGTCAATGCATTGCAAGGTGAGGCCTTTGCCGGGCCTGTACACCGCCAGCCTCCTTTCACGATGAAGAACTTGACACCAAAAGGGAACCCATAGGCACGTCCACACCATGCCAAATGAGGGCCGGTAGCTCAAACCGCGTGATGCTTTGAATTTGGGAAATTTGATTCATGTAGACGTCCACACTTGTTTTCGGCATGATTCAGTTCAGGTTTTGGCAAAGCAGCAATGCACTATGACGCGTTAACGTGTCAGCCAAAGCCAAATAATGACGATGAGTGACGATGGTGATAATGCACCCGCAAGGTTTTCAGCCTGATCGCCCAACCCAGAGGGGCTCTGTGGGGCTAAAAAGGGGTTAAGTGAGTGGTTTTTGAAGGTTTTTTGGCTATCTGGTCGAGTTAGGTGTCGTTTTCGAAGTATTTTTGGACGTAGAATCCATTTTGGGTGGTCCCAGAACGATTCGATTTCACCGTAGGGATCTATGGGGCAAAAAATGGGACATTTGCAAAGAATGTGGGAAAATGCCAGTTTTTTGTCATTCTTTTAGCACTTTTTATCAGTTATGTAAGTATGAAAGTAAGGCCTAGAAAAATTCTTTAGGCCCTGAATCTTGTAAAGGATTTTTATTTATTTTATTTCTAAAAAAAAGCTCTGATATTCATCTTGGGAGTGACAATCGCCCTAAATCAGGAGTTTGACCCCCTGGGCACCGCAGCCTCGAGCCCTCGAGCAATGCCTATTGTACCCATAGAACCTGAATTCACTACATCTCGTAGGGATAGCGCCACCGTCGATATCGGCACATGAGGTCCTATCTGGTGAGTTCTCCTTTTCTTTGTTCCGTGCACTGGACGAAGCACGAGTCAAATTTGACTCCTCCATTGTAACACAATAACCCAGTGTCCGTAGTCAACACAAACTCTCAAGGTTGATGTAATTCTGAATCTCCAGCTTTGTATTTTTGTATCCAGTTCTGGCTGATTTGAAGTGTTAGCTTCCTGGACATTGCTTTCACGTTCGCTTAGGTTGCATTGCAAAGCCAGATCTTTGCCAGCGCTTCATGATCCCAGGAATGACGAAAATTTTCCTTGGCACCACAACCCCCCTCGTTGGAAAGAAATGTACCTTCCGCGGTTGCTGCTGACGCTCCTGCTTACTTGGCTAACATCCTCACTTATTATGGTAGAAACCACGACTGGGACTACCATACAGATACCATACCGTACTTAGGTACAGACTTCAATTCTCGACTGCAGCACAAGAACGTACTACGTTATCTCAGTTTTGAAACTCCGTCTCCAACTCAGCATACTCTCGGGTGATGCTGAATGAGCATGCTTTGAAATTGAACCTTCGCTGCCATTGAGGCTACCACGTTGATCCACTCGTGTTGATTGTATTTTTAACTTTTGCAGCTTGCTGACGTCTCAGATCAGGATACGCGTAGGAGAATATGATTTTTCCAGTGTCCAAGAACCGTACCCATTCGCTGAAAAGGGCGTCGCCAAAAAGGTTGGTCCTTCGATCTCATTGACCGTCTCACGACCGACTTAAACTAACCATTGCATGTTCCAGGTGGTGCATCCCAAATATAATTTCTTCACGTACGAGTACGATTTGGCTCTCGTCAAATTGGACTCGCCGTTGGACTTTGCCCCGCACATTCGGCCCATTTGCCTCCCTGGGAGTGACGACCTGCTCATCGGCGAGAACGCGACGGTCACCGGATGGGGGCGGCTGTCCGACGGTGGAACTTTACCTTCTGTTCTCCAAGAGGTTGGTAGTGTTGTGACAATATCAATAAAACTTTTCAGTTTTGGGATGGTAGGTGCGCGTTCTGCTGTAGCTGGTTTTACCATCAGAATGCTTTAAAATTCCACTTCTCTGCTCTGCACACGAGATTTGGTCCCAAGAAGCGATCACCGCGAGATCATAGAAGAAACGTCTGTCCGCAATCGGAATCCATTTCGCATCAGGATGCAGTTGGAATCCATTTTGGCCTGCAGCGCTTGCATATCGATTCCGGACGATAGTAGAAGTGTTACTGTGCTCGCAGAGCAACCAGGCATGAAGGCTTGATTCCTGGAAGCCGAATTGTAAGTATTGTATCAAGGTCTATCATCCAGTTTATCGTAAGGGGCAAAATGATGCCCCTTATATAAACTATGAAACACAAGCGATGATAAAATAATAAACAATTCATAGACGTACAGGAGAATGATGAATGTACGTCAGCTGCTCTGAGCCAAACTGTCACTGATACCAGAATCCCCTGAAGGTCAATGACCTAATCAGGTCCCAAATCAACCCACCCTGATCAAAAACCCAAATCAGAATTCAAATCAAAGACTAAATCAAGAACCAATTAGAGAATGGATATGCCTCATTTAAGGCACCTCAATGAAGGACCGATAGCCAGATTCCAGGACATTACAACGACTTTACCTAATCATGGAGGAAGTCCGAATTCGTTCTCACTTGCTGCAGTTGAAAATTGATTCCGTCCAATTACGGAGTTCTCCGTTGAGCCCAAGCTTGAGGGTTAGATTCCTGGAGGCCAAGGAACCCACGCCAAACCCTTGCTTGGATAAGCGGGTGCGCCGATCACCTCCCATCTTGTTCTGACTTGCAAAAGCTGCAATTTGCTTCCGGATGGTTGCTGAAGGAGTTCTGCTTTTGATGGCGTTCCTCCTTTCAGAGCTAGATTCCTGTACCCTACATTACCCTCACTCCAGACAGGTTGGTGCTAGCGCGTGCGGAAAACCAGTTCGTAACAGCGAACTCACCTACCGTGCTACCTGCTGCCAACATTTTTTTAACGATCCAACAATGAATAAACTCTGCCTCGTTTCAGAAATAAACTTCCCGCGGACACAGTCACGTTATTGCCTCCCATAAAAAATTTGTCCCACCCACCCTCAAAGTAGTCAATATCGGTATCGTCGTTGCCTGGCCGGCAAATGACATTTGATACTTCGCTCGGTTAATTCCACCTTTGGGAAAGGGGGTGAACAAAATTGCTGTAGGGAGTTTAGCGTGGGAAGAGCACTCCTGGATGGAAAGTTAAAACCAATTAGTACGGAAAGCCGCAGATGTAAAAAAAGTTCGGAGTTAGGCTTCGATGTGAAATTTTTAACATGACGGTTCAATCAAGAATATTTTTTTGTTTTCCTCCCACTCGACTGGGGCGTCTAACTAACGTGAAATCCCTTCGGCTGTAACTATTTTATTTTAACGAGCCGTCCTTCCGTTCAGTGGTCAGTGATGGTCCATCCATGTCGCCCACTGCAGCAGAGCTCATGGGGCTTTGAACCCCCACCTCCCACTTGGAGGTTTTCCGCCAAAAGGTGGTTTATTCCAAAAAAAAAAAAAGCTCTGAAGTCCAACTTGGGAATCACAATCTTGAAGCAGGGTTAAAAGCCCACCGTCATTGCTGGACGCTTAGTACTCGAACGTCAGAGCAGAAGCATTCATGTGTTGATGTCCCAAGTCCCAAAGCCTTGTTCTATCTGATGCACATGTGCAGGTACATAGGTGATTCCAAAAAAAAAAAAAAAAAACGGAAATTTGGGGTTTCGTTTAGGCCGAAAATTTTTCCATCGTTTTCTCTAGAAGTGTTATTGATTCCGGTCCAGGGAAAGCCCTAGTTTTCGAAAATATATAGGGTGAGATACTTTACGTAGCCCCCTAAAAGATATCATTACAAAACCACGACGGATTTATATGCTTTCCTCAAGACCATCACATGAATTGGTGTTGGTATAACTATTGAGGAACTCAATATATATTCCCAATTACTTTCAGTATCCGTAGCCAGTAACCGAATATAAAATATAATTAGGGTTAGAAACTAGATTTGAAGGTCAATTTCTGCAACTGAAATGGAGAAAGCTAGGCGTGAAGGACTTGAGTTTTCGTGATGGTCTTGAACTTTTGTGTGAAGGTTATGAACTTTAGAGTGAAGGTTATGAGTTTTTCACAATGGTCTTGCCTTTTACCTAGTAATAATACAATATACGTACATATACTACAATAACTTGGTCAAATCAATGAGATAGGTTATTAAATCATCCAAACCTTCACTAATCCCTCATGACCTTCACAAGTTTGACTTGGTAAAACGTGATGGTCGCGTGAAGGTTTTGAGTGTGACGGTCATGAGAAAGTATCTCAAAATGGCTGACAAGCTAACTCTGTTGTTCCAGAAGGGTAAACTGGGCTTTCATCGCCACACGAACCCGTTTTGTGTTCTACGGGCGATTACAATCTAATCAAACAATTTGAATTACTCATTTTACGAGCGTGAATGTCTGGAAAAAAAGTATCTCAACAAACATGACTTAGCTCAGTAAACTCTGTGAAAATTTTTCTTTGGCTGCTGGAGATCCCCCACGAGCCGTATTTTCCCTTCCAGGGATGTTGGGCTACTGAACGGACTAGCTCGGAGATCGAAATAGTTAAAAACCCGCTTTTCAGGCGAAATGAAAAACTAACTTTTTTTCTTGTGCCGGTCTTGAGTCATCGTGAGTACGCAACTTTTAGAGGGTGGTTCTGCATTTAGATAATTGATAACCCCTTGAACGTAGTAAACTATTGAAATATGGAATCTCCTAATCACTTGGGGAGAAGGCGTTGACTGTAAATCCATGATATGGGATCTAAAATCGATTCCAAACTTGCTCATCGGTCTTGAGTACGCGTGAAGGTCGTGGAGTTTTCTGTAGTAAATCTCGATTTTCTCCTAGTACATTAGCCGAAATTATTCAGAAGTATTTAGAGTGGTAGAGAATTTCGTGTGGAGCTATACAAAAAAAAAAGTTGGAAGATTGGGTAATTTTTGGAAGCTACAGAGGCGAGTACTCACCGATTTCCGTTTTTTTTTTTAATCGCCCACCTATGTCAACTTGAGAAAGAGCTACCAAATAGTTTCAACGATCAGGGAACCCTGGTAGAAGTACTGACCCTGCGTGAGGACGTTTGACCCTGCGAGAGAAACCTTTCTGCAAGAGAGCAACGAACTCCAAACCCTTGTTTGTTGAATCTCTCAGTGCAGCCCACGTACACAGTGCAGCTCCCGAGAAAGACCAGGCTCAAAGATAGAGGTGGCCTCTCCTTCTCTGCCATTCGCAAGAGATAACACCATCCCGGAGGCCTAATTGTTCCTCGGCGATGTGCTAGAAGACTGGAGCAGACATGAAGAGCTGGCATGAGCCAGATCATGAAGTTGACTGGATCCAACATGATCATGACGATGACTGGATCAGAAATGATCATGAAGGAGTAATGAAGCAGACTTGATGAGCTGACTATTAACAGACTGATATGAGCAGTCATGAGCAGAACATGAAGTAGACTGGATCAGACATGATCATGAAGCAGACATGATCATGGCCACGATGGGCCAGAAGGCTGGAGCAGACATGATTATGAATCACTACAACAACACCCTAAACGACTTGAGGCATGTCGGCCGCACCACTGAATCCATCTACAATATCTGAAATAAGGTCAAAATCGACGAGTTTATTCTACCTTTGACTGATATTTCCACGTGATATAATGATTTGTCCTATCACCCGGAAAATTCACGAGGAAAAGTCGGTGTATTGTGAATTTCCGTCGAAATGACGACGTTGGGAGGGGAAGAGGCCCGAGAGGGGAATTTTCGTCTCTCCCTTTTTGATGTCCAACGTTTTCCCTCATCCTAATCCGATTTGATTGACACGCTATTGGGCCGTTGAAAACGGGGGTCTGCCTCGTCGGGATATTTAGGGACTGCGATGGGTGGGGGGGGGGGGGGGATATCCGGAAAATGATTCCTATCAATTTCAAAAAGATGGGACGAGGAGCGGAAGGGGGTTATGGCCGTCGGACCGGAATAATACCATATTCCATGTTACATCCCATAAATCCAGGCGTATCCCACCTCTGCTGTCCGATGGGGTTTTGTTGTCTCCATTTGTGTCGACCCCCTCCCCAGACTGTAATCCGCCCTTCATAACCAGACAGATGGCTATCGCTTTCCAATAATCGAATTTATCTAACGGGACTTCATTAGGTCGACGAATTTCTCCCCTTTCCCGTCACTTTTCCCGGTCGAGTCCATCATCGTACGTTACGGTTAATCGTTTTTGATTGATTTCAACTCTGGGGTTGCGAGTTCAATTTCATTATTTTTCTTCTTTTTTTTCAGGTGACGGTGCCGATATTGAGCAACGACCGTTGCCGAAACATGTTCCTGAGAGCCGGCCGGCACGAGTTCTTCCCAGAAATCTTCATGTGCGCCGGTTTCGACGATGGCGGCCGAGACGCTTGTCAGGTAAGACCTCGCTGCAGCTCAACTTGGGAACAGGCGGCAGAAGATGTTGACACTATGATCGTTGAATCTGCTCAATCCCCTAGCTTTTGTTTTTGGAATTGGACAGGAGCTTTTGTGTGTTGATATTAGGATCTTCAAGGCTTCGGTGAATTTAACTTCGATCGGTTGCTTTCGTGATCGTCTTGAGCGTTCTATACCTTTTGCTCCTTTCTCAGAATCAAAATACCCATCCGACACAACAAAGAAGTTTGCAAGTAGTGGTTTTGTACATATTCCACGTTCCCCTGACAGACTTGGCCGAACGTCTGGCGGCCTTCCTATTGAAGATAGGAACAACTGATGATGAATTCTTGTACCACTAGAAACTAGAATACCACTAGTTTCCCATCACCCATCAAATTCATTACCTTATATCATTCAGAAATGGGTACCTCAAAGTGGTTGTTTGCCGATGGTGCAGAGGTCTAATCCAATGAGTTTGGTAAGGGAGAGAGAACGACTCCTCTCCTGAATAGTCGAATTCATAGTCGTGAATTCAGCAGAGGAGTCGTTCTCTCTCCCTATTTCTTATTTCTTTATTTCACGGGACAAGCCCAATTACATTCTATAAAATCAGTACGTCATTCTAACCAGGGGAAAAATGATTATGAAATGAATATAAAGTGAAAATATAAAAATGATAAAGGAAATTACAAAGTAAAAAGAAGCTATATAAAGGGAAAAAAAGCCAAAAAAACAGGGAAAACTGTCTCTATGTATAAATGATAGGGGACGAGGAAAGTTTTGATTTTAACGTGGCTAGGGAGGAGTGAAAAAAGTCGAAATCTGGGTTTACAGCCAGGAAGAGGTTCGCACTGCGAGGAATTCTGCGTAGGGGTCGGCTTCTCTGGTAGTTTGCAGGAGAAAAAGGGATGTAAAACAGCACTTGCGAGCGGGTAGAGGTTCGCTGTGCAACAAGGCTGATCTTCGACAGAAGCGTAGGGCAGTCGATTTGGTTATTCAATATCTTGAAAAGCAACGTGAGATCGGCTGAGCCACGACGCCTCTCCAGGGACTCCAGGCAGCACCGCTCACGAATATAATCGTACTCAACATCGGCTGAGGGGATACCCAGCTTGAAAGCAATAAATCGTAAGAATTTGTTCTGGACTCGCTCAAGCCGGTACTTGTGCACAGCGTATGACGGGCACCAGACAGAAGATGCATACTCCAAGATTGGAAGAACCAGGGCTTTATAGACCGTCACGATAGCAGGTATACTTGTGAATTCCCTTGTGTTCCTTTTCAGGAAACCAAGAGTGCGCATAGCTCGGTTAGCAAGCCCCTCTATATGACGCAAAAAACACATCTGCTCGTCGAAAAGCACGCCCAGATCAACCATCTCACTCGACCTTCGCAGGGGAGCATCGCCGAGAATGTAGTCAAAAATGAATGGCTGGGCCTTACGGTTAAAAGTAACCACCGAACATTTAGCCGGGTTTAGGTGAAGGTGATTTAGCGAGCACCACTCCTCCAACCGAAAGATCGCATGCTGAAGGGTCTCACAGTCAGACGGAGAACTTATCTGACAGAAAATCTTCAGGTCGTCGGCAAAGAGAAGACATCTGATGTGAGGTCCAAATATCTCAACGACACTGTTTATCATAAGGAGGAAGCATAGGGGACCCAAATGGCTACCCTGTGGAATACCCGATGAAGCAGCAAAAGGTAAAGACAGAGCGCCCTTCACACGAACGACGAGCTGGCGGCCACGTAGGTAACTTTGCATCCATTCCAGAAAAGATCCATGAACGCCCAAGGAATTCAAAAGTGAGAGGAGTTAAAGATGAGACAATTTGTCGAAGGCCTTGGCGTAATCAGTGGAGATAACATCGGTCTGGAGACCACGCTGGAAGCCATCCAGGACGAAGTCCTGGAATTCCAACAAGTTGTTGGCCGTTGAGCGGCCTCGAAGAAACCCGTGCTGTTCACGTGCCATAAACGAAGAGAACTTGATTGAGAGCTGGTCAACAACTAGTTTTTCCAAAAGCTTAGGTGTGGTGGACAAGGAGCACACTGGGCGATAATGGTTGATTAGGCTCTTGTCCCCAGCTTTATGTATTGGTGTGACGTAGGAGGTTTTCCACTTTGAGGGGAAGCAGCCCGACGCCAGTGATTTGTGAAGAGCTCCCTAACCAAACTCATGGGTACCTCAACTTAATGGATGGTGGTTTACGCTATAAGTGAGAGGAAAATGGTTCCCCCATCCTTTGACAGTCTTCGGGCAGTGAGGTCCAGTGTTCGGTTCTAGTGTTCGGGTTTCATTGTAAATGTCACGGACAGTAAAACAGTTTATTTTATTATTTTCTGGGTTAATAAGCAGCTGACAGCTCCTAATAATTATTGTTATATCTATTATCATCGCTTATCCTTATAAATTGGCACCTATTGCCGTGTTAATAAAAGATGAAAATGAAATGAAAGTTAAGGAAGGGTGAACGTCGTATCATGTGTAAAACATCAGAAATTGGAGGTATGGCTTCGTAATTTTCATTTATTTATCTAGTTATATTAAATTCGACAACGCCACCTAATTCGACCCCAAAGCCAAAAAACCAGCAGAACCCCCCCCCCCCCCCTCTGAGCTCTTGTTTAGCCCCACACTGGATACTTGCAAGAACCATAGATCTTAAAAACATGCTGAGAATGTCTAAAGATCAGTTTGATTTCACCCGGCATTTCGAGGTGAGACACCAACGTGAGACAAGCTCTCTGAACTGAATTAGTACAAGACTTGTACTTAGTAAACAACAGCGTAATTAGTTAATTTAACTAGTACATCAGTATACAAAATTACATAAATTAGTAGATAATTTACTGTAAAAACCTACATACAGTTCCAACTCGCAGTCGCCCGACTCCAAAATCATGTAAAGATCAATCTTCATGTGGAAGAGGTTCCCCATATTATTTGCCAAATCCATGCTTTCAACTTCCATGAGTTATCCCTCCTGGATGCCAAACCCGTTTCCCACCTTAGAAAAGAGGGAGGCTCTGTAGGAACAAGAATACAAATTCTCCCGTGTAAATAAAGAGGGTGTTCTGTTGCCTGGGCAGTGAGAGGGCCTGGGAAGGCGAAAAGGGAATTCATAAACCTTTTCCAGCTTGAACACACAGGAGCGGCACAAAGGTAAAGCCGGCTCGGAATGGCTTCTACGTCAAAACTTCAAACATTTATCCCCACGTAGCAATACCAGAATCACGACGTGTTTAAACGCTACGTGTACCGAAAAATGTCAAAGGACATCATTTTGTGTGCGGTCAATCCACACAGTGCGCCTTTTTGTGTCGTCAAATCCCTATTGCCCTATTGGTAATTTCCTGTTTTTTTTTTTTGTTTTTTTTAATGCCACCATCTTACAAAGTGCCTTCTTATTTTGTTACAGGGAGACTCCGGAGGGCCGTTGCAAGTCAAAGGCAAAGATGGGCAGTATTTCCTCGCCGGGATCATCTCCTGGGGGATCGGTTGCGCCGAAGCGAATTTGCCCGGCGTCTGCACGAGGATATCGAAATTCGTTCCCTGGATATTGCAAGTCGTCACGTGAAGGCGCCCCCGAAAGGGTAGAGAAAAAAAAAACCTCCGCTAAAATGAAACTCTCCGAAGAAGGCGGAAGTCAGCGGGAAAACCCAATTCGGGGTAAATCAGGTTTTTCGGGCTCGGTCGATTTTTTTTTTTTTTTTTTTCGTGCGTTTAACCTGCACGGCGGGAAAAACTAGTTTGAAAGCAACATTGACTGATGACGAAAAAGTTCCCTTAGGGGATATTGTTTATTATGTTGGCAACATTTTCTGCCTCTTACTGGTTCAAACCAGTTTGGAACTTCCCAACACCATTCCGAACCTGTTTGGTCATCCTTGGAACCTCCTTGAAGCACCCCAATCAGTTTTCGCCTCCTCTAATCCATTTTGGAACATCTATACATAATTCAAATGTCGCCCCCGATGGAGCCTCCGATTTGGAGCCTCTCCACATCTCCCTTACCTGCCTTACACCTCTTCCCTCTCATACCATCACTCCATCGTCGCACATTATGTTCACCTTTCATCTCCAAAACGCCTCTCAAGGGCGTGCTATGTTCCTATATAAAGTCTGTATATTCTGTTTTATTGGAGTTTGGTTACAAATTTTAATTTTTCACACCAAACGAATTTTTTATTGTGTATAATCAACGTTACTATTTTTTTCAAAAACACTAGTTAATTGTAGCAGAAAAAGGAACATTTTATGTAAATATTCTGTAAATACGTTATTTTTTCAAGTTAATTTTATATACAAATAATTATAGTACAGAAAATGTGTATAAAAAGTACTAATTGTACGAGTGTATTTTTAAAGTCCGTATGTGTATATTGCAAGTGTATATTTTTGTGTAAAAAAAAATATAAATAGAAACACTTCAAATGTGTTTTTGTACCTTTGGGCTGGACGGGGAAAATGCAAACGCCAGGAACTTCATCATGCTTATTGTTCGGAGAATCAATAGCGTTAATAATACAGTATCATCTTGTTTTCATGGAGTTGGGACTTGGAACGGGAGTTTTTCATTCGGGACTTTTCCTTTGGTCCAAAGAAAACCCGAGGCAAAGGGAAAGCAAAATGAAGCGCAGAGCTCGGCAGTCACAATGGCGGAAGGGCATAATCCCGGAGGAGGATCACGTACTCTATTCATTAGCTCTTTCTCGGAGCCTTTTCTTAAATCGACGGAGGGGGCTGGGGAAGAAAAGAGGGGAAAAGGGAGAAAGAAGCTCTCTGGTATCATCCGGAGGCTTCCTAAGTACTCGAGTTGGTTAGCGGCTTGTGGATTAGAAACTGGGGAAGGAGAGAATGTCACGTATTTTCAACACCTCGGGAACATCTGCGCCACAACCTGAAAACGCTCGAGAAGTGCTGATTTGACGACTTGGTTTTGGTTTGTAAATGAAAATATCAGAATTTGTAACTTGGTATGAACTACCTAATAGAGGGGCTGGCATGGGGAAGAGAGTAAGTCACAAATAGTAGGTAAATGAAAAATGAAGAGTAGAGGGAAAAACGTGTTAACTCTGTTGTTTTTTTTTTTTTGTTTTTTTTTTTTTGTGAGAAACCAATCTTACCAATTTTATGAATATGTAATGGAATGAATTTTAACAAGTTTTTGTTTTCTTTTACTTTTGGTCATTTACCTTGAGTGAAACCAGGAAAACGAAGTGAGCATAATATGCTCTGAATAATATTCAAAATTGCTGTCAACTTTATGAACTGCAGAAGTTGAATTTCCGAAAGCAAACGTGTCAAAATCTGGTGTAGATAATCCAAGTTTGGAAAAATCATCATTAGTGTTCACAAGTATCCCGAAATTGTCAAAACGTTCAAACCCTTCAAAAGTTCTCAAAAACTCTGTAAAACCATTCACCCAAACCGGTACAGAATTAAAGTGTCTTCAGGTTTAAGACGCTGTGATTAGCTCGAGGTTGTAAGTAGCTTTTGCCTCTCGGGATCGTCCGTCATCTGAAATCATTTAGCGAGATCGTTTAACGTCAACTTAATCTTCGATCGATTACACAAATCAAACGGCAGCTCTGGGTCGACATGCAGAATCCTTCGGATTCCCCCGACGTTTTTTTTTTTTTTTTTTTAACACGCCGTTTCGGCTATAATTAACTGCGAGAGAAGCCTTTTGATTCCCCCCCCCCCCACCTACAGACACGAGGGACGTCTCCAAGTGACCTTTGCACCCGCCGGTTGCTCAACAATGTTGTTGACGCCAGCTGATCAGACGCACGACGCATATCGAATTATAATTAGCTCATTCAGAGTGATGTAATTTATTTAAAAGGCCAAAACTGAGGCGTCGGATGGGCGCGTTCGGAACGTTTCACGTTTTGGCGCGGATGTTCCCGAGGGGACAATATGTGACATTCTTATCCTCCAAGAGGGATGAAAACTGGTTTAAGATGAGGTTGGGAGGGTCCAAACCGGTTAGGAGGTGATTTATCCCATTTTGGTTTATTATTCTTGGAATAATACACCTATGTTTTCGCGACGGGGG
Organism: Pilophorus perplexus; assembly: GCA_955831195.1. Taxonomy (NCBI): domain Eukaryota; kingdom Metazoa; phylum Arthropoda; class Insecta; order Hemiptera; family Miridae; genus Pilophorus; species Pilophorus perplexus. The sequence continues at coordinate 17,617,406 of OY037014.1, forward strand.
TCGACGACTCCGATCGGGCTCAAAATTTGACATTATCCGTTTCAAGTGGTCTACATTCTAAATCCGAAATGTCCGTCCGCCGTACGCCGTCCGCCGTCCAGGCCGTTTTGGGCAGTAGGAATTTTTTTAAAAATCTGAAATTTCGGCAAAATACTTGGTTTACCATCTAGTTGTGCCCGCAAGGTTTTCAGTCCAATCGCCCAAACCCGTGGGGCGCTCTGGGGCTATAATGGGGCTACAGGAGGGTTTTTTTAAAGGCTTTTAGCTATGGGATCGAGTTAGGTGTCGTTTTCGAAGTATTTTTGGACGTAATCCATTTTTTGGGGTCCCGGAACGATCCGATTTCACTGTGGCGATCTACAGGGCATTCATGGGGCTAAAAATGGGATTTTTGAAGGATCCCAGGATGTTAAATATTTTTCGAGTAAAAAATACAGAATTAAAAAAAAAACACTTTTTTGAACAAAAAATCCAAAAAAAAATTTTTTGAGATAAAAATAAAAAAAATTTTTTAAATTTTTTCATTGACAGAATTAAATTTCTGCACAAGTAACGTATATCAAAGAATAATAAACCCTTGTGTAAAATTTGCAGCGTTTTAAATGGGTTTGCGTGATATGGGGAGAGTCCAAACCGGATTGAATGGAGCGTCAACAGGTTTGTGTGATATGGCGAGGGTCCAAACCTGTTTGGAGGGGATGAAAACAGGTGTGCATGATGTGGGTAGAGTCCAAACTGGTTTGGAGGAGATATAAACAGGTTTATGTGATGAGGAGGGCCCAAACCGGTTGGAAGGGGTGAAAACAGGTTGGCGTAAAATGGGGAGGGTCCAAACTGGATTGAATGGAATGAAAACAGGTTCGTGTGATATGGGTAGGGTCCAAACCTGTTTGGAAAGGATAAAAACAGGTTTTGCGTAATATAGGGAGAGGGCCCAAACCAAAAATTTATATTGCGTGATTTGGGGAGGTTCGAAACTGGTTTGGAGGTGATAAAATCAGGTTTACGTGATATGAGGAGGGTCCAAACCGGATTGAACCTTTATTTTCAAAAAGCCCACCAACACCCCCTGATTTCATAACTTCAGACATAAAGCCAGAATTTAACGTTTTTAGACCTCGAAAATGTAATCTTGAAATTTCAATCATTAAAGTCTTCATTCGAACCACAAAGCCTCTAACTTGAAATTTGAATATTTTAACCAAAATCATGATAGATATTATCGACTCAGTCCAGTTTTTTTACCTTCGCCGTTTCAGACGTTGAAATTTTCATGAGGTGCGGTTCAATCAACATCTCGATTGAAATGGTTAAATTAAAGATTCAAAATGTTGAATTGGCAAACTTTACTTGAGCTCGGCTCCGAGGGCAGCCTGACCAGAAAGTTTAGGATCGCCGAACAATTCCACCCTTCACTAACGAATAATAATTATTCGTATTATTGTAGATAGGTATATTCGACGAATTTTAGTCAAGTTCCTAATTGCAATTTTGAAGCTGAAAACTAAATTATACACTACGGATGTTATTGGACGATATTAAGTAAATATCATGACGTTGGCCGCTCGAATGAACATTGTCTATTAAATGATATTGCACACTGACAGCCATTATGGCTACGATAGTGGCGAAACTCCAGAAATTCAAATGAGTTAGGACCAAGTGTTGCTATAGCAATCCAGAATTGCATCCTATTTCACGTGCAACATTGATGTGCAACGATTTGCAGTTTCGTCACTTTGGTTCTCATTGTTTTTGTATTATGTGGGAGTTACTATTTTTGGTTTATTATTCATGGAATAATACACCTATGTTTTCGCGACGCGGGTCGACGACTCCGATCGGCCTCAAAATTTGACATTATCCGTTTCAAGAGGTCTACATTCAAAATCCGAAATGTCCGTCCGCCGTCCGCCGTCCAGGCCGTTTTGGGCAGTAGGAATTTTTTTAAAAATCTGAAATTTTGGCAAAATACTTGGTTTACCATCTAGTTGTGCCCGCAAGGTTTTCAGTCCGATCGCCCAAACCCGTGGGGCGCTATGGGGCTAAAATGGGGCTACAGGAGGGGTGTTTTGAAGGCTTTTAGCTATGGGATCGAGTTAGGTGTCGTTTTCGAAGTATTTTTGGACGTAGAATCCATTTTTGGGGGTCCCGGAACGATCCGATTTCACTGTGGCGTTCTATAGGGCTTTCATGGGGCTAAAAATGGGATTTTTGAAGGATCCCAAGAAGTTAAATATTTTTCGAGTAAAAATTAAAGAATTTTTGAAAAAACACATTTTTGAAAAAAAAATCCCCCCAAAAATTTTTTTTGAAATATAAAAATCCAAAAAAAATTTTTTAAATTTTTTTTATTGACAGAATTAAATGTCTGTACAAGTAACCTATATCACAGAATAATAAACCCTTGTGTAAAATTTGCAGCGTTTTTTAATATGCATAATAGGTATGTATATTATGTAGTTACTGCAATTTGACCGTTCAGTCTGATATGTATATTATGTAGGTACTGCAATTTGACCGTTCAGTCTGATATCCGGAACCCAATAAATGTGCGGCGATCTGATTCCGGTTCGGACTGAACTGCACTTCGGTCTATCGGTTCCAGCCCGGCCGATCCAGAGACAGTGCCCTTCTTCGTGTGCTGGGTGGGGGGGGGGGGGGGGGGAGAGGCAATTCCCACGTCGTTTGCCTATCAACAGTTGACAAAAGTGGGAAGAAGAGAGGGGGAAAACGCGTCTATTTCTGTGGAGCGGGGTCTCACGGTGGGGGGGAGGTATTTCGTTCGGGGATCCAACTCGGCGTCTGAAAAGCGACAGTGTTCGAGTTCTAGTCCGGCGTTTTGGTGCGTTTCGAGTGCAATTTTGCTTCTTTTTTTTTCACCTTCGCGGGGTTTTACTCGTCGTTGATCGTCGCTTCGGAAGGAAAACGACGCCCGACAGACGTCATACGATTTCCACGGACGACGATGGCTTTCCTCAAGTCTCTGTTGAAACACGGATCCAAACACAAAAGTGAGTACACACCATTATGAGCACGTGCATGGAAGAAATAGCCTTCCTTCCTTATTCCATGGAGCACGTGTTGATCAATAGCTTTTTTTTTTTTTTTTTTTTTTTAATTTGATTATTGTTCTTATTGTGTATTTGTACTTTTGTGTTTGTCTATTAATACACCTATGTATATATTCGCGACGGGAGTTGAAAATTATGATCGACTTCAAAATTAAATTTTGTTATTATGCATTTCAAGATATCTAGATTCCAAAATCAAAATTTCCGTCCACCAGTGGGGCGAGTGTCCCGATTCCTCAGACATCCCATTTTCAGACCCTCAAAAATTTTCTTTCGACGCGAAACCTCGCTCAATTGAAAAATTGATTTGCTTCCCCATCAAAATCTCACGTACTAAATCAAATTTCAGGTAATACTAAACATATCAGAAATTCTCAGTCCGTACTTGCCAATTCTACTTAGCAAAAGAGGAAGTTCAGTTCTCCACCTGAACGTTCTGGAGCTTAACGGCAAAGGGGGGGGTCCATTAAACAATATTGCTGCGGTCGTCTGTTGAATATTTTAATACAAATCAAAAAGCAATCACGCATAAAAGGTTGAGAGGGAGGCCAACGGAGTTTTTGTTTCGGACTCAGGTTGAGAGAATCTCTCAAGGATGGAAAAAGTGTGAACCCGTGGTGGAGCTGAGGAACTTTTGGTTTATTTATCTGTGTAAAACGCCGCTGTACGGTCCGCAGCTTCGTCACCGACTTGGCCGAAGTTCTTGCGAACCATCACAAAATGTCCTTCCGTTTTGCAAACACCGCACCCGCCTTCAGGCGTCTTTCCATCCCTCCAACGACCTCCGAATAAACCCCATTATGCTCCCTTCCCCCACTCTCCTTTTACGGCCACGATAAAAAACAATACCCCACACCCTAACTTTCTTCCTGTCTTGAAATAACAAACCGACGATTAGAAAAAGACGGTCTTTCCCTCCCGCCGCCTCATTAATTCAAAAGGGCAGGCAAAAGAGGTTTGGTACAGCTATATATTCATGAGAATCAGTATAAATCCGGGGAAATTCGTTAGCGTGAAACTTGTGGAATTTTACTCTGAACGGCTTCCGCTTGGACTCCGCTCCGTCAAAGTTTGTGCAAAAGTATTTGCAATCATCACACCGGAGGAATTTGGATAATTTGATAACCGTTGAAACAGGTAGTATTGCTGGCTTCCTTTTTGAGATCCCTCCGAAGTCTAATTTAATTCAAAACTATCCTGTTGAGTGAATTGGAAGAAATGACCTCGTGGGGGGGATCTGTAACTGTTGAAGGAAACGGTTGATTTGCTGTTGATTGCTCTCATCCGCTCGGTTTCGGTTAAAATCCTACAAGTAATAATAACATTGGTAACAGAGTGGAAACCCCGGTTGTGGTCCACTGAGCTGTTCGGAGGAGCAGGATGTTGATTGGCGACCGAAAACCGCGTCTCCGAGTTTCGGTTCCTCGTCCCGGTCCACATCAGTCGGGGAGTCGTGGAAATGTCAAAAACGTCTTGATCGACCAGAGTGATGCTTGAAGAATTTCAAAATATGAACCCCGAAGGCTGATACATGAAGGGAAAAAGAATGGTGGAATGGGTGAATGCGGTGGACTTTAGGTACTTTGGAAGCAAGCTTATTATGAATTTTGTGGTTTTGTTTCCTTTAATTTTGAGTGAGTTTCCACGAGAAACGCTTAGTTTTCAAAATAGAAGCAAAAACTGAAAAAAAAAAAAAAAAAAAAAAAAATTGGAGGTTATTTTGACTTTCGACCTTGCTAATTGTGCCTCTAAACTCCTCCTGTCTCGTTTACACTCGCCGAGCTTGGAGGAGATTGCTCTCCTCGGACTTGGCCTTTCAGGCTCCTTCCAGATGGTTCACAATGGGGATGGGATGACGGACTGCCATCTGGGGGATGGTGTGAAGTGAATACGTTGCAGCTGCTCTTCTATGTCTATGGAGTGGTGTTACATTTCACGGCAGGCGCCTCACTAGTTTACTCCTCATGCTAAAATTCCAGCCGTAAATGGAGTGGACTGTGGATAGATTTAAGGGGGTAACAAAAATTTTGATTTAGGTACCCCATGAAAATGCCCAACTTTGAGACCCATTAAATCCTAAACTAATCAACCCATTTCCACGAAATTTTGAGCACAGTTCTTTCAAATGTTGAAGAGTCGATTGACCAAAGAACTTTTTGATAGCGTGATCGATATGTATATAATCGATTTTACAAATGAATGTAGAAACTGATAACTTTTTTCTAACTTTGAAAAATTGCCAGGAGCTTCCAGATCTATTTTTAGCGCAACCTTTCCCTCAAAAAATGGAAAGGTGAGCTCATCTCTTCGACATTTTTTTTTTTTTTTTTTTTTTTGGTGTGTATCACAGCATCACGCCCGAACGGCTGAACAGATTTTCATGAGGGTGGTCTCATTGAGATCAGAGAGTTCTGGGGGTGGTTATAGGCTATCAAAATCACCTCTGTCGACATAGTTTGGTCGTTAGATAGGTACCTAGTGTGTCAAGTTACGAATTCTTAGTTACGGTTTTGGTTTCATAGTAACAGAAAGCTCTTCTATTCAATTCAATTGATGGCTTGTTTAAATTCTCTTTGGTCAAAAGACGTATTATCTATACTATTAAAGTTGTTCGTGTCTCGGACTGACTGGCTGGCTGTCCACGCTAACCCGCCTCAACGGTAGAGCCTAGAGAGACGGGGTTTTTTCGAGTCGGTTCCGCGTAGGCCCGGATGTGTCGTAGGCCGTATTAGATTTCGCCAACTCTCTTCCTTCGTCGCGAACGGAGCTTTCCTTCGCGACGAGAGCCCCGGTCAAATAGCGTCGTTACTCGGGATTGCTAGGAAAATTTTCGAAACGCCGAAACCCGGTACAAATTTTGGCGTCGGTTTTGAACGAAACTACGTCGGTTAAAACGAGCTTTTCACGCTGATTTCAACGAGCACAAAACGATTTCTGTGCGATAACCCGTTCGGAAGTTATTCGATGATCGTCGGTTGGTTGGTACGAGTATTTTTTGCGAGCCTTCGACTAGGTAATTTCATTTGGAGTTGATGGGTTGCTATGGGCTGCATATAATTGGTGATAGACGGGAATTTGATACTTCGCAACGAGAAACGGGCCAACAAGCGTTTTTACTATGAAAAATTACGGGTTGCTACTAATACTACTACTACGTCTGTTAAAACGAGCTTTTCACGCTGATTTCAACGAGCACAAAACGATTTCTGTATGATAACGCGTTTGGAAGTTATTCGAAGATCGTCGGTAGGTGGGTACGAGTATTTTTTGCGAGCCTTCGATTATTTTGATAGGTAGGTACTAGGTAATTTCCTTTTTGAGTTGATGGGTTGCTATGGGCTGCATATAGTTGGTGATCGACGGGAATACGCCATGTCTTATGTCAAGAAATTTGCATAGGTGCTTCACAACGAGAGGCCAACAATCGTTGTTACTTAGAAAAATTACGTGTCAACGGGTTGCTAAGGGTGTTTGCATGGGGGATGGACGGGAATGTGATAGTACCTACGTGCGAAGCACGGGTGTCCCAACTATCTATACTACTAAAGTTGTTCTTCTCTCTTGCTGGCTGTGTCTAATCCACGCTACCCAGCCTCAACGGAAGAGCCTAAATTTAGCGCATTGAGCGACTGTCACTTGGCGGTGACGCCCGATAAAGGTGATGGACGGAGTGCAGCGAAGCGCACCGGGCCCACTAGTAAAACTATAAAACTGCTGTAAAAATTTCAACACTCAGACTTATCCTTCAGTAATAAAATTTATTACACCCATTTAATGGGTTTTATGTGTGAAAAAAGTAGATTTTTCAGGAGAAGCGTTTTTCTGAAGAGGATACGAAATCTACTCATAAACGTATCTCTTGATCCCAAAAAAGGCTGTAATCACTTACCGCCATGGACGGAACATTACTAAGGCAGGGAAAATCGAAAACAGCAACACCTTATCGAAATAGTTCTTTTTATCAGAGGGTTTGTTGTTTATTAGTGGTTGTGTGAAGATGTTTGGTTTACGTTTTGTTTATAATATAAACAACAAAAAAAAAAAAAGACAAAATGACAAAATGACAAAATGACAAAACACAAAACACAATACACACACACATGACAAAAGACATTCCATTCATTTTTCCATTTTCATTCATTTTTTTTTTTTCATTTTTTTTTTATTTTTTATTTTTTTTTTCATTTTGACATTATGACAAAATCTAAGAGTATTTTAAGACAAAAGACATTCCATTCCTCCGGTTCGTTATGGTGTTTTTTTTCGACGAGATGGCATACAGTGAAAACTGTTGTTGAAAACCTGGATCCGGAGATCATGGACCATCGAAATTGGAGTCTCAGGTATCTCTAGATTCACTGCTAGATCCTCCTAGTATCCAAACACCTGATGAAAGGTCTGATAAATCGCGTCCGGAGCATGTTGAACCCCTTGCGGACCCCACTTTGAAAGTAATTTACACCAGGTTGGATTTTTTTTTTTTTTTAAATATAAGATTTTGGAATTTAATGCGTAATATAGTGTAGGTTTCATGAAAACTGTTTTTCCCAAAATCGATTTTTTGGTCGAAATTATTTTTTTACCCCGAGGGTCAACTTTGATACTTTGTATATTTTGATATAAAGAAGGACACGCAAAAACCCCCTGATATACGACAAATTGGACTATTATGAGTGTAAACAGAAAATTGGATTATTACGGCGGACTCATGACTGCAACCAGAAAATCAAGTTTGCTCATGCGCAGAGCGTACCCCTAATTATCATGAAATTTATAGACTGGGAGGATCTCAATAGTCCGTACCCGCATGATACCTGAAAATTTAACCAAGATCAGCTCAACATTGTGGATGTTATGGCTGTAACAACAAGGCTGTAGCGAGGAAGAATGATTAGATTAGGAATTGGGTTTTTTTATCCATGCCCTGCTGACACCGTCGTGTGCGGAAGGGGCAGCGCTCCCGAGCGCATTTTTGGCATGTAGCACCGTAGGTGAACCACGACCATCTTGAGCATTGTTTGATGTAGATTACTCGGGCACCAAAGGCACTTTCAAGGCCCTACGAGAATCTTCACCCCCCCAGAACTTTGGATGGGTCGTATCAATGCTTTGCATTCAGCAGGGTCAACTCGCAATTTCACATTCAACGAGAAATGCTCCTTAATGACCTGGTGTATCTATTGTGGCATTGGGCAACATTGACGATAATTTCAATTAAGCTGGATTGTAACTCTATAACGACCCGACCGCTAACGCCCTCGCTGTTCTAACTATGGGGACAATAACCCGACGCTCGTGAATGGCTCAAGTGCAGAGAATTATTCCGGAAATTTTCCCTCCGTCGTAAACTGCGGCGTCGTGAATTCACAAATGACAGATTCAAGCGTTGCAACCACACAGCTGAACCTGCATCACAACGCTTCACGTTTTTCGTCGTTCGACGTCTTCGAGTGACCACCCTTGGAATGTTTTTCCGTTAAATGCCGGACAAAATAAAACGCTGAAAATTCAAAGCATTCTAAGTTTAGAAGCTGGCAAGGCTCGGCTATAAAACGACCTGATCACGCTCCGTCACCGTGAAAGCGGGCGATATCGGACGATCTTGAGCCATTCCGTTTGAAAACAGTCCCTCGAGAGTGGGGGAAACCGAACAAAACACAAAAGACCTCGATGGGGGTTCCAATTTAGTTTTTTTTTCGTTCTATTGATGCAAGAATAACATCTATTTTTGACGCGAGATAAACGGGCGAAGAGGGAAACGACGAAGAACGCGATATTTGCGTCAGTGTGGCGGGAGGGGGAGAGGGGAGGTCGTATTATTGACGTAATTTCTATGGCAATGGCATCGACGAATGAAAGGTTTATTCTGCTGTTCATACACGGATGGTATTCCATGTCAATAAAAATCACATTAAAACTTGAAATGAATAAAAAACTAACGAATGCAAATTTTTTTTTTTTTTTAAACGCTGCAAATTTTACACAAGGGTTTATTATTCTTTGATATAGTTTACTTGTGCAAAAATTATTTCTGTCAATGGAAAAAATCTTGGAAAAACATTTTTTTTGGATTTTTTTTCTTCAAAAATTGGATTCCCTAATTCCTGAATTATTATATTGGATTTCCTGCATTTCTAGGTTTTGGGATATCTGTGCCAGCGATGCTTTCCAACGGCCGAACCACGAGTGATTCCAAAGTGAAACGAAAATTCCAAGACAATTCAAAAGTTGAAGAAAAAAAAAACGTCCAAACGAGCCAAGAAGACCCGGGCTGTTACACGATCCTTCTCTTTCATTCCGAAGTCCTTTCCAACCTCTCTCAATATAATCACAACGCTCATCATTTGCGGTACCTCCAGTAACAAGAAATAAATTGCCTCCGCCAAACTCACAAAGAGGATTTCACCGGCGGATGACTCGCGGAGGATCAAGTTATTGCAATATGAGCCCTATCGTCGTCAAGAGAAAGAAGTTCAAGGGAAAAAAAGGACTTGAGACCCCTTTTCAAACTCCCTTTTGGGATATTTTTAAAATTACGGAAATTATCGTGTCGGCGGCATAAAGGAAGCTTTGTGAGGGATTACTGGAGGGACAAAAGATCACAATGTAGGAAAAGAAAAAATAATTAACCTCAATGAGATTTTTTCGTCGTTTCTATTTATTATGTTAGAAACGACGATTTCATTTTATTTGTTCTCTCCGAGGGACTACTAAGCAATGAGCTTATACCTAGAAGCTCAAAATGAGAGGATTGTGGTTTTCCAGGAATTATCTCTTTGGGCTTTTCCAGTTCATCAGCTCTGGAAATTATGAGGGAAAATCCCCTCATCAAACCCTCGGGAAAAAAATTGTACTTGGAGGAAAAACTTCTATTCGTCCGATTCGGAGGATGAAAATCCGATTAGGTTCACAATTCGTACAACCGACGGAGCTTTTTGTTCGATGGGATTCTATTAAATAGACATTTCCTTCGGAGATTAAAGAGTCGGAGATCTCGGAATTTTCAAGTCATTCGTAAATCGGTGTTTATTGTGTGCCATGTTGATTTATTCGGCTTAACTTGTACCGTGCCATTAGATGTATGACCCAATAGGAGAATGCTCATTTTTATTCTAAGGCACTTCTAGCAGTCGGAAAATTTTGAAAAAAAAAAAAAAAAATCCCCCCCCCCCCCCCCCCCCCCCCCCCAAAAGGCCACCCCCGAGAGGTTGGCGAGTTGACTGGGAGAGGAGACGCCACCGCCTGGCGGTTGACGGGTTCGAAAATAGGAACAAGACGAGCTTTGAGGATGGACGAATGGGCGACGAGGCGGTAAGGTGCAGAATTCGAGAAATGCGGTGGACCGACGAGTATTCTTCGCAGCTTTCGAGGTGGCCGTGGTCCAGAATTCAAATCTAGCTGGATATATTATATCGATATTATTATCATATATTATAATATTATTATCGATCATATATTATAATATTATTATCGACTTGGAAGTCACAACAAAGCCAGGTTCGAGCATGCATTCACAAAGGTCTAAACTAGCACAGACTTTATCGCGCTCAGTGATATTGCCCTTATCTGGCCTCATAAAGAATTGCAAGTCCTCGTATCTTTCGATGCAGTCTGCATTCATGGTGTAGCTAGCAATTCCTGTCTATTGGGTGTAGCTATTGGGTTTAGCTATTCCTGTCCGAGACACATGTCACCCAAGCCTGATTTTGCTTCCGAGTCTGCAAGGCAGAGGAAGCATTGTTTTCACTTTTGAAATGAAAAAATTGTTTGTTCTCAAATCAAAATTTCCACTCACGGTTTTCGTTTCAGAGCCTTCTGAACAAATTTGGTTCCTTGTCTGTCTGTCCGCATTTTCTTGCCACACCTATAACTTTGATCGGATTTCAATAAAATTTTCAGGAATTGTGTGGGTATAGCTCTAGATGGTCCTCTATCAATTTCATTACGATTGAATCAGCGGTACGCTCAGCGCATGCGCGAAAATGTAATTCCAGTTAGGTACCTATATCAATCGAGAATATGTATACAATTATTATGTTATTGTCTTCGTTCCTGATTTGTTTTATTAAGCACCTCCTCCCCCATTTTGATTTCGTTCAAACGTACATAAATGTTATGGGCGCAGTAGGTATGCGTACGTGATAGGTATAGCTTTTTAAAAAAGGCTACTTAGCTGGCTCGAAAACTTGAAATACTCCTAAATGACCTACATTCTATTATCTTTTCATTGAAAATTCGCTCATGAAATGATGTAAATGGAATCAGCGATATTATTGCCTATTTTTTTCGTGAAAAATTTTCACGACATTTAATGTTCTTCTGAAAACTCTAAAACTGAAGGGAACTTCATTTTATCACTAAATGGACCCGGAATTTGGAATCTACGCCCCAAAAAACCCTTAGATACAAAATCTGGTCGAAAACGAACAGTTTTTGATTTTTGTCCAGCTAGATTTGAATTCTGGACCACTGTGCGGGGGCGGGAGGGTTGTTTCTGTGACAAAACAAAACAACGGATTTCCTTCCTCCCTCGCCAACGATCACTGGGCACGCTGGATCAAAATTTAAGGTGGGATTAGGTACCCAAAGAAAGTTCATCTAGTATGACACTGAGGCAACCAAGAGCAATGTTGCTTTATTTCCCTTAGTCCTTTAATTTGATCAATGATTACTGAGGCTTCAAATCTCTCCTCTTATATTGAATTTTCTCTTGTATCCCATACATTTTTTCAAGCTGAATCCAAATTGGAAATTAGAATTCTAAAACCACCGTCTTCTATTTCTTAAAGGTAAAAATAACTATTCATTATCAAAAACGCTGCAAATTTTACACAAGGGTTTATTATTCTGTGATATAGGTTACTTGTACAGACATTTAATTCTTTCAATAAAAAAAAATTAGAAATTTTTTTTTTGGATTTTTATATTTTAAAAAAAATTTTTTGGGGGGATTTTTTTTTTCAAAAATGTGTTTTTTCAAAAATTCTTTAATTTTTAACTATTTAAATATTTAACTTCAAAAATCCCATTTTTAGCCCCATGAAAGCCCTATAGAACGCCACAGTGAAATCGGATTGTTCCGGGACCCCCAAAAATGGATTCTACGTCAAAAAATACTTCGAAAACGACACCTAACTCGATCCCATAGCTAAAAGCCTTCAAAACACCCCTCCTGTAGCCCCATTTTAGCCCCATAGCGCCCCACTGGTTTGGGCGATCGGACTGAAAACCTTGCGGGCACAACTAGATGGTAAACCAAGTATTTTGCCAAAATTTCAGATTTTTAAAAAAATTCCTACTGCCCAAAACGGCCCGGACGGTGGACGGCGTACGGCGGACGGTGGACGGCGTACGGCGGACGGCGGACGGCGTACGGCGGACGGACATTTCGGATTTTGAATGTAGACCTCTTGAAACGGATAATGTCAAATTTTGAGGCGGATCGGAGTCGTCGACCCGCGTCGCGAAAACATAGGTGTATTATTCCAAGAATAATAAACCAAAAGCGAGAAGAAGAGGTTAGAGGCCAGGTGGGAGAGGTCGAGGGTGGGCTGGCTTTAGCGAGCGGGTGGCCCCCTAGTCTGTTCTGGTCCTTCAGCGCCGGATTCGTATTCTGCTCTCTCTTCAACAGCTTGGCTCATGGTCTTATTATTAAATCTCATCAAAATCTGAAATTTTCACAAAATACTCGGTCCATCATCCATTTGAGCCCGCAAGGTTTTCAGCCCGATCGCCGAGCCCGGCGGGGCTCTGTGGGGCTGAAAAGAGGCTACGGGAGGGAGTTTTGAAGGGTATCGGCTAAAGGGTCGAGCGGGGTGTCGTTTTCGAAGTATTTTTGACCGTAGAATCCATTTTTGGGGGCCCCAGGGCCATCCGATTCCACTGTGGGGTTCTATAGGGCTTTCCTGTGGCTACAAATGGAGATTTTAAGGATGCGATGAGGTCAAATGAGTTGTCGTTTTCCGTGTTATTTAGGAAGCTTAATTCATTTATTGGGGTCCAAAATATGACATTGTCCAAACGCTGTACTGAAAAATTCCTTGTTTTTTTTTTTTTTTCTTTTTTGGTTTATTATTCTTGGAATAATACACCTATGTGGTAATCGCGACGGAGGTCGACGACTCCGATCGGCCTCAAAATTTGTCATTTTCGGTTTCATGAGGTTCAATGCTCCAGAATCATAGATTACAAAACCGAAATGTCCGTCCGCCGTACGCCGTCCGAGCTGTTTTGGGCAGTAGGCATTTTTTTAAAAAATCTGATAACCAAACCCGTGGGGCGCTATGGGGCTAAAATGGGGCTACGGGAGGGGTTATTTGAAGGCTTTTGGCTATGGGATCGATGGGGGCTAGGTGTCGTTTTCGAAGTATTTTGGGACGTAGAATTCATTTTGCGGGGTCCCAGAACGATCTGATTTCGCCGTATGGGCTTTCATGGGGCTACAAATGGGATTTTTGAAGGATCCGGGAAGTCAAATACGCATTTTGTATAAGACGTCAATTTTTTGTGTGTATTTTTTGAGGAAAAAATTTTGAAAAAAATAAAAAATAAATAAAAACAATGAATGTTTTCCACATAAAACTTACATGTGGTGTATCTGAGTTCCGAAAGGGGTCAAACTCGGTTTACGTTCCAAACGAATCCTTTCACTCTCACAGGCCGTGGTTGGCTCGCGTTGCCCCCTAGTATTCTTTTAAACAGTTGTAACAACAGTGGAAGTTGATGTTTGCCGCGGAGGAGGTTTTGGACCTTTTTATTTCCTTCCGTCTAGCAACGTTTGGAAAATGTAGTTCATGTCGAAATGGGGGAAGTATTGGTGGAAAAGCCTTCCCCCGTCTCCGTCAAGGGTTGACTAGCTTTTCCCTTTTTGAAGGTTTTTCCTGCTCTCTTCCTAGGAACCAATAAACGGTGACATAGTTGGGGGATCTCATGTGTGGTACTGTCAACCATCTTCGTTCTTTTATCCCTTTTCCGCCGAGTTTTCTCCCTCCCTTTCCCGGATCCTCCCCGTCTGAAAGGGAAACCCCCTCAGTCGGGGTCCTTTTGTCGGAGTATTGGCAATGCCCCCTCATTCTCCTTCTTCCCCGCCGCGTCGTTTTCCTACCGTTTGAAAACCTTCAAGAATCTATCCAACTAGGCCCCCTTTTTCCTTCCTTTCCCGAGTCTGAAGCTAGAAAATTGCTGGCCGGGAATCCGTCGGCATTGTGCGGATATCGGTAGTTTTTTTTTTCGGGGTAGAGACCGCTTAATGGCTTCTGTCTTCGACGATCCAAACAATCAGGACAATTTAGTCATCATCGTAATGGAACGTTTGAAAGATTAAAACGGACTTTCCTGCTATGCAAAACGTATAAAAAAGAAAAAAAACACGAATCATTCAAGTTATTGCATGAAAACAACAGACCCCCGCATTATCACAGTTTTGATCAAGGAACATAGCAAGGAAACAACAAGGAATTTTTATAGATCTTACCAAGGCTTTTGACTCGATCGAAACTTCTAGGCTCTTACTGAAGCTAGAGAGATTGGGTTTTGACGATGTGGCGGTCAGGTGGTTCACTTCTTACCTCTCTAATAGACAGCAATTTGTACGAATACAGGACGTCACTAGTTCCACAACCCCCATTGTCTATGGAGTACCCCAAGGTTCAGTTTTAGGCCGTCTGTTGTTTCTTATACACGTAAATGATGTATTCCGTACAAATATTGATAACAGTGTTCTCATACACGTAAATGATGTATCTAGTGAAAATATAGATAGGAGTATGGTTGCATTTGCAGATGATATGGCTGTAATTATAAAGGGAAAAACATGGCAGCAGGTCCACCTCGATGCTGAACGGGCTTTTGAAAAAATTACAAACTGGTTTGCGCTAAATAGTCTGACTATGAACGTATCAAAAACTAAATACTTACATTACATTCTCAATAAACATAGCAGGACAGCCGAATGAGTCATTTCTTTCTGTTCATCAAGAAAACTGCCATGAACAAGAAAACAGATCCTGTAAGTGTGAGAGAATAGATAGAGTTGAGGAGATTAGATATCTGGGCGTCTCTTTAGACCAACATCTAAAATGGAAGAGTCACATCAATGGACTTGTAGCTAGAGTTAGGAAAACATTTCATATATTCATTATTCTTAGAAACTGGCTAGATAATAGAAATATTACGATGGCGTACTACGCATTTGTTCATAGTTTAATAATATATGGAGTACTTGCATGGGGCGGTGCGTACCAGAATAATTTCAGCTCCTTGACTGTGGCAATCAACACACTTTTACGAATAGCATTGAAATCGAACAGGCGCTCATCCTCCGCGAACCTATATAGCTCACTTGAAATACTACCTCCGAGAATCACCTATATATATAGACTGGCAGTGTATGTGTACAAAACTAAAGATGATTTCCAGAAGTGTCAAAGAAGTAGGTTCACGAGATCGACAATGACTAGCATGCTGGCAATAGAACGCTTTAGAAGTGATTTCTATACAAGACAGCTGCCTTGGTTGGCACCAGCGATTTTTGAACATCTCCCGTATACTATTAAATCCGCTACAACTATGTTAGATTTTAAGAAAAATGTGTTGGCCTACCTGAAGGAACAAGCAAACACAAATGTCATTATTCAAAAATTCAAGTTTTAAGGGGAATATTTATATCAGGGGTAAAAGTAGTCTTAGTTAAGTACCTACGTACCTAGTAGTAGTATAGTTGGACTGTAATTTATATTTAGAATTACTTTTAGGACTTTGTAATTAAAATTGTAATAGTTATATACATTAATCGCATATACTTATATTGTAATTTATTTTTAGAATTACTTTTAGGACTTTGAAATTACAATTGTAATAGTTATATACATTAATCGCATATACTTATATTGTACAACGAGAACTGTTCGAGTCGGGCCTGGACGGGTCGTAGACCTTTAGGCCGGTATCGAAAAGACTGTAATAGGGAAAGCTCCATTGTAAGTTCACGAAAAACAAATGTATGTATAAAAAATTTTATGTGAATAAATAAAAATAAAAAAAATATTAAAAAAAAATAACATGGTACATGTTTTTCGGATAAGTATAAGAAGACAATTGGGCGCTCGATGATGTACAAGGATACGTTCCGTCCATAATTTATCAATTACATCATTTACCTATGTGAGTTATAACTCACTACAGAACGATATTCAATGATGATCCGATTGGGAGCCGTCTCGAGAACGATGTGGATCGTTGATGGGCCATCTTTGGGCATCGATTGGGGGGGGGGGGGGGGGGGGCTCCCAACTCCAACATTTGGGTCAGTAGGCGAAGCAGTGGGGACGGTCACGCTCTTCACCCATCTAACCCCCAAAAACATGTTGAAAATTTTTCACATAGAAGGAAAAGAAAACTCACATAGAAGGTTTAATTTAATTAAACCTTCTATGTGTGTTCCCTTGAACTCAGCGTCTACTCGTAAAAAAACAGCAGTCCTTCAGGGTCCCGGCTATGCGGTCGCGTTAGGTATCGTTTTTCGACGTATTTTTGAACGTTGAATCCATTTTAGGGGGGTCCTGGAACCATCCGATTCTCCTTGTGGATCTATGGGGCTGTAAATTGAGACTTTGAAGGATATGACATATCCTTCCACATTGTGGAAGCTGAATGTTTTTCCGAGTAATTTCGGACGTGGAGTTCATTTTTTGGGGTCCCACATTAAATGTGGGAAAAAATTAAAAACAAAAAATCTTTACCTAAGCCTACAGTGTTTGGACAAATTTTGTCCAAACACTGTAGGCTTAGGTAAAGATTTTTTGTTTTTAATTTTTCTCAAATACTTTTTTATTGATAAAAAGAATCAATCAAAAAGAAAAAAGGAAAAGAAAAATTTATGTACAGCGTTTTGGTTTATTATTCTTGGAACAATACACCCACATAATCGCGACAGAGGCGCTAAAATTTAATACTTTTTTAATGACACAGAATTAATTTTTGCACAATGACTCTTGGTATATCAAAGAAAAGTAAACCCTTGTGTAAAATTTGCTGCTTTTTTGTTATAATTGCGCAAAAATTAATTCTTTGTCATCAAGAAAACATTCAGCTATTTAGAAAAAACTTATTCTGTATGACGTTTGTATAGCCTTTACTGATAAAAAATTTATTCATTCGTTCAATTTCTTCCCCATAACCAGTTTGTGCTTTTTCTGGTCCATAGCCAGTTTCTACATCCTCAGTCTTTGTTTCTGCTCCCCAAAAGTAGTCTCCGCTACCACAAAAATTTGCTTTTGATTCATTTTTTTTTCATCCGAAGTTCTCATGTGATTTTTATTTATTTATTTTCAAATTATTATTATTATTTTTTTTTTTTTTCAGAATTGAGCGACGAATGGGATTTAACGCCAGGTAAAGACGGCGAAACGGAAATCATCGACCAGCCGGGCTCCACTTTGGAGGGAATCACTTTCAACGTCAAGTATATCGGGTCGACTCTCGTCACGACTCCGAGCAGCTCCAAGGCGACGGCAGAAGCCATCAAAGTCATCGTTAATCAGGTAAAAAACGGATGCTGATTTTGTGATTGATGAATGTATCTGCTAAGCTGATTATGTTGTGTACTAGTTTTGGGAAAAGGGGTCTTCGGTGATTCAAAGCTCCTAAATGAATCCCAGAGACAAAACCCAAATACTCTTATCACGCCGGTAATTTTATTCCACCCTTTAAAAAGATATAGGTACCCTTTAAAAATATATATACCCTTTAAAAAGACCTAGTGATGACATGATGGTTTGAGATTGAGCACAATGGACCATCAGCATCTGTGTCACGTCCTATTTAGCCCTGCCGACCATTTTAGCAAATTATCGCCCTCCCGTCGCCAACCTGTCCTTCTCCACATTATGTATATTACGAGGCCTCTGATTTTATCAAAACACGTGACGTTAACGGCGAGCGACTGGGAGGTGTCGGCAGTCGGCGCTTTTTGATTGGATTATTCGCTGAAGTGAATTCCGAGGGGCCGTTTGAGGGGAATTATCCCGTAAAGTGGGGTTGATTTGGGACTATTAGTCGAAATCAAAATCTTCTGAAGGTAATGTTTAGCCATACGTCGTAGAGCTGAGCCACGACTTCAAATAATACGCTGTGTTGTAATAAATACAATTAAAATACGTGAGTACCCAGTGCTCGAAAATGAAATGTGACCAGTGCATGTCAACTTTCATTCGGTAAATAGTGAGGGATGCGTACTTTTCAAGTTATAAGCGATTTTGTGGAAAAATTCTGAAATTTTTAGGGTTTATTGCGATTTTTGAGCTGGAGACTTGAGTTTCTCTCGTTTTTGGGTAAGTGCCAAAAATTCGCTATTTTCAGGGCGCTTTAGCGGCGGTACCCGGCGCTCGAAAATGAAATGTGACCAGTGAATTTTAAAGGAATTTTTGTTTACTTCCATTCGATAAATGGGTCGTTTCAAAATTTCGGTACAATTTAGGTCACCGGAAGTTTCTGACCAAACTATCATGTCCCTTGCTCATTTTTTTAAATGGCGTTATAGTGCATACTACTACCAACGTAATCCACTTCATTTTATACGGAAATAAATTTTGTTTATGTATTAAAAATATGTATTTGTATGCTGAAATTCCCTCCCTAGACATGTCACCGGTCTGGGGTTGACAACTTTGATAATGCATAGCCATAAGGCTTTTTGAATTAAAAAAAATTCGGCGCCGAAATAAGGTTTAGGTATACCTGAAGTTTCGAAAAATTGGTTTGGATGACCACATACCAACACGCAGTAGTTGTGGCATCGATATTTATACCTGTCACCAAGTTTTTTTTCCCTCCCTAGACCCCAAATTGAAATGCCCGCGAAAAATATAAAAGAAGGGAATTTTTGGATACTATCAGGTTGGCAAGTTATGTTGTTTTGTTGTCGAACCTGGGGAATCTTTTTCCAGCTGACATTTTTTAGTTGGAAGAGCCTCAGCTCAGGTCATGTGACAAAAAACGTGTGCGTGTTTTTTTACCCACTCTCTCCCTCGACCTCATCAAAATAGTCATGGTAAATAATATCACTATAATTCTTTCTGTACTAAGCGTGATTTGTTGCACTGAATCGATGAAATTTTTTCCAGAACGGTAGTGCTGGTTGGGTAGCCTCCAACACACAATGAAGTCCGAAATTACCCTCCCTCGCCACTCCCCTCCCTAGACCTCACAGAAAAATTAAGTGTCGAGGGAGGGAGTGATAATGTAGGGAGGGTAAAAAAATTTGCTTTCGTCCGTTTTTTTTTTTTCAAACTTAAACCACCAGACATTGCTACAATATCATTGGGTAACCATAACGAACCAGTGGGTCTGCTGAACCAGATCCTACCCAGTGATGAGTTGCCAATAACATATAATATTATTACCCTCCCTAGACACGATACTCCCCTCCCTAGAATCGACGATCTCGAAAACTATACCTACATAGTCGTGCGCTGCCACTTCAGGGGATTCTTACTGATACCTATAGAGATTCAAAAAGACGAAAAAACCCCGTGTTTATCGACTTTTTTTTTTGCATGAGTTCCAAACCTCAAAATGTACCGAAATTTTGAAACGACCCAAATAGTGAGACATGCTCTACGATACATGCTTTCCAAGTTATTGGCGATTTTATGGAAAACGTCCGAACTTTTTTTGGGTTTTTGGAAATTTTGTTTCTGAGGTTTTTTCCCCCAAAGACGGCCATTTGGCCACACTTTGTGGCAACCAGTAGACCGCAAAAAACTCTTTATTGGAGATATTATACAGAAATATGAAGGTCGGATTTCATTATTTATATACCTATTAAACTAAAAAAAAGAAAATACAGTTTGAATCGCCAGGTCAAAGCGGATCGCATCTAGACCGGCGATCTCCTTTTGAGTATTTTATTTCCGCCGAATCCAATCACCAACTGTCTACCAATCAAGCTTATACCCAACAGGGTTGGCACTTTCCGGTGTCGGAGGACGCAGAGTTAATACCACCCATATGTGCCAAGTAACAACCCGATGGTCCCGAAGAGGGGGGGGGGGAGAAAAAGCCATGTTTTTTTAATCTGATTCAACTTGAGGGAGAACGAGTGAGAGAGAGCGAGAGAAAGGAAAAAAGTTGAAACGCGGTACAAAAAAAAAAAAAAAAAAAAAAAAATCCTCTCCGGAAAGTAAACCAAACACAGGAGAGACCGGTGGCAAATACAAATCCCATTAGGGGAGAACTTTCAATTCCCGATTTACATTAATTCCGCGAGGAAAAACCTCCCCACCGGAAGGATCGGGAAAAGGGATAGGGATGGAGAAGCAGTTGAGATGGGATTGGATCAAATTTAGATGTAAATGTGGCGAGTTCTTCAGAAAAAGGCTTTTCCGCCGAACGGACTTTGTTTCCTTCCTGTGTTGTGGGGGGAAAATTCGCGGGGAAGCGTTGGCGCGGAAAATGGACGAGGGAAAAAGGTGGAAATTTCACACACGGGTTTCATTTTGTACGGGGCGAATATTCGAATCAATCGAGATAATGCGGGTAAATAATAAGACTACAAATCGGGAAACTGGGGATATCGCTTAATTCGTCAGACAGGTTAGGGAAAAAATTTAATAGTTGAAAAAAAAAACCGATGAAATAAAATAAAACAAATTACCTAAATGTTGAAGACTGAGATACAATATGAGAAAAAATAAAAAAATGATACGATTAAGGGCCGGTTTTTGAAACCATAGTTAACTCTGACGGCCGTAAAAGACGACTCTGACGGCCGTAAAACGGAAAAAGCGTTTTTTGAACCTTAGTTACCGTTTTACGGGCCGCTATTTTTACGAAACGGTAACCACAGCAGGACCCTGGGGTCAAATTTTTACGGAGCCGTGACCACCGCTTTCATTGGTTGACGACGAACAACTGACTGACGAGACGGCGCGCCGCGGACTCCGCGGCGCGGAGGGTGGGGAGTGGTAGAAAGAGATGGAGATAATTGTTTACTTTTTTCGCTCAAATAACGCTCAAAATAATGACATGTTGAAGGCAGAAGAAGCGGGAAATGTGAACTCCTTCCTCACAAATGAGTTGTCAAAACCCGCAATGACGAAAAAAGTTCACCTAGGGAAAATATTCAAGGCGCCAAAATTTTAGCGGCGTGGTCAGCTGTCGGAACTATGGTTCTAAAAACGCCGACAAAATAGCGGCTGTAAAATCGCGTTTGACGGTGGTCACCAAACCACTCGTTTGCGGTGATTTTCTATGGTTTCAAAAACCGGCCCTAAAAATTAAGAAATTATAGGCAGGAAAAATCAATAACCGAAATAATTTTGGAAAAAAAGGTCAAATTTTATTCAATAGTTTATTATTCTATGGTATAAATTATCCAAAAATTAATTCTATACAGAACTACATAATTGGGCCATACGTATTAAATAAACGTAAAAACGTTTTTTCCTTTAAACTTTGTGGACGGATGTGAAACCCCGAAAATGGATTACACGTTCAAAGTTGCTCGGAAAATGACGCCTCATTTGACTTTCTGGCTTCCCTCTAAAGCCCCTTGAGAGCCCCATAGATGCTTTCGGTGAAATCCGATCGTTGTGGGACCCCAAAAAATGGATTCCACGTCCAAAAGTACTTCGATACATACGGGGTGCTCGATATTACAACGGAAAACCATTTTAAAAAACTCTCCCGTAGCCCATTTTCAGTCCCTCAGAGCCCCACGGGTTTGGGCGATCGGGCTCAAATCCTTGTGGGTGCAACTAGATGGTATTTACCATAGTTTTACTCGGTTTAAACCGAGTTTTTGACAAAAATTCAGATTAATTAAAAAAATCCTGCTGCCCAAAACGACTCGGACGGCGGACGGACATTTTGTTTTTGGAATCAATTGATGTCATCTAATGACATGTAGGTGACAAATTTTAAGGCCGTACAGAAATTTCGGCTTCCGAAACGAATAAATATGTGTATTATTCCAAGAATATTACCAAAAAGAATAAATAAACGGATATAAGTACCTAATAAATCAAAATGATAAAACGATGCACCTACCTGATACACAAAAAACTTAAAAAATAATTTTTTCCTTAATTATTTTAAAAAAAATTAAAACGAACAAAAAGCTACCTACTACTAGGTACTATACTATACTATAGGTACACCTACTGGCTGTGATTAGCCATCTGATGAGCTTAGTCGCTTGAAGCCGGTCCCCGGTGCTTTTTTTTTCTTTCGAATAAACAATTTAGTACCTACATCAGCAGAGGATTCGTTTGTTCTTCCTAACCACCTTAATGTTTCTCAAATCTTCTATTGCAAATTGTGTTTCAAAAGACGCTCCAATAAAATGGGGCTCGCCAGCGTAAAGTTTACGCCGTAAGCCCTAAAAATGTGGCCAATTGTGGTTTAAGAAGACTCTAAACTCTAAACTTTAGCCTCTAAAGAATGGTGAGAGGCGAAGAGGGCAAATAACGAAGGAACGAATGCCATCCCAGGGTCTTCAGACCTATTTACCTGTCTATCAGGCCCAATGAACATTTATCAACCAGAAACCCGCTCTCGTAGCCGATTTCACTCCCTCCCCAAATCTGCCTCATATTCAAACTTGGCGTTTCTTAGGTGACTGTCTTTGCCAAATGTGTGTTTAAACTTGTAGCCATTTGGAAGCACCCGGTTAATGAAGCCCCGCCTGCACCTAATTTTAGATTTCCGTTCCGAGCCAGTCGCTAACAACTGATATTAAATGCTCTCCTTCCCCCTCGACCGTCTTCCCTCAATTATTTTACAATTGGTAGTTACGAAAAGCGATTGCGTTAATTGTCCTCCGACCCTTTTCCGAAAACACCGGGAGGTCCCAAATGCGTTTCCGACGCCCTCGGAATTGTCAACCCGTTCGGAGGACTCGATTATGGCCCAAGTTCCGGTTCTTCCCCCCTTTTGCCTCCCCTGGAAATAATGGTTTTCGGATAAGGGCATTTGAAAGGTCCCAGGGGCAATCAGGGAGTCGATATCGCTTAATAATTCATTAATAACCCCCATGTGTGCGAGCCCCCCTCGGAAGACACAGATGGGAACTTTTAGGGAATGTTCAGGAAACCCAATGGGACGCTCGTAAAATTTTAATGGCCGTGTAAGACTACTGTCCCCCCTCACAACACAACATTAACGATTCTCGCACTGATGTGACCCACGGTGTTGCAAAACCTACATTTTGGCTTGTTGTTCATGAAAATGTAATCTTAGGTTATGTAGAAAAAACGTGACAAATTTTACATGACTAAGAGTTTCCATGGCTTGCCAAGCTGGCTAAGGATTTTAAAGGCTTGCCATGATGACCATAAGCTTTATAGAGCCAGGCTTGCTAAGTTCGTCCCAAACTGGATAAGGGCCTCTAAGGCTTACCAAGATGCTCCCGTGCTTTTCAAAGCTGTCCAAGGCTTGCAAAGCTGCAGCTGGACCATGGACCATGGTCCCAAGACGGCTAAGAGTTTCCAAGGCTTCCCAAGATTGTCCCAAGTTTTCCAGAGCTGTCCAAGGCTGATGATCTAAAGTTTTCCAGTCCCAAGGCTTGCCAAGATGTGCTCCACGCTTTCCAGGCCTATACAAGGCTCGCGCCCTTTTGAACTTTCTTTAGGGAAGTTCTCCATTCACTAAATGACGGAAAGTACGTCAGTTCCAGCAGTCTTCGCCTGGTTTGCTCATTGTTGTTGGGGTTTGGAGAAGACACACTTCACTTCTTTGGGACCTGCCTGGTGCTCAGAGGACGCAGCTATTGATGCCTTGTCCAGCGAGATCTCCAGCTGTTGGATGTTCTAAATAATAAAAGTAGATGGTTAGATGGTAGCTGGTTATGGCTTACGTGCGTGACGGTATAGAGCCTTGATGGTTAAGGATTTAATGTGGATTATTGGGATTGAGGTTATGATCAGAGCAGCAGTTTCAGTTCAACCCGGCTGACGGACAACACGTGTCTACAACAATATGCATGTTTTCTACCTATATAGGTACCATAGTGTTACATGATGGTAGAACTATGTCACCGTCTGAGCCAAGTTCGTAACTTTACGAGATGTTCACACTGTTAAACTTCAACTGAGTTTAACTCTCACGTAGGTACTCATGTTACAGTGAACATCTCGTGACTATGTATACTATTATAATAGTCTGAAACATGTTACCATCATGCAATTATGTAGTCATCCCTTATCGAGGAAACACATCAAGTTATCATTCCATTGTAACCTCCTTGTAACTGTAAATTATCATGCAACCAAGTTACAGTATCACTGTTAGTAACCATTTCTCGCGTTCTGCTGTTGGTAACCCCAACGCTCTCCGCTCTTGGAATTCCAGACATGCTCCCATTTCCATGCCTTCAATAGACCCCCTCCACAGAGCGGTCTAATGATGTGAAACGGGCTAACTTGAGCCGGAAGGGGGCAGCTCCCGGTATGAAAGGGGATTGCTCAGATGCTTTGATGCTTACGGGGGTTATCCACCTGAGTAAGCAATTCGGACCAGCCGTGGAAGCAGGACGCTAAGGGAATTCGCACCATCGTGATGAGCGTCCGGGAAGGGGATAACTGGAGAGGTCAAACTCACATCCCAAGTCGTTAGGTTTAATTAGAAGATGAGGGAAGTAGAAGTTTTGGCTTTTCTTGAGAGTTTGGCGGCGATGGGAGGAGTCACATTGATTGAGAGAGAATTCAAGAGTAGTCTTTCTAACGCTAAACTGTCCAAGTTGAGGGTTAGCCTCCATTTTGTGCTCCTTCGACGCAGCTGAAGCATTTTAAACACTCTAACGAGGTGGTTTGAGGTGAGAAGCTTGAAAAGGTCTTTGAAGGTGTTTCGCCTACCCGCCGCTAGGTGTCATTACTCTCAGCGCCTTTCCCCAAGGACAATATCAGCAGGTTAGGTGGACCCTCCTCGCACTGTAGACCCTCCTATGCTGTATTAAACGAACGTCTCTCCAACCGTACTGTAGTTATCTCTGTAGGTCAAAAAATATTGTTAAAAAAAAAGAAGTCAATACTGAGTTCGGACAGATATTGGACCTCGAAAAATGGATTATGCGTCCAAAATTACTCGGAAAACGACAACTAGTTGAACTCCTGGCATCTTTCAAAAACCCTATTTGTAGCCTTATGAAAGCCCCATAGATCCCCACGGTGAAATCAGATCGTTCTGGGACCCCCAAGAATGGATTCTACGCCAAAAAATACTTCGAAAATGACACCCACAACCGAAACCCTTCACAAACCCCTTCCGTAGACCCTTTTCAGCCCCATAGCGCCCCACCTGTTTGGGCGATCGGGCTGAAAACCTTGCGGGCACAACTAGATGGTAAAACGAGTATTTTGTTAAAATTTCAGCCCGATCGCCCAAACAGGTGTGGCGCTATGGGGCTAAAATGGGGCTACGAGAGGGGATTTTGAAGGTTTTCGGATATGGAGTCGCGTTAGGTGTCGTTTTCGAAGTATTTTTGAACGTAGAATTCATTTTTTGGGGTCCCAGAACGATCTGATTTCACCGTACGGGAATTCATGGGGCTACAAATGGCATTTTTGAAGGATCCCACGAGGTCAAATAAGGTGTCATTTTCCGATTAAGTTTGAACTCATAAACCATACCTATTTAAAGTTCCCACATCTGTCCAAACATTAGGTAGGTACTTATACAGATTTTTTTTTTTTTTTTCAAAAATAGTTCCCCATGTCAGGTAAGACATCCTGTATCGGTTATCTACCAATACATGAAGTCAATTTTGAATATTACACACGAGAGCAATAATATGAGGGATAGAGAGTAAATAATATGACGAGAGTGGCGCATTCACCTACAGTGGGACTTGTGAGAACTACAGAACGGTTGGAGCGAGACGTTCGTTTCAATTCAGCCTTCAGCCTCGATGATTCCGTTTACGGCATTTAGCACATCTTAACATCCGATACACACACATTTAGCACATCCGATAGGTAACAACACTTAGTGTTTTTCCACCGGGATCCGACGAGCCAGTTTTCCCCAAGCAATATAATTCAATTAAAACTCCACATTTCCCTCAATTCAAATTGAACGAAACACAAAAAAATTCCCTCCCCCCGAATTCATTATCCCCTTTCCCCAGAAGACAATCCGGACTTGGAAAATTTTTTCTTCCAGTAATAAAACCGGAGCAAAAGCCACCAACCGCGAAACCCAATTGAAAAGTTAATGCGATATCATCTCCGGAAAACGTATCAAGACGGAGCTCAAACAAAAGCTGATGACTTTTTTTTTTCCCTCCTCCGACGAGCGGGGAAATTCCATTTTCTCGGATGGAAATGTATTCATTGTTGCGGATTCAAAGTGTCGTTTAACGGATTTCCTTCGACTTCCGACTTTTTCTTGGGATCATTGTGTGTTCAACGTCCAAATGTAAAAACGATGCAAATTGGATTACACAGCGTTTTATTTATTTCGTTTTATTTATTTAATTATCATTAAACTGAAAGTTTTACGGAAAGGTTCATTGTTCTCTAGAATTCATTATTAATCCTTGCAGAGGCTAGCGTGACTAAGGCAGCCAAGGCATCTGTCTTCATCACGCAAGATCTGAGGAACAAAGTTTACACTGTAAACAACCCCTCTTGGGACCTCGGACGGGGATAAACATTTTTCTGGTGGACCCATCAAAACATGCCTTCGCTTGCTGAGAACGTTAAACTAGCCACACAATTTGTGGGCCTTGGGTGCCAAGGACGGGAGGAAGGAAGTATCAATCCCCCCCAAACCCCTCCCGGACCGGTCGAAGGAGCGGATGGTATCGCTACAGTAATTAAAACATTCAAAAAACGCTGCAAATTTTACACAAGGGTTTATTATTCTGTGATATAGGTTACTTGTACAGACATTTAATTCTGTCAATAAAAAACGCTGCAAATTTTACACAAGGGTTTATTATTCTGTGATATAGGTTACTTGTAAAATGTGGGTTTTATTGTGTTTAACCATTTATGGTTCTCACAAGTGGGGCAGGAGCCGACCCCACAATGCGCCCAGATAATCACTGATAAAGTAAGAATGTCTTAGATAGTCTTGCTCCAGAGAAAGGATTCACATAAACTTGCGTTCAGAGGTGAATTGTCTGCCGACAAGTCAGGTATTACAACACTTGATTGATTTTTGGTCAAACATTGGTGTTCGGCCCGGATTCGAACCAGGCTTGATCAGCGCTCCGACTGACCTTTCATAAATTACGTATGAATACGTAATACGAATGTACAGACATTTAATTCTGTCAATAAAAAAAAATTAAAAAAATTTTTTTTTGGATTTTTATATTTCAAAAAAAATTTTTTGGGGGATTTTTTTTTTCAAAAATGTGTTTTTTCAAAAATTCTTTAATTTTTACTCGAAAAATATTTAACTTCTTGGGATCCTTCAAAAATCCCATTTTTAGCCCCATGAAAGCCCTATAGAACGCCACAGTGAAATCGGATCGTTCCGGGACCCCCAAAAATGGATTCTACGTCCAAAAATACTTCGAAAACGACACCTAACTCGATCCCATAGCTAAAAGCCTTCAAAACACACCTCATGTAGCCCCATTTTAGCCCCATAGCGCCCCACGGGTTTGGGCGATCGGACTGAAAACCTTGCGGGCACAACTAGATGGTAAACCAAGTATTTTGCCAAAATTTCAGATTTTTAAAAAAATTCCTACTGCCCAAAACGGCCCGGACGGCGGACGGCGTACGGCGGACGGACATTTCGGATTTTGAATGTAGACCTCTTGAAACGGATAATGTCAAATTTTGAGGCCGATCGGAGTCGTCGACCCGCGTCGCGAAAACATAGGTGTATTATTCCAAGAATAATAAACCAAAATTAAAAATTTTTTTTTTTGGATTTTTATATTTCAAAAAAAAATTTTTGGGGGGATTTTTTTTTCAAAAATGTGTTTTTTCAAAAATTCTTTAATTTTTACTCGAAAAATATTTAACTTCTTGGGATCCTTCAAAAATCCCATTTTTAGCCCCATGAAAGCCCTATAGAACGCCACAGTGAAATTGGATCGTTCCGGGACCCCCAAAAATGGATTCTACGTCCAAAAATACTTCGAAAACGACACCTAACTCGATCCCATAGCTAAAAGCCTTCAAAACACCCCTCCTGTAGCCCCATTATAGCCCCATAGCGCCCCACGGGTTTGGGCGATCGGACTGAAAACCTTGCGGGCACAACTAGATGGTAAACCAAGTATTTTGCCAAAATTTCAGATTTTTAAAAAAATTCCTACTGCCCAAAACGGCCCGGACGGCGGACGGCGGACGGACATTTCGGATTTTGAATGTAGACCTCTTGAAACGGATAATGTCAAATTTTGAGGCCGATCGGAGTCGTCGACCCGCGTCGCGAAAACATAGGTGTATTATTCCAAGAATAATAAACCAAAATTTACAATAAATATTGTAAAGTTGTTAATTTTTGAAATTTTTTCTGAATCATAACAGCGTTTAAACCTGTGGGCTAGCCGTCCACAGAACGGAAGGCAAGCAACTCCAGTTCCACTCTCCACCCCCAAGCTTCTTACCTTTTGCCTATCTCCCCTCAGCCGAAGGGAAACAGCCCTTACGATAGCAAACTACCCGTGAAACTCGAGCCCTTTGGAATCCCCATACACCCGCAGTGTTGGGTATGAAACTGCCATAAATTGATCCCTCATCCGAATTTACTTAAGAAACGACAGCTCACTCGACTCCCTCGATCGCATCTCCCCATTTTCCCGCAATATTCTTCGAATGAAAAACAAAAAAAAAAGATCCGTCAAGTTCCGGTTTGTATTCCGTCAAATCAAACATTCCTCTTGATCTTTTTCGTATCGACAAGCTTCACTCAGTTGGACTACATCAAGGAGAACACTTTTTTAGCTACCAATTTATATTTATTTTCTCGAAAGGGTTGGCTGTTGAATTTCTCTTCCTCTCGCCATTTCTAAAGAAAAAAAAACCTCATCTTTGTATTTCGCTTTATTTTGAAAATTGCGGACATCCGAATGAAAAGGGACTACTGGAAAAGATCTGTTCATTACATTTTTTTTTCGCTTTTGGTGAGAAAAGGGGAAGAGAAAAACTGAATGAAAAAGCTTCTTCCGAGATGAGAACTTATTGGATGGACTTCGACTCTTGTAGGGTGGGGGGAAATATTGGCAGGCCCACTTCTCTGGGGAGATTCCATTTACAGGGTCGACTTGGCAGGTGGATGGTGAGGGGAGAAACTAAACCCGCACAACTAGCAGGTCTTGACGGTGAGGTGTTTGTTGTACTCTGCGATTTCTAGTTGAAACAGGAGATTTGGATCGGACCCTACTAAGAAGAGATACAAATGAAAGCGCCCCACAGCATCAAACGCCTGGTTGAGACTGACGAGATAACGAGATTTGATACAGCGTCATTATACGACTTATTTTCTAAATCATCATTGTGCTTAGGCTGTGAATGAATCCAACCCCTGGACGTAATTTCAAAATTTCCCCTCCAGCCCCAACATCCCTCCTGACATTTCCCTTTGAACCCCGTAAAAAGGCCCTTCACATTTTGGAAACCAAAGTCGGGGGCCCCCCTCTGGCCCTTGAAAAGATCTCTCTCGTGGGGGAGTCAAAAGAACGATTTACCTTCCCAGGACTTAGGCAGAGGAAGACCGCTTATAACCGAGCACATGAGACATCTCATTTTCCGCTCGGCAAAGTGGCCCCATCGCTCCGAACGTTCAGGACTTCAAAGGGCACGTCAACTTTAACAAGTAAGATTTTCGTGCCCTTTCATTCCCTCACGAGGTTAGAAGGAAAGTTCAAAAGCTCGTAAAATGAGGATGCAAAATGTTCCGGTGGGAGGTATAAAGCGTCTGATTCCAGGATTCCGTTTTTCTTTGGTTCAAGGGACGGACGTTATCCTAAAGCTGGAACGTATTTTTTGAGCGTTGGGTAATCTTTAACGTCCTTTGTACAGCCATATTCGGCGTGGTTTTCAGTGCAAGGCCCATAATGGCACATAAGGGGTGGACGTTACTTCCACTCGCGAATCGCATACGAACTGGCAATTGTTCGACGAGCCAGCAATTGCTACAATTAATACATAATATGTATTATTATTATTATACATATACATAATATGTATATTATACTAATCGGCAATCGCATGCACGACATAATGACGAACCGGTGATACGAACGAGAAATTGACAAATCGGCGTAAGGCGACATCCCCAGCAGAAAAAGGTGAAATGTGACAAAGAGCCTTTAAAGAATGAGCATAATGAGAATCTGGAAGGACCAGAACAAACTGGAAGTAACTGGCCTCAGTCACGACCTGCAAACTCAGTACAGCAGGTAAGTTTTCTGGCGATGTAGGACCAGTCTTCGACGAGAGCTGCGTCAGCTACAGCAAACAATGGGATGTCTCCAGAGTTCAGTGGTTCGGTCATTACTTATTGTCACTGCAAACAGCACGTACTATACTCTGAGTGAAGATGGTGGCCGGAGAGACCAGCAGGACCTGTACGCTGCGGTAGGCAGAAAGATCCTCAATAAATTAGCAAAAATTAAAATTCCAGCTGGTGATGTCTGAGCTGCGGTTCTTGCGTCAAACCAAAGACTTGAAAAGAGGAGCATGGCAGGAATCGAGGAAGGAGGAGGATCTACCCAAAGGCATCACCTGCCATTGTTAGGTGATGCCCGACCGCTTGATGCCTAACTGCTTGGCCTGACTTGGCCTGCTTTCCTGACTGCTTGGCCTGACCGCTTGATGCCTGATGCTGACCACTTGGTAGGCTGCCAAGCGGTCAGCCTTCTGGCATTTAGTGTGAACCCTTCGTTAGGCCTTGCTTGTGCCGAACCGCTGAATCATGCTGAAAACATCTGCCCCAAACAATATGCCTGGTCTCATTTGGCAGGATTTGACTTGGTCAAAGCGACAAAGCCAAGTGTGGGCGTGTTGGTCGGTCTGCCTGCCTCCGATGATTATCGCAAGCGGAAAACGCATCCTAATGAGGGATTATCCGAGTTTGCGATTTTGATGTCTTCAGAAGGATTCTGACGCGCTTTTGAGGTCTCGCTGGATTCTTCGGCCTCGCAGCACTTTGGCGCTTCTGCAAAAACCATTAAATGCGTCTAAGATATTTTCTGAACTCACGGAGCAGTTCAAAACTCACCCAAAGACAACCAGTAGAGGGAACATTAAATGTTTTCACCTTTGGCTTCTGTGACCAGGAAGTCGTGTTGTTCGCTTTCCAAAAAAGCCACCAGATTCTGCTCTTCCCATCTGGGGAAAATCAAATTTGTGGACTTCGGCATGGCCGTAAGAGAAGTTTCAGGCCTCATTCTTTCCGATTACTTGATTTTCTGCAACGTTGCCACTTGGTGCATTTTTGCGCATTTGAAATTCAATTGGAGCCTCCATTAGAGGGAGATAAGACATTTGAAGGGCTTTCCAACGGTATGGTCAGATTCGATTTTTGATAGCGAAATATGGGAGTTAAACGTGGTCGAAAAAATATCGCTCAGAAATTAAATCTCAACCCGGGGAGCGTAAAAAAACTCAAAATCTAATAATGAGCGATTCCGAATAGTAAAAACTACTCCAATTCAATCCTGGATCTGCCACTGAATAGAGCCAAGCTGAGGCTCAGCTGCGAATTAATAGTAGGTGGATCCGTCGTTCGCTGCAGAATCTGAGCTCGAATCTTAGCTGACTGCTTGCTAATGGATCGCATTTTAGTCGAATTTAAAATTTCGAAAAGCCGAATTTTGAATCTTAGCTCGAATGT
This sequence comes from Pilophorus perplexus, assembly GCA_955831195.1. Classification (NCBI taxonomy): domain Eukaryota; kingdom Metazoa; phylum Arthropoda; class Insecta; order Hemiptera; family Miridae; genus Pilophorus; species Pilophorus perplexus. The sequence goes on from OY037014.1 coordinate 17,649,280, forward strand.
TGGCCTAATCATAGCAGAACCGAATCGTGAAAAAAAAAAAAAAAAGACCAGCGCATACAATAATTTTATTTATGTGCATAGATATATTAATCGGTGATCACATACGATCGAGAGATCGACAGACTGAAGACGAAAAGCGGAGTACTTATTGAATCTTTGCCTAATTTTAGCTGAACCGAACCGTGCCAAAAAAACAAGTGTGGGTGACGCCATGACGTGCCAGCAATCGCATACCTACAATATTTTTGTACATTTAGATATGTTATAGTCAATGTTTGTAATGCAGGCATTATTATGACGGGTCGTTTTATTCAATGTGTATAATTTCTTTATTTTTCAAACTTCTTGCACACATTGGCATTGCATATAATGGCTAGGAATTCTGTATAATGCCCACGGCACCTTGGGCAATATATGAAATAGATTTTAACGAACGATTCATTCCTTCAATTCCACGTTTGATAAAGAAAAGAAGTAAACTTTCTGATCGAATATTTCCCAGTTGATTTTTTAATAACTCTTTTTCTCACTCCTGATTTTCTAGTTGGTACACGCAATTAAAAAAAAATTTTTTTTTGGGTTTTCATTTCTGTTTATTCAAACCCAAATGTTATGAAGGACGCATATATTGTTCTCTGTCGCTTCATATTTCAACAAGGAATAACGTGAACTTATTTTACACATTGCCCAAGAGGCCTCAGTTATTTGGTATATAGAAAAACTGGTCTATGTGTGAAATAGGGAGCGTTTCAGTCAATGGCAGTTTTAGACGTTCTAAGCAAAGACTAGGCATTATATATAATGCCGGATTTCACACATTGAATACAAAATATATAATAAAATTTATATATATATTTTGTATTCAATGTGTATATTTAATATACAACTTATTATGTGCATTTATATATTTATAAATCGGTGATGACATATGACCGAGAGATCGACAAACCAAAGGCGAAAAGCGAGTACTTATTGAATTTTACCCTAAATGTAGCTGAACCGAATCGTGACAAAACGCAAGTGTGGGTGACGCCCTGACGAGCCAGCATCCGCATACTATAATTGAATATAATATATTGAACATAGATAAAATGTGCATAGATATACAAATCGGTGATCACATCGTACCAAAAACAAGTGTGGACACGGAGCCTCCCAAATTCATCGTGCCGCTCATGTTACCTCTTCGTCGCCCCACCAAATCCTCTCAGGGCTAAAAACCTGGCGTGCACTTCTCGAACTAGAGCAGAGTACGTAGATCGAAGATCGAAAAAATTACTGATTCTCTGAAAATTGCACCCCGATAACCTTAACCCGTGGGGCAGAAAAAAAAACCAAGAAAAACTGTGTCACGGTGAGGCCCACCAAAGGATAACCTTATCGCCAATCTCCTTTCCGCGAGCGTCCTAATTTAATCAGCATCTCATTACACAAATGAACTACGTAGTACGGGATCAAGGATGAGTGGGGGGGGGGGGGGGGAGATACGCAGCAGTTCCGCCGTCATAAACATTGAAACATCTTCAGCTATCTTTCCATTACATGATTGAAACGCGTTTTTTTTTCTTCTTCTTTACGATCGGCCTGGAAACGACCTCGTAAAGGAGCTCGTGGTATGAAACTGATTTGGGTGGGTGGAGGGAGTAGGACCTATCGTCGATCCGAGACGTGAGAGCCGATTGATTTTTTGCGTCTTCGATGGAGCGAGTCAGTTCATTGCAGGTGCTGAAAAAAATGATATGTCAGTGATACGATGATACATCAGCAGAAGAGTCATTTTGTTCCTGTTCTCCCCTGGACAGAAGTCCAGGTGCAGAAGCACCTCTGGAAAACACAGTAGGGAACTCGACATCTTCTCGATGTCCTTCGCGCTCATACAGGCCTTCTCGCTCATGCAGGTTCGAGGGGCCAACACGCAGTGCGCTACTGAGCACAAGAGCGCTGACGCTTGATACTGCTGTAGACTCCTTGATAATGTTAGTTCGCTTAAACGCCGCGGGTCGAGTGAGCGCTCGCGTTAGCCCTCAATATTCCTCTCCCCAGACGCTAGTGTGTTCGTCCTAGAGGGAGTCCGTCAATGAGGGGTTTCACTTTATTTCGTGAGGCTATGGTTGTAAGCATGCCCCTCACAAGTACAATAATTGTACTGCGTGCCCCTCATAAGTATAATGTACAATTATTGCCCCCCCCCCCCCCCCCCCCCGATTGCTTTAAGGATTCCTCAATGAGAGGAAGTAGTAACGTTGGCAAATGGGCCCTTAAAGCGCATTTTCAAACCTATCGCGCCGATGGGTGACCTGGGGATTCCTGAGTAGAGGGCAGTTCATACTAGCTATGACTCCGTATCCCCACTGATCCGCATGTTTCCATTTCCAGGCAAAGATAACCAACAAGAAGCCTCGACCTGTTCAACTCGCCGTCAACTTGCGAGGAGTCTCCGTCGTCGACCTTGAAACCAAAACTCGCCTCCACGAAGTCTCTTTGTACAAGTGAGTGATTCAAAATTGAACCAATAAACGACTTAAGGTGGTATTTAATTTTATTGTATAAGCGCAGGATATCGTACTGTTCGGCGGATGCAACGCACGGCCACGTCTTCGCGTACATCGCTTCCCTCGAAGACGAATCCCTTCACTGCTACGCTTTCTTGTGCCCAAAAAGGAAAACGGTACGTTCAACTCTCCCTAGATGGCGCTCGCCACTTCCTCTAATCGTCTCCTTCCCAGTTTCACCATGGTGAAACTGGGAAGGAGACGATTAGAGGAAGTGACCTGCAGGTCACCTCCCTCCAAGTTCCACGTGTGCTAATTCGAAACCCTCGTCAAATACACTGCAACGCTCCCCCGCATTAAAAGACCGTAAAAGTAATTTGCGGGGTTTTCAGGCAAAAAGGTCGAGACATAATTTAGCGGAAGATAACCTCCGAATTGCGCTTGAAACCCCGAGCGGTAAATTGAACTTTCTTTTAAAAATAGAAACGGTGCAAATTGAGCGAAGGAGAGAATTCGCCATTAGAATAAATTGTTTGGAAGGAGATAGTTTGAGGTTGCCATTAAGGGTGGATGCTGCAAGAGTAATTTTACCGACTGCATCGCCCCATTTTTAATGGTTTGGCACGGTACTTGCTCGGGGTCAACTGGCTCAAAAGAAAGGGGCACGTGTAATGTAACGGGCAAACTACATAGACATAGAGGAGCAGTTTTGGTTGGGGGATAGTTGTCCTTCTGAGGAGGCCTGACCTCAATTGGGTTTAACAGAGTTACACGGTCCTTCATGACAGTGTCGAGTGTGCCAGTGAGGATTCTTGCTGGTGTTCTACCTTTTGGGCTGAATGCGGGCCGCCGTTTTGCAGCCTGGAGGTGTCAAGAGGAACGGGACTGTCAGTTGCTGGGTAGAAGCTGTGAGCCTGGGTCTTCTAGAGCCAGGCTGTGCCAGGATTAAATTTTGCTGGCTATGCTTGGTGTCAGGGGAAGTGGGCAGCCAAGGCCACAGAGAGACTGGCCTTTAAGTTCTTCCCATTGGTGGCTCGGCGGTTGTAGATGCTGTTGGTGGTCTCTGATGATAAGACTTCAGGATCTAAGCAGCCAGGGCGATTTCCCAGCTAACCTTCACTGATCGATGCTGGCAAACAATCCTGCACTTGGAAAGTTCATAAAGCATATGCTTCTGATCTTCCCGACATATGCAAGGGAACGAGCCGCCTTGTAGGCTAAGGTTTTCCCTGATCGTGTGAAGGATGACTGGGGCAGAGCTCCCAACCCGTCTTTTAAGGACGTTTGCTGCCTTTGCAGCAGCCAACTGGAAGGCCCGGGTCATAGTTGAGGATGACATCTAGTCGAGCTACAGCTCCCTATAGTAGCAGGCCCTGGAATTCCACCTGGAGTAAACTGTTGAGCTGATGGTGACCAGCCTTTCATGAAGGGCACCCGTTTAGGGGGCTGTGGAAAAGTTCTGAGATGGGCCGTCTTTGCCCAGGCCGCGCCAGGATTTGCTGGGCACGCATGAGGCTGAAGGCGGGAGAATATCGCCCCTTTGAGCTCTTCCCACAATCATAATCCCAGTTTGCCGACTGTTGCTGGTCAATGGCCCTAGCTGTAGTGAAATGGCCCAGAGGATCCTGGCATTTGCAAGGGAAGCCGTCCTGGATGCTGAGGTTTGCCCTTACGAAGTGAGAGAGGACTGGAGCAGATTTGTCCCCAACCCATCTGTACACCAGGCGTTTGCTGCCATTGCATCGGCCAGCTAGCAGGCTCCCTGTTGATGGCCCCCCAATTCCAACTCCTTCCATACATGGGTGGATTCTTCTTCAAGGAGTCTGGAGCCCCAGAATGGGAGACCATTCCTCATGCTCTGCGGGCTTAGACAAGACAGGAACCGTGAAAAGCGCGTTCGGCATTTCACTATCACGTTCTTTGCTTTGATCCTCGAACAAAACTAAACAATCTGAGGGTCTGGGGGTGTCCCCCAGTCACTCGATAAATTGTTGTTCTCCTCTCGCCCTTGTTATTTCCCCCATTATTTTCGAAAGAAACCCACGAAATTTGAGTATTTTATCTTTGAAAATCTCCACCATTCACTGGCTTTTACGTCCAAAAACTAGACGTCGTCGCCTTTTGTCCACCGGAGGAAGCTCAACAATGATTTTTTTTTCATTTCGAGTGGGTGAGGAGGAGGAGAAGCGTCTTCCCCCCCCCCCCCCCACAATAACCACTCCCAAAAATGAAGAAGGATAATTGGGATAATTGGGAGAAAAGGAAAGACGGAGATTGAATGGAAATTCATTGTTGGGCGTCATTTTATTCGTTTGTTGGCGTTGGAAAGAAAAAAAAAGACAGCTTCCCCGGTGACCAATTTTTTTACAATCGGGGGGATTTCTCTATAGAGAAATTTTGAAGGACCTTCTCGTCCTAAGAAGAAGGTATACTTTCTTCTTAGGACGAGAAGGTCCTTAAAAAAATGTCAATTAAAAATATCGTCAATATTCAACGGGATAATGGATTTTATTTTATTTTCTACGAAGAGAACGCTAACTTTTGAACTTCCGAACTTCCGAAGAATTTACCAACTCGTCAATAAAAATGAGTCAATCAGGTGTCATTTCCCACTTCTGAAAGGTAAAATATACCAGATCATATCGCGGGCCCGCAAGATTAGTGACTCAACTCAATAACACCAACTATTTAATAGTTCACGAGAGCCAGAAGAAGGAAGAAATATTAAATGGAAATTTTCCATTTTTTCAGCTTCCTTTAGGAGCTTCTGTAGGGTATTACGCCGGTCATATATTTTGATTTTTTTTTTTTTTTTTTTTTTTTTTTAACGGATCCCTAATTTGTGACTTTTTCCTAATTTGTGACTTTTTTTGCGAATAAATTTAATTCTTCCTTTGCCTAATGTTCGTAGGTACAGACCCTGATCGCTCATATTTCAGGTTGCCTTGATGGCCTTTTTCCGCGTAGAAGGATTTACCGCCTGAGGGCGTTTCCGGGGGGGGGGGGGGGGGGGGCTGATCCGTTAAAATTGGAATGGAAGTTTATTGGGCGAGAGGACACACCAAGTTTGCGCTAAGGCCGAGCGTGAGCCGGAATAAATTTGGTTCGGGGGTTTTTCCCCCCACTTTTTCTAACGGGAAATATCCGACAGAAAAAAAAAAAAAAAAAAAAAAAACGAGAAAAGTGGCTCTCGAAGCAACACCTACGACATAATTACGTTCATTAGGCAAAGTGTTGCGGAAGGGTGGGAAAAAATTGATTGGTACAAAAACGTGTCTAATGATAAAACAAGTTATAGCTAGATGATTACTACCCCTCGTTAGTTGGGATTTCGCGGGTCCTGTTTCTGATTAGCAATTTGCACTAATGAACCGGATAACTCGGTTATTGATTTTGTACGGTTTGTTTGAACAGGCGCAGCTCATTTCCATCACCGTCGCTCAAACTTTCAACACCGCTTTTCACTTGTGGCAGATGACCAACAATTCCGTCCCGGCGCCCGTCAACGACAGCGTTGTGTCAGGTGAGCGGGAAGTCAGGGGGCGTGGGTTACGAGGGAGGGGGTTCAAAACTGGCTTACTTTAGGGGATATTGTACCGAAAATTTGCCTAAATTTCAATTTTTTTCAAAAATGCAAAAAAACAAAAATTTTTGATCTATAGGAAGTGGGGAACATGTAAAAACCAAAATCAGGCTCAAAAACTATTTCGAAGTGCGTCAGAATCGCGTTTTACAATTTTAGGTCTCCTCCGGATTTAGCGAAAATTGGCCGATTTTTTCTCAGTGTTCGATTTTTCCACGTTTTTCAACCTTCAAATCGATATAATATATCGATTTGAAGGTTGAAAAACTCTATTAAAAAAAAAAAAAAATCAGGTTTAGGTTAATGCTCGAGGATCACAACCAGGTCATGTGAGGTTGTTAAGAACCAGATTTGAAGACAGATCAAAATTTGAGATCATCAAACCTTTCCCGTTTCAGGTTGCATGAAAGGACTGAAGAAGGAGCCCGAAGACAAAAAGCCCGGCGGAGCTTTGGAACAACTTCTGGGCCCGACCATCCCAATGCTCATCGACTTGACCACCCCGATTGACAAACCATCAAAACACCATCCGGAATGGGTAATAATGAGGATCATGGAGGAAAGCCTTTCTTCCATGAATGAGAATATAATCTCAGCTTGTAGGAATAGAAGAATGTAGAATTCACTGTGAGATATTTTTGTAAAAAAAAATAAAGTAAAATAATAATCCTAATGATAAATATAAATAAATAAAATTATTAAAATAAAGTGTTCATTTAAGAAGAGGGAAAAATCAGTCAAGATATGAGAAGTTTAATTTTTTCAATCTATAAAAAATTATCTTGGGAAAAACGTAATTAAAAATTAAAAAATTAATAAAGACGAATGAATAATTTTAAAAATGATCCCTTTTTGAAAGTAATTAATAAACATTTTGGAAAAAACAACAGTACTAGTTTCCTCTTAATTTTCAAGATGTAAAATGAAAGTGTCATTAAATTTTAATGATTTTGGTTTCTTTGTTATAACAAAATTTAAGAAATTATTTAAAAAATTGAAAATCAAAAAAATTAAAATTGATGCCAAATTCAAAATTCAATAGCCAAAAAATTAATTTAAAATAAATTTTAATTATATTTGAATTTTAATAAAAATCAATTAAATTTTTATTGAGATTAAAATATAATAAAAATTTATTGTTGAAACATTTTTTATTGAGTGCTGAAAAACTGTACTTATTGAAAAATACTTGTGAAAATTAGTTTTAGAAAATCGCTTAAATCCATACAAATTTAGCTATGTATGTGAAAAAAAGTCAAGTTGGTAAAATTATTATTAATATTGTTGGTAATAATCATGAATAATTATTATTATTGTAAAATAGTACTTCTTTGAAAAGATCCTTAAAAATATCCTACAAAAATCCATCGAACCCTCACTTTTTCGGACCTTTAGAGAGGTTTGAGTTCGAGCTCTGCTCTGAACTTATCCCCTTCAAAGTTTTAAGTCTCTTTCCCCAAACTTTCAACTTCTGTTTTTCAGACGAGCTTCGAAGACTGAAAAACCTCCCCGGGAAACTGAAGCCGAAAAGTGTGACGAATGACTTCACGCCCAGCTGATATTATCTGTGATTTAGTTTTAAATATTGTTACGCGCTGGAGAGGATGGTTTTTTTTTTTGCAAGAGAGAAACAAATTTGTTTCTACGCCAATTTATATTACTATTTATATGGCGTAGTTTATTAGGCTTTTTAGGTTTATAAAGTGTGTAGTTGTTTTCATTGTAATGAGTGAACTTTGTAAATACAATAAATAATCTTGTAATTGTGTGAAATTTGATTTGCTTGTGGAATAAAGTCGTTTTGGCTTTTGAAAAGAAACGCCCACTAAATCAACACCCTTTTGAGGTGACAAAAACCGTCAGGTGGTAGAAGAAAAAACCGTAGACCGTTTTCCCGCTTTTCCCCTCCCCAGTTTTTCCTCCTCGTTGATCATTTAATCCGACCAAACGGTCCAAAAAGGCCAAATCGTTGGTGGGAGTGGGATATGGCAAAAATCCCCGTCTGACTGATGTCGCCTGTAACTGAGACCGAAGAATAAATAAAAAACGGCGTTGGCGGGAAACGACGTCAAAAAAACCGTGGAAGGAAAAAAAAGTCGATCTTTATGGGGGTTTTAGTTGTAAAACGGGGAGGGGGGGACGTAGGAGGTCCTGTCCGGGATTGACTAATGGGAGGACACAGTTCGTACATCATGTTGACCTCCAGTGGAGAAACTCCATCTCTGGCAGAACCCTGTAAACAGTGCAAGTTCTACACAAAAGGGCATTAAAACAAAAATTAATAATTTAGAAAAATAATTTTAATAATTAAGTAATTATTAACAAACAAATTTAAAAAAAATTGAAATTGGAAGTTGGCATTATAATGCCAATAATATCATATTAAATTTCCATCGTCAGAAAAAACAGACACTTGTATGCAACAAATTGTCGTGAAATCATTAGTCAAACCACCAGTGATGGGAAAACTGCTTGGAAACGAATTCCTGTAAAATTAAAAAATATGGCGTTTAGTCGGGGAGGGTCTAGTTCAACGGCAATAAGGGCTGCTGTCCACTCCCAACATGATCAGCCACTTTTTGAAGGAACCTATCCCTGTCATTTACAATAAAAAAGCAGTTATTCTTAGAATGGCAAGAAAATGTGTGTTTCGGGAATTGCTACCTTTTGGTTTATTATTCTTGGAATAATACACCTATGTTTTCGCGAAGCGGGTCGACGACTCCGATCGGCCTCAAAATTTGACATTATCCGTTTCAAGAGTCCGCCGTCCGGGCCGTTTTGGGCAGTAGGATTTTTTTTAAAAATCTGAAATTTTGACAAAATACTTGGTTTACCATCTAGTTGTGCCCGCAAGGTTTTCAGTCCGATCGCCCAAACCCGTGGGGCGCTCTGGGGCTATAATGGGGCTACGGGAGGGGTTTTTTGAAGGCTTTTAGCTATGGGATCGAGTTAGGTGTCGTTTTCGAAGTATTTTTGGACGTAGAATCCATTTTTTGGGGTCCCGGAACGATCCGATTTCACTGGGGCGATCTTTAGGGCTTTCATGGGGCTAAAAATGGGATTTTTGAAGGATCCCAGGATGTTAAATATTTTTTGAGTTAAAAATAAAGAATTTTTGAAAAAACACATTTTTGAACAAAAAAATCCAAAAAAAAAATTTTTTTTGAAATAAAAATCCAAAAAAAAATTTTTTTTTAATTTTAAAAGACATCTCAGACATAATCGTATCACTACTCTCACTGCTCATAACAACGCAGACATCCCATCCCAATCAAACTAACAGAACAACCCATCCAAAAAGCTCATCGAAGCTAGTGGAGAAAATAAAAAACTTTTGACTTTGAAATTTTTTCCTTGACAGAATTTAATTTCTGCACAAGTAACCTATATCAAAGAATAATAAACCCTTGTGTAAAATTTGCAGCGTTTTTTTTATTGTAGGGATACCTTCAAAAAGTGTTAGATTTGCATAATATTGTATACAAATGAGGGGAAGCACAGGAAAATAGTCGGCAATGCGTTCCAACACAAGTGGAAAAATGTGATCGGTTTTCAACGCGCTGTTCTACTGGGTCTACAATCAAAGTTGACCGATAAATTGTACAGGAAATGTAGTGCTCTTTTTCTTTAATAATAGTGACTGTTGCCGCAGGACTTTTTACAGGAAATTTAATGCTCTTTTACTTTGATCGTACTGACTTTAACCTATGACAAATAGTTTTTGAGTTATAGGTGAAAAAAACTGAAAAAAGTGCAAAACGTTTGAAGTCTTTTGCGAATACCTATCTCCAAACGCATACCTAACATAATATGTTAGATATTCGCCAATATTTCATATTTTTGGATCTCATCAGATTCGGATTCAGCACCTCAAAAAGCATAGAATAAGACCAAAAAATGAAACCATATAATTTTTTCCATCCTGATGCGCACTGACTGGAATTAACGGTAGGGGTTTTCTGACAATTTTCGAGTTTTTTGGCCCATTTTCGGGGTCCGGAACGATCCGATTTCACTGTTGCGATCTATAGTGCTACAAATGGATTTTTCAAGGATCCCTGGAGGTCAAATAATTTTAAAGTAAAAACAAAAAAGTTTGAAAAAAAAAAAAAAAAATGTTTAAAAAAAAAAATCCCCCCCAAAAACTTTTTTTCTCTAAACTTTTTTTTGGGTTCAGAAGCGATCATTCCACGTCTCAGCAACTACACAGGGTTGTAGACTACATCCTGCATGGCTATGAACGAAAGAAGTATACTGCAGCAGCCTTTCTGGATGTACAGTCGGCGTTTGATAGAGTTTGGCACGATGGACTCCTCCTAAAAATCCGACCATTCCTCCCGAATTCCCTGTTCCTCTTCCTCAAGTCATTCTTGAGTGGAAGAACGTTTAGGGTGAAAATCGGCGAGGAATATTCGTCGTTCAAGACAATCAGCGCGGAAGTTCCACAAGGATCGCCTCTCAGCCCGCTTCTCTACAACGCCTACTGCCATGACTTCCCTGATACGTGTGACACGCTTCTGGCCCAGTTTGCAGACGACACAGGAATACTCGCTTCAGGAGACACCGTCATGGAGGCAAGATGGCACCTGAAGAGACACTTGGCTAAAGCTGAAGAGTGGCTCAACAAATGGAAGGTGAAGGTCAATCCAACCAAGTCCTCGCTCATCACCTTCACGCTAAGGCCGGGAACAGTCTGCAACGTCAGTCTCTGTGGTGGTTTACTTCCAAGGAAAAGTCAAGTTCGGTATCTAGGTTTGACCCTAGACCGTAGACTAACTTGGAAGTACCACATCAAGAACGTCAGAGAGGCTATGAAAAAGAGGACATTCCTATGCTGGCCAATGCTGAATTGGAGATCCAAGCTGAGTTTGGAGAACAAGAAGCTCCTTTACTCGGCTCTCATAAGACCTATATGGACTTATGGCTGCGAGATCTGGGGTACAGCCTGCTACACTTCCACACAACAGATTCAGCGACAACAAAACAAGATCATCCGTTCCATAACAGGTGCCCCGTGGTACGTGAGAAACGACGTGCTCCGGGAAGACCTACAATTATCCACAATTCAAGAGACCATCACTACACAATACACAAAACTGGTGGAGAAGGCCGAAGGAAACATGAATCCATGCGTCGCGGCAATCACAGCTCCACCAGGTTTTGCGACAAGACTCAAAAGAAGACATCTCAGACATAATCGTATCACTACTCTCACTGCTCATAACAACGCAGACATCCCATCCCAATCAAACTAACAGAACAACCCATCCAAAAAGCTCATCGAAGCTAGTGGAGAAAATAAAAAACTTTTGACTTTGACTTTTTTTCATTAACATAGAATGAAATTTCTGCACAAGTGACCTACATCAAAGAATAATAAACCCTAGTGTAAAATTTGCAGCGTTTTCCTGATTAATTTTAGTTACATGGGAAAGTAATTTTTTTTGTTTTATTAAACGGTGCATAAACAACTTGGTCATTTGCGCCTGAAGTAACAATAGCACTAACAGGTCACAAAAATGGGTACTTTTGAGTTTAAATAATTGAAAGATTAATTTAAATAATTTAATTATTAATTTAAATAATTTAATTGTTAATTTAAATAATTTAATTAATTATTTAAATAATTAATTATTAATTTAAATTAAATTAAAAATAAATATTAAATTAAAGTAGTATTAAATGAATATTTTCATTTAATGTCAAAAACAGTGAAATTTTACTGTTAATTTTTTTTTCAAATTAAGATGCTGGTCAGTGGAACAATTTGAGCTTTTGTTTCGTGGAAGAGGAGCCATTAACTGCGTCTCTGAAGGAGTGAAAGAAGGTGGTTTTATTCAAAGTCTCGAGAGATGGATGGTCTAGTTAGCGACGAATAAAGAGGAGTAATGAATGATTGAAAGACGTGAACAAGGGCCAGGTTGGGGGAGGGGGAGTCAGAAAGGTGAGGAGTTTGCGGGGGCGGTATCTCCCTTCTGGCGCGAGGAGGCGGGGAGTTTCTGGGTAAAGGGGGGGTGGTTTTAGGGGTTGACCCTCAGTCCGCTCAAACCCCCGTCACAATGAGGGTCTTGCTCCTCGTCGCTCTCCTCGGCCGCGCGTCGGCCTCATGCTCGCCGCCGGTCCGCGAGGCTCAGTCAAATTCTTGGGCGGGCCTGTCCGTCGAAAGGAGGGCCAAATTGGCGCCAGTCGTTTTTCACGGGTTGGCCGTCGAAACGTACCCGCCGTTGACGGCTAAACCCCCCGTCAACGGGTTTTACTATTCCGCCCAATTTTGGCTCATTTCCGTCTACAAGTCCGCCCGCGAGCTCGCCGCTTTCTTCGGCACTGGGCCCCCCGTCAACGGCGTCTACGACATAAGAGACAGGTAAATTAAAAAAATAGAAAAATCAATACATAATAGATAAATAACCCCAAATCCATGCACGTCTTCAACATCTCACCAAACTTTTCGCTCATTAATTTTCCCCTTCGTATTTCAAAAACAACGTAATCCCTTCTTAATACTCTCAAGAATTCATTAGATTAATTAACTTCAACCCCCAAAAACCTTTCCAACTCCGGAGTAACAAGGTCTTCCTTTTTATTCATCTCGGTTGTCGCTATGAACCAATTCTTCGGAAAAACAACGACAACTCGTTAAAATAATGAAAGCGAGCGAAAAAAGAGGGATTGTTTTCAAATGGACGGAAAATTCTTCGGCTTCTACGAAGACTCAAGAAATCTCCATTTTTCGATCTCGGTTATTATTCAAAGATCTTACTCACTTTTGAATTGTCTAATTTTTCAGGTTTCTTTTAAACCCGTATTTTTTTCAGTTTAAGAATTTTTCCATTCAGTTTTTTGTTTTTAAAGAATTAAGCATCAAGACCTATAGTGTAAATTCCTAATAATTAAGTAACTGCTAATTCAACTCTTTAACCTAAGTAATTCTTTCATTAAATAAATAATTAGCAATAAAAAAATAATAAAAATTAAGAACTAGTTTTATTACCTAATTATTAAGTAATTAAAAGTTGAAAACTTATATTATTAAAGGTTTTCAATTTTTAAATTTTTATTTTTATTTTTAATATCGTTGAGATACTTATCCATTAAATAAATTCAGTTCAACTTTTAAATTTATTTTATTTTTTTAATTTTGATGTGACAATTATTGATCAAATAGGTAAATACATTTTATTTATATATTCATTTTTCTTTGTTTTTCACATTGTTTATTCACATTCAATTTTTTATTGTTCTTTGACATGGATATTTTCACCCAACAAAACTGCTGACAAAAAAAAAAGAGAGAGAAAATAATAAAAGAATATCATTTATTTAATACAAAATAAATTACCCATTACGTATCTCATAATACACAAACACATCCATGATTATGTTTTTTCTCGACAACGGAGAAATTCTTGAAACTTGGTTTGCTGTGATGTGATTTAAACGTGTTTGAAGACTGTTCAATCGGACACTACCTACTCATAAAGTGACAAGAAGTCACCAATAAATGGTCCTAAATCTTAGGACCATTTAGAACGAGTTTGAAGGGACATGCCATAACTCTTGGTCTGAAATTTCCAAATTGTCATAAGAATAATAATTATTAATATGTAATGTAATATAATAAATAATTTATTTATTAATAATTCAGTAATTTAATAACAATAGACTGAGAAAATTTTGTTTAATAAAATATAAAAAAAAAATTAATAATAAACAATGTAAAAACATTTCTCAAAAACTACTCTCACTCCTCACAACATCCAAGACATCCCATCCCAATCAAACTAACAGAACAACCCATCCAAAAAGCTCATCGAAGCTAGAGGAGAAAATGAAAAACTTTTGACTGACTTTTTTTCAATTAAAAAAAATTAAAAAAAAAAACAATAGATACCTAAGTATTTAGTATTTTTGAGTAGTTTTTTAAATTCGTACCTAGCTAATTATTTTCATAAAGTTTTACTTCTTCCTCATTCAATGCTTTTACTCAATTTGTCAAGACTTAGTATTCTTGCTGAAGACATTGTAACGTGGCGGTAAAAGCTCGTTCGAATGAATTTCCCTCTGTTATAATAACCGAATAAAACCCATTTTCTCTAATCTGAAACGGCCTCCCATTAGCATATTATCTATCAGGGCGGGCTCTTCTTCGGTAAACCCTGAATATAAAACATGCCGAGGATCAACGTTGAAGGAGGTTCGAAGGGTCTTTCGCCCATCGGGAAGAAGTTAGATAGCGGAAAAGGAGAGAAGTAAAAAAAGATAGGTTGGCCCTGTAAAGGGTTTTTATTCTCCGACGTACGTTTTGGTCTCTGAATAATGAATAAGCCATTGATTCCCGGTGTCCATGAATATAAAACCGGGAAGATAAGTCTGGAGAGGGTATGAAAACTGGGGGGATGTAACAGGGAGAGTTTTCTCAGGCCGGGAGGCTTCGTATGTCTTCCTATCTTCCTTGTACCTACGATGCATCAATGTGAACAGAGGTAGAAGTGTTTGATGGGCAGCAATGGCACTCAGTTGGCTCGAAAAAAGGACTGAATAATGTTTAGTCATTTTTCCATATTTATGTTACGAGCACTTGGATATTGAAGTTTTTCTGCCACAAACAACAGGTTGATCAGCTGGATTGCTTCTACTTCTATTTATTTGCCGTTGAAATTGAGTTGAAAAATAAACATTTTTACGAAAAAGTGAAAACTGCCTCGAACCCACCTTCTCCGATTCCAAGTGGGCGGTATCCGCCTTTGTTTTACCAGCTGCTCCATTCCTAAAACGGCCTGAGGCGGGAACAGTTTTTACATTAAAAAAAAAAACCGTAAAAACCTAATTTTACGCACTCCAACCCGGTATGAACGTTATTCACATCAAGGTTATCTGAGGAGTTTACTTTCCCAAAAAGATATATTACTTATATATTTTTGTTGAGAAACTGAAAAAAACTATTAGTGGCCTTGAGAAAAGTTAATGGTTTTCCCAATTTACTGTATTGCTTAAGTCTTGGTTCGAATGACGAAAATAAGGAATATGATAATATTTTCAATCGGATGATATCAACATTTTAATTTTGGATAAGTGCCGTTCTGGTGAGAAACTTGGATAAGAGCCCTTTTGGTGAGAATCAAGAGCATTTTTGAAGAAAAAACTGCGTCTAATCAAAAACCGTGTACCTACTTATTTGTATTGACGAAAAAACATTAAATTGCTATTTGTGCATTGATGTGCCATTAAACTCATTGACAAAAAAATAATAATAATAATAATTTTGATTAATATATATATATATTTTTTTTTTGCGGTAAAATTATTGTAAAATCATTAAAATTGAAAAACACTTGAAAATCAAGAAGACAACTTTTCAGATGTGCTCATCATCCTGCTCAGGCACCATTTTCCTCATGCACATCCCTCAGAATGGGATGCCCCAAAGTGGTAGATTTGAGTGCCAAAGCGGTAGAGTGATAGATGAGATTGAAAAGCGGTAAATCTACCACAATTATTGTGGTAGGATTGGCAACTGCACTCAACAGAAAAATCACCAAACTGAACACGAAAACGGCGAACAACGAACAACGAAACCGCCGAGAAAAATTATTTACAGAACAGAGCAAGGTTCGAAATCGTAGCGCACAACCAATAACACGCGTGCACAAGAACCGCCATGTGTCGACACCTGTTGAGCTGGGGAGTTATCCTAGCGAATCGTATTCTTGATAAGTGCTGCACTCGAGTAGTTATACCAAGTAAACTACAATCAAACTCATCAGGAGAAAACCCTTTTTGGATGTGCGCCCTTTTGGACAAAACCTGTGTGCCTCTTTGGTGGAAACGGATTCACAGTTTACTATGGGTGGGATATATGCCATTTTGGTGGCAAACTCAACTTTCAGCTCGCTTTTAATATGGGATAGAAACGCTTTAGGAGGGAAATCGATGCACCTATACAGAGAATCTTCTATGAGAACAGGAAAACACAAAAAATACACTGCCAAGGCAATGGCACATGAGCTTCCTCGTGCCAAGTTCAAAATGAACGTAACAACTGTAACAAGAAAATTACGTTCGCGCATGCGCAGGGATTACCACTGATTCAATCATGATGAAACTGATAGGGAACCATCTAGGGCTATACCCACACAATTTCTGAAAATTTGATTGAAATCCGATCAAAATTGTAGGAGTTATGGCTGTGGCAAGGAAATTACGTTCGCGCATGCGCTGAGCGTACCGCTGATTCAATCGTGATGAAACTGACAGGGTACCATCGAGAGCTATACGCACACAATTCCTGAAAATTTGATTGAAATCCGATCAAAATTGAGAAAGTTATGCCTGTTTCAAGAATTTCACGTTAGCGCATGCGCAGAGCGTACCGCTGATTCAATTGTGATGAATTCGTATGGGACCTCAAGGAGCCTTATCCGCATAATCCCTCAAAATTTGAGCTAAATTCATTCAAAATTGTGGAAATTATGGCTGTAACAAGGAAATGCGGACAGACCGACAGACCCACAGACCGACAGACCCACAGACCGACAGACACGGAATCAAATTTGTTCAGTAGGCTATGAAACGCAAAATACGAGTGGAAATTTTGAATTCGGACAACAAAAATTTTTTTTCTCCCGAAAGTGAACAAAAGGCTTCCGCTGTTTCGCAGACTCGGAAGCAAAACGAAAATCCTCCCAACATGGATATAATATTATATTCCATATTATGCCCTTTTGAAAGTAAACTCCTCATCCAGATTCTGGTTTTATACCCGCTTCAATCTCCACCTTCCTAAACCTGGTTCTTCAACTGCAAACCGGTTTGACAACCCTACGCACGCTACACAAACTGGAATGAGCCTCGCATAACACCCCAAATCGCTTTTATGCTCCATTTTCCTCCTCCTAATCCGCTTCAAACCTGTATAAGGCCTTCATCACGTCACCCCGAACCGGTTTTATACCCCCTACACCGGTGTTTACGCCCCTTTGCCGATGACACTACATCAAACTAGTTTGAAACCACTCATGTCAACTTGTCAAACAGCTTTGGCCCTCCCTTACATCTCCCCAAAACGTTTGATTACCCCCTCGCTACCAACATCACCCCAATCAGGTTTTACACTCCCCTTTTCTTCCTACACGAGGGCAAATCAGTTTGAAGATCCCACCGACCCCAGCACCATCTGAAACTGGGTTAATGACTCCCTCACATAAGCCTCAAACCGATAAGACAACCTCCGTGTCCCCTATATAACTCCAAACTGATTTTGTATCCCATGGACCCTACCAGTTTGGAACATCCTGCAGTCCACGCCGGTTTTAAAAGAGCTTTAAGAGCTCCTACTCAATGACTATCTAGTTTTAGAAACCCAGCCCTTCTCAAACTGGTGTGGGACCTTCCTCACATCACCGTGAACCTGTTTGATAACCCTACATC
The DNA here is from genome assembly GCA_955831195.1 of Pilophorus perplexus. NCBI lineage: Eukaryota > Metazoa > Arthropoda > Insecta > Hemiptera > Miridae > Pilophorus > Pilophorus perplexus. Next base: position 17,666,785 of record OY037014.1, read on the forward strand.
ACCCCAAACAGGGATTTGTACCCCCCCCCCCCCCCCCGGAAAAACATCATACTAGTTTAGAACCTCCTGCACTTCAACCTACCTTGGTTTTATACTCCCCTTTGCCGCCCCATGACAAATAGGTTTTAGAGCCGTCTAAAACTTCCATCACATAACCGCGAACCAGTTTGATGTCCCTCGCTCCCAGCACCGTCTCAAACTGGAATTGAACCTCCCTCACAACACCGCGAACCTTTTTGAAGGTCCTCATTCCCAGCACACCGTCTCAAACAGGATTAGGCCTCCCTCACATCAGACAGTTTGACAACCTCCTGCCCCTTCATAACTTCAAACCGGTTTTTGTACCCCGGGGGGTGAAGGGCCCTTCACCTCATACCTGTTCAAAACCGCCTGTACTTCACCCGACTCCTGTTTAATACTCCACTTTGTCTCCTACATCTTGATAAACCAGTTTGAGCATCCCCCAAACTCCCGGCTCTCAAGCTGGTCTGGGATCCCTTCTACATCACCCCAAACCGGTTCCCTTCCTCTTCCCACCCTCCTCAATATCTCAAAACCGTTCGACACCCCACTCCACCCCTAACTAGTTTTAGGGCGGAATTCATAGACCTTCCTCAAGATAAGATTTGTTCTCACTGAGTTGAGCAAGGCCTTATCTCAAGATGAGAGGAGGTTATTCATAGTGCGTTCTGGATCGGATTGAGGCCGACCTCAGCTTGAGATTTGTTGAAGGAAGGCCTCATAATTACAGTGTTGCCAAACAGGGATTTTTTTAGAAAAAAAGGAATAAAATACGTACGTAAGGTCAATTGGTGTTGGGTGGATATCACAGAGGTAGATTTGAAGTACCTAACAGCGGTTAATATCTACGAGGATGTGTCCCAGTCAAAGCAAAATAACTCTTTCCTCTCGCATTTGGATCACCTGGGGCACCCAAAGTGCGAGGCCGGCCCTAAAAATTCACTTCAAGTTGCCCTCAAGGTAACATTTCACGTACCTTGATTAGAGGTCGCTTTTAGGTTAGTTCCAGCTAGGAAAAAAACTCGACTCAACTGCCAAATCTGTCTATGAATAACGTCCGAAAAATAAGGCTGAGGCCTTGAGCAATGGCGTCTATGAATATCGTAAGTCGCCCATACCTCCTTGAGGCCACTTTTGAGGAGATCCTCAAGCTTGAGGAACGTCTATGAATTCCGCCCTTAATCCCCAACCCCCAACATCACTCCCAACATGAGAAGTTCGCACCTTGAACGTACTCAACATCTCCTCAAAGCCTCAACACGCCCACCACGTTAACAAAAACGAAAATACGACCCAAAAGAGCGCTCAACGTTATATTTGCTTTTGAATTTCACCACCAGCTGCTTCAGGGAAAGAAAAAAAAAGAGAGCAAATCCGGGTGGAATATTTCTTGACTCTTTGATATGTAAATGACCGAATATTTTATATTTTTCCACCCTTTCCTTTCTCAACCTTTTTTTTTTTTTTTTTTTTTTAATTTTTTTTACCCACTATGTAGTCAAATGTGTCAATCACTTTGAAGCAGCAGTTGCGAAGAACAAACGAGGCTTCCACGTAGAAACGGGGAGTTTTTCCATCTAGAAAGGAACGAAATTACTTCCAGTTCTGAGGATATCAAGAATGGAAGAGAGTAAGAGGACCTCAGACAAAAACCCACCGCTAATGTCAAATGGAGGCTGTTTTTGGGTAGTGTCAACGTGTTGGGTATTGTTTTTGAGGTGGTGGGAGGGAGTGAACGGATGAAAAGAACACAAATTTCACTTGTGGGGGAAAATGTCTTCTCAGTATATGGCAAAGTTAAGCAAAATTGGTTTAACATCGGCGAGCGCTTTCGGTGTGAAAACCTCATCATATCACTCAGACATGAACCAGTTTGTGTAACAGGAACCCCTCAACGCTTAGCTACAACCACCTTGGGTTAAACTACTTTTTTTAAGGAGAGATCCCACTTCTGATTTTTAAGGCAAACCCAGCGATTAAAAACAAATTAAACTAATCAACGAATGGTCTTCCGGTGAAAAAAATCTGGACGCTGAAGAATGTCTGGATTGGGCTTGTAATAAATATGCTGCAATTAACTCGAGCCAACTCAGAAAGGAGACTCAGTTGGGTGAAATATCTTGTTATTACGGGAAAGGGGCGAGGAAACGGGTGATTTGAATCACTAATGGAACTCCATTTTGGATGGAATAATATTAACTCTTGACACAGAAGGCTCCTTCTTCATTTCGTCTGTTATTTCTCTTAGAGGACATTTTGCAAAAGAATCTCAGCCGAGACAAAATACTGAATTGATGGGGACTGCTGGGTGGTGGTCGTGGGTGTGTGTAGTGGTGGGGTAGGCAGGTGAGGAGTATCAAAGAGTACGTTTCAGAGAGATCAAAGAGAACGTTTAGTGGACGCGCCTACAGCCGAACAAGAGCCTGAATCTTGTACAGACGTCTCCACGGCTGCAAATCCAAAACAGCGCCTCCAGCAGACTCTTTCAACATATTATGTTGAACGTTGATATTATCCTGGAGGATGGATCTGAAGACTGGAGATCAGAGCACTTTTGGGATGCTCGTTCAAGGCAGGACCAGATACTGAATCTTCTACAGACTCTTCCAAGACTGGAAAACTGAAATAGTACATTCAGCAGGCTGATCTAAGGCAAGAAGTCAAAGACTGAATCTTATACGAACTTCTCCAAGACTGCAGATCAGAAAGAGCGCCTTCTGCAGACTCGCTCAAGTTAAAAGACCAAAGACTTAGCAGTTCAAGAACTTCTCCAAGTTTGGAAATGAGGGAAGAGCTTGCAGCAGACTCATCAAAGGCAAGAAACCAACGACTGAATCTTTTCCTGACTCCTCCGAGAGTGGAGATCAGAAGCGCGTCATCTGCAGACTCATTTTTAAGAGGATTGAACCAGTCTTAGTCGTGAGTTCTTTTTTCTCATCTTTAGAACCTAATATTCGTCATCTTGTCGTTTGAAGTGGCTTTTCTTTATCCTAATGAATTCACGCATCAACGTTTATCGTTCAATAAGCGACCCTAGCCTGGCACTGGTCGTACATTTGAGTTCTAAGTAAGGTGTGAATTACTCGATGAGCGTGAAGTGATTTTCATTCCGGGGTCCTTCTGGGGTTTTGCGGTTGATCACGCGGAACACTGTTTTTGCCAATCTACGCCCTTTGGAGAGCAAGAAACACTAATGCTGGGGTTCAACTTCGACCTATTAACTTCTCGTTTGATAATAGGGTTTCTCGGAGGGGTTCTCATCCCACCGAAACCTCCAAACTTGGTCGGTCTAATAACCGTTGGCCGAACAGGTTCATAACGTGGAGGATTAAACTATGTTAGACGCCGGATGGCACAAAGCAGTTTGGCGAGTGGTTTGGTTTCTGGGTTCCGTTTGAAACGTTATTGGATTTGAGCTTCGTGTTCCGAGACTTGGGCGGCATTAGTCTTCGGGAGATTTGAGCCTGGAGGCGTCTGAAATGGTGAAAACACAAATGAAGTCATTGGCAAAATGGAGGTCCTCATCTATTGAAAGCTGTAGGCAATATAATATTCATGAGACGCTCCGAATTGGCCACATGAATAATATACCCCTACTGCACATGTAGGTATAACAAGTAGGTTCTTGTACACCAAGTGTTGAGGCGGCGTGGCAGGGTGTAACTCGAGACCGGACGTGAATCCCTGAGTGGCGGTAACTCCCCTAAGGCACCTTGACATGTTGATGCGTGTAGTTTACGGCCTGTCATAATAATTCCAAGCTTTCCCCCCTCGAGGAATTAGTGCCGTTCCATTAAATTGGTAGGAACATTGCAAGTTGGGAACCGGATGGAAAGTTAGTTTCCGTGAAACGAAAACCCTTCGAAGGTCGCCAGAGACGGTTGTCTCCCACATGTTATTGATCCTCCCAATCAAGAAGAATATGGTAAAGGTCAATATCAAGTTTCCCAGTGTTCGTTACATCTTCGCTATATAGACTCTCATCCGGCCTTGGAGGTCCAACTAGTCATCGCCCTCACAAGCTGCACGTTAATTTTTGAGAAAGTAGGTACTTACTGCGCCAGCTCGTTTGCGCGATACTTTGCCTTGGATCGCTGTAGGCGTTCTTTCAGATTTCAGTCTATCTAGTCTACAGTTGTTTGTCTTGGTCCTCAGGGTCCTGCAGTTACTGCAACGCCACCACTATAACTGGCGATGACAACAACAACAGCAGCAGCAGCTGCAACAACAATAAGAAACTCCTACGATCATTTCATTGAGAAAAATCCCAGCATCGCTGAAGATGAAAACTACAACCCCTTTCCACAACTGCTTGTAGCCCTGAAGGAGTGTTAGTCCTGCAGTGTCTCGAGAACTGTCCCACCCATGGTCAGCATCTTTGTGTGCTGCTCAACTCTCTCTACAACTGTATTTGGAAGGCCCTATGACTGAGCAAGGATATCCTGGCAAACCTGCCAATTTTCCTGTCGTGTTTCCCTATGCGTGTTGCAGCGATCTGAAGGGCTCAGCAAGCATTTGCTTAAGAGCTGCTATTGTAGAAGGAGGTTTTCTCTCATGGCGAGAGGCAAGGTTGTAACCTAGAACATTAAATGTTCTAGGTTACAACCAGAAATTTTCCCACCCAGGCCGATTCAGTGGTAAAGCGAGTGGGGTGGGTCGTGTCTCTGCCTGGCTGAACCGCAAAAATGATGGCAGAAATTGAGTAAACGCACCACGTTGTTACAATGTTCCATAAGTACCTACCTGAGAGTTTCGAACGAAAAGTAAAATCCCAGATTACGGAAGACGTCGGACCAAAGCAACTAACAGCCACATAAGCTGGCCGTCGAGATTTTAAATTGATAAATCCGGCACTCGCCGTAATAAAATCGAAAAAATAAATATGATCCTGCCTACCAGAAATCTGGTAACAGGAAGCCTTCACCAGTGGCATTCAAAACAATTATGAAGGTGACATACAAGGCTCCTCTCATTGCCTGTTTTTTCAACCCCATATTCGCAACTCACGCAACCGTTGCCTCCACGTGCTCCCCGCATTGCTCCCAAATTTCTCACCAAACATGACCGAAGCCGGGTTTCATATATACCACGCTTTGAACCGAACTAACGGTCGAAAAGTGGCCGCCATTCATAGCATACTCAACCGAAGAAGACTCAAACTAACTCTGGGCGAAACTCGGTAAGTCACACAACAAACAGAGACGCGTGTTGCTCACTTCGAGCTAATCTGTTCCGTTTCAGCTTCTGCTGCAACACAGCAGTTCGTTTGGGAATTCTGGAAAAAACCGATTTCGGGTACAAGTTGAAAAATAAAATCTGCGACGGGCACGTGAAAAGGACGTTCAAGCAGTTCTTGAAGGACAAACCTGGTGCTATTCGGTAATGGCGCCTTAAGAGGACGCTTGTGCACTGGACACGGCAAGCAATTGTGAGTTTTGATCTTTTTGCAGGATGGGTCGTCTAATAAAACTAAACCACTCCCGCCCAGCGACGAAAAGTAAAATGAGGATTGAAGGAATAACGTTGTTGAAGGACGTCCGATCCACCACCAGCCCGAAATGAAGGAACCCACTCAAACATGAAAGTGTCTTTGTTATATTATGCGACCGCCATGTTCCCGTTTGGGTCTATCTAGGTGTGTGGTGTAATCAGCGGAAGGTTCCGTTAAACCAGAGCAATACCGCCAAAGCCGCCTTTACTTCGAGCCATTAGGGGCAGACTAAAAGGGCCTCTCTGGGTGCCCACCTTACCGGGGATTGCCATCAAGGTCGGCTTTGTTCCTCGTCATCGCCCTCAATAGGGAAATGGCAGGCAGGAGGTCTTGGAGATGAAGGCTTTTCTCCAAAGGCCGAAGGGAAAAACAAAGCCTAATAGGGAAAGACTGCCTTCGCCTCCGGGTTCCATTTTTCCCTTTGTCGAGAGAGTGGGTTGTGGAAGTAAGGGGGGGGGGGGGGGGGAACCGAGCACTATCCCAGAAAAGGGAGTGACACGGTCAACCTAATCCTCAAATGGGTTACAAGTTACGAACCGTTGGCTGGGGGGTTGGGGCTGGCGATATCGGAAGTGGGAACTTTTTCCACGCGTCCACCTTGAGAAGGCTTGCCTAATTCAAAATGTAACAGGCGTTACCAGTGTTCGTGAAGGGTTGGAAAGTTAGAGTATGCCGTCCGATGTAGCGTTGGGTAATTTTCCTCGATCCGCGAAGTTCGGCAATGTTGGGTGTGGTTGATACATCCCCCAAACAAATGAAATTCATTTCAGTCAACTTAATCCTCAAACGGATTTTCATGTTACAGGAAACAGGGCGGGGGGGGGGGGGGGGGGGGGTTGATGTGAGAAGTGGGAACTTTTTCCACTCGTCCACCTTGTGAAGGCGTGCGGCCTAATTCAAAATGTAACAGCCACTGCCAGTGCTCGTGATAGGTTGGAAAGTTTGACGAAGTTTGCTATGGAGAGACCCAAGGCCCTGATTGCCGTTTGTTCGAAGGGGTTTCCTTCGCCGCGGCGAAACGGAGGAAACCCAATAATGTTGATTCCATTAGCGGGGATTCTCCTCCTTAGGAACAGGAGATAACCACAAAAGAGGCTCCTTCCAGGGACCAAAGGCCGTAGAATTGAGGGGCATCGGGTTCAAGGAAGTTTCACGAGAGGGTTGGGGGGGGGGGGTGTAATTAATAGAAAGGGCCTCGTCGACAAGAGTCCTGGGAAATGGTGGTAAAGATGGAGTGAGGACGGCTAACAAAGGTCCGCAAGGGTGTCCTGGATGTCACTGTCGCTATTGTTCGGAACAACTGGATATTCGGCGTCATTACTCTCGCACATACCAAGGCTGGAAATGCCGTACAGGGACTCCATTGAAGTCTTTAAAGATAATAGGAAAAAAGAAACCCCCTTAGTTAGGTACCGTGATGAGAAAAGTTCGATAGGTACCTTGAAACTAACAAGATAACCAGAAAAGCAATTAACCGCCACTGTCCTCGCTGTCTACAACCAACAAAAGTCACGACATCCCAGTTCGGTATCCACCCGTGAAATGAACCCAACTGTTCAAATATGGAACAAGATCAAAAGATGCACAGGTATTTTCACCCTGGGAGGGAAGTTGTAACACGGCATGATCCTCAGGAGCTCTACATGGGCCGTTTTACTGGACGGCATTGTTTCTAGGACGTCATGACCGTTGGAGGATTAGCGGGATGGACCGAAATTCTGTATCCCTCTACCTGATGAAAGAAGGGCCTGGGGGGGGGGGGGGGGTGCTAATAACGCTGCAGCACGCGGAATTCCCCGGCTTTCACCCTTCCTGCAATGGGCTTTTCGGTCCCGCAATATCTCAGCATTTATCATGAGTGGTAGTTACTTGATTGCGCTATTAGTCAAAAGAAGCGCTCCGGCCAAAGGGCTTTGTTTTACATTTCATTACTCTCAGCCGCATTCCCTCCCTCGAGGGCTTTTCACGGGGGCTTTTTACCTTTTTTTGTCGTCGTCCACCTACAGTGGGTTGTGAAACAGCAGGTAGCTATCCGGGAGTTGAATTAAGCGGGGGCAATTTGTGGGACTCCAAAGGCCGTCGTTGGGATGGTGGGATGTCCCCAAGAGAGAGACGCTGTTTGAGCGATTAATCAAAGCAGGACTTGCCTTGAGGATTTCAGCTCCGGATGGAGTCAAGCATGAGCTGCAGCTCATGATGAATTTCCATGGAAATTCATCATGCTGCTGCTGTAGTCTTGGTCATGGTCATTACTATTGACATCGGTGTTTTTGTGATGGTGATCTCGTATACGAACAACCCATAGGTGTTGGTTTTCTTCTTGTAGTTGTTAAGCTGCTTTTGATGTGGTTCTTGAATTTTATTTGTTGTTGTGGTTCTTCCTATTGGTTGTAGTTGTTCATCCTCTTAGCAGAGGATGCTTTTTGTTGTCATCGTTGTCGCCATCGTTGATGGCGTTGTTGTTTTTGTTGCCCTAGTCATCATTGCAGTGGTTGATGTTGTTTTGTTCTTCTTCGATTTCTTATTAAATAACAACAAATTTTGTTGTTATTGTTGCGTCTGCAGACTGTCCCTGTGTCCATGACGCCAGCGTTTCCAAGTGCCTATCTTCCATTACTAGGTCTGCTGACCCAGGGGCTGCGATTTAAATGCAACAATGAGTGTGGATCCGCTGACCATGTGAGGCCTTTTCAAAATAGTCTTATTTGTGTCTGCGATTTAAATAAAACAAATCGAGTGGGTCCGTTGTCCATGTGCCACGTTTTCAAATTCCACCTTTTCGGGTTGTTGACCCAGGGGCCTCGATAGGACGCGTAGTAGGACGATAGGACGCGATAGGATGCCTATAGAGTACCAAGGAGAGGCGCTGGCGTCATGGCTCCAGCGGGTCGTAGCCCATGGGTCAGCAGACCCGATAACGTCTAATTTGAGAAAGCGACACGTGGTTAGCGGACCCTCACTAATTGTTTTATTTTAATCGCAGACCCAGCTTTGTGGAAAGCAGTTGGTAGGAATAGTACTGAATAAGTGCTTGGAAGTGCTAGCCTCATGGCCATAGTCACTTGGTCCCCAAACGCTCCTTTGCTGCTGTCCTTCATTTTGCTTGTAGCGTTGTACGATAGCTGTACTTTGAAGTCGGTCAATGAGTCCCCTCCATGGTAATGTTTTCTATGTGAGACCAACATGGGCAAATTATCACCTAAAAAAAACCTGAGTACAGAGTTATCGTCCTAGTACAGCAGAGCTTCAATCCAAATGCTCTACTGTACTATTCAAGATTTAGCACGAAGACAGGACACTCATGCATCTGCGCCCACTCGCCCTCGATACGCATGCAGGATGAAGTAATTATCCCAAACACTTGAATGTATCCTAAATTAGTTCACTGGCTCACCTGGCATCTGAAACAGAGGTTGCCAGCAGGAATGCTTTAGAAATAACTTGCTCCAGAATTGTTGGGTTAAGGGAAGCTAAAAATAGCCCGAGCAGGTATCGAAACCAGGTCCTCACTCGTTATAATGCTGCGGAGGTCGTTACAATGTAACGACGGAGGTTTTCAAAACTTAAAATGTCATTTTAACTTTTGAAAACCTCCCAATCGCCGAAATTTGTGCGTTCCTACGTATGGGCTGTGTAGGTACCTACATCGGAGAAATGAATAGTTGCGCCAACTAGCGCGCGGCGCGTTGTTCATATCTCTCACATGGGCGTATTGGACGTAGAACATTGTCCCCTGACAATTCGAGACCCCTGAGATTCGCACGGGCAGAATCCAACTTGAAAAACTCAACTTCTCAGCCGTCTTCCTAACAGAGGAGCTTAATAGAAACGCTCTAGCTATTCATGAGTTATCGACAGCTCGTGTACATAGTTAGAATATCACGTTCGCCCACTAAAGTAACTCAGACGATGTTATCAAGAAGGGAAGGTTTAATGACGCTCGGAATGAAGCCCCTTGCGTGGAAACAAGCCGTTCCCTGAGGGTTCCCAACTGGGCTAAAAACCTCCCCCGGTTGCCGGGATGCTTTCGAGTTTATGCCGGAGTTATTCCCGAGTTGATCTGAAGAAAGAAACTTTATCCATAAAGAAGGCTCTTCGTAAAAGGAGGGAGAGTCCTTGTTTGGCTACATAAATTACGTTTACTTACGGAAGCGGAGTGTGAGCCACCGGTTTATAAGCATGTTTGCCAATACGATGAGCGTCGAGATGTTGACGCTATGCGGATCAGAAGTGGGAACAGGTCCCGAAAAATAGCCGACGAAATTCTCCAATAATGAGTACACTTTGATGAATACATTCGGACATTTCTTTTTCCTCTCCTTTCGAAGAGTCCTCACAAAACTCGTTTTATACCTTAACAGTGCGTTGTAACGTCCCACCAGATATAACCGAAGAGCGTAAACTGCTTCTCGAGAGGCCCGAAGGAACCCCGGAGAGCCCGAATGGGCAACATAAAGCCCTTTAGCACCTGAGCATCTTTACACACCTTGTCGCACTTGTGCGGTTGATCTATACGAGTGGACGGGAAGTAAAGATTCAGGTCAAACTCGAACAATTCATGCTATTGAAGGTCGGATTCTGGATTGAAGAGGTTTGAAACCATTTGAATCCACTTAAGAAGTGTAACAACAGTTGTACTTAACCAGCCAAACGAAAAAATATGTTTTGGTTTGAAGGCGTTTGGTAAATGGAACCAGTTCTGTGGTATTCGTACATTTTATTGTGTTCTAAACTGTTCTGGTTGTGTCTCTTGCAATGAAACTTGTAGGAGTTATTTTCAAACACGTTGAGTTCCATTAAACTGGTATTGCATCTCGAATTAGTTTAAATGGATCAGTTAATCGGTTGCTGGGTCGAATATACTTTGTATCCCCGTTCAAACAACTCCATTGGCATGTATCTCGTTAGCGAGCGGATTAGTATAAAAATGGCGTCCTTTACAGTCCATTAGGAGCAAACAATTTTCATCGGATCGAATCAGAACATGGGACGTCCATTTGTTGATGTACGGAGCAGGGGGTGAATAGTTCGCCGACGGCCGCCCGAGGGCAGCGAGGTAGCTTTCAGCCGATCCGGGTTGTCTCCATCGGTCTCGGCAGTTTTGCTTTCCCCTCTTCAGATCGGTATTCATCTCCCGAGTCACGACTTGATTGCATTATTAGTCAAATAGAGATCCTGGACAAGAGGGAGGGGGAGGGGGGACCTTTGTTTTTCATTTCATTACCAACGCCCAACATCCCACACAGAAAAAGTATCTCTGTAAAAGAAAATAGCAACGCTGTCATTTTTCTGCACCCCCCCCCCCCCCTAGCCAGCCACACCCCTCCTTCATAGTGTCTCTATCTCACTGGAATGGCCTCATTATCGCAGCCTCCCTTATGTATTATGTATGCCTCTAGGACGAGCCAGGGTTGGGCCATTCGTGAGCGGAATCTTGCGGAAAATTACCCCCAGGTTACGTTTTCCCCTCGGAGGGGGTTGGCGGGTTTTTCCGAGAGCGTTTTTCCAGAAGGTCGGATTTAAAATTTATCAATGGGCAGAGGAAAAAGAGAAGGATTAAGTGGAATTACGCTTTCATAATGGAAGGGATTGCCCGGTTCAAAAGGGAGACATGAATATTTTGACTTCGTGCGATTCATCGGGTCTAATGAGGTCAGTGGGTGGGCAGGAAAAATTAATAGACAATTTTTCTAATCTGAATTAAACCTTAACTTTAATTGTGAATGATTCTATAATAATAATAATGATTCTATAATAATGTTTTTTTTATAATAATTATAAAAATAATTATTATTATAAAAAAATATTGTAATATAATAGAGCGCAACGCGAGGAGAACGAGGAGGTGGATGAGATGGTGGTGTCACGATTTTGGTGATGTTTATTCAACGGTAACTTCTAGCGGTCGAAAATTTTTGAAAAAAACAAAAAAAAAACGATTTGTTAAGGTAGATGACGAGAAAAGTCTCAAACCACCAAAGAGTAGCTCCATGCGGCGTACCTATCTGAGCTCCGAAAGGGGGAAAACTAGATTTCACAGTCCAAATGAATTATTTCACTTTCATAACGTTTTACATGGAAAAAGCGCCGTTCCATACCTCAACGACCGGCCCCCCAGGTTGAAGGAGGGGGTTGACTGGCCACAACAATACCCCACCTTGGCGGAACGACGGGGGTTGGCTGGCTGCGACGCTTTGCTAGTAACTCATGAGTGGAGCATTTCTATTGAACTCTGCTCTATTAGGAAGACGATTGTGAACTAACGACGATAACTGTCTGTGCAGGTCTCCAATAAAAAAACATTGCAATGGAGGGACTCAATGACCTTCCAATTCCAATAAAAACATCATCCAACAGAAACACAACGACCATGACGACAAAAACAATGCCAAGAACTGACAAAATACTATTACAATGACTATAGTCATTATGCTGAAGACAAGAACAACTCCATCTATGACCATGATAATGACAACAATGACACTCCTATCGATGCTGCCACTGACGAACAACAATACACCACGACCACTCACCACAAACAAGAGGAACACCAACCACCAACATCACCACCGCCGACAGAAATAGCATTGAAGGGACTTAGCAGTATGAAATCAAGTGCGGCAAAGGGTATCCTTCAGGGTTAAAAACGATTTTAAGGGCATAAAAACCGGTTCGCCTGAAAGGAATTCCTCTCTGAGCACAATATTGATTCCAATGAATTACATCGCTACGAAGACCGCATACAAGAAAACAACCGCTTTTTTACGAGAAAATATATTTTTCCTCTATCAGAACCCCCTCGAGGGACATTTGGCACGGCGCGGCTTTCAAAATCGGGTCAGACTTTCCCTATCCAGGTGAGGGTTTTTACTGGCGTCGGGAGAAATCAGGCACATCCCGACCTCGATCCAGCCAGGATGACATTCCCCTCCGATCCAGCAAGAGTTGTGTCCCTAAGAGGATGAAAAGTTACAAGACGGCTGATGCTTCTTTTTCTAAGCTTCATTCTTCATTCTTCAAATAAAGAAAACGCTGAAAATTTCACAGAAGGGAAACTACTATTATTTTATATAAATTGATCAAAACTTAATTTCCTTACAATAAAAAATGAATTAATTTAAAAAAAAATTAAAAATGAAAAAAATGAAGTTATTAAAATAAATGAATAAAACTATGTAAATAATAATAATTAAAAATATTAATTCAATTCTAATAAAAAATTATCAAAAATTTTAAAAATATATTTAAAAAATTCTCTTCAGTGTTTTGACGGTTCTTGGGCCCCGAAAAACTAATTCTAAGTCCAACCTTACTCGTAAAACGGCGCCTCATTCGACCTCCTGGCATCCTTCGAAGTTTCCCACTTGTGAACCCATGAAAGTCCCAACGGTGAAAATCGGACGAATCTAGGACCTCCGAAAATGGATTCTGCGTCGAGAAATATTTCGAAAACGATACCCCACTCGACCCCACGACAAAAGGCCTTCAAACCCCCCCAGGGCCCTACTTTTTACTTTTACATTTTCAAGAGTAATAAACCAAATAATTTCATTGATGAGATAAAAAGATGCATAACTCACACAAAGAACCAAATTTAAACGAAGCATTCAACAAACAATAATTGAATTATTCTCCGTATTTTTTTTCACTTGCTTTTTCAAAGAAAATGAGTTCGCCCGGTGTCTGACGGGAAAGCGGGAAATCGTGAAAGGCGGTATTATTGTCTTGATTACGGCCTTTCCTTGATGGGTATTCAAACTGAAGGCCCTGAGGAAAAGGGCTGTCAGCCAAGGGTTTATTAGCGCTCCGGCAAGTGGCTGTTAAAGGAATATTTTTTCTTGGGTGGAAAGCTTTGAAGCCTTTTTAGGAGGAAAGGTTTTTTTTTCCAAGGTCTTTCTTCATGGTGTTGTAACGGTAAGAGTGACATGCAATGAAAATATGGAGAAAAGAAGTCGAAGGGGGTGAAAAGAATCGATGTAGACGTGCCCTATCCCGCCGTACCTATTCGATGACCTCGCGCTCCATGTGGGGGTTTGATTTGAAACGTTCCGAGGAAATGTCATTGTTAGTGACTTGTGTGTTTTAAATCCATGCAAGCTACCAGTAAACGCCTGCCATCCAGGTTTCATCGTCTCTTAACAACAGGCATGATTCCCTTCAAACTCGTGAAATTTCCTTCAAAAGTCCGTTTTTGAACTCGTAAAACCGAGTTAAAGCCCTTTTGACCAGTCTCAAACTCTTTCAAACGGGTTTTTCCATTCTTTAGTATTGAACGCCCTCAAACCGATTTTTCATAAGGTCCAGCTTACTCTAAGGTTTTACAATTTCATGCCAGTTTTTCCCAGTTGAATCGGTATCCATGCTTTTAACCTGTTTTAGACCAGTTTATACCTTTTTATCAAACGAACCAGTTTTATTACGCCTTCAAACTAATAACCAAAATCCGGTTACGCCCTAAAAAGTGGTTTACAAATCTTTCCAATATCAACCGGGTTTTACACTTTCCAACCGGATTACATACACGTTACAACTAGGTACCTACCTCAATTGGGGTTTCACTCGTTCAAAGTGGTTTTACCTGTCAAACCTGTTTGCACTCCCTTCAACAGGGTTGAAGCTTTTTGAACCTGTAAATATTAATTTAAACTTTTCAATTCTGTTAAACTAGACAATGTATGTCATAAGTTTATATCATAATATGATATAAACATATTTATGACATAAACGAGTACAATCCCGGTTGAACCACTTAAAATTGCCACCTCCAATTGGGTTTCGCCTTCTCAAACTGGTATTATTCATTCGAATCAGACTTAATTCCATTAAAATCAGGAGACAGCGGTTCAAACCTGTTTTGAAGCCATCAAACAGGCTTAAACCCTTCAATATGATTTTAGATCCCTTCAAACGGGCTTTTAAATTCAGTGAAACTTCGTCAAAATGTCAATTACGTGGCGAGAAAACTTAAGTGACGATATACTCATTAAAATTCAAGTAGTATCCAAACAGTGGCTCCTGCATACCGGCCGAGGGGTTTCAATCTTTACAAGCCTGAGTGAATCCCCTTCAAAGTGGTTTTCAGTCAACTCAATCTGGTTGCTAACCGTTTCTAGCCGGCTTAGAACACCATGAAGGGTTAAGTTGTCCCACTCATCATGTTCACTTAAGAATCCTACTTCTGATTTCACTCTTAAAATAATCCCACTTACTAAGAACAAACATAACATTAGGGGACCATACACCTGCCGGTTATTTCGAGGCGCCACAGTTATTTCTTGGGAGCATGCTTGGAGTGTCGGGTTTCCAGTGGCGCGTCGAAAAAACCGGCAGGGGTATGGCTTGCTATTATCTCCACGTCGCACAGTGGGGCCAATGACCCATATTCGCGGTCAAAACCCCCCAGGCAAAAGTTCAAAGGAACGAATTGAAATGGAGATAAAACTGTCCTCAAGCAACCAAACAAACACGATTCAGACGGAAAGAGCCGAAGTGAAGAGGTAAGTAGACCTGTAGTCACTTATAATCGACGGTTGACTCCGGATCGCAAGTTTCAGCCACTTAAGACTAGACGTTCCTCTTCGGCAAAATGTCAGCCGATTTCGAATCTGCTTCAAATTTTCCTCAACAAGGTATGAACAGCTATGTTATCAATCCATTAAAGCCAGTATCCCTTTACAATTTTAGAATAATATACATTTTTCGTGATTTTTTAAAATTTATTTCTCCAATTATAGTGCGTTACTTTTGACTAGAACGCATTAGAATCGTGATTTTTGCATAGTCTGCATGGGGAACTATCTGTAAAACTGTGGGCGAAAAAAAATTGCCCGAAGTTGCCCCATTTTGAAAAAAAGAAAATTACAAAAATTGAAAAAAGAAAGAATTGAATTGAATATACAAGAATTACAGACTGTTGAATACATTTTTCCTATAAATTCGATTTTAATCCCTTAGTTTGAAAAAAAGAAAATTACAAAAATTGAAAAAATTAAAAAAAGAAAGAATTGAATTGAATATACTAGAATTACATACTTTTGAATACATTTTTCCTATAAATTCGATTTTAATCCCTTAGTTTTCATTCATTTTTTGCGGCGGTTTTTTACTTTCTTTATTTTTGCTGGTCGGTATTTAGTCATTTTTCAATAAAATATTTATTCAACTGATTCTTGCAAATTTACCTCTTTTCATTATTTCTGAATAGATTTATACTCATTCACCACCATACTATTGCTGGTTTTGACCGCGAATATGGGTCATCGGCCCCACTGTGCGTCGGGTACCGCGCAATTACCCTAGAGCTATCTCGAGTGGGTGACCATACAGGTGGTACTCCTCGGCGAGAGGGGGGGGGGGGGGATCCCATTTAATTTGAGAACTCCCACGCAGACAGTGGTAGATGACGGTTGAGTTAGGCCTCCATGGAGGGGGCGGGGGGACCTGGCATTGTGCGAGAAATGGTATTTGCCCTTAGCCCAACGTCAACACCAAAGGAACCCCATTCGTAATGTTCACACGTGAGTGGTTCCATTTTAACTGGGAACCAAACAAAAGGTTCCTCCTGAACCGCTCCGCCTCCACGCTCCTTCCAATAGAGGAAAACTCGAGTGCACCTTCGGGCTTCCGACCCGAAAATTAGCGCTCGGGGTGGAAACCTCATCGAAATTCATAACATCGGAGAAACTCGAGGAAACATCGCGCGGTTAACCCAATCGCGGAATGCTCGAGAACTCCAGTGAAGACAATGTGTACTCCGTTCCTCTCATTCCTCTGTTGCTCTGTTCCGTAACACAAACTTAACATGGGGATCACAAGATCAAAATTCAAACTCTAATCAGTCATGTCAGCAGGTACGCTACACGGGATGTCTCAATTTGGACGTTGACATTAAATATAAATTTCAATGTTAATTTAAAATTGTCAAAAATCAAATGACCGTCCTCCGCACAGTGGGAAGAAAACCGCAGCGGGCCAAAAGTCGAAAAATGAAGGTGTTTGTTTTATAGTAAAGTCGTGATTACCTGTTAGTGTACAGTAGTACATCTTGACTATCTCAAGACTGACAAGGGGGAGTATCCCAACTGGTCCGCTACCGGTCAAAAGTGAACGGGGCGGAAAAAAAAAAAAAAAAAAAAAAAAAAAAAATTGAACAGGACAGCTGGTCCTCATCGTGACAAGTAGTCCGCCAGGCAGGCTAAAAATGTTCTTTCATTACTGGCCCTCGACAAGTGGGCCGTGTCAGGTCGTCCGCTCCTCGAAG
This sequence comes from Pilophorus perplexus, assembly GCA_955831195.1. Lineage (NCBI taxonomy): Eukaryota > Metazoa > Arthropoda > Insecta > Hemiptera > Miridae > Pilophorus > Pilophorus perplexus. The sequence goes on from OY037014.1 coordinate 17,683,557, forward strand.
GGATTGCAAAGGATTCCCTTTAGGGTAAGAGTGCCATTTAATGTCTTGCATTTACTAAAGCACTCCAACATTACTCTCGCTGTTGAAGTGCTGCTCCAGTACCAAGTGGACTTATAGGCCAGTCATTGGAGACATTAGCTTATGCATAAAATGGAGTACCTAACTTAATGTAAGGTGGATGCGGCGAGATAGTGAGAATCCATCTTAAAAAAGACGAAATAGTCTATTTCCACGATAAAAATATAAATATAACTTCTAGCAGCTCAATAGAGACCGGAACTGGAAGGACCGGTTATCACACATCATATTTATATTTAAATTTATATCGTGGGAAGTAACGTAAGTATATCAAAGAAAAATAAACCCTTGTGTAAAATTTGCAGGTTTTTTTTTTTTTTTTTTTTTTTTTTTCATACCCGCCTGACGTACCTAGCCGGCTTGAACCTTTACCGAAATGGAATTTATAACCGGCTCCGGCCGAAGAGTCAAGTCGAGTTACCGTATTTGCCTGCCGGTGGGAAAAGCAGTCGAGTCACGTCGGAAATGGATATTATGCACGTGGGCTTCTGCGGGGCGGACGGTTTTCCCACGTTTGGGAAGAGGAAAAACGAAACTTGACGGAGGGAAATCGAGTTATGTTTATAACCTACTCTCGTAAGTGGTCGTAAAAACATCACATTCGCCCGGTTTTCCGACCGGCGGCGGGTAACGTTGCGTCGAAGTACCTGCTCCGTACGGGCTCGAATAAAACCGTAAACGGCAGAAGAACTTGGAAAATCAGTCAGCAGCCGACAGTGTGGTTTTTGTTTGTCATGTCGAATTTAACACAATGAGATATAATATATTATCATATATGTCCAAACATTCTCTGGATCAGAGAACCCCCAAAATTTGGGGGTTCTCTGATCCACTATATTTAGTGCAGGTAGTGAGAGAGAGATTGAATGGCTTTATTTATTTATCTGCACATTATTAGACCCACTCTTGCTAATGTACCTACAGAAACACCATACCTATATGGCGTACAATCCGGCCGCTAGTTTTAGTCAATTATAATAATTAGTAATTATATAATAACAGCGATAATAACATAAAATTTGTCTTCTTTGTTTGTGAGTAATTGATGAGAAGGGTAATAAATAATCAAGCCAGGATGGTTGTAAAATAGTTTTATTCACTGGATCGAGCGATAGCTCGACCCGCACTTGACGGAGGTTACTTCCATACTCAGTATGGCATACTGCCAAGACCAGACCTTTGTCAAGACCTTTTTACAATAGACGCGTCAGCTTGGCCCTAGAGGTGCTACCCTCTATAACTAACTTATAGTGGCATACATTGGTACTAAGTTTGTACACGTGATTGTCTCCTGACTGCCAGAGCAGTTTGGAAGGAAAAGAGGTAGAAAATGGAAATCTACCTATACTTATCACTAATTCTCATATTCCCGAAACGGCCATACTGACTTTTCACGGTCCCATGTGAAATCGCTTATAGGTGTATGTGTGATCATGATGGAAGACTCGGGTACATGAGCTATGAGAAGCACATGAGCCAAGTCAAAGCGGCCTATGAGAGCGGATATGGCTTTCATCATGTTTGAACCAGAAGTAGATCGGATCAGATTTGCTAGTTAACAGAACAGCTTAGCTGTTACCAAGTTGTTAGATAGGTTGTAAGCAGATCAGACTGATTAGATTGACTGATTGAGCAGAGTGGATTGGAAGCTGAGCAGTTGAGATTGGATCATAGATAAATTTGATAGGAATGTAAAGACTTCAGTTGTATACAACTGAAGTCTTTACATTGCAGTTATAACTGCAGCGGATCTCACCGAACCATGAAGGAATCAATGTTTATCAACATGTCATGAAAGCACATGCAACCCAGATTGGAGTTCAATCAAGTATGATTGAATCGAATAAGAAAATAATGCACTCTGGTGAAGCAACCGGTTGGTTTAGGTAAATTCTGTTAAAGCACACCTGTTACAGTATCAGGTTAAGTCTTGATAAACTGAACAAATGTTGCATAAAATTAAAATGAAGAGATCATATTTATCTGATTCTTATAAGGACCAGTAGGTTAAATTTAATTAAATTAAAACAAACTGACAATTTTTTATGTAAACTCCAGAACGGAGCAGACTAAGAGCGAACCGGCTGATGTATGACATAAATGAAACGTCGATAGACCAACACATTGTGTTGGTCTATCGACGTTTCATTTTCCCAATGTTGATTCAGATTGCGCATAAATTTGGTCGTCAGCGTTTCGAGGTCTCCGGCAAAGCGTGTAATGTGCACATGTGCGGCGGTTGAATTATACCGCCGTCCATTCGAGAGGGAGACCATAGTAACTGTTGAGAAGGGCGGGTCCGAATGGTCTGTAATCGCCGTGGAGAGTAAGAGCCGCTAATTAGACTAATTGTCTAATTGGCGATCCCCCCAGTCGATTAATTGAGCCATTTCGGAGCGGGACTTCATCAAAGCTTTCGAGGGAAATCCCCCCCACTGTCCACCTCCACCTACCAGAAATGGTTTTCAAATTTACCTTTCCCCTACCGGTGAGACATTCGATCCTCATGCAGCGCCAACCCAAAAAATCTTGATAAAAAAAAGCCGAACCAAATTGAAGCAAAGGTAATAAATAGGGCTCGGATCTATCCACATCTCTATTTTTCTATTATATAGGAGATGCATCACGACGAGTAGGAGGAGGAGGATAACGAGGATGATCTAGGATGACCACCTTTATTCTAAGACACTTATAAATGTCGGAAAAATTTGAAATTGGTCTCAAAAAATAGTTCTAACGCCCAACTGCATTTTTTTACTTGGCGTATCAGTTGCTCCAAAAGTGGTTCAGGAAGGTCTGGAGCAGTTGACCAAATGTTGGTATGGCAGGGGGCCAAAGGGTGTCCGACGCAGCTCCCCCCCCCCCCCCCCACCCCTTCTCCTTTAAAAATCCTGTAATTCTTTAAGAATAAAAACTACCTACACAATATGGGTCTGTTGGGTCGGGGGTCGGCTGGCGAGACAGCAGGGAGTGGCCCCCTAGTCTATCCGTGGATGACCTAGGAGAACCGCCTTTATTCTAAGGTACTTCCTGAATCCCATGATCCCGGGATGGACTCCACAAATCGCGGGATTTCAAAATTTGAAATTTTCCATTTTTTTGAATTTCAAATTTTGTCCATTTAATGGAAAAAAATCGTCCGGGATCCTGGGAGCCAGGTCGTTAAAACCAGCTCGAAAAACATCTGTTTATGCTTAAAGATAGCTTGATAGACCTTGATTAGCTTTCCCTTCTTTGTAAGTAAGTATTAATTATCTAATCCATTTTAGATTAGTACCCCTGAACCCCTCAACTAGGCAGTCCTCTACAGTGTTGCCAGGTTCACAACATATGAGAATTGATAAGCAGAGCTGGGCGTTAGTTGTGATCGTTTGGTGCCAAAATGTTTGTTAAAATGTTCTTCGCGAGCATGACTTTTGTCTTTGTGACGTACCAAGTGCCTGTTGGAAGCGTGGAACCGGTTAGTTTGTACTTGGGTGCCAACCGAACTAAAGCTTATTTCTTCCCGTGGTTGGTCACAATTCACGTGGCAACGCCGGCAAGTCGGCTGTTCGTCGGGTCAGGGTCTATCCTCGCTTCGCGGTGGGTCCTCGGCAGCATGGATTGCTTCGTGAGGTGGAAGGAAGGCTTCAAGCCGGCCTACCAGGCCGTGAAGTTTTGGGAAGTGCAGTCGGGAGGGATCTGGGCGATGGCGAAGCCGGCGAAGCTTCCGTGGTTTCAAGTGAGAAAAGTCGATACAGTGTATATGTTCAATGATACCGCCACAGCGACTGCCGATGTGGTGACTTTTACCGGCGACAGCGTCCCGGATAACCTGAACGAGTACAGACTGAGTCCGTTTGGGTTCAGCATGTCGTTGATATTGATCAAAGTGAAACGTGCCGATGGGGGTGTAGATGAGTGGGAGTTGAAGCGAACGACGCTGCCGATGCCGATGTTTCCCGAATGGGCGGATCTGTCTGGGCCGCAAAAGCACGCCTTCAAAGCAAACGTTGACAACAGAGTCACCAAAATTGTTGAGATGTTGGAAAGTGTCCATTCTCTCTACCCCTGCCAAGTCGCTGGGTGGCGCATGGGTGACTGGAGGCTTCTCGAGTACGACGTCGTCTACGTACCTTTCAACCAATGCAGCGACATTTACTGCGCCAACGACCGCCGAGCGTGCTCCCATTGGCCCGTCAAAGGGGTCCACGTCTGTTTCAAATCCATCACCTTCAACGATCTCTGTTGGCGCGATCAAGGGTCCGCTCTGTACTGCAAGAACGCGACCAGCGTCATCGCCATTCTGACGTCGGCACCGACTTGCGGCTACGCCGGCCTCCGCGGGGTCTACACGCTGATAGATCACGGTTTGACGATGATGAATAAAGTTGGATTTTCCGAATCTGTTTACCCGTCTTTGGACAGGAACAAGTACACCCCACCTCCGGAGAAGGACATGTTCACGTACGATTAGGGTACCTACAGTATTTTTCATTATACATTTTATCTTTCATCGTATGAGTAGTCATGTTCTAACAAATTAAATGCGTGTTGTGTGTTGGACGGAGTTCAAAAAGCGCTATGACCGCATGTGAGTGGAGGAACGTTATCGTTCGCAGGGTCCACGCGTAATCTGTCAAGGGTTCCGCCGGGGTCTGCTTTATTAATTTCGGTTTTACTCCTCGGTGGAACAAGCTCTGAATGAGTAAGTCGACCATTCAGTTCCTTATTTTTATCAAAATATTTAATGAGTGTTTGATGCTTCCACATGGTTCAGATTGGAGTTTCACTAAGTTGCATCTGACTGGGTAGTTCTTTGCTTCATCAGTCGGTTTTCTAGCGTGTGTTTTTTGCGTGCGTTTTTTAGTGTGTCATTTTCATTCAAGCAGGCTTTATCACTCTTGAAACCGGTTCAGAAGCTGATCAATTTAGTTTCGATCCCTTGAAACCAGGTTTTGACGTTATAAAAACATCATATTGATTTTCAATAACGTACTTTGTTCATCTCTAGTCATCAATTCCTCCATCAACGCTGTGAATAATAAAACACGTAATACCGCTCTAGTTGGAAACTATGGAACGTTCCTATTGTTGTTAATTAAAAGTTTTATTGAAAGGTCTTGTTCGCCAAGAATTTTTCATTATATTATTTTAAAGGAGGCGAGCGGCTTTTGGAGAGCTGAATAAAGGATTATTCAAAAGCAAAAGAATGAACGCTCGACTTCAGGTTGTTAAGTAATTAAAAGATTTACCTAATAACGTTGAAAATAATGAAAAGGGCTTCCAAAGTTTTCGCATTGTTTGAGTTTTTGGATAGCTAAGAAAAAAAGAGGAGAGGGAAAGAGAAGATGAAGTGGAAGGCATCAAGTTGGAGACAACATTGTATCTCGAGATTAGAAGAGGGTGGTCTTGAAGGAGGGGGCTCTTGGGAGGTTTTAAAGGCTTTACGGGGTGAAAGGGTAGTAGAGGGGGGGGGGGGAGTGTTGTTGAATTTATGTTGGAAGTCTCCGCCGTGAAAGCTGCTGCAACGCTGAATGTGATAGCGGAGGAAAAGATACGTCGGGTGGGGGGGGGGGGGGGGGGGTTGCGAGTCTTAAACGCTAGTCGCCCTACAAGAAGTTATCGTATTAGTTCATTTTGATTTATTCAATTCAGTTACTTTCCTCTTGCAATCGTTTTCAACCAAATCAAAAACCTAAAAAATTTAAAAAAGAACCAAACCCTAAGGTTTCAGAATTGGTTAAGTTGGAATTGAGTTCTACCAAACATCAGGGAATAACCTCACACCATAGAACCAACTGATTGAATTTAAAATGAAAAACACACAGTAAAGCAATTGATTAATTAAAGCAAAAGAAAACCTTTCGGCAGATGGAAGACGTCTATGGCATAAGACAGACTCCTGTGCCCAAATCAAGGAAATTCATCGACAGATTAAAGACACCCACTGGCAGAATCAAAACGTGATCGTCTTCATCCATCATCGTGTTTCAAGCTACTTCCCCCGTCGAAATTCGGTGGAGATAATATCAAGATAATTTGTATCAATATATTTAATGGGCTACGGGACCTCACGTCGATTAATATTTTTTTCTGGAAGAACTTCATAATAATTATTCAAATTATTTGAAGCAATATCAGTGAGTTTTGGCTCCAAAGATGTAATGTCGACTAATATTTTTTTCTGAAAGTACTTCCTGTGAAAATACGGAAAACAATAGTCAGCCGCATGAAATCGCTTCTAGAAAATTTAGATAATTTAACGAAAATTAATGCGTTTGAAAACCCGGGGGGGGGGGGGGCACAGTGTGACGTCACAACATTTTGCGGAATGTGCTGCCAATTGAGCAGAGCCGTGTTTTCAAGTCGGGCAGCTCGCGGCATTTGGATTAAAAATAGAATAAAAATCCTTGTAAACAACGCCGAAAACATGAAAATTTTGACTTAGTGACGTTAAATCGTGGGGAGATTGTTCCACCCAGTGTCATAAATCATAAAGCATTAAACTATACGTATTGTGAATAATTCTCGATAATTATTATGATTTTTTTTCCATCAATAACAAGAAACTTTATTTAAACAAGTATTATAAATAAGTATTATTCTTGTATTATGCATTTTTTTCCCGTCGTATCAAGTAGGTAATGATTGCGATAATTTTATCATAAAATCTGATGTTACTAGCGCTCATGGTGAGAGGTTCACTGGGACTGTGACGTCACTGATATTAGAGAGACGCGCAGTTTGAGGAGAATCTCCTCCAATGATTTTTTTTTTTTTTTTTTCGTTTGTATTGGATCCTTGCTGTACCAGTTACTTTTTGGTGGTTTCATATTTTTCTCTTCATCTACTCGCCGCAAACGGATAGGTATTTGGTATTTTTTCAAATGTTTTAGAAAAAGTTTAATTTCCCGTTTTTCCATTTTAGGAGCTCTGATGCGCCACATAGAGCTACTTTGTGGTGTTTCAGACTTTTCTCGCACTATGCTCGCCAAACTGGATTTTTAAAGACCATTTTCAGATTTTTCCGCCCGCTAGAAGTGCCCCAGAAAAAAAGACGACCAAAATCGTGTCATCCTCCTCCTCCTCGGGCTGCGGCTTTAATGTAATAAAATAGTTACTCATCAATCAAAATTTACTCTGAAGTGATCTTTATTCTGCCCTTAGGTACAGTCTTTTATCTGCCCCCATTACCGGCAAACACACACACTCCACGTGGGGGTGGTTTTCAAGTTCTGGTGCTGATATTCAGGTATTTAACTATGTCGCTGGAACCACTGATTGTGACACCACGTTTTTGCATGCAGTTGCAACTGAAATCACCTCCTCACGCTACCGTATAAGATAAAATTTAATACGATTCCTGCCGTTTTCTTCCATAACCTGATATGACATTTTATCCTCACAACTGTGATAGAGAAACCGCGGAGAGTACTAAAACCACCCAAAATAGTAAGTAAAACACACGAAAGACAGAAACCTCCGAACGAGCGTATTTAATCATCCCGCTCGAATTGTTTGCCTCTGGAAAAAAAGTGGGCCCATTTTGTTATATCTAGATGTTATAATATACATGCAACTTTTTTATAAAGTCATAATAACAGTTATTATGAGTTTAAAGAAAAGTTTCATGTAGGGCATTCAAAATCCTCTTCAGACAACGATGGCCCTTTTCTGGGAAAACGACCAATATATTATATGAGTTTTAACGTATATGTATGGATTGTAAAATATACATGATACATATAAAATATATATCCAGCCATCCATCCACCCACCCACCCATCCAGCTATCCATCTTGCCATCTATCCATGTCTGCCATTCATCCAGCCACCCCACTCACGCCTTTCGCCGTTCGTTCTCCACTTTTATTTCGTTTTGTCGACTAGAGTCAAACCTCATGACTTCTTAATCCGCTCGAATCCACCCTCAAGAATTTGAAAGGGCCAACCACGAAAAAGAACGTGTAAGTTTACTTAGGCTCCTCCAAAGTTGGGTTTTGGTAGAGTTCCTTCAAGCATTAAAATCCTTTCTCTCTGACTAATGGACGTTCTCTCTTTTTTTTTTTTTTTTTTTTTTTTTTTTTTTTTTTTTTTTTTTTTTTTTTTTTTTTTTTTTTTGTGCGCTTTTCAGAAGGAAAAGTCAACTTGCGGTCGGAAGGGAAAATTAATGAAAGGTGCTGTGGTCGTTTTTACTTTGCTCGTCCCGTCTTTTTTTCTGTGCCAAAAAAAAAAAAAAAAAAAAAAAAAAAAACTTGTTCCCAAGTTTGCTTCATTTTCAACTTGAAGTCAAACTTGGCAGGACACTGGGGTGTTTTCATTAAGTCACAACTTTTACTGCTATGATTGTGGAAATTGGCGATGACAAAGTGGTGAGGAGCGGCTGGGGTTGATCATTCAATTAATACTAAAGGGCCTACTACCTTCAGAGAAAACAGTTTGGGCGTTTCATCCAACTGCCACACAATCATCCTCCAGGGATTGTACAAACAAAGTACTGCACTACAAATATAATCAAACATGAACCCTTACCTGAAGTTGAAGCCCCTTCGGAACCGGTTTAAGCCTCCAAAACTGGATATAAACACCCAAATAGGACAAAAAACGGAAAATAATAGACGGATAGCCAGCCTTGATGGAGTATGATCGCGAGCTGCCAAAAGACTTGGTCAGGCCTGCCATGAGAAAGAGCCACTCTCTGTCCCGTATGTGTTCTCCCTTCATAAGCACATGCAGGAAATCAGAGAGTGCGCTACAAGAATCATGGGGATCCAGATGCGGCAGCAGCAAGAGCGTTTCGACCATCGGGCCTGGCAGAAGGAGTTCAAGACTGGGGACTGGGTTTGGCTACATGGCCCGAAACGAACGGTGAGGCACTAACCGAAACTACCAACCAATGGACGGGCCCATGGCTCGTCGTGGAAAAGAAGGACGATGTTCCGTTTCCGGTTCGGCTGGGAAATGTGAAGATGTTCCACGTCAACTGGCTGGCCTTCGCCTTCGTACCCGGAACAGAGTCTTGGATTTCACTAAGTGAAAGTCCAAGTCTTGAACCACTTTTCTTATGGTTGGACGAAGCCTTGCAGTTTCTTTAAGCCGGTTCGCTTATAATTACTATCGTATAGTTACTATACCGGTTCGCTAATAAGACTCCGTCCCACAATTATAGTGGGACGGAGTCTTGCTCTTTTCCTAAGCCGGTGTGGGCTCATAATGAAGACACGGGACGGAGTCTTGGTCCTCCCGTTTAGATTTACCTATTATTAAGCGCTCTGGCGGCTACTTGCCCTACTCGATGCTCAGCGAGGCGAGGTGTGACGTCACAGGCCCTCTGCTTTCAGTTCAAAATCTCCCAACTGTTCTGTCGTAACTGCATGGATTTTCGAATTAAACATTTGTGTAAGGGGGTTTTAAAGGGCGCTGAATCCGACTATGTTTTAGAAAAGCTGAATTCCGACATTCTCAATGAGCTCATTAGTTAATTATTCTTTGATATAGGTTAACATATATCAAAGAATAATTAACCGTTGTGTAAAATTCGCCTCTTTTTTTTTTTTTTTTTTTTTTTTTTTACACAGTAAGTACATTTTGAGAATGAAAACAACCGCCCAACTTTCTCAGTCTAACATTGTTTCCACCCATCACTTCTCAACTGGAAGAACTGCTTTTAATATTAATTTATTAGAACAACCAAAACTTGGAAAATAGCGCTTTATAACTTCCGCTCGAGTTCATTCTGTTTTATTTTTTTAGTTCCTATGCAAAAATTTATAGCTCCCCCCAAAGGAGTGAAGAATTCGTAAACATCCTCACCCGTCCGGGAACATAACAAGTTGTAATACGAAGAGTTGTTCACGTGGAACAAAGTAGCCCTTGAAGTTTTTATTGCCTGTTGTGCCAGCGGAGAAAATTAGGGCCTTTAAAGTTGAAATGGGCCCGTTGGAGCGTTTAATTTATGAAATGGCGGCGAGTTATTTGAAACAACGAAAAAAAAAAAGATTGAAGTGCAATACCGGTACGAAAAGTTGAGGTCACATCGGAAGTCTCTTATCGGAAGATGAAATCTATCTTGGGAAAGTAAATAACGTGGATATGATATTGAATCAATACAGTATGTCGGAGACGGTTGATTTTTCCACTTTACTTCGAAAACGAGGAGGTCGGCATATGTGAAAACTTTTGCGACTCAAGAGAGGAAAACCCCGTTTCCGGAAAAAAAAGGAAAAAAAGTTAACGGGGAAGTGGAGATCTCATAGCGGGAAACTCTCGAGGCGGCACGAATCGAGCAATATCGGTTCTTGGAAGGGGTTGAGAGGAAGAGAAATAGTCACGACAAAAGCGGTTGAAAATGAGGGGGAAAGCGTACTGGGGAGCGTTGAGGCTGCTGGGTGAGGTCATGGAGGGGAGAAATGTGGACGGAGAAGGCGCGTTCACACCAGTGACGCCAGTAGTCTCAAAACAAAGTGCTCACCTGTCGTACGATACCTAGGTAGGCCACTAGTTCGGCATCGTCACTTGTCTCATCGTCAGGCCACTAGCTCGGCGACGGACAGCAACTTTTCCAACACACAAGATGGGTTTCAATCCCACAGTTAATAAAGCATGTTCCATGTACCTTGAATTGCAGCCGAAGGCTCTAAGCAAAAAGCATCCGGGGGTCCAGGGGGGGTTTGACTTCTGGCGAGGCCCAAAGTGCCGAGGTTTTTTTTTTTTGTTTCATGGTTTTTTTTTTTTTCAATTTTTCATCAGCAGTGTTTTTCTTTGTCTTAAAAAAAACCATAATAAAATTAACTTTCTCCGAATAAAATAAAGTTTTCCACATCTGGTGACTCTTTCTTTTTCTAATTCCCAAATTTTGTATGAAAATATCGATGTAGATACCGATAAAATTATACTGTAAATACCGACTTACAGAAGACAAACAGTTTTAGCTCGAAAAGTTTGTCATAAAAAAACGAATTCATGCTAAAAGGGACCGTGTCCAGCGTTTAAAATTAATTACTGAATGATAATTTATTTATTCAAAATTCAACCCCTCATAATTAGTAGGGGTGCATAGGCTTAATAATTAATTAGAATAGAGATAGGCTAAATTATTTATAATGAGAGCGGAAACGACCTAAACGCCTCAACTCACAAAATCACTTTGTAAACGATGGATTATCATAGTAAAAATCACGATGAATGTTTGGTAGCAGAAACAACCCATTGGAAAGGGGCGAAAATGGCATCGAAAGAATTCAGTGCAGAAACGACCTCTGTGTTCCTTAGCTTTTTGGGCAGTTTTTTCGATAGTAGGAAATGATACAAAATATCAGATATTTTGTATCATTTCCTACGATAGATGTAGATTCTACGATTTGGATGGTCATTAGGAAAAACCTCACCCCTCCCAGCCTCAATAATTGCCGACAGATCCCCGCCATATGACATCACTGGTGGCTCAAGCATAGCACGTTCTTCGGGAAACGTGACTTGTAATTACGTCTACATTTGTTCCTGTCACGAATCAGCCAAGCTGCCCTGACGTGCCGTAACGAGAGTCCACCACAACAACGACAACAAAATAGTGACGCAAGCGACTCCACCTTCCCAACTCCATGATTCACCCAATGAGAGGTGTGAAAAGGGAAAAGAGCCGAACGAGGGGTTGAATTTATTGAGATTGAAAGAGGCCGCCATCTGGAGCTACCACCTCCAATATCCGCGTCACCGGAGCGTGCCAAAGTCACCGAACAGGTGCATCACGTTCTGCTCGGCCGCCCAAAGCAAATTATAACCGCCAACGGAAAATCCACCTCCAAATGAATCGTTTATTCCTTCGTACGCGGCACTGTTGGTACTCCGGGCTCCGTGTTCTCCGCCAAGCAGTTTGTTTGGTCATTTTCATCTCCAATTCTTCGCCTCTTTGCGTCAGGCTCTTGTACTGGAGGAAAATACTTTGCTATAAATCATAATAAAATGAATAGTATATTATAATTTATTATTAGTAAACTATAATTTACACTAAATTTACATTAACATCAGACTGATAAACATTCTTCCAAGATCGGTTTGAATACCTGAAACCCCGTTTTAAACCCGAAGAGCGTGTTAATCAACCACCTTCAAACTATTTTCTACCCAATGTGGAGAAGAGAGATGGCTCCTCTGCTGTCAGAGCAGAGGAGCCATCTCCCTCTCTAATCTCCAAATTGGATTAGACCTCTGTAGGTACGTTCGGCAAACAACCACTTCATTTTTCAACCCCTTTTCAATTTGGATCTGTAGGAACTGGTTTAACGTGTCTGAAACATGTTTTGAACCTTGAGAGCTGTTCAAGCGTTAGAGCCTCCTTCAACCCACCCTTACCTGTAGGACCTAAACAGTGTTACACTACAGTAGGTATTGTACCCAAGAGCGGTAACTTTCAAAGGTGTTGTTATACCCCTTCAAACCGGCTTTAGACCCTGCACAAGGCGAATTTTTACTTTTACAAAAGTTCGCTAGGGTCTACAACCAGTTTTGAAAATTGAAAGTTGAGCACACCACACAAATTTAACTGCCACGAGTTGGCCTTCCAAGCCAGATTTGAGCCCTTCTCATAACCAGTTTTGGGCTCTTGGAAGGGTCTAAAACTGGTTACATTCCCTCCTTAACACAAGCTTAGAACTCAAACTCGATTTCTGATAACTGGGGACAATGATTGGAAAACCACCCTGTACTTCATGCCCAACTTGATCATCACATTAAAACAAATTTTGTTTCAGTTTAAACCCCAACGTCCGGTTAATCACATCTTGGGATTGAACCTCTATGACCTTGGTTGGAGGGGATATATAACTGGGTTTGGACAATCAACGCCAGGTGCAAAGGTTGGATCTCACAACTGATTTCAGACGTTTTCGTATACCACTTCTGATTACTCGAGAAAATCATTGGACAATTGCGTTTTAAAACCAACCTCATATTCCGTCACAGTTCAAACTACAATAACCAAGTAAGCTTTCAAAGAGGTTTGTAACTCTTCACTGCGATCAGGGGTTTGACCCCTTGTGGACCTATTGTTTGCATCCTCTCAGCAGAGTCATCTATAATATGATTAGTGTATTAGTTTACCGATGCGTGTGTATGTTATGTCCTATGTAAAGCATACACAAGCAATGTTTGGTTTGGTGCTCACACACGAGGTAACATAAGCATCATTCCTCCCCCTCTCATCGATGCTTGACCTCTTTAGTGGAGGATTACCGTCGCTGTGAAGGCATTAACGCTTTGGATAATAAAATCCCAACGAAACCATCAGGATCAAATCCGCTAACCTCTAAACTATTACTCGCCCCGGATAGCACTCAAATCAGTTCATTCAGTTCAAAACAGACGACACACAGTAAACTTTTGAATTTCGTAGTGTGTAAAAGAATGAACATACTTAGCAACGAGCAAACATTCAGCACATGCAATAATGAGGTGCAGAAGTTGTGATAAAACTAAACCGCATAAGCGGGATAATGAGAATACTAATAGCATCTGTATAAAAGTGTCTTGTGTGAAAAAGCATCTCTCGAAGGCACTACAGAATTACTGGGCGTAGCAACCTCCGACGGTTAATTGCCAAGATGAGCAAATAATTAAAAGAGGAGAAGTGGGGAAGGGATAAAGACTGGTCCAAAATGCCTGAGGCGGTAGGCCATCTGGTGGCCGTCCAAGACCGGCTCAGCTAAATCTTCCAAATGGCTTAATAAGGAGGTGAACCGCCACCCTCGTGTCCTTCCTTCCTGTCCTTCCTTTTTTCTCCGTCGGGTTTTTCCTCGGCAGAGGAAGGGAATTAGTTAAAACCGAGGGGATTTCCGGGGCATTGTAATAGCCCAGCTGTAGGGACTGCAGTATACCCGTTATCTGCAGCAGACGGAGACGTTCGTGAACGTTACTTGTGACAAGTATGGATCTAAAAACTCGAAGAAGCTTTGAGGCGCGTATACACTGTGCGGCAAGATTCAGCTTATACCAAACAGGAAAGAATGTAGAACGTTGTTTGGTCTTGCTGCCATGCCAAAATACAACACAAATTAGCTCGAACTGGATTTTAAAAACGCTGAAAATTTTACACAAGGGTTTATTATTCTTTGATATAGGTTACTTGTGCAAAAATTTAATTCTGTGTCAGCGAGAAGAAAATTTTGGGGAAAAAAATTTTTTTTGGAGTCACGTACCAAATTAGACACGACAATATCAACTTTATGAGGGTTTTGAAATACCCATTGATAGATCCCTCTTCTTATAACGTTAAATGGCATGTAACAGGTTTGATGGCCAATCGTTGATAAACTCATTCGGGCGATGATTGCAAACCCTGTCATTGTCAGGGGTTTTGCGAACTTGATGGAGACGGGAACCTTAAGGGGTGAAATTGAATTTCCATTCCCCGTGTGAGCTCATTCCTGGAAAGAGACTCGTAAGTGGCAATTAGAACGTGGCCTAAGGCCTTTCAAATGAAGGCCCTTTTTGCCAAAGTTAATTTTTATTGCCGTACCTTTGGGGCACTTTGGGGTTTACAATGTTAAGGCGTGCTCCGGCTATACTGGTTGGCGTCGGGTGAGGCCAGGTGGCAAAGCTGAAACAGATGGACGGCGAAAGCCCAATTGAATTGTGCCGAAAGCGCAAAATCCGAACCGTTTCGCTAATTCAACGGGCTGCGCGGTTTGAGCTCCTGGTTATCATACAGCATAGGGGCGAAGTTACGAACAAGGACCTCTTGGACGAGGCCCTGCCAGGATGTGCTGGTCATGCTTGTCGGCCAGTGGAAGGAGAAGTGGGCGGCTGAGTCCACAGTTAGATTAACATTTGAGTTCTTCCCATCGGCATCGCTCAGCGGTTGCGGGTGCCGGGGGTGGTCCCTGATTAAGAGACCTCACAGCCACTGAGCAGCCACGGGGACTTCCTGGCTGACTGCACTGGCACTGATCCTTGCTGCGCATGATGCTGCAGCCCTGAAGGCTTGGCAAAGTAGAAGGGTTCGGATTTGTCCAGCATTTGCGATGAAGAGGGCCGTCCTGGAGACGGAGTTTTCCCCTGACAGTGTAAGTGAGGACTGGAGGAGGTATGTCGAGATACAGGCCGCTTGCTGCCTTTGCAGCGGCTGCTCTGATGGCCCCATGCAGGCCACATTGGACCTAGTTGGGGCTGACGGCTCCCAATGGTTATCACCACAGGCCTTGAGGTTCCTCCCCTTAATAAGGGCTGGTTGATCAGATGCTCCCGCTCAGCATGGAAAGTCTCCCCTCCCCCACACCACATAAGCAGGAGGTGGAGCCAGGCGATAGCTACGGTGGCTCTCCCTGGTTCCTGCTGAAAGCCCCAAGGGCTTCAAAGCAGTTGCCACTCCAAAAAAAAAGTAGGTAATGGCTTCATTCGGCAGCGTGTACGGGCTTTAGATGTGTTCGGTGATAAGGCGTCCTAACGACGATGACATAATTCCTGTGCACAACACAACGCCCTAAACTCCGTCAAGAGGGCGCATCAATCAACTTTTGAAGATTCTCACCCTCCCCCGACATCCCCCCTACCTTGTCACATACTTTACCCTGGAGAGGGCCTGACTCTTATTTCCATAACTTACCCGACACAAGAGCTTCCTTCACGCCCCGTCTAACCCTCGAAAACCGAAGATTCGCCGCGGGGACCTCAGACATTTTTCACGCGATATTATGTACGTTCAAGGAGGGGGTCTTGACACGAGAAGCCAAAAATCCCGCCGGAGGGGAATTTCTCGTGATTTTATTCACCATCTATCACCAGATAACCGCGTTAACCCTATTGGGACTGACACTGCCCGAACCAGGCTTGGCGTGATGAGTCACCAAATCCGAAATTGTTTTGGCATTTTTGGAATGATGATGTATACCGACTTTGCAGACGGGATCAGCGAACGGAAGTCGGAAGTAGATCACGAGCACCTGCTTTCATGCGCGGGAAATGGGTGACTGCTATAGCAAGTGTACTTCCACAGCGAAGTTGGTCACTCCAGCGACGCCCTTCGCGTTTAGTATTAACGAATCATCAGATTCCGCATCTAATTTGGGCCTCGTAATTGCTTATTCGTTATTGCATTTTCCGAGATGTCACTCAATTCCTCGTATGAGGCAACGATGCGTGCCGTCTATTTATATTTCCTTCAGTCTGAACTACCCGGAATTTTAAGCTGAAAACTGGCCTGCTGACGTTTCAATCAATAAAGAGAACAAAGAGTCGGTTTTCCGCAAAAAAAAAAAAAATAAATAAAAATAAATAAATAAATAAATAGAAAAATAAAAATATCCGACGCTAACTCCCCAATTGTCGACGGCTTAAAGTGCCGGGTACCATCTCGATATTTTTTTCACGATCTTTCAAAACTGCCTTTCCGGCCCTCGGGACACCGCGAGCACCATTAGCTCTTATCCTCTTCATCAATCATCGCTTAATACTTTCAGGACGGCAAAGTGCGAGAGAGAAGTGATGAAATGGCCCCCAGAAACCTTTCAGGATTAAACCTTAAACTTCGGCGTTATTCGGTGAAAAAAGAAGAAGTGTAAGTGGTAGTTAGAGCTGGTCAAGTTGAAAAATTGTAAAGCGGTAATGTGTGAGGGTTTAAAAATAACGTATAAATTATGATCGTCTTTATCGGGCCGGTTCGTGAAAAGCGCTTGGGTTTAGTTTTCAGGTTCGTAGGAGGTTGTGGAATGCCAAATGAGAAAAAAGCCTGGCTAAGCAACAGTGAAGTCGAAGCCGGGAGTTTCCATTAGAGTTCCCCCACCTCCTTCCGAAACCGCCTTTGGATAAACCTGATTCGAGGGAAATAGAGCAGGGCACACCACAACAAGGATATTGCAGGCATGGATCGAGGGATGGAATTGATTGGTAGTGTATGTTCAAAATATGAACGCGGTGGGGGGTGTGTTGGTCGAACAAAGTGGGAATTTTGATGAGAGAGCAGCATCGCGCAAAATTGCCGCTTTCTTAGCGAATGAGCCACGCGCTTCGTCCGTTACCGTAAGGTTCATGTTTGTGCACCACTTTTATTCCGACAATTTCCTTTATTCTCCTTCAATTTCCCCCCCTTCGTCCACACGTCTTGACTTGTTCACCTCGAGCGCACCGCAAGCACCCGAGGGACCTTCTTTTTCACGCATCCCATTTCGGCGTTTCCTTTTTGTAGCGAGATTCAGTTGTGCCAACAGCGCTCTAATGGTGCAAGCGATACCTCGTCACCCTATTGGGACAATTCTCTTTTCGTCTACTGGTTTGGAGGGGGTCAAGCAGAATGTAGAAACTTAAAGTGGTATGAAGGGGGTCAATCTGTTTTGGAGCGAGGTCAAACAAGGTTAGTAGACGATCAAGCTGGTTTGGAGAGGATAAGCTGGTTTGGGAGGGGTGAAGCTGGTTTGGATGTGCTTAATTTGGTTAGGAAGGGGTTAAGCTGATTTGGAAGGGTCAAGCTGGTTTGTAGGTGCTTGATCTGGATTGGAGGGAGGTCAATTGAGCTTAAGCTGGTTTGATGGAGATCAAGCTGGTTTGTAGGGGGTTAAGCTTGTTTGGAAGGGGTCAAGCTTGTTTGAAGAGGGACCAGCTCGTTTGGAGGGAGGTCAAACATGGTTAGAGTAGGGGAAAATCTAGTTAGAAGGCGGATCAAAGCTGGTTTGTAACTTCTGTCTGCACATCCCATTCAGTTGTGCCAAAGAACTGCGCACAAAATGACGCGCGCATGGAAAATCCTCTTTTCGACAGGCAAAAATTTCCACGCTGGCATCACTGCGGCGAATGGACTATTTCAGTACAGTTTTACATCAAGGGAAGGTTGAAGAACTGCGGTAGGAACCTGCTAGGAGCTTCTGATGGATCCGGTAAGCCTAGCGGGTTCGAGGAGATCCTCACAAAGCTCGGGATCAACTCCCCGACGACCTCCGCAAGGCCTGGGATGCTTACCGGGGTTTCAAATACATTATCGTTCGGTTCATTTCGGGTCTTCCCCCATCAGGCCGGCTTGGACGCGATGAGGGGCTCAAGGGATAATTTGCAAACCGAAGCATTTCCTAGCACACCAAGTTGGTTTGGTGGGGGGCGTAAAACCAGTTTGGAACCAGAATCAGTTCACTGAGGCGCGAAAAAAAAAAAAAAAAAAAATCGCGTTTGCATCTCCAGTTCGATCATTCCTAATTAGGGATCTTCATGTTCAAGCAGTTTCGCTTAAATGTTCGAATTCCCAAAAGTGAAGTTTCGACCAGAGCCAATGTCTATTCTGCCGCTTACGACGATTCAATCCTACACGTGCTGAGGACCTCAAACACGGCAGGTGAAAACCGGTATTGGAGGTGAGTCAACCTGTTCGGAGGCAGGACACAACCAGTTAGGGGGTAGATCCAACCCAGTTTGCCGAGGGTTGGTACAAGATGGTTTTATAGCCCCTGAAAACTGATCTTAACTTCTTCCAAACAGGGTTTTAACCACTTCAAACACGTCTTCTATCCTCCCAAACCTGTTCTGAGTCCCTTCAAACCCTCGTTTTCAACCCGTTGAAACCTGTTTCGAACCCTTTCATGCCGTCTTCAACTCTTTCAAATTGATTGTGAACCACTTCAAACCCGTCTCCAATCTTTCCAAACCAGTTCAGTACCCCTTTATAATCGTCTTGAATCTTTCATCTGGTTTTGAAACCCATTAAAAACGTATGGTCTTTCTTTGACCTCTTAGGGATCGAACAGCGTGCACACTGGCGAGTAGCAAACCTACGTGTCGTGAACGAAGAAGAATATGTATCGTCGTGGTTCAGATGAAATAAGTATCATGCATGCCGTATAAAGATGATTTCAATACGGGAAGAGGTTTAGAAGGCTAAGCTCGTGACTGCTTTGATATTCCGGAGTGGTGAAGGGGGTTGGGAGTCGCCCATTTCGTATTCATTCGTCGATTGAGCTTCAGAATCAATCAGGTCGTATAACTCGGGCGTCGACGGAACAGTTGGAATAAGTGAAAGAGACGGTTGACGAAGAACGCAGATGCCGTGCGTTCGAATTCTACAGAATTCGGGTAGGTTTCGAGCAAGTCTTTACTACATGTAGGAGCAACCTGTAAAACGGGTGTGGAGGGTGTACCTACATGAATTTGTTTTCCTAAATATGAATTTAAAGTCATGCAATTATGTGTTGTGTGGGTAGTGGAAGGCCGGTGGCGTAAATCCACGATTTCAAGCTTGTGTTGTGGTGGAAGGTGAAGGGAGTATGGGAACATCTCTACCTAGAGCATCTTATGATTTGGCTACAGGTCTAGCAGAGGACGCAGCCATAATCGAAGCCCGGCACTCATCAGGCGTGATTTGTCAGGGTACTGAGACGGTGCGAGGTTCATGGAAGGAAACCGAGGAGGTGATGATACCCAACACTGTTCGTCCTGGGTTCGCTGCGGAACTTAGATCGACTGTTGCAGCTGCCTCAAGCGAATTGTCGCTAAAGACGGCCTGCCCAATCGATCCAGTCTAACCCGAATCCGATTTTGCAGCGACCACGACCGAATTGTCGGCAATGATGGCCTGGCCAGAGGACCCGGACGTCGAGACGAGATCCTCTGTTGCAGCTTCCACAACAGAATTGTCAGCATGAAGGCCTGCCCTGCTCTGCGGATTCGATCTCAATTCTCTCACTGCATTTAGAAATGTTGTCGTTATTGAAATGAACAGCAAGGTATCAAATTTAATGTTAAATTTCCCCTCGTCTCCGAAATTAAAGGCTAGGCCACTAACGGGCGAACAGGGGTTTCGCACGCTCGCGTTGTGACCGTGGCGCGGCCCACTCCTTCCGTCTGTAGTACAGACTCTGTACCTACCTCATCCGGCGGGCTGACAATACAAGTATGTATACCTACTCTCGTGGAGACTTTTCCCCACACTATATATAATACATATGTATATTATACCGAATGCTTTTGGTTTGGATTGCTGTTCGGCCTAAGCCGAATCATGCCGTGTGGACAGGTCTCAACATTTTCCATGACATTCCCTGGCATTTATCCTGCAGGATAAATCTGCCTTCTCTTTTCTTTCAAGGATCACCAGGACTCGAGCTATTGACGGATCCAGCGACACCACTTGAGAGACTCGACGGGGGATGAAAAACAAGAAGGTATTATTTCAGGGCGTAAGCGACATCACTCAAATCGGATCTTCCTCTCTTGTCGTCTTATGTGGGAAACATTTTACGGCGCAACATCCCTCTTCCTTTTTTCGGGGGGAGGTCGACAATAAAAATGCCGACCGCAATACATCCTAAAGGGTGAGAAGATAGACCTCACGTGTGAACAGCCTTGGGTGACAGGTTTTTGGTTTATTACGACGGGAACTGAACCCAATACGTCAAGTGTGTCCCGGGCAGGAGGCGGATGGTTTTATCAGAGTATATTCACTGGAGATGTCCAGATACTCCAAAACCCTCGGCGTGGACGTGGACAGCCCGGGATGTCACGTTCCATTTTTCTATCAAACGGATCTCGGATTCGGATTCAGGGCATCAAATACTGTAACCGACCGTAAAAAAACCGACAATCTCCGGCCGGATGCAAGAACACTCCTAAATGTTGTTAAGTAGGTGTAATTAATTGATTTTAATTATTCCAATCGTTCTACGAAATCGCCATGAAATGGGCGATATAGAGTGCGAAGGCAGGAACGTTCCTAAATACACTCCAAAATTTGTCACTGCCTATCCAACCCTTGAAACCCACCGGTAGAAAATGTCTCTAGGTGCTCCCAAAATCCCCTCCCTCACGTTTAATAAAAAATCCAAGACTTGCACTAGTTCTAGAGTTGTTTCAGGACGCATCCAAGAGAACTATAAAATAAAGTTAAAATTATATTCATTGTTTCATTATTCTAGGTTTTGCTGAAACCAGCGTGAAAAGCTCGTTTTAACCGACTTAGTTCCGTTCAAAATCGACGGCAAAAGTTGTACCTAGGTACCTGATTTTTGGCGTTACGAAAATTTTCCTAGTGATCCCGAGTAACAACGCTATTTGACCCAAAATTTATTATGCATAATATGCATGGATATTTCGTGCGGAGCACGGGTATGGGATCGAGTTAGGTGTCGTTTTCGAAGTATTTTTGGACGTAGAATCCATTTTTGGGGGTCCCAGAACGATCCGATTTCACTGTGGTGATCTATAGGGCTTTCATGGGGCTAAAAATGGGATTTTTGAAGGATCCCAGGGGGTTAAATATTTTTCGAGTAAAAAATAATTTTTGAAAAAAAAAGTTTTTTGAAAAAAAAAATCAAAAATTTTTTTTTCATTGACAGAAATCATTTTTGCACAAGTAACCTATATCAAAGAATAATAAACCCTTGTGTAAAATTAGCAGCTTTTTTTTTAAAGTCACGGCTAAAAATGGCTAAAGCCTGTTCCGTGCTAAAAATGTTTCTTCGAATGGCCCTGCACCCGACACATTTTTTCCGATCGGAAAAAACCTACTTATAGCCTATAAGTAGGTTTTTTCCTATAAGTTATAGGTGAATCATGAAGCCTTCAAATGAGTGCATGCAAGAATTTTCCCAAAATTACTCTCCAAACCCGTCCATTGACGCTGCATTCCTAATTTTACATTTGATAGTTCAATTCATTCCGTCCAACACAAAAACCACTTCGTCATTCTTCACTCCAGAATGCCAAACTAAGTAGAAAACTGATCAGGGGCTTCAGGGATCGCAATTCGCAAAGTAGTTACCGTTAAAGGGAAAGTTGAAGTGACAGTTGTTATTAATGCAAGTTGTTTCGTTGTTGCCAATACCTGGTGGAGGCCCGAAGGGTGAAAGCCTTCAAAATTTAGGCGGCGCTCTCTGAACTTCACCAACTTTAACGACTCTTCTATCGCCTGGAGGCGAGAACACAAATCACCCGTATGAACCCTGAGCTCCCTATAATTGCGAAACGTGAGACAACGGTGGGAAATTCCCGAACACTTGTCACGCATGCTGAAATCCCTTCCGCGACCCACAAAAACAAGACAAAAATTAGTTTTAAGTTCAAGAAAAATTCGTTTAATTCCTGAAGAACGTTTTCTCAAAAGTCACTCAAGTCGTAGAGTCAATGATTTGAAGGGGGAGTAAAAATAATTCGAGGAAACGAGGTAAGTCAGGTTCTAATGACTCTGGTATAATGAGGGCCTGGTATAAAAGCGCTCTCGGAAGACAGAACGGCTGTTAGTGATGTTGGGTTGAAGGAAATTTACCCTCATTTGCAAGAAAGAGGATCCGGCTTAAAATTAAATCTGGAAGGGAACGTCGGGGGAGGGAAAAATGGGACACTTCAGGGGATTTTTATCGTCGCCGGATAAATGGGCGAATTTCGAAGCGACGGTATGCGTTATGAGAGTCATTTATAAAAAATTCCCTCAAAACCGGTTTATTCTTTTCTCAGCGTCGTGGCTTAGAAACGCGCCGAACTGAGTTTGAACCGCTGAAAAAGGATTTAAATCCACATTTACTAATATAAAACCGGGTTACACAGTCCATTTGCGTCAATTCAGTTCGGCTTTCTTTAATCCGTACTGTGTTTCAGGTTGGGTTCGGCACAATGCGGTTTGGGTTTGCCACTCTGTATGCATAATATGAACGCGTCTCAAGACCGTTTACTAATAAGGGGCCACCCCTGCAGGCCACGCGAGCCAAATCTCGACGTGCTGTCGTTAGGACCTGGCGGGCCGCTCTCTTCATGTGTTCAGTATGAAACGTTGAGAAAGTGGAAGGATTCATTTGGAGGGCAAAAATTAATTTTACCCCTTTCGGAGCTCGAATGCGTCACTTGTCGCAACTTTTTGGTGGGTTCAGACTTTTCTCGTCATCCATTCGCGAATACAAGTTTTTTTAAAGCATGGAAAATTCCGTGACCAAACTGCGCAAAAACTGCCATACGGCCTATATACAGGAAATAGGATCCTATGTAGGTAGAGGATATAGGATCTTATAGGCCGTTAGGCCACTATTTCCGCGTCCTCGCTTTACTTGACTTACCGTCAGGCCTCTAGTTTAGCGTCCTCACTTGTCCTACCGTCAGGCCACTAGTTCTGCGTCCTCACTTGTCTTACCATTAGGCCACTAGTCCGGCGTCCTCACTTGTCGTCCTCACATGTTCCATGTTTCTTGAATTTTAGCTGTAAGCATCCAGGGGCGAGGCCTGTGGGGCCGAGTTTTATTTTTATTTTTTATTTATTTATTATTATTATTATTATTTTTTTTTTTTTCAAAATTTCCTGATGTGCTCAGGATGTCCTCGTCCTCCTCCTTGGGTTGTGACTTAAAAATTGTCGAACAGACGGCAGCCTAAATTAAATATGATTCTCCTCCTTTGGCTGCTGCTCGAAAGTAAAGGACCAGGGCGTCGCCAGCCAACCCCAGGCACTACCTGACCTCACACCCAACAACCCACTTTCTGATAATGTATAGTTTTTTCTTAAATAAAATATTTAAATACAATATTTAGAAAATTTTAATAAAATACAAAAATTACAATTAATTAAATAAAATATTTACAAAATTTAAATAAAATATTTAAATACAAATTAAAAGTATTTAATACAGGGTGAAATGGAAAGGATTCATTTGGAAGGTAAAATCTATTGAACGAAAGTATCCAAAAATAAATTTGGTCCTCCTCCTCGTTCTCCGCCTCGTGTTGCAGCTCCACTGGGCGAGTGATTTCGAATTGTTCGCTCTTCAAACAGTTTGAATCACAATTTGGACAACGAGAAAAATGCTTGCTAAGTATGCTTATGCACTTACTCATCTAGTCCATAGACCCCCGGACTCATCAGGAAAGCGAACCAATTTCGAAATTGAAAATCATAACTCGGAACACACCTTGATAACATCTTCGATGAGAGTCCACCGGGGGAGAAACTTTCTTGCCGGAACCTCCTTACTTCCAAACTTGATCGGGAACGCTTCAGGGGGTTTGAAAAGGAAGCCCTGGACCGGACTCTGGAGAAAAGACCCGGAGGGTAGTCTTTCGCTTGTTCGTAAAAGGAAGGTTGGCGGGCGTGGAGGGGGGTCCACGTCGTCGTCCCCAGGGAAGCCACCGGAGGCATAAAAGGAAGGGATTGTCGGAGGGAAGTGTCAGAGAATCCGTTCGAATGCCCTGTCCCAAGTCCAGAGTATTGAGTTTTGAGTTTAGTTCGTGCACTTGCAAGTTTTTCCGCTTTTTACACTTCCGGAGGGATCGCCGCATCCATATTTCCTCCATGATGGTAAAAAATTTAATTTATATTCAAGTACGAATTTTAATTTGTTATTTATTGTTCTGTTGCAGACGGGTGAACGTGACAGGGTTCTACAGACCCAATGCAACTTCCACGCCGCATTGTTGGGTGCCGGTGACATCGCAAAAGTATTACGTAATATTTGCTGAAATACTCAACGGCGAGCTGTCTGCTCGAGACGACTCAACGCGAGGCGCCACCGCCGATTGGACGGAGCAGAACGAAGGACGTGTCTGGAGAGGCGTTGGTGAGTGATAAATGATAGACCATGGGCGTAGGCATGATTTAGCCAGGGGGGGGGGGAGCGCTATTTTACACACACATATATATAATAATATAATATATTATATTATAACTCGTCGAAAAATGTTGCATACGAATGCATAAGTTCTGTGATGAGGATCAACAGGTATCGTAACTTATTGCATACTTAACATCCACTTATCTTTGCTCCCACTCCACGTTTTCTCCGTCCTCTTCTTTACCCCTGAAATTACTTGTAATGCAAACGAACATTTACTTTAACAAAAAGAAATTTTATTCGAATCCAGCTCAACAGATGAAAGGAATGTGACATTGAAAGAGTGACGCTCCTTAAAATTTTCTCTCTCATTTTCAGCCACTGATTCACTGAAAAATGATGCAACAAACAGTGGGACAAAATCTCCCGTGAAAATGATAAAACAGGACTATTGGCTGTTATCCACTGTACCTATGACAATAAACTGTTGTGCACAGTTTTTCAGCTCATTTCTCAACTATTGTTCGAGTTCACAGTTTGGGAATTGTTCAACTCCCAATCAGCCCTTAGACGAGTTCAAATATTGAGTTTCAATATTTCGATTAGTTCTTATTAGACGAGCTTGATAACGCCTTTTTTTTTTTTTTTTTTTTTTTTTGAATAGATATCGTTGAAATCAAATTGAGCTTGAAGTTGCAAAGTGATGCCATTGAACTTTGCGAATAATCCTTCGTTCGAGAACCGGAAGCAGATCATCAGTAAAGCCACATTATCTGGTTGATCAAAGAGTTGGCGCGTAATGAAACTTCAACGTTTTCATAAATTTCTGCAATTTGTCGTCGCACAGTTTCGTTGCTTTATGGGACGAGATTACAGTTACAGCCATGGCTGCAGTCGAGGTCTCTTCTGCTATGGATCGCTTTTTCCCTCTGGACTTTGCCAGAGCCAATGTTGTTGACAACAACCTTTCCAAAGACGCAATAATTCAACGCTATCCGATACATTGCAGGTTATTATCCTCCCTTTATGACTATAACTCCCCTATAACCTCGGAATATGTTTCTATATCAACTATATCACTTTACGACCGTCGTATAGATTGGAATCGCGTCGTTACGTCGCGTCCTTTTGAGTTATCGCCTGATTAGAACGTGAAAGGGAAAGGTCATTACGGAGCTGAATGGAGATTAGGCTTCTGACCATTCGCTGATAACCTCGTATCCAGTCATTGGGCTGATAGAAAGCCCCTGCTAGTATATCTAGGAGTAATTTATAGGGGGAATAGAAGCTCCTCCGGTTTATAAGCTGGGATAAATTACATTGTGGATTCCGGGGATTAAGGCGGGGCTCCGGGAGGTGGTTTCCCTTCTGCGAGGAGGAAAACAGCCAGCGTCCCATCTATGGGAAATCAGTCCAGAGGATGTCGTGCATATCCCCGTGGTGTGGGGGAGTTCCTAGTTTTGATGCTAAGTTTATGTTGTGTGATGGGCCAAGTTTGCAAGGCAAAGGTTACCTACTCCATTTTCACACTGCTGCGACTCCAAGTCCATGGTTGATTTATTCAGCTATCCCACTTCTGATATTGAAATGAAATGAAGAGATTCATTTTTAGAAGGCTACTCCGTCTTCCAAATTAACCATGATTCAAATATACAAATTATATATAATTAATTTGAATTTGTATATTTATAATTCAAAATATGTACATATTAGCATCATTATCTGAGTAATATAGATATTACTCTGCAGATCTGCAGGCGTCTAAGAAATTTGAATACCCTTCCAATGAAAAAAATTATTGAAAAGATTAATGACTCTGTTGATCCGCTTCAACTTTGGGTAATCCTGGGTGATGATTTGCTGCATCCAACGTTGGTAAGCTAGTCCCTCGGGATTAGGGTTGATTCGGGCCAGGTAGCGCTTAAGTATTCATTGATACGCTGGGCAGCACTTGTCTTCTACAGAGTGGTTGCTTGGAAGGTTGAACTGTTTGCAGCAGTTCATTCAATGAACTTCATTGGGGGATGGATATCTTTCAAGGGGCAGTTCTGTGTTACACGATCCCCAGTACATCCACATTGTAATGCTGGGAAGAGTAGCATCTTGTTACCTCGATTAAATCCAAGACTGCACATCTCCATAGGTACCAATGTCAATGAACTCCCGCCTGAGCAGCTCTTGGCGAAGATTTTCCTCAACCTTGACCACCCGTATACAGCTGACTACTGGGGTTTCCCCAATAGCAAGCGTCTTTCTGCCTACTCTGAACTTTGTTTCAAACATCCCATGCATCTGCAGATCTGTAACTTTATCCTTTATCCAGGGATTCTAATTGTAGACATACGTCTATGCTGAGGTATCAGCCGGTCAACCCGGTAAACCTTGACCAAAATTGGACGGTTGGTACCTACCCTCTCCTTTTTGACTGCAAAACCTTTGTCAGACAGCGTGTAAACAATCCTCGTGGCTTGATGTCTTTCGGCTGCTGTTACCCGTTTTTCCTGCTGGTACCAGCTGTACCGAGCCATTAGATTGTGTCTGGTGCCAGTTATGGCCTAATACAATAATATTTTATTATTATGTTCTGTCTCTTCAGCGCCGGATCCACATTCTGCTCTTCTTTCAACGGCTTGCCTCATGGTCTTATCTTGCCATTTCTGCTGGGGACAGTGTGGCCTTACTTTTGGTGGTTCTCGGACTTCTCAAACACTCCCCCAGGAGGCACAGCAGGCCTGCTGGTACCACTGCATCTACGTTTAATGATTCTTGGTTCGATATCTGCTTTCACTTGCCGTTTAATTGTCGGAGAGGAGGACCTCAAAGCATCCCTATAATGTGGTCCTGGTTGATTGGTGCTTGCGGCCCGTATTTCAGTCACTGCAGCATGCGGGAGCGTTCCCAATCTGGCAGTTGAGTGGGAAATCACTTCCATTCACTAATCCCATCCTCGGAGTAGCCCTCGTGTGCGTGATTTCCCACAGTATGAAACTCCATCGATTCCGTCCTCCTTCTTCAGTTCATTAGCTTCCACGGAACATTACCTTGGGTTTGCATTATTCCATACAATACAAGATACGGGTGGGGCAGGAAAAAGGGATGGGCTGTTTACGGGATGCCTCCATGGGACTTTAATGGTGCGGAAGGACCTTGCCGAGAGAGGTCGAGTAATAGAGATACATACTGTATCAGTGATACATTCTGTACATCAAGAAGCCTACCGGGAGGGCCGCAGCCTTGATTAATATTGAAGCCCTGCTCCATTTTCTAGGCTCGTTCAAAAGGTAAGATTCCCCTCCGTACCGAGAAAAGGGAAATATTAACAGGCCCATTTCTAGCGTCTAACCTAATTTCACGGGTCCTTTCTATTTCATGATGCTTGTTGGAAGAGAGGATAAAATTACTTCAACGTCGAAACCACGAAAAACCCGTTTTCAACAAACACACATCAGAAGTGGGATAGTTATATTAATCAACCAAAAATTGACCCTTCAAACACGGAATCGCTCTCAAGACATTTTTGACGCACATTCAATTGACTTTGATGAAAAATTTATAGGCACCCGGAAAAAAACAAAAATTCCGCTTTTCGACGGAAAAAGAAAACGGCGGGAGGGGCATCCATTTTTGATGAAGCGCCTCAAACAGTTTCCCTTCTTCGGGGAGCGGGACTCAAAATTCAGGATTGTCTCTGAGCACTCAAGTGAAAAGAGACTCTTCAACTAAAGCGCTCATGAATTAGGGATGGGCGGAGGAGGAATTCAGGGTTGAACGATAAGTTGATCACCTGCAGCCCTTTAATCAAAGGGCTCGGTGCAAACAAAATTATTAAAACATAATCAAATCACTGAAGTTTCCACAGTGGGGAAAGATGACAAAGGGTTTAGCGGAACCCGGTAAAAATTCCTTTTTGAATGGCCACCTGAAGGAGCGAAATGGACCTTAATCGTATTAGGGAATTGCCACCACCGGGTCGACTATCAGACGTCAATGTGATTATCGATGAGGGTGTCTGAAGTGAGTTTGGGACTTCATCGGCGTAGACACAGTCTGGGCCCTCAGAACGTTCAAGGTGGTGGAGTCAGTGAAGGTTTAGTTCATCAAGATTGCTGCCTTTCACTGAGAGAAAAGATTTTTTTAGTGGCTAGGTTAAATCCGAAATAACCTCGAAAAGAAATTGAAACCACCTAGAATCAATTGATTCAACCTAGAAAAAAATAGGTCCAGGTTAAAGTAACATCGAAAAATATTAATACAACCTAGACCCATATAGAAACAACCTAACCCATTATTACCCACCCTCTGACCACAACCTGGAATAAAAAAGTGTCAACCTAGACCAAATGTGAACTTCACATTTGGTCTAGGTTGACATTGTGAAGACCTAGAAAATATATTGCCTACCTTTGACTTTTAAGTGGGGTAACCTAGAATTGAATGATTTGACCTTCCATATAATTCCCCTCCATTAAAGTCTCGGTTGTACAACTGAAAACAACCCAGAGATTTAAAAGGCGAGATTGTTACTTTAGGTAACAACCCAGAAGAAAAAGTTAGACTTTCAGTCTCGGTTAAAACTACCATAGTACCACAAATAGTTTTAGGTTTAAACAACAGTGATTGTAATTCATTCAATAAATTCCAGGTTGTTTCTACAGTACGCTAAGCGGCCGCGGAGAGCGCCACTGTAGGCGGTGGGCGTTAATTCTCGTTGTCTTGGCACCCCTGCTATTCAGCCGGTGGGGTTGAGGTCAAATCTTTGTCAAATTCTTTCACTATGTGCAGTCATATTATGACGTCACATTCAAATTTTCGTAGGTACTGAGTTGGAAACAGAGACAACCCAGAAAGATAGTTGAGGTTGATAGAAACAACCTGCAATGGAAGTGGAGCAAACCTAGAAAGAAAAGTGGACCACCTAGTAATTTATTAGGACCAACCTGAAAAGAAAAGGAAGCTACCTAGAAATTTAACTGGTACAACAGGAATAGTAAATGAAACAACCTCGTAAATAAAGGGACACAACCTAGAGAAAAAAGGGTTCTAGGTTAACGCGCCATGGCTGTAAATTGTTTGAGGTGGGGTGAGAACGTTTTTGTTTTAGGGTAAATCAACCGTCTATGAAAGTGAAAAACATTGAATACCAGGGTGAGACAACCAAGACATTAATGTTTTTAACCTAGACTGTAAATGGATGGAGGAGGCGGCGGCACACACCGTTAACTTAACCTAGAACTAAAGTGTGGGGGTGGCGTATTTTAAATCTTGGTTGTTTGCATTTTAAGGAAGGTAACTTCACCAGTATTTCAATCTAGGTTAAATTATATTCAACCTAGACTAAATTGTTCCACCCTAGAATCAAAACCAAAAAAAATCTAGGTTGGCAGCATTTAACCTAGAAAAAAATCGAAAAATAACCTAGAATAGGCCCTTTTTTCTCTCAGTGTTGTGAGACTCGAGTGTGGTCTGTCCCACATGACCTTGAACGTGGTTGGACTCATTCTTGGCTATTTGCTCAAGCTGAAAATCTGATTCATGAATGCTGAAAATACGTTTAGGCCACACTAATACAATGACATTGTATTAATGTGGCATAATACATTGTATTATGTCATATTATGCATGACACAGATCGTTTGAAGGTGGCGCCCATCCCAAGAGTCCAGTTGGCTACTTTAATTTTACTAGTGCGCGGAACGGTTAATTAGCGGTCGCAAGTTGCCACAAGTTCGGCGTGTCAGATCTCTTTTCCTTCCAACTTCTCGTTCCACCTAAAAGATCAAAAATTTTCTTCTTAAATCCTCGCTTTAAGTTAGTGTCTTCTACAATCAGGAAGGCACGGTATTGTTCTTTATTACAAGCTCTCCTTCTTCATCTTAATCTTATGATTACCTTTTCTTTTTCTCACTTCCATTTCGTATTGTTTTCATCAGTTCCCCTCATCATCATCAACATCTGAGGTTTTTTCATGCAGTCTTCCTATTATTGCTGTCTTCATCTTATTCCGTGCAGTCCTCGCTGAGTGAATTTAATAGGTAATTAAATCAGAGTCTTTGTGCTGGTTTGATAATGTTGCCTATCAGGTAGGTAGTCCTAAAATTAATTGATTCCTCAAAGATGGATTGGATGTCCGTGTGGGGGGGTATCGGTTGATTAATCTAACCGGGTTGGATGTTTGGTCGTGACGCAATCGATATTCATGGCCGGGGACAATGATTGAATAAGGACAATCGGGCGTTGATCTGATGATTACCATCCTATTACCTCCGTTGATTGGCTGGTTATATCTAATGAGTCCGCGCGATAGTTGATTAATGGAATATGCCAAGAAACCTGAGTTGAGAGGGTGGGGAAGCGCAGAAATGCCACATTGTCATTTCAGACTTTACTAAATTCGGATTTATTGGGGATCTGAGAGGCTAAAAAAACGGGGCTAGAAGAGGAAAATTTGTAGGGGGTCGAGTGGGGTGTCGAATTCAGAGTATTTTTGAACGTAGAATCTGTTTACGACGATGCCGGTTGTAAACGACTACATGGGAACGGACTCCAGGGGCATCCTGAGTATTTGGTGGTAAATTGTTAGTGAGCGTCGAAAGCGTACACTCCATATCCACACCGCAGCTGGGAGGAATGGTGGTGGCTGTGTCAGTTCCCCACAGTCATCATGGGAAATTTCCTTAAGGCCCGAGGTTGCACTCCGTCAGCAAATAATGCTCGACGAAGAGGACTCCCACTCCTCCTGGTCTTGGTCCGCCATACTGAACTGAAGATGCGAACACGACTTCGAGGTCATGCTGAGAGGAAGGGCAGCCTCCCCCTTTACCACACTCTCCATCTTCCCCAAATTTACATAGTTTTTCGCAAGATTCTTCGTATTGTTTCAACTTCCTTGCAAATATATTTGCATTGGTCTTATATTCGTATACGACCAAATGAATCCTCGGGATACAACTTGGACGAGAGCCTGTTTTGGGGGCACCCAAGTTTAGATGTCCGCTCCCCACAACTCGGGACAATGGTTCAACTATGGGGCTCCTTCAACTGAGTTTGGTGGGTGTTCCCCTTTTCGATTAAATTACGGGTAAATACGGAAATAGGGTGGGGGCAGACCCTATTGGGACCTTCGGGACCTTAATTGAATAAATTCCCCCGACTGGCGCCCCTCGCCCAGAAATCTCATCAGTGGCGCTCTAGCGGATGAGGTTCTCGACAAACGGAGCTTATTAGTGTTCCTTAATACTCGTACGGCCTACGGTGCTTTTTGAATTACATCGAGGTCAGCGACTCCCAGATTTCTCACAACTACGTAAAATATCGTTTGACGTAAAATAACGAAAATCTCCCGTTTTACCCGTACAAATATTCCACCCGGCCGGGTTTTGCAGGCCTCTATGTACCGCGACAAATAAAAGAGGCACGAGGGGCTGATTCGTTTCAAATAGGAGGTCCGTACAGTGTGACAGAACCTCCGACAAAGGGCCCGAGGGTGATTGATGCACCGCCCTGCTGTTGGTCATTCGTTAGCCCGTATTGTTGCTGAGAGGGAAACCCATTCGAACAACGGCAAGAATCGGAGGGTAAAACACGGAAATAACGCCGGAGATCGATAGCCGGAGAGAAAACTCGAGCTGGTCTGTTTGATACTCGAATTCGTAACAGTCGGCGTATCAAAAGGGTCCAGAACTCCTCTCCTGGAAACGCTGTTGCTTTTGTATAAACTGTACTAAAATTATGTACTTATTAATAAAAAACGCTGCAAATTTTACACAAGGGTTTATTATTCTTTCCTTCGGCAGGCTCTGTAGGTAAGTCATACGTGGATGTGTCCGTGAAAATACTCTGGAAGAAAATCCAGCCCCCGCAGCCAGGGTACCTAATTGACCCTGAAGCTACTCTGATGCTTCCTATCCTTTCATCTTTTGATCCACCCTGGCTCAATGATAATTCATAAAACATCCAAAACCCCAAAATAAATGTTACCAAAAGGTCACATCGTATACTTTTTTAGCCCCCCCCCCCCCCCACCCCTTCCCGTCTACTCCTAATCGCGTCTAAAGGTTCGAAAATCCCCTTATTCCCGACATTGTGTCCGCCGCCAATAATATAAATTGGATTTCGGGAAGGAGAGCACGATGGGCAAATAATCGGATCCCCCTTCTCGTCAAATCGGGTTCCCGAACTCCGGATGGAAAGACCTCGCGGAGAGAAAATATAAATTGAATGGAAGCGTAGAATTAACCTGCACCAAATGGAGTTTGGAGGGAGGGGAAAACCCCTGATTTTGTTACAAGGTTGAATAGGAGGTGCCGTGGGGAAGAGAAAAGAAGGGTTGAAAGCAGTGTCTGGACAAGACGAGGACACACGTAAGGAGTGCAAAATGGAGAAAGGCTTAAAAAAACGAAATAGTCAAAAGGGAGAGTGAAGGACGGAAATGAGAAAAAAGGGTTGAGTCTGTTAAGTTTGTAAAAAAGGTGAATGAACAGAATAGTGTGCGGCAAATCACCCACGCAGGCTACTCTGTACGCTATGTATGACTTTCTGGTAGCGTACTTCATTACCTACCAAGGAAGTTGTTTTAACCTGGTTACTAAGCACGATACCAAGACTAATAATAGGAATTCCAATAAAGCGGGTGATTGTGTAACACTACAAGTAGAAGAAGATTCGTCTAAAATCGTATTTTTATACAATGTGTAAATCATATTCCACGTTTCTGGCTTTAATCCTGATTGAAAATAATCCGGGGGCTGAGGGTGTCCCCTAGCAGTCATCGTATCTATCCAAGATGAAACAATCACAAGCGACAAAACCCCCACAGGCGGCAACGCTTTTTGCTTCCGAGTCTGCAAGGCAGAGGAAGCATTGTTTTCACTTTCGAAATGAAAAAAAAAAAAAAGAAAAAAAAAGTTTGTTCTCCAAAATCAAAATTTCCACTCTCGTTTTGCGTTTCAGAGCTTCTGTCTGTCCGCAATTACTTGCCACAGCCATAACTTCCACAATTTTGATCGGATTTCAATCAAACTTTCAGGAATTGTGTGGGTTTAGCCCAAGATGGTCCCCTATCAGTTTCATCACGATTGCATCAGTGGTACTCCCTGCGCATGCGCGAACATAATTTTCTTGTTACAGTCACAACTACGTTCATTTTGAACCTGGCACGAGGAAGCTCATGTGCCATTGCCTTGGCAGTGTATTTTTTCTCTTCTTTCATTTAATTTTATTTTACTTCCATTTTATTTATTTATTTATTTAGTTTCTTATAAACAAGTTTTTTCTTCTTTTCCTCCTCTTTTTCCCGATAACAATATTTTGGCACGAAAGGAGGAAACCCCAGAGCAGGGGGAGTTGGTTGGCACTTTGTCTGGTGCAAGAGAGCAGGCAAGGGCATGTACAGTCTGGACTCTTCCAGGACTACGAGACCTTCAGCTGGACAGCTCCAGTAAAGGTACACTGCTCGTTCCTTCAACATCAGTACCTCAATTTCATGTTAATTTTGTGTTGTATGCTGGACAGAGTTCCACGTTTGTGGATGAAAAAATAAAAATAAAAAGGTGCCGGCGCAGAATAAAGCGGATTTGTACTCAATTCGTATAGTGAATTTGTTTAATTTACATTAAATTCAGTGTTGGAAGCCTTATTGTCCTTGATACCTTCCACGCTCATAATAAACAACCCCATTTTTCCCTATTATGATGGTAATATACAGTCGAATTTCCACCGCAAGTGGGACATCGTGACGTCTACGACCAACCCTGTTCCGCTATGGTAATACAGTTTCCCTGACCCAGCTGTTGAAATATGCTCCTAAGAAAGGCTCCAGTAATGCCTCTAGGGCCCCACTTCCTTTATTTCACGCAGGATGTTGTTACAACCCCTTCCCCCGGCACCGTCCAATCTCTTTATCCACATTACAACGGGCCCCACCCCCTTGGATTTATCATCCCTTATTTGCATAATGATGGAAGTCGAGGGTTTTTTTCCCCCCCAAATGAGAACCGCCCCGGCTATCCGGCCGCCAATTTACAAAAACGACGCCTTTTAGGCCAGTGGCAACGATTTTTTTTTTTTTTTTAACTGAATGGCAACTTCGGCGACACCACAGATCTGCAGGTTGAGGCAGTGGCACACTTAAGAATAGCTTCTCTGGAAGCGACTGGATACTTTACTTCCAGGGTAGTATGGGCACCAATACAGCTGTCATCTTGGAGAAGGCTTATCCAATCTGTGAGCAAGGCTGTTGGGAAGAGGCAGCTTCGGGGACGAGTAAGTGTGGCCAACCAGTGTGGATGGTATCATCCTCGGCCACGATAAGGCAGGGTAACCTGTTGCAGGTTGTCAAGTTACTGCTGGCGTGTGGGGCTCATCGCCACAATCAGACCCCAATGGCGTTTGTTTCTCCGACTGAGGAGAAACAAACACTCCAAGATGGCGGCACCAACTCGAAGAAAATCCCAACACTCAATCGCCCAAAACTTCCCACTTCAAATTGACGACCCCGTTTTCAAACGACTTCATTTTCCTCCAGAGGAATCGAACGCCGGAGATAATCCTCAAAAGGGCCCCATCAGATAGTCACAAGAAGGACCTCACTGTGGATTATGAGATTTAGAATAGGGTTCACATTTGGGCAGAAGCCGAGGGTGAGGTAATGGAGTAACAAAATGGGCTCATCCCTCGGGAAAAAGAAAAAAACCTCGGAAAAACCTTCCTTTTTTTTCGGATTCGGGACGGTCAATATTATTGTCAACCCTTTCACAATAACCCTAACATAACCTCGCCGCCCTGTCGTAACCGCCCGAACCGAAATAACCGAGCACATTTGGAAAGGAGCAAATGTATTAACCGTCCAATCGAACGACGCTAGTCAATACAGTCCTAACATGTTTCCTACTCAAAACGATTCCAGCGAGCAGGAAATATTCAAATGATGATTTGAAGGTTTAAACCCCCATTCCAAGCTTTCAAAAAAGGATAATGGACTGGAAACAAAGAAACTGGAATCTAACGATTGGGATCGGAAGAATCCTCTGGTATAGATGGGATCACACTTTAGCGATAGAAAACCTAGGAGATGAGAAACGTCAATCAATCGATCATAATATTGAGCATAGCACTTATTAAGTTTTTTATTGCAACTGACATAGCAATCGTTACATGTGAAAATTAACGTAAAAACTAAACAAATAATAGTGCGTAACAGTCAGACACATAAGAAAACAAAAATCATGGAATAAACGAACGAAACAAGCCATCAATTGAATTGAATATATGAGCGCAACCTTTCTGCTATTACGAAATATTTAATGAGCGAGAGAAACTAAGAAACAGTAGGTATCTAGCGACCAAACTATGCCATACAACACATCAAAAATATCCACGTGATGCTCATTATGTAAACAACTGCACCCTAACGACCGATGCGTAAGAAAACCTTATGCCGATCAGAGGTGACGAACAGCTCAGGCTGCAAAAATCGTTTTGGAGTCGTTGGAATCAGCCCTTGTACCAACGAAATCGGACAAAAACTTTCGTCCCCCTTTTTAGGCCTCCTTATTTACACATCAGAGATAAACAACTTTCGTCGTGAAGGTCCTCCCGAAAACCGATGAAGGGGATGAGGGAGGAAAAATCAAGGTAGCCTATAACCACCCCCCGAACTTGCTGATCGCAATGAGACCACCCTCATGAAAATCTGTTGAGCCGCTCGGGCGTGATGCTGTGATACACAAACACACACCAAAAAAAAAAAAAAACATGTCGAAGAGGTGAGCGCACCTTTCCATTTTTTGAGGGAAAGGTTGCGCTAAAAACACGAGAAGACATTGAGTACCGACCTACATGGAGATTTTACTCAGGTCCAAAAATGGATTTCAAAAAACTCAGAAACCGAGTACAATTCGGCATCAATTAATATGCTCTTCAAAGTCTTCTCAAAAGCAAGAAAGGGGAGGGCCTGTGATGGCAGTGACTGAAGAGACTACCTATTTGAAAAGGGTTACACTTTAGAGATGAAGTGAGGCGTACAACTGGTAAGACTATATTGTCGCGATACTGCGATTCATATTTGTGGTGATCGAAACCACGCGCGAGTACACTGTCTTTACGTTTTATGAATTTTCTCATTACGTAACACTAAACCTAACAAAAACCTAACACTAAACAATTTTAAGAGTGTTTCCTGGCTGAGCACATCTTTCCAACAGGTAATTTAACCAAATCACCAAAAAACTAACTCAGAAGTCAAATCATCAAACAAGAAAACCCTTCAATCAACAACGCTCAATAACTAAACAAACAACAATCAAACCAATAACTATGAATATATGATTATGAAGATGGTGAAGCCTACGAAGTGATGACGAAGGTGAAGAACTCCCTCAAACGTCGGATGAAAAGTGAAGGCAAATTAACACAAGAATTGTATGAAAGATCAAGATTAAATTTTATGTTCATATGATTCATTGACTGCATACACAACCATAACTATGAACACTTAACCCAAACAGCCAACATCTTCAACAACCAAATTCAAACCCAAATAATCAAACTCAAATACAAGAGCCACCAAAAACCATCAATCAAAACCCATCGACCAAGAAAGCCCTACAATCACCCAATAATCAAACAAACAACAACCAAACCACCAACCCATAAATTCAGATACAATAGGTTTGTTCAGATACAGAACCAGTTCAAGTTTACCCTGCCAAGCAAGATACTGAACCAGTTCCTAAGCTTCTAATTAATACGATCTTTCAACCCATTCAAACCCCCTAATGTTAACCGGTTCTCAAACACTCCCACCAAACTAACTCAACCACTCCAAACCGGGTTTTGACCTTTCAAACAAGTTGTAGTGGCTATGGCTATCGCCCTTACAAACCGGTTCTTATCCTTTACTGGTTATCGCCCAGTCAAGAGTTGTGTTGAAGCTGCTTCGATTCAGTTAAAAGTGGTTCAGAATCTTGAAGTGTCTGAAACTTGTATGAAGCGGTTGAGGACCTATTAGAACAGATATGATACAGGTACTACGCCACTTTGCAACAAACAAACAAACAAACAAACAAACAAACAAACAAACAAACAAAATCAGTCCGAACATTGCTATTTCTTCCCAGTAGGAATTTTTTGAATAGGCACTCGGGAAAGAACAAGTTTAGGTACTTTTCTCTGGGAATGCCGTCCTGAGGCTTTTGCTCCATGAGTTGAACCAAGGCTTAAGGGAATTAGCTCAGAAATCGGGCAGTACATTCTTATTGTGGAAAGAAAAGCCCCAACACTAATTATGCCCGGCCCTGTAAATCAAGGGCGTTTGGCAAAGAGCAGGGGGTAGGCAACCCGGCCGAAGCGCCGAAGTTGAGATTTACTGCGTGTCCCTTTCGCCCTTCCTTTTAGTCTCCGCCTCTTCACAACGGAGGAAATTAACTTCCTAAAACCCAAGACTTAAATTGACTGGTAAAGTTCTTACGGTAGGTGAAATTAACCGGGATGGAGTTGGGAACGAAATGTTGTATTTTATTTGGTGTATGAATTTGGGAGGCACAGCGGTTTAGACGGTGAGCAGCAGCAGGAGCAAAGATGCCGTGGGGTGCACCCACACATGTGTCGCAGCGTCGACAGGAGTCGGAGGTTTGTCCTGGGTGTGTTCGTTTGGTGGCGTTGTTTCCACCGTCGGCTCGTCGCCGCCGCGTCCTTCGGTCATGACTATTTCCTCGCCGTATCGAACAGACTCGGCCAAGTCGCCTGGCGCAGCGCACAAATTTGGCCACCTTGACCCCCGGTCGCAACTAGTTCCCGGGTCACACTTGCTGCAAGGGGTCCCCTTCCTGTAGACTTTGCGACCTTTCACACCCCCGATAAGACAAACCAGTCTCTGCTCGTTTCGTTCTTCACCGTCAACCCCATAATGGCATCTCTGCGTGGCGTAAGAGCATCCGATTTCGGTGGCTGTCCCCCAATTCATAATCATATACTGGTACTTGGTGGATTTTGGATCGTTCACCCCTGGATCAGAAAATTTTGCGATTTCACTCACTGTGGGTTTGGGGCCGCTTTCAAGATCTTCAAACCAACCCCTCACTCCGTGCAGATCGACAACCTCCGTCCCAAAATCAGGCCAAAACACAGCGTCCACGTTGCCCACCTCGGCCGCCTTGGCACACAACTTGATCCAACCTTGTTTCACGTATTTGGTTCTCAACCCGTCAACGAACACCGTGTTTGTTCCCAATATGAGAGCAACATTTTCCAAATAGTTGGACCAAGTCACCTGCCTCATATTGCTCGCCGCCACTCCCGCAGCTCCCCCAGCTACCAGGTCCCTCAAACCGTTCACGTAGATCAGCATTCGCTCTGCTACACTGGCAGTGCACCGATTACAAGTTTGCATACCTTTTGTCGTATTTCTTTGAACATATTGTGAGACCGCCTTGTGACTGCAAGCGTAATGGGGCGTTGAGCCGCATTTGTACTCGTCGGAGCAGAAATTTGGTTGGCTCAAAACTGCCACGAAGAGCTGGATCAAAAATGTTTGGAAGTACATTTCCAAAATGTACACACACAATTTTGAGCTGCTTTGACATTCAAATTGATTACTGATGATACTAGTAGAATGGTGTTTTAAATTTTACTGCAGGAAACTATAAGAGTGTGTGGAAATTATATATTTACGAAAGTTGGAGTACATTCATTATGTGGGTGAATGGCGTTAGAGATCGATCCTTCAAGAAGAGCTGCCGGGTGTAGTGATGCATGGCGAGGTAGTGTTGCTGGAGAATTCTTGCTTGTTGGTTCAGATGGTGAGCATGAGCAGTACCAGGAATGCCACTGGGTGTATCATCGCAGCCCCAGCCGGGGTCGCTCCTTCCTCCCCTGCTTCGGTCGGACCGTCGGGTGCACCGCCTCCCCCCCCTTCAGTAGGAACTTCCTCCGCTTTGCCAGATGCGGCTTTGTCAGATCCACTTCCTTCTGGGTCTTCTGGGACGACGTCGCCTGGGGCAGCGCACAAGTTCGGCCATCTGGAGTCTGGTCGGCAAGAGGTGCCCGACTCGCAGTTGCTGCAGGCGGAGCCCACCTCGTAAACGGAACCGCTGCCGCTCTTGTGGATGCCCAAGAAGCAAATCAGCCTTGATTCTTCAGCTTCTGTCGCGTCGCTCCCGTACTTGCAATTCTGAGTGGAGAAGGCGCATCCGATTTTCGACGCCATGGCCCAATTCAACAACATGAATTGGTATTTCAATGATTTTGCGTCGGCCGTTGCCGGCGGTGTGAAGTTACCGATTTCGTTATCCGCAGGTTTGGGGCCGTTTTCGACAGCTTCAAAGAGAGGCTGGACATCGTGCAAGTCAGCGGGTGCCGGCGTCCCAAAATCAGGCCAGAACAAGGCATTCACCTCCGGCAACTCGGGCGTTTTGGCGCACAACTTGATCCAACCTTGATTAATGTACATGGTGTCCTTTCCATTAACAAAGAGGCTGTTCGTCCCCAATATATTAGCAAAATTTTGCAAATTGTCGTCCCACGTCACCTGCCTCATGTTGGACACTCCCATACCCCCGGCTCCGCCGGCCACTCGGTCCCTCATAGAATTCACCGCAATCAGAATCAAAATCTTTGGCAATTCGTCCATAGTGGCCGTGCACCCTGAACAAGTTTGCGTACCTTTTGACGTATCATTCCCGACGAAATCGGTGCCGACCTTGTGAGCGCATGCGTAATGGGCCTCGTCGCCGCATTTGTTCGCATCCGAGCAATAATCCTGGCCGAAAACCCCCGCGCTCGCTAACAGGATCACAAACGTTTGGACCCACATTATGTTTTGACGAAAGAACTCTAACTTCAAATTTTTTTGATCACTTCCTACAAAAACAAAAAATTTTGCTCCAACATTTTTTTCGACACTTTCAATTTGAAGACTGACGATAATTTAGTTTTGGTACCAGCACATGTGTTTTAAATTTGCGTGGGATGAATTACTGATGTGCCTGGAAATGTTGAGTTGAGATTGTCACTGTGTTGTACAGTGAAGACTAGGTACAATAATTGTAGGTAGGTACTGTTTTTATTTATTAATTTATTTTCATTATTATTATTAGGTGTACTTAATTTTAACCCAATTTACCGGTTTGAGGTGAACTGGGAAAACCGGTTTTAGGCCAGAACTATGAGCTGAATGAGTTGAGGGCGGTAATATTAGGTGTAAGAATCGAATCCAGAATAGTTCTAACAAATAAACATTACGAATAATTATAATGAATCAGAATGTGTTATAAATAATTTTAAATATATAATTAAGTATACTTTTGAGGGTGTGCGGGCGGGTGTGTGTGTGTTTGTGCATGCATTTAACATGCTTTGGCTGTGACCTAACTGCCCGAAAACAATAGATCCCTGAAAGATTCGTTTTCGATTTCACGGAATGGAACCATGGCTTGAATGGTGAACCGGGAAAATCTTTTTCGTCGTCGAATTATTATAACTAAAAACTAATTTAGTTCGAAAGTGAAAATTGGAACTAATTTAGTTGTAGTTTTTGAATCGTGAAACTATTTAGTTTATAGTTTGCGATTTAATTGAACTATATTTTTAGGTAACTACTAGGTGCTTGGCGTGGTGACCGTATGAGAGGCGTAGAGTAGATAAATAATTGTATCTAAATACAATAATTGTATCTGTAGAAAATTATTATTATTTTCTGCGATCAATCGGACGTCGAACCCCTCGTAGCCCAGGAGGACGAAGCAATGAGATGCCATGAGCGTAATCGTTTGAACGAGTTCCGATCCTCCTGGAATGTATGGCTGACAACGTCTCATTCATTTTATTTCGTTTTTGTGTATACATAGTTTCAAGACCGATAAAAGTACCTCATGGATTCTATGAGTAAAGTTATTTCGAAAACAATATCTCATTCTACCTACTGGCCTATAGGTAAGTATACTATGGGTAAGGTCCTTCTTATGCCCGATTTGTAGCCCCATAGAAACTCCTTCCATCCCGTCAAAGTGGTCAGATGGATCTGACACACCCTGAAAATTTCAGGGTGAAATGGATTATACGTCGGA
The DNA here is from genome assembly GCA_955831195.1 of Pilophorus perplexus. Taxonomy (NCBI): domain Eukaryota; kingdom Metazoa; phylum Arthropoda; class Insecta; order Hemiptera; family Miridae; genus Pilophorus; species Pilophorus perplexus. Next base: position 17,725,174 of record OY037014.1, read on the forward strand.
AAATATTTCGAAAACGACATCTCTCCCTACCTTCTAGCCAAAGCCCTTCAAAATCCGATTTTGTATCCCCCGGAGCCCATAGTGTAATCGAATGGGTGTGAGACCCCCATAAATGGAATTGAACGTTCGACACTACTTCGAAAACGACACCCCACTCGACCTCCCGGCCTAAGTATTTCAAAAACCCCATCGAAGCCCAATACTTCCCCTCTGTGTGGCCAGATGAGTCCGAACCCCAAAAAAATGGATTCTACGTGCAAGAATATTTGAAAACGACACCACACTCTACCTCCTGGCCAAAGTCCTTCAGCAGCCCTTTTGTACCCCCATAGAAGCCCCATAGTTCCCCACGGTGTAATGGTCTGAGACACCCCCCCGTAGATGAGATATACTTCCGAAAATATTTCGAAAACGACACCCTCTCGACTTCCTTGCCAAATACTTTCAAAACCCCCTTTGAAGCCTGATAGATCCCCACAATGTACCTTGACATCTTCATAAATGGATTCCACGCCGTAAAATACATCGAAAACCACACCCCACTTCACCTCTACTTCCCAGTCCTTCAAAACTCCCATTTGAAGCCCCATAGAACCCCCCAAAATGGATTCTACATTCAAGAATAATTGACAAAACGACACCCCACTCGAATCCCTCAAACCCCCCCCCAGGATTTTTGCACAAGTCATACCTATTTAAGTTAACCCCTCGGATTTGCACCTTTTTCTCGTCAACGTTTTGGTACTTTCCATATCAGGCTTAAATCAATTCCTCCCCCGGACTCAGTTTGTCTCGCTAAAGGATTCTATCGGTAGCCGACCTTCCCATGAATAAACCAACACGACCCTTTCCGACCGGCAACAGTGGCTGCTACGTTTGGAAAGGACGTGTTTATGTGGCTTGGATGTTGAGGTGGCTTCCGGGGTCCGCAGTCTGAAAAGAGCGGCTACTCAAGGATGGCTTCTCTGGAGACGTCGAGGTAGACCATCCCGTCACAGACTTTTGCGACATTACCTTTGGTTTTAGCCACAGATTCTAACCACCCAGCAGTGGCGTAGGTATATAAGAAATATCTTCTGTGGTTGGGGGTAAATGACTAGGGTATTAATTTTTTTTTTTTTAATCAGGCGACTAAAATCACGTTTAATAAATTAAGTAATAAATTATTTATTCCATTTGAATACCTACATATTATGCTTGTAATTTTAATTAATAATAAGTTTTTCAGTTCGATTACCAAGAATACCTTCTTTTTTTTCTTTTTTTTTTCAAGATTCAATCTCGAAACTGCGTTCCTTTCTGTGAGAACCACGCGTTTTTCAGCGTAGCAGTTGGATCATCCCTAAAAAATAATTACCCACAATTTATGGCGGACAATATTTCGGGATCTGGGAGAATTACGGGTTTTCCAGGTTTTCTCGGGGGCAGGGCGGTTTTTTTAGGCCTCATTTTAAAAACTTTATCTATGCGCTATTCTCTTTTTCGGGGGAGGGCAATTTTCGCAAAGAACGTTAAGTCTCGTGATAACGGGGAAAAAAGGCGAGAAAAGTGTGAGGAAAAGGGGTGAAGCCGAGAGGGTTGTTAGAGCTATCTTTGGGGGTGGGCCTTTAGGAATAAATATTAGATAGAACAGTGTGTTGGGAGGGAGTGTTGGATGGAGTGCTAAGCGTACATAATGTCTTCGAAGGAGTTCTGAAGTTTCCTATTGGGCGGGGGCGACTTAATGGGGGGAGCCGAAACGGATTTAAACCACTTCACGGGAGAGGAGGGGGTAAAGCCGGCTCAAGAACTAACTTTGTGCCTTTTCAGTTAAATAACCGCTCAGTCGGAGGTAATACCTGGCAACAACTCCTTAATATCCCCCACTACAACTCAGGTTTCACTACGTCACCACTCCGGTTCACAACCGTTTAACCTTCCCAACTTCCCGACCGCCCAGAAATAATCGTCTCTTTCGCTCTTCGTGATCAGCTCCACAAACTTCTTGAAGTGGTTTTACCCTTGATCCATTTTAGAGTGACTCCCACCTCTCCCGACGCCCCCTTCTACTGTTTAACTCTTAACTATAGTTTATAGCGCCCGAGATTAAACGCCAGAAACGCCCAGTATTTCATAGGAGATATTATCAGTTAAATGATTAAACCACCAGCCATCGGTGCCTGCTACGTCCTAATCAGTTTCTGCTTCCTCAAAAAAGTATCTTCAAAACCGGTTTCTGCTTCTCCCATGGAAGTGTGGGCTCCCACAAAACCGGTTTCTGCTCCCTCAAAACCTTTCCTAGTTAAGGAACCGTCTAATTCGAAGGATTTCTAAGTTTCGTTGGATTAAAAAGAAAAAACTCATTAATTTTTTTTTCCTTAAATATTTTTATTTTTTAGGAATATTTCAAGCAACATCGCGACTGAAATAAGGAAATTTAATATTACATAATATTTACTATTGAATTTTTGTATAAATACTTTTCAGGGATGGTTTCACCAAAATTCCACACCTAGCCTTTCTTATTTCTTTTTCCATAGCGTCCCAGTCGTGCAGGATCCGGAGACTAAATACGGCGTGGTCTCTCTACAAATTAAAATCATCCTCCCCAAAAACAACCTCCGACGCACAAAAAAAAAAAAAAAAAAAAAAAATCCCCTTTTGCTCGCTCCGCTGTCACCAAAATCCCCCGGAAGGGGATGTTGGCTGGAATCCAGCCGCACTCCATCCATTCGCACCCTCACTGGATCCCCCGGGTGAAAGTCTAATGGGATTTGTTGTTCCATTTTCCGATCCATTTCCCCTTCCACGCAAAACCGAACCGTCCAAATCACCCTCTTTGGTTACTAACTTTTTCGTCGGTGAAATTCCGGGTCTTGTCATCCGTCCTGGACATTTCAATTCGACCCGATACACCACCCCTCCAACGGGGTTTCCCCGCCGTTATTCATGTGTTTGTTTCACAACCCTACATAGTATAAAACCACTTTGAATCAGTTTTTGAACGTTCAAAGTAGTTAGCGCCCCCCTAGCAGAAGCAGAAACTGGTTTTGGGGATCCATCAAGTCTATATGTAGACTATTGCTAGAAGAAGCAGAAACTATTTTTTAACTTGCTTGTGCAAATCAAACTGGATTTGAGGGAGGGGCTAAGGGAACATGCTTGAGGAAGCAAAACTGGATTTGAGAGGGCAGACACATGCTCGGGGGAGCTTAAACCGGTTTTGAGGGAGCAAACACTTGCTTGAGGATGGAGAACTGGAGGAAGAGTCTTCCTGGAAGACTAAACGTGTTTTGAGAGCGTAGACAGACACCTGATCGAGAGAGCGCAGAAACTGGTTCGGGTAATGTGATATCACGTTGTTACTGTTTATAAACAGTTTATAAAGTTAGTTAAATACTAAAAGATTTGTCCGGTCAGTTATTTATCCGCCAGTGACCCTGACTGGAACGTCCCATTAGCTTTTGGAGCACTCTCATCTCAGTCCCTTCTCCGATCCCTATGAAACACGACTCGTTGGAAGCACCAGCGAGGAACCCATGCAAGACTGAGCATTGCCAAGTTTGTCGAACACCTGAATGTACACTTCGTAGGACTGTACACTTTGATGAACATCCCGTCTTTCCTTGACAAGTAGACTGTGCCAAGTTTAATAAGTTCGGCCGAGGAAGCAATCACGAGATGTGAGCGTGTAAAGACTTTTGAGATGTCGAAAACTCGCGGGGAAAGTTGAGAGTATCTGGGAGTAAACACGAGGCTGATTACCATCCTCAGGGATTCCGAAGGGGACAAGAGTCGGCAAGTTTCAGGTAGTGAAAAGATAAGGGATATTCATGAGAGGGGTGAGAATGATTCAGGTATAAATGGTGACTGAGGGGGATGTAAAAGGGTTTTGGGGGGAGGAAAGGCGGGAAAAACTTGTTTCAACAAGTGTCGGAGTGAGGGTCTACTTGTGTGTCTGGGGAAAGTCTCTGTAGGCTGTCGTCAAACAGCAACTTGGGGTAGCCGAGATAAAGTAGGCGATTTTACACCAGTTTGCGGCACCAAGATTTACGTCAGTAGTGAAGCAGACGATCAACAACAACAACAATAAAGGGTTTCAAGGCCCCGGTTGTCAGTCGCCATCCTCGAGTCTAATGGCTATTTTTCCTTCAAAGACGCGTAGGTATCTCTTCCGGAGTCTGACCCATGTCATCGGCCACTAAGGTGAGTGGCTCCGAGGATGGGGTATGACGTCAACTCGTGGGGGGCGCCTACTGGAAGCCAATGCTCGACCAGCTGCCGTCCCCATCTGAGTGTACCCGCACCTGCCTTGTTGTCGCCAGGGCCCTAATGCAGCAAAAGAGACAACCGGCCTGTAGCGGTTGAGAGAGGACAACTAGCCGACGAAAGCAATCCCTCCTTCACGCATCTTGGGCATTCATAGAGGGACCTTGAACAAGGGGTGAGGTGGTAGGAACAGGCCCAATTGGCCGAGTGAAGCAAAGCCCTCCTTTACGAATTTTGAGCATTCAAAGAAAGACCATGGTCCGTGTTGTGGTGGGGGAGGTGTTAGGAACTGTCCCAACTGGCTGAGTAGCAACGCCCTCCTATATGGATCATTAACATTTTTAGATGGACCAGTGACAGGAAGGAACGGACCCAACTGGCCGAGCGAAGCAATGCCCCCCTTATCTTGAGCATTCGTAGACAGACCACGGACAAGCTGGATCGCAACAGGTGCAACTGCGCGCTTCAGGCCGAGCAAAGCGAGACCCGACGGCTCGCCAACAGCTTAATTAAAACTTGTGAATTTATTCTGAATATGTATTCACAATTTATTCATTAAATCCACGTACCACCCTCTCATAGGGTTAACCCTTTTAGGGTAGAAAATAATTATTAGCCAGGATTTCTTCGAGCCCACCAGAAAAAAAAGTCCTGTTGCCAAGAGATACGCTCCTGCTGTGTTTGCTCCCGGCGTGATTAATTTTCGTTCATGCTCACACGCACGGCAGCATAATTCCGCCCCGTGCAAAGTCGCCGGGGCGAAGGGGGGAAAAACAAATAAATCGGGAAGAGGAAGAAAAAAAAACGAACGTAAAACCCCTTGAAAACCGGGCGACTTGTATTTATCCCCTAGAAGCTGCTGCTGGTGGGGGGAACTGCAAGGGAGAGATAAGACGTGGAGCAATTTGTTTGCATTATCACAAAGGGAGTGACAGTAGGTCAGGATGAAGTCAAGACAGGTTCATAGTTTTGAAAAACTGCCTCTAGAAACGACGTAAATTGTAGTGAAATCATATTTATTTGAGAGGTCTGTGCTTGCTGCGATAATAGAAGGAATGTGTGTGAAATTTCATGTGGTATGGGAGGTTTGGTGCGGAAACAAAAGAGCGACCGCATCGAAAGCGCTCGGTGGACGATGACTCTTTTCGCGAGTTCGAAGGGATCCGGCAGTCGATGATTCTCTCATGAGAGACACTCTGAATAGCTCCATTCACGAGGATTTGCACCGCCGTATCGCCAAGTCTGTGGAGGTTGCGCTAAACCAAACTTTACACTCCGTCCGGAGCTTTTCAAATAGTTCAACCCCATCCGGTCAAACCTTCCGCATAAACAGGCTCGTTACAAGCCGTATCGGGAAGCCAACTATCCATATGCATGATGGATAAATAAGCGGGTTCTGGGAGGGAGAGAGATATGCATGGAGGGATTATACGGAGCTGGGAATCCGCGGGTTGAATGCTGTCGCTCATTCCGGCAACAAACCTCCAACAGACGAAGCATTGACGTGGAGCTTGGAGCCCTGCGTTTGGACTTTTTCTCGAGCTGCTTTAGGGAAATTTCAGCAGGCTTGCCGCAGTAGGAGACTCTACCAGATGATGTGCTAAAGCACCATCTGGTTCTAAATTGACGCTCCCCTCTCGCGGATGGAGCATGCTGATAGATCCACCAATCTCGCACAGTTGCCCAGCCTTAAACTGACGCTTTGCTGGGTCAGTTGCGAGCAGTTTCACCTACCTAAGCCTGCTTATAAATGTTCCATTAGTCGCTTCGAAATGTTCCATTACCCCAAAGCGACCCACACCTTTCAAACTGGTTTTTAATTCCCCAAACCTGTCTTCACACCTTCCAAAAGTATCGGAAAACGAAAACTAAATTCTTCCCCCTTTTATAAGTATTTTATTTCCCGTTACTTTACCATTACATAGAATCCCTCTCAATAAAACACCCGACAACAAAAACGCTCCATTTTGATCGGCGACTCTTCCACAACTTTCCACTCGACGCCTTTTGAACTGTAAAACGACAAGTCGTCATTCCCTCTCGTTTAATGGAGTTCCTTTTATTTGGATTCCGTTTGTAGCTTCCCCTTGGAAAGTTGAGAGCCGGCCGGGCTTCTCATCTGCACAGCCACCTAGCAGAATAAACATGAGACACGCCCGGCTCGGCTTACAATTGTAGTTGGAAAAGCATCCCGGCTGAACAAGGCCTTTTTGAAGCCGACGTTTATGTTACCTGCGAGTAACCGTTGGTGGGGCTCAAGAGGGAAAATTCATTCTAAACAGTGCAATATGTAGACAGTAGACGTGGGAAGTAAGTTTTGGATTTCCCGAATGAGTTTAGGTAGGGGCTCAGAGGAGTTCAGCTCGTCGAAATCAAAGTTATGAACATGATGTAGGAACAAAATCCTCTGGGATTGTTTTTTTTTTTTTCCCCAAAGCATTTAAAAATGGTCTTCCAAAAAGATACATTGGGCTATTAAGGGTTAATTAGAATAGAAGAACAAGCTTGCTCTTTCAATTGCAACGATTCGCCTTGGGTTGGTTGTAGAACAGAAAAAGGAAAAAAACAAAAAAAAAATCTGCTGTCACCTTGAGCCTAACGGCCAAACATTGGACGATCATGGAACATGCTTCATTTGATATTAATTGGATTCATTTGATTTAAATCCGCACCAAAGCCAACCGTCAATTGTCTTCTTGGAGACCATAAATTATGGTCTCAAAGAAGGCAATTGATTTAATTATTAATACTATTAAAACATATGATGAAAGTTTGCCGTCAACCGTTTTTCCGCTGCTTTTGGGTCGCATTTTCGTTCCTGGATACCGTGACATTTTTCGGCAAGTTACTCCAAGGCTAAAGCATGTTCCATGATAAAAGTAAAATAGCGTTTTTTTGTTTTTTTGTTTACAATTTCATGTTTTTGCTTTGGCTCATGTGCCAACTATGTATAGAACCGAAAAGTTTCACTTTTAAGAAGCGACACAGCGATATTGTTAAGCAACTAAGGTACCTAAGAACGAATACCTTGGTAACGTACATACTAGTATTATGTAACCAACCCCGAGGTCTCTTGTACACTACACAAATATGTACTTGTAGTTCTTACCACATAAAATAACATTGCGAAATTCCCTCCTAATGTGAATCAAGATTGAAACAGATTTCATTGTAAATTGCAATTACTTTGTGTAGGTACCATGGATTCGGACGAGTTCCGTAAGTTTGTTTTCGACACTCCTTTTTCCACACACACACACACACCCTCACCCTCACACACACCCTAGTTCATGTCCGTTTCTGACAAATAAAAGTATAAACACCAACGAGAATATCGTGAGCGTAAGCAACTGATTAGGTCTACGGATGTGGCCGCGAAACCGGCGAAGAAATCGAACGCGCAGAAATGCCGTGATTATCGCGAACGTAAGAAACATATCAATGATTTGAACAATGAGTTAAACAACGAACCGATTATCAAAGAGAAGCCTAGGCGGAATCGCAAAGCGTCCACATCAGTGAAATCAAACGCCGATAAGGAGCTTGAATATCGAATACAACCAGAACCAAATGTGGTCTGATAATCCGCCTGCTGTGACTGTTGTCTGATAATCCGCCTACAACAGAAGGTCACAATTCCTCCAAAACGATTGACTCTTCTAACCTTCTTGTTGAGGATAGTAATAGTTTTCAGACCAACCATGTTATTAAATAGATCCCAAATTTTGGGAACTTCCAATTAAAAAAATGGTTCCTGTAAATATGCTGCAGAATTTAAAATTTAAATTCTATTAATATGTATTCTAAAATTCTATTTAAATGTATTCTAAAATACATTTAATGTTCAGTAGAAACGTGCTGGAAATTTTTACACAAAAGAATGCTTGACCGAAGATGCTTGATCAAGATTGCGACAATCAATAAAGCGCTGGAGGAACACGAAAAAAATACTAAAGGAGTTCAAAAGAATTAAAGACGAAGCAAATATGAATGTAAAAATGTTAAACTCGATACCTACCTATTGAAAAAAATGTTTTCGATATGAAAAAAAAGCTTATTTTCTTAATTGACTTTATATAAATTTCTAACTTTTTTTTTTTTTACTTGATTAGGATAACGCTGTCACTCCTTTTCTTAACCACCTTGTATAATATACCTAACACTGATGTGAGTGTTACAATACCTATATAATACATTATAACACTCACACTCAATTTCATACACCGCGCAGCGACATGAAAATGCCACACTCTGTTATGTACGCACTTGTACGCATGTTTTGATCAGAGGATGAGTCAAATTGTGAATCAAATAAGTAAAATACCTACCAAAAAAATAAAAAATAAAAAAAAATAAATAAATAATTGCCAACTTCTTCACTTAGAAAAGAATCAACTTGCACAACTTCTTCCCACTAGGTTTCCATTCTGAAGTGTCATTGAAAAAAATTACAGATTCATTCCTGAATTGGAAATCGTCAATGTAAATTATACAGTAGGCATGAATCGTCTGGATAATGCGTTGCAGTCCAACTTCTTACGCCCAGCACATGTCCACCTCGTCAAACCTTTTCTCAGTGGGAATGGCGATGTTTTCTCACTGTGGTCGACACAGATTTTTCCTGATATTCCAAAAGATTCTAACGACAACCTAGGTAGGTACTAAACCTATCTGGTACATTGCATTACTATGTGGAGCAGCTCAAACAAAACACGATACTCCCATTGTTGCTCGAAACTGCGAATTTCCCAATTAGGACGAGTAGCAGTTCCTGGGTGACTCCCACTCTAACCCGTCATAATTAGGGTATTATGAGGTGATGGTTGGGGGGTTGAGGGGGATAACTTGGGGGTTGGGGTTGATTAACGAATGGATTCTACGTGAGGGGTCTAGTTCCACGTTCAGCGCGGCAGGCGTGCTAGAGATCCACAGTTATCATGGAGGAGGGGGAGGTTCCGTCCATTAATTAGAGCCGTTGTCGTAAAGGTGATTATCTCCGTTACGCGCGTGCTATTGTTCCCAGTGCTAACGACAATTTAAGCTTCCCCCTCCTTCCAGTCCGTCCTTGTCTGTATTCAACCGACGTATTCTCACACTGTGGTCCCCAGTGTTCTTTGTCCGACGCGAAGTCCCACTGAAACTGCCCTTACCAGAGCCTGAAGCCGAAAGGTTTGCTCCCACATGGAAACTAGGCATGACGCCCAACCCAGACGATACACGGTTGTTTTGCCACAGTGGATCCTCTGTTGGATCCATACCTCCTCCTGATAACCTGGATTTACTGCGCGTTTTCAATCAAACTCTGCCTCGCATCAAACCACCACCATCCCATCCCATCCCATCTCCATATAACCTCAGGTGAACACGACATGACAGCTCTCTGCCAACAGTTCCTTTGAGACCGTAAGCCGCCGTGTTTGTCCCCGAAACGTTACCCTCATTTGATTTTCAAACATCATCACTTTCCGCCCCCAGACGGAACTCCTCCAGTATCAAAACATCATTAATTCAATCAATTGCCCGTGAAACCACATTTCGTTTATGGGAAGGCGAAACGCAAATATTTTCCGTCGTGCGTGATTGGTTTGATCAACTCAAACACAAAAGGGTGGGAGAAGTCCGAGCCGAACTCCCGACCTGGCCAACTTCCCACTTACACTCCAAAACTGTTCTGTCGGTGTTTGCTTTCAATTTTCCATCCAAAAGATTAGTTCTAACGATTCAATAACATCCATGCTGTTTCACTTTGGCCGCCCTGGTTCTCTTCCACTCAGGATGGAACGCGTTAGGATCCATCCATCCCAAACCAAACCGAAACTGCTACTGAGTAGCTTTCCCTTCGCCTGATACATTCACCGATCTATCTAATAGATAGATCAGTATAGTATACTGAAAATAATACAAGTATTGAGTTATCCAACAGTCACCGTATGTAGGTCACCACTTAAATGGTGAACAATGAAATTCCTGAATTTATCCCTACTTGATCCCCGCCTCGTCCAACTGGGCAAGGTGGAATTAGGTGCAAGTGAGCACAAACTCACTTGCGCCTAACTCCCTCATTTCAAACGGTACCGCCCAATATTTTTGTCACATGCATGTTTGCAAATGTCCCATGTAATGGCCAAGCAAAGCGAAGCCCCCCCGTTTAGAGGTAATCTATACTAAGTGAGAGATACCAAGCTGTGCGTCATAATGGCAGACTGTCGGATTTTGCCCTTATGCCGTATGGAGTGGCGCAAGGATCAGTCATGGGACCCCTGCTCTTCAACATTTTCATTAATGACTTCCCTCAGTATATGTGTTTGGAGCTGTCAAAACCAGTGTGAAAGGAGTGAAGACAGGTTTGTGGCTGTCAAATCCAGTTTGCGAGATGTTAAAACAGGTTTGAGGGCTGTCAAAACCAGTTTAAAAAATAAAACAGGTTCAGGTCCGTCAAAAACCGTTTGGAAGGTGTGAAGATATGATTGGGGGTCGTCAAACCCCGTTTTTAAGGTGTGAAGGTACGTTTGTGACCGTCAAAACCAGTTTGGAGGAGTGAACACTTGTTTGGGGGCTGTCAAACCCAGTTTGAATAGAGTAAATCGGGTTCGGGTCAGTGAAAACCAGTTTGGAAGATGTGAAAACATGTTTAAGAGCTGCCAAAACCAGTTTGGAAGGTGTGGCGGTCGCTTTGGGGTCTCCCTCTTTACGATTCTTATCTGTGTTCTCCATTATTTTCAGATATTCGTATTTTTACAATCACCCGGGTTCCGCGGTGAAGGTTTCCCATTGACACAAAGTTGGGATTCGGCGTAACGAGGCGCCCCGGGGATGATCCTGCGGGATATCGTTTTCAATGGAATCCAACTTAACAGCGAAACTCTCGTTGGCGGAGAGTCACACAATCCACCGTTAAATTGGAACTGAAGCAGTTTCGCGGGCGGGAGGGAGGAGCTTTCAAACATCAATCCGACTAATGGAACATTTCGAAGCGTGGGAAGCTCATTACGTCACTGACAAAAGTCACTTTGTCCCGTTAACCCCCCCTTCGTCGTAAACACTTCAACCAGGGAACTCGATCCTCGACGAGTTTCCGTTTCCAAACTCCCTACGAACTCTGAGGTGCCGCAGATGTCTCATCCCTCACGTAGCGTCACCCCCCCCCCCCCCCCCTCACTACACAGCACCCTCACCAAAGAACTTCATCATATTGGAGATACTGATAAGAAAAGTTGGTAACACTTGTTGATGAATAGAGTTTTTTTTTACATGGTAAACATGGAACCAGATATTTTACTTTATTTTTTTAGAAATCGGAATTATTCTACCTATATCAATAAAAATTATTATTTTTATTTTTTATCTTTTTAATTAGGTACCAACAAACCATTTTAGTGTTCCTCAAATGCCAATTTAAAAAATAAAAACCAAAGTTTAAAAAAAAAAACGTGATTTCTCCACATTGTTTATTTAGATGTGGGACCCCCGAAAATGGATTCCACGTTCAGAATTACTTAGAAAACGACACCCAACTCAATATTATAGCCGAAAGCCTTAAAAAAAACCTCCCCTTTTTGAGCCCTACAAAGCGCGAAAGCGACACCTATTGACACGCTACATGCATACTAGGTAAGCCCTTCAGCTATGATATTTTGTTACGGGCTAGTCCACCTTGTAATGGGAAAGCTCGGTGCTACAGTTAATTGGTCGGAATAGGAAACCACAGGCGAGTTTAATAGGAATAGTGCGGCCCGCTCGAGCGGATTTATTTTCCCCTGCAATCACCTTCCGCAACCGCTAAACCTCAGTAATTGTCGCAGTTTTCATTTCGACCCGAGCGACAACGGTGAGATCGTCCGGAGTCCTTTCCGTCAGTTATGAACAGTCGATGGACTTTTGGGTGCACCCTCCACCACGACCCTTACTTTGGTTTATTATTCTTGGAATAATACACGTATGTAATCGCGCCGGAGGTTGAAAATTCTGATCGGCCTCAAAATTAGGGAGATCGAGTTAGGTGTTGATTTTTAAGTACTTTAGGACGTAGAACCGTGAGAATCTATGGGGCTTTCATGGGGGTACAAATGGGATTTTAGGAGGATCCGACGGAGGTCAAAAAAGGTGTCATTGTGCTTATTTTGGGCGGCTTTCATGTTTAACTTGCAGGGAGTGTTGAGGGAGAAAGCCGTTGGTTATGTTGTTAAAATGTTTATTGCATTTGATGAAGTATGCAATACATCTCGAGGCGCCTTTCGCTCTTCCCACAGGGTTTGAGCTCTTCAGGAGGTGATTTGGTACCTACCGACACATGATAAATTTTTACTTTACGAGGAGGTCCGAAAAGACGAGTCTCACGTCGCACAGGACTTGGTTATTTAACATTAATAATTAAGAGAATTAGGTGTGTTACCTTCAACTTTCGTCCGTCGTGCAGGCTCCCGACAGAGCGCCCCTCGACGCCGGGTTTCCAGATTTATGGTTACTATTGTACTGCGTGGTAGTCGTCTTGGTTTATTATACCTGTTTACGGGGGGTGTTAATTTAGTGGTATTTTAACTGTGGGATAAAGTGGGTTTTGGTGTAGCGTGTGGAGGGGAAGATGAAGGGAATTGGTTTTGGAAGGGGGAGGTTTATGGTGTGGGCTATTTATTTGAGAATGGTTTGTACTTACATTTTAGTGTTGCTGTTTTCGGGTTTTCATTTTGGAGGGGGTTTCTTAGTTTTCGGAAATTTGGAAGCACATTGTGGTTTGGAGGGGTAGGGTTGGGCTTAGCTGGGTTGGTTGTATGAGGATTTTAGGTGCTGGAAGGGACTGTGAGGGACATAGAGTTATTAATTTAACAGCCAAGAACTGGTATTTAAATGTAGGTATAATTATTTCGCTGCTGTACCTCTTGGATGGTGGGTGTGGTGCGCTCTGTCGGCGAGCCCTGGAGTTGAAGAGGTAAGATAGAGTTAAGCTCTGGCAGTGCATGAATATGCCGACGTCGATACCTTTCTAGCATCACAAGATTACAACGAAACTGAGAAAATTGATATTAGAAACCGAGTGGCGGACGCTCTTAGAGGCATTTGGCCTAAGAAAAACCCGCGACTTACCCCAGAAGAAAAATCAAACATATCTAAACTAAAAGCACTAAAACAGTTCCTCAACAATAACCCCAACATCCGAATAGTACAAGGCGATAAATCTTCCCAAACAGTTATAATGGATAAAAATGATTATAAAAATAAACTAGCCACAGTCCTATCTGACCCCCATAAATTTTCGATAACAGATATAGACCCGACAAAACAGGTTAATAAAGAAATAGAAAAGTTTGTCGAAGAGCTGATCCAACTAAATTATTTGAATAAATCGGAAAAAAACAAGCTCTACAACCTCCACCCAACCCCCCCTTTAATATATGGTAAATTGAAAACACATAAAACACCCATGACTATCAGACCCATAGTATCCACCTGTAACAGCCCAACCCAAAAAATTGCCACCTGGTACAAATCTATTCTAGATCCATTCACCAAAAATAACCCCTACGACCTCAAAAACGCCCACCAACTTAAAGACACATTAGAAAACACCACCCTTCTACCTAACTTCAAATTAATCAGCTTAGACGTTAAAGAGCTTTACCCTAGCCTGCGCGCTAATGAAGCTGTCAAGATAATTAAAGATAATTGGACTCAAATCAGTGTAAACTCTCCCATCAAAGACCTACCTAAATTTATCAAAGGATTCCTACTTGCCTCTCACAAAGGCTACTTTAAATTCTCAGACCGCTTCTATAAACAAAAACAGGTCGGTATGCTGATGGGAGGGTCCCTATCTTCAACAGTAGGCAAAATCATATTAAATAAGCTCCTAACCGATGTTCTCAATAACACAGATGTATTTGTACAATTCATTTTCAAGTATGAAGATGATATCATAATGGCAGTGCATGAAAACGACATAGACAAAATATTTCAACAGTTCAACTCCCAAGACAAATATATCCAATTCACCCTAGAAGTAGAGAGCAATAGACAGATCCCCTATCTAAACACCACCCTAATCGTCACCGCAAATAACCAAATTAAATTCAAATGGTTTACCAAACCCACTTACACCTCAAGATTAATTAATTTCAACTCCAACCACCCCCACAACTTTAAATGTACAATAGCATATAATTACGCACAAACAGCCCTTGCCCTAACTTCTGAAACATATCATAACTCGATCATCGCTAAATTAGAAAATATTTTCGTAACAAATAATTACCCCCTCCACATAATCAAAAAACAAATTAATAAAGCATTAAAAAAAAATACTCTACTCTAAACCCCCAATACCCCCAACACCCCCACCACCATTAATCCATGAAACTCCACCCAATAGCACCGTGCACCAACCCACCAACAAACCAACTAAAAAAGTAACTTTCAACCTCTCAAAAAACCGTACTTACAATTACAAGCATTCGGAAACAATTATCCCCCCACCCAACCAAATAGACCATTATTTTAGACCCACTAAAAAAACAGACCTTCCCTCCTCTCAACCACCAAATCCTATCAACCAACATATCTGCTCCCAATTAACTAATTATCGAACCTCAACCATAGAAGCACCCCCAAAAAACAATAAATTCATCCCATTACCCTACCACAAGAATTGGGAATACAAAATTAAAAAAATCTTCAACAGCACAACAGAATATAAAGTATCATGGTATTACCCTAACAAAATTCAAAAATATCACCCCAAACTTAAAGACACCATCCCACTTTTAGACACCAGATACAACGTTTATTCAATCCCTTGCCAATGTGGAAAAATTTACATTGGAGAGTCACAACAAAATTTACAGAAAAGGCTTAACCAACACCATAGAAACTTCGAATCCAAAACCAGAAAAACAGCTCTAGACCACCATCTTTTAGATAATAACCACCAACCACAATTTGATAAAACAACCTCAATAGCGAAAGTAAAAAACACATATAAACGTAAAATCGTAGAAAACATTACAATCCTTTCAAGCTCCAACACCATGAACAAAAAATGTGAAATCCTAGACCTAGGAAGAACCTTTTGGCCACTCTTTAAACAAAATTAAATTAACCCTCCATACAACCGACCCCCACCCCCTATCAACCCTAATAATAATCTAAATATGAAGCTCAGATCTTAATATTCATGCACTGCCAGAGCTTAACTCTATCTTACCTCTTCAACTCCAGGGCTCGCCGACAGAGCGCACCACACCCACCATCCAAGAGGTACAGCAGCGAAATAATTATACCTACATTTAAATACCAGTTCTTGGCTGTTAAATTAATAACTCTATGTCCCTCACAGTCCCTTCCAGCACCTAAAATCCTCATACAACCAACCCAGCTAAGCCCAACCCTACCCCTCCAAACCACAATGTGCTTCCAAATTTCCGAAAACTAAGAAACCCCCTCCAAAATGAAAACCCGAAAACAGCAACACTAAAATGTAAGTACAAACCATTCTCAAATAAATAGCCCACACCATAAACCTCCCCCTTCCAAAACCAATTCCCTTCATCTTCCCCTCCACACGCTACACCAAAACCCACTTTATCCCACAGTTAAAATACCACTAAATTAACACCCCCCGTAAACAGGTATAATAAACCAAGACGACTACCACGCAGTACAATAGTAACCATAAATCTGGAAACCCGGCGTCGAGGGGCGCTCTGTCGGGAGCCTGCACGACGGACGAAAGTTGAAGGTAACACACCTAATTCTCTTAATTATTAATGTTAAATAACCAAGTCCTGTGCGACGTGAGACTCGTCTTTTCGGACCTCCTCGTAAAGTAAAAATTTATCATGTGTCGGTAGGTACCAAATCACCTCCTGAAGAGCTCAAACCCTGTGGGAAGAGCGAAAGGCGCCTCGAGATGTATTGCATACTTCATCAAATGCAATAAACATTTTAACAACATAACCAACGGCTTTCTCCCTCAACACTCCCTGCAAGAAAAAAAAAAAAAAAAAAAAAAAAAAAAAAAAGGTGTCGTTTTCCGTGTAATTTTGGAGGCAAAATAATGTTATGCTTTTTGCATTTTACGCATATTATGAATAATATAATATTATTATATGCATATTATGCATGTTTGGCATAGGTATTATAATACATATTATAATGCATAATATTATTATGTTTTTTCGAGGTCCCAAATCTGTCCCATCATTGTACAGATTTTTGTTTTTGTCCAAACTTTGGAGTAGGTAGCTATATACATAGCTATAGATGTATCTGGTACTAGGGAGCCATCCCCTGCTGGCTAAAGGCAGCCAACCCCCGACCCCTCTCACCTGGCCTTAGGCCCCTTCTTCTCGCTTCTCGATAATAGTTTCTTGAAGAAATACAGGATGACGGTTTTTTGGAAAATTGGGAAATTTAATCCAATTTCAAATTTGAGTTCATCGTAAAAAAATGTTTGGGAAAACTACACCGAAGAATGTACCTTCGATATATTTGACCCGGGGGGGGGGGGGGGGGGGTCCGCAATTTTTGGGTGTCCTTTAAGCCACGCGGTGGTGGCAGATTGAGAGCTCTTCAACACTTCTTCGCCCCTCGTCCACCCCCTTTGCTCCGTACACCCTCCCGGACCCAACTTTCTTTGAAACTGGCTTTGTTTCAATTTTTGGAACTCTTTGAACACTTTTTTGGACCACTTTGACCCACGTTTTTGGTGTTTCAGACTTTTCTCGTTGTCTACTCGCCGTGATGAATTTTTTTGAGGCCATATCAAATTTTTCCGACCTTTAGAAGCACCTTAGAATAAGTTCTCCTCCTCGGTCCTCCTCGGGCTGGGGGTAATATAATAGATTAGGTACTGTAAGAAATGGTTTGATGAGCAAATAATCAGAGAGGTAGGAAACGGTTTGAAGGGGTTCACAACTGGTTTGAAGGGATCGAAGTTGGTTAAATCCTGAAAGAAGTCTCTTCGATCTGCAAGGTGCAATTCAACATCCAATAATCTGCTGTACCGACCCATTAGCCAGTTATAGACCAATACGATCTGTTCTGGTCCTTCAGCGCCGGATACGAATTCTGCTCTTCTTTCAACGACTTGGCTCATGATCTTATCACTCTTATCTCGGCATTTCTGCTGGGGTAGTGCAGCCTTTCTCGGTTACCTACCTCAAACACTCCCTCAGGAGGCACAGCAGGCCCTCCTGTCCCCTCCGGCGTTAGCCACATCATCTTGAACTCCCGATAACCATTTTCTTGTTCAAAACTATTTCTAAAACGATGTCCCACTCGGCCTAAAGCTTCAAAATCCCACATTTACCGCCCCACAGGACGTTCGGATATAAATGACAAATTTGACAAATTTGTCAAATCCAGACACTTTGAAACGCACAAGTCAATACCGTCTGATTCATCCTTCTTCCTCTTACTAACTTCAACAGTGGTACTAAAATAATCTTTCGTCGGCTCGGATTGGTGTGCGACGCGAGTGAAAAGGGGGAATATTTCGGATTGTTGGGAGCCCTCGAGCGGGATTATACGGAAAGGGGTGAAATTTCGGAATGAAGGATTGCCTGAAGGGGGAGCGAAACGTCCTCTAATCAGACTTGCGATTTCCCGACTACTTCCCTGAGCCCAGCGTTTAATTATAAGGGAGAAAGGGCAAAAGGGAGTGCCTCGGACTAATGGTGTTGCTTCGTCGTACATCACGGTGGTCGGCAGGATTGAAAGATTGGGGAAAATATAATGTATATTATTTAAGCCCAATTTTTCAAATGTAAGGGAAATCGCTTTGGATTATTGTTTTTGGAATAATACAACTACAGATGTCTAGATTCCAAAAACAAAATGCCAGTTCGACGTCCGAGTCGATTTGGGCAGTAGGAATTTATTTTAAACACTGAAATTTTGACATAATACTTGGCTTCCATTTAGTTGCGCCCGCAAGGTTTTCATCCCGAACGCCCAAACCCGTGGAGCTCTGTGGGGCTAAAAAGAGGCTACGGGAGGGGTTGTTGAAGGTTTTCGGCTATGGGGTCGAGTTAGGTGTGTTTTGCGAAGCATTTTTGGACGTAGAATCCATTCTGGGGTGTTCCAGAACAAACCAAGTTTGCCGTAGGGATTTTAGGGGCTTTCATGGGGCTGAAAATGCGACTTTTGAAGGATGCGGAAGTCGAATGAGGAGTCGGTTTTGGAGAAATTATGGACGCATAATCCATTTTTGTGGGTCCCGCTTTTGTCCAAACGTTGAACCCGATTTTTTTTTTTTTTTTCATTGTCAAACTTAATTCGAGCACAATTTTTGTTTATCAAAGAATAATGAGGATTATAGTGTAATGTTGTTGGAAACTTGTTGAGGGTCAGTCAAGTTTCCAACAACATTAATTGAAACGGTCAACATCACCATCAACTATAATAGTTGATAGTGATAATAGATAATAATAATAATTATAGTGTAACATTTGCAGCGTTTCTCCGGGTTGGTAATTCCTTGATTCGCGTCAATCGTTCTGACAATCAATGTGTTTTGATTTGACTTGATTATATTAAATATAAGAATAAATAGATTGAATCAAAATCGAAGCATGAAAGCAAATTTTGCTTTCATGCTTCGATTTTGATTCAATCTTGCTTCGTCCTTGATTAGATTTTCCGGTGGTTTTCAAGCATTACGATGGGGTTTTGCGCCAACAAAAACGGCAGGTGGTTTCTCTCTGTTTATTCTTGTTCAAGCTTTCGGCTACACGCCATCATCAGGAAATATAGTCTGTAAAACACGCTAAGATTACTAGCTAGGACTAGGGAAGCAAGGTAGCACAGGTTTACCTAGTTACAACAATTGGTACATACGTACTTCGTGTGTTAAATTCTGACAGGATTCGACCATCCGTCTGCCGCTTCGCCTGCCAGTGCCCCCCTGCGGCAGACCCCGCTAAGACTAAATAGACTAAATTGTTCCACCCTAGAATGAAAACCAAAAAAAAAAAAATCTAGGTTGGCAGCATTTAACCTAGAAAAAAATCGAAAAATAACCTAAAATAGGCCCTTTTTTTTCTCTCAGTGTAGCAAACACCGAGTCAGCAATCGCCACAACTCGAAATTACGACTAAGAACAACATGCGGAATTTATAATGTAATTTATTGCATCACTCCTAGTAATTCGAATCAGTTTATAAGTCATTCAAATCACAATGAGTCAAACACAAGTTTAAAAAAAAAAGGAATACTTAGTGATTTTTCAGGCACGCTCTCTCTTCCGCCCCTTGTAGGAGAAACCTGCCAACCATTATTTCGAAAATGAGAAAGGCTTAACTAAGTTAAGTCTTGCAGTCTTGCAAGTTTTGCTCTCTAGCGGCAACCAGAGCAGTTAGAAATACGCCCATGGGCAATGCATTGAAGCTACGCGAAGAGCTGGTCTTGGAGAATCTCACAGTGGACTTTTCTCAAAATCGCATTTTTCAGAGATGCGTCCCTTGTATTCTCGCAGTGAATGACACCTGATGTTTTCAATGGTTTTTGATCATTTGAAGGGTTCAAACTCCCACACCGGCGTGCATATTCGCATTCTGGCGTTTCCCACTTGAACGACTCACCCCGCCGCACTCAACACATTCCAATTGAAACCATTCCATGACGAGCTTTGCATACTGCACCAGACACGAGATTAATTTTACCATTGACTGGTTTTTTTTTCTTCACCGTATTCTATCGATTGCATTCCAGGAAACAAGAGCCTGTTAGGAGTGGAATTCCCCTTTAAACCTAAAAATATTACTGCTCCGGTTCTGCCATCATTCAACCGAGGGCTCAGAGAGACGCATTAAAAACTGCAGGGATTTTTTTCGCGCCCTTTTCCTCGCTTTTTTTCTAATATTATCTACAGGGAAGCTTTTACTGTACCAGTCGGAGTCGGTGGCCCGTGAATACGACACGGGAAAGCGTGAAATGATCGCTCGGGAAACGGGAGGGATATTCACCGTTTCGCCACCTTCCCCTTCCGCGGGGAAAAAGGGAGAAAAAAAGGGGGGAAAAGTAAGAATGAAATAGAGTGAAAATTCGAAAGGAATGGGGGGGGGGGGGGTCCGACGACGGCTAATCCCGGATGTCGAGGGTAGTCCGAATGGGAAATCGATGAGACTTCCAGGATTTACCGTACCTTTTACCTCATCCCCTTTTTGCGCGCTCTCCTTTTTAAGGGCAACACCCCCCCACGTACGTTACGCTAACAAACAGTAAGTACAGTTTATGGGGAAGGTGTCCGGACTTTTATTGAAAAAGTCAGTTAGTCCCCCCCCCCCCCCCTCCCATAACACGTAAAAGGTCGAAAGGGGGATGTCGGGGGATGAAGTCCCGCTCACATAACTGATTCCATCTGTTGACCGGCAATCCCGTCGAGAAGTTTCCTTCACGCACTGGTCGCGTTTTTTTTTTTTTTATGGGAGCGACCCTCTCGCAACTGGTGACGGAAAAAAAAGGTTTAACAGCAGGTGAACATGATCTGCCGCAATAAATCACCTACATTTTATGTTTAACCGTATATTGCACCCACACACAGTAGCATTTTCATGTAGCAATAAAGTGTTCATTGACCGACCCTCAACAACCCTTATAACTATCTATTTGACGGTCAACAATACCCCACACCGAATAAAGTGTTTATTGCAAAAATCCTGAACCCTGCTTAAAAAAAAAATTAAAAAAAAAAAAGTAATAATAATAAATAAATAAAGTTTTCGGAACTGAAGACCAGTAGACAGAGCCAAAAAAGGGGTCTGCTGGAAAATATTCCGAATTTAATGCCACTTTTACAGGTTGTTCGAGAGTGCTATGGGAAGAGTCTGTCAAGTTTTTCGAAACGAGGACCTTGCGCTAACTTGGGGAGGGCCAAAAAACGGGGAACCGGGACTCAGCGCCCAGCGTGTCAAAATGAGACAGTTGCGTTTGGCACCCAGGTTTTTCAAAACCGAACCGTTGCGCTCGGCACCCAATTGCCAGGTCTTTCAAAAGTAGGTTTGGCACTGGGCACCCAACTTGCGGGAAAGGTCTCTAATGGTACCTGATTAGAACAGTCAATCTTGATTTCGGTGCCTACAAAGGTCGGATGTTACCTATGTTTCTAAATTTTAATTGGTGTTTTGCCATCCCAATAGTGGGAAACTAAGCGAATACAACTAAATTTTTATCGAGAGAACTTTTGGGGGCCTAAAATCTTTGAAATGTCGGACCTTTTTTTTTTTTTTTTTGCTGATATCTTGAAAACTATGCGCGATCCAGAAAATGTCAATATGTACATTATTAAAGAGCGTAAAATGCTGCGTCGAATGGTTACCTCAACATTAAAATTCGACCGATTGGTAAGGTTGCAATCGGCCGTCAACTGTGCCAACTTGTGTGAAAACTACAATAATTACAGGCTGCAAAATTTGTAATTTTTTCAGACACTTTAAAGTCAGATAATAAGACAGATTCTGTCTTCTAAACGTCTGTAAATTGAGAACGGTCATTCTGTGTGAAAAAAAAAAAAAAAAATATCAAGGAATAAAGGTTGTAGCGCGTTTATTGATAGAAACGACCAAATTTGAGCCAGATTACGTAAATATTTTTAGCAACAAAAACTGCCAAACCTCACAATAAAGACCTCTCCATTTATTCATTTGCACTGCAATATTTGGTAGCTACCTATTAAACGTTCTGAATAAATTTCATAATGGCCGATAATCGGCCAGCAATTATTCCTCTTTATCTGTAAATCTCTTTTTTGGTTTATTATTCTGGAATAGTACACAGATATAATCGCGACGGAGGTTGAAAATGATCCCAGAACGATCCCGATTTCACCGTGGAGATCTATGGGGCTTTCATGGGGATACAATTGGGAATTTGTGTAGGATCCCAGAAGGTCAAATAAAGTGTCGTTCTCCGAGTAATTTTGGAAGCATAGCCCATTTTTCGATGCCCCACATTTGTCTAAACATTGTACAGTTTATTTTGTTGTTTTTTTTTATATAATTTTTCTAAACTTTTGACCCAATAATTTGTCTAAACTTTTCTTAATGACGCAAAATTAATTTTTGCACTATATCAAAGAATAATAAACACTTCTGTAAAATTTGCAGCGTTTTTCTCTTAAATAATGTTTGGCCCGTGCAGTTGAGGAAAAATTTTAATTCCCCCTGAAAAAAGGCTGGAGACCCCTGTCATATGGAATAATGAAAGTTGCTCGGCGTGAAACCCCTCGTAATGAGAGCTCTTGAATAACGCCATTTAAAAATTATTTTTAAAATTAAAATGAGTAAATTTTACTCATTCCTACTCAACGCTCATTTACACGAAAGCCCAAAAGTATTTAGACGTACCACCGAATTTTCGCTTAGTAGCTCTTTTTGAATTAATATGTCCATGGAACCCCAAAATCATCTATAGGTATTCGTCTAGGTAATCGAATTAAAAGACATCGTCGTCATACCTACCGGTAAGACATAAAACCATGGATTCGAAAGATGTAAATGTAATGAAAGGTTTGAAAACAAAAAACCATGGGTGGATTTTTTTTTTTTTTTTTTTTTTCTATAGAACTATAGTGCAAAAAATGGTTCGACTAATTTTGGGTTTTCGCCTATGTGAAGGAATATTATTCAAAAATATAAGAGCTTCCAATACCTACAACTTTCATTATAATAAATGAAATGCCATATTATGGCATATTTTATTAGAGTAGGTAGTATTTTGGCAAATTTGGTAAAAATTAACGATATTTGATGAACCGTGTCTAAATTCCTTGGCCAAATTGGACGTTCCGAGGCCAGGTGGGAGAGGTTGAGGGTTGGCTGGCTTTAGCCAGCAGGGGATGGACCCAGCAGTTTGTAGGCAACAACAACGTTTTTTAGATTTCTTTGGATCAGGTTTAACCGGTGATTTGAAGTTTGTTAATCAGATTTCTCGTCTTCTTTTCCATGTTTATTTCCGTCTTTCCCCGGCATTTTCCTCCACATGGTTCATACAAAAAAAGTTCGTGCAAAAACAGGAAGGCCCGGAAGTCTGAGGAACAAAATTTGCTCCTTTCAGGTCCACGAACCCACTTACGTCTAACTGTGGCCCTTTTAATACGTGAGACTTCTGCCTAGGCTTATTCACTTCATTAGAGATGACCCCTGGAAACTTTGCACACCTTTGCCGCCAGAGATCTCTAAAACTCATCATTTGCTCGACCTCGAAATAGACATTTATTTTGTAAGGTCACCAAGAACTGATGTCGTTTTATCACTGTGAAATGTGAGTGAAAATTCTATCAGAATGTAACCTCTAACAAAAACTTCGAGGGAACACCTCTAATCCGTTACGCTCCCTCTCCGAATGGTTCAATATTACAGCCTATAAGTATTTAATATTTTAGCGGGCTCGCTTCCCGTAAAACTTCGGGTTGACTGGAATTGGATTTCACGGAGGGGGCGAAGTTGATTCGGTTGAGGGAAAAACATTTCAAAAACTGTGCGGTCTACAACCTCTTTACGTTTTGAACGGTGTTTCGGTAAACGGGAGGAAAATGTGTTTTTTTAAGGGTGGGGCCATTAAAGGTAGATTTCCCTTGGGGTGTTTTGGGGAGTGTGAGCGTATTATAATGACCGTTTGTTCCAAGGCTTGAAAGCCTGAGTGAATCTTGCGTCGGCGTCGTGCGTCCATAACGAGAAAAAAATTATGTCGGCCATTAGAGTTCCTGGGACATTGGTTTTCAGCGTTGGCAGATTATGGGGGAATCCTCCCACAAGCATGACACTCTGTAACGGACAGCGAACGAAGACGGAAGTGGTTTTTCGCCTGGCTGCGAGATCGCGAAGCTTTGGGAAATGAAGGGCTGCTCATTCTCTGAAGGTCATGACAGACGACCACTCGCACTAGACGGACGTGGGGTCACACTCGCACTAGACCTCTACGCCCACAATGAGGATCGGAATCTTTACTGTCGCTTTTGACGGAAAAGGGGGGGAAACCTCGAAATAAGGTGGAGAGCCTGGTGACCCCGTGTCTGGTCACGAGAGTGGGCTAGGGCCTGGTGACCCCGTGTCTGGTCACGAGAGTGGGCTAGGGCCTGGTGACCCCACGTCCGTCTAGATACCGCTTACAGGACCATTCGGTGATCCCACTTGAGTAGGAAGGTCAACGGGAATTAGAGGTGGCTTCGAGCCTGCATTAGAAGGTTTGTCATACTGGACTGTCGCAAACACTCCTCATCCACTCTGCTTCCACAAGAGCCTGTGTACACCCAGGGGAAACCCTTGACACCTCGATTGTGGACCTGGGAAAGCTAACTGCCCCATCATATTGCACCAACAACAAGCTGCAGAAACACCCACACAAGTAGCCTCACAAAACACCCTCACCGTTCACTTCCCACAGATTATAATACAATATAAAGAAAATATCATTTTCTTTACAAAAGCTTCAATTTGGTTTGCAATTTTGGCATCAGTTGTGCTTCTTTGGCAGCGACTTCGCCGAGTGCGTTCGACCGAATTTGACCGAAACGTGACGCTTGTAAGGTCCAGTTCGAGGCCTGTCTAGGCCCAGCAGGATGTTCTCCAGGCCGTCTCTGGTTTGGGCCATTTCGTGAAACCTCATGTTGGCTCGTCTGAGAGGAGAATCCCTGACGTCGGACATTTTCTTGGTAACTTCAACCTCTTTCTTCAGCAGCGGATCCGCGTGAACTTTGCGCTTCTTGCACACCTGATGGTCATGTAGACAAATCAAAAATTTAAAAGTGGTATTTTTGTTTTTGTTTCATTTAGTCTACCTTCACCTGTTTGGCGTTTTCTTCTTTCAACTTGTGGATGTTTCTGTCCAGGAAGCTGACGATCTTGTTGAAGCTCCGATCCAACATTTCTCTATCCTCGCTCTTGTCGCTTTCGATCTTCTTTGGCTTGACGTTCAACGTCTCTTCGAGCTTTCTGTTGAAATCCTTGAAAGCCGCTGCCACTTCCCTGTTGTGCTCTTGGACCGTTTTCGAAGTTGCCAGGTCCGTGTCGTGGGTGAAGACAAATTTGGTAATACGGTTGTCAGTGATGGGGTCTTTGGGTTTGAGAGTGTGGAATTTCGTTATGATGTCACGAATGTGTTCCTTTTGTTCTTCGTGGAGGTTTTTCAAGTGGCGGTGTTCCGCTGATGCCGGAACGACAAATATTCTGGAGATGATTAAGATGAGTTTTAGACATGAAGAGCAATGTCTCTCTTGCCAGCGCATCTTGGGGTAAGCAAAGATATAGCGCAAGCAACAACCCCCCATGCTTACTTCACACGCTCTCCCCAATCTCCACCTACCTTCGGGTCTTGCTCGCCAAATCATTATTCCTGTTCCTCGTCTCCGTCAACCAAGTCGGGTGCTGCATGAGTTCCTCCAACTCCTTGATAGACTTGGCCGGCACGGCGCTCAACGATCGCTCCGGACCATTTCGGGTTTGCAGCCTCTTCGACAAATCCTCAATGCTCAAAGCATCTTGGGGACTCTTCACCACCCTCGAGGCATTCACGTTAAGCGACACGCGAGGTCTGACGTCTTCGAAAACAGGAAGATTTTCCGACCCTATGCCATAACTCAATTCCGCACCTTCATCGCCAAACCCAAAATCAGGAAGAATACCTGAAATCATGTTTGTGGGTGTTCATTGACCCCATGGCATGTGCCAAAGCGTATTTTCTTACCTGCAACGCCACTTGCTGCTATCAACAACAACAACGTCCTTGTACCATCCATATGCTAAATGCTCGAGAAATTTCTCTTGATGCAGGTTCACGTGAGCTCTTTCATCATCACCCAAGTTCTTCTATGATAATAATTTATTGATTTGTTGGGTAGTTATTTGAGATTTTGTTTCCACATTGGTTACTATTGTCAAAGACTCTTCTTTCTTAATATTGCAAACCTAGTGGAGTAGGAGGTAGAAGACTCCTCAAGAATAATTTCTCTGAAAGGTCACCATGGTTTTGCAACTGCAGTTTTGGCCGCAAACGAGAGAGCTGCAGTGGGTTGTAGTGATTGTGGTGCCAGGGAACCCTGGAGATGAAGAGCTCTGAGGATGCTGGGCAAGGACAGAGACCCCACAATAGATATTGAGGGTCCCGGCTGAGACGTTTACCTACCGCAATAAAGAACGGAGTAATGGCCAGTATTTCTGGTAAGAAAGCATTTGGCTACGATCTTATTACAGGTAAATTCGGATGGAGAACAGCAGTGCAGGTTCGATAACTGAAGTATACTTCTGCAAGGTGGTGCAGCAGTGGCAAACGACACAGCCCAACTAGGGAAAGACCCCAGATCAGCTGTGTTTTCAATCAATGATGGCTGGCCTGGAAGAGCTGATGGATGTCTCCATTTATCCAGTTCATCTTGTACCAGCTCATCCACTCCTCCGCCAGCTCATTTTAGGCTGGCCCTGCTCATCCATCATTGGATGCAACCCCAGACCCCCTTCTTTGCCCTGCAGTGCGCAAAATATTTAATATTCTCTTGGAAGGATCCTCAACCTTTCAAAGAACAGACTTCCCATTGCAGTCATCCCCTAGAGGGAACTCAATGCGCCACCACCGAGCGGACAGATGTCTCCATTTATCTGTTTTTCCTGGGTCGTTAAAAAGATGAGAAGGAGAGAGCGGTTCCTAATCTTCGGATGCGACGCTCAGGAGCATAGAAGGTGTCTTCGCTTGGATCACTTGATCAATGAAACCCTCGTGTGACGTTATTTAGAACTGTACTGAGGAAGGCTCCTGAGCACACCTCCAACAGCACTCATCTTCAAGAGATGCCCCACGAGCCCAACCATCAAAACCTCTCAGACCAATCTAATCTAACCCTAAATCCTGATCCCAAAGGATCGCCTTTAACGTCGCCGGAAATATTAGCGGTTTGTCTGACAATACCCTTAGTTATCCCTCTGTCAGACGCCCAAAGCTCCGATTAAGGTCTGCCCCCTTGTTATCCCGTTAGGCTACAATGCATACCAAATAGGCCGCCCCAAATTCCACCTCATTATCGGTTGAACCAAATCGATAGACCGCAGACCGCTAACTTCGAGAATCGGGACTACACGTTTGAATTGTGCACCAGCGTGGAACAATTCGGCAAAGACATAATACTATGCTGAAGCAGCTCAACAATCTCCTGGTTCTGAAATCAAATCAACGTTCCAGCGCGAAAGTTAATTCAAACTTTATGAAGGTTCGCCGAAAAACGAGGGAGCGTGACGTGGCGATAGGTGGAGCGAGGAGAAAAGAATTTAATATGCCGGGTTAAATGAGGTTCTTTCTTGTTAGGGCGGAATCCTCGGGCATAGCAACTTCCTCGTTGAACGTTTTTAATGAAAGCTGTCACGTAGCTTTCTCAGCGTTGGCCATTTCATTCTCATTAGTTTGGAGCGAAAGATGTGTTTCTCGGATATTTTCGGATGTCGGCGACATTTGGAGGTCCAGATGACCTTATTATATCAGGATCCATCCAGTGTGATTTTGTTGAACCCCTTTTGTTCTGGTTGAACGATGATCGATCGATTGCCGACTCCGGCTTTGATGTGTGTTCTGCCCGGCTGTCAGTTCGTCTTATGGATCACTTTAATCTCCAACTCGGATTTATATTCATGGATCGGCTTCCCCAAGTTGCCCTGGAATATGAATAAGCCATTTTTTCTTTAGGATGATGAAAGGTGGGGGGAAAACGGGTAAGTTCGCTCGGAGAGAGAAAAAAAAAAGCAGCGCGAACATTTATAGTGAGGTTGGCAGACCTTTGGGGGGAGGGGGGAGCAGACTCGTCTTTTTCTATGACCGTACTCGGTGTTAGCAGAAGGTGCCGCCAGAGAGCAGTAAATCTGAGGTGAAGTTGACTTATGCCTTTTTGCACGAGCCTGAGGTCTTGCACTTCGCTCTTCGGTCATGAAGGATGTTGTCTAAATGACATTCACGAGCCCTCCAGGTGGTTTTGGACCAAGGCTTAGGTATCAGCACACTCTGGTGGAAGCGGTGGGAAAATCTGGTCAGTTTTCGTAGACGTTTGGTTTATTATTATTGGAATAATACACCTACGTGATCGCGACGGAGGTTGACGACTCGGATCGGCCACAAAATTTGACATTATCCATTTCAAGAGGTCTAGATTCTAAAACCGAAATGACCGTCCGCCGTCTGGGCCGTTTTGGGCAGTCGGAATTTTTTGAAAATCTAACAATTTTGACAAAATACTTGGTTTACCATCTAGTTGTGCCCGCAAGCTTTTCAGCCCAATCGCCCAAACCCGTGGGGCGCTATGAGGCTATAATGGGGCTACGGGAAGGGTTTTTGAAGGTTTTTGGCTATGGGATCGAGTTAGGTGTCGTTTCGAAGTATTTTTGGACGTTGAATCCTTTTTTGGGATTTCACTGTGGCGATCTATAGGGCTTTCATGGGGCAACAAATGGGATTTTTGAAGGATCCTAGGAATTCAAATATTTTCCGAATACAGTAGTTTTCCGACGCAACATCCCTGAATCCACTGTGAGGCACTGAGAGTGGAGGCAGTGGGGGCGAGCATGTGCTTCCGCTGGAGATGTTCGGGGCACGCCTTCAGCTCCAACCTTGACGCCACAGGGAGGGGGGGGGGGTCCCTAAAATGTCCTGGGGCAAAGCTTGTTCTCTTTGATATGAGGTCGAATAAGGGATAACCAGGCCCTTCGCGCTGCCCTGGGGTTTTAACCCTTTTCAGCCTCTTTCACCCCTTTTCCACACTCAGGGAATACGCGGGTCCCCTTAAAACTGCTGGGTTGACTGTGTGAGAGAGGAGAGTCCCCATGCATTGCCGCTAATCTCCTGTGGGAAGACGACATCTACTATAATAATAACTATACCGGTATTTGGTTTTGGGCACTGAAGGAGTTAGGCCACAGCGCTCTGGGAAGAGTTTATTTCCGTCACAATCCCCTCCGAGTCAATACATTATTGATGACGTGATTGGTTGTTGTATAAGCTTGTGGGTTTTGGTTTACCTCATCAAACCCCCTCGTTCCCCCCCCCCCCCCCCGCCCTTCCCAACTCCCTCGCCGGGATTTTACGAGAGGAATACGATCGGAGGACGTAATTCCGAGGACGCCAAATAAACCTGCCAACGTCCTCGGAGTTTGCGGCGAACAGGAAATTGAAAGGGATTTCATTTGAACGATATTATCCGAAACTCGGGAGAAGACATCGGGACCAATCAGTTTTATGATATTTGGTTAACCTCCGAGGTTTCCGACCGATTGGGGGCCGATGCGACTATCATCACAACCCGAAGAGGTTTTTTTTCTTCTGCAGGAAGTTTTCCAATTCTAAAAACAAGGCCTCGGTCCTTCGTGCAACTTCGTATAGTAAAAATGCCTCGTCTCTTGTTAAAAGTGCGGAGAAGGAAGTGGCAACCTCTAAGGACCCTCCACCTCCTTTTTGGACACGAAAATAATTTTTCTCCGAGCAAAGAGAGCTTTGAAAAAGAGTTGAATTGAGACACGACGAAGTGTTTTTGTGATTTTCATAATGGCATTTGAACCTGAGGTGTTCCAACAATTTTATTTGAATTTGAAATTATAATGCGTTAAGGGTGGAGATGAGTAGAAACCGCTGCTAATTTTGCTCAAGGGTTATTATTCTTTGGTGTGATGTTCAAAATACTATGTCAAGAATGTATTTTAAGAAAATTCAAAAGAAACTGCTTTCTCTCCAGTGTTTGGACAGTTTTGGGGCCCTCAAAAATGTATTTATCGTCCAAAAATACTTCGAAAACACAACGATGCATGGGGTGGGTCTACGTTCTAGCTATCTGCGGGATTATCATTTTTAGGAGATAATCTCATAGGTAAACCGGGCCAACGGAAAGGTAAAAATTCACAAAGGATAAACTCGGCCATGGCTCGTGGGTGCCAAATCCAGTACAGCGATAAACCCCCCCCTCTCTATTCTGCCTCGATAAAGCCTCCCAGGACAGCGGATCACGACTCCTCGTGTTTTGCCCTGGGTAGGAGTATTCAGGTACACCCGTCCTCTTCCTCCAGAGACACCAGGGGCGTAATCACAGTTCCTCCAAACACACAACACAATTAATGGTAGACCTAGTAAAGAATTAGGAACTCATTTTGTGCATATAGAACTTTAACATCTGTTAACCAGGGTACCCTACAGTTAACAAGAGGGCCTCCTCCTGCTGACTACATCCAGCCAACCCCCGACAGCTTTGCCAACGTTGACGAAATATATCAGCAGAGAGGGTGACAATACTCAGGAAAGCGGTTCTTGCAGCCAAATGAGGATGTCTCCTGCCTTTCGTCTTTTGCCTTTTGCTTCCTCCCCTCTTTCGAGTCTTCATGTCCAGTATCTTCAACATCTCCGTCGTTCAAATACAAACCAGTTCAACACCGGTGAAAACTGGTTCACAACACGCGGCCACACTACGACCGGTGAGATGTTTCCTTCCCGAAGGAAAAAAGGAACGAGATTTTTTCCCTCGCCGGGTTTTGCCATTCACGGACATTTAAGAGGTGGAAAAAAGAACTCCTGTTCATATGATAAACGAACCCCATTGTGCTGATCGGAGCCTTACGCACCGCCAACTTTTACAAATTACACGGGAATGGAAGGAGAGGGAGCCAATCTTATTTCCGGCATTTTTATTCCCCCCAACCCCAAACGCTAGTTTTCCCTCTTTTCACGCCCACCGTTAAATCCCAATGTTTTTGTGATTTATTTTGTCCGATTTGATTCATTCGTTGGCAGAGATTTCGCCGCCACCCACACCCCCATTTACCTTAACTTGCCTCTTTTTCCGCTGACATCGGACGGTTTTTTTCTTCGACCAACTTTACAAATACCCCAAACGCGTTTTCTAGTTGAGGATCTCGCATCGTGAAAACGGATTGAGGTAAATTAGAGTTTAAGGAGTGAATTCAGCGTGGGACGTTGGAGGGTTGTGCCCAGGAGTTAGTTAGCCTTTAGGATCAAAGGTAACCATATAATCAAGTCTTGATTGTGTGGGAGGTGCCTCGAGGATTGGAACAGCTTCGTCGGACGGTCATCATTATAACGCACTTGGAGGATGTCATTGAGGCTGAGGGTGTTGCCAAAAGGCAATCCGAAAAGGCGGGAAAATAAAACTAGTTGTTGGGAGCGATCTGGTGGTAGTTGGTGAACTAACAACAAAGACGGCGACTCGGCTTTTCGGGAGAAGTTGCGTCAGTTACTGTAAGACTGACTGAGGAGTAGTTTGGTGTCGTGATCGGAGTGACGCAGGGAGACGATGCGGCCTCGCAAGAGTTAAAAAGAGTATGTGCTAAATTGATATCAAAAGGGGGTGATCGGAGTGACGCAGGGAGACGATGCGGCCTCGCAAGAGTTAAAAAGAGTATGTGCTAAATTGATATCAAAAGGGGGTGATCGGAGTGACGCAGGGAGACGATGCGGCCTCGCAAGAGTTAAAAAGAGTATGTGCTAAATTGATATCAAAAGGGGGTGATCGGAGTGACACTGGGAGACGATGCGGCCTCGCAAGAGTTAAAAGGTATGTGCTAAATTGATATCACAAAACAAATGGTTTTGTGATCCAAATGTCGATGAAAGGCCGCGGATACGTGGTGAAAGAAACCATAACTGGTTTATAATACCGTGAGGTAAAGGGGTAGACTATAAGGGGTGGTGGAGGTCTACTGGACAGCGGATCCATAAAGGATTCAGGAATAAAATGAATAAAATTGGACCTTCATGGTCACTGAAAGGGATCCGGAATCCAAACTTAGACGAGGATTCGAATGTCACTAACTAAAAGATTGAAAAGAACGTAATAAACCTAGGCTAGTAAACTTGCAATAAATAAATGTTATATTGCGTGAATTTACTATAAATCTTGGAGACTCATGTGAAATCTCTACATGGTGGAGATTACTGGGATTTTGATTTTGTGAAACATGTTTTATGTAAATACGTCAATTACTATGTATTGTGCAATACTATGAAACGCAGTTTTTGTAATGACGCGGTCGGTCGCCAAGGGTGGAACCTCCCTCCCCTTGCATCCGCCACAAGCTCAACTACGCAATTGCCGAGCTCCTTTGTTATCGGGTATCTTATACGGAAATGATGACTTCTTACATGGTTTAAGCTGTGGAAGGTAATAACTGCAGCGACTATCGGCACCCAAGAACATGAAAACACCATGCTATCTTGTTTCACTCTAAAGAACTAGTGTAAATAAAAACCCCAAGACTAAAATCATCAGCAAACTGATGACGAGTAGGTATCTACACTATTGTAGCTAGCTGCGTACACTAGCTGCGTGCAGATACATCTGTACAAGGATATGTCGTATGATATATAGTTGTTATTAGACGGGAATTTGATAAAATCACTACGAGAAACTAACAAGCGTTGTTGCTATGAAAAATTAAGTTGACGGGTTGCCATGGGTGCGGCCAATAAAAAACGTTGCATTTTTTGTGTGTCGCAAAATTTTGCAAGACCCCAGAACTAAGACATAACCAAGACAAAAGAAGGACCTGTGCGAAACTATCCCGATGACCAGATTTCTAACTGTGCCAACTCTCCAGCCAGGTTTCATGCCAATGTAGAAACTTTTGATCGCCCTATAATGACGCATGATAAATTTCTTCTCCAAAATGTTTGCTCATACCTACCTATCAACAAACTGATCAATCGAAATAATCGATTTGTTAAGTAACGAAAATCTCGATATAATTGAATCGATCAATAATCGATTGATTTCGTCTCAAAATTTTAAATTGTAAATTAAAAGAAACTCGATAAAACTAAAGGACGTTGAAATTCTGTTCATGTAACTAGGGTCATACATAAGGTTTAATTTGCTAAATGCTGATTGCAGTTGTGTTGTAAAATACATCCAAAAGTGCTGAACGTTAGAAACATTCCCTGCGTTTCTAAGAGCAAAGCTGCGGAATACGGGATAAATTTCCTGTGTTCTCGAACCAAAAGTGTTGAATACGGGATTCATTTCCTGTGTTCCCAAATCAAAAGTGCGGGATTCACGTCCTGCATTCCGAAACCAAAATTCAAATCAAATCAAATTAAATCATTTATTTACCAGAAACACATAATAATTTAAGGGCAATTATTACAGCTGAAATATAAATAAAAAACATTTACCAGAAAGAAACTGATACACTTAGGTAAAAAACAACCAATACAAGCACACTATATGGACCAATTTACCACGTCTGCCAAGAACAATTGATGAGTTACTCATCAAAGCTGTATGGAGCCAGCTTGATGAGGTACCGGGACCAGTTAGAGCAACCCAGATATAAGCGCAAAGGTAATGAGCACAGGATTTATTCGTACCTAAATAGATAGTAGTAACCTATGTTCCCAAAACCAAAAAGTGCTGAACGCGAAAACATTTCCTGTGTTCCAAAAAACAAAAGTGCTGAATGCAGGATTCACGTCTGGCATTCCAAAAACGAAAAGTGTTGAACGTGGGATTAAGTTTCTACGTTCCACAACCAAAAGTGATGAATCCAGGATTCGGGCATTCCAAAACAAAATGTGTTGAATTTAGGACTAAGTTCCTATGTTCCACAACCAAAAGTGCTGAATGCAGGATGCACATCCTGCATTCCAAAACAAAAGGGAAAGGACACAAAAGGAAAGAAAACAAAAGGAAAAGGGAAAGTGTTAAATGTAGGATTAAGTTGCTCGACACACGGTAGGATTCACGTCTGCGTTTCAAACCAGAATTGCTAAATGTAAAATTAAGTCTCTATGCTACAAAACCAAATTGCTAAACGTAAGATTAAGTTCCTGCATTCCAAAACGAAATTGCTAAATGAGGTAAAATTCTGAAAATTTGAATGGCTAACTGTTGGATTCTGTTTCCTGCAGTCCGAACGAGTTATTGGTAGTTCTATGTGGGTTCTGTTCCTACTTGTGAAATAATTTGCTGAGTGTAGAATGGAGTTTCTACTCCCACAACTTTAACCGTTAAATGTTTTCCTGCTTGCTGTACATTGAATGGCTAAATAAGGGATTTTGTTTCCGGCATTCGAAACAAGTTATCAGTAAATCTATGTCGGGTTCTGATCCTGTATATTTACAAACTGAAAACCTGAAGAATAAACTTTGTTTCTGTGGTCCAAAATGAAAACTTGAGATTGCTGAAAAAGAGATTCAGTTCCATGCTCCAAAAAACTGAACAACAAAAGGTTGAATTTCTTCTGATAGTCCCGGCGTTTTACATTAAAGGTGTTGAAAGAAAAGGTGCAGGAGGGTTTTGGAAGAATACACTTAAAGCAGATCGGCAGATTGGTCGATCGCCTTAACAAATTTTTCCCCTTTTGCTAACAAGAAGGCCGGAAGGCACAAAATTCGTTTCTCCAAAATGAAAGGTATAATTTTTAAACGTTTGGCAGCATTGGTAAAAAAGAGTGGATAAAAGGTTTTTTGGGTGTGGAGAGATGGTGGTGAAAATAAAATTGGAAAGAACGTACACAAAGGAACAACAAGTGAAGGTTGCCAAACTAAACATATCGATTAAGAAGTTCATGCCCGAAAATTAAGATGTGGTTGGTTCACATTACACAAAACGTATCATATATAAACAAGAAAATACCTACCAAATAACTGAATAGATAGACTAGAGTTTTGTCTCTCAACGTCAAAAGATGTGGGTGACTCCCATTTTGGTGTTACTAAATTTAGAGCTAGGTACCCCATTTCGAGAGTGAAATGGTCACGGCTTTGGGATCTAGTTAAATCCCACATTGACCGCAAAAACGATTTAAATGAAATAGAAAGGCTCTCGTACCGTCTGAAGTCCAAGGCGACGGTTGGGAGCTAGTTAACAATGAACAAAAACTACCAAATTGTGATTTAATAACTAACTTAACAGTGCGGAAAACCTGATAAAACCATTGAAGCCCACTACAAAGCGAAAAAAAAAAAAGTCAAACCTTAAAATAAAAACATCTGCTGTCACTTTGAACCTAACGGCTAAACGTTGGGCGAACGTGGGACAAGTTTCATTAAATGAAACCAAATTTTGAGTCCGTATTAACAAAATAAATATTGGCCTTCAACCATTTTCAATTAATGAAAATGTCAAAGAAAATACCTGCTGAGAACGGCGGTGATGGTCATTCGTCCATGAGGGTATTGACCTTCGTGAAGTACGAATTTCAAAAAGCAGTGGAAACAGATGGTTATTCCAAAGAGGTCATCAAAAGATAATTGAAAAGAAGATCATTGAAAAGAATAGTTTCGGCTAGGAAAAACTCGATGAAGAGTCAGAAACCCCAAAGAAAGTCACAACACATTCACGGCAGAAACTCATGTGCCAGCCTTCTACATAAAAAAGTTTTGGTGGGAGACAAGGCAAGCATAAAAATAGAAGAGTCAAACAAAACAACAGCAACAAAAATTCCAAACAATAATTTGCAAATCGTCGAGGTTTTTTTTTGCAGGACCCCCAAGAAAAACGGTCAAAATTGCAAGTATTTTCTGTCAATGCAGCCACTACAATGATGAGTGCAAAAGTTTGCTACTGTTGACAAGCGGAAGCCCCGACTTCAGGGTCGCTGTTTTGGGGTGTATTGTGTATCACGCCAAACTGACGAAATTTCTTCTGGGAAACACTTAGGTATCGTTTCTCATGTGTGTACATACGGGCTGAAAAGGAAAAAGGGTTACTGTCGGTCAAACCGTTTCGCTGTGCCTGACCCTCCTCTAAATGATGGTGGGTACCAGAAAGGATCTAAGGAAATTCGAAACCAAAGGAATTAAAGATTATCCAACTATTCTTGGACAAGACACTACAAAAAAAAAAATAAAAAAAAAAATAAATAAATAAAAAAAATAAATAAATAAATAAAAAAAAAAAAAAAATAAAAAAAATAAAAAAATAAAAAAAAAAAAAAAAAAAAAAAAAAAAATTAAAAAAAATAAATAAATAAATAAAAAAAATATATAATAATAATAAATAAATAAATAAATACATAAAATAAACAGAAACATAAATAAATAACAATAACAAGTCCTAAATCCTCCGGCGGGGTAGCCCTGCTGGTGGGCCAGCTGGTGCGTCGGACGTGGCTGACACAGTTACACGCTCTGTCCTGGTTTCTGAAAGCATGCCTACCATTGGCTGTGAGTTGCAGGATAGTTTACAGATTTGGCAATGTATCTCCGTTTTGTTCATTAGTGTTCCCCACGCGGTCTTGCTCGGGTTCCTCTGGGCCGGGGGGGAGGTGGCCAAGGTAATCCATAAATGCGAACGAAAAAGGAGGACCTGTCTAACTTCCTCAAATGCCAGAAAACTGCCTAAGCAATCTAGAAGTGTGAACTATGAAGGAGGGCCTGTCATGCCCTTTAAATGCATTCATGGTTTGGATTACCTTGGCCCTCAAACAGTTCGTCATGATGAAACAACCCAAAATTTAATGAGGAGGTGCTGCCTATTTACATTCATGGCAGTAAGGACCATAAATGTTGAGCAAATTCGGGGTATGATTGCTTTGTTGCGTCAAAAGGGTTGTGGTTGTGTCTGGCAATGCAGCACAGTTTAAGCTAACCTCATAAGTTGTGAATGTTCCTTTTAGTAGGGACAGCAAAATATCATAAACAAATATACCTGTAACAAAATACGACAAAATAAACAAAACAAAACATACCTAAACACTTACTTAAACAAAATACAAAGCAAAATACAAAGAACCGATTCATACCTAAACTGTCACCCTGGTAGGTTCGATATCATGAACGACTCGTCGGTCTTGTAAAACATCGCCAGCATGTGCCAGACAGACACACAACTACGAACGAAGCTGAAAGAAATCGTCCACTGACCACAGTTGGACAGGGTTTAACACAATCGAACGAACATAATATGGATATTATCCTAAAGGTCGCCATTCTTGAACAGCTACAGTCAGAAAAGTCAACTTAAAATGAGAGCTGGAAGAAAGGCAAGTCAGCATTGGACAAATTTCATAAACTTTTTCGGGAAGTTCAAAAGGGATAGTTCACGAACCTAAGGAAAAAACCTGCAGTTCCCCACAAAAAACCTCGGTTTGTAGTTGCTCGGACTAAACGAGTAGGGGATGTGTGCAGGTAAATGAGAAACAAAATTCAGATGAAAACAATCAAACGAAATTCACTTCAAAAACCCATTGTTCACCCAAAACCACTACCACTCTACCAGCTGCTAACCGAAACAATCCCCCTTGCCCTCAACGAAAGGCGGCTGATGCTGCCAATACAAAAACCAAGAGATGGACACGATTGCTGTTAGTAATAGCAGCCAAATCTAAAAGTTCACTCAGCTGAATGATCAAATGAAAAACTTCCACCCTGAGTTCCATTGTTGGTACCTAGTCCAAAAGGTGGTTCTCTCGTTGTGGTGAAAAAAGCAGTCTTGTACTTCTTGTTGCAGATTTCCTGGTTGCCAGTTTGTTTTTTTTCGTTTCGTTTGTTGTGGTTCTTTGTTAATATTAGTTTGCTTTCGCTGTTCGTTCTGATTGGATTCGTGTTTTGTGCGATGATAGTCTCTTTGATTGAATAACGGACTAGTTTTCGATGACTCCTTGATTTTCTGGAATGTAACATGCGACCAAAGCAAAAGCCAACTGAAATAAAACACCCAGCCATGTTTGGTAGAGTAAATGAGTTGAAAGCACCTTAGGGTGAAATGTGTAAAGGTATGCATCGTTTCCAATTCTAAACACTCTTAGCTAACCCAGTCAAAATTATTGTAAAGCTTCGCCTTGGGGAGTGTTGCCAAAAGGCAATCCGAAAAGGCGGGAAAATAAAACTAGTTGTTGGGAGCGATCTGGTGGTAGTTGGTGAACTAACAACAAAGACGGCGACTCGGCTTTTCGGGAGAAGTTGCGTCAGTTACTGTAAGACTGACTGAGGAGTAGTTTGGTGTCGTGATCGGAGTGACGCAGGGAGACGATGCGGCCTCGCAAGAGTTAAAAAGAGTATGTGCTAAATTGATATC
Organism: Pilophorus perplexus; assembly: GCA_955831195.1. Lineage (NCBI taxonomy): Eukaryota > Metazoa > Arthropoda > Insecta > Hemiptera > Miridae > Pilophorus > Pilophorus perplexus. The sequence continues at coordinate 17,763,398 of OY037014.1, forward strand.
AAAAGGGGGTGATCGGAGTGACGCAGGGAGACGATGCGGCCTCGCAAGAGTTAAAAAGAGTATGTGCTAAATTGATATCAAAAGGGGGTGATCGGAGTGACGCAGGGAGACGATGCGGCCTCGCAAGAGTTAAAAAGAGTATGTGCTAAATTGATATCAAAAGGGGGTGATCGGAGTGACACTGGGAGACGATGCGGCCTCGCAAGAGTTAAAAGGTATGTGCTAAATTGATATCACAAAACAAATGGTTTTGTGATCCAAATGTCGATGAAAGGCCGCGGATACGTGGTGAAAGAAACCATAACTGGTTTATAATACCGTGAGGTAAAGGGGTAGACTATAAGGGGTGGTGGAGGTCTACTGGACAGCGGATCCATAAAGGATTCAGGAATAAAATGAATAAAATTGGACCTTCATGGTCACTGAAAGGGATCCGGAATCCAAACTTAGACGAGGATTCGAATGTCACTAACTAAAAGATTGAAAAGAACGTAATAAACCTAGGCTAGTAAACTTGCAATAAATAAATGTTATATTGCGTGAATTTACTATAAATCTTGGAGACTCATGTGAAATCTCTACAGAGGGCCTTTGTGATGTGGTTTATCTCACGGCTTCCCACACACGATAGCTGACTCAACATATCCTAATACATAATATTATATTACTTATAAGCTCTGATATACTCTGACGTGGAATGCCCCATATATATATATGGGGCATTCCACGTCAGAGGTTGAACTAAAAAAATAAACGTTCTCCGAAATGATCCATTTTGGTTTATTATTCTTGGAATAATACACCTATGTTTTCGCGACGGGGGTCGACGACTCCGATCGGGCTCAAAATTTGACATTATCCGTTTCAAGAGGTCTACATTCTAAATCCGAAATGTCCGTCCGCCGTCCAGGCCGTTTTGGGCAGTAGGAATTTTTTTTTAATCTGAAATTTTGACAAAAAACTTGGTTTACCATCTAGTTGTGCCCGCAAGGTTTTCAGTCCGATCGCCCAAACCCGTGGGGCGCTATGGGATCGAGTTAGGTGTCGTTTTCAAAGTATTTTTGAACGTAGAATCCATTTTTTGGGGTCCCGGAACGATCCGATTTCACTTGGGCGATCTTTAGGGCTTTCATGGGGCTAAAAATGGGATTTTTGAAGGATCCTAGGATGTTAAATATTTTTCGGGTAAAAAATATAGAATTTTTGAGAATAAACATTTTTGAAAAAAAAAAAAATCCTAAAAAAAAAAATTTTGAGATAAAAATCCAAAAAAAAATTTTTTAAATTTTTTCATTGACAGAATAAATTTCTGCACAAGTAACGTACCTATATCAAAGAATAATAAACCCTTGTGTAAAATTCGCAGCGTTTTTGAATAATATTCAAAACATATTATGTTGTAGGTAAGTACCCCTAGGTGAGAAAACATTTCCTACAAATTTTCAGACCGATTCGTCGCGATCTTGCCGCTGCACATGTGCCTGCAGGCAGTCAAAGTTTGCGAAATAGGCAGGTTCACTTCGCCGGCTGCTACCGCACTTATTCCGCCATAAAAAAATATAACACCGCCAGTGTTTTGGAAAGAAAAAAACTTCCAATTTGTTTTGGTGCAACCTTATTTTCAATCAAAATTACATTTCACCTCAAAAATCGAGTTTGAAAACTTGAAAATGAGTTTTCTCCCATTGGGGAATTTTTAACATTTTTTCATTTTTTGCTTGATTCAAGGCATACACTTGTGGAAACATCCACTTGTGGAACATGGGCATCATGGGTTACCAAGTCTTTTAGTGTCAGGATAAAATATACCACTGATTTATAAGGAAAAACACGTTTTTTCTCAATTTTATCGAATTTTCCATGGTTGCATTGCCTCTTATCCTTTTTCTACGAGAACTCAGACTACAATTGAGGTGCTGAGTTGCAAAACTTGTTAAGTCCACTTTGGTTCATTTCGAGAAAAACGACAAAAACGTATTGAGACTGATTTTTATTAAAAATCTGACAACTGATGACAAGTTCAACTGTTCCTGGTTAGAGATTAGGTCCCTCTGAATCGAAAAAAATCAAAACCTTACCTAAAGTTTACCTAAATGGACGTGAAATTCGATAAAAACGTTTGGACTTGACCAGTTTTGCTTCAAAACTCTGGACCTAACGAGTTTTGCAAAAGAACTGGCTGGACCAAACCAGTTTTGAAACTAATGCTGAGACGTGACTGCAGCATAATAGGATTGTTTTGTGAATTAAAATGCAGGTATTTTTCTCAAATTTTAGTGAAAAAATTGCTAGAAATACCAAATTAAACAATATTTTTTTAACAGGTAAGTAATTAGTATTTTTGCAGGGTATTTTTGCTTACAGGTTATTCAAACGTAGTTCAAACCTATACGTTTGAACAAGTTCAAAATTTAAGATACCTATAGGTACCTATCTTAAATTTTGAACTTGTTGAAAAATCTTGGTGTTGTCATACTAAACAAGAAATTTGATTTTGTCTGCACTTAAACACGAAGTTCTTCGTTCGCTTCTTCAAAGTCAACCTCTGAACAGCGCCATGATTAGCAAAATATCGCTTTTTACTCACGGGAAATTTTTAGAGTTTTGAAATTTTTGGAAAGTTTTGAGCAGTTCTCGTTAAATTCTTCCAAAAATACGATCAGACGGCAAAAATTAATGGCCCACGACTGGATAAAAGATTGTGATCAAGTTTATTGATCTCTGAGGGGCAAGCCATTTAGTGAGCATGCACATCCTGCGTGGAAATTGAAACGGAAACAAGTTGTTTTTTTTCTTCTGGCGCGTGCAAGACTGCTTACGGGGAGGAGTTTGGGAGCATGTATGACAGACGGGGAGGAGCTTGGGAGCAGGTATACCTGACAAACGAAAATTTTAACTTAGATCCTACGTTTTCCTCGTCTTAGTTCAAATTAAAAATGTTAATCACCAGTTGGCTTTGGATTTGAGGTGGCTAGGGAGAGATAATGACTCCTCTGCTGGTGTGGACACACCAGCAGAGGCGTCATTCTCTCTCCCCAACCACTTCATTGGATTAGACCTCAGCACCATCGGCAAACAACCACTTTGTGGCTTTGGATTTGTTTCGCTTCCATTCTGTTGGCCTCGATTTCTGTATCCTCCCTCGCCCTCCTCTTGGAGGATCAGCAACATCCATTATTGCGAAAATTGATTGCAGAAAGTTATACGCAAAAAAGAAAAACCTCACAGAAAGAATGATTCGCCCCAAGCGCACTGAACGACAAAAGGAGGCTCTTCATAATTTGAACTAAGGTGAAAAATAGCAAGCAAGAGGTACTACCAACCTTACCAAGCTTTCATCAAACGAGGAAAAATAGAAGGTTCAAGACTACGAAAAAGATTAAACTCTTTCTTTCCTTTCGCAGTGGTGGGTAGAGTTCGTGGACGTAGCCAGGTTTGAAACAAAACTAGTGGACGTATCCACTTTTGATGAAAAATTAGGCGTTAGCGTGTTTTGTTTCAAAAGCCATCCCGGACTAAACCACATTTGAAAAAAAAAACGCCAACTTTGATGATAATTTTCAAGGGGATCTAACCATTTATGATTAAAAATAACCTCGCCATTCGATTCCCCGCTCTGACATCTTTCAGGAATGGGTGTTATCGCGGATTCGATAGAAAATGGACTTAACCTACTTGTCAGAGCTAGCACCTGTAATGTTGTCTTTCTTTCATATTGTGAACCCCTCTTTCATACTGGGCGCAGATGAGATGATTGGGCGCGCGATACGCGTACTACGTAATACTATGTATTAATTTATCATGCAATCATTGAATATTGTGTGAATAGGATTGCAAACTGAAAACACCAACTTTAAAGGGCAGACGCTGATTCAGCAGTCGGACCGGCAGACGCTGATTCAGCAGTCGGAAATAAGGCAGGAGGGAGACGAGCGAAGAAAGATCACGGTCAGTCGCCGGTGGTTCGCGAATGAAGGAAGTCGCACCCACGACCCCGATGGTCACATTGCCAGGGTCCTTCAGAGACCACCCTCGTCACAAAAAACTCAGGTCAGATCCTTCCAAACATTTCGTTATTCCCGAATTGCCTCCGACGGGTTCGCGTTTCGCGTACGGGTCACGGGTAGGGCGATTCCATAATTTGGTGGAGAGATTAGGTTGATTTAGCAGGACAATTCAACAGTCAATACAAAAGTTATATATTGAACCATAGTGTGCTCATTGGCCTAATTCCATCAAGCGGTTTTGAGGAGGATCATCAGCTCGTAAAAAAGATCCTCCCGGTCGCAACTCAATACAAATTAGCTGCCAAATTTAACGTGGGCGCCGGATTGACTAAATCAAATCTTGACGAAACAAGACCTTCAATCCCGGTTACCTCACAAGGGGTTTTTGACCATTTTGGGGAACTTGGTCCACTTTTGATCCTAAGTAGCTTGGTACCTATTTCATCAAAAATAAAACTTAAGTAGTGCAAATTCATCAGAATTTTGTCTTCTTTACTATTACTCTAACCAGTCTCTAACCGAAAAAATTTATAACCCAAAAACTGAAAAAAGTCCCAAAAAATCGAGGTTTTTAGGGCCCCCTGAAATTAGCACAGGGTTAATCAGTCCGACTTTTTGAATTTAGGGTCCCTGATGGGTTTTAAACGACCCACCAATATAAATATTTAGGCTTACAAAAAATCGGAACATTCCGAAATTTCGGAATGTTCCGATTTTTTGTAAGCCTAAAGGACATAATATGTGACTATATTATATAGTCAATAAGATTATTATATTGACTGGACTATCACTCTCCTAGGAGAAAGCTTTCTCAGGAGCTCCTTGGCCTCCTTCTAGTAGTGTTTACTGTTTTAGTTTTTTTTTTTTAATTCATTAACTTAAGTAAGTACATTGAATTTTTTTGCATAATTACTATAAATAAGTGATAAAGCCTTGCGCTAAATTTGCAGTATCTTTTAGGTGAATTTAAAATGAAATTTACGATTTTCATTTCCTTTGTAGGGTCAGGATACTGTTGGGTTCGTCGGGAGAGGGAAATCTTCGCGAAAATCCTACATCACTGAAAAGGGTTTGGGGGAGTTGAATAAATTATGAGGGTTCCCCGTAAGTTGAGCTCAACCAACCTGGATATTACTTGAACATCCGAAATGGATATTGGGGAGAGAGCCGGTACACGTCGACGTATTTTCTCCGTAAGATATTGAGGCCCCCCCCCCCCCCCTGCCCACGCGAGAGGGTTTTAATGGATTTGGAGACATCATAGTGTGTGAAAAAGGTTCTCGTGGTAAGGAAAACGCGGGGAAGACGGACCCTGCGGGAAATGGGACTCTTTTCCAGGAGTCACCCGGAGAGGGGGGAAGGGGGAGTGTGTACTCTCGAGACGAAAAAGGGGGGAGATGAATATTTGCTTTGGTGTCCCGCCAGTTGTGCGTGGGGAATCCAAAAACATGGCCACTCAAGGTTATTCTGCTGGTGTCATGAACAGTAAATACACTGAATGTGAGTATCCTTCCGTGCGTGTTTTCAAACGGTCTCTTTTTTCGTCGATGCTTTCGAACAATGTGCTTCGGGCCTCCGCATAACTTTTTTGAATTTAGCAAATTTTGAGTTGAACACGACCGGATATGAAATCGTTCAGAATCGATTGCCACTATTACCTATCTGAGGTCACAAAACGGGGACTATCCAACATAGGGTCGATGCACATTTGGACGCACGGCCCTAAAAACGGAACCCGTTTGGACGCACAATCGGAGGATGTTTGGACGCACCCCATGAAACCGAAACGGGGCCTGTTTGGACGCACGATTGAAAATTCGCTAAAATAGGTTTCGGAGGAGCATTTGACTCACCTTATCTATCTGCATCGCAGGTAGATGTGTCGTCAGTCTCCAGCGGGAAGGAAACCCAATCCAAAAAAAAGCTACAACCACAATCCAATTTTTGTTTTTCTGAGGTACCTAGTTCTTATGGAGTATCATGGAGGAATGGAGAGGAGAGTTCACTGAATAGGACTTCATGTGCCGTAGTCGACGGTGGCGCTCTCCCTACGGAACGTAGTGAAATACTCATAGTACCTTCAAACCCGACTAGAGTGAGCCACTAGCCCTTCTTACGAAGGAAAGCCCCAAATACTTCACTAAACGGATTTATCTTCCACTGTTGTGCTACTACAATTAAAGGAAAAATTGAAGGAACCATCTCTGAATAACGAATTTCGTTAAACGAAAGTGATTGTGTAGTTGTGTACGCTGTGAATGCAAACGACACGTCGGAATTCGCAGGGCGCCATCTTCTGGTTCAGTTTTGGTAACTTACCACCTTCAAAGTTCACTACGTCTCGTAGGGGTCGCGCTGCAGTCGCAATCCCCCCCGCCGTTCCATCACAGGGTTGGCGTTTTGGGAACGCGGTTTAACACAGAGTGAGCTCTCCTCTCTATTCCTCCATGATGGAGTATCTTATCTTTCTGGATCCTCCGGAACCATGCCTGCTGTAAATGGAAATTGCATCCAAATATTTGGCATGATGGGAAATCATGCAAAACAGCAGCATGCGCAGCTTTCTCAAAATCGACGTTCAATGTGATTTCTAAGTTTTCATTTACCATAGCCGCCACTCTCATCAAACTCAACTTGACACCTTCAACCAGTACCTAGGTACATATTCTGTTTCCCTTTTACTTAAAAATTTCTCGTCAATTTTTACGTCCATTATCACAGTTTCACACAAACATTTTACGCTAAAACGATGACACAACGATCAGGACGCTGTTGATTCAGCTGCGTCCAAAGGGGACGCTCGCTTTAGAAACGAGTGCGGCCAAACGTGATCACCTCCCTGACCCGTCTGGGCGCTAAGTGCGTCCAAATGTAAACGAGCCCTATGGATAGCACTCCTGACTGGTCGGACTTTCACTATTCGCTCGCCGTTGAAATATGGCTATAGCCATTGGACTCCCGGCTCTGCCGAGGCTCGTAATGTGAACTTAGCCACTGCACTCCCGGCAAGTAATGCGAACTTTGCCATTGCACTCCCTCACGATAAGTACCTATCTCCGTTAGGATCTATCGGACCAGCGGAGCACATCGCTTCTACACCATCTGATAAATATTTTAGGTCTGAACTACTAATATACGAATTCCACTTCCGAAAGTGCTACGAAACTGACATCCCACTCGACCTCCTGGCTAAACCCCATCAACACCGTTAAGGATAAACCGGTAAGACCAGTTTTCGGGCAGAAATGTGTATCTCACCGAATTAGAGCGGGAGGAAAAACTGGAAGCGCCGGTTAGAGTGGAGAAGAAAAATCTGGAAACCCCGGTTTTAGAGTAGGACTGTGTACTACTGTGTACTTGGTGTATCTACCTCCAAAAGTACAAGTGAAACGACACCTTATTCGACCTCCCTGGAATCCAAGTCTTTTAACTTCAGGATGTATCCTGTTTTGTTATTATGAGATTGACTGGCCGCTGTCATTACGTTGGTGAGTGTGGAAGAGAGAGGCAGTGGCTCTGAACTGGCTCGGAACTGGCGCTCTCTTCCAAAGTGGACAAAGTTTGGACAGATTGACAAATTTTGAGGCCGTAAAAGAATTTCTATGTTTGTTTCGATTGAGATATAAAAATGTGATTTCAAGTATTTCCCACTCATTTTGAAGTTTTTTCGAGGCAGGTTAACTCGACAAATCCACAAAAGTTCCATCAATCCTTTAACACTTCTTTGTCGAAAATTGTGTAAAGTTGTGGTTAGTTGGGAGAGAACAATCGTGAAAGTTGAGGAGCCTCGTGGAACTTTCAAATGAACAACAACTTCCCTCCCGCGGTGAATGAGAAAAATTAATTTCTTAAGAGAGCCACTTTCACGGGAGAACGTGCCGAAAAGGGGGCAGAAAATAATAGAAACTAGGTGATAGAAGGGCCGAAGATTACCGACGACGGAGGCCTTGGGAGAGGAGCAATCCCGGAGAATTGGAACCGAACTTTTCACATTAGGTCCACAGTGGGGTTTCCAAGACGACGGAAGGTGAACAAAGTTGGAGATAGCGTGCAACGGGAGAGCAAAGAGGCGAAGAGGTGGAGCTCCCCCGGAAATTGAGGTTCATAATCTTGTTTGGAAGGTAAACCATTAGGGTTTGACCCACCTCTGCACAAGACAGTTTGCTTGGAAGGGACTGCGTTTAAAAAGAAAGGAGGTTACGAGCGGGCTTTTTTTTCTTCCTTCGGCGACGAGGAAGTCAATATCGTTTCGGATCAAGTTCGCCGTCCTGTGCCAACATTGCTTGGGGTTTCGGACGGATCGAGGAGGGTTTGTAGTCTGTTTTAGCAGGTCTGGATGAATGTAAGGGTTTTTGTAAAAGGGAGAAGTGGTCAACCACCGCATGGAAGCTACTGTACCGGGATCAGTGCACGGAAGCCGGAAGTAACTTCTCACTCAACCACGCGCATGAGAAAGCCGGAGGCCGCCCTTCATAGCACGACATGTTCGGCAGTAATGAAGTATACTTAATCAATAATTGATTAGCACTCCGAAGTTCGCGCCCCTAAAGTTACAACTAAACAAAAATTATTTTTGTTTAGCATGGAACCTGCTTTAGAGGCATTGCGATCGACTCCCATCGGACGAGAAGAGTGAAAGGGAGTCGATCGCCGCTTAAAAATCTGTATTAAATTAATAAACCAAAACTGATGAACAGGCAGTGAAGAACGTTTTTCCGGGAGAGCCGACGGAAAAGCCAAGTCGCTAGACTCTAGTCGAACTGATGACACTGAAGGATCAAGATCAAATCTGTTCAGCGTCGACCTTCTTGACTGTCAATCGTACTGACGAAAATGGTACGACCCCCGACATCACTTTGGGTCGTTTTAGTTGCCAAAAAGTTAGGAAAATATATCGAAATTCACTGATGATAGACATTAACACGGGTGTTTGGGATAAACATTTGAAAACACCCGACACTTGATAAGACTCGATGATGTTGCTCCAATTCGGCAGTCCGAGCCGTCCGGCAGCCGCCTTGAGAGTCCCGCAGGCAACAGTGGGACGACAGCTGGACGAGAATTGACTCCCAATAGTCGCCCCCTGTGGTTTGCTTGGGTCACACCCCGTCATAAGGGGTGGTTGAGCAGTGGCTCCCACCCTAGGTAGTGCAAACCCCGCCCCCTCCCATCGCCATTTCCCATTTCCTTCCTTCTCCTCCTGTCGTAGCGCTCCCCGAAATGGGAGGCCTGCTGATAGCTCTAATGAATGCGTTGAAATTTCCGATGTCCTTCATTGGCAAACCACTGTCCTCGTTGTTCGTCTCCCTCCTGTGTTTCCTACTGCTGAATCAGCGTCTGATGTTACTTGTTTGGAATGAAGAGGATTTTCTCATTTGGTTAAAATTCCCTTCCATCATCGCTTGGAGGATTCAGCAGTTTTCTCCTGCCATAATATTATAGAGTTTGACCCTCCTGTCCATGGAGTTGCATCGCCGCCGCTACTTAACTGTCCATTACCCGGTATATATTATTTCCCCGAGTTAATCCATCCTCCGAGTAAATGTATAGCGGTAATGAATGGGGGATGAGCCAAAGTGGTCTCAGAGAGCTATGGTTGTTCCTCTGAAGAGGAACACAAATTGACCCTTCCCTTCATCTCCCCGGACTTGGCTCTTACCCGAGTTTAACACCCCATTAGTGCCTTTCAGAAGGGCCTTCTTCAGGTCCATCCCTAGGCGCCCCTTCAGTCAATATGGTTAATTATTAATTCCAAAGGGGTCCTTCAGCTTTCCCTGCGAGGATCCTCCACTCGGGCCGAACCAAACTTGGAAGACGGATATATGACGGTAGAGGGCGTTGAAGTTAGTAGAGTTAGGAAGGGAGCCGTCCCATATTTACCTACGTATTCCAAAACGACCCAACCACTGTGATTACTGATGAATTATTCATTCGTCGTTCTAGGGGCGTGCGTTCCCTGAGCGGGGAATTCCATTCTGACTGGGACTTCAATTATGAACAAGATCTCGTCTCTGAATGGAAAAGCGAACCATCCCAAAAGACTTGAAATTATTCAACCGCAGAAGTGTTTAGATTCACCTGGTAATAGATATATGGAACTGTAGAACGGTAGAGATCTCATTTCTAACAACGACTGCTTATCTTTTGATAGTGCTTTGTTCGTCTACGCACCACAACATCAGAATCTGATATCGAGTTGCCTCCGGTATGAAGAGGAAAAGGGTATGCTTAGGAAAAGGGAATATAGTTGTACCCGCAAGGTTTTCAGCCCGATCGCCCAAACCCGTGGGGCGCTATGGGGCTACGAGAGGGATTTTTGAAGTGTTTCGGCTATGGGGTCGAGTTGGGTTTCGTTTTTGAAGTATTTTTGAACGCGGAATCCATTTTTTGGGATCCCAGAACGAGGCGATTTAACCGTGGGAATTTATGAGGCTTTCATGAGGACACAAATGAGACTTGCACGTGTGAACCCTTTTAAACCATTTTTCGAGGTGTCACGTCTGTCCAAACATTGTACCTACTTGCAGAATTTTTTTTTTTTTTTTTTTTTTTTTCAGGGCCAGAACAAAATTTGTTCATTTAATGTTTTAAAAATAATTTAATCCAAGTATTATAAACCCTCATGTAACATCAGCGTTTTTAATAATCAAAATTAATTACCTATTAATTATTTAAGCGCCCCACAGTGAAGCGCTCCTCAATTGAAATTTAATCAGTGTGGCGTGAGGTTAATACCTGTCTTTTGGTAGAACTCATAAATTCCTACTTAATCTAATCCACAGTACTAATCTTGGGACAAGGAATTGACCTTTTGGGGAAAAAGAACGCAAACGCCGCAACGAGTGCAGGTTGGGGCAAAAGCTGCCGGATTGTACCCTCGACGTTATCCACTTCATGTGCGGTTTTTCGATACCCTGGAGTACGTTTCCGATTTTTATCCACTCGATCCACTTATTTATCCACTTAGCCCGAGTGCACTTTCAATTTCCGATATTCCCTTCGGCCCCGTCAGGTCCCATTTTGTTTGGGTCCAATTAACCGTTTATTCCTTCGGATGGTCATGATGTGGAGGGGGTGCTAACCGAGTTAGCTGAGGTAAACCAGATACCCACTTTCCTTTATTGTCGACATAAATTTCCATCCTGTGGTGAGGGAAGGGGAGGGGGGTGCAGGTAGCTGATCCGAATGGTATTTTCCTCTCGGCGAAGCTGATTTACGCTGATTGGCCACTGTTGACCAGGAGGGGAGGATTTAACCGGATTAGCTGACACACGCCCCTGAGGGCCTCTTTGGAGAAGATTGTGCGTTTGGATTAGGCCGGAGACCCAGTTCGCCAGAAAGCCCTTTCTTTACAAGCCCAATCGAACCGCAACACGCCTTGCAGCGCTAATCTTGTGATATTTCTTCTTACGGAGCCCTTGGAGGAGCATTTGGTTGTATGATGGAGTACCTACGTGTGTTCCAGGTCTATTCAGAGCCACCATTCAGCAAATGTTGGAAGTTAGAACACGAATTCCTTCTTCTTCATCTAGTTCTTGGCATAGCCAGCAGCGACTGGCCCCCCAGTATTATGATGTGTTGATGGGCTTTGTTCGGGCTCGGGCTAAAAAAGAAAGCGCCATTTTCTGACGTTTCAAGAAATACTTTATTCTGTAAGGACTTGTACACTCGAAGCACCCCCAGACTTATTTAATTTCTCGCATACACGCTCTCCCAACAGCATCTTGTTCCTCGGAGCGGAATTATTCGCCGGCTCACAATTAACCCGCCAGACAGTAAAGTTGAGAGAGGAAAGAAAACCCGGCATACCGGTTCATACATATGTAGAAGCCCAAGAAACAACTACCGCCATTTTACCACCTTCGCGGTAAGAGGAAACTGCAATAAGGAAGCAAAATAAGAAAATCCCGGGTCCCTTAATTTGAATTCATTTTCACAATTGTAAACTTTTATTAGATACGCTCGGGGAGCACGGTTGACCTGGTCGGGTCAAGTCAGAATAAGATGAGCCCTTTGGAGCTTGTTATTTCGTCCTGGGTCGATTTTGTCTCTAGGGACTTGTTAACCGTTAGATAACACTACAAAGTTCTAGTGCGCAACTGTTTCAACGAACACATCAATTCATCAATTTTAAGTCCTTGGATGGGTGAGGGTCACCCGAAGGGGGTAGGTACGTGGAGGCAGGTCAGGGTCACCAAGGCCTCGCCCCTGTGGCCAGGACGCTTTACGTGTAGTCCCGGTGTTGGTTGACTTTACGTGCCGCTCATACATTATTACACCGGACAGATTCTCCCGCCTCTCCTCCGCACTAGAAAGGCTTTCCAGTAGTTTACGGGCCCCTCCTGACAGTTGAATCAACATTTGCTCCGCTAAATATCCGCGAGAACATTCTGCCCCCTGGTTATGTACAATTGCGGCGTTTGATGCGGTGCGTCTTTGACGAGCTCTGCTTTGGAAATTGTAAACCGTTCGGCCGTGAAGTTCGCCCCACGTGGGCTGACTTTGATGTCCAATACGGTGTTCCGTCTCGAGGACAACCCCACACTCCGCTTTGGAGGCGTGACGAGCAAACCACGTGGCAAACCGACAACCTTTGTGGCCATCTTGACATAGGTAAACCCCAATCTCGCTAACGATTGAAATTTGAGCACCGAGGGAATTCGTGGGCGAGACTGATTGGGTGGAAAGTACAAGGTTGCTCCCATGACCTCTTCACGTGGTGGGTTTTGATGTATTATTCTTGCTCGCTTAATTTTCGTTCTCGCTGTCGGCCGCGAAACTTTCTTTTACTTTGTGTTCAAGAGTAAAGGTTGACTTTTCATTTAAATAAACCTGTTTTGTTTTGAGTTACATAACCAAATTGCTTTTCGTAATAATGGTCTGCACCCGATGTTGTTTAACGATTTTGTGACATCCTCCTTAACACACCATATTCAATATAGTCAGCAACACAACTGTGAGAGCCGAAAAACGCTCCACGCTTGGAAAAAGAATCAGCAGTCATTCCCAGCGGGAAAGGGGACCCGGCGTCACTCCCGAGGATATGTAAAAACCCGGGTTTTCCTCTGGGTTGTCGTTTATCGTTAGGTGCGTTCGCAGGGAAACATCGTCGAGCCTTCCCCAATTCCAGGACTAGGCTCCACATTACTGTGAGTATCACGTCCCACGCGACGCGTTCACGGTTTCACCGAATTTTGATTATAGTAATGCATTAATATAGTAGAAAAGCGTAGAAAAGAAGAAGAAAGGGCAGGTATGTAAACAATGTAAAGAAAGAATAACAATCCGAAAACTCGAATTTGGGCGCATTCTGATGGATTCGATCAAGACAGTTTTATCGATTCTTCGTGGTAAATTCAAATTAGTGATTGAAGACTACTTGTCTATTAGAGGTGGTGGATCAGTTCCAAGGTATTGAAGCAGAATCTGTTTCAATCTGATGGTGAGGAAGTAGCAGGTACTCAAAACAGATGCAGATGCACATGCACGGACAGTAACAGGTAGTTACCTTATAGGTACCGTACCTATAAGTACGAAGGACAACAGGTTACTGTTTGGGGTACCGCTGGTGGCCCAGAGTCGTAGTGTGCGTGTGACTCCTCGTATCCATGGGATCATGGGTGTGTGCGCGTTAGCATCTGGTGTCAGTCCAAAGTCAAACGAGTCACCACAAAATTTGAGCGGTGTTTCCCTCGAGAGCATGCCGGAGCTGTTACAGAAGCTGATACCCGGTATAATATTATCTGCTGTTACAGGAGTTGGAAGTAGAGTTATATTTTCTGTACTTTCTTCTCAGTACTTTCCTCTCGACGTCTCTCAGGTTGTTTTGATCTCGGCTTTTTTGCTGTTTCGCTTCGAGAATAGATAGTTGTTACGTGGATTGTTTTCTAGTTCGTTAATTTTGAAAAGAAGTGCCTCATCGAGTTTCAAGGTCCCGACGGCAGTTGTAAAGGATTAGGTACATCACGGATTACATATGTAGGTACGTTTCGTGAGTACACACCACATTTTTCAACCAAAAACTACAGGTACATAGGTCATAAGGTACTGTAGGTCTACAGGTCTGTAGGTCTGAGTTGGGCAAGAAGACAACTTAGTTGGAACATGTATCGTTATGATGGATTTGAATAATAATTCTCAGCTTCAGTGTCATGAGTGTCCATCAGGACACCTTGAAAATATTTGGTCTTCATCGCCCGGCAGTTAAAGTAAATCTCTTCACCATGAAACAATTTGCATGCCACAACACAGTTTATAAGGTCACGTCCGTGTACGGGGCGTTGGAATGCCAACCCTCACATTCACCTGCTGGCAACCCGAGGTCCGAAGTCCAATTACATTCACACGTGCTATAAATCACCGTAGATGGTAGAAGGGGAGAATCCTCTACTGGAGCACGTATCCTGGACAGGGCGGACAGGGTATCCTTCGTCGGACTTTATGCTGCATTCCTACGCGGAGGAGATCCCCGGATGGAACATTCCGAGTGGGAATCCTAATGTGACGGGCTCCGGCTGGCACCCTTATCTTTGAACATTACACGTGGGCACTCTTGGAGCTAATGGGTTTTAGCAATGCAGCAGTTCACAACATCAGGCTGTATACAGAATCTGTGCATTTATGTACATCTGATGTACATAAAATATCGATATTTTTCTGTTGATTTATAAAAATACCTATTTATAAAAATAATGATGTAAAATAATAGTGATTGATAACGATGATAGCATCGAAACGTTTCAAGGTACATAATTTCGTCCCATTTCTCTGTATAAACTAGTTTTATTCAAATTTTCGTGATATATTTATAAAAATAGGTATATTCCACTTGATAACTTATATATATAATATATAATATTCCATGGTATTTTTAGAAGTCGGAAAATTTGGAAATCGGCCTTAAAAATTTCAGCTCGGAGAGCATAGGACAAGAACATTCTGAAACCACCAAAAGGTTGCTCCTTGAACCGTATCAGTTGCTTCAAAAGTGGTCAAAAAATAGAGGCTGGAGCAGTTTACAGGATATTGGGATGGCGGTGGGCCGAGAGGTGGCCAACGGCGAGGCGGCTGCCTCCTCCCATCATAACCCCCACTTCTTCCACCCCCACCCCCCCACCGTTCAAAACTGTAGGGGGGCGTATGGTATATCGAAAAAACTATGTTTCTAATCAATTTTAAGAATCAGCCGTTGTTAACAATGTTTTTTCCTTTTCTCATCCACCAACCCCTTTTGCTCCGTTTATCAAACATTCGGTTCATAGGAACTCTCCCCCAAGGGATAAGGGTCGTCTTTTTCACCAATAAAGTTGCTCTCTGTTTTGGCCCGTCTTTTCAGTTATCTTATCTTTTAGCCGTTTTTCCGAGCTTTATTTTTAGAACTAAACGTCCACTTTGTTATTTTTTCGACGAAAACCTAACGGTCGTCCCCTTTGAGACCCTCTTAGGAAGGATGTTCCGGATGGGATAATCGAGAAAAAAGCAATCCCTTGAGGGTTGAGGTTTTTCTATATAGGTAAGTACAGGATTTTTTTTTTTTTTTTTTTTTTTTCTGTGCGCTTTTATGTTTTGAGATAAAGCTAAAATGTCCACGAACTAGATAGAGCTGAAATGGGAAACTCTTTCAAGTTATGGAGTTGAAGTGGGGAGCAAAATTGTTTTGAATACTTGTTGTGAGTTGCCGCAGAATGTATTTTCCCCGTGAATATTGACAGGCGTGGAAAAAGCGGATGAGAAAGAAAAAATCCAATGAATGCAAACATGTTTTGTTGGGAGCTCATCGATGAAAATTCATGGGCTTCAAGAGCCCCAGTTTTCCCTCCGGACAACGCGGGGAAAACATGGCGTGAGGCGTGATCGAACGTGAATAATGTCCGGCCTCGGAGGACCCACTTGAGACGTAAATGTAGGCTTTTCGGCTGGCAGCTTTTCGAGGTGGGATTGGGTCGAAATGCGCCGAGTTATGCATATTAATGGGCAGTGTTGACAGAATCCGGTGCTCGGGTTTTCCCAACTTCCCCTCCGCCGACCTCTAAACAACCCCGGCCATATTCATGAGGAGGCTTTCGGGGGGGAGTGAAGTGCCAGGGCGTATAATTCCCTGTCTGGTTTTGTGTTCTTTGACCTGTCACGCTCGAATGGGAATTTCGTATCTTGTGGAATTCGTTTAAAGGCACGTTCACACTATAGTGTGAAGCATATATGCTTATTGACATTTGGCTTAGGCCAAGCGGGAAATATGAACGAGTGAGGCCGCGTAGTTCGGTCTTGCTGCCCGAACTGAATCGTGCCAAAAACAAGTGAGGACACCCCAGAAGAGCCTGAACGGCTTAATGAACCCAAACCACCTCTGTTCAACAGAACTGTAGCCGATCAATCGCACCGTGACTGCTTGTGACGCTGTGAATGCTTAGGCATTTGTTGATGATTGTTGACCACTGCTTCTCATATGTTGTAGCGCATACCATGGCTTATAATTTGTTGGCGTTATTTTCCCATCGGTTGGTAATTATTTGACGAAGCTTCTCAACCGTCCTGGTGATTGATTGATGGTAGCGGCTTTCATCTGTAGTCCATGGTACCCAATCTTTTGGAGATGCCCATGTATTGGTTATTGCGTGCTGCGGCTTTCCATTGGTTGGGCCATTGAAGGCCGCGTCTTCCTATCTGAAGATGTTGTTGGCGGGAGGCGTTTGCTACATCTCCTATTCATTTGCGATTGTAGGCAACAGCCTCTAAGTAGTAGTTGCTTCATCGGTTGGTAATCTTTAGCGATTGGCCAATTAGCTCGAAGCTTCCGCTGTTGGTGATTTTTGGTATATTTTCGGGCGCAGCTTCTGCGCCTACCTCACTTCCAGTGTAGTTTGGCAGTCTTTAATCGATCAAATTTCAAAGTTACAGTTCTTAATGATACCTAGCTTTTTGTAAAATTTACAAAAAGCTTGGATGGAGAATTTAATTCTCCATCACAGTTTTCGCGTTCATGTCCCTGAGCACGAACATGAAATTGTCAAAACATCTGAAAATGAGATTTGTGATCAAAGTGGACACATTGTAACAAATGTTCGGATTATAACCATTTGGCGGAGCCATTTTTTCCCAAGGCTAACACCCAGATGGGGCTAATAGAGTCACGAAGCACAGAGCATCAGGGGCCGTCCGGCTGACGAATAAATGTGCTTTTAAGCCACCGGATTCCCCCCCCCCCCCCTCCCCTCACAAAACTCCCGAAGGTCCATGTTCCGTCTCCGTCCACGTTCCTATAACGAAAATGGATCGCCTTTTTCCCTCATGCGGGGGTCGAGGGTCCACTTTTTCGCTCTGGAGGTCTTAAAAGCAGAAGGTCAAAACGTCACCAAACGTTACGTCAAGATACGTGCTGTGCACATGTGGGGAGGGGAAGGAAGGGTAATCTACTGCCTCGCTCACTCAGCCGTAACGACGATGAAGAGGGAGGATTCCCTAACACGATCAACACACTTCACGAATATGTCCCGGCAAAGGGTGTCGCACACAACACAGTTCGAGCAGTGTTTCAACGTGCCGAAAATGTCATTGCGGTCCGTAATGTCCCCCTGGAGGATCCCCGCGAAGGATCGCCTTTCTGATGTAAACAACATCATTCATATTTCATGTTGGGGAAAAGGGGATAGAAAAAAACCTCCAACAATCCCCCAACCCTAACCTTCCTCCTAAATATTCCGCTCCCAAGATAAGGGGTACGACTCAGAATAGGCCTGAATGTCAAATCCATCTTTTTTCCCCTCTCTGGTATATCATGTTATTTCAGGAGCTCCTGAAAAATACTCGAAGAAAAATATATTTTTTGGGGCTATTCTTGGAGTTATCAACCTGTTTTGACAACGGTATGGTTTTTATCGGGGTAAATTCGCTGGGGGACGCCTTCTTTGCCGGCAGCTCCTTGGGGTTTCAACATCTAACTCGACGCTTTGTGCAGGATGTTGGCTACTTCAGATCACTCGACGCCTCGCATCATCCCAGTGCAACATTACTAGCACTCCTCGACCCATCGTCCCAATCATCGGGCGGAGTGATCATAGAGTGTCTTCAGAACTTTGCCAAACACACCATAACCAATTTAATGACTTAGGATAACATCCTCACGCAGGCAAACATTTTACATCAGATTCGCCTCTGGCTCCGTGTACTTCATCCAACACCAAGCGTCTGTTCAAAGAGAGTCCAGTACTGTCCAGACTTTTGGCCGTTCGGAGAACACCAGGGAGGATCCTGGACGAGTTGCTGCTGTTCGGTGAGAGTGGGGATCTTGAATTCATGGCAGTCAGGGATCGTCTGAGCCTACTCCAGCTCACACCTGGAGTAGATGGAGCCGGAACATGTGCATCGGTCTTTGTTTACCCCCCCCTTTACCCGCCAGTAAGCCAAGCCTGTGGCAGTAAGCGTTTAGGACTTGGCGAAAATCTTACCTCTGAAGCTCCGAGCCTCAGGGTGAAAAGCAAGACCAGACAGGGGGGGTCTTTGACTGAGTGGGAGAGCAATCCCCTCCACACGCTGCACCTAACCACGACGGGATCAGTTCCTGCCTGCCAGGGTCTTGTTGACCTGCATCTTGACAGGTCTGACACATCGTCAGCGAAAACCTCGTCCTCAAGGGCGGCACTCTCCGGAGCAGCACGCTCGTTGGCCTGTGTTGGTATAGGTTAGCCATCCAAACTGGGTTCAATCTCCAATAATTTGTAAACAAGTTGGAAACTGTTATCACACAAATGATACCTTTTAGCTACACGGGCCTAAATTCTACGCGGATAACGTTGAAAATAATCAGTTGATGATCTTGAACCGTTTTCTTTTTCTTAATGTCGTCTGTCCTAGTGTAGGTAATCGCTAATTACGCTCCCTTCTTTATTTTGTTTTTTTAACTAAATGGCTTTTCCTTGAATAGGTGTAATTTCTAATTAAAGGAAAAATGCGAGGGGGATTTCCCAAGTCGCGGAGGGCAGGTTTTAATTAATACCTTAACAAGATGATCTGGAACGTGGGATCTAATGAGGGCTGAGGGGGAAGGCTAATCCTCGGAAGGCGAAGGGGATGATGAAGATGGGGCCTTTTGGGAAGGGGAAAATTCAGAAAGAGGAGAAAAGTGGGGGGAAGGGAGGGGAAACGACAAAGGGCGTAATAACTACATAGCTTTTCGTTAGGGGCTCCTTTTAACCCCCTACCCCTTTTTGTGCACTTCGTCTTACTACCCCACAATGGAAGCTCTAATCAGTTCTCTCCTTCTCAGGTCCTTCAATAATCACGAGGCACGAAAGAGACTCGGAGGAAAGAACGTCTTGATTGGTTTTCGGCCTTTACGACTCCCCTCTTGAACTGACCCTATATCCGCCAATGACCCGGAAACTCACATTTTTGGCCGAAGTAGCTCACCGCGGTTCAATCGATTCGATACTCGGGTATTCAATTATTCGCTTTGGTTAGCGAAGGGGTTCCCATTTCCTCGAGCTCGTCAAACGGCGGATAGTAATTTCATGGAGGTTTCCCACCCCCAAAGGAGCAAATCCAGTAGGGAACAATTCGATCTGATTTCAGCGAGGACAATTAAGAGATTAGGGAACATGGAATCGGATGGTTCGCATTACTCAATTAGTGCATGTCTCCGGTGCCAGTCGTTGAAAATTGTTTGGCGAGGCGAATCGTGCCGTCGGGAGAGCTTGGAGGGAATGCTCTCCCACTCCAGAACTCCAGGCTCCGCCCAGAAGGTCCAGGGCTTGTCTACCTTTCAGCCAGCCATTGAAGGTTTCCCTCTGTAGAGGAGCAAATCCTTGAAGCATAATGATATACGCCTGTAATTTGTGCGGTCAGAAAAACCTAACATTAACGAAATCGTCGGACAATTTAATCGTTTCAGTGCCGAAATGTGCGAGGAAGAAAGGGGGAATGTCTCAAGAAGTGGGTCGATCTTTCCGATGTGACCAAGTGTATGGTGACGTCGACAGCGCGAAAAACCCTTGATTCCGGAACGTCGCACTGTAGGCTCTGTCGCTGATGTCGCTCCCCTTTTCAAACGCCTTCGCAGAGAGATGTTTCTCTGTATTCAAAAACATCAAATCGAAGCTTAGGAACCGACTGTCCATCGATGTGCTCCAAAGCATCCTCACCTTTCGGTACTTCCTCCGTGACGAGGGGATCACAATGTTGGCCCATGTCAGGTGCTTAGTTCCAGCCAACGGAGGAGATGCTCTCTCGTTCGGTGCTTCTCTCATACGTTTGCGCGAATATCCCACCATACATTTGCGCTAAGCCATTGAGTTTTGCCTAGGTACCTACCATTAATTTGCGCAAACCTCCTGGTTGAGCTATCAGCGCTGTAAAGCGTTGTTCAGGCCTCTTCTTGCGTGCTGGTTGATCGGATCTCGACATAACGCAGGTGGTAGATTGAGCTTTAAGGAGAGTATCAATTAGAAAATTAACTGATGGGCTTGGGGGCTTTCCGTTTACAAACACACTTACAAGTACGAAGACGTTGTCATGAGCCTTTTCAGCAATCTAGGATCGACTGGAGGAAAGAGATGACATCTCTTGTGTCGTTCGACACACATTGTGTCGTTCCAAGTGGAACCGTTACGTGGAACCTAATCCAGAGGTGTCTTTTTTTTTTTTTTTTGCCAGTTCTGAAATGCTTTTATTATTTCCAAAAGGATTAAGGGATTTTTTAAGAAAAAAGGTTGGCAACTGTGGGGCTGCGCCCGTCGGGTCGTCCTGCAATGCAGGGTAATTACAACACATCGATATGTACATCGATATCAACATCGGACGTTCAAGATCGATGTGAGAAAAACATCGGCCCAAAAACATCGATGTATCGATGTTCAATAAATTTAATCGTGAATTTTTATTTTCGATCTCCTAAGTAGGTATAATTATTTAAAATTATACTATAATTATTAAAAATAATACTGGCTATTTAATAGCCAGTATTATTTTTATAGTCTCGATTCTTATTGTTTACCATGAGGACCTAAGGGTAAAAAATTTGATCTTGACAAATTTACGCACCAAGCTCGTTAAAGAGATTTTTTCATTATGTTTGCCTTGAAAATCTGCCCTTGATTTTACCTTTTAAATTGCTCGTATTTCCCGAAGTTTTTACTGAGGCGTTAAGTACACAAATTGCACTTTGCCGATCCTTTGTCAACCGGAATAAAATATTTCCACCACACACTCTTCCTTCCCATGACTCAAAGCAATTGAACACTAAAAATAACAAAAAAACACTGACAGCAGAAAGCAGGACGCAAGGACGCAACTCAACAACATAATAATTACGCACGTCTTTGTTGATGTTTTGAATTATTCAAAACATCAACAAAGACGTGCGTCATCGCTCCTTCCTTCTTGTTCTTTTTCCGTTTTAGTTGTCCTGGACTTGGTGTTTGCCGCATGAAGTGTGACCAGGATTTCATCTTGTGATGTTCTCATTTTGAAAATTCCAAGCGCCGCTATGGGCTCGCACATAGCGTTTTTCTTGCAGTTTTTGTCTTTCAATGAAACTAAATTTGAAGACAGAAAACCCAACCACGAACTAAAACATCGATGTTGGCTCCAAAACATCGATGTCCGATAATATCGACTAGCTGATCATCGATGGTAAAAACATCGAACATCGGAGCCAAAACATCGATGTTTCGATAACATCGAACATCGATGTTCAACCCTAAGGACCTGCATTAAATGATAAATTTTATCAGTGATATCTCAGTCGTTCGGAGCCACTTGTTTTGTTTTTGAGTTTGGCTTGGTTTGTTTTTGAGTTTGACTTTTTCGAGTTTGACTTTTTCGATTCTGTTTTTTTAACGTGTTTGTTGATTCAACGAGAAGAAATAATGCGACTATCAGACCAAAAAACGAATATAGGAAGACGTGAGAAATAGGAACATCGGATTCCTAGGAAATAAGGTATTAATTAATTTCATTCCAACTTGCCTATAATGTTCTTGTCGCCCGATCGTAATTTTACTCGCATTATCTGTTGCTGAACATCTTGTAAAAATTTCAGCACGATTCGGTAATTCGGGTAGTTAGAGTTTCCATACGGAGACCCCCTTTTCATGTCAAAAACAAAGGGCGTGTTTTGCGGGATTGGGTTCCCTTAAATAACACCATGAACAGTACCTACTTACTGTACTTATTTACTAGTAGTACTACAACAGTACCCTTCAATAGTAACAACTGTTGTGACTATTGAAGGGTATGTAAAGGCAATTCTAAACGCCGTTTCTGCTTTACAATACAACATCAATGGAATACAATTTATTTATGTATTTAATACATTTTATTTATTCCATTGATGTTGTATTGCTGTTTTGGAAAAATGGATCAAAAAAGAAAAAGAAATTGTTTGAGACTTTCAAGATTAAAAACCTGAACATGACTTGCCCGCATTCATATTCTGTAGGATCGACCCTGCTGATACATGTCATGTATCAGCAGGGTCGACACAATGTGTGAGACGTTCGTACTTCATCTGCTTTTGGCTTCTCTTCTCTTTTACTGTTCCTTGTCCGGTTTTTTTTTTTTTTTTTTAATTCTTTCCTTTCTCAATTTTTAATTTTCTTTTTAACTTTAATTTCTTTCATATTTTTCATTTTTATAATTTTTAATTGTTTTCAATTTTTTTAAATCAATTTATAATTTGTTTACAATTTTTTTTATTAATTTTTTAAACTTTTAATTTCGAATTTTTTATATTTTTATTACAGAGCAAGAATGGGTATTTTGAGAGATAGGTAATAACCGGCTTCAAGGTGTTCGCAATTGCCCTCCATTATTATTATTCTTTGTAATCGATCTGCTCAAATTGTTTTCTATGGAAAGCATGGCTGTTGGATGTCTGGCTCCTGAAACTTCGAGGGAACTTCACGGGAAATAAGATAACATCTCTGCAGACTCTCTCGACTTCTACCGAGGTTATAATAACGAACTGCTTCCCGTAATCGTCACCACGACATAAACTCGGGTCGGGCTAAAAGAAGGTCCCAATTATTTAGCTCGTGAAGGGTCGGTTCGCGTTAACTCTCAACAAAGGGCTTTTTCAGCATATTTTCCACCCAATTTTTTCCCCTTCCATTTTCCCTCCTCATTTACCATCAAAATAACGCCGGTATTGTTCCTGAGATCTCCGCGTTATTTTTTTTTATTTTTTTCTTTCCCGCTGCCCTTCGTCACGTTTCTTCTAAAGGTTCACGTCGACCCCCCGAAAAGCCTTGTTAAAAGTTGAAAAGCAGGATCCGACGTTGAACTTTGAAGACTGCGGGATTTTCCCCTTGGAGGGAAAAAACGGTCAATTTGTAGATCAACGAGAGAAGAATGATTTTCATAGCGAGGGTCAAACAAAACCTGCAAAAAAAGACAGTATTTTGTTAAAATGAACTTATTCAAGTTTGACGTCAACGTCTGTTTGGATCTATGTATTTGAAAATAGTGTTTGTTTTCAGGATGGGACGAATGGAGCGATTGGTCGGCTTGCAGTACCAGTTGCGGTGATGGGACACAACACAGGTGGCGCTACTGCTTGCTCCAAGCCGGGTGCTCGGGTTACAATAAGCAGACCCGGAAGTGCAACTCTTTCCCGTGCAATGGTAAGTGGCGGGATTTTTTTGTGGGTTTGGCTGGGGATCTACACAAACCTGCAACAGTGCGGGTCCTTGCTGGGGTTCAACCTGTTCTTCCTGTTGATGTTGCAACTGTAGGATTCGGTGTCAGAGTTGTTTTCTGGTGGCAGGAGAAGTGGACTCCGTCTGCTGGGAGCCTTATGAGTTTGATAGTTACAGATGCCATGTGTGGTCCCTGATCATAAGACCTCTCAGTCACTGAGCGGCCACAGGGAGTTCCCAACTAATCTACAATGACCTCGCGATCCTGGCTGCACACGGTGTGGCGGCCAGGACGGCTCGGGTAATGTGCCCGGTATTTGCAAAGGAAAGGGCCATCCGAGGAGTGAGGATTCCGTTACAGGTAGAGGGAAGACCTCTCCTGGACACGTCTACAGCACATTTACATTCATGCATTTGCTACCCTTGAAGGCCCATCGGCAACAAGATCCCGACATGCAGTTAGGAGTCCCCACGAGCCCTGGAATTCCTCCCCATAATGAGGGGCGTTCGAGCAGTTGCTCCTGTCTGGCTGAAAATCTACCCCACTCTCTTTATGAATGGCAGGAGGTGGAGTCGGTGGTACTACGTGCGGGTCCGAACAAATCCGAACGAAATGCAAACGATGTTCCGATGGGCTTCATTCAGTCTACAACGGCAATTGGAGGGTCACAATTCAGCAGCTCAATCTCTTTCAGGGCATCCACGCTACAAAACCAAGTTTTTCGAATTCAACATGCTCGGGTTGAGCCGCCCAGCCTCAGCTTAGACATGCCAATAGCCCAACCAAATCGTGCCAGAAAAAAGTGTGAACGTAATTTCAAGCCAAGTTTCCCAAACTCAATGTGCTGCATGGCCTTAGAGCTCCCCACAGCCAAACAAGTTCTGCAGGGTACCACCTGGCATGTGTGCGCGGTGCAGGCCATAAGCGCCAATCACCTTCAAAAGTATACTAAAAGCGCCAACACCTCGAACGTTTGATTTGACATAAGCGCCAACTGAGTGTACAAAAAGCGCCACCCGTTTTCTTATGACATAAGCGCCAATGGTTCAAAAGCGCCAGCATAATGAAACAAATGTGGGTCATTAAAAACAAACCCTAGATTTCATGCGAAAGAAATATGTATTAAAAAACTTAGTACGTACTATAAGTGATATACATAGATACTTTATATTAAACAATTGAAGTATGTGGTAAAAACATGCACAGCGAATAACTTCATTGAAAATTGAAGGTCATTGAATGTCATTGAATTGTGGGTCATTTTGTTATTTTTTTGCCTTCTTATTTTCCTTCTTTTTGTTCTTATTGGCCTTAAAGTACCAGTTTTCCGTTATACCGTTTTATGTGGGTGGTGGAATGCGTCCGTGGTTAAGCCGCCAATATTTTTGGAGGATGCAAGGGGGAGTGGAGATTCAACAGAGGCGTGACACAATTTGTTGTGATCTGCTAACAACGAGAATGCTCCAACTGCAGAAATGGAGGATCTGGGTTCCTTAGGACCTACCGAAGTGTCAGGGTATTCCAAGTCCGGCAGATCCTCGGAAGGAGCGTGAGAAAACTGACTTACCGAGCACAAAGGGTCGTGTTGGGTAAGGTTTCTGCTGCCACAGTTGTACCTACCAAGAGGTGGTTCCCTGGCTTCTAATTTTGAATTGTCAAGTATGGACTCTTGGATAACGGGCCCTTGTGAGATTGCTATTTACTCCCTGGAAATCCTGCCTGAAGGGGGAATTTCCGGATCGACAGAAATAGATTGAAAATCTATACAATTAAAGTTGTTCGTGTCTCGGACTGACTGGCTGGCTGTCCACGCTAACCCGCCTCAACGGTAGAGCCTAGAGAGACGGGGTTTTTTCGAGTCGGTTCCGCGTAGGCCCGGATGTGTCGTAGGCCGTATTAGATTTCGCCAACTCTCTTCCTTCGTCGCGAACGGAGCTTTCCTTCGCGACGAGAGCCCCGGTCAAATAGCGTCGTTACTAGGGATTGCTAGGAAAATTTTCGAAACGCCGAAACCCGGTACAAATTTTGGCGTCGGTTTTGAACGAAACTACGTCTGTTAAAACGAGCTTTTCACGCTGATTTCAACGAGCACAAAACGATTTCTGTATGATAACGCGTTTGGAAGTTATTCGAAGATCGTCGGTAGGTGGGTACGAGTATTTTTTGCGAGCCTTCGATTATTTTGATAGGTAGGTACTAGGTAATTTCCTTTTTGAGTTGATGGGTTGCTATGGGCTGCATACAGTTGGTGATCGACGGGAATACGCCATGTCTTATGTCAAGAAATTTGCATAGGTGCTTCACAACGAGAGGCCAACAATCGTTGTTACTTAGAAAAATTACGTGTCAACGGGTTGCTAAGGGTGTTTGCATGGGGGATGGACGGGAATGTGATAGTACCTTCGTGCGAAGCACGGGTGTCCCAACTATCTATACTACTAAAGTTGTTCTTCTCTCTTGCTGGCTGTGTCTAATCCACGCTACCCAGCCTCAACGGTAGAGCCTAAATTTAGCGCATTGAGCGACTGTCACTTGGCGGTGACGCCCGATAAAGGTGATGGACGGAGTGCAGCGAAGCGCACTGGGCCCACTTGTAACTTCAATTAAAACTGTTGATGTTAAAATGGAGAGTTAATGCAGTTAATGGTATGGGCTATTACAGCTGCCGGCGGAAGTTTTGAGGGGCCTCCCTAGTCGGCCGGCGCGCCGATGGGCTGATCTCGGGAGAAGAGGCGAGCGTCAGGGCCCTTGAGGTCAGAAGCGCGCTGAGCGTCGGACCCCCGAATCTGCGTGAGCGGGAAGGTCATCGATTGGACTGAGTGGGAATGTAGAGTTTCCCACAAGTTCCATTCTCGTTTGGTATATCCAGAACAGTTCTCACGCCCTGCCCGAGCCTCGTAAAGGTTTTGTCGATTTGAAGTGCGTTGCCTTCTGCATGGTTGAGAAGTTTCAGCTCTTTTCTGCTCCTGCTCATGTAGAACTGTCGACACAAAGCAGCTCCTGAAATTAACGATCACTTCCTGATAGCAAGTTAATTCAAGTCTTGAAGATTTATGTTTCTGCGAAAACGGCGCAGGTGGAAGGATTATAAGGTTTGGCGTCGTGGTGTCTATTAAAACGTATACATGCCTGGGATTTCTATGCTGCAGGACGTTTCTTACTTCGGTGTTTCTCTTTTTTAAAACTTCCAATCTTGAAAATGGGGTTTCCCGTTGATTCACTCAGTTCCAAAAGAAAATGAGCGAACTCGAGGAATTAATGATCCCTACCTAATCGCAGATGTCGTCTTGCGAGCTTAATTTACGGTCTTCAAGATTTATGTTTCCAGAGTGAGACCGCGATTTAAGAAACCCTCTGGTTTTCCCCTCTCGTGTTTTGCCGCCTTTGCCGGAGGTCGCCTTAATTGTCTTTCCGAAAAAGGACGCAGGTGGAAGGTTCTTGGAGGGTTTCCCCTGTAAAACCCCTGGTGCACTCGGTCGTAATGAATCACCCCCTGCTGGTGACAAAGTGTGTACACCTACTTTCATTATGGCTTCCTTTTTCACCCCCCGAGGCAGAGCGTTTCTTTTTGGAATGACCCTTGCGGCATTCTAAATGAGCTGTGACTGCGTCGGAGGAATTCGCTACATGGCAACAATGCTAAATGGGAGATCCCGGTGAGAAAAGAATTGTTTGCTTTGTTGCCAACGTTAACACGACATCGCGGACCCCGTCAGAGTTACACTCATCTGTCAAAGAGCTCTTTTCCAACAACCTAGTTATTTTCAACGAACTTGGAACGCCAATGTTGTACACGGTAACCCCTTTTGCTACTCTTATCGGGACTAACTTTTCCCCAGGAAAAACCCCAACTTTCCCCGCATCAACTTTTATACACCGAACTTCAATGGTGTTGTTTGCTTGACGCGTTATCGATACCTTCCCAACCTACAAAGCACTAGAATTCGGAATAAACCCACGAGAAAAGTTTCGTTCGGGATCCGAAGAGTTCCTGGGGGAAATGTAAATTGAGGAAATCAGTTTCGAATTACTCGAAACCTCTCAAAGCTCCGTTACAATGTTTCGATTCGAGCTTGAAATAAGTTTGTGGTTTCATTAAAGTTACACGGAAGGGAAATGAAAACCATTTTGGGCGAGAACCAATGCAAGTGTAAGCTCCTCGATGGGTAGCGTGTAGAAACTTACATTATTTTGACAGTTCGGCGCTGAAAAATACCCAACAACCTCCACTCTCCATTAGGCATTGTAGGTATTACAATGTAGTACCAACATGTCATGTTGTACTACACAACTTTTCCCTCGACAAGGGTTTTAGGGTGAGCGACCACACCCTACAATAAAAACGCTGCAAATTTTACAGAAAGGTTTATTATTCTTTGGTATAGGTTATTTGTGCAAAAATTTAATTCTGTCAACGAGAAAAAAAGTTGGAAAAATTTTTTTTTTTGAATTTTTTTTTCTTCAAAAATGTCTTTTTTTACTCGAAAAATATTTGACCTCCTGGGATCCTTCCAAAATCCCATTTGTAGCCCCATGAAAACCCTATAGATCGTCACAGTGAAATCGGATCGTTTCGGGACCCCCAAAAAGGGATTCTACGTCCAAAAATACTTCGAAAACGACACCTAACTCGATCCCATAGCTAAAAGCCTTCAAAAAACTCTCCCGTAGCCCCATTTTAGCCCCATCCGCGCTTTCTCCGTCTTTGGCGTGGCAGTGCTTGATCCCTGGTGACCTTTACAACGAACGGTACAAATTGGTACATTTTCAACGTGACCTTTACATTCCCAAATATTAACCAGCCCATCGAGTTCTCCTTTTCCCTGACAAGCTCAGTTAAAATTGATTGTATTCAGAGAGAGCGAGGAGACTTATTCAAGCCCATTAAAATCGCATTGAATCGACTTCTGCAGGTAAGAGCTTAGTGCTCATAAAGGATGTATCACTGCTTACTAAGCACCCGGTTTTCAATTTCCGGCCGGAACTGCTCAACAGAGAGGCCGTCGAGGCCCATTTCATAAAATTTATTTTGGCTATTTGAAGCGCGGATTCCTCAGAACCTTGAAGTCGATTTCCACCTTTCAAGAGGTTTTTTCTCGTCCTTTTTTGCTCCGGTAATTATTCGACCGTCTTTTAGAAAAAAAAAAAGTCTTCATCAAACCTCGGGTAGTTAATTTCAGTTCTGACTCTTTTTCCCCTCCTTTTTTTCCGAATTATTTTTACTTCGACGTTCTTTTACTCTTCAAATCTTTTTCCTTCCCTTCTTACCGGGGGTTTTAACCCCATTAACCGGGGAAAATGTCATTGTCTAGAACGTTGTCAGCGTCTCATCACCGGAGGAATCCCCCCTTTGCTCTGCTTTATAATTTAATTACGATAGTACCACAAAGTGCAATCTAATAAGATCTTTCATCGCCGACGGTATTCCAAAGAACGCGATGAACGGGTTTTTTTATCCTTCTTTGTCTCTCCTCCTTCCTATTTTTTCAAACTTTTACCGACTACATTTTTCCCCCCTCCAGCCTTCCCATTGCGAAGTAATAACTTTCTTCGTCGTGGCTTCCAGATTGAAATTAAAAACGAGGGTGTACTCTTCCCTTTGACCTCCTCCCGTTCAAGCGAAATTTACGCTGCGTCGGGATCGTAATGAAAAATGTCAAACGTATTGCCCGAATATTTGCTTCCATTTGAAACCTTTAACACCCCATTGGAAATCGTACGAGAGCTTTTAGTGTGAGAAATACGGTTAATTTATTTTCAAAACGCTTCTTCTTTTCTAAAGGATTTTAGGGTACGGTCGAGTGGGGCGTTTTCGGCCCGCTGGTTTTGGCGTTTGTGTTTTTAAAAACCACAGCTTGCTCCAATCACTTTTCAGCCCCATTCATGATGAACAAACAGTCTCACTCGAGCATATCAACCCCAGCAACAGTTGAACAGAACAGTAACTTTACTGTGCAAACCCCTGGCACCAGAGTGCTCAGAAACGAATCTCATTCGCAGTCTTTATACTGAACAGTCTATTGGCTACACCGGCGACAGTATACTTTATAAAGTCGCGAATACTGTCGTGAATACTGTTTTAAAAGCGGGGTTTTGATTAACTTAAGAATATTTTAAATATAATATTCTTAACTGAAGAATCTTAAATTGAGCTAACCCCTTGATAATAACGGCCCCTAAAATTTTGTTTTTAGTTTCTACCTACCCATTTTCAACTTTATTTGTATTTTTAAATTTCATAAATTTTCTATTCTAGGTATAATTTTTGTTGGTTTTTTATAGCTTTCTCTAAATTATTTGTTATTAAATAACCATGACTTTTCAAAAAAAAAATTTCAATTTTATTAGTTCTTATTATTTTATTTTTTCCATTTTGACTCATTTCCCGAAAAAAATTTGTTATGCCGGGCTGAAAACCTTGCGGGCACAACTAGATGGAAACCGAGTATTTCGTCAAAATTTAAGATTAAAAAAAATCATATGGCCCGGACGGCGTATGGAGGATGGACATTTCGTTTTGGAATCTAGACTTCTTGAAATGTAGGTACCTCTGACAAATTTTGAGGCCGATCAAAATTTTCGACCGGTTTGTTTGCCTACTTCGGATCTGTGACAGTGTTTTGCGGTGTAAATTCGTGACTATTTCGAAAAGTTGGTGTATTTTGTCTTTGAAATGATGGGGCGAGTGAGGAAATTGAACTCTAGAAAGTCGGCCTATCGAGTTCCTTCACATCTGCGGAAGAGAGTGGAGAATCCTTCCAGCGTCGAGTCAACGTTGACGAAGAAGCAGTCTGCTGCCCATGGGCTTTCGGCCTTCTGTGTACATTGCACAATGCCGTGAAACAAGAATTTACCACCTTGAAGTCTACGCATTTCATTGTTCACCGTCCGTGCCGTTTTGGGCAGTAGGATTTTTTTTTTAATCTTAAATTTCAACAAAACACTAATTTTTAATAATTCAGAATTAATTTTTGCACAATTTTTCTATAATATAGAAAAAAGAATAATAATATTATACCCTTTTTTAAAATTTGCAGCGTTTTTTGTGTTTTATTTGTCCAAATATCTGAAATTTCCAAATTTGCTTCAAATTTTAACTTTTTTGTGTATTGTTTTTACAGGTGTTGTTGCTCCGTTGACTTTGGAGGACAAAAAATATTTCCACCCGAGCCAATGGGAAAGAGTGAGAGGCCGTGAGACTGCTTGGAGGCTCAAACCCAACTCGTATCTTTGGCTGCCAGCGGCGGAGTTGCCATTCCCGACGAACTATTTCAGGAACCACTTTGCTCTCCTGTTGTCTCTGAGGATAGATCCAAAGGTGAGTCGATTGAAGTGCAAGAATTCTCGACAGGGGGAGGTCGCAATAGTGGAAAAAGCAAGCGTTGCAAAGTGTCGTTGTTGCTAAAGCGGAAAAATCCTCTATTAGCGGAAAGAGCGCCTCACCATCTCGCCGGGCTATTTGTTCGTGTCGGCGCCGGCTGTTTCATAACCGCGGCCTTCGACGTGGAGTATCGATCTTTTGCGGCAATAAGGTGTCCGTACAACGTGGACCGAAGAGGCTACACTAGTCAGGATTTACGGTATTGATACAATGTAGCTGGTTCAGAGGGTTAAACACGATGAGAGCGTACAGACGGCACAATACCACCGAGTATCGATACTTTTCCTGCAACTCTGGAGAGCGATACATTTTTCTCCAATATTATCCGGATATCAGAAATATTATAAGAAAGACAAAAGCTGAAAATTATACTCGAAAGTTCATTATTCAGGTCAGTAGGTAAATTATGAAAAAAAAAAAAAAAAAAAAAAAAAAATTGTGTAAAACAAAAAATAAAGAAATATATAATACCTATATATTATATAATATATAATATATAGGTATTATATATTTCTTTATTTAATTATGTTGTAGTCAATGTGTGTAATGCAGGCATTATAATATATTATATAGGTAATGGCTAGGCATTCTGCATAATGCCCACTTGGGCAATGTATGAAATAGATTCTAACGAATGATTGTGCCATTCCTTCAATTCCACTTTTGATATTAAAATGAAGTTAATGTACCTATAATAATATTATACATACTAATACTATAGGGTAATAGTATAGGGTATATACTATACTGTATAGGGTCAGGCGGAGTAATTGTGAACGTATTTTTTCTCGGTTTATAAATGGTACCTACTTTTGTTGCCTCAACAGAAATGCAGTGTACCGGCCCTAATATAAAATTTTATCAGCTTTCACAAAAAAAAGAGATTTGAAATCGGACTAACCGTTCCCGAGTTATGGGCACAAGTAAATGTGCGAAACAACACGTTTATGTCAAAATTCTCCATTTGTTTGCATGCCTGCCCCTCCCGCATCAAAGGTCAAATCAAAATGCCTCATGATAATATCATATTATAGCTGCGGTGGGGAATTTAATCAGGTTTCACGAGAAATAAATAAAATTGGAATCGGGCCAATAGTTTTCGAGCTACAGCCGAAAACGTTCTGAAAAACGTGGTTTCAGATGTTTGGACGTGGTGTCAGATTGGGCGTTTCTTGTTTTGGTTTAAATTCGTTTTCTCGGTTAGCAGTAGTATTTTTTTTGAATTTCAGGTGTTCCCTTAACTCGTAATTACATTTTGATTCTCCACAACATACGTGTTGAGCCAATTAACCCAAATTTGCATTAGCCGTTCATAAGTTACAGAGGTTGAAACATGAGCGAATCCCATTTTTCAGCCAAGTTGGAAAAGTGCCTATTTTTTACGCTTGATTTTTGGCTAAACGGCTGAACCGATTCTAATGTGTAAGGAGGTCATTCAGCATAATGTTATGCTCTTCAACTTCGTATCAATCAGTTTCATCTGTGATCCTTAGTTTTCGAGTTATAGGTAAAAAACTGAAAAATGACCGAAAAAATCGAGGTTTTTTGGCCGCCAAAAGTTCTTCCAACAAAGCTTTTGCTACCATCTTTGATATTATATTTTGATGTTCAAACCCATAACGACAATTTAAAAAAATAAAAGCTTCTACAACATTTCTTGCAAGAGGCCCCCCCCCCCCCCCCCCCCCAAACCCCTTTCAATCCAATGGCAGCTAATTTGGTGGCCTAATAATTAGGATTTTCGCCATAATTCTTCAAGAAATATGACTCAAATTTGAGGTGAATTCATCCATTCATTGAGGTTGAATTGAGTATGAATCGTTTTTGCAAATAGTAAAAACCATAATGAGACCATGTTTTCTCAACGAAATCACTAGGAATCGAGTCTGAGCTGAGGTCTTCACCTTTAAACACACTGACGAAGTTATTTCAATCTTATTGCAACACTGTGGCTTTTCTCATGTCGCATAATATTCAAAGTTTGAATATTATGCGACATGAGAAAAGGACAGAAAAGAGACTTATTTAATAAGGCCTAAACCTTAGTTATGAAGGAATTCCTTCATAAACTTTTAAAAGTTTTATTTAAATAAGCCGGGGTGGCCAACCACTGGAGTTCTTTCCCTACGTCAGGGATCACCGCAGTGCTACCGAATTCACCAACCAGAATTTCC
This sequence comes from Pilophorus perplexus, assembly GCA_955831195.1. NCBI lineage: Eukaryota > Metazoa > Arthropoda > Insecta > Hemiptera > Miridae > Pilophorus > Pilophorus perplexus. Next base: position 17,796,592 of record OY037014.1, read on the forward strand.
CTCTTCCGAGCACTAAAATATCTTCTCAAGAACACATTCGTGCGGTTAATGGTTTTTAAAAAAACCTCCAAGTCGTAGCAAGTTGAGCCATAGAACTTGGCTTGAGAGGATTGGGTCATAAAACCGCGATACCCCCCTCGTTCATTTCGTAAACTGCGTTCAGTGCGAACATGCGCCGCCGCCAGCGGACCATCTGGGCTTTGGGATTCTGCGGAGGAGCTGCCGGTATTTGAATATTTGATGCCGGGAGTGGCGGGTGGGGGGTCGAAACTGAGGAGGGGGACGAGTTATGTAAAGCCTTCAATCTCGCGTATGCAGAGCACGGCCCGCCTCTATTGGCAATGTAATAAACTTGGTAGTTCCCCATCGGGCCGAGCAATGAGGGGTCGTGAAAATCTCTTCGGATGGGGAGGCCGTTGTGCTCGAGATAGGCGGTAGAGTTGATGGAGGACCCGCAATGGGCGGTGGAAATGATAGAAATTAACCTCGAAGCCTTCCCAGGCGGTGAAATATGGTTTTGATATCTATGGGGATTTGAGTTGTGGTTGCGTTTGGGGATATGCGTTTGGGGACTGCCAGGCCGATCTTCCCGCAGAAGCCAGGGGCGGATAGGCAGGTCGGGCGATCGGGCGACGCCAGAGGGGCCAACAGTTCTGAGAGGCCGGTCGAAGCTGGAAAACAAATTTTATACTACCTAAAATATGCACGAGTTCGTGATCAAAAGGAACACAGTGAGTCAAAAGAAAGCGATCTGGTTGGCTATTTTCCTCATAGGGTGGATGGAAACTGCAATAACTGCGCAATTTGAGCTGCAAGATTTTAAAATAGTGCAAACTCATGTGTTCAAGTTTATTTTTGATATACAAATTTTTGTTACCTCCTTCTACGACCCAAGTCGAGTGTTAGCAGAGCATGGTTTTTCAAAATTGAAACCCATCAAAACAAGACCGAGGAAAACTCTCTCGACAATAATCTGGAGGATCTCATGTTGGTGCTTTGCGAGCAGGAGCGTCTGGCCAGAGCACTGAGCTGAATGGCTTTGGTCGTTTCTGGCCCTCCTCGCCGTCGCCTACAGCTTGGTTCCTTATCACTCATCAGCGAGCGTTTTCTGTATGAGCGTTATGTGATCCCGTTTTGGTTAAATATTCTTGGAACACTTACACCCAACAAGTGGGGGGGGGGGGGGGGGGGGTACACTTTGCAACGTGGATCAAAAATTTGTATCGTCCTCAAAATTCGTCTTTATAATATAAAGATATTATCTACGTTTCAAGACGTGTAGATTCCAAAACTGAAATGTCCGTCCGCCGTCTACACCATTTTGAGCTGAAGGAATTTATTTTAAAATCTGAAATTTTTGACAAAATACTTGGATCTCCTTCTAGTACCAGCAAAATTTTCAGCCCGATCATACAAACATACATACGCACATGTGCGGCTCTGCGGAACTAAAAATGGGCTACAGGAGGAGTTGTTGAAGGGTTTCATCTATGAGATCGAGTTAGGGGTCGTTTTCGACGTAAAATCCCTTTTTGGGGGTCCTAAAAGCCTCAAATTACGCAGTGAAGACCCTTGGGGCTTGTGAAGGATGCCAGGAAGTCGAATGAGGACTCGTTTTCCGAGTACCTGATGTTGACAATTCATGTTTCGGGGTCCTTCATCCGTCCAAACACTTAACAGGAAAATTTAAAAAACAATTTTTATTAGGTAATTAAATTTAAACCGATATAAAAGGTCCGATATAAATTGACCGCGGGCCTGAGGTTGAGCCTAGGATTCGAAAGAAATGAACAAGCGGTGGACATATTATGTGAGAAGGGATGGAAGGGAGACGGCGAGGAGGGCCGCAAACGGCCAAAGCCACTCAGCTCAGTGCTCCAGCCAGATGGCTTCTTTTTATATCGTTGATAAGCTGTGATAATGTAATTGAAGAAATGTGCAAAATGCATCCTAGCTTGAAGCGCTATTTTGTTTGTACAGATGGTTACCAACTGTTAGGTACCAACTGATTCACATACCAGACATATTTAAAATGTTTTAATAAAATTTATTAAATAAAAAAGGCGCTTAAGAAATTTTCTTTTCTTAATATAGGCTTTGTTATTTTTCTCTTTCAACTAAGTTTTAAGTTCACCTAGGCGTAATAAAAATAAAAAAACAAACCTAGACCTTAAATGTCGGACCTACATTACCTGGTAATAAAGTGTTTTCTCGTTCTTATTCATTTACATGTTTTTCCAAAAAATGGAGAACCCCTCCTTTGTTGGTCTTTGGATAGGTAACTGTTGATGGGTGGGGGAGGAGGGGGGGGGGGGGGCTGATCAAATTGAATCGCCTGGGCCGGTCGAATCCGCCTATCCGCCCCTGCCTGATGCAACTTTCAGCCTACTTCAGGTGGAGGGAGGTTGCCAGGCTACAACCCTGACGTGGCCTACCATGCGCCAACTTTGCACTGTGCATTTTTCAGAGCGAGTGGGTTGAACACGTGGACTGTTCCTAAAGAGCTCATGTAGGACTATCGCTTTCGATAATTAGCCATAGGCCGCCCCTGTGCACGCTCTCAGCCCTTAACGCAGACGTTTCCTCGAGCAGATTTATGAAGACGGGATGACCCTCCGGGTGATGCCCCGGGGACGAATCAACAGGCTACATCCGCGATTCTGGCTCCAGATTGGGTTTCCACCTGGCCGAACGCCCGGCCTGGCCGAGACACAGCCCCGGGGGCACGAGGGGAAGGTTGTCAGCAGTTTAGCTCCCACCCCTCTTCCCCCACCAGACCCCTTCAATTGCCACAACAGGGGTTTGGCTCGGATCTCGAACCCGTCGTTCTTAGAGTGGGAAAAGGGGCTAAGGTAAGACTTGCACGGGGGTGGAGCTCGAGGTGATTTAGGGGTTGATGAGGGTTCGCTATCATTAGCCTGATGGCCGAGTGGTTAACTTTATGCCTCTCTATTTGTATCCAGCCCCTCCCTTTTTTCCCCTAATGAATCCGGATTAAGGCCCAAGGGATGAAGGCAGTGGGCGGGTTAAGTGTGCGGATTAGAAATTATTAGCAAAGCAGTTTCTCATCGAGTGGTCCAGCAAATTACTGAACAACCACAACTGCTCTTCTAACTGGGTCGTTCCAAACAGTGTCTGTGAAAAACTTGAACTTGAAACACCAAATACAAAACCCGGCTTGCAAAAAATGAAACAAGAACACGAACTTGGTTTCAATTTGGTCTCCAATTCGGAAAATTTGGAGCGCCGAAAATATGTATGCCGGGTCTGCAGTAATTGACCTCTGCGTTCAGGCCCACCGAGACGGGGGGGCAAAGGGGACATTTTGCCCCGGGCCCGAACTTTTACATGGGGCCCCAGCGGGCCCTAGAAAAATAAGAAAAGAGTGATGAGGGGGGAAATAAGAAAAACAAAAAGAAAAAAAAGTGGCTGAGTTGCCACTTAGCAGGTAACGTAGTCTTCCGTGTGATTGAGCCTTGTACAACTCAAAAAATGTGAATCACAACAGAAGGAAGGTCAGGATGAGGAGAGGGGCGGCTGCAAAGCGGTATGAAGGATGGAGCTTGAAACCATCGATGTTTCTGAACATCGACGTATCTTTTTTAATTGTATGATCATTTTGTATCATAAGCCTAAAATGTACACCTTGGCATTATTCATACACCCCACGAATATTCATCAACAAGCGTTCGAACAAGATTTGTAGACGCGCAAGATGCTAACAGCTAAAAAATAACGAACACCAACAACCTAAGACAAAGGTGAACCTCAGCTTCATCATGATAGCTACCTTAAAACTCGAACCTGAAACGTAGCGATCCCATTTAGGCATAATAAAGTTTCAGTTTCAGAAAATCATAACAATCAATAATTGATTGTTATGATTTTCTGAAACATCAATTATTGATGGACATATTCTTATACAATATTGTCTAGTTGTTTAGAAATTTCAAAAATTTTGGTTTTTGTTTGAATTCTTTTCCGGGGAATTCCCAAACCTTCGTCATCGATATTTTCGATGTTTCTCACCAAAACCCAAAACATCAATGTTTTAGAGGCTGCAATCGTTCTCTTTAGAGTAATACCGATATTATCTTAGAAACTTTCATGAAAGATGAAAATTGCAAATAATATTGAGAGAATGGTACCCTGGATGAGAATTGAACTTTCGTTATTGTGAACCGCCCCCAACCTCCTGCTTACATGGGGGCCCTATGCTCTCTTTTGCCCCGGGCCCGCTTTTTCTCTCGGCGGCCCTGTCTGCGTTGTACGGGTTTTGGGTGATCGAACTGAAAACCTTGCGGGTACAACTAGATAGTAAACCAAGTATTTTGTCGAAATTTCAGTTTAAAAAAAAAAACTCCTTCTGCCCAAAACGGCTCGGACGGCGGGCGGACATTTCGTTTTTAGAATCAAGACGTAAAAATTCCATGCATGCATTCCACCCCGAAACGTAACGTCAAATTTTGAGGCCGATCAGAATTTTTGACCTTCGTTTCGATTCCAAGAATAATAAACCAAAAGGTTATCCGAGGGAATGTAACAAAAACTCATAATACGTACATATCTACATATTATGTAGAATATAGAAACTCCTATGTTTGTTCTCCGATACTTAAATTTTATCACAAAGAATTGAAAATCTACAGGTCGAAATTTAAAAATTCTTCTTTTGTTCTTCGACACCGCAACTGTTCAAATTACTGGCTTCTTTTAAAAACCCACAAACTGCCTGAACGTGATGCTTGCCAAACGCATCGTGGGCAACCACGTACCTACCTATTAAGATTTAATCTGAAGAAGAGACACGGGGAAGATTTAATCTGGGTAAGAGAAACGTAGATAGAACCCGAGTTGTTAAAAAAAAGAATTGCAATATTACTTACATGACTTTTGGTTTACCTATTATTCTTGGAATAATACACCTATGTTTTCGTGACAGAGGTCGACGACTCCGATCGGCCTCAAAATTTGACATTATCCGGATGCTGTTTCAAGAGGTCTATTATTATAACCGTGATCGAAACTCAATTTTTTCATATAATAGACCTCTCTATAATAGAGGTCTATTATATGAAAAATTGAGTTTCGATCACGGTTTCGGGGGTTCTGGACCACTGTGCGGCGTACGGCGGACAGACATTTTGGTTTTGGAATCTATAGGTATCTATAGAGGTCTATAATAGATACCAGATTTCGCGCGCCGTCCGGGTCGTTTCGGGCAGTAGGAATATTAAATATTCCTACTTCAGATAACAAATTTTGTTATCTGAAATTTTGACAAAATATTCGGTTTACCATGTAGTTGTGCCCGCAAGGTATTCAGTCCGATCGCCCAAACCCGTGAGGCGTTATGGGGCTAAAATGGGGCTACGGGAGGGTTTTTGACATTTTATGTCTTTGCTTTGGCACATAAACTCAAAAATCGTCACGAAAACTGTTGACGAAAATTGTCCCGGATGTGTTTTGATGATTTTCACGTACAACCAAGCCGTTTCTATGGAAATGGGGGGGGGGGGGTGATGGTGGTGGGGACTAAAGACATAAAATGTCCCAATGTGTTGCAGACTCGTATGCAAGCGTGGTTTTAGATCTTCAAATCTTAGAAAGATTTGAATAGAAAGACATAGAATCGAATTTTCGATTTTTTGTTTTTGTTTATGCATAGGAAATGTTAACTTGATATAGGAAATATAAAATATTTTTGAAGGCTTTTGTCTATGGGATCGAGTCAGGTGTCGTTTTCGAAGTATTTTGGACGTAGAATCAATTTGTTGGGGTCCCTGAACTATCCGATTTCACTGTGGGGATCTATAGAGCTTTCATGGGCCTAAAAATGTGACTTTTGAAGGATCCCAGGAGGTCAAATATTTTCCGAATAAAAAAAAATTCGAAAAAATTTTAATTTTGAAAAAAAAATATATTTTTCAACTTTTTTATAGACAGATTAATTTTTGCACATGTAACCTGTATGAAAGAAAAATAAACCCTTGTGGAAAATTTGCAGCGTTTTTTACTTGAACAGTTTTGCTCCTCAGTAATGAGCGATTACTAATCGCTCGAGCCCTTACAAAAACGAGATTCTAGATGCTTCGTGCAATGTATGGACTGAACGTCCTTCAACTGCTGCTGATGGGAATATGGAGGTGACCTCGACATTTCGAGCCAGTTAATCAGAGGATCATTATCAGTACTATTTGGCCCTTCTTCCCTAAAAACTGGCACTGTGAATAAGTGGTTTGCGGAACTCTTCCGAACACATAGAGAGTCTTAGATCAACGGATAATCACTACACGTATATATACGTGTGTGAATGGCCCGTACTGGGGCATAGGGACTCGTCATTCACACGGATTTGTCCAGGTTCCTATACCAAGAAGTCCACAGGGGTGGCACCCTCTAAGAGCCTGATGGCTATCAGGGGCGATAGCTCCCAATATTCGTCATCACGGGCATCAGGATTGCTCCCTTTAGTGAGATGTCGAGCAGTGGCTCCTGCCTGGGGTGTAGTCTCCCCACCCTCAGTGGGCAGAAGCAGCCCTGCCTGCCTGCCTGATGTCATTACCTACTTGGTACAAGCCGGCCCACCTGGTGGCGCTCCCTGGTGGGAACTGGCCCGCCTGATGGTTCCTTCTTTGGAGCTTGCCCCATGCCGACACAGGCCAATCCGAAAAAATGCAATTTTTTGCAAACACCGCTGCTCATCCCACACCTGGCTACCACTCACGAATTCAAACCACACATATCGCTCGCTTTCCAACCATTGCACTTTTTGAATAACTCCTGCTCATCCGGGTTGGATCCAGTGGTCACTGCCAAAAGAGGCTATCTGAATTCGGTTCAGCGAAAATCCCCTTTCAAGTCCACACAAGATCGGTATTTCAATGCATGAGAGATAAAGGGAGGCAAAAAAGAGGTAAACCTTGCAGAGGATCGCCCGATGTGCCCCCTAAAAAACTATCGGGGGAGAAAACCGTCACCTGCGTTGGTCAGGTGAGGGATTTATGTTTGTAGAAGTGAATAAGGGTTATTATTTGGAACGGTGGAATTTTAAGGGTGGATTCCTCCAACCCTGAAAAAACACTTTTTCATGATTGGGTCCAGGTGACTTTTATAATAATTATAAAAGTCACCTGGAGCCAAAAATTATTTTTCAAATATCTATTTATAAAATCGAATGTTTATATATATATATATATATTCAAAACAAGAGATGCAAAACTAACTTACTGAACCGTAAACCGTGCCTATAAACCAATATGAACTTCTGCTCCTCTTTGACGTGAACCAGTTGGGTTCATAATTAAATTTCAATTCTACCTATATTTACACGTGCCCCTCTCTTCACTTCCACCAACTTTCCTCAACAATCCAATTATTAATACGAAGCACGACTACATGATAATAATGCGGTGAATGAAATTCAATTATTCGCTCAAATGAATTCACATGTGGCGGCATCCTGCGCCAAACGTGCTGGCTACCGTGTATAAGACTAGTAAACTTACTTCTAAATATTCCTGTTGTGCGTTGGAAAGCGGATTAATTAGGAGCTGTACCGATTCGCCCGAGGGGTTGCAATCAAAGCCGGAAATTATGTGCGCGATAAGTTTGTTAAGGGAAATAATTTCGTATGGGGTTATATCCGGTAGAGGGAATTGAAAGGGGTCTAATGATGTGTATGAGGGAAAATAATTGGCGTGGTCAGCGGTCTCAGGCGTGTTTACATTAATCGTCAAGTGAAGGAGTCGTTCGTCGTATTTACTGAACGTTTGTATGTACAGCGGAGTCGGGGGCCAGTTCAGAATCGAACGTGGTTGAGATTGAACCGAAAAGGGAGGGGATGAGAACCGTTCGGAACTATTTACAGTCCATACACGTTTAGAACCGAATCGGAACTGATGGCCTAAACAATCGCTGACATTTTCCGTCTGATTCCATACTTAATTGCATTATAGAAGGCACAACAGATGTACACAACAGCCGAGAATCGATGTAATCACGCAGCGATTGATAACCATAACAAACAAACGCTTCACAGGGGTAAATAGTTTACTGCGCATGCGCCGGACTGATTGAACGCGTCCCGAACTGGCTGTGAGAACTATAGGTCCTAAACTAGTTAGGTTGCTGTTCATATAGCCAAAAAGGGGTGTGGTCAGTCCCAAACAGTTCAGCAATGGCTGTAGGTACTTACAAACCTATGAAGTTTGATCGCCATAAGAAAACGCATTTAGGAGGGTGTTAACGAGACAGAGTTCGCTTGAAGAATGAGATAAGCTCCGCCCACTTTGTCCCCTCACTCCCTCACTGCGCCTGCTGATGTCCCTCTCGACCTCCTGACTGCCGTTAATTCCCTCCTAAATGTGTTTTTTTAGAGCAATCAGGCAACCTAGCTCAATCGCTGAAGGGAAGAAGTCTATGTCGAGTTCACATAACTCAATCGTCGAAGGGGAGAAGGCCTCGTTTTTACCATTCTACAGAAGTAATGTAACATATTGATAACTCAAATCTCAACCGGTCATGTCCAAAAAGTCGATTTTGAGGTTTCGGTATCAATGGATTTGTCTCGTCAAGACCTTTCGATCATGCCTATGACCAATGCAGATTCAAAACTTCCATAACATTTTTCTTGAAATGTTCATTGTGAATTAAGGTCAATCAATATGCATTTGAGCTTTCAACTTCAGATGAGAAAACCAAGTTTTCCATTTTTCAAGAAAAAAATAGCCGTTTTTAATTTTTTGCCAAAAGCTGCATCGTGTGTTTTGGCCTTTACCTAGTGTTGGCCGTGCCAGCAGGGGAATGATAGCAGACAAGGTATTTTTTGGTTGCCATTATCCAGGGAATGCTGTTGAAATTATGGAAGTGCAAATGAGGTTTAGTACACTATGAGAAATAACCTAGGGAGATTTTTTAAATATTGAAATGGAAGGCTGCAGTGACAGTCATAGCCCATGGGCCCATCGGGGCACATCCGGGCACATCCGTGGACCGTGGCCTTGCTGTCGCTGAGACTCGCAGGGCTGCTGCTGCAAATGCAACAAGTGCCCGGGAGTGGGAGGGGCTGGAGACGTAATTCGTCCAGTCCTCCCTATCCCTTCCAGAGAATACAACCATCTCCAGGGCCGCCCGCTCCCCACCAAATGCGGGGCAGCTCCGAAGCACATGCTCCGCCGAGCCCACAGGATCGCCGCACCATGTACAGCCAGAGTCCTCGACCAGTGCCAGCCGATGAAGGTTTGCAGGGAAGTCCCCATGACCACTCAGGATCTGGCTGGCCCTATAGTCAGGGACCACCCATGGCATCTGTAGGCGCCGAGCCACCAATGGGAAGAACATATAAGTAAGCCTCTCAGTGCTCTCGGCGTCCCAATCTGCCTGCCACCGGCCGAGGACCCGGGCAAGCACATCCCGTCGCATCCTGGCCCGGCACGGCCCAGGCTCGAAGCTCTCCCCCAGCACCCGGAATGGGAGGCCTTTCTGGATCCTGTATGCTGCGTATCGCCGGGCAGCCTCCAGCTCTATAGGAAGCACCCCCGCCAGGACCCGCACAGCAGCGCCCGATGTCGTCTTATACGCCCGCGTCACTTTAATCAGGGCCTTTCTCTGGGCTGACCTCAGCCTCCTGATGTGAAACTAGAGCTGGGGACACGTCAGGGGAATGAGAATTCGCTCATGTTTCTATTTTTGCAGGGCATGCTAATTGCAGAATGATAGAAAAAATAAGGTCCAGTGTTGGAAAAATTGTCCTTAGACATACGATTAAAAAAAAAACTCCGAACGATAACGGTGAAAAACGCCAGGACATCAATTTGGCCGCTTGTAGTGGAATCACCCAATTGCATGTGAGCAGCTGGTGAGATTTATCTGATAGGGTGGAGTTTTATACATTGCACACCTTGCATGGCGAAGAGGGAATGGTGGGCTCCCATGTTCCGTAGACTTCACCACTTCACATAAAAAGTGAAAGCGCTATAGGATCACATCATCAATTTGAGCTCTTCGGATCTGTAGGACTCAGCGACGTACTATCTTCTCTCCAGAACTGTGTCGCTACTAAAATAAGACAGAAGTGTTCGAATATTGAAATGGTTTCAACAATCGAATGCCACACTCAATGCTGCATTCGAATGCCGAATCACTACCGTGACACCTTCCATCCAAAATGTTGAACATCCTAAAATGCCACGCCCTTTCCACACCGAAAGGTCTTTCCGCTCCGGATCGACGGCGCCAGGGAAAACTCCCCGTTTTGACGAACCGCCTGAAAAATGAAAATCTTTCTTCCGAGCCTTTCAACCCGCTTTTCCGGGTTCTTTCCAGCCCGTCAACGCGAGAGCCGAGGCCTAAATGGGGAAAACGCTTCCATACCCGGCAAACGTGGCGGCGAAGGGGGGATGAATAGTTGAGCCGCCCTCAATTATTCTATCTTCGCCCGAGCACTCGAGAGAAATCTGAGTTTTCATTTATACCCGGAAAATTCGTAGTGGAGTTTCCGGCAATGTATTCCTGCGACGTATTTCTGTTTTAAAATACGGTGGGGGGTGTTTTGTTTTTGCTCATTGGAGAGAAGTTCTCATACAAAACACTACACTAGCTCTTAAGTACAACAAAGCGGTTCCGCGTCGATAAAAAGTCTGCGTAGGTACGAGAAGGCGCTACTAGGCGCCGCATTCGCTCTTGTGTTGCATTGAGTGATGAGCGCCATTCCTCAAGTAAAAACGATAAAACGCTATGAACATGAACGTTATGAAGTAGTAAGAAAGCGCCGAACGAGCACACTAAGTGTTAATTAAGTCTTAATTGGGCGCTTTCAAGGATGCCCTTCGAAGCGTCGACAACCAAGTGAACCGAAGCGTTGTAGTCCAGTCATCAGGTGATTTTTCGATACTAAGCGTGGTTTAGAATTTTTCTCAGTAGTTTTATAACATAATGTAATGTGGATGCGGCGAGATGGTGGGAATCCATCTTATCCTCATTCATTCAAAACACACCCGTATTGAACCCAGTTCCTTCACACAAACGTACTCTCGTTTCAACTGGCAACTCGGACACTACCAGAAGTTGTCAGAGTCAAAGTCGTAATTCAATTAAGACCTCGTCATGGAATTAAATTTCACACCAAAAGAAATCCTCTCAACAGAATGCTCCCTCCGTGACCCTTTAGACTCTTCAAAAGGGAAGACCAAGTCCTCCGAAAACAAGATCCGGTCAGATCTCTAACTAAACTCCAACCTAATAAAGAAAACTTTTTTTTCCTCTTCCCCTTTCCCCTTTATCTTCACCCTTTTTTCTCTCTTCCCGGCTTTGTTTCGTGTTCCTTTTTCTTATCGTCATCTCCCCTCCGGCAAATTACTTGAAAGGGATTGCCCCAGTAATTTACACCCCATTCTCCACTCTTCGTTTCACTTTTCCCGGCCCTTTCCACCCCGTCGTCAGAAGATCTGAAGGATCATCAAAAGTTTTCGCGCTGATCGATTTCGACCTCCTCAGAGTCAATAAAACTCGACCGAAACATCTTCAGAAGGAACTTTGAAGGAAGGAAATGCGATGAAACGACGTGAAAATGGGAGTTTTTCTTTGAGTATCTCGCAGGCCTTTTTTTAAATGTTGACAAAATACTTGAAAATTTCAAGTAGGTATTTTTTTTTTTTTTTTTTTTTTCGTTTTTTTTAATGTTTTATTTATTTTGTTTTTCGGTATTTAATACCGAAAGTTTCCAGTGAGATTTGAGCTGAAGGACTTGAAGGGTTTCACCCAGTATTATTTTGCATCAGAACACGAGCAGCACACAGGTACATTGTATGTATTATCTGCAATACCATCACCCACCGTTGGGTGCCGCCTCTCGCGACTGGGCGTCGTGTTAGAAAATGTCTGCATCTAATGCATATAGTTTATGCAAATGGATGTGGAAAGATGAAAGATGATCTTGAAAGATTCCTTTTTGGTATAATTTCACTTTTTAATTTTTAAGATTTTGAAGCAAGATTTTAAGCAACGATTTGAGCAACATTTATAGCAGTACGGCCAAAATTTAGATGCAAAGGTAGGGCCAAGATTTTAAATAGGTAAAAACAAATTTTCTGTATTTTAATAAATTAAATAATTACACCAAAGTAGGTCTAATAATTATTTAATAAGGGGAAAAAATTAATTCCGATTAATGTAGGAAATATTCCTGATAAAATTTCTGGTTTCTCGGACATATTCCAGGCGTCCATCACTGTGAAGACCCCCAATCATCCCAAATATTATTAGCGGGATTCTGGACTACCTACCTATCATAGGTAAAAACAAATTATGTATTATATATACATAATACATATATATAATACATAATTTGCTTTTTTGTGAAACACACTTTATCTAAACTAGATTTGGCAGTGAAGATCTTATTCGTTCCTATATTCCTGTGAGTGGTGGTAGTGTATGTAATGATTCTAAAGAATTAACAAAAAGTGAACAAAAGTGTGATAAACAACTAGGTACATGGGACAAGTTAATGGTATTAAATACCAATAACTACTTATAGTAGGTATATTATAACAGTAAATCTAGTAAAAATGGAATATACTTTTCTAAGACAGAAAACTTTTCTAAAACCAACTGAAACCTGGACTTCGTCTCCCCCCCCCCCCCTTTAAAATCCTGGATGCACAAATTATTATTTGTGATCAAAACTGCCAAAAGGATGGAAAGCTGTTCGCAACATTGACTTCAATTATTTTTTCACCTACCAGAAATTGAATGGCTATGTAAAGGGGAGGTCGTTGATTATTTTATGAAATGTACAAGGTGTTTTTTTTTTTGTTTTTTTTTTCATTCCCTGTTTTCTCATTCCCCTGATGTACTGCTTTATGTTTATGGCGGTATGACCCCCCAGGTCAGCAAACTACACGGCTGGCATGAAAGAATCATTAGTAAGCTAGCTAAGAACAAGTTGACGCCAAAACCTTTACATCTCCACTTCCAGAGTGAGCGAAATAATGCGCTCTTGTTGGCGTATAGTATGCATGGCCAGACATCATCTTGTCTAGTGAATCCATGCTATAGATAGTTTTGAACTACTCGTTGAGACCACTGCCCTTCAATGGCTCCTAAGAGAGTCATCAATTTATTATAAATGATAAATGATAACCGCCCAGTCTTGGTATGCATAACATCTTCCAGCCTAGTGGAGTGAGTTATCTATCGTGCTTTCAAGTATAAGGGCTGGTCGAAGGTTACCGTGCACCTCTTTTGACCACCTGCCTTACATTTTTCTGTAGCCATCAGCAGTGCAGGGAAAATGGTATCATAGTCAGATGGAAGGGCAAACGTAAATGGCAGATATGCAGAGAATGTGTTCTCAAAATGACGTCTGCTGTCACTAGTTCCATAAACGAATTCCAACCTGAAACAGTCGTGAACTCTTTATGTTTGCTATACAGCCATAAAATGTCTGGTGTTTTGAAGGGGACGAGCTCAGTGCTTGTAAATTCCTCAGAAAGGTTTTGTATGGTAATATCGTCCCCCTAAATGCAGAAGGGCGAATATTGCAAAAGCTGAATTTTGGGAAATCGCGATTTTCTCTGGTGACGTCAATAATTGGAGTAAGCGGAACGAGTCAACTTGTAATCGATCTTTATGTAATCGATCTTTCTGAGTGATTGGATCGTCCCGCTCTTTTCAAATTCGGAAAGAGGGGGAGAAAATAAAAAAGATGGGTGCCCTAACTCAAAATCGCCGTTTTGCAATATTCGCCCTTCTGCCCGGAGGGAGACGATATCCTTGAGCCCTCTACCCCCCCCCCCCCCCCCCTGAAAACTCGAAGTGTTGTAGTCGCACTTTAGTAGGTACTGCCCCAATATACTTGAAACGTTTTCTTTGAAATTCGCAAATAAACCATGTTATTAATTACTCATCATTTTTGGAAATAGCGGTACCCAATTGATATATTTTACAAGACCATTTTTTAATGGAAGAAGTTGAATAAAAAGATGCGTGACCGACGGAGACAGGCGCAGTTGAGGTAACTACTGTTCCAGATCGATCTGTAGCTTGACAACAGTTCAACTGCTGTTGGACGGGAACCAACACCTTGAATGAGTGTGGTTGGAAGCTGTCGAACTTGATAACCCTATCCAGTTGAAACCTCTCTCATAAACTTCTCACTTTGTTTTGGTACTCGGCGTGTCAAGTTTTCCGCTCATCTCCTTCAGATGATGACCGATGGGGCTTTCCCCGTAGATCCCCAAATCAGACGGTTCTGGGTCCCTCGAAAAGGGATTCTACGACCAAAAATAGGTGCTTGTAAAACGACACTGAATAAGATTTAAAGTGACGTTACACTTTAAATGACTGTCATGATGTAACACTACAACAGTTTGTTGGCAGTTTGGCGTTCCAGGTCTGCCGGTGCGCTGTTGGACGGAACTCAACAGTGATTCAGAAGGCATTGTGACAGACGCCGTCAGACCTGGAACAAACCTTGACAAAAAATCTTCTCCATCGTAGAATGTAGGAAATGTAATGCTCCTTAATTTTGTAAGTGGTTTTTTTTTTACGTAAAATATGTATACAGTTTTGGAGTTGTGTATTTACAGAATACTGCCGAGTCCCAAAACATTAATTATTTTTGCAAAAAAAAAAAGTTTTCCTGGCAAAATATTTAGGCAACCCTCTGAGTCGTGTTCAGTATATAAGTGCAAACATTACAGGGTGGCCGCCATCTGGAAAAGTCAGGGAAAACCTGGAAAAGTCAGGGAATGAAAAATTTCAGGAAAAGTCAGGGAAAAGTCAGGGAAATTGGTCACAAGTCAGGGAAAAATTTTTGATTAAAAAAAAAAAATCAAAAATTGTATTAAAATACGAATTTTGTTTGGTGACAAGTTTGTCCCTCTCTTCCGTCCCGAAAATGATGATAACACAGGTTTACAAAAAAAAAAAAGGTCAATCTCAGGCGCCGCAGAAAAAACCATCAAACTCTATGTTTTTTGGGGTGCTGAATCCGAATCCGACCCCCGTTTTTTCCTGTCACGTCCAAATTTTCGAGATATTGGCGGTTTTTCGTTTTTTCGACCTTTTTCCGTTTTGAAAATCACAGCTAAATGTGCGGATGCCCAAAAATTCCACAAAAACTCTCTTCTTACTGGAAATTTATCGCTGATTCCGAAAATATATATGAGTTGGTGTCTAAAACCACGAGAAATGTGTGATTTTGCCAAAAAATGTTGAAAAAACGTGGTTTTTTTCAAAACCAAAGTCACGTTTTTTGATACTTTTTACCTTCTAGCGTGAAAACTAAGGCCGTTAATAAAATTTTTCCAACGAGGTCTTGTAGGTAGATTGTTTCTGCGTCGAATGGGACCAACCGTGATTCTTTACCTTCCATAATAAGGGAGCTATGATTTTTCAAATTTTCTGGGCGCTTGTTTTTCAGGGCTTCAAGTGCAATTCCGTGAGTTCTTGATGAATAAAACCATCTTTGAGTCGGTCTGAATTGATGCCTCCGAGTCCAATATATTCCTCGGAACAAAGTTTGGTTGTGATCAAGTTGCATTGCCGACTCCAGGAGTTCATGTTCTACGACATGGCCAAAATGGGTAGAAACTTTGAAAAATCATAGCTCCCTTATTATGGAAGGTAAAGGATCACGGTTGGTCCCATTCGACGCAGAAACAATTTACCTACAAGACCTCGTTGGAAAAATTTTATCAACGGCCTTAGTTTTCACGCTAGAAGGTAAAAAGTATCAAAAAACGTGACTTTGGTTTTGAAAAAAAAACAACGTTTTTTCAACATTTTTTGGCAAAATCACATGGCATTTCTCGTGGTTTTAGACACCAACTCATATATATTTTCGGAATCAGCGATAAATTTCCAGTAAGAAGAGAGTTTTTGTGGTATCCGCACGTTTAGCTGTGACTTCCAAAACGGAAAAAGGTCGAAAAAACGAAAAATCGCCAATATCTCGAAAATTTGGTTGTGACCGGAAAAAACGGGGGTCGGATTCGGATTCAGCACCCCAAAAAACATAGAGTTTGATGGTTTTTTCTGCGGCGGCTGAGATTGACCTTTTTTTTGTAAACCTGTGTAATTTTTGAATTTTGGTGGGAGCGACTTTGCCGGGTTTGTTTTCCCCTCACTCTTCATCCATGTTGCCCGCACAAGTTCAATGAGTTGGCGGAATTCCCGTTACAGATATAATATCCCCATTCACACCAATGTCATATGGATACGATCAAGTGTTACTATTTTTGTCAAATAAATAGTTTTTAAAACGCAATTTACTTATCTACTTTCCCTGGGTTTTAATTGTTTGGTGTAAAAATTTATGTATTTTCTAATCAACTTTCAATAACAAAAAAAAAAAAAAAAAAAATCAAGCGATTAAAATTATAAAAATTAATAAAATGTCAGATTAAATTATTATTATTAATAATTAAATTATTAAAATCTCAGATTTTGAATAATTTCGGGTCTGGAAATGAGGTATTTTTGCAGGGAAAAGTCAGGGAATTAATTTTTCCCAGCATGGCGGCCACCCTGCATTACATAAGTGCAAATTTTCAGAACTACGAACAACAAAACGTTTTTCTATTTGCCCCCTTTCGGTCTAATAATTAGAATTATTGGACTGGACTACTTATGTTGACTTGGACTACTTATCAGACTGGCTTATGCTAGTCTGATGTTCGAGCTTGCATCTTGCCCCTCATTAGTTGCGCTGTTTCTGAAATCGACCCGTCTTTCAAATAACTTTTTATCTATTCGAGAGCATCTGCCTTGAAACCATAGTCAAGTAGTTTAGCCACTAACATCTCATGGGATGTAGAGTCGAATGCCTTGCTGTTCCTAGAGCAATTAGTTTCGCTTCTAGTCTTGATGAGTATGCGTTTATAGGTAGGAACACCTACAGTGTTCGTCGGGATTCCTGTCGGACTTCATAAAAATACTAACAAGGATCTGAAATAATAACTGTACAAAACACAACCTACGACGAATAAATTCCAATTTAAATCGTCATCGACAGCTTAAAAAAGGTCCTGCGGGTTGTTACCCCTTTTCGAACGTTCTCTCTCTTTTTTCCAGCCCAAGTTTTCGGTGTGGCTGATAGCCAAAAAACTGACTTTTAGCGTTCAGCCGCCAAACTCGTTTTCGAACACTTTAATCACCACAACAACCCAACGGATTTTCTTTTTTCTCCTTTTCGGCCTCCCATTTAAAGAACTTTCACTTCCTGCTTCTAATTCTGGTAAAAATAATCAATAACGGAATCTGGTTTTGTTTGT
Organism: Pilophorus perplexus; assembly: GCA_955831195.1. Lineage (NCBI taxonomy): Eukaryota > Metazoa > Arthropoda > Insecta > Hemiptera > Miridae > Pilophorus > Pilophorus perplexus. Next base: position 17,813,871 of record OY037014.1, read on the forward strand.
CCGACCAACAGGCCCTAACCTCTTCAGACTTCTTCGTTTTTTACTACCCTCGTTTTCTCGCTTCAATGTCATTCTAGGGTTTTTTCTCTCGCTAAACGTTTTCATTTTAAGCAAAAAAAGGAGGTTTAAATGGAAAAACCGTCGGATTTTGCGAAAGGCTTACTCTTCCTCCCTCGCGATAAGCCTGGAAAAGGAAAATGTAAGAAATTGTCTCATGGCGAAAAAAAAAAAATACCGCAGTTCCGCGGTTTCCCCGTTATTTTATTCTTTTTTTTTTTTTAATTAACTCCCCAGTCTTCCAACAAAAAAGAGAAAAGTTTCATGTCGACGTCGAGGGGGGGGGGGGGGGGGGGTTAAACTTTTTCGAAGCTCTAAAAATACTTCCGTCCAAAGACAATGAGGTTTACCGTTGGGACAAAACTCCGTCTCTAAGACCTTTAGACAAAGTAAAAGGGTGTTCCTCGAGGATTTTAATATAAATTTGATAACATCGGCCGAGGTAATTAGTTTTTTTGTAATCGGGTGAAAAAAATACACTTTTGGCGGTTTTTGCGGAAAAAAAGTAAATGAAAAAACACGAAGATGGAAAGTTCATAAAAAATATTAATTATGTTGTTGTTCTTCTAATCGTATTAGGAATAATTCCTAATACTATTATTGTCGGGACAAAAGTTTACGTTTGTGAATAAATTCATTTCCTATTAGGTATACTGGAGCTGCAGCCTGAGGAGGACGAGGAGAGTCATGTTTCTTCCAGGGTACTTCTAGCGGTCGGTAAATTTTGAAAAAATCCATAAATCTCCCTTATGGGGAGACCTTTTAGATGTGTATGTCTGGGAGACTATTATGTTGTTCACCTACGTGAGTTCACCTATTCCTCTCTTTCTCTATTATAGAGAAAGAGAGGAATACTCACGTAGGTAAACAACTCACTATTTCTACCAACAGAAGTAGTAACCAGGTAGTAACCATGTAGTAACCAAGCAGGTAATCCTCCTCATAAACACTTTTCATTTTTTCGTCTATGCATCAGGGGTACAATTTCCCTGTAAAATACCCGTGGTCCGATCTTAAAAACGAGGAGGTCCGAGTCAAACACATCCCAAACAGAACATTCACACCAACTTTCTAGCACAACGTGAAGTCTCCGAAAAAACTATGCATGTTTTCCGTGATTACAAAAATTTTTCCTGACCCCCTCGCCTTAGACATAGACATGTCAAAAAACAATTATTGTTGTGGCCTGGTGGACGATTATTGTCCTAGCAGGGTGGAACGAGCCTGCTGCCTGGCGACGATTGTCGCCCTTCCAGTGCTGTGTTTTGGAGGAGTTTGGTGAATTGAGACCCAGGCTGGCTCACCCAGCAGATCAACTTATAGTCTGACTCTCACAGACATGGGTCTCTACTCAAGGGGATGAGTTGAGTCCCTGCCAGCCCTCCAATTGGAAAAGGCTGAACTGGGACCTCTTCAACCTAATGTCAAGGAACAAGAAAATCCCTGAGTGGCCTTACTAAGACACAAGAGAGCCAATAGGGCCAGTGGAACTGGTGACCGCCACTATTGGCCTTTTTGCCTGGACGTGCGATGCAACTATACCCAGAAAGACTGCTGTGCGGGGCCGGTAATCAGTCTACTAGTGGATTGAAGACATTGCCCATCAAAATTTGATCTGTCTCCAGCTTAGGCGGCTGTCAGCAGGCTTGGGGGACTGAATCAGAGTTGTTGTGAAGAAGCTGCTAAGATCAAAACCAGGGACCAGAAGGAGCAGATGGAGAGCATCCCGTTCGCTTCCATTCAAGTATTGATTCCATCGCGACGAGTCACAGTGCAGGAAGGTGATAACCAGCGGGTCAACAAGTGCCTGAGTTTGAGTTCACACTAGCAGGTACGGGACGGGGTGTATTGGGGTAATTATCTGAGCAGAACCAACAGCCCACCAGGTAAGGCGAGGGAGGGTTGGCTGGCGAAACCAGCAGGGGTGAGAGAAATAGAGAAAGAGAAAATCATTCGAGAATTCCATAACCTCGTGAGAGGTATTGTACGAGGTGAATCCATTGTTCAGGTAAGAGAGGTTGTCAGCCTGGTAAGCATTCTGTTGTCACCGAACGGAGAAGTTAATAAGGCGTGTTGGCGAGGTTAAAACGTACCATAACGAAGTCGGCGGAGTATCCCATTACCCGTATAGGATGCCGAGTCCTTTTGTGAAGGACGTAGGGATGAAACGGGGTTGTTAAGAACCAGGATGCCCTCGAGAAGTGCGGGGTTGGTTGTGACAAGGCAATTTCGAGGGTGGGAACATCCCGTCGGATCCTTCACGAAACGGGTTTGTGATCTTTGTCGGTTCAATGGTTCAACAAGACGTATTACTCCACAGGATTACAAAGCCGGAGACGCAATGGCCGCTGTAGTAATCAGATATTGATTGGTGGTGCTGCGCTGACGCCCACCAAAGCCTAACTCGTATTCGAACTAACGTTATTTCCCTTACAATTTCTACGTTCAATCGGATGGCAAACTCCTCCCACCCCAGTAGGATGGATCAATGGTGAGCCGTGAACGCAATCGTCATAATGAATTACGAAACTCCTTGTGGGGATGGCTCACGACGGCCAGTTGGTGCACCTGTAGGATTGCGTCAGCCTGACGAGGACCGTCCAGTCCTGCTGAAGATCCTGTCTGCCTTTCAGCAGGCCAGGGAGCAACTTCTCAACTGCCCCATATTGTAGAGACAAACTCTAGGGCTTGTGGGGCCAACTATAATAGGGAGCTGTCGCTCGACCAGTTGTTCTCCCTAACCGGGCCCATTGCTGCCTAACCGGGCCCATTGCTGCCTGCCCGGGCCTTCAAGATAGCATTTGCCCTTTTTGTAGATCGACTGGAGACACCTGCTCGAGTCCTCCTTCACACCATCATGGAAAACTTCAGCCTCCACAACTGATCTCTCTTTGCAAAATTTGGGCAGAGACTTTGCTGAGTCCCCTTGAGTGGCTTGAAGTGCTTGGGTGCTCTTGGTTGAACTCTCATAAACCATGGTCTTGCAAGAGTCCAACCTGACTCCCTTTGCACTTCTCTCAGTAGTAATTTACTTTTATTGGTTTGTTCCTTTGTGAGGCGTTGCCCGTTCAAAACCACCATTCAATTCAGGTATTCACTCAGGTTGGGTATAAACCCCATAGCTCATAGTTAGGTTAGACTCCATTTCCGTATCCACAAAGTAGCTACTTTGCCTGCCCTCAGATCTCGCCAGGCTCAGGTTTTATCCCACCCCTCGGGGGGCAAAAGGAGCCTAAAAGCACAGATATGAACCTTAACCCCCTCGTCACCCTAATAAATGACCCCACCTTAGAAAGCAGGGCACTTCTTATGAGGGAAAACTGGAAGGTTCTCTTGCTTCTCATAGAACGGATTAAAAGATTTATGACAGCCGGGGTAAGTGCACGCAGTTGGCTTGGCTCCCTATGCTTTCCCTTGTTTCCTGAGACACTCTCGAATCCCTTTTTTTGTCGAGGGGGAAAAGAACATCCCTTATAATGCAACTCCTCTTCAACACGAACACTTTTTCTTTTGACCTTAATCGACTCGGTGAAAAATAACCCAGTCCCTTTCAGATTATTACTCTTTTTCGTTTGTGAAACGAGGTTAGAGGAGATTCTCTCAACTCCTTAAAGGTAACAGCTCCAGAATCCCTTTTTCTCATAATTACGTTTTCTCATTTTTCTCCATTCCGTTTCTTTGGGAGCTTCTCCAGGAAGATGATAAATTTTGGTAAAAACTAAGGGTTTCAAGACGGTGATGAGGTGAAGCTTTGAAAATGTGTCTAGGGGTATAGGCAGGGCCATTAACACCCCACCCCCCTCTGTGGAATACTCACTGATGGGGTGGGTCGCCAAGTGGTTTAGTGGGTCGCTGTGCTCTGTACTCTCCAGGGTGCATCCGGAAGATTGAGGTCCAGCACTTCGTACTGGGATAATCACAAATAGGTCGAGTTTATGAATTGAAAGCAGTATAGCTACTGTACTGTGGTCACCCTCATGATCGGATGTTGGGCCTGTACCTATACATGATTGTGTTTTACTAATCATTTATTAGCTTTGTGGTACCTATGTTTGGCGGAATGCATGCAGCACGTCGTCTGTGTTTACGCCGCCGGCGTTTGTGGAGGAAAAAGGAGGGAGTGTAGTTGGAGGGAGGAAGTTCTGTGACATTATAACACGTCTTCTCATGGTATGGGAGTACTTTTTTTTCTTTGCCAACCACCGCCTCAGAGAGAATTCCTGGAACCACCCTGATTGTGGAATTACTCAGCGATGGTGTTAGGGCGACAAGGTGGCTCGTTGTGCCAGGTTCGTCATCCTGCGCCAGGGACTCTAGGTTATCTAGGAAGTCCCTGTAGCCCACTAAGTATTTGAGAAGTCTTATGATCAGAGAACACTCATTGCCGACCGCCGAGCAGGAACTGTTCATCAGAAGAATTGAAAGGTGACGAGGCCCAGGCTCGAATTTCACGCCAGCACCTGAAAGGGGCATCTCTTACGAATCCCCCAGGCTTCCAAGCGGCAGGGCACACCCTTCCACGAGTCAGTACACAAACGTCACTTCAGGTTCAATTCCCTTTCAACCTGGTGTGTTTGGGGCTGCAGTCGCCCTGGTCAGTTCCACCGAACAATAAAGACAACAGTGAATCAACGTCACCCCTAACGAGAAAGGGCGGACTTGGAGAGGCCTTAGAGCGGGGGGTAGAGTGTATTTGCTTGGATAAAGGGAAGGATTACCTCACTAGAACCAGCACCGGTGTTCAATTTGAGACAGGTGACGCGGGTCGGGTCGGACCTAAGTGACAACCCGTGTAACCGTTTCCAGATCAACCCTCTACTGTGAAGCTTAGGCTACTGTGGAGAATATATGCATAGCCCCTTCCATGAACCGTTATCCGACTTTGGTGAGGAATTTGGAATTGGCGTGGGGGAAACATGAAATGGATTTCAGGCTTAGAGTTTGTGGATACGGTGTTTTGAATACACAGAACTGTTATTTGGATGCCTTCAAAGTTTGGATCTAGACAATGGTGTTGAGGGACTCTATTGAACTCTAACCAACCTCTTTCGCCTTTAACAGTGACAGAGCTAGTTGGTGTTTATGAAATGCAAATTTTGTTCATAGAGCCCCCCCCCCCCCACCCACCTCCCTCAATCCTGCATCAGTTGATGATGCGTTTGCAAAATTATTGCATTCAAGGTAGGCAAATAAGAAGAAGAGCTCTGATATTTCTTGTCCCAAACAAACTCTTATCATGAGTGACACTTAATATTTATAACATCATGGAGTGATTCCTCTTTTAAAAGAGCAATCGCTCTTCAAAGTGTAATGGACTGCGTTCATATTCAAAAGTGCCTGCGGATGGATTTGATGCGAAGGTACGGAAAGTTGATGATATGGCCTTTTCACTTCCACCAGTTTATTTACGTTCGTTTAAGCATTTGGTTCACGATCGCGGAAAAGCAGGATGAATAAACGATGAGACGGGGGTTTTAAAGGGAGCTGCATGAATTGCATCTAAGTGTAATCAACTTTCACGAACGCTTATTACCATTTTCAGCTTGGCAAGGGTTCATCTTTTGCTTTTCGCGAAGCGGGTGTGAATATTAATTTTTGGCCGAGTTGAAAATGAGGGTTTCAAATCACGTAAGCTGTAAGTTGGCCGCGAAAAGAGAATGTGGGAGCAGAGTTTGTCGTATCTCCGGCACGTCAGGGATTTACGGGTTGGTGCAGAGATGGAGCGACGTGGAGATAGATGGGAGTTAGTGCGGTCATTACTATGCTCGGTCACTTAAACTATTTACCGTCCCGGAGCTTCTCTGGTGCATTGGGATTTTCACTGTGGAGCTGAAACAGGGAGGCAACCAAACGGATCAGCAACAAGTATTTTGTTCGTGGAGGCCAGGGTGAAAATCCTTGACTTCCCCTTTTGGTAAGGTCCGACGGGAGATAACCGAAACCGCCGTAGTTGATACAGTAAACTTGGTGGGCATAAAACACAATTCTCTGGCACTGTTTTGACAGGCACGTCACGCACGAGGCGCTGCAAGATATTTTTTTAATGGGCGATTGTCAGCATTGGCGTTACGCATTGAAATATTTCTCCAGGTAGGGAGCATTTCGACTGCAAAGCCAAAGGCGACCGAAATATGAAACATCGACCGGGTCAGCCCTACCGAATCTTATCTTATCCTTTTCGCTTCAGACTTGAAAGTAGATTATTTTTTAATGAATTTCGCCAAGACCGAGTATAAATATATGTATACCACATAATACCTAAATTTTAGGTAGGTGGTTATGTCACAAGCCTTCTCATAAACTTAGTGATGAAATTACGGGATTTTTTTCTACCGTCTCGGCCTCCCTGTCAGCCTCCTACTGGTGGAGTTGAAATCCCCCCAAAACGCGCGCTCATGTTCTTCATGTTCATATTCTTCAAGCTTTCGGCTGCGCCACCTTCAGAAAAAACTGTGCAATACACGTAAAGGTTACTGTTTATGACTAGGGGATATAGCAGCTTAGTCTACCTAGAAACATCTATTGGTACATACTTAGTTGTTTTTAATTCGCCTCCGACCGTCTATCCGTCGTTCCTCCTGCGAGTCCCAAAGGGGGTCTTTTGGTTCAGTAATTACATGAGATGTCTGTGGGGCGTTGAAGATTTATTAGGGGGTTGAAATTTAGTGGAGAGGTGTATACACCTCTATAGATGGATATGTCGTGTGTATCCATCTATAGATGGATATGTCGTTATTTACCTTGTTAGCTGGGGGTTAGGAGTGGTCCGGAATTTCTGAGTGGTGAGTTTATTAGGGTGTGACTATTAAGGGGTTGGGATTTAGTTACAGCGTGGAATCTACATGTGGAATTTTTTGAAAGAGAGGTGAAATTAAATAGGCATAGCCCTTCCTCCGAGAAGGTTGAGCACAACAATAATATTGTTTTATTACTCATATTATTATTCATCTCTTCACAGCCATTGATCACCCAGCTTCAAATGGATTAATTGGGTGTCTGAATGAAACACTTGTCACAGTAAAATGTAGAATAAACAATACTAATCGAAAGTTGGACGACAGTTTAGTTGTTAGTTGAAAGGCTCAACTAACGACAGTTTAGTTGTTAGTTGAAAGGCTCAACTAAAATTTTCAACTAAATTAGTTGTACTTAGTTGTGATTGCAACTACAACTAAACTAGTTGTAGTTGTGAGTGCAACTACAACTAAACTAGTTGTAGTTGTGAGTGCAACTACAACTAATTTAGTTGAGAAAGTTAGTTGAGACCTTCAACTAAAACTTTAGTTGTTAACAGTTAACAACAGTTACTGTAGTTGTACGTATAACAACTAACAACTAAGTAACAACTAAAAAAAAGAGTGAACAAAAATTTTGAAAAAAAAATTTTTTTTTCGAAAAATTTTCTTTGTTAAAACTTTTTTTCGAAAAAAATTGTTTCAACAAATTTTTTTCTTGAAAACTGTTGTTTTGAAAAAAAATTTTTTTTTTTTGAAAAACAAAAATTTCTGAAAAAAAAATTTTGAAAAAATTTCGAAAAAATCGCTTTTTTTCAAAATTTTTGTTTACTTTTTTTTTAGTTGTTAGTTGTTATACATACAACTACAGTTAACAACTAAAGTTTTAGTTTAAGGTCTCAACTAACTTTTTCAACTAAATTAGTTGTAGTTGCACTCACAACTACAACTAGTTTAGTTGTAGTTGCACTCACAACTACAACTAATTTAGTTAAAAAATTTATTTGAGCCTTTCAACTAAACAACTAAACTTTTAGTTGTTAGTTGAAACTCCACTAACAACTAATAGTTGTTAGTTGAAAATTTAGTTGAACTAAATTTTAGTTGAACTACGCCCAACTCTGATAGGAACTGAGGGGTATAATAACAGAATATATAATATTTTTTATATAATATTCAACAACAACAAATAAAAACAATGAAGAAAACAAGAAGCGATATGATTCAAAAGGAAAAATAATTCACTTTAAATAAGAACGTAGTGTATGTTGAAAATGGAAATAGGTAGATTGAACCGCAATAAGTTGGACGAAATACGTTTGAGGTCATTCCCCATTGTCGATAAGTTATCAAAATCCGTTTCAACCGCCAACAAAGAAGGTGTTATGCCCAGTAACTATTCTTCTGTGTAACCTTCATGCATAGTGAGACCTGGCTTGATGTGAATATTGCATGGCTTCATTCGTTTCTTTCATATCTGTCGTAAATCACTTATGTAAGGGGATGTAAGATCATCGCCCACTCCCATGTTGAATTTTTTGTTGTCATTAGCACGCCCTAGCTTGCCCGTACAGCTCTGCTCACTCTGTACTGCTACTGGGGGGCCGAAGGGCCTGGATCACTTTGTCTCAGTTTGCACTGTTTATGCTGTTTTTGGGGAGTTCCACCTGCCGTACTTCAGGAAGCCCCAGCTCTTGAGGGAAGCGCTGCTCAGTACCTATGTCAAATCGACCGTATACCTGCAGAAACCTCGTTGTTCCAAACTAAAAATTTTACAGGAGACGCAAAAAATTCCATGGAACGTCCAGACTGATGGAGTGCCAAAATCCTTGTAAGTCCCAAGAGCTCAGTTGAGTGACTTTTGGCGAATATTGTGACGATTTCTCACTTAAATAACTACTTCAGCACGTCAATTATTTTGTGTAACGTATAACTACGTTACTGATGAAAATGTACAAAACTTAACGATAAAAATAGAAAACATTGGAGAGGCGGCAGAGGCTGAGACTTACAAGTTCTTACAACGCTCTGGAGCCTTTCGGACTTGCAGGTTATTACAACCGAACACAGAGAAGACATTTCTCAGCGGATCAAAACCAAACTTCATGGGAACATTCTAGAGCCTTACATTTACCTAGAAAGTTCAAAACCTTACTTTGGGGAAAAATCGGACTTACGAGGTTTTGCAGGTATACGGTCGAAATAGGAAAAAACTACTCGCCAGGCTGCGTGGCAGTAGGTACGGAATTGGTTGAACGTATTGGAATCGAGTCCTGCTCTTGCCTATGTAGAAATTCGAGTTATGGTCGTAATGAGCATAATAATGACAAGTTTATCGAACAAGAATTTACAGAATGAGCTGTTTCAAGTTGGATTCAGCAGATCCTACCAAATTACGGTAAAATTCTGTAGTGACCATCATAGGTGTCAAGTACACTCAACAAAGTGTAAGCAACCTCAACAACCTTTTGAGAGATCAAGTCCCAGCCCTATTCTTTTCATGTTCATTACGGTACAAGTTATTCTTCCTTCTGTTTTATCTAAATACATACTCTTTCAATCAGTTGGTCTTTTTCCTATCATATAGTACAAGGTTTAGGGTCACTACAGATTGGCGACGAGGTGAAAATTCATTCCGAACAACGCACCCAACACCGTTCAACGTCTCCCGACCGAGGTTACCTGGCAACTCCGTCGACGTTATTGGTGAGCCTTTTTGCAATTTCGACGCTCTCAGCGTTATTCGTCGTTTCGGAACTGAGTTCAACCGTTCTTTATTTCAAATTCGACGATTGCCAGAAAATACGCCGTCTTCGGCGCGAAAACCAACATTAACATCGACCAGTCAAAATTGATCTCAGTTAAGATCGATTCTTCAACGTCTAAATTAGGGATGTAACTATCGGAGAAAAATATCTATATTAGAAAAATATTTCATTGTAGTAATCCGATATATCGTATAAATATCGATATATCGGATATTTTTCAAAAATTAAAAAAAATCAATTTAAACAACGGTTTCTGTTGTCTAGCACTTCACTTTTACTATAGAATAATCGTTCTCGATGTCCTTCGAAAAACGAATAGTTTCAGGTAGGTAGGTATATATACAAGCGCTTATATATAAGCGAAAAACTGAGAAAAAAGCGCCAATATTTTGAGGTTTTTGCATTTTTTGATGTGATGCCGACTTCAGAGGAGGCAGGAAACTTCGTTTTCGGATTCAGCACTCCAAAAAAACATTAAATCTGTTGAGAAAAAAAAACTCTAATTTTGTTACGGAAGCGGCACTTATGAACACCTATTGACTGGACTCCTATGTCAAATTAAGCCATGTGACTCGCTGTTTTGCAGTGTGGATGCCCCACGCTAGCTGAGCCTTGCTGCGCTGCTTGAGCCGAATCGTGCTGCATGGAACAGTGTGGGCGCACCGTCGACCCTATAATAGCTAAGCCTATCGTCCACACCAATCAATTATCATTCATCAGTTCAAACACGTCCCGTAACATTAAGTGGGCACGAATGATTTAGAATGCATTAGGCATTATCTGCTACTGAACACCCAAGTGGTTCGGCCCATTCGCTCCGCACAATGGACGTATTGTATCATGTGTCAAATAATGGTCCATTACTCTGCCTAATACCTGTGAACGTAGAGATGAGCCCGTTACCGAGCAAGTACCCTGTTTACACCATGGAATATCAGGGCCTGATTTCAATGATTGATGCGGACGAGGGTGTTTTCAATTATTCGGTCGGGATCCGAGGGGGATTTGTGACTGGCGGTGAGTTGGACGTCAACGTTGAAACCCCTGTTTCAACTCTTGGCATCCACTTCGAAATGTTCATTAACCTAATGACCGGTGGAATCCTGATGAGCTTGTCGAGCGGAAAATGGGGGAAGCTGTTGAAGCTTTTGACTCCGAAACAGGTGCTCAGCGTTGTCAATTGAGCGCGACAATAGGCAGTGTTGTGTCTAATCCACCCTGTGTTGCCAACATTTAAATCCCCTAATTTCATCCGAAGCTCCCCTGAAAAAAGTTGTTCCTGGAAAAAAGAAATATCCCTTTTCTGTCTTTCTAGGTACAAAACGGGGAGCCTGACGAATGCCTTATTGAACAGCCCCAGGCTTATATCAGCGGGTGAAAGAATCCATTCTGGGCTGGGGACTTTTCAATAGCGCAAGTAGCACCCGACTTCGAGCCCCTTTCGGTGATTTCGGGAGGGGGATATCCCGTGTTATCCGTGGAGAAATAAATCGTGCCAGAAAGAGCGGAGGGAAAAAGATTCTCGCGGGCGCAAACAAGCCTTGCAAATCTTAAATTCAACCTTTGCGAGGTTTGCCTTCTAGAGAGCGTGCAGGGGACTGAAATAAGAGCTCTCTGGTGGCGAAGCGGGCGTCAGGCTGATGAATAACATTACACAGCATATGAATCTGGGCTCCACGCGAATAAAATCGCTTAGTATTTTTGGTCATAGAATCAATTTTCTGGGGTCCCAAAACCATCTGATTTGGGTATCATTGGGTTTTTCGTGGGGGCTACAAAATTTGAAATCCCACGAAAGCCCCATAGATCATCTGGAATGATGACAACTTGACACGGTGAGCACCAAAATAAAGTGGGAAGGTTATCAGAGAGGGTTTAACTGGGTTGGATTATCAAAGTCGACAGATCCCAACCATACTCATTCGAGCTGTCGGTTCCCGTCAGTTGATCTGCTGTCAACCTACAGATCGACGGCGGCTGTGTGCTGACAGATTGACCTGGAAAAGCAGTCATCTCAACTGCACATGCCTCTGTTGATTTCGGGTTTCAGCCCATCAAACCAGGAACAAACCTTGTGGCGACCTAAAACTCTACAGTAGGACCTATGAGATGAGCCTACCTCATAGGCCTTGTCGTGTTATTTTTTTTTTTATTTTTTTTTTTCATTCTGGACTGGCAATCATTGCCAAATCATCCACCCTGCCACTACGGTGATCTTCATCTACGCCAATCCAGACGAAGCCATTGTACTTATTTGTCAAAGTCAATGTTCACTAGTTAGTCGAAAACAGCCTCCTAGGTGAATATTTTACAAGTACTGACGTTCATTCTGCCCTTTACGTTATCTTCTTTCGAGAAATTTGAAGCAACAGGAATCAGAAATCCCATAAGTGAAGTTGACGGTCCCAGTGCGTGAGGGCGATGCATCAACGGACAAAAAGACGGGGTAAAAAATACTCGCCAGGGTTCTTCTGCACCTGAGGTCCTTTTCGATAAATTATTACCGAACCCCGGGCAAACATCCGCCTCTCATATTCACCGGCAATCAGTTTCAGTGAATAACAGCTGAACACCTTCCAAGTCTTTCGCCTTCCCCTTCGACCCATTCCATTACGTTTACGGGTATATGAGATGAGGCGAATTTTCTCCCTAGGAGAGAATCCCCGGCAATTTTTCACGGGCTACCATCTGCGCCCGATCCATCTTTCCGCGCTATCGCCTGCCCCCGGGTTGAAAATTTTATCTTCATTCGCGGAACCAGCCGAGATTTCTCCCGAGAAACGACGCCCGGCTTTCATCACTGTTTCAACAAACGAATGAACGTCTTTCGCAAGTGGCACCTTTTTGACGGGGATGAGAACGCAACCTGTAGGCCATTTCTCTTAAACAGTGTTGCCAGTTCGGCTCGATGGCGTTGTATTATTATCCAATCTATAATATTATTATAGATCTTTAATCTTATTATCGATCTATAATATTATTATGTCGGAACTAGGAGCCCCCACCTGGTCAGGAAAAGAAGTGTAGAATAAAACACACACAAAAAACTTGAACAGCTTGATGCATCCCGACCCAGCAAAATAATTGACGAAGCTTCCTCACCATACGCCGAGTTCTGAAATGGTCTAACATGTGGCATCTTTCAAGGACCAGTTCAACGGCTGCCTGTGGCATCACTGTCTGGAATATGCCCTGCTGGACATCCTCGTACATTCGTTTTAATCCCCCTGGTATACCAGACCATCAAACAGCCTTTAATCTTGCCAACTGAGGTTAAACCTCCTCCCGGGGAGGACAGCGTCCCACTCTCTTCCATATAATCAGCTGAGTTCTTCATTTTCTTACTCTTCCACCTATTGGTAAGACAGACGGCAGAATGAACGCTAGAGCTCTTACTAAACTGTCACTCTCACCAAAACGTAGTCTGTCTTTTTGCATCGTTCAACCTTTTAACCGATCAGGTCATGTGACCGTTGCTGGTTGCCACTTCCTACCAATATTGAAACTTGCAATATCAGCAATAATCTTCTTCTTCTGGTTCTTTCTGATTTTTCGATTTGGTGTTGATCCATGAAGGTTGTTACTCAAATTGTTGGACAGGGCGGGAAAAATCATAATACCCCAAGGGAAGGGCCCATTCAATAATAGAACTATTTATTAATAACTTTATTAACAAATTTAAAAATGAATTTAAATAAAAAATCTAATTATGCATTGGGCTTTTTTTTAATTTGTTAATTTTTTAAAATACCTATTAAATTATTTTTTTAAATTATAAATTATTTAAATTAAAAAAATATTAAAAATGGTTGGTTTTGTTAAAATTATTTTTATTATGAAATAGAAATAACTTAAATAATATTATGAGAAATTATTTAAATTAAAAAATTCTACAGAATATTCTACGTCCCAAAATTCTTTGACGACACCAAAATGGATATCCATTTTTGGGGGCCCCAAAACGATCCAATTTTACTTTTCGGATCTATGGGGCTTTCAGGGAGCTACAAATGGAGCATTTGAAATATGTCAGCATGATGTCACTTATGATTTTCCCGTGTAGTTGATGAAAAGGTCCAAAAGTGAAAGATGAGAAAAAAAAATTCAAGGGGCGAGGCAAGAGTGGGGTTGTAACATCAATCCATCGCCTTGATAACCTCAAAACACCTCTTTGCTTCACGCATTTCTTCATAATGGCAGAAGTTCTCTTCCTCGCGGGGCGTCGAGGATCTTCCAAAGTCGGTTTGTTGATGTGGGAAAGGAAATTTAAAGCCAACCATCCATCCTTGCCCTTTTGCCAGGCATCGTTTGCTCAAGGTGACAACCTCATTTGCTCCTACCAACATTACCTTCCATATCTCCAACCCCCCTCCCCTCCCTTTCACCCCATCCTTTTAAAATATTACCGAATCTACCAACCTCGGGGAGTCTTTTTTTTCCTCTGTCTCCTCCACCGTCGAATTGCACCATTTACTCCGTTTTCTTCGCCGCTCGCAGCGTCTCGAGCGTTCAAGGAGTTGATGCTCTCTCATGAATCTTCATTTGGAAAGGTCTATCTCCAACTTGTTTTCGAGGTCATAATGTAAGCCGTACAAATAGCGGAGGTGATATTGAATGAAAATGGCGGACTACCGAAGATGAATGCCGTCATGACCTAAACACTTCCACTTTCTTATCCCGGAGCATTACCAATGACTGTTTCCAAGCGGGCAAATATGGAAGCCATGTTGCCCACACTCTCCCGCCTTCTAATTAGACTGCATCACGGTGATTAGGGGCATTGCGGTATCAAAAATGCATTGAATATCTGAAGGGGTGAGTCGCTGTGATTGATTTTCTCTCCGACGGTATTTATTGAGTGTTGCGGAATTGAAATCGGTTAAGTTGAATACATAATTAAATGGGCGCTGATTGGTGCCATTGGAGCAAACAGTGTTGGCTCCCCAATAATCACCGTTTGGGTTTTTTATTCTTAATACACCTAATTTCCTGTGTACATATTCGCGACAGGGGTCAAAAATGTTGATCAATTTGTCCTTCCACGTTTGATGATGTGTAGATTCTAAAAATGAAATGTCCGTCTGTCGTCAGGTCCGTTTTGGGTACCTAGTAGTTTTTTGTTTTTTTAAATCTGAAATTTTGACAAAATACTCGATTCACCATCTAGTTATGCCCTTTTGGTTTTCAGCCCGATCGCCCAAACCAGTTGTGCTACAAAGGGGCTACGGGAGGGTTTTTGAAGTTTTTCGCCCATGGGATCGAATTAGGTGTAATTTTCGATGTATTTTTGTTTTGGACGTGGAACTCGGCCAGGGGGTCGAGTTGGGTGTCATTTTCCGAGCTATTTAGTACGTATCTGTCCTAATAATAATGTAGAAGAATTCTGTTTTTCCCCAATTGAATTTTTTTTAATTTTTTTTTATATTTATAAATTTTTTTTAACAATACCTAGTAAATTTTACTAATTATAATTGATAATTATCAAAGCTGAATAAAAAATAATTTCCACCCATATTTAAACTACCATATTTAAAAATATTTATTATAGAATTAATTTCAAATTCATTTATTTTTGTGTGTTGCCTATTTAAAAAAATTGTTGCACAATTTATATTAAACGCATGAATAAAATTTGTTTTCTCTTTGTTCGCAGAAACCCGCCGGCGGCACTCTGTTCAGCCTGAGGTCCCGACGCCAGGAAGAGTGTTACTTCGCCGTGGAGCTCGCCGGACAGGACGCCATCAAGCTCGTCCATTCAGGCCCGAACGGCACCCAAAGCGTCCTCATACCGGCTTTGATGGGAGACGGAAAATGGCACCGGCTGGCGTTGGGGTTAGGATTTTATTTCAGCTATAGTTTGAGTTGTAAATAGTGCGGGGGAAGTATGCAAACGCGCTTGTTTCTGGCATTATTTTGCTTTTTGAAAATTTAAAATCGGACGAAAAATGGTCAAGTTACTCATTTTGAAAAGTTAAAAACATGGGGTCAAAGAAAAATAGAAACATGCAAAATTCAACATTTCAAAAATTTATTAAAAACCGATTTAATCTTGTTGCCTTTTCTATTATAGCAATTTTAGGATCGTCATAGAATACTTGATATCTGATTGGTAAACAACTTCATTAAAACTACTATAGTTACAGCATAATAATACGAGTACTTTAGTAATGCTAGCGTAGTATTAGAGCAAAGTATTATAGGATAGTATTAAAGCATAGTAAATGTCTATGATTCTATATTATAGCTATATAGCATTTTATAATATACACTTATAATATTATGTATAATATACATAATATTATAAGTGTATATTATAAAATGCTATTATGCTACACTCAAGCATATTATGCTTGAGTGTAGGCTCTATACTTGACTTGCACTACCAGAACGAAAAACGGGGATAGTGCAGAGTAGGGCCTATTTTTGAAATAACCAAAGTTATAACAAACTTATGCCACATTGTGTACTATGAAACTGCAACATTTAAATCGTGTGATTACCTCGTCAGGCATCAGAAATGAACAGAATGAACTCGTAGATAGAAAGACGTGTTACTTTATAACCTCACTGTGAAGGTTCATAAGATTTGAGCAGGGGCATTTCGTGAGACTTGAAATTGTTACCTACAACACCCTTAGAGGGTGTCGATGTCAGCTCAAAAGTTTGCTTTTAAGGGTCATTTTCCCAGAAACGCCCAATCCATACCCCGAGATTTCAGAATGGTTAAAGTTGGAATTGAGTTCTTCACAATTTCAGGGATTAACCTCACACCATACTGATTGAATTTCAATTGAAGAACAGACAGTGGGGCGATTGATTAATTAATTAAAATTTAAATTAGAAAACCCTTCGGCAGATGGAAGATACCCATAAGACATAGATGAGAAACTCCCGTGCCCAAATCAAGGAAATTCATCGGCAAATTATCAACTTGAAAGCCCATACAGTTTATCCAGTCTGCCACGATTACCGACAGATGAAAGACACAAGCTCCAAAACACAAGCCACACGCCCATATGAAGGACACAAGCCTAGACATATGCAATTCCTATAGGAACACAACATTTCCTGGAATTTCGAGTCTATCGGGCACGATTCGGCCCTCTTTTCTCTCGGTGTACAAATGTGGATCGCTCCTTTCATAAGTGAATCACAATGTTCAAGCAAAGTTGACCACCTAGTGTTTCGAACATGGCTAGTTAGTTTACATTTTGATGTTTAAACTTGAATCTGATGCCCCTTGTAGAGCAAAATTGATAGTTTAAGGACTTTTTTTTTAAGCCCAACTCATAATAAGGCATTTGGAATCCTCTCTGGGCAATGATTGTCCCTTCCTGGTAAAACGAACCTTTAAAATCATTCCTCACTTACCCATTTTTTGCACTTCCCCCAACGCACCTTAATTGGGAAAGAAATTCTATGGATTTTGTTGAGTGGGAAGCACAACGTAAATTTTCAACGGGAGCACTTGGGAGGGTAACGATGACGTCAGCGTCCGGGTGCATCATGTCAAACTCCCAAATAAACCGGCTCCTCCTCAAACCGATCATTTCAGTCTTGTCAAACACATGAAAACCACCTTACGCAGTGTTGCCTGTTTCGCGATAAAATGAGAAATCCTTTCCAACTTTTCGCCATCAGTTCGACTTTTGATGGGGAAATCAAACCCTAAAAAAAACTCTGGAAGACTAAGAGGCCGCTTAATGGAGCGAGACCAGTGTATTTCCACCTCGTTAGACTTTTGTGCCGACCGCTTCGGAATCTTTGCTGACTCGACTCTTCGACCCCCTTTCGCCCGCTCAATTCGCTAAAACCACCTTGCCGGGGGTGCCAAGACGGGACAAGGTAAGGGCCCGATTATGAACGAGAAAACCGTCCCGTGAAATGAGGGAAAAAGTGGGAGAAAAAAGCCTTTGTGGGGGTCGTACGACAATGAAAACTTTTGAGCCTTTTTTTTGTGTGTGTGTCAAAAACCACTTCATTTCGTGTTCTCCCCCCCCCCCCCCCTTCGCCTTTTACGACTTTCCTCAGTCCCAGTTTCTCAACCCCCATTCTTTCCCGCCCCCTCTCTCCCTCTCTTTTTCTTTGGTGAGAAATCTACATTTAAATACACCCTTCCTTGACAAAGTTTCCACCCCCGCAAAAGGGAGGCGGGAAGAGTTCTTTTACAACTGGGAATCCTGCAAAGATTTATTATTTCGCCGGGCGAAAGCAGATGGAGAGGATGCGGTTGTGAGAAGAAAAAAAAAAAAAAAACAGGTCATCTTGTAGTTCCAGAGAGACCTCTGTTTGTATGTCAGTGAAGGTAACTTCTACAAAACAAAAAAGTGCAATGACTCCTCAAATGTAACTTATTTCCTAGTAGGAACGCTATCTCCCTGTGGGCTTATTTGAATGCGTCTAGGGAGATGGGTTTTCTTCATAAAGGTAGTTTTCATTTGGGAATTATCAACATTTCTCGGAAAACGAGTCCTCATTTGACTGGCTGGCATCCTTCAAAAGCCCCACGATGAAATTGGATGCTCCCAAAAATGGATTTCGAAAAAGACACCTAACTCGATCCCATAGATGAAACACTTAAAAAAAAACCCTCCTGTAGCCCCTTTTGCGGGTATAACTAGAAGGAAAACCAAGTATTTTGTCAAAAATTTCAGATTTTTAAGTAAATTCCTACTCCCGAAAACGCCATGGACGGCGGATGGACATGTCAGTTTTTGAATGTACACATCTTGAAACGTAGATATAATGACAAATTTGGGGACGATCAAAATTGTTGACTCCCGTTGCCAAAGTGAATTATTTCAAGAATATTCCACCAAGACGCGCTCACACACAAAACGCTCGCTGATGAGGGAGAATGGTCCAAGTGGTAGGCGATGGCGAGGAGGGCTGGAAATGACCAAAGCCACTCGGCTCAGTGCTCCGCCTAGACTCTCCTGCTCGCAAACCATGAGGAACAAAGCCAACCAGATTGCCTTATTTTGAGTCTGAGTTTTCCTTTTCGGTATCGAGTGCATATTTTATTTAGAATAAAATTGTTTTCCTGTTTCGACCGGCCTCTCCGCGCCTGGGCTCAATAAGAAAGAGTTGGTAAGAACGCAAAAGGGAAATCCGTAATTGCCATTTTGCTCTATGCGTCGAGGTGAATGATGTAGGTTCCCAAATTACTGAAGAAAGGTTCCCGCTGATGGCCGCGAAGGTTCTCAAACAAAGCACCCCTCCAGGTTGTGAACTACCGTGAAGGTTCCTGTCACCCGACACACTTTGCTTCCCATTTGCATTTATGAGGGAGGAAAGAAACATGATCTTTAAATTTAATGTACTCTGCAATGAATAAACTGGTGAATTGTTTCAATTTCATCTGCTGTAAGCCCAAGTGTCGGTGTAACCTAATTTTACTCTACGAGCATTTTGGTTCAAAAGAGAAATCTGGTAGATGCTTGTGGTTCCCTAGCGAGGAATCCTTTCTTGAATTTATGGCGAAATTTCATTCGAAGGTAACCCTCCCTTGCTTCACTCGGTCTGTAGTCACGCGCCAGAGGAGAAACACAGAAGTTTCCCCAAACAGACCTTCGCTCCTCTTCCTCCTCCTCGCCAGAAAATTAGTTGTGAGGTCAAGCTAACCAAGTCCACTTAAGCCAAACTCCCCGCACGAACAAAACTGCTATTATGGAGCCCGGGATAATGGAGCAGAGGGGTAGGAAGGAACTCTTCAAGCTGTTTGTTCAAAACCTGTGTAGGTAATCCCTTTAACGTGGTCGTCCGCCCGAGCAAATGCCGGGATCTCGCAGTGTTACCAATTTTGCAGGACTTGTATAATACAGAGAATAAATCTCCACGTATGTATACCAAGTATGTATGTGTTTTAAGCTTGAAAAATCATTATTGCTTACATAAGGACGAGCCATTGTGTAAATTTCATTCAATTCCCTAAGGCATGTATTTTACCATAATTGAATTATGGTGAAATACATGCCAAAGGCATAGTGCACTCTTTAGTAGTTTAAAAAAAAACTGCTTTGGCTAAAATTCAAGAAACATGGAACATGCTTTGCCTACTAACGTTGCCAAGCAAAATTTCGTGGCACATTGCCGTCTCCCAAAACACGTGACACTTTTTGCCAGTTAGCTCAAGGCTAAAGCATGTTCCACGCTAAAAATTCAAACATTTGATACACCCGCACTGGCATGTTACGTCTTAACATCTAGCTAAAGAGGTGTTCAAATAATTTGGACAGTGGGTTGAA
Source organism: Pilophorus perplexus (assembly GCA_955831195.1). Taxonomy (NCBI): domain Eukaryota; kingdom Metazoa; phylum Arthropoda; class Insecta; order Hemiptera; family Miridae; genus Pilophorus; species Pilophorus perplexus. The sequence goes on from OY037014.1 coordinate 17,833,677, forward strand.
ATTATTGATGAAGTTATCCCCACCCTCTCAAAATATTAAATCGTTTTCCAACACACTTTTTCATGGTGAATCCAAATTTTAAGTATGATTTCCAAAAAACCGTCATCCTGTACAAACAGGTAATGGTTAAATTCCCCTGGATTTTGACCTCGAACCAGTTTTGTTCTCCTCTACTCTAACCCCAAACCTGTCATATCACTCTCCAAACCCCTACAACTCTCATCCACCCCAAACCAGTTTTTATGGTGGTGACCACATAAAATGTCATTTTTCTCTCTTTTCAGAATTCAAGATGACAGTTCAGTCCGGAGCTACTTCGACTGCCGCTGGGTGAGCACCGACATTCTCAAAAAGAACTCTTTGGACATACCGGAAGATGCCGACCTGGTCATTGGCTACCTATTTGCGGTAAGCACCACACCACACAAATTTACATCCGTTCACAAAATTTGCAAGAAAAAAAACTCGGCCCTTTGGGCATCGCCAGGGGGCAAGCCCCCTGAACTCCCAGATGCTTTTTGCTTAGAGCCTACGGCTGAAATTCAAGAGCCATGGAACACGCTTTATTAACCATGGGATTGGAGCCCATCTTGCTTGTTGGAAAAGCAACTATCCGACGCCGAACTAGCGGCCTAGCGGTGAGACAAGTGATGGTACCGAACTAGTGGCCTAACGTACGACAGGTGACGACGCCGAACTAGTGGCCTAACGGTAAGAAAAGTGATGACGCTGAACTAGTGGCCTAACGTACGACAGGTGAAGACGCTGAACTATTGGCCTGATGGTAAGACAAGTGAGGATACCAAACTAGTGGCAAATGTACGACTGGTGAGGACGCAGAACTAGTGGCCTAGTGGTAAGACGAGTGAGGATGTCGAACTACTGGCTTAACGTGCGACAGGTGAGGATGCCGAACTAGTGGCCTAATGGTAAGACAATTGGAGATGCCCAACTAGTGGCCTCACGTACTATATAAACGTGACACTCCCGCGCCTACCTCCGAGACTAACGTTTTTGGGCAGTTAGGTCACGGCTAAAGCATGTTCCATGCTAAAAAAACAAAAAAACTTGAATAAATGATAATAATTATTATTAAATAAAATATTTATAAATAGTAGGTACATATTTATTAAAATCATTTATAAATAATGAAACGTTAATCTTAATTATTAAGATAAATTTTTTGATTGATATAGAATTACTTTTTCAATAATTTACATTAATTTGTGTGTTACATAAACCCTTGTGTAAAATTTGTAGCATTTTCTTTTCCTTCGCTGGGTCACATCACACTAAACTCTAAATTTCGGCCAATACTAATCGAAACCCCAAGCAGAACATCCCCGCGCTCCAACAAAGTCACACTCTGTCCGGGTCTCTTCCATCTATAAAAACGCCACCAGCAAAAAAAAAAAAAAAAAAAAACTCCCCGGAGCTGTTTAGGTCGATGGAAGCATTAACCGACTTAATTCTTAATTACCAACCTCCCTAATGAAGAATGATGGAGTTTTTAATCGCTTCTTATACCTCTAAAAAAAAATTGCGTTAGTAGCCATCGTGGAAATTGGTTTTGCCGGCAGTAATTTAAAACGCAAGATCTCGGTATGTTTAAAAAAGTCTCCGCACGGCAGCGTCACGAAAAAACTCCAACTTGATAAATTTCTCATTTAATTTCGTTGATTAATGAAATTGTTTCTAGTTGAAAACATTAATTAATTGGCGTTTACAGTATAATAATTGTTGATGTTGATGAAAAAGCGTGGGAGTTTTTGAATTAAATGGAATTGATCAAAGGGTTCGTGAAAATTAGATAGCTGTTTAAAAAGTGTTACCTGAAAAGTTTGTGATTCACCAGAGTACCTATCCTTTGATGGTGTAAATTAGTGCTGAAAGTAGGTCATAACAAGCTGATGTTTCCTCCTGCACGATGATCGATTGGGGTCGAAGTGCTCCGGGGAAACTTGGAGGTGTGGGTGGATCAATTTGTAACATATTCAACGTAATTAAGGTGAAACAGACGCTGAAAGTTGATGCAGATTGATTATCAAAGTTGACAAGGGTGGGAGGGGGAGTCTCCAAGTTTGCCGCAGGGTACCCAATCCACGTTTCGAAGGGAGAAGTTGCTAACTAATCAGAGCACGCGTTACAAGGCGAGACGCTAACTGTTCCTACTAATGACTATAATGCGATGACTGGAAGTTAGTTTGGCGCTTCCTTTGGGGACCTAACGGGCGTTCAGGAGCGTCAAGAGGGATCGGAAACGATTGAATACGGACTGAGTGTTGAGACGGATGACGTTTGACGATGGTGAACATTGCTGGCCCCAGGACTGGATGGTATTAGCATGGCCATGCTAAAGGCGATTTCTCCAATAATTTGCGAAGAACTCCTTGCCCTCATTAACAGCATCTTGGCACGCGAAGTGTCGGCGGAACGGAAGGTTGCTGACATTAGAGCAATTAGGAAACCTGAACCCTGGGGCCTCACCAAGTGCAATACATAAAGACAGATCATCCTGCCATGGAAGGAAAAGTAATGGAGAAATTGATATTCACAAGCATAAGGTATTTTCTAGACTAAGCAGCTCACTCCACATTATAGATTTGTCAATCAGCCCATTTCTGCTGCACTAGATATCTGGATTCCAGGATCTCAAGTTCTGTCGATTACTGGATTCCTGGATATCTGGACCTCAGGATCTCTGAGTTTTCTGCATCTCCAGATCTCTGAATCGCTGGTTTTCAGGATCTCTGATTCTGTGGACGTCTGGATCTCAGAATCTCTAAATCTCTAAATTTCTGGATTCCTGGCTATATAAATCTGTGAATTTCCGAATCTCAGGACCTCTGATTCGCTGGGTTTCTGGAGTTCTAGATCTTTGGATTCCAGGATCTCCCATTCTGTGGATTTCTGGATCTCAGGATCTCTATATCTCTGGATTTCAGGATTTCTGGGCCAAATGCCCAGTGAAGCTATTCGCCTATTTTGCTCTCATTCTTTCTGAATTCTCTTGTCCCACTCGAGGTGTTGATGTCAAGTGCAAACAGATCACTCGAACTGAGCAGGCGGAGATGTTAGTCCCCATATTGACCCGATAACGCATCGCTGGCGGAGTTGGGATGTTTCTGTTTGCAATCAGATCGACTTTGGTGGAGTTGGATCGCCCCCGTATCACGTAACAAAACACTGAGTAAGCTAGAGCGGCAGTCACTCAGTCACTAAGGAAAGCAAGTTGCCGCATGTTTTGACGATAGCGGCGTGGCCGGAGCATTTGACTCGCACTGATGGCCTGAGATTCTGGGAGTGCTGAAGACTGCGGGTTGCTCAAAAAATGTTTTCAACTCATGATCTCCTATTTCCTAGACAGAAGAGCTATAATGAAAACTGCCTCAAGCACGATCACGAGAGGATGTCCTCAGGGGTTGGTGAGGGGGGCTGAAATGTGGAACCTTGTGGTCGGACCTGCTAAGCTTGCTGGGCATGGAAGATTTGAGGCGTTTGACTACGTCGATGACCTTGCAGTGGTGGTTCAGGCAAGGGAGCTAAGCTTCATCTGGCAGGGGAGAAGACGCAGGCTGTGGTCTTTTGTAGAGCAGGGGATCGCCGACCACCATCGGTCTTCTTCGTTAATGAGTTCAGGGTGGTTGCAGTTGATCAGGCCAAATATCTGGGGGTGACCATCGTCAGAACTTTGTCGGCTGAGCTGCATTTAGCATAGAAAGGGTCAAGAAGTAACTATGGTAGACAGTAATAGCTCTTATACTGGCCGAGGAATGTATACTGGATCCTCAAAAATAAGGAAACAAGTAATGGTATTTGAAAAAAAAAATTAAAAAATAAGGTTGATTAAGATGCCTAAGATTCCTTATAATTTTTCCATAAATCCATCGCTTAGAGTTTTCGCTTGTTCTTCATTGTCACACATGAGGGAGAGGGAACGATTTGCCTTTTTTCAAAACATCGATTTGCATTGGGCTGATTCATGAAGGGTAGCAGCGATTCCAAAATATCGCCCCAACGCACCACATTGAATGCATTCTTAGCGTCTAGTGTGACAGCCACGCTTATGTTTCTACTGCAATGGTCCCCGGTCATGGTGGACACAGTATCTTTGAAGTGAAGAATATGGGTCAGTAGGTAACTATGGTGAACAGAATAGCTCTGCGTCAACTTGAATAAGGTTTCTATGGTATATTACGATGATGGTTAGTTATTTCCAGGCATTACATTGTAATCCCTAGAAATAACTAACCTTCATCGCGGGGCCCTTGAATATCTCAAGATCTATAGACTGTCAGAGTTCGGTAGCTAAAAGCCATCTCTTCCGAATGGGTTCAGCCGAGGAGCAATTAGAATCCCGTAACGACAAGATTGATCTCCTGCCAAAGGGCTCAACTTCGGCGGAGCTGGTTTCCTTTGCTTTATGCCTTACCGGGGTTAACTAACGCGAGGAAATCTCTCGTGAAATCATTGGGTACTCCTGAGGGATACAAGCTGTCGAACGTCATACTCGTCACGAGAGGTATCACGTCGGCGGAGGGGATCACGTCGGAAGTTTGAATTCGCAGTATTGAAAGATGGTGGGGGAGGGGGCGTGGTTATACCTACCCTCCATGACAATCCAGTCGAGCGTGTTTAGTATCCGGGTACTCTTTTGAGATTGTGGCAACCATGCAAATCACCCCAACACTAGAAAATCTTTAAAGACCACCTCACTTGAAATAAGAGCTTATGTACAGCCTACCCTTTTAAAAAATTTAAAAAAATACAGTCTATTTTGGCTGAAATGTGAATCGATAAACTTTTTTTAGGCAAACCGCAATAAAAGGTTCTATAATTGGAGAGGGTGTAGCCAAAAGCCAACAAAACCATGTTTGGGAGATGGTCTTTTCTAATATGAATGTTGTTGAAGGAGACACTACAGATAGTGGCCGAAAGTTAACATTTCCTAAGATAAAATTTCCCGATAAAAGAAGACTAGAAGTGAGCGAAACCAAACAATTAATGACCTAATTCAGACAAAAGCCAACAGAACAATCACAACTCAGGGATTCTGTCACGTGACCACCTGTTGCGAGCTTCTCGTTTCATATTATTTCTATCTTAACCAATATTTTCTCGTACTTTTTAGATAATTTCGAAAATTCAGACGATTTTCGAGTTGATGGGTCGAAACAAAGCCATGATAATGTTTTTAAAAAAATTGCTATCGTTCTGTTTTGAAAAACGTCGGCAAAAAAAAAAAAAAAACAAGATTTCCATTATAGTTTTCTGTATTTCATGAGAGTTAAGGTTCAATAATTGAAAAGTGGAAAAGGAGGAGATAAACTACGGTTGTATTTAATTAATAAATGGGTACAACCGTAGTTTACGGTTCTTCTCCTTTTCCACTTTTATTAAATTTTATCTTTTATTTCATTTTTTTTATTCTTCAAATAATTTTGGGTTTATTGTTCCGACATAAGTACACTTGTGTATTCGTGTCGGAGTTCAAAAAGTCCAGTTTCAGCAGGGATTTTTGTCGAAAATTAAGTGTTAGAACCTAAATTGGGCTCAAAGTGAAAATAATGGATTTGTGTTTATTATTCTTGGAATAACACACCTACCTATGTAATCGCAACGGAGATCGAAAATTCTGATCGGCCCCAAAGTTTGTCATTCTACGTTTCAAGATGCCTAGGTTCCAAAAACGGAATGTCCGTCCGCCGCTCGCCGTCCGAACCGTTTTGGGCTATAGGATTTTTTTTTTTAATTTTGAAATTTTGACGAAATACTTGAGTTACTATCTAGTGCCCGCAAGGTTTTCAGCCCGATCGCTCGAACCCGTGGGGCGCTATGGGGCTACAAGAGAGGTTTTTTGAAGGCTTTCGGCGATGGGATCGAGTCAGGTGTCGTTTTCGAAGTATTTTTGGACGCAGAATCCATTTTTTTGGGGTCCCGCAACGATCCAATTTCACTGTGGCGATCTACAGGGCTTTCATGGGGCTACAAATGAGATTTTTGATGGATCCCAAGATGTCAAATATTTTTCAAGTAAAAAACAAAAAATTTTGAAAAAAGTAAGTAGGTAAATAGGTTTTTTAGTAAGTAGATATAAATAGTTTTTGTTTTTTTTTTCCCTGAGAGTTTTGGTTCAATCCAGATTAAATGTTCACCTAATTAAATTTTAATACGAACCACTCGGGGTGGGATCCGATCAAAAAACACATTTCACAAGAAATTTGAAGATAACCAAACATTTCTTGTTTCTTACTTGAATTTTGGTATTTTCTCAAAGTTCCTAATTTGAACGGTCGAGTTGGGTGAAATTAATAGGCAAACAGGAAGGAAATAAACCCTCGAGCCTGCTATAATCTATTTTAGTTCATCATAATGGTATGATGTTAACGCTGTTCAGCGTTTTTTCTTTCATTTCTTTTTATTTTAGGTAGGTATTTATATATTTTTATTTTTATTATTTATTTTACTTTTATTTTTGAAGTGGGATCTGAAGGACTTGTTGACTTTTGCCTGATCTCTCTTTAATTGACTTGAATTTTGAATTTAATTTTGAGATTTAATTGATTTTTCGGGTTGGTACAATTTTAATGGTTTTCTTTCTCTCATGTTCCGCACTTGAAATTATTTTGGCTGAATATGAGAATAACCCGTGTCAAGTTTTATGGAAAATCGTTAATTTTGATTCCACATTTTTTTCCAGGGAGAGCTGGAAGACATGGTGTTGGTGGGGGATCCGAGCGGCGTGGCGCAGCAGTGCTCCACCAACCTGACGCCATCTTTGGACCCCCTGCTGGAGGCTGCTCGTCCCCATAGGAAGCCGCACAAGCTCAAACAGTACGTTGCAGTAGGTGAAAAAGCGTGACATGGTTCGCTGTGACAAGGGGCTTGTCATGGTGAGACCGACGGGGATGTGGTCGGACGGGATTAATAGAGTTCCAGTCTAGTTTTCCGCCTCTTCAGTTTTCACAGAAAACGCTCGGGTTGTATCATCTCGTTATTAAAACTGCCGCCACGGTGGACATAATCGGAGTATAAACGCTCGCTCTAAACTTCCAATTTAATTCTAGGTAGTTTCCGGTTAAACTATTTCGACGACGGGTAGATGGAACTGAAAATGGTTTAGCAATCGATAATTCAATTTGCGGCTCGGAAAACTTTCCCAGTCGAACATCACCGGATAACCCCGATTGGAGTTTGAGCCAACGACAGCGCTCCTGATGGTCAGCATTGTGGAATGTCAGCAACTGTGTAATCCTTTGATACCGAAACGCATAAAATGATCCGGTGCAAATCTCGGAGGCTCAACATTAAATGAAATCCCCTGGGTGACAATCGAGCCTTAATCCGTTCTTTAGTTGTAACCCGCGATGCGAAACACCGGCGGATTCAATTTTCCCTTTTTGACGTTTGATTACAACCCGAGGAGGGATTTCTCTCCTAGAGGGAAAACATTATTGAACAACGGGAAATTTTCAAAAGCCGAGAGGGAGAGCGTATAAATGGAATTTTGCAGGGAAAAGCAGGTTTATCACGAGGGAAGGGGCACAATGAGAATCAAGACCATTGTAATATCGTGTGTGCCTTTGTGTAGGGATTAATGTGTTAGGTGGTACGGGGGGGGGGGGGGGGGGGGGGAATCAATGTTTGACGAGCTGCTTCTTTTGAGGGGAAGAGTTTTTATTTACAATTTATTTAATAGAGGAAAAGTTTTTGGTTTTGACATTAAAGTCCTTATTAAACTTTAGACGGCAGACCAACTGTTGGTCAAATATAGGAGCTTCTATCCGCTCAGATGAAATCACGCTTGCGAGCGCATCCTTTCGTTGTTCTTCCTATTCTAAATTAGGCGTTTAGGGGTCAGCTGACCCAGGGCCTGCGATTTAAATTAAAAATAGTGTGCTTCCGCTGATCAAGTGTCAAGTTTTTAAATTCGAACTGTCCACGAGTGGACCCAGAGTACCAAGGATAGGCGCTTGAAGGCGCTGACGTCATGGCCACAGCTGCTGCAGGTCGTCGCCCATTGGTCGGCCGACCCAAAAACGCCTACTTTGAAAAGGAGGCTCATGGTTAGCGGGTCAAGCCTATTTGTTTTGTTTAAATCGCTCCCCTTGGGTCAGCAGACCCAAAAACGCCTAGTTTGGAAAGGCAACACATGGTCAGCGTACCCTCGCTATTAATTTGATTTAGATCGCAGCCCCTGGGTCAGCAGACCCCAAACAGCCTAATTTGAAAAGGCGACACATGGTCAGCTGACCTATATTTAGCTATTTGTTTTATTAAAACCACCCAGAGCCACATGGTCAGTGGACCTAGATTGAAAAGGAGGAGAAGGCTAGGAAGAACGACGCAAGGATGCGCTCGCAATCATGATTTCCTCTGGGCTGCTCCTGTCAAAAATAATATTGGAAAAAAATTTCACATCTTTGACGGTCGGTTTCGGCCAGACAGCTTAACCGGATTGGGTCGATAGGGTACTCATTCGACGCAGAATTTTTTCACCTTAAAAAAAGAACGGATTACCCCTTTTTGCCAGACGCTTCGTTCTGGGTGAATATGTCCAAAAGCCAAAGCAAGTTTAGAAAAAATCGCGGGATTTGGGCCACCAAAAGTTACGTTCACCTCCCACAATGGCGCAGACTCAGATTCTTCACATTTGGACCCAATAGAAGCGAATACGAGCAAAACCATTGAATGGAAATTTACCAGCTTTCTGCCAAATATTTCTGTTTTTCCTCCAATTTCAGTTAGATGAAGCAGATTCTGCTACACGTATTTCGACACTTTGGATCTTTTTAGATTTTATAATCAATGTCCTCTTTGTCTCCTTCTTCTGTGCCAGACGAAGCAGATTCTGCTGCTCAGATCTGAACATTTCTTGTTCAACTGAAATTTTCTTCTTTCTTGTTCAACTGAAAATTTCTTCCCTAGGGACAAATCAGCATGTTTGTGACATCCTACAGTTTCCACTCCCCGCCTCATACCACAAGCGGTTACATTTTTATCTCTCAAATTGTTTTTATCATTATGCAGAATGAAAATGGAAATTTTCCATAAGGAAAAGTGATCAACGGTGGTGTCCTAGTAGTCGGTGTAATGGTCTCCGGTCTCACTTCACCAGAGACCTACCTGAACGGGACGAAAATACTCTGGGTTTAGCAGATGACACTGCAGTCCTTGCTGTTGTCGAAAACATTAGGGGCTCCATATCAAAGTGGATAACTATAAATGCGGTGAAATTCGACGTGGGAACCCCGTCTATTCATTTACTCGTTTAACGATGTCCTTTTCGCAGTGCGATGTTACAAGCCTTGTCATCCTTCGGACATCCACCACTCTTTATTATCCCTTTCGAAGAACGGAAAATTAAGCAAAATTCGACCCCGATGAAGTTGGCCCACCTGGCGTCGTTACGAGTCTCATCACCCCCGTCGAGTGTCGCCATTGTCGTAACTCCTCTTCGTGTTTTCATAACCTGCTCCGGCAGAGCTTGCGTCAGCGTTAACCTTCCGAACCCCAACAGCGTTGTTCAGTTCAAAATTGGATGCACCTGTGGGGAGAAATATGCAACGTTAGTATTAGACACGTTGGTTTACTTGAAATTTGAATATTCAACCGGGCGTTACACGTTGTTGATGGCTAATAGCTGCCAAAGTTGGCTCCCGCTTTGAATGGCTTGAATGGGCCCTGGTACTCAGAAGTGATTTCACTTTATTAGCTCCATTCCCGTGAAATATAGTTTCCTCTCTGAGCCCAAACCCGAAAAGCCCTCCCATTCTACAAGACATATCTGCGGGGTGGCTATCGTGTCGCCAGCACGCAACAACCTCTGCTGCTCCCGATTTATCAGCCTTTTCCGGGGAAAAAAGCCACAATTCCTTGCACCCCATCCGTCAAAGGGATTTTCTTCCTTTTTCTCCGTCATCGGGGACATTTTGGTGATGGGAATGTTGAAGACAGCCGCTGATAACGGAAAGACCCCCGGAAAGATGTTCTAGTGGCAGCACTGCTACCAGGCTTACAAATTAATGTTGTTTTACTTAGGTTCAGAATTGTTTAGTTTTCATTTTTTCCGGTAAATGGTGGTTAGCATAAGGATGATTATTATTTTTAAATGAAGAATAATGGGGGAAAGTAAAGAAAAGGAAAAGAAGGCCTCCTGCAACCCGAAAGGAGGCCCTAAACACCGCAAAGTTTGCCTCTGGGAGATGCATCGTATGCAGACTGGCAGAAAGGCCACATTCGATGAAAACACGAAGATATTGTGGCATAGTGAAGGTCTCAGCGTGCAGCATCTGGAACAGGAATCCGAAGATACGAGTCACCAGTATGGCATGAAGGTGTAGCTCAATAACTTGGTAGGAGATGTGGCCTCTTGGTTTCACGCAGTACACATACCTGAAGTTTCTGCTTACATGCAGCATCCATTCAGAGGGCAACTAGGTAGCAGTTCGCCGTATGTCAGGAGGAGGAGGATTTCACAGCAACTGGATCTTGAGTTGTTTTGCACCGTTATTGGTTTATTATTCTGGTAACAATACACCTATGCAATCGCGACGGAGGTCGAAAATTCTGATCGGCCTCAAAATTTTACATTATCCGTTTCATGACACGGAGATTCCAAAAACGAAATGTCTGTCCGAGCAGTATATTGGGCAGTAGAAACATGATTGAAAAAAGTTAATTATCATAACTGCTTTACAAAATTCCACTGCTCCACAAAAAAAAAAAAAGTGACCTGAAAGTTGCCGGCCTCATTTCATCATGGATGGGGGGTTTTTGAAGGTGCTGAATCCGAATCCGTTGTCCGTTTTTTCCGATTGGACGATTTTTTCGATTTTCCCACCTTTTTTTTAAAATTACTTTACGGTGTATTTTCCTGGTCATCACGAACTTCGTCCAAAAAATAATAATAAGGCTAGGTTTGTGGGAAATTTCATGCTGAATCCAAATACGACCCCCATTTTTTCTCATATTGATCCAAACCATTTTTGTTTTTGTTGACACCAATGGACCTGCCAAAAAATATCGAGGACAACCATTCGAAAGTTTAGATTCTCCTGCGTCGAATGAGACCAACTGGAACTCTCAAAAGTTGTAATTAGCGACGTTACGATAAAAACCGTAAAAACGTCGAAAAATCGTTCAATCGGAAAAAAACCGGACAACGGATTCGGATTCAGCACCCTCAAAACCCCCCAACCATGATAAAATGAGGCCGACCACTTTCAGGTCACTTTGTTTTGTAGAGCAGGTTTAGTATAGAATCATGGAGCAATAGAGAGGCGAGTTCACTGTTAGGACTTCATGTGCCATAGTCGACGGTGGCGCTATCCCTACGGAACTACACATAGTACCTTCAAACCCGACTAGAGTGAGCCACTAGCCCTTCTTACGAAGGAAAGCCCCAAATACCTCACTAAACGGATTTATCTTCCACTGTTGTGCTACTACAATTAAATTAAAGGAAAAATTGAAGGAACCATCTCTGAATAACGAAATTGATTGTGTAGTTGAATGTACATGAAATTGATTGTGTATTGCACAGTGATTTGCACTGTGAATGCAAACGACACGTCGGAATTCGCAGGGCGCCATCTTCTGGTTCAGTTTTGGTAACTTACCACCTTCAAAGTTCACTACATCTCGTAGGGGTCGCGCTGCAGTCGCAATCCCCCCCCCCCCCCCCCCGCCGTTCCACCACTGGGCTGGCGTTTTGGGAACGCGATTTAACACAGAGTGAACTCTCCTCTCTATTCCTCCATGGTATAGAATCATGGAGGAATCGATAGACATAATGGACTCAATAGCATGTTGAGGGGGCATTCCCTGAAAGATCTGACAGATTTTCCCTCTTTGAAATTCAAACAGAAAGAGTTTCATCGATGCATGGTAATGACTTTTTCCAGCTACACTTTTTAGATTGACTATCATCGCCTTGTTGATTTAAAAATCAAGTCCGTTTATTCCTGGAAAGGTGTTTGAGTTTTATTTCAGTTTCATAGATGTTTTTTACCCCTAAGAATATTTCTCAAAGCCAAGGGGAATACTTTGAATGAAAATTGAGAGTGAGACCAGAGTGGTCCCGTATTGAATTTGAACAAGATAAGCGCACCTGATCGAACTTTGACTTTTAACATTGAAAATCCTGTTTTTCACCACTTTTTGAGCTTAGATGCGCCACGTGAAGCAACGATTTGGTGGTTTCAGACTTTTCCCTTATCTCCTTGCCGAGCTGAATTTTTTAAGACCAATTTCAGATTTTTCTGACTTCTGGAAGAACCCTAGAATAAAAATGACCAAAATCATGTCACTCTCCTCCTTGTCCTCGGGTTGGAGCTCCAACATAGTAAGACTAGGGGACCACCACCTGCTGGCTAAAGCCTGCCAACCCTCAACGTCTCCCACCTGGCCTCACACCCCTTCTACTTGATTTCGGCTTTTAGAGTATTTTGGAGAAAAATTACTAGTTTGAAGAGGTTCGTGTAAGAACGGGTGAGAAGAATCTCAAACAATTGAAACTGGAGTTGCTGAACCACAAAATTTGTTGGTTCATTTAATGGAATTCATCTTGTGGACAGTGTTGGCAGTTCTTGCAACAATAAGTTTTGGAAATGCCGAATTCATTGACAGGAGACTTAATAACGAGAACATTCGCGTTCAAACCAGATCTTTTCGTCATCAGGAGGCATTTTCCTTACCCTTTCAGTATTAAACGCCAAGCAATATCAGGGAGTCATCATTCCCTCTTTAAGGGAGGAAACTCGTTTCGTTTGCTCGGAAAGCTCTTTAATATTGTCACCGTTGCTTGTGACGTTGTAATGTTCGGGGTTATTGCGATCTTGTGATGAAAATGAACCTGGACAACGTTGCCGACCCGTTTGGACTGCCTAGGTTCAAGATTAGACCATTTGACAACGCTGAAGAACGCAGAAGTGTATGGAAGAGGCTGTTCGCTGACCTAGTGTGTAGCACTAGACAATGGGGGCAGTCCGGAATCGAATTGCGGTCGCTACACTTATGGTGCCGATGCTTTTGTTCCTAGTACTCATGTGAGAATGGTATCGGATTACCCTTCCCTACGCAGAGGTGGGATTTCCGCCGGTAGCTTTGCCCATGTACAGTCTCTTTAATCTGTGGATTTTCCGTTAAGTAAAAAAGTAGAATCTACTTATCTGATAAAAACTCATTATTCAGCTGAGTTTTTTTTTTTTTTTTTTTTTTTTTAGATTCAACACTAAGACGTGGGCTCCTGCCGTCCATCTGGACACAAACCGGCTAGTTTCGGACGACGAGGATTTCGAAGGCAGTGGATCATCTTCCTCAGGTAGGTCACGCCAAGTCCATCCATCGTATCCATCATATCCGGCCACAAAATGACCCTCTTTTTCGTCCTGCAGATAGCGATTGGTCAGACTGGAGCGAATGCAATGCCACCTGTGGCCCTGGAGTGCAAAGCCGGACTAGCATCTGCGAAGGTCTCTGCACCCCCAAAACCCAAACCAGGCCCTGCGTGGTGGCGATGCGCTGCAATCAAGATCATCGAAGTAATCATCCCTTTCCACACCTCATATTTCCCTCATACGGTTTTGTTATGACTGTTTCCGCCGGTAATAACCGTAAATACTGCCCTCTGGCGAGATTTTTCCTCGTTGCCTCCGATAAAACCCAGGTCGTATGCACGTTTTTATTTTGAACCCCGAGCGGTTTTTATTTAGGCGAAAAAAAAACTCCCTTTCCATTCTCTTTGCGGCCAGCCTGGTCATATTTCCCTCGCACTCCATTTTTCATCGGCGGTTTTTCCTCCCTTAACTGCGTACCCTTTGAACCGCATCATGATGATTTAATGAGCGAAGGGAGAGATAACGGCCTTTGCCAACTTTTCGCTCAAATATAATTTCATTGGATTAATTTTGTTTTGAAAGTCATTTTTCAACCAATTTCACAAGTGTATTGTAATTTTAAGGATTCCGTTTGAACAGCTTTTACGTTGAAGGGGAAAATTTTGGTTTGATTTGGGCCTGTTGGCTCTCAATCAGCAGGCAGACAAGGAGGGTACACTCTTGCGCCTGTTCCTGGGCTGCCAAATTGTCAGCATGCAAAAGGTTCAGGCACTCTACGAAGGAGAATGAAAAGTCGCTCAAGGAGATAATATCATATTATGATTTAGAGATGGACAAAACAGCACTGAGCGCTCCGCTCTGAAGAACCGTATCTTTGAAACAGCTCAGTGGCTCCTTTTCGTTCTCTGTTATTGCACTACTTCAGTGTTGAATTCCCTATTTTTTCTGGTAATGGCTAAAGCATGTTTCATGCTGAAATGCATCTTTAATTTTAATTATGAAGTGGCGCAATTCTTTTTCTATGTGAATATCAGGATTCCATGCACGCTCAATTATCTTACAAAGTTGAAAATTGGCAGCATTTATAACAAACGTTTTACAGCGAAAGTTGAATGACAGCGTATGGACTGTTGTGTTCTCGGTAATGACTCATTACGTAAAACAATCGACTTTCCTATATATATATATATATAACGTATATTATACGTTATATTATTCTATACCACTTGGTGAGAGAGTTCGTTGTATTATTGTGGAGCCTCCTTGATGTCATTCGTTGTGTTAGGGTTATCATTCATTGCTGCCAACCGTCGCTTTTCAGGTTGCCACTGCGAAAACGGCGGCGTCTGCAAGAAACACGGAGAATGTCGGTGTCGCGCGGGATGGGAAGGCGCCGACTGCAGCGCTCCCGTGTGCCGCCCCCGGTGCCGCAACGGCGGCATCTGCTCCCACCCTGGAGTCTGCCACTGCCCAGATCACTACACAGGATCCATCTGCCAAACCCGTGAGTGAATCTCGATAAACGAAAAGACCCGATAGGATTTTATTGCTGCCGCTAAGGGCGCTCTAGTAAACATTCCTGAAAACAGATCCCGAGCCGGAAGCTCCCCTCTAGTTTGCACAATTTCAAAGCTTTTCTTCCTGGTGAAATGCGGAGGTTCAGTTCAACTTGTCTGTTTGCAATCTACCCCCTCCACCTCGGATAACCCTATTCCTCTGGTTGGTCAACCCCGCCCCCAAACCCCCTTTGAATATCAAGTCAATAACGGCCAGGAGTGCCCTTTGTACCTTAAACCCCCCCACAACCAGCCTTTCTCTCACTTTCTCGAGAGTTCAAACAAACTACAGCGGTAAACTGTGTAACTATTCGTCCACACTCATTAAAACTAGTTGGAAACAGTTTTCAAAGTTCACCGAAAGGGCATTTTCCCCAACTGAATAGGCCACCTTCCAGCTAGAGTTTGCCATTCGGGGCCGGTTAGAACGAGGTTGTTGTTGCATTGAAGGTAATCGCACGATGAATACGGCCGATTGTATACAACCCAGTCAACTTTTCTCCCAGGTTAAGTCGTCCCAAAATGTAGGAAAATACCTAAATTTTGTTGAAAAACTAGAGGTAGTTTTACTGGCCATCACCCTAAACAAGCCATCAATTGAATTGAATAGATGAGCGCAACCTTTTGTTATTACGATATATTTAACTAAGAAACAGTAGGTATCTAGCGACCAAACTATGCCACACAACACATCAAAAATATCCACGTGATGCTCATTACGTAAACAACTGCACCCTAACGACGGATATGAGGCGTTTCTTAATTAGATATAATTATTACATAATTATTATGTAAACAACTGCACCCTAACGACCGATGCTTAAGAAAACCTTATGCCGATCAGAGGTAACGAACGGCTCAGGCTGCAAAAATCGTTTTGGAGTCGTTGGAATCAGCCTAAAAAGCTCATTCCATAGACCCTTGTACCAACGAAATCGGACAAAGACTTTCGTCCCCCTATTGAGGCCTCCTTAGTTACACATCAGAGATAAACAACTTTCGTCGTGAAGTACCTCCCGAAAACCGATGAAAGGGATGAGGGAGGAAAAATCAAGGTAGCCTATAACCACCCCACGAACTCGCTGATCACAATGAGACCACCCTCATGAAAATCTGTTGAGCCGCTCGGGCGTGATGCTCTGTACACAAAAAAACAAAAAAACATACATGTCGAGGAGGTGAGCGCACCTTTCCATTTTTTGGAAAAAGGTTGCGCTAAAAACAAATGTAGAAATAGAAATGGTTGATGGAAACAGGAGCTACAACATGCCGAAATGTTATAGCTAACATCCACATGGACATTAAGTATCGAGAAGTTGCGCACATTTGCGCTCTCGAGCGGAGAACGCGCAACGGGTGTTTCGGACGTAGAATTTAACGTAGAATCCGAATCCGCGATTAAAAAAAACGCTGCAAATTTTACACAAGGGTTTATTATTCTCTAATATAGGTTACTTGCATACCTACCAGTTTTGGTCCAATCTGCGCAGCCACTCGTTGACGGCACCCTCGACTTCTGCATCTATATATAGGAAAATTCCAATTGGAAAATCGCTGGCCACCTGTGGAGACCTGATCCGGCCAAAACGGTTTC
Organism: Pilophorus perplexus; assembly: GCA_955831195.1. NCBI lineage: Eukaryota > Metazoa > Arthropoda > Insecta > Hemiptera > Miridae > Pilophorus > Pilophorus perplexus. The sequence goes on from OY037014.1 coordinate 17,850,167, forward strand.
AGGCTCCACATACAAATTATTTTACCAAACCCGAGTGAGGACAATGCCGACCTCATTCGGTTATTCATTGCAAGGCAGACAATTAAGACTGTGCCGCCTTGCCTCAACTCCTCTCCTCCACCGGAGGAGGGGAGTTTTACCGATGACTCCCGTGGCCGGTTTGGGTGCTACCGATGACTCCCACAGTTTTGGCTTCCTCTCGAGTCAAACTCGATTGGAATCCACTACGCTGCTCGTCATGCAGTACTTTCTGACCATAATATGGACCACCATATCATATTATGGTACGATATATATCGTCATATATATTATGCTACGATGAATTTCGATAACCCCCTACTTGATCAGGAATTTGATCACAGAATGCACTTCACAATGGGACGAAATCACGAGGGCCATCAATGTTTCCAACTGAATATATTATCAACAAATCAAACAGCGACCTGACAAATTTACAGGACTACGATTACTCGACCATCCGCAGGTTCGGAAAACTCGTTTTTTTTTTTTTTTTTTTTTTTTTAAAGAAAATAGGGAAACTTACGTTTTGGATGTCCCTCGTACCATGATGTACCCGCTAAGTCCGCATGGTGGATTGGAGGTACAGTGGCTATGTATCCAAATTATATAGCAGCTAGCATCAGGCCTGGGGTTATCCATCGAAATTCATTGAGCTTTTGTTAAAACTTTGTTGTTGTGTACATGTGTTTGTTTTTGGTTCTCCTCCTACTAATTATTTTCTTATACAGTGGCCTCTTTTCAAACAAAAATGATATATTAATTTAAAGAAAAAATAATCATAATAAATTAAGATTAAAATGATATAGTAAATTTTACTTTGAAGAAAACTGTTGCTACCTGAAACAGTATCTAATGTATCTTTGTGTATTCCCTCTTGCGAAAACACTCGTCGCAAAATCTGAACCGGGAGTTTAATTAAATGTGGATTCAGGTCCCCACGTGTAGAAGGAACGCTCATTAGTTCGCGAGTAGGAGACCTCTCTTTGATCTTTTGGGTATCGTTCGGGGCACATGAAATGATTTGTTTTCGAGTTGTTATCTAAGTTATTATCTTGTTTTCCAGCTATTTGCGACCCGGCTTGTCAAAATGGAGGCCACTGCGTGGGCAACAACCAGTGCCTTTGTCCACCGAATACCGGAGGGGATCATTGCCAAAACTGTAAGCCGTTTGTTTGGTGGCTTTTGTTGTGTCGGTATTTAGAAAATGTAATTTTCATACGTTTGTTTAGACACGTGTGAAGATGGATGCCTCAACGGCGGCGCCTGCGTGGGACCAGGGCTGTGCGAGTGTCCCCACAATGCAACCGGAGACCGGTGCGAAATGCCGATATGCGACCCGCCGTGCGAAAACGGGGCGACCTGCGCTCCTGGCAACACTTGCCTCTGCCTCCCTCATTCTTCAGGCCCCAGGTGTCACGACAAGTGAGTTTCAATGTAACGAAGGCGCTACGTTACGAGTGAAATTTATTTTATGAGCCCCTATACGATTAGGAGGAGGAGAAGCGTGATCTACGAGTATATTTTGGCATCTACTATAGGGCTTATTAAGGTAGGACAATTTTGAAAAAATATGGGAAAATTCAGCTCGCAAGCATTGTACGATATATGTTTGAGACCACCAAAACGTTTGTTCCATGTACCTTAGCGCCTCAAGTGTCTCACAATATGGGCTTGCGTCTCCTTTAGGAGGGGCCACGCTCTTGCTGGCTAAAGCCAGCCAACCCCTGACTATATCCCATTCTTGTGTCTCCATTAGTAGGGATCCACCCACCCCCTGCTGGCTATATCCCACCAGGCCTCAGACCCTTTCCAATAACGTATAGTTTTTTCCCCCCTAAAAGAAATACAGTTGAAAGTGAATGGAATCATTTGGAAGGCAAAATATGATTTTGACCTTTTTTTTACCCATCTTTGCTTTTAGGAGCTCAAATACGCCAAATTGAGCACCTTTTTGGTGGTTTCAGACTTTTCTCGTCATCTACTCGCCAAAACGAATTTTGTGGAAGTAAAAGGATTCATTTGGAATGCAAAACCTCGTTTTATCATTTTCGAAGCTCAGATAAGTACACCACTTGGACACATTTTTTGTGGTTTCAGACGTTTCCCGTCATCGACTCGCCAAACCAATTGTTGGTTTTTTCCAAACTTTGTGACTGCTAGAAGTAGCTACCCCAGAATGGATATGGTCATCCTCCTCGTGTTGCAACTCCAATATAGTATATTGCAAAGCTTAAGCGATACAAGAGGGAGTTGGGGAACCAGTGCGGAGCACTCCCAAGATCCTTTACCATCAAAATGCAACTGGGAGTCCCCCGAGGCAGAAGGAGCAGGGGTTGGTTGGCAGCCTGTGACGAATGAGGCTGGGAGGCTGAATTTTATCGCCTTGTCAGAACGATGTGGCCAACGCCGGAGGGGACAGGAGGGCCTGCTGTGCCTCCTGGGGTAGTGATGGAGCCCAAGAACCACTAGCATGATGCTGATGACAATCCGGCGCTGAAGGACCAGAACACATCGTATTCGGCCATACTAGGCCACAAATACTAATGGTACAGCGAGTCAGTATGCATTCATTGAAATCGTCCAGATATCTTCTGAGCTCCTGACGGGGTTGTCAAGAGTGTACACGGGTTGGCTCTACAATTTCGGGCACTGCCGTTTTAAAGGAGTTCCAAGGCAGGAGCTACTGGAAAAGGGGCCAGCGGACTGGTGATTGGTGATTGGGCCTGGGACACAAGGAGTTCACCCCCGATCTGCCAACTTTTTCGTGTGGGGAAGGGGCGACGCTCGTATGTACCTACGTTGAGTTTGAATGCGACACCTAGCGGCACTGATGGGTATGACTATCTGACTGACCGATTGATAAATCGGTATCGATCGAATGTAGACGCAACAAGCAGCGACAGTCCATTAGTTGTGGTTTTAAAAATCACATGAATACATTAAAATGTATAAAATCACATTTTAGTTTAAAATAGAAATTCCTGGTGGATGATGGTTTATTTAAGTAATTTAGAACAGGTTGCAGTGGTTGCATTATGAATGGGGAACGTCAAAATAGCTATTCCACGCGTTTCTCATTTCCCACTTCCAGGTATATTTCACCTGAGGGTCAAGGGATGATTGAATGTGTACACTGATGCAACAAGAAGCTTTTGGCAACCTAATCCTAATCCTTCGCTGAAAAGGTACTCAAGTTTCCCTTTCTCAAGTCCGGCCTTCCCGCTTTCCCGGAGAACCGCATTTTCAACCTAAGGATCAACCCGACGCTAGTTTCAACCTGCCGGAAGGCCTAATAACAAGGCAGACTGGGAAACACTAAAGCCCGCCCGAGTTCATGAATTAGTTTACTGCGGAGCGAATGCGTTTCGAGAGGGTACAGCGATGTAATGAAACAATGTGAAATGAAGACTGCCTTTGTTGGGAAGTTGGTGATGGGCATCTTATCCCTGTATTACAGTTTCTGTCTCGATAAGATTGCGCCAGTACGCATTGAGGAGATTAATCACAACTTTCCCGGTTCTCGCCAGGGAGTTTCACGCCAGGATGACTTGGGCAAGATACAGATGGTGGCAAACGTTGCGTCGGACACGACAACGCTGCGCCTTAAAATGGATCTATTGTGACTGGATCCTGGTCCAGTAAAAGACGTCGGATGCTTCGTACCCATGAAGAATCCACTAAAAGCACCTAGACACCAGGGTTCAGAGTGCCAGGTCATCCCCTCCCCATTTCTTACGACGCCATTTTGAAGAAAAAAACGCCAAAACTTGGCACTTTTTTCAATTTTTGGCTTCTAGCTCCATCCCAGTGCATTTTTGGTGATTTAATTCTCTATATAAAAATGTTGACAACAAAATTTCCAATGAATTTGATGTAGACAGTTTTGTTGTGGGACCAAGCGTATGCGACCTACGAGAGTCGGTTTTGTATTCACCTCCATTTTCTTGTTTACATCAGTTATTTAGTCCGTAAATTTACTTAGGTAGGTAGTTCCTATTCAACATGGAAACTGGTGATTATATATATTATTTGGGTGTATATTAACTGGTATTATGTTATACAGCAGTACATACCTATTAAATTTTGCTGTTGAACCCCCTCTTGATTGTAGCACGAGCCGCCACTGCTAAAGGGTCTTAATGTCCATCCCAAGACACCCCAACCTTCCACAAGTCTTGCACGATGCTATTCATCGTGAAGGTGACTATATAGAGTGAGGAATCTCAATGGGTTGTAGTGTCTTACCACTGCTAAGAGATTTCCACGTTTTGAGTAGACTGGGGTTGGAGTCTGTAAGGAGAAACGGAAAGTTCTCACCGCTTTCGTAAACCACCCCGGAGAAACATATTATCGACGGCTCAGCCAGAGATGCAAGATCAAGTGCAGGGGCTGGAGTATACTGCTCTCGCTTCCAAATCTCACACCCTGTGGGTAGACTCTCCAGCAATTTTGAGGGAGAGGTTTGTGCAGTGAAGCTAGCAGTGAAGCGCCTTCTTGAGCAGGACGATCGCCAAGTTGTTATTTTCGTCGACTCACAAGCTGCCATCCAATCGCTCACAGGCAATGGAGCAACTGACGTTGCTCTGGTCCTCCAGTGTCGATCCGCCATTGAGCAGTTGTTGACGAGGGGCTCCCAACTGGTGCTGCAGTGGGTTCCCTCTCACTGCCAAATAGAGGGAAATGAGAAAGCGGATGCACTGGCCAAAAATGGATCGCACTTACCACAGCCCGACGTTCCTGTCCCCTACAGCACAGCTAAGCGCCTGGTCGACGCCAAGAAGAAGGACCTGGTTCGGGAGGCCCACGAGAGAGCTGCAGAGGGAAAGCAATGGGCCCCCCTACTGAGTGAGCCTGTACCCAAAATGCTGCCCAGGAAGCAAAGTGTGGCTTGCTTTAGGATTCAAACTGGGCATGATTTCCTGGCCAAGCATCTTTGCAGAATCGGTGTCTATGACAGTCCAATCTGCACTCTCTGCCATCAAGATGAAATGACATTCCTTCATTTAGACGCATGTCCGGCCTTGCAGGACATAAGAGATTTCATCAGAAACGACGACTCCATCTGGAGTAAAAAATCATCACTTTATTGGGCTGCTCGAGAACGGATGGCCACAGAGCCCCGTATACGGCGTAGTTAAAAAAAAAAAAAAAAAAAAAAAAACATTATTTTCCCATCCTATTCTTTTCTTTCTTTTTTTTCAGGAAATGCGAATACCGCCCCATTCAAGAGCCCTACGTCCGCGGCTACAGGCGGCTCCTCGTCAAGAAACACTTCGAAACCAAATGCGACCCCCGGGATTGGAAAAACTGCCTCAAGAACGTCCCCGAATACCAAAACGTCTACGAGAGAGCGTACCGAACGACGTACAAATGCATCCCTGAGCCTTAAACTACGCAGGTACCGACAACAAATCGATTTCACTCTTCAACAAAAATTGATTACTACACCACTCAATTTTCAGGCTCTCATAGAAAACATATCCGGGCGAAGCAGTCGGTGCTTCCAAACTAGACGTTTTCTAATCTTCATAATTCTCATGCTGCCTGAAGAATGACGTCATGAGCTCCACCCGAAAGTGTCAAACAAGTCAAATTCTCTCAAGACTATTTGGAAGCCATTTTTTCTTAAGTTGGTACTTCTGAGTCGTTTTCACCCCTGTAACTCTACGTATAGTTCTAGATAGACCTTACAGTAAATTTCTGTTAGCGAAAAAATTATCAAATATTCATAGACGTTATATATGACTTCATAATCAAACGATTTTTGATATTTTCCAAAAATTGAGTTGTGCTTTGTAGAATGTCTGCTGTAGAATTAACGTTAGCGTGTACATAAGTTTGTAAGCGAGTTTTTGAAGTGTTAATAAAAAGCTTGCAGGGGATGCTTCTAGTTAACTCTTCCTATCTAATGCTAACATCATGAAACAAAAATACCCTGCAAGAGACTTTATTTTAGGCTCTCTATATTTTTTTAATGAAAAACTCACTGGATAAGGATCTCAATAAAGTATTTCTTTTGGGCCATTATAGTTTTTAGTCGTTTTAGTTGTGAATTTAGAAATGTTCTTTTTGGTTTTTGACAACTGTGTACATAAATGGACCAATCGTTGCGGTATTCGGTCCGAAGTTGGTGTATTGAGAGGTTATGCGTGTTGGGCCAATGTAAGTGCTATTGCTACAGTTTGTATTCTCATAGAACAGGTTTTTTTTTTCGTTCATCGATAGAAAACGGACATATCAGCAGTTAGCAGGTTTCGAGGCCCTTTTAAGCAATTTTCGTCGACAATAATAACTCGAATGCCAAAAAAAGAAAAGTTTTATTCCAGCAATAGTCTTGCAATGGTCTGTAGTTCGGGTTGACTTGTGCCGAATGGCGGGAAAAGTCGCCATCCGGCAGAAGTCCCTTTTATGGTATGAATGGCTGTGAATCTGAATGCATTTTCGTTGTGCTTTTTTTTTTTTTTTGTAATTATATACCTATATAGTTAGTCATTTTGTGATACTTTTTTCGTTTATTTTTCAATTTAATGTGAATATTCAATGTATTTCAACGTTGGTAAATGTTACAATGATACGTTTTCTTTAGAAGTAGGTAGGCTATCTGTCTTTGGTTTTTTTTAATTTTTTTAAAATCGTAATCCTCGTTTGTAATCACTGTTGTTAATACTGTCGTTTATAACTGTGGCTGTTGTTTCTTATTTGTTGTAATGAACGGAACGTTATGAGTGTAAATTGACGAGCGAATCGCCACGTTTAGAGTTTTAGTCTGCTATGTGAATCGCTAAAATTACGTCCCTTGATTGTAAACGAAAACTTCAATTCCCTCCTCCTCCCCCCCCCCCCCCCCCCCCTAACGGGGTCTTGTTCCCAATTTTCAAATAGCTACCAGTAAATTTTATATGTTCGGTGTCATTTTGGCGTGTTTTATTTGCACCCGTTCCCGAATGATGAAAACGTTGCCAAGTGTGAAGCGGGTGACGAGCAGAGCGCTCTAGAAAGTTCTTATGGCAGGATTGCAACAACCATTGATGACGCCGGGGAATACAGGTTGAAAAGGCAGCGAGTTTGGTTAGGGAGAGAGAACGACTCCTCTGCTGAATAATAATAATTCAGCAGAGGAGTCGTTCTCTCTCCCTAACCAAACTCATTGGATTAGACCTCTGCACCATCGGCAAACAACCACTTTGTGAAAAGGCAGCCGCCATCGATCACAAAGAGGAAATTTTTTCTAATGTTCATAGTTTTTATGGTACTTAGAAGAATTTTAGGAAAAAATTGACGATCTGATATAGAAGTGGAAGCAGGCTTGGAAATAACCATCGGATACCTACTAAGAAATTTCTCGTTCTGCCCGCCCCACAGTGGGGCAGAACGACTGTATTTTGGAAAAAAAAAACCCTACATACGAAATTTGACGGTGCTCACGAATATACCCTGTGGGATACCCCATGCAGCGAGTGATGGAGGTGTACCTACATGTTTTTGTGTTCCTATCACAGAATTTAAAGATATTAAATTTTGTGTTGTGTAAGTGGCGGAAGTCCTATAGGTAGCGTGAATCTATGATTTCGCCGCCACTGTTTGTGGAGGAACAGGAAGGGATTGTGGGAACATTACCGCCCTGGGCATAACTTGAATTGTCAAGATCCGCTACACCGGGGGGAAGATGCAGCCACAGTATGGCTTGCTTGAAGTCAAGGTGTTGTGTAAGTGCAGAGTGTCCGGAAGCCTTCCGGGCGGAAGGGAACTTTGAGGATGCTGGAGCCTTGTACGATATGTCGTAGCCGACTCCAGTTCGCCCTAAGTCCGCAGGGAGACTACTGCAGCTTCCCTAGTTGAATTGTCAACAAGGAAGGTCTGACCAGAATCCCCAATATAAGATGATCCAATTTCTCCGGATTCCTCAACCGAAGTGTCGGCAAAGGAGTCCAAGATGAAGGTCCGGTGTTATGAAACACGGCTGGCTATTCAACAAGTGGCATTTTGCGAATAATGTGAAAAAAAAAGGAATCAACTTCTATCAATTTGATAGGTTACTACAAACCTGGTTTTATTTGATTCATGAAAACCACAAGAAATTACCTATTGGAAACATTTTTTAATAGTCTATACATTTTTTTTCTCTAATTTTTGACACAGGTGGTACCTAAATTTGAGTATTTTTTTTTTTTTTTTTTAACGAGGTTTTATTGGTTCAGGAATATTTGCATTCGACGCAGCAATCGGCAAAACATAAAGAATGTAGTATGATTCAGATTCAAATTCTATCAATTTGATAGGTTAACTACAAACTTACTACAAACCTGGTACTTACTACAAACATGGTTTTATTTTATTCATGAAAACCACAAGAAATTATTGGAAACAACTAGTCTATACATATTTTTTTTCTCTAATTTTTGACATAGGTAGGTACCTAAATTTGAGTAAAAAAAAGAGGTTTTATTGGTCCAGGAATAGTTGCATTCGACGCAGCAATCGCTAAAACATAAAGAATGTAGTATGATTCAGATTCAGAACATGTTTTGAACTGTTTCGCGCTAAAGGTCCAATCTGGCCCATTGTGTGGCGGCTCTAATTATTTTTGACGGGTTGATTATTGTTAATAATCAACCCTTCAAAAATTATTTTTTTGAATAATAATAATAAATACCTAATAATTAGGTAATTGATATATCTATTAGGTTTATATAATTATTATTATAACCAAAATTACCTACCATCTACAAATTAACGACGGCTCAGTGGGAATTACCCACAACCTTACTTAACCCATGACGTCATCGCCTTATCGCTGAAAGTCCCTCGCCGCCGACAATCTCGCCGTTATCTGATGGGTTTTTACAGGATTACCAGATACTCCTCTGGATTCTAAAACCCAGGATCTAAAATGTTGAATTTTAATTATTGGGCATACCTACTTACTTTGAATAGCGATGACGTCATCGCCTTATCTGTCAAACGGCGGCCGCCCCAGTGTTACCAACCTCCGTATGTGCCTTGAAAAATAACTTCAGTCGATCCCCAAACCGTTTCAAGGAATGTTCCGCAGCGAGTTTCATTAATTCAAAATGGCGTTGTGATTTCGCCGTAAGGTTTTTAGTTTCCCGTGCAATATTTTTCTTCGGCTGAAAACTTGTTTCCGCTCGTCTACCTAGTCGTTGCGCGAATTTGCAATCGCTGCCATACTTTGGGGAATTTTAACCGGAGACGTGAAATTCCCTTTTGACGCGTAACATTTCCTGACAACTGGGACCGTTATACACTTCCTTGTTTGTCAAGCCGAAACTACCGAAGTGTGGTTTTTGCATCAAATTTGACGTCAGTTTCGTCGCGTCCAGTTGTCGTCAACGTCAACCGTAACGTAGCAACGGGTTGTTTGGGCTTTTTGAGCCACTTGAACCCTAAATTCGGGCGATTTCGAAACGTCCGGGAGTTTTTGTTTTTTTGTTTTCTTCTCTCGAGGGACGTGTTTGTTTTTAATTGAAATAATGGAAGATTGCCACATGAACGACGCCTTCGCCCGGAGGCTTCAACACCAGCAAATGAAAGTCAAAATGATGTCCGGGGGACGGGCGGACAACATCGAAAACGAAGGCGAACATCCTTTCCCGGCGAAGAAATTGTGTTTTGACGACGACAGGATGTTCGGGAGCCCTCAAACTCCTCGAGTTGCTGACAGGTGAGGACAAAACGGTTTCTTTTCGGGTTGATTGGATTTTGCCCTGATGGGCGTTTTGTTGTTGGAAGTGGGGCATCTAGTAGACTTCCTTGTCCTTTGACCTACAACGGGTTTCCCTGTGTCGGGGCAGCGGTCCCCTGCCGTTGTAGGGACGCGACCACACTGTAGACCTAGGAGACCCAAGACATTATAGCACCACGGTGTGGCTCAAGGGGGCGTATAATTTTACGTCCTAAATTACCTTGAAAACGACACCTCGCTCAGCACTCTGGTTCAAGCCCTTCAAATGACCACTTGTAGCCCCTTAGAAGCCTCACAGAGCCCTAAGAGAGGCCGGTCGGGCATGGAACCCCACTAATCGCTTTTGTCGTCCAAAAGGACTCCGAAAACGACACCTCACTCGTCTATATGGTCCAAGCTCTTCAAAAACCCCACTTGTACCCCCTTAGACGCCTCACAGAGCACCAAGAGAGGTCGGACGGGTATGAGATCACATGTTATGTGATTACGGCTTATTAAGTCGTTTCTGTCGTCTAAAATATAGATATACTACATGTATGTTAGACTTCGTAATCTACACCTCACTCGCTTACTTGGTGCAAGCCCTTCAAAAACCTCACCTGTACCCCCTTGAAAACCTCACAGAGCCCTAAGAGTGGTCGGAGGGGTGCGGCCCATACTTATGGGGTCCCACACCGTATGGGACCCCATAAGTCGCGTTTGTCGTCCTCAATAACTCCGTAAACGACTCCTCACTCGCCTACGTGGTTCAAGCTCTGCAGAAATCCTACTTGTAGCCTCAGAGAGCCCCACAGGGTGGTTGGGTAGTATTGGGGCACCCGTAAGTCGATTTCCCGTCCAAAATACTTTCGAAAAACGACACCTTACTCGAACTTCAGTACAATAATAATTATTCTACCCAAGTTCGGGCATCGTGTCGTTTTTCGAAAGTATTTTGGACGGGAAATCGACTTAGGGTGCCCCGTGAGTACAATTATTCATTGTATTCAAGTTCAATTATTGAAAAAAAAAAAAAAAAAACTGCAAAAAAACACGCGTTTATTATAATGATAATAATTCTTGGTATAGTATTGTATTGTGTAGGTTGATTGTGAAAAAAATTAAATCTGTGTCATTTAAATGAATATTAACACTTTTGAAAAATAAAATAAAAAAATTCTGTACAATGTTTGGACAGATGTGGGACCTCAAAAAAGTTTGGGCTTATGCCTCCAAAATTATTCTTAAAACGACACCTTATTTGACCGTCTGGGAACTTTCAAAAATCCCATTTGTAGCCCCATGAAAGCCCCATAGATCCCCACAGTGAAATCTGATCGTTCTCGGACCACTAAAAATGGATTCTACGTCCAAAAATACTTCGAAAACGACACCTAACTCTACCCCGTAGTCGAATACCATTAACAAAAAAAATTTTAGCTCCACAGCGCCCCACGGGTACGGGCGATCGGGCTGAAAACCTTGCGGCCACAACTAGATGGAAACCGGTCAAAATTTCATAATATATTATATTCAGATTCTTACTGCCCAAATCGGCTCGGACGGTGGACGGACATTTCGTTTTTGGAATCTAGGCATCTTGAAACGTATAATGTCCAATTTTGAGTCTGATCAGAATTTTCGACCTCCGTCGCGATTTCATAGGTGAATTATTCCAAGAATAATAAACCAAAAAATTAATCCTCCCTTTCCTTTCAGTATCATTATTTTCAATGTGCTGTGATGTAGAATCGATTTTTCATTAGAATCTGATTCAAAATCATCGATATCAAGTAAAATTGTTTTCAATTTGGTAGTACATTGAACATCTCCGCCATATTGCATCCATCGAAATTCGTTATATAATCTTGTTTATCCCCTTCGGAATTTTCCATGATAATGCAAGTTTCACCTTGTGCGGTGGACAGATGAAAAAAAAAAAATTAATCATTCATGAACAGGTCGAACTTGTTCATTTTTTTTTTTCTTCGGTTTTAAATCCCCCGGGAGATTTTAATTTTAAATATGCCGCTGTCGCTCGTCGAAGACAACCTGGCAAAGATGCTCACGTTTATATCAACAATTTTCGACGTTTTTGAGTTAGTCTGTCCAGAAATACCCCCAAAAGCCTGAATTTAAATTACTCATCCTTAGGCATCGTTACGTTCACCTTTCACATACCTACCTAATTATATACCCTCCCATTTTTCAAATGAGCAGACGAGAAAGTGACTATTTAAAGTCCTTTCCTGACATTCACCGGCCTGTTTAAATGACTTGTGACGTCATTAAGGACGATAGCGCGTTAATGAAGTTGTGAGGTCAGCCCTCGATTAGCATCAGCCGTTGGGAAGTTAGCAGGAAGTATTTACAATTCCTGGGGGGAAAAATAAGGAAGCGCCTGGTAATAATATTAACAGGAAACCGTTGAGAACGTGAGAATTGCGTGCTGTGCGGATTGAGGTTTTATTATCGGAAACCGCTACCTACCTATTTTTTTTCGCGACGGTATCGTTTTTGGTGTGCGGGGCTGACATGAGAGCGGTCTAGCGGCGAGGCGAACGTTACCTACTGGGATATTTAAGAGGTGGTTGAGCGGGATGTCGTTTTCGTTGTACATAATTTTGAACGCACACTCCCTTTATTGGGAGGTCAGACACGTCCGACTACGCTGTGGGGATAAATGGGGCTTTAGAAGGACTTTGACCAGATGATCATCGAATTAGGTGTCGTTGTTGAAGTAATTTTCTACGTAGAACGCATTTTTTGAAGTCACTATTGTAGTAAAATTGGTGATGGTGATCGTTTCAATGAATGCGGGTGGAAAGTTGTCGTGGGTCAGTCAAATAAAACGAGAATGTGCAGACGTTTCAAGAGATGTAATGTGCTTATCTAGAATATTATTCTCCTATCTTCAGGGCCTAATGAAATGAATTTACAAATTGTACAAAGTGAATTCAGCCTAAACAGTGAAAAAAGGGGGTGAATAAAACTTACTAGGTTACAAAAAAAAAATAATAATGATAATAAAAAATTTAAAAAAATTAAATAAGTATGAAGGGAGTAAATATTAAAGTAATATTAGGTGTCTTTTTCGACGTTTTTTGTAAGCTGAATCCATTTTTGAGGGTCCCTGAACCTTCCGATTTGACTATGGGGATCTAAAGGGCTTTCATGGGGGCTACAAATTCCGAGTAAAAAAAAAAAGTAAAGAAAAAAGAAGTCTGTACATCTGTCCGAAAAATGTATTTTTTTTTTTCTAAATTTTCTTCATTGACACAGATTTAATTTTCGTACAAGCAACCTATATCAAAGAATAATAAACCCTTGTGTAAAATTTGCATCGTTTTTATTTATATATTTACATATATATTTATTTTATTTTATTTTTTTATGTTAGTTTCATCCACTCCTCTCCCCTTTTTCACGTTTCATATTGTGAACACTCTGAACAATGTTCAAGTCTTCAATTTGTAAAATATCTTGAGTTTCTAGAATCTAGAATAGAAGAATAAAATCTAGAATCTAGATATCTGATATCCTAATACCAGGATAATCCTAATATAATATATTATATCTTCAATATGCTTTTAATTTTGTTTTAACTCAGTTCCAATGTCCTCCAAAATAACGTTTCTGATTGCTATCAGTTTATTCATTTCATTAGGCCCTGATGATAGGAGAATTATGAGATATATTATATCTCTTTAAACATCGGCACATTCTCGTCTCATTTGACCGACCCTCAACAATCATCAACTTTCCTCCCACATAGTAAAAAATGGGTATAATCCACGAATGCATTTCTCTCCTCAATAATTGTCTAATTTTGTTTATGTAATTATATTATTTCGTTATTGAAAAATTCAAATTTTTCATAATTTATGCGGAAGAATGAAAACCCCTTGTGTAGAATTAGCTGGTTTTTTTCCAAAAATTTGCGATTTTCTGGGATAATAAATATTATTGTGCTTTTTACGGATTTTTTTCTTTCTTCAAAAAGTGTTCATTTTCGGAGATTGTTCCTGTTTTGGATGAATATTATTTTTGTCAAATAGAAAAGTGCTGGTTTTCTGTTCTCCACAAAAAAAAAAAAAAAAAAAAAATGACGAGATAGGTAATTGTGCAAATTGGTTCGGATAATTTAAAGCCCAACTTTTTTATTTTTCATTTATTTATATTTTTATTCACCTCTTTGTAAAGTGGAGATTTTTTCTGAAAAGTTGATTTTTTAAATTAAGAGAAATGCTGATTTTTTAAGCTTCTTTGAAAAGTGCTGATTTTCTGGGAAATTGCTACTCGAAAAAGATCCTTCTTGAATTTTCATTCTGCTGAGTAGACCGCGGTATTACTAAGTAATAGAGGAGTGGTGTCTTCTCCGTGAGGAACACACCGAACGTCCCCACAAGGAAGGGATCCACAGACGTGGGAGTGCGGAAGAGTCTGAATCAGCGTGAAGATGAGATTGTCGCCAGTTGGACAATAGCGTCGATTTCCGACGTTCCCCAACCGGGAGTGACCCACGTCAGAGAAAAAGTAGGTTGTAACGGTCGTGCCACTCCATTTCGCTGTCCACGTCAGCGGATCCCGACAGCAAAATAAAATCCTGCATTGTCGCTTGGCGTTATCTTGGTGATTGGCACATCGTGGAACGCCTCAGCGGTTTTAACTGTCGCAACCGATAAATGAAAAAAAAGGGCTTCGGTAATCGTTTAAAAGTCGGCCGTTTTAAAACTACCGATACGCTCGCATTGTTCGTTATTCCGAGAAGATAAAATGAAACGAGATAGTGAAAAATCTTCGACTCACCAAATGAGACAAACAAACCTGAAACCCTGGGACAGATAATGGCAGGGCGTAACGGTCATTCAAGATTAGGTAAATACCTTTATGACAGATTTGAGTGACTCAATGTGTGATAGATCGACGCGTTTGACATAGCTAGTGAATTTCATGCAGCTTGTTAGAAGACCCACTTGGGAAGTAGATGGGGGTTGGCTCCGCTGACCAGGTCCAACCGACCATTTTCTGTAAGAAGCCAGAGCTAGCGACCTTAGCTCCAAAGTGGCGGTGATGGAAACATCTTGGTCGATCATCTCGCTAACGTTCCAATTCCACGTTTTAGCAGCTTTCCTATTGTTAAAGATGGGGTTAACAGAATTTCTTTTGGAAAAATATATTATTTGGATTCCTTATAGGAAAAAAACATTGTACTGCCTGGTCGAAGTGCTCTAAATTTAGTACACTCACATTTATGTGAGTTTTTCAATCTCCCTCGTACCCCTTAGTAATTTAAAACACAGAACATTTAAATAATTTTGGAAAGACTATTTATAACATAGCTAGTGAATTTCATGCACCTTGTTTGAAGACCCACTTGGGATGTAGATGGGGGTTGGCTCCGCTGACCAGGTCCAACCGACCATTTTCTGTAAGAAGCCAGGGCTAGCGCATACTCAAAATACATCATTTTTGTGACAGAAAGTATTTCACGTAGTTTATATTCAAAGCTAAAGTTGTTCTGGTCGATTAAAAAATGACTTACTGCCCTCCAGTTTGACGACTAGTTTCCCACCAGACACCAGAGTGCAGATCAATTTTTTTCGTTTTGTTGTGATTTAGGTGAACATAGTAAACTCATATCGACTCGATTTTATGTAATCATCCGATCCTTCAGTTTGTAATTTTAAATTAATGGTGGCCAACTTGGCAAATCGTCGACCAATGGGAGCTGATTGCTGGTTTCCCGCTTAAAATTCAAATTGCAGGTTTTCCATAAATTCGTACGAACTTATGCAGGCTCAATCTGGGACAAAACTCACCCAAAACGCCAACAGAAAGGAGGGGGTTCCCCCCATTTTCGTACGATAATGTCCCGTGATAACCAACCACCGCTTTAACGTCACGTCGAACCTCATCTCATCCCAAGTGTGAATTCTGCTCTTGTTAAAAAAAAATTAATCCTCTTCGAAAGTCTAGTATGAGGAAACAGAAACCGGTTTTGAGGGAGCATACACTTGTTTTTAGGTAGCGCAAACTTGTTTGAGGAAGCAGAAACTTGTTTGAGGAAGCCTAAGCCGGTTTGAGGGAGCAGACACTTGTTTGAGGAAACCTGAACTGTTTTTGAGGGAGCAGAATCTCTGATACCACATTGCACTCAGCACTGTGCAGAAACCAGTTTGTGTATTTAAATGTCTCCCTTTTTCCTTATTTTCTGCTGGTACTCGGCTAATGCGTGAATTTGAAATTAACTTCTGATGTTTCCAGGTATATCCCATTGAGGACGAGCGACATGAAAACTAAATTCAGTCTTCTCCCGGAGTCGAAAGCCAAACCCAAAAAGAGCTCCAGGTCGTCGGAGGAGGGACGGGAGAAGGACGCCGTGTACAGCCACCTCCTCCGGAACGAGATCGTCGGCTCGGGCGAGCGGGACGAGAACAGTCCGGGTTTGTTCACGTTTACGCCGACTCGGGTCAAACCTTCCAGGGTTAACATCGAAGCTGTGGCTCCGTACTCGCTGTCGCCTGTGTCGACTAATAGCCAGCTGCTTTTGCGGTGCCCGCGAAAGCAGACGAGGAACATTTCAAGGTGAGTTTGAGCAGGAGGAGTTCCAAGACTTGAAACAATCTCAGCAGTCTTTTACCTGGTACTAACAGTCTTATAATTATCCAGGATCCCCTTCAAAGTTCTGGATGCTCCCGAGCTTCAAGACGACTTCTACCTGAACCTGGTCGACTGGTCCTCCCAAAACGTATTGAGCGTCGGTCTTGCCAGCTGTGTGTACCTGTGGTCGGCAACAACGAGTCAAGTCACCCGGCTCTGCGACCTCTCTGCGGACAACAACTCAGTTACGTCTGTGGCCTGGAACGAGAGAGGCAACCTTGTGGCAGTTGGAACGAACCGCGGGTAAGCTTCGACTTGGAACGTCAAAGGAATTATACCCAGGCAATGGTTTTTGACGTGGTGTACTTTTCCAGGCACATTGAGTTGTGGGATACCGGCGCTCTCAAACAGATTGGCAAGCTGACCGGCCACACTGCCCGGATCGGCACACTAGCGTGGAACGGCGAGGTGCTGTCTTCAGGTTCAAGAGACAGGAGCATCCTCCAAAGGGACCTGCGCGTCCCGGCGACAGAATCAGCCCCACGGCGACTGTTGGCTCACCGGCAGGAAGTTTGCGGCTTGAAATGGTGAGTGGTGTTGAAAAGTTAAATAACGAATGAGGTGGTTAGGGTGAGAAATGACTCCTCTGCTGAGTACTAAATTGTTTATTTAAATAAACAATTGTAGCGTGGGGACCGGTTTCGAGCAACTAAGCTCATCTACAGCCCTGACAAGAAAACCATTTATCATTAGCACCAGAGAAAAACCATAAAATTATATTAACAAAGTAACAAAGTTATATTATACTGAAGGTATATAACAATGGTATAAATAGTGGAAATTATAACTGATGAAAACGGTCCAGAATGGTGGTAACTTGACAATAGTATTTTGCTGGTTCAGTAGTTTTGGAATATGGACCCACTGTTAAATAACGTCAACCAGAGCACGCGTTATCGTCCATTTTTGCGTAGGTCTCCCGACAACCGGTCTCTGGCGTCTGGCGGTAACGACAACAAGCTTCACATCTGGAACATGCACTCCCTCAACCCTGTGAGCACGTACGAAGAACACTTGGCGGCAGTGAAAGCCATCGCTTGGTCCCCCCACCACCACGGGATTCTCGCTTCAGGCGGCGGCACCGCCGACAGGTCCATCAGGTTCTGGAACACCCTCACCGGCCAAGCCATCCAAACCGTCGACACAGGTCAGTCATCGAATTTCCAGAACACTATCCATCTAAGGTCCAGTCTGAGGCGCTGAATCCGACTCGAAAATACCTCAAAATTTTCTACTTTTGTTCAGTTTTTCGCTTATATCTCAAAAACTAAGCGTTTATCGTCGAAACACACTGCAAAATTTAAGTATACAGAATTCCCTACAAAGGCATGTAGGTTTTAAATTGAAGATCGGACCAATAGTAAGGCTGCTAGAGCGCGCTGAAAAATTGCGCAATTTTCAAAAAACTGGAAACCCCCCTGTTCACCTGTGATGTCGAAATATCAATTTCTTATTACACCAATTTTTCCAGGTATGCCAGAGATATATACAGGTAGGTAGGTTACATTCGACGAGTTGCCGAACTTCAGTGAAGCTCAAAGGCGACGCACAGTGTTTCGACTATGTAGATATTGATTTAGGTGGGAAAAAGTCAAAATCAACCAAAAGAAACTTATAACCAATGAAAAGCGGTTCTGATTTCCTTCTATTAGCCTGAGAGTACGAATGGTTTATCTAAACCACTAATGCTTTATTTTATCATTTATTTAAGCTTTCATTAAAAAAAGCATTAACAGGTATTCATTCTACTTTGACTGAAATTAGAAGGATCTTTTTGAAAAATTAACGCTGTTTCTGAGGATTTAAACCGATTTTTTCGAACGACTTTTTCAAGGACCAAAATCGCTATTTTGTCGAAAAAAATGCTATCCAGCAAAGGAGAAAATATTTTTAAATTTATTCTTAACTTTGCTAATGGTAGGAAATCAGAATTCTAAATTGTATTCTACCATTTGGTAATTGAAAGAAATTTTTTTCTCTAATCTTGACTTTTTTCCACCTCTGCACCAACTGTGCGAGCCTTGGACAGGTGTAGAAAGCTTGGGACCATATTGGCATGCCTTGGTCCGCTTGCTCCTGTCTTCAAAAAAGGTGACGAACCCGACGCATCGAATTACCGACCAATATTACTCCTGTCCATAATCTCAAAAGTTCTGGAACTCCTAATAAATAGTCAGTTACTTTGAGGAAAACAAACTGTTCTCACCTCATCAATTTGGCTTTCGGGCTGGCGTGAGTACGACGGATGCGATCATGTCCTTTCTAAACTTTTGCACGGAACCTCCATAGCGTTTGACCGCGTCCCCCCACGAAATTTTGCTGGGGAAAATTGAACAGTTTGGATTCACCCCAAGCGCCTTGAAACTTTTCGGCCTCTTTCCTCAGAGCCAAACTGTGAAATGGGGAAATCAATATTCCTTCTCGGAAAGAATGGTGGTGGGTGTTCCCCAAGGGTCAATTTTGGAGCCACTAGCCTTCCTTTCTTTTGATTTTTTCCAATGAAGTGAAAGATTCGTGCCCACTTCGTTCGATTTGCCGACGACACAACGGCCGTAATCAAATAGAATTTTTAGAAACCTTCGTAGGCGTAAGTTGCCGAACTCTTCAACATTTGAAGAGTATCATTGTCGTGTATCATTTAATGATATACGACACCAGTGAATGGATGAGAAGAAACAAGGTGTGTCTCATCGAGTCGAAAACGGTCACGATTGACGTCACTCTGCGCTCAGCGGATCACTAATGCAGGAGCCAGTGAAGTTCTTGGGACTGGTCGTTATTTAATAACGTATCAGCTGAGAGTCTGCTAAAAATCTATTATGGTTGTTTCCATTCACACCTAACGTACGCGATAATGGCCTGGGGTCACTGCGCCTCGGCTAAAACTATTTTCGCACTCCAACGTAGATGCGTTAGAATCCTTGGATATCGCGATGATTGCAAGGAGGAGTTCATAAAACTCGGCACTCTCCCTTTTCCACGCATCTTCATAAAATAATGTTTAAAGTTCGCTCATATGAATGAGAACAAATGGAAAAAAATGAGCGATGTACATAATCATTTCACAAGAGGAAAGGACAATAATTGTCCAATGCTATTACATTGTACCATTAAATAATATTTAATATATTATATTTAAAAACAATCTGAGATATCCCTTAATTACTACGCAGTCAGACTATACAATCGATTAACAGATAGGTTTTATTCAATGTCATCGAGGCACTAATGTTTAAAAAGTACTACAAAAACAAGTGTTCTACCCCTTGGAAGAATTTTAAAATTACGATTTCATGTAGCACAGGAATTTTTAAAACGTACTCTTGCAAAAAAAAAAAAAAAAAAAAAAAAAAAAAAAAAAAAGTGAATATTGTTTGACTTTTATTGAGCGTTGTTATATAATTTATGCAGATTTTTATTTAGTAATAATAATGTTGACGAGGAGAAACAGAGTTGTATAAAAGTATGTACTATTTATCGTATTTACGAGTTTATTTATTTATTGGCACTCCATCACTACTTCATGATGGACAATTATGCATTTATGACACTTGCCATGTATGTAATATACTTACAGCAAATTTACTGATACTGAAATGAAATGGGACGAGCTGACAAGCCTCAGACTGCTCTGGAAAGCTCAGGAAGCAAGATAAGAATCTTCACCACTTTGTCTACATAAGAGGGAGTGGAACGCCGCCAGGGGTCGGAGGTTCAGTTCAATTTTCGGGATCAGATCGCACTGCCTTAGCTTGAGAGAGAAAAAAAAGTCGACAATTCCGAGTTTTTAAAATTATTTTTGAGGTAGCACCCTTCAAGTTCGGATTCAGCGCGCCAAAACACAAAGAACCTTTACAGAACCTACTACGCTATTTTCCCACTGAAAACGCCCGTTTTGAACCTTACTGTACTCCTCTACGCACGACTTTAACAATTTCTTTTCCCGCAGGATCTCAAGTCTGCAACCTCGCTTGGTCCAAACACTCCAGCGAACTGGTTTCCACTCACGGCTACTCCCAGAACCAAATCCTCCTTTGGAAATACCCTTCGCTCACTCAAGTCTCCAAACTGACCGGCCACTCCTACCGCGTGCTCTACCTGGCCGTTTCCCCGTGCGGCGAGTCCATCGTGACCGGAGCCGGCGACGAGACTCTCCGGTTCTGGAACGTCTTCAGCAAGTCTTCCTCTTCACCCCGCCAACCCGTTTCTCCCCTTTCCCTCTTCCAAAACATAAGATGAAAACAAAACTTCCATCAACTTAACCTATACGAGAAAAAAAAGTCCTAACTAACAGTATATAAAGAATATATGTAACTTGTAACAAGAGATTCGTTTTTATTTTTGTATTTTGTATCGAGTAGAAACTGTATTAATTTTATGCTTATCAAATTTTCTTTATAATATATTATATTCGCCTTTACTGGACCGGTAAATTCTCCTTCTAAAGTGGTTCTCAATTGATTTTTTATTCGCAATCTCCAAGATTTTACTCGTCCCCCTCCTTTGTGTTTTCAATCCCAGTGTTGTGTTGGATGTACAAAGTATAGTTTCACCTCGTTGTTTTATTGTATAACTGGGTTATAGTGGTTTTTTTTTTTCTTTCTGGGTATCCGTATTTTTTCTTGTATGAGCGCAAACACAGTTTGGCGGTTCCTCGTGTGCAATGTCGTGTTTTCCGCCGAATTTGAACACTTTGACGATTCGTCAGATTCTCGGATATATTTGACGAGAGAAATTGATTTTTCTTCTCCTTTGCGTTTTGACGGTTTTCGATCCTGTTTCTGATGGGGGAGATTTGATGTAAATGACTTTTATTATATTTCGTGTTGAATAAACGTTTGTTGCTGAATTGGTTGTTTTCTTCTAAATTTTGAGCCAGTTTATCAAAGCTCCCACTTAATCTAGATTACTTGAAGGTAATGGACGATTTTGCAAGTTTGGCTGTTCATCAATCTCCCACTAGTGCTGCGCAAAAATCGAGATCGCAATCAATCCATCGATTTTTGGTTGGCCTCAACATTTGGCATTAGCCGTTTCATGATATCAAGATTCCAAAAACGAAATTTCCGTCCGCTGCACAGTGGTCGAAAGCGTAAAAAAAAAAAACCAAAATGAAAGTGGTCAAATTGGTGTTCCGGGTGCGATAAACCACTCTCAGATACTTGCAGATAGAGTTCTGGAACAATTTTTCCCTTAAAAAAATGTACAAGGGTTTGCTGAGGCCATAAAGTCAAAAAATCGATATTGATGTCATCAACGCTTGGCTACAGTTACTGTACTTTTATTTTAAACAATATCTATCTTGGCGCTAACGCTTCAAAAACGGACTTGAGTATTGTTGAAGTGTACGAGCACAAAAAATATAAAACGCTGCAAATTTTATAATGATTAACAGGACATTTTCTTTTTTAGCGCAACCTTTTTCCAAAAAATGGAAAGGTGCGCTCGCCTCCTCGACATGTATGTTTTTTTTTTTTTGTTTTTAGCGCAACCTTTTTCCAAAAAATGGAAAGGTGCGCTCACCTCCTCGACATGTATGTTTTTAGCGCAACCTTTTTCCAAAAAATGGAAAGGTGCGCTCACCTCCTCGACATGTATGTTTTTTTTTTTTTTTTTTTTTTTTTTGTTTGTGTACAGAGCATCACGCCCGAGCGGCTCAACAGATTTTCATGAGGGTGGTCTCATTGTCATCAACGAGTTCGGGGGGTGGTTATAGGCTACCTTGATTTTTCCTCCCTCATCCCCTTCATCGGTTTTCGGGAGGTCCTTCACGACGAAAGTTGTTTATCTCTGATGTGTAACTAAGGAGGCCTCAATAGGGGGACGAAAGTTTTTGTCCGATTTCGTTGGTACAAGGGTCTATGGAATGAGCTTTTTAGGCTGATTCCAACGACTCCAAAACGATTTTTGCAGCCTGAGCAGTTCGTTACCTCCGATCGGCATAAGGTTTTCTTACGCATCGGTCGTTAGGGTGCAGTTGTTTACGTAATGAGCATCACGTGGATGATGTGTTGTGTGGCATAGTTTGGTCGCTAGATACCTACTGTTTCTTAGTTTCTATTGCTCATTAACAAATCGTCGCTTAAGAGGCAACACCACGTATCCAACATTTTGTCGAAAATGAGGTTTTTATATCACTGGATGCAGAATTTCGCTCCGCGTAGAATGGTAACATTGGTGTTTCGTTAAAACGCCGCCAAAAGCTCTAAAATCGCTTACATGTTAACACCACGTATCTAACTCTGATGAGGCAATACCACGTATCTAACTCCTGCCGGTATGCATGTTTAAATCAGTTTTTTCTTCCTCCTGAAAAGTTGCCAAAAGCTGGATACGTGGTGTTGCCTCTTTTACATTTAATGTAAAGGTAAAAACAAAAAGGTTGCGCTCATCTATTCAATTCAATTGATGGCTTGTTTTTTTTTTTTGTTTGTTTGTTTGTTTTTTTGTGTCCAGAGCATCACGCCCGAGCGGCTCAACAGATTTTCATGAGGGTGGTCTCATTGTGATCAGCGAGTTCGTGGGGTGGTTATAGGCTACCTTGATTTTTCCTCCCTCATCCCTTTCATCGGTTTTCGGGAGGTACTTCACGACGAAAGTTGTTTATCTCTGATGTGTAACTAAGGAGGCCTCAATAGGGGGACGAAAGTTTTTGTCCGATTTCGTTGGTACAAGGGTCTATGGAATGAGCTTTTTAGGCTGATTCCAACGACTCCAAAACGATTTTTGCAGCCTGAGCCGTTCGTTACCTCTGATCGGCATAAGGTTTTCTTAAGCATCGGTCGTTAGGGTGCAGTTGTTTACATAATGAGCATCACGTGGATATTTTTGATGTGTTGTGTGGCATAGTTTGGTCGCTAGATACCTACTGTTTCTTAGTTAAATATTCGTAATAACAAAAGGTTGCGCTCATCTATTCAATTCAATTGATGGCTTGTTTTTTCCCGTCACGACATAAAAAAACGTTAGGTACGCAACATAATCGCGAAAACTATAATCACATGATTGGTCTATAAGGATGTTTGGCGGTTGGTTACAAGTAGGGGTCGAATGGCGTAAAATTAATCATTATTAAATGATCTGACTGTAGAACCATGGGTATACCGTTCGTTTCTTTCACTAGGGTTTATTATTGTTTGATATAGGTTACTTGTGCAGAATTTTTTTATTTTTTAACGAGAGAAAGAATGGTTCATTCAAAACTGCATGTGGAACGAGTTATAGGCTAAATCCAAGGTAACAAGCCAAAACAAATGAAAACCCGAGGTCCCGGGCGAAATATCTGTCGGAAAACCTCCGATTCCTCGTAAGAGTCGAATCAAACCGACCGCATTCGGACGAATAATCCGTGCGTTGAACTCGTACGTAAAAACCCCCCAATTAGGACGCTAACTGCCTTTCCCCAAGTTTGAACTTGGAGGTCATTCGTCCGAGAAAAATTCGTGCGGATTCCAGCGTACGAAAACTGCCAGTTAGGACATAGCCTAAGTCTTACTACTACCCCAAAGCTACCTCTATTTTTCTCTAATTCTTCAATGAGAACACAACCAATTATTACTTCATCAAGTAGTGACGAGAATGAAATAGAGGGGTCTGCATTATAAACAACACTATACAAACTTATAGTATATTTACAGTCTACAGGGTTCATAGGTATTCAAATGCTTACTCCTAATCACAGACGTGTTCGAAATAACCTTAAAAACATAATTTTGACTTAATAGGCGGGACACGTGCTCGATACAAGTTATTAGTAAAGTTTGCGTAGATACTCGTCGAACAAGTGGATGTACAAACCGCGCGAGTCGATTTCGGAATCCTTGACGGATCCAGCGCTTCTGCCGCCTTCCTCGAGGAGCCGGTAGAGGTCGTTGGCGTGGCCGGCGAGTTCCCGAACAGTCTGGGCGTGTTTGTCGGCGAATTTTTCTTCGATGAAGTGGGCCAACTGCGGAAAAACACAAAACGAAACGTCAAATGGGTAAAATCAACCGGGGACATTTTCACTGAGAATTTTTCCAGTACGTACCTCGATGTCGTGCTCGAGCGAGGGGACGCCGTTAACTTTGTCGCGTTTCAAAGAGTGCTCGTGAAGTTTGTTACCGCTGACGGCGAGGTGTTTGTGCAAGTCGAGAACTTTGGCGAGGCTGGAGATTTCCGTTTCGGAGGCGAAGTCGGCCGGAGCGGCGCCGTATTTCTACAAAACCAAAAACAAATAGGTAAGGAAGAAATCAGGTTGCGCACAAATCCGCAACTCACTGAGACATTTCCATGTCGCTCCGCATACCTATTTCTTTCTCAAAGAAATTTTTCGTAATATTCCATTTCGTGACGCTTTTCGAATTTATGTGCCAGAGTCAAGACATATAAATGTCAAAAACTTGGCGCAAGATCTCAAGCGAATGACACCTTACGGCCACAGCACGCACCTGTCCATCATTAGGGTACACCGCCTTGTTGATCAAATCAGCAAAATCGAGTTCCACTCCTCGTTTGCCCAAATACTGAATCAGCTTGATGCTGTCCTCCCAAGTTTCGTCGGACAATTTCCTGTAGAGCTTCGCGAAGCCTGCGCGGTCCTTTTTGTAGTTGTTGAAGTTGGCCCACTGAAACCACAAATCATTCCATGTTGAATGAAATTTTTCCAATTAGAATCGTGCGCAAATTTGCACGCTTGTGCGCGCAAATTTCATACCTGGAGAAGATACTCGAAACTGTTCCCGATGTGTTCCTTGATGTATGTCTGAAGCAGGTTCTTGTTGTTGTTGATGGCTCCGTAAATGGGCGTGCAGGGTTTAGTAGCTTGAAATCATTACAAACACCGTCAAAATCCCTTCATACGGGAGAACTCTTTGTATTAAATTCTTCTCTCTAAAATTTTGCTTGTACTTACCAGTGATGGATGATCCAGCTTTGCAGTGTTGGTCGACGTAGGGTTTGCAGTATTGTTCTGATACGTCTTCGGCGACGGCCGCTCCAACTGCCAGGAGCAGCAAAACGGACAGTTTGCCCAACATGGTGATTTATCTTGAAATGTCAAGATGCGAGTGAGATAGACGTCTTTGTATTGACTTCAATTATTGAATAGGTGGCAAAAGTGAGCGAAATGTAATCTTTTAAGAGGGTTTTCAACGCCAGCTAGCAAATTGAAGGGTCATTAAATGACCCTTCAACCTATTTGAGGTTCATTTCTTTGGCTTATTATCAAACCAAGCCAAAGACATGAACCTCAAATAGGTACCTACTTAATAAAAATAAAAAACCTAAAAGTACTAAATTTAAAAAACCGCAATAATATCAATATTTATTCAAGTTAACTCAATAATATCAATAGTTACTATTCCAATTTTCAGCTAAAAACTAGAATAAATACCTACTGTAGGAATTTATTCTAGTTTTTAGCTGAAAATTGGAACAATGAGGGTTTTGCCGAAAGCACCGGGCTGAATTTCATCTCAATAAAAACTTCCGAGCAATTTGCAAATAAACTCACACCTGATCTGAGAAAACTTCCACAATCTATGGTTTGATCATTTGGAATTTGGAAAAAGTAGGTAGGTAACTTCGCTCTTGGGAGGCCTAGCTTACGGTAGGTATTTTTCAACCTCCCTGTCCAGAACATGTTACGGACAACCACGTCATTTTATATGTTCGTAGTTACGGGAAAAACGTACGTAGGTGCCTATTATTTTGGGATAAGTCATTAAATTAAAAAACGAAATAAAATAAATGATTACACCCTGAAAATCGATACCTATTCAATTAATTGAGTTGTAAACCCAAAGAATAATAATTATAAATAATTCCGGAAACCGAAAGTACTTATCTGGATTTTTATTTTTTTAGGATACCTAGGTAGGTATTACCTACCTAGGTAAAACGCACTGTGGCTGAAGACATTTTGAACACATCTCCTAATTATGAATAAACTGTTCAATCTCTCTAAGAATGATCGGTGTCTGTTCAATAATATTATATCAATAATGACTGTTTAATATTGAATGTCGTCTCTCCTACATCATACTCCGGCGTCAACACTACAGTCGTGAGACATCATCCGCCTTCGAAATACAGATGCGAGGGTTTGAGTGGCCAAGTGTATTGCGGCCTGCCGTGAGGAACAGACAGGTGTACGAAAGAGTACACTGTACCCCCCTTCCCAGGAAATAAACACAAACATTAGTCAAATAATGTCAAGTTATCAAACACAACACTTGTTTGCTGGTTATTTCGGAGGGGGGGAGAAAATTGATTTTATTGTGCAACTTACAAATCAAACGTAGAAATTCAACGGCTCCTTCTGCTCGGAATCGTAGCTCATGGACTGAAAATGGAAATGAAATGTAAAGGACGAATTCTCAAGGGAAGGGCGTCAAACAAAGAAATGATAAAGATAATCGCGTCGGGCGTGCGCAGTAGATGAAACGCAGTTGTCCGCGCAGAGGATGAGTCGCCGAGACAGCACAGCGTGACCAGACGAGGGGAAAAGCCGCGGGGCGGGGGAAATTTGTCGTGTGGCGGGGAAAAAACGATACGAGGGAGTTCGTGGGCGAGAAAAGCTTCAAAGGCGGAAGCGGGGAATTTTTGACGTTTCGAGGGAAACTCCCGTCAACAACTAGTTGCTAACGCTGCGTGAGTAGCCTCAGTCCCTTATCTGCGTCCGATACGAGTTCGTCAAAAAATCTCTCGCCACCGAACGGAAAAAAATATCTTGTGGGGTGTCGCCTTCTACGCCAGTGTGTGTAAAGGTTGATGAGCGGAAACTTCGATTTAGTTCGCGAGGATTTTACTTTGAAATAGCATAATAATTCACTTTTTTGACGAGTCACGATGAAATTGATTGTTTTCTTGTCCGTTTTGGCCGTCGGCCTGTGCGAATCGTCGAATTACATCAAATGCAGTAAGTTGACTAAATTGACAGTCGTTAGTTTTTGTGGAGCTCCTTTCCGGGGTGATCTGGCCGGCGTTTGACTCCTAAAAGCACCTGGACGGCGGACCTGGGTCGCTTTTTTTTTGGAATCGTTGCTGACGGTGGTTTTTCAGACAGTTTTATTACACCAAACGAATCAACTGTCCTTTTTGTGATGGCGAGCGCTTTCGAGGCGGCTGGCGTCATCGCCTGGTTGAGCCAAAGTCAACCTCATTTACCACGGTGACGGTAACACGATTGGTGATTGTCATTCAACGCCGTCTAGTTGGCTCGTAGGGGATTTCCGGGTCCAGCACGACCCTGGCGCCTCCGGTTTGACGAGGAAGAGGTTGTGGATGTGAAGATGCTCGAGGTCGCTTCAAGATCACGACCTCATCATTACAAGTACGAAATCGCCTACCTTCTCTTATCAGACTGCATCTGGCAATTCCAAAGTTCCGCGATTTTTTTTTCCAATTTCCGCTAAGCACGTTTTAAGGCTGTTAAGGATGGGGTGGAATAATATTCCACTTGCATATTATGCAGTTCGCGAAATTTCCAGAAACGAGTGGGTCCGTTGAACTGGTACAGTAGATAGGGAGTTTTCTGGGTGTCATTTGACCGCTTGACGTCATCGGAACGCTCTTTCGAATACAAAAGCCGGACACCAAATCAAAAGGCTGCTCATTTCACACCTAGATTTGTTGTTATTAAACTTTATCATGACAAAACATTTTATTCGTTGAAAATTAAAAAGTAAACAAACAAAAAAGATGATGGGTTAAAAATTTTTTAAATGAGTGATTAGTCTTTAAAAAAATAATACATAAATGTGTATATTTTTTTAAATGCATAATTAAATTTAATTAGGAATTTAAAAAATTAAAAATAAAATATTTAAAAGTACCTATAAAAGTGTATATATAAGATATATCTTTTAAATTCATAATTAAATTTAACTAGGAATTTAAAAAATTAGAAGTACTTACCTGTTTAAGTAATTGTAAATTTAAAAAATTAAAAGTAAGTAGGTATTATAAATTCAAAAAAATAAAAGGATTGTATATTTCTACTCTGTTGGGACGAATAAGAGACTCCTAACATGGATGGAACGTCCAAAATTAATTAAAAAACGATGGGTCTGAGATCTCCATAAATGAATATACCTCCAAAAATACTTCTAGAGAGATGTAGGGAGCTGCCGCTGTTTTACCTAAATCTTAACCACCTCGTCAGCGGCCCCACCGAAAAATTCCTCGCCCCATGAATGACATTGTCATCCTTGTGCATTGGATCGCCATACAAATTTTATCAATAAAAATAAATTAAAAGAAATAAAAAAGTGTGAAATTTAAACTCTTCTTGGATTCACACTAGTAAATATTTAATACTATCTCATTGTTCTGCAGCAATCTCACTCGCCGTTCCAGATTCACTTTCCTTTGTTCCTGCAGGCGTTGTCCAGACGGCCTTCAGTTCTGCGAATAGATTACTCCGCAAAAATACCCCCCCCCCCCCCCCCCCGCAATGCAAAAACATTTCAGCGGACCCAAAACTGCGTCGTAAACCGGACGCATAAAAAAGTAGGCCACGCTGTCAAAGTTCACCGGTTTAATTATGCACATCATGAATTAAACGACGCCGTTAAAGGTCACCCGTTGTACGAATAAGTTATCGAAACCCTACTGAGTGATGCCCTCTCACCTCACCGCCTTCAGAAATTGTTGTCTTCGACTTCATTAAATTTTTCATTTAGCAAAATTATTTTGTCACCCATCGCTTCCTTCAAGAGCGTAGAAAGGATAAAATCGATTCTGTTTTTGCTAAATGAGCTTAAAGAAGTTATATCAAAGTAATGAATCAATAAGTTGTTCATTTCTAAAAAATTATTTTAAATTTATTCATTAATTATTTTTCATTTTCAATTTGTGTGTGTTATATATATATATTTTAATTTCGTATGATTATTATTATTTTCTATTTATTTTTTGTATGTAGGTACCTATCTATACCTACCCACCTAGTTTGGATACTGAAAAATTAACGTAACGACGTCGATCTGAACTTTAAAATGGCATCAGATGACATCAGATTAAAGATTCTTCTGTTGTATAGAAGCAGAAACGTTTGTTCCAGTGAAGATTCAGTTGAGACACTAACATGTCAGTAACTCTGAAAAAATAAAGAGATCCTGTTGGTAAAAGGGCCCTGGGTCGCTGGCTAGGTAGTTCGTCTGAAGGTGGTCGCCTACCTGTTCGGGTGGTCGTTGTTTACCAACATATTCTCAGAAGAGGCGAGCCAAGAAGGAAATAGTTCTGGTAAAAATAATGGCAACTGGTTGTGCAACGTCTAACTGCGACTCTTCGTTCAACCGGCTCAATTTCCTCGAAACGAGTTTACGTTGTCACTATATTGATCCGGAGCCATTGGTTGTAAACTGCCGTTCAAGCATAGGCAGACTAAATTTCCAACTGTACCTAATGGGTTCAAGTACAACGCAAAAACTTATCGCAGACGATTTTTCCGTAAAGTATGCCCTCCAGGTCAGTAAGTGATCAGACTGACCACAATCTCCCCCATAGCAATTTTTCCAAAACTCTGAAAAATTCACCTAAAAAATTCAAGGATTCTAAAATTTATTTAATGAGCTCATTAGTGGGTTCAAGTAAAACACAATGGAACTTATACGGCAGACGATTTCGCCGAAAGTTACGCCCTCCAGGCGATCAGAAGCTACGGCCCAAAATTGCTCTAGGTCTCTATAAAAACTTCAACTCATCACTGCTTATCAAATCCTTATCCGAACAACAACTTATCCTTATCCGAACAACAGCTTCTTGTACTTACTTCAGGTTTTCACTGCAAAATGAATTTTATCTTATCCGGTGCTTGCAATGATGAACACAACTGCAAAAACAGCCAGTAGCCACTTTCTCCCATGACCACTTTCACCCCGTTCTCCCCTACCTGCTAAGCGCAATTAGACTAGAAGAGTTATTCATCAAGAGTAATTCTGAACGATTTGAATCTTTTTCCATGACTCATTCTTCAATCAAGTAAAATACGGCTCCGTAGTATACATGGGCGATACGATATCGATTTATCGTAATAAGTGTGGTTTTGATCCGGTATTTGATATCGAAATGTCAATATGAAAATCTAGATATAAATATTTAGATATTTTTATTTATTTATTTTATTTTATTATATTCTTAAATTTTTTTTCTTTCTACAATATACCTCGATATTCCCCATATAGATGTATGTATTTGAGCTCGATATATCGGAATACGATTTATTGTCATTTCAAAATAGCGATACATTAAATGTATACAAATTTTGTATTCGATTTCCATCTCTACTTGTTACTAAGGATCGGATATTCAGCTCTTTCAAATTATTCGATTCATGCGATTCAGTTCGTCTAATCGAATCGTCGAGTAAGATTGGGTTGAGCTGAGTTGAGCATTGGCTTGGGTAAAGTCCGACGATCGTAATATCATCACCAGCGGATATTAGGTTGTAGTTGAAGGTGAAGAAGGTCAGGACAAAATTACCATGCTTGCGGCCAGTATACGAGCTTGTAGGTACAATAGAGAAAACGCTGCAGACTTTACACAAGGGATTATTATTCTTTGATATAGATGACGTGTGCAAAAATTAATTCTTTGTCAGTTAAAAAAAAAATTCGAATTTTTTTCTACTCGGAAAATATTTGACCTTCTGGGATCCTTCTAAAATCCCATTTGTAGCCCCATGAAAGCCGCATAGATTCCCACTGCTAAATCGGATCATTCCGGGAGCCCAAAAAATGGATTCTGCGTCAAAAAATACTTCGAAAATGACACCTAACTCGATCCCATAGCTAATAGCCTTCAAAAAACCCTCCCGTAGCCCTATTTTAGCCCCATAGCGCCCCACGGGTTTAGGCGATCGGGCTGAAAAACTTGCGGTCTCAACTAGATGGCAAACCAAGTATTTTGTCAAAATTTCAGATTTAAAAAAATTTCTACTGCCCAAAACGGCCAGGACGGAGAACGGACATTTCGTTTTTGGAATCTAGACCTCTTGAAACGAATAGTGTCAAATTTAGAAGCCGATTTTCGACCCCCGTCGCGTTTACGTTGGTGTATTATTCCAAGAATAATAAACCAAAATTTAACTCTACTTTACGTAGATTTTAAGATTCTTTCTAATGTTTCCTCAGATCTTGAACAGAAAGCAGCCTCCGGCGAGGTGCTTCCCTCCGATGACTGGATCGACATCAAAGACGAATGCGTCAACCTTGCCAGGCAACAGATCCGCATGGAGTTCCAAGCAGCGCTGGCTTACTTGCAGCTGGTAAGTTTCGGTTGTTCTCTTGTCGTCAGGTCGACACCCTGTACTAAAACGACGTTTTTTACAGGGCGCGTACTTCAACCAATATGACATCAATAGGCCGGGATTCGCCAAGTTTTTCTTCGGGGCGGCCAGCGAGGAGAGGTCTCACGCTATTAAACTTTTCGATTACCTCCTCATGAGAGGACAGATGACCCAGTTCCACACCGATCCCCAACTCCACACGCTTCTCATGGTAGGTGACATTCTTCACAACCGTACTCCTCCACATCTTGTACATACTAAATCCATTCTTCTTCAGGGTGTCAGCACCAACAAATCCACCGTGCTCATCGAGTTGGACGGAGCCTTGAAAAAGAAAACCGTAAACGGGCTGGACGCCCTCAACAAGGCTTTGGGTCTGGAAGTGTCCGTTACGAGGTCCATTAAGAACATGATCAAAGCCTGCGAAGACGAAACGGTCCTGTCGGAGAAAGACAAAACAGCCGGTATAAACCTCGCCGCCAACGACTACCACGTGAGTGACAATTTCAATGTTTCAAGTGACAAGAGTCTGGCGTCCTTTCTCAAGCGATCCCGTAGATTAGGCGTTTCCCCCTTTGACGTCATTTCCTAGTTCAGAGGCTCAGAAAGTTCGGACAACACAAGAGTGAGTCAACGACGGGACAAAAGCTGCTATCTGTTGGGGCTAGCAATATTTTTTTTTATCCCAGCGAGTCTGATGACTTCAATGTTGAAAATTCGAATTTCAATACAGAAAAGCGCTACATACCAATTTATGGAAATGCGGACTGACCAAAATTGGGCTTTTACGGTTTACTCCGAATAATTCGTAGGTAGTTATTATTTCCAAGACACTTTTGATTATTTCAATTCGACCCGTGGGGCGCTATGGGGCTAAAATGGTGCTACAGGAAGGTTTTCGGCTACGGGTTCGAGTAGGGTGTCGTTTTCGAATTATTTTTGGACGCAAAATCCAGTTTTGGGGGTCCCAGAACGATCCGGTTCCACCGTGGGTATCTATGGGGCTTTTATGGGGCTTCAAATGGAATTTTTGCGGGATACAAGAAAGTCAAATAAGGTGTCGTTTTCCAAGTAATTTTGGACGCATAATCCATTCATTTTTGGAGGTCCCACATCTGTCCAAACATTGTACAGAAAAAAGGGTTTTCTTTATTTTCTCGAAAATATTTTTTGGTTAATTATTCTTGGATTGATAGGTCTATGTAATTCCGACGGAGGTCGAAAATTCTGATCGGCCTCAAAATTTTACATTATACGTTTCAAGATGTCAAGACTCCAGAAACGAAATGTCCGTCCGCCGTCCGAGCCGTTTTGGGCAGTAGGATTTTATTTTATTTTATTTTATTTTTAATCTGAAATTTTGACAAAATACTCGGTTTACCATCTAGTTGTGCCCGCAAGGTTTTTGAGCCCGATCTCCCAAACCAGTGGGGACAAAAAATAGGCTACGGGAGGTTTTTTGAAGGGTTTCGGCTATGGCGTCGAGCTAGGTGTGGTTTTCGAAGTACCTATTTGTGGACGTCAAATCCATTTTTGGGGGTCCCAGAACGATTTGTGTTCCACCACGGGGATCTGTTCTGTGGGCCTTCATGGGGCTACCAATGGTATTTTTTTGGATCCCAGGAGGTAAAATTAGGTGTCTTTTTCCGAGTAATTTTGGACGCATTAGGGGAGGGTGAGGATCAATGAAACACAAAAGTTGGTTTTGCCCACTGGACTGGAAGAGAAGCAATTTTTCACAAAATGGGGAAGGGGTACATTCCAGTATGGTATGATTGTCAAGGCAGTACCTTCCATAGGCAAGGAGGTACCATCCTTTAATTATCCATAATTTATCCACTTAATTCATCCATTAACCTTGAAACACACAAAAACGTCATAATTCATCCATGAAAGGCCATAATTCACGTTTCAGATCTTAATTCATCCATAAGCAACGTTTCATTGTGCCCCGAGGTCCTTTATTTCAAGGAACCCTAAACAAGGCATTTCTGTTTCCCCTAATCCAAGAGGGTGCTAATCGATTCACCCATTGAGTCAAGTCTATCAAATTCGTGTGCACCGGTGCATTTGATTGCCCTCGACGTTAATTTAAAATTCCTCATTGCACCAGTCATATTTCTTAGCCCACGAGCGGCTCGAATAAGGCTAATCAATCACCAAGCGCTCATCCACTTGACCTCATAGGCGGTGTTTAGTAACGTCATTCTTTTTTTGTCTGCCAATCAAGATCAACCAGAGGTCAAAGTCTCCACATGCTAAATCCGTTTGGACTATAATCTTGTGGGCTTTCAGTTATCGGTTACGGCCAATAATTCCTTTGTGGGAAAAAGTTGTTTGCTCCCGTGATAAGATAATCGTTTTAAACTCGGGATGAATTCCGTTTACGTAACGCGAACAAAGCCGAAGACCACTTGATGTTGAGTGATTGGTTTCATTACAAGCTGTAATGTTTTTATTGTGCGGTAACACGAAATTATATTTACTCAGATTCGATGAGATTTGTGACAATTCCAGGAAACGTACAAGTGATCTGAGATTAAGTGATCAGTACTGAGCAAGGCCCTAAGCCTATGAATGGGCTTGGGAACCTCACCTTGGTCGACATGAGGTTCCCTAGCCCATTGTTTTGGGTTGTTTTATTGAAAAACAGGGCAATAAAAGTATCACGTTTTTTCTCCAGATGGTCGACTGGCTCATCACGGATCTCCTCGACGAGCAGCTCAACGGCCAAAGGGAACTCGCTGGGCGCATTTCGACTCTGAATAAAATGAAAGACGGCTACGGACGTATTGCAGATTTCCTTTACGACAAAAAGCTTCTCGAAGAGCTCGACTCCAAAGCCGCGTAAGACTTCTCCTTTTATTCTGCTAGTAAGCGCCACCGGGCTGGAGCTCCATTAGCAGAGGCCCCACTATCATATTCTCCCCGTTTTTTGTCTCCCTTTTTGACATTTGTAATGTAATGTCGCATTTGCTCGGCCGTAGTTGTCGAATTATTTTAAGTAAATTGTGATAAGTGTACAGTAGCACTCAAGTTGTACTAAATCGCATAGATGAAGTGTGAACTGTGAATTTGTAATTTCTTCTAATACACGTATTTTTCATTCTGTCGTTCGACTTGTTAACATTCACAAATTCACAAATTCACAAATTGGTGTAACGGGCATCACGAAAGCCAATGGAATTTTGAACTGAAATTTTTTATTCGTGGGTTTTGGAGGCTGGTCAGTCAAAATCGATACAAAATCGCTAAATTCGCTAAACGTGATGAAGTTATGATTTTTTAGTAGGGGAGAGTGGGGTTGCCCCGGTCAGAGGGTCAGTGAGGTTTTGCTAGGAAGAAAAATTCGGAAAAGGCTCAAACTATCAGAGGCCTCTGTTGACGTGCTCGCGAACTAATATCCCGAATTTGGAACCTTCCTCACTGCTATTTCTTCACTCACAAGTGTTAAAAGTTCCGGTCGTGTTCCCTTCTTATTTTGGCTCCCTCAAAACTATTGTAACACAGTGAAGTGACCGGGGTGTCCCCACATTGCAAGACATTTATAAAAATGAAAAAATAAATTTAATTAACCTTCCAGGGCCCGCGTGGGCAGTAAATTGGCCGCCTTTTTGAAAAAAATGATTGAAATTTTTTTCACATTTTCAGAATTGGAGAAATACTTGAATTCTTCCTGACCGGGGTGACCCATACCCCTGACCGGAATGACCCCAGTGGTGGGGTAACGCCGGTCAAATGCCTTTTTTCAACTTTTCAATTATTATCACATTTGAGAACGTTTAGCTTCCTTCATTGAGATGGATCATTGAAATTGGATAGTGTGAGAAGTGATTTGTGCATTTAGCTATGATTTATGTTCATTAGGGACTTGCATGTAGACTTCCAAAGTTAAGTGACCGGATGTTTCAATCAAATGAAGTGGCATTTTCAGAGCACACGATAAGCAAACCGCAATTTTTTTTTTTTTTTTTTTTTACTCCATCAATAAATTATTATTTAAAGTAATACCTACTTAATTATTTAATTAAATTATTTACTACAACTCATTATTATTTCTCAGTATAATGTGAAATTAATATTACGTTGGTTTTCGGTGGCCTCCGTCATTATTCAATAGCTGAAATTAATATATTGATTGGAAATTTATTTTGGCATTGAATTGATTCAAACAACACTTTTAAAGAGAATCTTCTAAAATCCCATTTGTAGCCCCATGAAAGCCGCATAGATTCCCACGGTGAAATCGGATCGTTCCGGGAGCCCCAAACATGGATTTAACGACCAAAAATACTTCGAAAACGACACCTAACTCGATCCCATAGCCAAAACCCTTTAAAAAAAACCTCCCGTAGCCCCATTTTAGCCCCATGGCGCCCCACGGGTTTGGGCGATCGGGCTGAAAACGTTGCGGGCACAACTAGATGGTAAACCAAGTATTTTGTCAAAACAACCCATTGGACACAACAAATAGAAAAATAAAAAATAAGAATAAAAAAAAAACCGATTGAAACATCGATGTTAAAAAAACATCGCAATCCAAACATCGATGTCGATGTCGCATCACTAGCCTCAACTCCAATCACTTTCACACTATAATATACGTATTTCGAATGACGCCATTTCACCGAGTATTTATTGCCGACTATTCCTTTTCCAAGAGCCTCTAAAGAAAGATTTCCGATTCGTTCCCCTCGAAAGACATTCATAGTCTCAAGATGATGCCTATAAGTGTCCCCTGATTAGAGCTAAACATTTGCATGAACTTGGCATTTTTTTAAATGAAAACTCATCTTATTACAGCTGGTGATAGCTCTATAAGCGTACTATAGCTTTTAAGTACTACAGTAAGAAGAAGACAAGTCATTAAATGACTTAATTGGCAAATTTTGCCAATTAAGGGGGTAATAATTACCCATTATTGTGGCTTATTATTCCGTTAATAAACATCCTACCAGTCATGCAAAATGCCTTGACGAAAAATTCTCACCCTTGCTCTCGAAATATCCTACATTCCCCTCAATTCCCCCTCCGCCATCTCTATTAACCTACCCGGACCGTATTTCTCCTTATAGGTACAATCATCAAATGTTATCAAAATGACTATAATGATCATGATAAATCAAATTAGGCATATTAGGTTCGTTCCAGGTTTGACCGACTGTTAACAGAAATCGACGGAGACATGCGCAGTTGAGAAAACTGCTGTTCCAGGTCGCTGGGTTGGCGAAAAGTCGCCGTCGCCGGCTGTTCCAGGTCGATTTGTAGGTCGACAACAGTTCAACTGCAGTCGGACGGAAGCCGACAGCTCGAATGAGTTCGGTTGGGTGCTAGGTACTGTCTCAAGTGTCTCGGTTTCAATACCTTACAGCAGTCTTGAGTAACAGTTATGAGCGGCCAAAAATGGAATTCCTTGAAGTATAGGCGAAGCTATGAAGCAAATCCGAAGGGACGTTTTTGTTCCAAGGTACCTACCTACAACAAGGCTCGTGTAGGAACCCTACCTTGGAACGCTTGGTATTTTCGAGAAAAAATGAAGAATATAGCACTATATGGTGAAATGAAATGATGAATATCGCACTACATAGGTAGTGCCTACCATAGTGATACCTTGAAAACGTTATCAGAAGTAATAATTGTTCATCACCGTCTGAAATATCATTTTATCAGCATCAGAAGAAAAACCCTGAAAAGTTACATAATATGCTATAGAAACAATAGAAGATCTCTCTGGGTTATAGCTCAGACAGAAAATTGATGAGTTTGATGGCAAATGAAGTGTTTCAAGGTACACGAGGTACCAATCCTTCCAGCCACACATCTGTTCCAAGGTACAAGACCCTTTTTGTTCCAAGGTACAACATGGTCTCCCATTTTGCAAAAACGGAAAATTCCCAAACCTCACATTTCTCTCATTGTTATTGGTAAGCAATTTGGTTTCAAAAAGTAACTTTCTTATCACACTAGTTGGGACACCCGTGCTTCGCACGAACTATCAAATATCCGTCCATCACCTGTCAACGATGCACCCGTGGCAACGACGTAATTTGACCCTGCTCTCGTCGCGAAGGAAAGCTCTGTTCGCGACGAAGTTAGAGAGCGCGAAATCTAATATGGCCTACGACACATCCGCACCTACGCGGAACCCGACGGCCTTACCGTTGAGGCGGGGTAGCGTGGAACGGACGTGAATACAATCGTTTTCGTGCATTGATGAACCTACACTGATAAGTTATGCCTCCTCAGAGAAGAATTTAGGCGTAAAAAGATCTGCTGGATAGCAGCACCAGACGGAGCTAATTCAAATGTTTCAAGGTATAACAGTCTCCCCTATGACCAACTAATGGCGATCATAATCACACTAAAATCTAACCACTGTCGTGATAAAGACCTTATTAGCAAATAAACGACTAAAAATCAACCAAAACCCTCCCAGTCTTAACAACGACCATATTGACGATTCAACGTCTGAAAGGCGACCAAAATCTGTTTAAACCATGGCTACTGTATTAATAACAATCAACTTGATGATTGAACGAGTGAAAAGCGACCAAAATCCCCGACTATTGTCAAACCCAATTATTGTCTAAATAATGACCTTAAGTAGGTATAAGAGACTAAACAGCAACTACCCAACTCTATTTGAAATCTAGCTTTTGACTTAATATTGTCTAAATGTGAGGCAGTTTTTTTTTCGATTGGTAGTAGGAAGTCCCCCCTACGTTTTTGGAGGTTTCATCGGAATCACTTAGTAACAGAGAACAGATCAGAATAGTCCCACCATCCCTCCCTGCCTTAAATATTCCTCTCCCGCTATCTGGCATCACTGCATTCTACCTTGCGCCACGGAATAGAATGCATGCATTCTATTCCGTGCCTTGCGCCGGGAGCATTAATTTCGACCAAATGCCAACTCGGTTCTGGTACTCCTAGTGTCATTTTCGGAGTAGAAAATGAAGTTTTGAAATCATAGAAGTTTTGTTCTGGTTCACGATTATCAAAATTGGGGTCCCAAACCTGAAGAATTTCTGAAATCATAGAAGTTTTGTTTTGGTTCACGAAGATCGAAATTTGGGTCCCAAACCTGTCCCATCCTACAATGACGGGTCTGTTGGTATTTTACGGGGCTACAGGTGGGGGTTTTGAAAGGCTTTGGCCAGAGGGTTGAGTGAGGCGTCCTTTTCTACAAGGTAATTGGGGTCTCGTACCTTTCCAACCCTGTCAGGGTCTGTTCGTATTATACGGGACTACTTATGGGGGTTTCAAATGTTATGGCCAGCTCAAGCATGCAGTCGATTCTGAAATAATGTAGATAGTTAAATGGGGGCAACACACGTGTCCGACTACACTGTGAGGTTATGTTGGTAAGTAGTGGCTACAGATGGGGTTTCGCCACTGTGTCGTTTTCGAATTGTGGACCTAAAGTCGATCTGGGGTCACACACGTTTTCAACGACCAAACAACGATGTTCGAGTACAATGTGGGATATTTTGTAATAAATAGAACCTGAATAAAACTCAACTATAATTTAATATACCTACATTTAAATTAGGACTATTTATCACAAGTCGTACACCATTCACTATTCGGAATTCCCCATAAAGAAGGTACCTAAGCAAATACAAAAATACATTCCCTCAAGTTAGTGCTGACCGACGTCTCCGTTTTGAGGGTCTTCGTCGGTGTTGAGTGCCACATCACAGTCATTGCGATGCAAGTGTTCGGTTCTTGTGTTCAATCCAAGACGAGAGTTTTGATGGAGCCGTGAAGGCCGAAATAGGGGTCTTTGGTGCCGCCATTCAGTGAGGGCCTTTTGGTCTCGTCGACTTCTTCTTTAAATTGCGCCGCGAGGGTTTTCAGTGAGAGCAGTTCCACTTTCCATTTGGCTGAAAAAACAAAATTGTGGGGGAGGTAAGATTGTTGTACGTGGTGGGTGCTGTGCGTTGCGTGGGTTCTTGCTGCCAGAGGGCTGAAAGAAATTCTGACAGTAGCCAGGGTCAGAACGCTAACAAAATTGTGAACTCACCAGTCAATTCTGCTAGGGATAGATTTTTGCCTCCTTCATAGTCGCTGGGAAGAAGTTCCAGCTCTTCAAACACTTTTTCCACGGGGTCGCTCGTGATTAAAAACTACAACAAAACTCTGTGATAAGCCCAATCCCAGGAAACCAACATAATGAAGTGTCCCCTGGACGGCTTCAGTTCATGGGTTGCAACACTGGACAATGAGTCGTTAGGAGAGAGATTGAGCAGTAACAATTGAGGGCAGTCTCCGAACATAATAATATTATGTCCAGGTCATCACAATGTTAGCAAGCAAGTTCCTGCCAGGTTGAGCATTGGAGTCATTGATGTGGTGGTGGTCGCCGAAAGACTTGCCTTGGAGCTGTTTCCTTGATGGGCGCGTAAGAAACAGCCTGGGCTTGTGCTGGGGACATGTCACCAGTTGCTGGTCTTGCCAGGCC
Organism: Pilophorus perplexus; assembly: GCA_955831195.1. Taxonomy (NCBI): domain Eukaryota; kingdom Metazoa; phylum Arthropoda; class Insecta; order Hemiptera; family Miridae; genus Pilophorus; species Pilophorus perplexus. The sequence goes on from OY037014.1 coordinate 17,890,265, forward strand.
TCCTACATTATCCGAACTCACTCCTGTAATTGCCCAAGTAAAGCCTTACCCAACTGCCTCTACCACAGTCCCAGAGCTGCATACTGCTTCAATGACCAGGCAAATGCAGATCTGCAGGAACGTGCACTCTACGATGAAGCTACATTAAATGTTAATTTTCGAACACTTGGGCTTTTTCACCATCCCCTAATGCTATCTCTATTAGATCAACCTGCTTTGGAGACCCCTCCAACACAAGCAGCTTCCCCGTAGGGTTGGAGCTTGAGCCAGAGGTAGGATTTTTTTTTAAATCTCAAATTTTGACAGAATACTCGGTTTGCCATCTAGTTGTGCCCGCAAGGTTTTCAGTCCGATCGCCCACACCCGTGGGGCGCTATGGGGCTAAAATGGGGCTACGGGTGGCTTTTTTTTAAGGCTTTTGGCTATGGGATGGAGTTAGGTGTCGTTTTCGAAGTATTTTTGGACGTAGAATCCATTTTGGGGGGGTCCCGGAACGATCCGATTTCACTGTGAGGATCTATAGGGCTTTCATGGGGCTACAAACGGGATTTTTGAAGGATCCCAGGAGGTCAAATACTTTCCTTCGCGCAAGTTCAACTCTGCGAACGAAAAATGTGAGGATTCTGAAGACAATGGAAATGACATTAGGTACAACCCAAGCGCAAGTTCAAATCTGCAACTACCGACTTTTCTGACTACTTTTCTGACAACCGAACTAACTAGAAAATGCCCTTAGGGCCGGTTTTTGAAACCATAGTCAAATCACCGCAAACGAGTGGTTTGGTGACCACCGTCAAACGCGATTTTACAGCCGCTATTTTGTCGGCGTTTTTAGAACCATAGTCAGCGTTCCGACAGCTGACCACGCCGCTAAAATTTTGGCGCCTTGAATATTTTCCCTAGGTGAAATTTTTTCGTCATTGCGGGTTTTGACAACTCATTTGTGAGGAAGGAGTTCACATTTCCCGCTTCTTCTGCCTTCAACATGTCATTATTTTGAGCGTTATTTGAGCGAAAAAAGTAAACAATTATCTCCATCTCTTTCTACCACTCCGCACCCTCCGCGCCGCGGAGTCCGCGGCGGGCCGTCTCGTCAGTCAGTTGTTCCTCGTCAACCAATGAAAGCGGTGGTCACGGCTCCGTAAAAATTTGACCCCAGGGTCCTGCTGTGGTTACCGTTTCGTAAAAATAGCGGCCCGTAAAACGGAAACTAAGGTTCAAAAAACGCTTTTTCCGTTTTACAGCCGTCAGAGTCGTCTTTTACGGCCGTCAGAGTTAACTATGGTTTCAAAAACCGGCCCTCAATCAGTAGTTACCCCGCAATCAAGAAGGTATTTTTCAATGTAACACTCCAAAGCCTTCGTCAGCCCCCGTCGAACGGCTGTTTTCCTTCGCTTCCATGACGAATAGCCCAAAAGCGAACCGATTGTCAGATAAAAATTTCGAGACGCGCGTGGTCATGAAGGCGAATTGTTTCCGTTTCGGAGAATTCTAAAATTTATTGGTTACGTTGGCCATGTTTTCCCCTGAGCTAAAGCATAGTTTAGCTCAGGGGAAAAGTATACTTTTTAAGTTTTACAAAGCATACTTTGTATACCTACTAATAAGAGTGAATTGTGTCTAACGTCATTGCTTTAAAAACATAATTCTTAAATGTTTTACATTTTTGAACCTCTTAAAAACATTATTAGGTCGTTATTTACTTTTTATTCGTTTGAAAAAGGATTTTTGTTTTTATGTTTTAAAAGCAGGATCATTTTCTTTATTTATTATCATTTCTTTCGAGTGCTCTACAGTTGACCATTATTTTCTTTGACAATATTTGACATTATAAAACAATTTGTGTTTTATTATGATTTTACGTAGGTACCTATTAAAAATGTTTTCTCTACTCTTCATTACTAGCATTACCTAACGCTCCCTAAGGGAGCCAGGTCGCCTGTGGTAACATAAGCATACTGGAATTGGAGCAGTCGACGCCACCGATCATTGTGCTAGCACCACATTTTGGGTAGACTGGCATCTACCTTTTCATGCCCCTCGCCTTTGCGTTTTCTCTCCAAACAACAATTTTGACCATTGCTGCAACACGTGGTAATAAACTCACCCTATCTTTGATCTTTTTGTTGAGAAACGGGACCACAAGGCCGTTGATGGAGGCGACCAGCACTGCTGGCGCATTAGCCACAACGATCTTCTTCACCCGAAGCGGGATGGCTTCCTGAAAAAGAAACACCAATGAAGTAAATTCCACCACCATGATGTGATAATGCCCTCATATGACGTCGCCCACCTGGAAGAAAGTCAGGAAACTCCTTATGTTGGCCGGCGTGAACGTCATCAAGTGGGACAAGGTGTATTGTGTAGCATCCAGAACGTAGTAGAACTGTCCAAGGATTCCAGTCCCAAGCCTTAGCCGGTGCTCGAACAGGAGAAGGCCGGTTTTGAGGACTTCCGGACCTTTATAAATGTCGGCGTTCGTGTCTAACAGACGACACACCCAAACTGTGTTGTTTTCCGAAGTTGGTTTCGGCAGTTCGACTATTGCCCTGAAATGAAGGACGTAGGAAATTGGCAACATTGGATAGCATTCAACCGAAATGTTCTGTTTGTGTTATCATTTTCGTTGACTACGACTACTCAGTCGAAATGGTTCCGATCATTACAAGACATTTGAAGCTCGCTAACTTGATACTTCACAGTCACGAATCAGTGACATGAGAAATAATCACCGACCCTGAAGAGAACGATAACTACGACGAAATTACTCCCCTTAGTTCAACTACACTTCACACCAATCGCGTCGATAAATCATCGTAATGGTTGCTGTTAAAGTGACTCACGAGCACACAGAGGAAGGCTCGACGTACTCCAGCTTGTCCCTGTCCATAAAGATCTCGCCCTTTCCCCGAAGGGAGTAGTACAAGTCCAACTTCCGTTTGGCCGTTTCAATGCTCCCTTTGCACCCGACGAGGTAATTACTCAGGAAAGTGTCGGTCTCTGAAAACAAACAGTAGGTCAGTACTTGGGTCTGACGGCAGACTGCGTCAGATGCACCGGAGAATGGTAGGTAACCAAATGCTACGGGGAAATACATTGGTCTTGACTGACTAAGTGGGAGCCCAATAGCTCTAATGGATTCGGACTGTGTCAAGACCCTACTTCATATTGGTCACTAACCAATGGTCAGTCATCCTGGTTTTAACGTCGGCTTCCTCTTCCATCATGTAGTAGGTGCCATCCTCTTCATTGAATTGGTGGAATCCTCCTGGTAGAGGGGGGGGGGGGTGTACTCATCTGGCACAATAAGTTTTTTCCCCTCGATATAGACCTTATCATTTCTAATCTCCACTTATCGGCCACTGGCCCTGGCCTCCTCAGCTCTCTGGTGGACTGCCTGTGGGAGCTCCTTGGTCTCATTGGAGTTCTTTTGAAGAATAACTTCTACAATTGGGCCCTTCCCTTCGGTATCCTGTTTTTGGTCGGGAGCACGTTCCACAGCGTCAAGAACAGCCTCCACACCTTGGACCTTTCTTCCGAGTTCCCTTGTTAGAATGAGAGGGCACAGGGTGATCTCCCCGTGATGTGGTGATGCCCATTGCCCCCGCACTGTACCACCTAATTTAAGGAGAAGCTGCTCGTGGCATAAAGATGAACTACGCTTGAAGTTCAAGCCTTGAACACAAAACGACTCGCCACAGGTTGCTACACTCTGTGAAGATACCCCACATTAGCGCTGCCCATACGAGTGAACACGGTCTGAGGGACATGCCTGGTACATTTTTAGAAGCTCACCATTGAGTCGAGTAGCTGGCAAGTGGGTTTGTTTCTTCAGCCACAAACGCAAGCTGGGGATATCCCTGGCGAGTTGAGCTCTGCTGTAGCCGATCTCCTTCAAAACCTGGTCCTCTTGCTCTTTCGTCAATGAACAGCCTACCATGTTGGTTGAATCTTGAAAAGAAAAACAAGGTCCTAGTAACATTTCTGAGGATCTTTGAGGGTCCTAAGGTGCTACAAATCGACGGTTAAGACGCAATATGACGTATCAGGATGGGGGTTTTGAGTTATTAACACTTCTAGAACCAATTTATTGCGGCGGACACGCTGGTGTTAGCAGTTTTTTTTGTAACACAAACAGGAGCGCTGCAAACATAAAAAGGCGTTGCCGCCGGTGGGTGTATTGCCGCTAGAGATTATGATGATATAAGCATGGTGCATAATAATGTATATTATATATATATAACATTCATTGTTATGATAAACTCGATTCTCCTGCGATTTTTGGCCATAATTCCACTTTTTTTTACTCAAAATACATTGGGGTCCATATTACCTACAATCTTTGTAAAGACACAATTTTGTAATTTCTTGAAAAAACTCAATTTATGACACCTAAATTCGATCTAAATTTTTTTCCTATTTTGAAGTCACTTTACGGTGAGCAATGAAGCCGTCTGCCATCATAACTGTTGAGCCCTTAGTTGGAAATTTGATTTTTCATAACAAAAAAATGAATAGGGGGTCCATATTTTCACCTTCTCCTATATATTATATTATAATATAATTCTCTGAGGACAATTCGTAATAATTTGATTTTCGTTGTTGTTGTGATAATGAGTTGTGCAGTGTTGTTGTGATGTCGAGCTGACGTGATTCTTCTTGTGCAGTAAAAATTCTTCTTAGTTGAAAAAATGCAGTAATAAACTTTTCGGTGAATACCTACCTAGTAACTATAATTTCAAACATTTTCTATCATTGAGAAAAACGTGTGACAGGAACGATCCGTCTTGAGCTTCCAATAAAATTTAAAAATACCTTAATTTAAAAATTCAGCTGTTGGGCTCCCATGACCTTTGATGTAGTTAGGACACTAGTGGGGTGTCGTTTTCTTAGTGATTTTGGTCGTAGAATCCATTTTAGGGAGAACAACCCCAAGTTTTTAAAAAAATTTAAAAAATCTTATTTTCGTTTTTGGAAATTGCAGCAATTTAACAGAACAAATTGCAATCTTACTTAAAGTATTTAGATGTCCTGATATTGCGCTGCTCTCAAACTTTGCAACAGCACAAATCGTGTTCGCCGGGCGCTCGCTGCTGACTGACTGACTTACTGGCGCATAGGCTCTGAATTTCCTGAACTTCGGGCGGGGTGGGAGAGGCGGTTTTTTGTTGCAACTCCGCCAATTTCCGCCCGAGGTTCGACCTTGTTGCAAAAAAAAAAAAAACTTAACGTTCGCAGGAGCGTAAACATTTTTTTTCGATCATTTGACGCAGAAGAATTCGAACATTTCGACCCTCCCGGTGATAATTCCGCCTTCCCAGACGGGTTTTCCTTCTACTTTTTTTAACCGGAAACCGGTCGGTGCAAGTTTTTGTCTTCTTACAACATGTAATATTCTGGCAAGTTCGGCCGCACGTCCCTACGTTCCAACTCCCATTACTTCTACATTGAAACAACTTAGAGATTTTAATTTTACTTTTTAGCCACTCAACGCTTAGTTTAGCTTACACGAAGTTTCAATTACAGAAAATGGGAACAAATCCAAACGTACCGATTTGCGGTACCTAGTCGAAACACCGCAAAACTTTTCAGTAAAAAAATAAACGATAAGGAAACGTTAGTTGACAAACTTCACCCTATACGTAAGTAAAGTAAGTATTTTCTACAACTTTTCAACAATTTTTCAGCAATTTCTACAATTGAACTATTTATAGTTCGTGTTGCTCTTTCCCGTCGGGCTTTCATGGCCGGTGGTTTTCAAGGATTACGACGGGGTTTTTTGCGCCAACAAAAACGGCAGGTGGTTTCTCTCTGTTTATTCGTTTTCAAGCTTTCGGCTACACGCCATCATCAGGAAATATAGTTTCGTGTGTTATTAAATTCTGACAGGATTCGACCATCCGTCTGCCGCCCCGCCCGCCGGTCCCAGGGGGTCTTTAAGGTGGATGTTCATGGGTAGTCTTTGACGTGGAGGGTTGGGGCGGTGAGCGCTGACTGCAAGTGCTGTAGTTGGGTGATCACCCGACCTCTCGGAGGAAGGGTTATGCCCTAATTTCAATTTTTAATTTGTCAAGCTCTCTTCTAAATTCTAATTCGTTATGCACAAACCCGCTCTCCTTACCTATCACCCACAACTACAGCACTTGCAGTCAGCGCTCACCGCCCCAACCCTCCACGTCAAAGACTACCCATGAACATCCACCTTAAAGACCCCCTGGGACCGGCGGGCGGGGCGGCAGACGGATGGTCGAATCCTGTCAGAATTTAATAACACACGAAACTATATTTCCTGATGATGGCGTGTAGCCGAAAGCTTGAAAACGAATAAACAGAGAGAAACCACCTGCCGTTTTTGTTGGCGCAAAAAACCCCGTCGTAATCCTTGAAAACCAATTAAACTATGTAGGTAGGCATTTTCCACAATTTGAAACCAATCTGTCGTTCCTTCGGTTGCGGAAAGCAGCCAACTGAAAATGGTTGATTTTTTCCAAAAAGTGCAATTTTATTGGTAGGGTCACTTTTCGGGACTTAACTAACTGTCCTACGTAAAAGTCAACAATAGATTATGTATAAAATGCAATAATTGCATTATAATTATTATAACATAATTACATGTAGATTAATAATTATAATTACAATTATAAATTTTATAATGTAGGTAATTACAATTTAAGCGCAATTTTTCTGTTGGTTGCCGTTTCGTTGTTGTTGTTTCTTGTTTTTTGTTTTTGTTTTCGTTTTTGTTTTCGTTTTTGTTGGGGTTCTCTTGGCGAGATCTATCTACTCAGTATTATTAATAAATAATTTTCCACTTAAAAAAAAAAAAAAAAAAAAAAAATTAAGCGCAATTTGGAATTGTTGCTTTGGATAAGTTGCTTCAGAAACTCAAAAACACTAAAATTCTGTTCTTGTAAATTCCAAAAAAAGTATGTTTGAGTTAGGTACCGAAACAACGCTGAGGGTTAGAAGCCCCAAATTGAAGCTAATTAGTGCTATAGATTACATTTTCTACAACTTCATTTCTCATGACTTTTACGTATTCGTGTCGGGGTCATAATAGTTATGATCAATTATTACGATTAAATTATGATCAAATTATTTTTACCGGCCTCAAAATTTTACATTGTCCGTTTCATGACACGTACGTGACCCATAGTTTCAAACAAATACATACGACGTAGGTCGCGACCTACGTAGGATCCTACGACGTAGGAAACTACGTCGTAGTTTCCAAAAAAAAAAAAAAAGTCCGTCCACCGTCCGCGCCGATTTGGGCAGTAGGAATTTTTTTTACTCTGAAATTTTGACAAAATACTCGGTCTACCATCTATTTGTGCCCGCAAGGTGTTCAGCCCGATCGCCCAAACCTGGGAGGGGGTTTTGTACGTTTTCGGGTATGATATCGAGTGGGGTGTCGTTGTCGCAGTACTTTTGAACGTAGAACCCATTTTTTGGGGTCCTAGAACGATCCGATTTCATCGTGGGGATTTATGGGGCTTTCGTGGAGCTACAAAATTTGTAATTTCATGGAGCTTTTGGAGGTTGTCAGAAGGTCGAATGAGGTGTCCTTTACCGAGTAATTTTGGATGCATAATTCATTTTTGGGAGTCCCACATATTATGTCCAAACATTTTACAGGAAAATGGATGAATTTTCATTCATTTTATTTTTCTAAATAATTTTTGTTGGCAGAATGAATTTTTGCACAACTTTTCTATGTCAAAGAATAATAAACCTTTGTGTGAAAATTTCAGCGTTGTTTTAAACTGAAAAATTCCAACAATTTGGCCGGTTTTTTTTTCTACAAGTAGAAACTGTATTCAAGGTTTTCAGAGTTCATAACCAAGTTTATATCTGATGTAAATTGATTAGCCTGAGTGGTTTTAAACCTTAGGCCATGTTCAGCAAATGGATACGTTTAAAAAAAGTTTGTTTGTTGTTTAAATCTTCACTCATTGTTTCTGCGCTTCAAAAGGATGATGATGATAACAGTATCTGACGGTGATGAGGCTCAAGGATTGTTGTGGTGACTTAAGTACACGCGGAGGATCTTTGGGGTTTGAAACAAAGACAGAAACCGCTGCAAAATAATCCAGAATGATTCATCATTATTTTGCATTGTGTCCAAAAATTTGAGCCTGTCAATTAAAATCAATTAAAAAATGGAATAAATACTTTAATGAATTGTAATGACTAGATATTAGGTTTGTTCCAGCTTTGACGGAATGTTAACAGAAATCGCCGGAGACATGCGCAGTTTAGAAACTGCTGTTCCAGGTCGATCGTAAGTTGGACGGAAACCGATAGCTCGAGTATGACATAGAGCGACATAGTATGACATTGTGCGGTCGGGTTTTGTCGACAGCTGTCCAACTTCTGTCGACAGACGCAGTCAGACCTGGAACAAACCTTATATTATATACTAGTAGCAGTACATATACTACTACAAATATTAACAGATATCGTTGCATCTCGCTATATTGGGTTTATCGTCTCCCGGGATGGATTTGTGTAGGTACCTACTCAAGAACCCATTTGGTTTCATCCATTATAGTTAAATGGAAATTTAAATCCATAAAGTCTACTCTGTGATTCAATTCCTCTCCGAATATCTTCTCTTTGTTTAAAGTAGGTACACCAAAGCAGCAGTAAATACCAAAATTGAAAGTACCATTAAATGTAAGTAGGTACCAAATTTTGAAAGGCAATTACCCTCACTCTCACAAGATAAAAAACTCAAAAATGTTGATTGAACGCTGATCGCGGTTTAATATTCCTTGTAATTAATTTTAAGTGAAAACAAACAAAAAATATATAAATAGGTACATAGGTACCTAATTTTGGTTTATATTGGAATAATATTGGAATAATACACCTATGTTATCGCGACGGAGGTCGAAAATTCTGATGAGCCTCCAAATATGATATTATACGTTTCAAGATGTCCAGATTTCAAAAACGAAATGTCCGTCCGCGTTTTGGGCAATAGGATTTTTTTTTAATCTGTAATTTTGACAAAATACCTTCTCAGTTTACCATCTCGTTGTGCCCACAAGGTTTTCAGCCGGATCGCCCAAACCCAGTGGGCGCTAAAATAAGGCTACGGGAGAGGTTTTGAAGGTTTTTGGCTATGGGGTCGAGTTAGGTGTCGGCTTCAAAGTGTTTTTGGACGTATAATCCATTTTTGGGGGTCCCAAAACGATCCCATTTTACTGTGGGGATCTATCGAGCTTTCATGGGGCTACAAATGGGATTTTTGAAGGATCCCAGGAGGCCAAAGAAGGTGTCGTTTTCCGAGTCGGGATTATGGACGCAAAATCAGTTTTTTGAGGTCCCACATCAATCCAAATATTGTACAGATTTTTTTAAATTTTTTTATTTATCAAAAATGTTTGATAAATTTAAAAAAAGCATATACAGGTTATAAACCAACTATAGGTAGGTATCAAAGAATAATAAACCCATGTGTAAAATTTGCAACGTAGTGTTGTGACGGAAGTGGGACCCCGAAAAATGAATAATTCATTATGCTTAATTATTACTATGCCCTCAAAATTACTCAAAAAACGACACTTCATTCTACTTCCTGGCATCCTTCAAAAGCCCCATTTGCAGCCTTTTGAAAGCCGCATATATAGACCGTCTATAGACCCCCACGGTGAAATTGAACGGTTCCGGGACCTCCGAAAATGGATTATACGTTCAAAAATACTTCGAAGGCGACACCTCTCTCGTCCATATAGCCGAAAACCTTCCAAAGCCCCTCCCGTAACCCCTTTTTAGCACCACGGGTTTTGGCGATCGGGCTGAAAGCCTAACCTATATCCATAAATGGTAGACCACGTACCTATTTTGTTAAAATTTAAAATTAAATAAAAATTCCTCGGGCGGCGGACGGACGTTTTGTTTCTAAAATCTACACATCTTGAAACGTATAATGATACATTTTGAGGTCGATCATAATTTTCGACCCCTGTCGCGAAAACAGGTGTTCCAGGAATAGGAATTACATCATCACACCTAATTATTGAAGCTCCACGCGATCCATTGTCAGGGTTCGTGTGGCAATTGATTTGGAGTTCATGAGTGTAGTCATATGACTGTAATATTACATAGGTACCCGATACTTAATTTTCTCTCAAACCCCTCCCCACTTGTTTTCCAATGGTCATTCCTCCTTTGCCCCCATGGGTGCACCCACCTGATGATTTATAATTGGTAAAAAAATAAGAATAAAATTATAATTATTCCTGCGATCACGTTCCTCATCACCGATCCATTTCCTTATTACTTACGAAATGATAAACCTTCTTTGGTGAGTACCTATTATATGATTAATTTCCTCCATGCGTTTTAAGTCCGCTCCCAAATGCTCTTTTCCTGCAGGCCCTAGTTTTTGTTTGTTTTCAAGTACGCCATTACAGGACGATAGCATCAGTTTAGTGCCACTAGATAGTGAATTAGCTTACGCAATTGAGCCCTCACGAGCGCTGCAATGTGTAAATTGTCAAATCTCGATTGCGCCATTAGTATCAACCCGGCTGTTGAGTCCGCCTGACCTTGTACCAGGGTACTATCTCTTCTCAGTGATACACTGTGACCAATCTGGTCTCTTTTACTCTGTGAGCCAATCCCTTCTCTTCCTCGCTGGTCCGCAAAAATGACAAGATGAGCCTCCAACCTCTGACGACGGAGCAGGAAGAAGCCGTTTTGCGGGACGTCGGCTACACTCGGGAGCGGCTCGAGTCTGACGTCACGGGATTTCGAGAGTGGCTGCGCAGTCAGACTAAATTGCCGCCGAGTAGGCTTCAAGGTAACTCGTACGTTTACTGGAGCGGAATCAAATCGCAAGGCGATCTTGAAGGTGCAAAGCTTCTCAGGGAACTAGATCATCTGGATGTCATTGACAGTCAGTCGCAGGCTGGAGAGCCCGCTGACGGCGAGACGTCGGGAAACGTCAAGCAACTATGTGTCGATGATTTCATCTTAAATCAAACCAAAAATCGACATTCAGTACAAACTGAGAACTCACCAATGCACATTAAATGTGCAATGGAAATGAAGTTTTCATTTCCAATGGGACCAGTCCTTCGCGGGATATCCCAAAAACTGTCGTGGAATTGCACTTCAAATTTGTAACTTCGGAAATTTCCATTTCCTATAGGTACATGCAACACCCCCTTCAAATAGTATTCAGTGAGAACTGGGTCTGGTGGAGGGGGTCAGTCCATGCCTGTTGGCAAGATGAAGCATCCTGAAGCAACCAGTCATTTCCTATGGTGTCCCCCAAGTTTTCGAAAAGCTGTAGACTAGGGTGACCAGCTTTTCGAAAAACTGTAGACTACAGGTTGGTCTGCAGGATGGAGTGCAAGTGCAGGTGGTGGGTTTTATCGACTTCTAGACTTTTTTCTAATGAAATCAGTCTAGGGCGCTACTACAGCTCTGATGGGGGTCGGATTGCGGTGGTGAGCACCGTCAGGGTGCTGCTTACTTTACCGCCCTTCTGCCTTGGCTGAAACCAGCGCCAGGTAACCAAGTGGATGATACTATACTATAATATAGTATATAGGTAGTCGAGCAGGTTGGGCACACACCTTGTTGGATAGGATTCATTCCCTTTTCAGTGGCCACCGCCTCGGGTCACTCTTATGCCCTTCTCCACTCATGAGCTCCTTGAGCGGGGAAATGCTTTGAGCATGCCTTGAGCAGGGCCCCGCTTCTCCCGGCAGTGTTAGACTCATTCAATAAAACCCAGAGCCACCCTGGAACTACTAAGTAGAACAAGTCTTGTTCAATTAATTCAGGGTGGTTCTCCTGCTCTGAACCAGTCTGGAACAGCCATGCTCATGCAGGCAGACAGAGTGCTGGAATGCTCCAGGAAGGCAGCTATTGTTGGTGTTGTAGTATCTATCTCTGAGACAGTCGCTTTGAATTGCCCCACGTACTGAATGGTTTTCTCCAGGGCCTCAAAAGCTTCAACGTGCATGACGGTTTGTGTAACATCTTCTGAGGAGCAGCTGTCTGGAGAGGCACTAAACTGCTCACTTCGTCATCGTGAACTCTTCGATGTTCCCTGAATTCCAGCTATCAAAGCAGGCACACGTGACCTGATATCTTGGTTGATGAAGCGTAGGGGACTGAATTGGACTAGCGGGCTCGGATTTTAGAGCGTCACTTATCGGGGGGGGGGGGGGGGGGGGGGGTTGGACTGACTCGGTTAACAGCGCTTTTAGTTTAAACTTGAAACGATTCTCACAAGCTCTGCCAGCTCATTGTAGCAACAGCACTGTTCAATATCTAATAATTCTACCTATTAGAGGTGATACTGGGGCGTGCAGTTGCTTGTCAGAAGGCCAAAAGGCAATAATGTAATTATTGCATATCACTTCTCTCCACATTGAGTATCTTCCTTCCTTTTCTTTGGAGATTCAAATGATTTGTCTCGCCTGCCTTTGACCAGTGGGGCTATGGCCTGTGCAGTGCTCTCTCTCCTAAGAGGCAATTGGTCCTAGTCGCCCCCTGAAAGCGTTCAGGACCAGTTGGGAGACAAACTGAGCTTGGAAGGGCGTCACCACGTTAGTTACCCTCAATACCCTAGTGACTAAGGCACCATGCAAGGACCACTCAGATGTCCACCTTAAGGAATTTTGGTTGATTGAGTCGGCTTCAGACCAGCCTTTATTTGGTTCAAAACTGGTTCAGATCTGCTAATTTTTTATATCTGTATAGATATTCTAGAATTGAATATTATGACACATCCGCTGATGTTGATTTTTGCTGTTCTTGCCACAAAACCATGTACTTTTGTTCTCAATTGGATTTTTGTTCTCAGAACCGGACGAATTCCTAAAAAATTTTCTGGTCGGATGCAAAGGTAACCAAGACTTGGCCCGGAAGAAGCTAAACTTGTATTACTCCCTGCGAAGCAAACACGACGTCTTCAAGAACCGTCAGGACCCTCAATACCTCGACACCTGCCGGACGTTTGCGTGAGTAGGTCCTAACTCAACTCTTGTTAATGTGTTCTCAACTCATTTTTGTGGGTTTAGCCATTGCACTCCCGGGTCCAGAGAAAGGGACCACTGGTGCACTTCCAGACGGATTGAGGCCACTGCACTCCCCATTCCACAACACTCCTCAACTGAAACCCAACCGATACCACAACACTCCCCGATTCGCGCCTGCAGTGAATAGTCCTCGTCTCTGCGGAGGATTTAAGGATTTCCAAGGCATGCCAATATGATGCCAAGCTGGATAAGGAATTCCAAGGCTTGCCAAGATGCATCCATGGTCCCATGCTTTCCAGACCTGTCCAAGGCCTGCAAAGTTGGTGCCCGCGCAACACATCGCTTCTATACTATCTATCAGAGTTGAAGTTAAGGGGTGCAGTGGCGTACTTCACAATAGCACATAGCAAAAAGTGAATGTCTGACCAGCCGGGAGTGCTATGGACTTTTGATTGTATTCAGTCGTTCTCGGTGTTTGCAGGAATGTCGTCCAGTTGCCGGCAAACTGCCCGGACGGCAGCCGGATCTACCTGGCCCGTCTCGTCAACCCCGACGTCGCCGTTTTCCAGCCGACGGTCTACCTCAAAACCGGGTTGAGCATCTTCGAACACCGCCTCAGGTCCGATGGGATTCTCGCCCGGGAGACATACGTCATCGATTGCACGGACTTGAGTCTTTCGCATTTTCTAAAAGTGTCTCCGAGCGCGTTGAAGGCCTTCTTGACGTTTTTTCTGGTGAGGGTGGTTCTGACTGGGCTGGTCATATTATACAATAGTGCCCTGTTGAACTTGGCTTTTTTGTTTTCAGCACGCCTATCCTCTCAGAGTGAAAAAAGTCCTCGTCGTCAACGCGCCTTCCGCTCTCGCTACCGCCATCAACGCGGTTTTTCTTCCTTTTTTGAGTAAGAAGCTCAAAGAAAGGGTGAGTACCTCTTCCTACAGCGGGGCAATATTTTGAAAACTTGTCTTTGAAAGTCTTGTTCTTCTCGCAGTACTTAATAACAAAGGAACCGCTGGAAAAAGTTTTCGAAGAAGTCAGTTTGTTGCCGGCGGACTACGACGGAGGACGAGAGAGAGATCTCATCACACTTGCAGGTAACTTTTTACGTGTTGATAAATTTTATTTCATGACTTCTGCATATACGCCATACATAACATGACGACCGTCAAACATGACCAGTAACCCATTCCATCTCTCACGTACCTAACCAAATGCTTTGTATGATACGCTTCACAATGTGATAGCCTGTGTGAGGCTCTATCCTTGGATGACCATTTAACATGATTTTACCATTGACCACCTAAATAACAGTTTCCAGGAAGAAGGGATTCTTGTGGGCTCAACGACATTTTTTGTTGGAAAACACCCAAGATTTTTCGGTACCTATCTGAATTTCCTTTTCAGCAGCTGCTAGTTTTGGTTTATTATTATTGAAATAATACACCTATGTAATCGCGACGGAGGTCGAAAATTCTGATTGGCCTTCAAATTTGACTATCCGTTTCAAGAGGTATAGATTCCAAAAACGAAATGTCCTTCCGCCGTCCGAGCCGTTTTGGGCGGAAGGTTTTTTTTTTTTTTTTTTTTTTTTTAATCTGAAATTTTGAAAAAATGCTCGATTTGCCATCTAGTTGTGCTCGCAAGGTTTTCAGCCCGATCGCCCAAACCCGTGAGAAGCTATGGGGCTAAAATGGGGCTACGGGATAGGTTTTTGAAGGTTTTCGGCTATGGGTTCGAGTTAGGTGTCGGTTTCGAAGTATTTTTGAACGCAGAATCGATTTTCGGGGGTCCCTGAATGATCCGATGTCACCATGGGGATCTATGGGGCTTTCATGGGGCTACAATTGGGATTTTTGGAGGATCCCAGGAGGTCAAATATGATGTAATTTTCCGAGTATTTTTGGACGCAAAATCCGTTTTTGCTATTTCCCACATCTGTCCAAACATTGTACAGATTATTATTATTATTAAAACATTTCTCGATCATTAAAATATTTTTTCTGATTACACATCAGAGATATTATCTCTCTTCAGTCCCTAAAACCTACTTGAGTCACCATCAAAATTGAACTTCCATCGTTTAAGTAAGCTCAAGTTAAGCCAAAGCCCTAATAACCTGTTTTTCTGCTGCAGATGAATGGAACGTCACTCTGAAACGCACGTTGGCCACAATTGGTTCCCACTTGAACGAAACAGCGAACACCGAACCTGAAGTCTCCTTCAAAACCCTCGTTATCGACTGAGATTCAGAAACACTGCGGCCAACAGGTTAAGGGGGGAAATGTAAAAACACCATCAAAGCATGATTTTTATTTATGTTGACAATCAAGCAGGTTCCTACTGTTGTAATAAGTATTGATCTACTTGAGGCTTTCACATGCCATGTTTGAGGTGAAATTTTAAAAGCGTAAGGGCATTGCTAAGATTCCTGCTACAACTACTATCACGTAAGACCAAAATATTGCAATAAATAAATAAATAGGATTTTTATTTGCGACCACCTAACAAAAGGTATTACAAACTTCAAAAATTGATAATAATGACAAAACATGAAATTAAAAGAAGATGAAGCTTATCTACGATGGGAAATGTAAATCGTCTACTTTGCACTACAATTCAGCGTCTATGAAAGTGTTTTTTGTGCTGAACTTAGGCGATGAACGTGGATCGGCAGATGGTTGAAGAGCCCCACTCCAATTTTCCCGGGGATTGTAGGCGTCAGGCGAGCGGTAGGGATAGGTAGATCTTGGCGATTTCGCGTTGGATGCATGTGTCGGTTCTCTCCTGTTTCAAACGTACCCACTGAGGTTAACGTATTGTATGTAAGCAAGCACTTACATAAACACCGGGTAGAGTGAGCAACCGTCATGCTTTAAATTGTCCACGGCAACTGTCACTCCACAGTAGACCCCTGAGCGTCCTAATTGTCTTCTGGAGCCGGAATACAGAATAGCTGTGCGAAGAGTTTACCCACAGAAGAATACAGTAGACAAGATGGCTCTGGAAACAGGCACAATAAACAGTCCTCAGTACTTCATTTATTTATTTATTTATTCTTTTAAACGGGCAATGCCCAATTACCTACACAGTGATAATTATTAATATAATTATTAAGAAAAATGGATAATTCAGGCTGTCACGCAGCATCAACACCTCCACTAATAATGTTTGTAAGGGTGCGCACCAATCATAAGTTTGCCAACCTCATGATTCGGGGCGCAGGAGAATGGAACATGTAGTTCGTACGCTGGAAGGGCACCGGAAGAGATCGTCACAACGGGTCGTGCGGGATGGTATCAGGAAAGAGAGTGAAGACAGAAAAGACGGGGAGTCCACCGTGTTCCGCAGGACATTGAAGAGGAAGGTGATGTCGTCAAGTGTTCTTCTTGCGGATAACGTCGGAAGGTTGAGGAAGGTCGCCAAATCGCCGTGAGGGATGGTCCAATCTTCAGATTACACCATTCGCATGAATCTTCTCTGAGTCCTCTCGATGGTCCCAACATGCTTAGCATAGTGAGGGGACCAAATCACCGTTGAAAACTCCAACAGTGGGCGAA
Source organism: Pilophorus perplexus (assembly GCA_955831195.1). NCBI lineage: Eukaryota > Metazoa > Arthropoda > Insecta > Hemiptera > Miridae > Pilophorus > Pilophorus perplexus. Next base: position 17,906,829 of record OY037014.1, read on the forward strand.
CCAGAGATATATAGAGCATCCTCGCCGTCTGAATGTCCCTGAAGTCCCGAGAAGCCCTCCAGACAAACCCAAGGACCCTGATTGAGATAGATTCGACGTGCGCAACGAATGAGAGGGTCTGATCTAGCTGAACTCCAAGATCCCTCACAACAGGCACCCTCCTCAGTGGCGGGCCCATCAAGGAATAAGCGATTGAGACTGGTTGAGTCCTTCTGGTGAACGTGCATTTGTGCATTTCTGGTGAACGTGCACGTGACTGTGCATTTGTCAACGTTGCGGAACATGTCGTTATCCAGGCACCACCAGCCCTAACACTTCTGGAGAGCCTCCTCCTGTCACTGAATCCAGCTTTACTAACTTGAAATGTATACCACCGGATCACGTTTGTACACAGTCTAGAGACGATCTAGCTTCCTGCAAGCTAGTATTTTCAAAGGTGTACTGCGAATAATAAAATTTGGAATGGACGGTAATGTACTTAATGTGTAATGTGTAATGGTGTGTAATGGTCTTGTGTTTCAAACGATACAAGGTTTGCAAGAGCATCGGCCAATGCACTTCCGAAGACCTAATCGCCAGAAATACGGTCGGTTTTCCCAGTCATGGTAATCATCATAATATTATAGTAGACCTACGATACCTGTATCGTAACGTGATGATAAATATTATCCTTGATGCATTAATTTTGCCTACCGCCTATTATAGGTTGTACATAGATGGCTGTGTATAGATACACAAAGTTATTGCATACTTTGCAAATACCTACTCACTTTCTTATCGTGGAAGCTGATCTACCCCCACCCTCGACCCTTGCAAAAGGCCCTACTGCGCATGCGCCGAACGGTTCGGAATGTTCAGAATTACACTGCGAATTACGCAGCTTATGTAGGTATCCATGGAATAAGGAAGCTATTTCTTCCATGGTAGGTATCGTATGCTATGTATATTGAGGAGACTGGTGTGTCTACCATGGAATATTCACAGACACATCATCTGATATCATATCGTCGCAGCAACACCATCTGTCTCCGGTTCGGTTTATTATTCGTGGAATAATACACCCAAGAATATTAGACTACTAGACTGGCCGTAATTAGTAGTCTAAATACGGGCCTTAGTAGTCTAATATCCTTGAATACCTACACCTAAGTATTCGCGACGGGGGGTCGAAAATTCGAGTTAGGTGTCATTTTCGAAGTATTGTTGGTCGTAGAATCCATTTACAATCATTTAATCCATGTACAATAATTCTGTACATTAATTATTAACCCTTATGTAAAATTTGCAACGTTTTCAATCATTTTTTCCCAAGGAGAACTGAGAACTGCGCTCATGGCTCCTAATTGCCTCGGTTCCTTGGGTTGGGAGCTGTTCGCCGTCCAATTGAGCGCAGAAATATTTGTACCAGTGACCTTGCTTCTCACTCGATCACCCATCCAAGTACATACATACCTACCTACTTACTAACGCCAGACGTTGGTCACCTAGGTTAACAACCACGATTTAATAGCAGATAAATAATTTATTTTATAATAATATTATAACATAATATATTATATTATGTTATGGTTGGTAACGTCTGACTTTACCCATATAATATTATTATAGTACTATACCTACCCATATAATATAATACTATATTATAGTACTATACCTATATACAGTAAAACCTGTTTAATTGAACCTCTGTAATTGACAAAACTCTATAATTGACAGAAAAATCGTGGTCCCAACTCCTTTTAGGGCCCAAACCTCTGTAATTGACAGAAGCCCTACCTCTTTATTTGACGGAGATATTTTCTCCGAGGACCTCTATAATTGTGTGTTTTGCAGCCTCTTCACCAAGGCATAATGCAAAATTTCAAGTGTCATTACAGAAAAGAAATCGTTCGGTACATCGATCGTTGCATGTCGGAAGGAAATAATGATCGTTATGACATTTCTCTTCTCCAAGCCATTCGTTTTGCGAAAAAAGCGTGGTTTTATTTTACATCCACTACAGTTGCTAACTGTTTCCGTAAATGCGGCTTCATCTATGGCACTTCAACAGCGGAGATGAGTGAAGAAGTACAAGAAATTGAGAGTGTGGGACAAGTTGCTTGGTGTGGAGCAACTCGTCAGGAATGTGCAACCCACCAAACAAATGATAGGTACCCGATTTCTTCTTCCTAAAAGTTGGACACTGAATTTTAACGTATTGATTTAAAATGACATGTTTGTTTGAAATGGCGAATAAACTGGTTAATTGACGAATTGATCCACGAAAACCTGGCTAATTGAAAAACCTGGGTTACTGAAAAACCTAGTTAATTGAAAATTTGTGGACGGTCCCTTGAATCGTCAATTAAACAGGTTTTACTGTATTATATAATACACTGCAAATCCGCGTAAGTTATTAGACGTTTTAGCCTGTTTTCCAGTGTCCTAACTTGTGCTCATGGCGGTACTTAAACACATAAAGCAAAAACCTAGTTTTCGAAAAATATTCAACTTACGCGGTTTTACATTGTTAGTATACATAATATGTATACTAACAATGTAAAACCGCGTCAGTTGAATATTATGTACTGGCACAACTGTATCATAGGTACGATCTCTTAAAATTTAAACAAAAGAATAATTCTGTTACGTTGGTCTTCGTTGGCCTCCATATTCTCGTATACACGATTCCAAGGGGTTCCCAGGGAGAGTTTAATTAGGCCGTTTAAACTCTCCCTGGGAATCCCTTGGAATCGTGTAAAGAAAAGAATAGAATCTCTTGTTCATATCGGATAAAAAAAATGATGCATTAATTCAACTTAGAGGAGGAGCTAAAAAACATTCAAACAATGTCAATCCTTATCTCACATCCGTAAGAACCACATCAATTTCCCCCGATGAGGGGGAGAGAGCTAATATTCAATATTGGGAACACTTTTGTGACCTTGACGAAACTTGCATACAAGTGACCAATTTTTGACAAAAAATAGGTTTGTTCCAGGTCTGACTGCGTCTGTCGACAGAAGTTGGACAGCTGTCGACAGAACCCGACCGCACGTTCTCGAGCTATCGGTTTTCGTTCAACTTACGATCGACCTGGAACAGCAGTTTCTATACTGCGCATGTCTCCGGCGATTTCTGTTAACATTCCGTCAAACCTGGAACAAACCTAATAACATGTTATTAGGTGTGCACACCTAGCGAATATTATTTAGGCAGATAATTCGTGACTGTCAATGAAGTTCCTTTCTCGTTATATAAGTGATGCTTTCACAGTGCAAACAAAGGTTACTGTGAAATTATCGCTCGTTGAAAAAGCTACCTAATTTCGATCAGATGAATTTCATTAACAACGCATTCCGTTCAGTCCTTTAAAACTCCCAAAACACGCGCAACCTCGGAAATGAGAGGTTAATAACTTCTCAAACTCGTTCGCTTGGTGGTACGAAAACCACCAAGACTGATGAGATTGGTCTGGAAAAACTGCGCTGTGAGTACATCGGTTCCACGTGAACAACCTTTTCCAAGGCTGAATTTATTAGTGACCGAACATCAAGATTAATCTTTAATTAACGACTGCGAATGTACAGACCTTGGTGTTATGTAATTCCATAAAATGGTTTGCTTCGTCTTACCCATGAAAATTGTTCTCTTCCACCATTTCAACAATTGAATTATTCTTTCGCGAACTCTGCTGGGACTGTTCCATGTGTCACTAGAATGTATGGAAGTGTCAGCGGTTCTGCGTTTCTGCACAATTCTGCAGATGATACTACTCACGAGAATGAACCCGCGCATGGATTATAATACCACATTCACAGTGAGACTCACCTTGACAAACTCATCAAGTTGCGGATACCCAGGAAGCACAGCTATGAAATATGAGAACGGCAGCCACCAGAAAACAAGATACTTTACGTAGAGGGCATGCTTGAGACGTTTTTGCGCATTATTTTTGGGTCATTCCTGATGAATGAGTAAGAAGTGTGTCCTCGGGCCATTCCTCGACCCCTCATGAAGTTGAGGACACAGTTTTGGTTAATTATTCTTGGAATAATACACCTATGTACCTATTCGTGTCGGAGGTCGAAAACTCTGATCCACCTCAAAATTTTTCATTAAGTAGGAAATGTCCTTTCACCGTCCGAACCGTTTTGGGCAGTAGGATTTTTTTTTTTTTTTAAATTTGAAATTTTGACAAAATACTCGGTTTTTTATCTAGTTGTGCCCGCAAGGTTTTCAGCCCGATCGCCTCAACCCGAGGGGCTCTGTGAGGCTGAAAGGGGCTACTGGAGGGTTTTTTAAATGGGGTTCCGACTTAATCCAGTGGGGTGATGTTTTCGAAGTATTTTTGGATCTAGAATCCATTTTTGGGGGTTCCAGAACCATCGGATTTCACCGAGAGGATTCATGAGGGTTTCATGGGGCTACAAAATGAAGAATGCCAGGAAGTAGAATGAGGTGTCGTTTTTCGAGTAATTTTGGACGCGTAATCAATTTTTCTGGGTCCCACATCCGTCCACAAACTTGACAAAAGAAAAAAGTGATTAAATAATTAAATTAACTTTTCCTTTTTATTGATATCGAATTAACTTTAATAATATCTCCCTTTAAACCCTAAAACCCACTTCAGTCCATATTCCTAATTAACTTGTTTTTCTACTGCAGATGAATGGAACGTCACCCTGAAACGCATGTTGGCCACAATTGGTTCACGCTTGGACGAAACGTCGAACACCGAACCTAACGTCTCCTTCAAAACCCTTGTTAGGTATCGACTGAGATGCAGATACACTGCTGCCAACAGGTTAAGGGGAAGAATGTAAAACCCCCATCAAAGCGTGATTTTTATTTCTATTGACAATCAGGCAGGTTCCTACAGTTGAATAAGTAGGTACTGATCAACACATACTTGAGGCATTACCATTCCACATTCCATGTTTGAGGTGAAATTGTAAAAGCGTAAGGGCATTGCTAACGTTCCTGCTACAACTACTATCACGTAAGAACAAAATTTTGGAATAAGTTGAAACTACGTCCGTCCAGAAATATAAAATAGATGCCCATCATTTTGATTTTTCACACCAATCCCAAAGCAAACAAAAACTCAAGTTCACAGTCGTCATTAAATCAGATTAACCATGAAATTAAAAACAGATTCCGTTTTTTTAATTTCATGGGAAATAAGTTCGTTGAGATTCTTTTCCACCGGATCACGTTTGTACACATCTAGAGACAATCTAGCTTCCTGCAAGCTGTATTTTCTACGGTGTACAGGGAATAATAAAATGTGAAATGGATTAAGACGGTAACGGCGAGATGCTGCCGCCCTCTTCGGAGATTTTCTCCCACCTGGCGATGTTTTCCAGGGCGCCTTCCGTCATGACGTTGAGTTTGGGGTTCATTTGACCCAAACATTGGTACAGAGGGAGGCAGATGTCGCGGATCCAGCTGAGTTGGAGGCGAGGGAGCTCGTGAACCCTTTGGCGGTCCATGACGGGGACGGGTTCGATGTGGAGTTCGTCCCTTTCCTGCGACAATAGAAATCGGTTCAGTGGGATCAACACCAATAGGGAACTTGTTGGGTCTTCTCAAGAAGTATTCTTTATAACCCTCTTTGAAATTCCTCACACCAAAGAAAATTCTTGGACAGCCGCAATGATCGCCCCTGGGTCAGCAGACCCAAACCCGCGACACATGGTTTACCTACTTAGTGCCCAAATCTTCCCAATGTTAAACGAACCAGTTCCTGAGCCAAGTTCCGTTTCGAACCCAAAAAGTTCTCTATTGACGTTCCTACCTTGTCCCCTTGAGAGAGGAACTCCGTTGCGACGAGGGATGCCGCCTTTTCTTGAACCGGCCAGGGCTTGCAGGAGGCTGCTAGGTCCGCAGCGGTCATCAGCATCCCCCTGAGAAGTTCCCGGTCGGCCTCCAACCCCCACGAGTACTCTTTTCGCTCGACCAAGTTGAAAAATTTGGATCTGTTCCTGAAAAAAAGAAGACAAGAAGAAAAAAAAGTATGAAAGTTGATGCCAAAAAATAGGTAATAATCAATATCGAATCGGACTAACACAATTACCTCCCAAACCGATTTTAGCCCGAAATGGCCGTCTTCAACATTTACAAATTTTCTAAAAGTGACTTGGTGCTTTCAAGTGGATGTGGCGGTAAAATAATATTTTTTGTCTGTTTGATTTCAGGCGCATCCATCTTACGCAAGCTAGGTGGAGACGAGTGCAGAAAACAGTGCTGGCTGAGGTGTCCAAAAAGGTGAAATTCGCGACTGGCTCGACTTGTAGGTTGTCATTTTTTACATATTTGCAGCAAGTTTGTGCAAGACTTTTATTTTTTTGGCGCATTCAAGGGAACCCACTGAACATGCTCACATTGGAATCTGCCCGGAACCTCGCGGAACCAGACGCTTTTTCGTAGCTATTCCCAATTTTACTGTTTTTGAGAGTTTCTACGTTATCGTTTCTTCTAATCCAGGTTTTAACCCCACCTAACCATCCGGGATAGCTCAACATTAAATGAATAAATTTTACACTGGGGCTTTGCTTTTAAGGCATCGCTTACTGAAAGTACGAAGAAAGGTCGGTGGAGAGTATGCTGTGTTTGAGGACCTTCATCACACTTGAGTAGTTCTCCGAAGACAAATTTCGAAATATATTCAGGCTCTGAAACACCCAAGTTGAATAATTTTTTAGTTTTTTTTTAAGTTTAAAAAAAAGTTTTTTACACGTGCAATATTATTGTGCAGAATATTATTCTGGTTTTTACAATATAATTGATCGTTTGAGGGTGAGATTGAAAGATTGTCCAATATATTGCGTGATTGATGAGAAGTTGTCAATATATTGCACAAACTGGAAAAGATTGAGCCGTCTGAGGGCAACATTGCGCAATATTCCTCCGCCCTTGCCTAGTATCAACAGTCTTCGCGTCTTCTCGTACTTCTCCCTCTCAATAAACCATTGCTTGGCCCATTTTCTCCCTTTCTGAGAGCCTTTCTTTCTTTCTTTTTTTTTGCACTTGCAACCGCAGCATGATTGCAACATAATAATGTTGACCTGATGGAATCCTGATGGGTACTGTTTGCACAATGTTGTTGTACGTCTGAGTGTGACATTGCGCAATATATTGCACAACCTTCAATGTCGCCTTCACACGGTACAATATTTTGCACAAACGAAAAAAAAGTGCAATAACATTGAGCGTCTAGGGGCTGCCTAACACTCACCTCAGAGCTCAATATCATGACGGCGTGGTTGAAATGATGTTGCTCCATAGTGTTGGTTGTCCCGTACAGAAGAACCAGCGCTGAACCCGCTCTGTCAACAATGACGTCATAATCAGTTCTAACAACTTAACCTCATTCCTTGCATTTAGCGCCGTCTTACTTTTGTTGGAAAGCGTTGTTGGTACCCCTGTGATCAAGGTCGTGGCACAAACAGCCCACGAACATACCGAGGACTTCAAGGTCGGTAAAGGTCCCTTTCATTTCACACCCCTGCAACTCGATGAATTATTAAAACGAATTACCACACTAGCTTTTTAAATGAACCGGACTCACCATCAATATGGCGAACATGACTTGGGCAACGTTGAAAGCGTGTTTCCAGTTGTGGTACGGGACGTCGCGGTAGTTTTTCTTGACCGTAATCAAAAATCTGTACAGCGTCTGAAAAGGAAGGACGCAGTTTAACGCTGTGTGAGGCCACCTGGTGACCGGAGTTGTTTCACCATCTACATTGTTTAAACTGTTCCTCAAATGTCTGGCTTCTTTGATTGATCCCCTTTGCATGTCTGTTCTCTAGTTTGTTTCCCCCTCAACGAATTTCCTTAACTCACGTCGTGATCAATCAAGAACTTCTTGACGAGCCCCATGTCGACGAACATTGCAACGGCGGCGAGTATCATTTCGTCTTCTTTGAGTGAGAAATCGTCAAAAGACAATGAAAACAAATTGATTTCATCCGGCAACGGAACAGTCTGATCCTGAAAAGTTGACAGTTTTGATTAAAATGTTCCTTTTTCGTTTGCACTTTTTGATAATTTACTCACCATCAAAGTTTCCACTTCTTTGTTTGAAGCTGTTGAATGGTACGACAATACCTTAAAAAAAGTCACCAATTGAAATGAACGAATGAAAATCTTCACAACACTTATCAACCTTCTACAAAGTCATCGAGTTTCGGATTTCATTAAACGCCCCAGTAAGGAGAGCCTCAGAATCCTATTTTCAGCGTTGATGAGTTTTCATCGAAGGTGGGCGAAAAGGCGATTACCATCTTCAGTCGCTCCTGAGCCAATTAAACCCAACAATGCCCTCAACCCTGTGAAGCCAATCCTTCGCCACTGTGAATACCAAACACCTAAACTAATTTCAGTTGGCACAGTTTCCCGTCGCAACCCTTCCGGGGGTTCGCTAGTAATTTGACAGCTTGTATGAATTGACGATGATAACAAGGGAAGGTTTGGGGCTCACTTCAATGGTGACCTTCTGCCTCGCCATGGCCTTCTCAACTTCGCTGTACATTATGGTGTTGTGGATCCCGAGCCCGCAGAATATCGTGAACGCCTGTTGAAAGGTAAATAGAGACGGTGTGAGTGATAAGAGCAGTTAAGTTAAGTGATTAGAGACGTTACAAATCAAAGAGGCCGACTTTAGTCATCAAAAAACGGGTTTGAGGAAGTAGGCAATAGATCTAAGTGGGCAGAAACCAGTTTTGAGAGGGCAGACAAGATACTTAAGTGAGCAGGAACTGGTTTTGAGGAGGCAGACGACAGACTTAAGTGAGCAGAACCCCGTTTTGAGGGGGCAGACAAGATACTTAACTGAGCAGGAACTGGTTTTGAGGTGGCAGACCACAGACTTAAGTGAGTGGAAACGGTTTTTGGGGGATCAGACGACAGACTTAAGTGAGCAGAAAACGGGTTTGAGGGGTCAGACGTGATGCTCAAGTGAGCAGAAACTAGTTTTGAGCGAACGAAGACAACCTTAAGTGAACAGAAACCGGTTTTGAGGGATCAGACGACAGGTTCAAATGAGTAGAAACCAGTTTTGAGGGAACAGACATACTTAATTGAGTAGACGCCCGTTTCGATTACCAGGTCTCTTTATACCTCTACAATCCATTGAAACACAGCATTGCACTCACTTCGAAAAGCTGCTCATCATTTTCGTCGAAGTTCATCCCATTGTTTTTATTGACGATAGTAGCGACACCTGCACAAAAAAAAAAAAAAAATTGTAATTTCATCTCGCTCAGAATTTTGCCCTAGATTCACCTCCTGGGTCAAAGGTGTAATGTAATAGCCTCGGAAGGTTCACTAGGGGACTGTCGCCCTGCTCTGAATACAAATGCGAGGTCACGGCGGAAGAGAGAAAAAAAAGAGGAAAATCTAGTGAATGGACGGCGAATCTTTCACATATTCTCACGTACAGAATTTTCCTTCCACAACGTCCGATATGACCGACGTCTCTTGACTATGAATGCCTCTGTCATAATCTGGTTCTTCTCTGAAAGAAAAAGTGGATAACACGAGACGTAGTCGAATTGCTGTGAGACAGTTCTCTGTTTATCGATGACCTTTCCACGAAACTTCCTTTACTTTATGAAACTTTTCATTTATAGAAACTTCTAATGCAACGGTTCTTTAGTGACTTCTTTCGAGGAAGTTTTAATGAGTTCTATGGGAATTGAACTGGAAGTGAGTGTCAGTTGCCTGTAAGTGTGCACTTATACCTACTGGAAGAAGTGACTGGGATTCCCAGGGGCCATGTTCAAGCCCTGAATGCGGGCTCTTTCGCCAATGAGAGAGCCCATCCTGAGATAACCATTCTCCTGCTCTAATTCAAAATTGAAATTTTCTGAAGTGTCCTGGTAATTTGAATTACACCGTATGAGCCCTAAACTCACTGCTACTGCTTCAAATTGTGAAGTTCTTTCTGAAAAAAAGTCGAGATACGGTTCCCTGACTAATTGAGTGCTTTGCATATAAAACTTGGAAATTCGCAGTTTTTATTTATTTAGTTTATTTGCTTCAGCGTCTACGATGACTGGAAAATTTTTGACCGAGCCGGTTTGGACAGTAGGATTTTTTTTTTTTTAAATCTGAAAATTTTACAAAATACTCGGTTTACCATCTAGTTGTGCCTACAAGGTTTCTGACCGATTGCCCAAACCCGTGGGGCTAAAATGGAGCTACGGGAGAGGGTTTTGGCTATGGGGTCGAGTTAGGTGTCGTATTCGATGTACTTTTGGACGTAGAATCCATTTCTGGGGGTTCCGGAACGGTCCTATTCACCGAGGGAATATATGGGGCTTTCATGGGGCTACGAATGGGATTTTTGAAGGATCCCAGGAGTTCAAATAAGGTGTCGTTTTCCAAGTAATTTTGGACGCATAATCCATTCTTTGGGGTCACCCATCTGTCCAGTCAACAACACACAGAACAGAACATTGGAAAGAAAAAGACTTTTTTTCCTATTTTTTCATAAATATTCTCCTAATGACACGGCAACACTAAACCGGTTTGGCTGCAATGCTCAGATTTGTGCAGAGTAGGGATTTTTCCTAATCTTCTATAACAAATTTCTGTCCTTTTTTTTTTTTTTTTAATAAAACCTTCTCTCGGCGACATCCGAAACTACCTCCACAGGGTCAATTAGCTACTGAAAACGTATAGAAGCGAGTGGCGAAGGCGTTATTTGTCAACCCCTAACACGCTCGGGTGAATTCATTTCGCAAACCGAGCAAACTCACTCGGTCGTCTCATGAGATTAAATCCCTCCCTCGACATCCTCCTTCGAATCTCCTCCGCGGGAAATTCATAAGAGAACTTCACGCGTCTCCCGTTCAGATAAGCCATCGAATCAAACTCGCTATCATCGAAAAAACCACAACAAAAACACGCCTCTCAAGGTCGGCCGGTCAAGTGCCTCGCCTTACCGATCGTTTGGTTGGTCCTGTTCCGGATCGCCATCGCCAGGAGGTTTTTAATGGCGACTTTCTTCTCACCGACGGGCGGCTCACTGACGTTCAGCGCCTGACCGGACTCGGCGACGCGTTCCGCCAGCGCGACGAGATATTGGGCCGCGGAATCGTCATTTTGCAATTTCTTCCTGAAAAAAAAAAACCAAAAAAACTATAATTTTATAATTCGCAATACTATTTATTATCTATGTATTTCGAGAAAATTTGGCGGATTTGGTACTGGTAATTTGGCGGTTAGTGGAGTCAATTTTTGGACCCACCACCGTGTTCCTCACATTCCAAATTATAAAGGTTTTCATTTTCATTCATGCATTTTCCAAACTTCATTGGTTATCATTCACAAGAAACCGTTTCTTGCGTATAACTTCAGTCAAGTTTTGAGCAAGTTCAAATTGATCATCAGATTGGGGTTGTCAACCACTTCATTCCTGTTTTCAACTATTTAAAAGCTGTTTTCAGCCGTTTTAAAGGTTTATAACCTCCAAATAGTTTTCAGTGACTTCCAACCACTTCTTGTCAGTTTGCAGCCACTTCAAGACAGGAGAGTGGAAGTGCTTAGAGGGGAATAAGCCAGTATATCTTCATATCTCAATAATTAATTTTCAAGGCTTCTTTCAGGGGCTTCTGCCATGAGCTATTGAGTTTCAACCTGACAACTAAAAAGTTTGGGAACCTGCTCTAAAATAATATAATATTTCACATTTCGGAGACTCAAGGTTTCCGCGATTGTCGCAGTTTCTTCTTGATTGATTGAGTTCCGTAACTGCAAATTGCATCCTTACAAATTTATGATGATTTAATCAAGTGGCAAAGCGGCTTCGCTGGCCAATTACAATTGTTTAATCCAAAAAAAAATTAATAACCGCTTTTAACCAACCCGTTTCTGACGTGGGTGACCTTGAAGTGATGCCAGCCTTGACTCTTACATAATTTCTTAGCCTTCGTAATACGGAGGATGAATAACACATCAACCATTTATAATTTATTAGGGTTGGATTCCCCCTTTAAAAAGCTGCAAATTTTACACAAGGGTTTATTATTCTTTGATATAGGTTACTTCTGCAGAAATTTAATTCTGTCAATGAAGAAAAAAAATTTTTTTTTGGAAATTTATTTTTCAAAAGAAATTTTTTTTTTTTGAATTTTTGTTCAACAATTTTTTTTTAAATTTTTTTTGTTTTTTACTTGAAAAATATTTGACCTTCAGGGATCTTTCAAAAATCCCATTTGTAGCCCCATGAAAGCCCCATAGATCGCAACAGTGAAATCGGATCGTGCCGGGACCCCAAAAAATGGATTCTACGTCCAAAAATACTTCGAAAACGACACCTGACTCGATCCCATAGCCAAAAGCCTTAAAAAAACCTTCCGTAGCCCCATAGCGCCCCACGGGTTTGGGCGATCGGGCTGAAAACCATGCGGGCACAACTAGATGGTAAATCAAGTATTTTGTCAAAATTTCAGATTTAAAAAAAAATCGTACTGCCCAAAACGGCCCGGACGGCGGACGGACATTTCGTTTTTGGAATCTAGACCTCTTGAAACGGATAAGTAGGCAGTCAAATTTTGAGGTCGATTGGAGTCGTCGACCTCCGTCGCGAAAACATAGGTGTATTATTAGTAATAATACACCTATGTTTTCGCGACGTGTAATAATTTATTACAAAAATACCGGACGGGCGACCTCGCTGTTGGGTTTAGCGGAGAAATTATGTTTTTACAGGATCGGGACGTGTTTTGTTTTGGTGGACTTAGTTGATATTCCCCTATACTACGAATCTCCTCGTACAAAGTGGAAAACCCCGCGCGTTAATTTTTAACCGGGAAACCTTCCTTGAAACGCAGATACCTAATGTATTTATGGCCACTCCGAATGGGAATGCGAAAGCTTTTCGAGTCAGATTGAAGGGAGAATGTAATTAATTCACGTGGCCCATAAGCTCCCGATGGGAATTTGGCCCGAGGGAAAACTCCTGCAACGTAGGAGTCATTTTAGATTCAGATGGTTCGTAATATGGCCACAAAAAAATTTGATGGATAAATTGGATATTAACATGAATGTCAAAATGAAGGAGGATTTTTTTTTTTAAATAACTAAACCAGAAATGCCGTTAACTGGTCTTCTATAAATGCCCATAGAATGGGTCTGAGAGCTATGGAGATTTACGGAAACGGATAAAACGTTCGAAAATACTTTGAAAACGACACCTCATTCGATCTCTTGGCTCATGTCCTTCAAAAGTCCCATTTATAGTCCCAGGTGTCGTCGAATGGGTCTGAGACCCTCTACGGCCAAAGATACATCGGTAACAGCACCTCACTGATGGCGAAAACCCTTCAGAAGCCCCATAGATCCCCACGGTGCAGTCTGATGGGTTTGAAACCCCCCAAGTCCAAAATGACTTCGAAAACGACACCGCACTCGACCCGCTGGCGAAATCCCTTCACAAGCCCCATGGATCCCCACGGTACAGTCTGAACCCCCATAAACGGATTTTACGATCACAAAACCTTCGAAAACAACACCCCACTCGACCTTCTGACAAAAGGCCGTCAAAAAAACCCCTTTGTAGCCCCATAGATCCACACGCTGATATCAAATGGGTCTGAGACCCCTATAATTGGATTATACGCCCGAAAATACGTCGAACACGACACCTCCACTCGATTCCCTTCTCTAAATCCTTCTAAAACTCTTCCCTTGTTACAACAGGGGCTACAGTAGCCCCCAAGTGGAAATACGGCTTCGCAGGGTTATCCCAAGTGTTGTCTGGACGATAAATAAAACCGACTGTATCAACAGGTGAGGCTTCGCCAAAGGGGATCAATACTGTCGGATTCTGACAATTCCGCCCACCACGCGAACATCTTCCTGACAAACTCCAAATCCACGTAACTTCCATTTTTAGAGCGAGAGAGAGCGAAAAAAAAAAAAAAAAAAAAACGCGCCTCCCGGAAAAGCCCGTCAGCTCCACACTCCCAGATATCCGAGAAAAAGCCATTTATTACTTGTTGTTGTTGGAGCTTTTATGCCTGTTGGCGGGGGACGTCAGCTCGAACAGTTTCGAAAACTTGATTTTCTGAAACACAATCCCACAAAAGTTATTCGCAACTTTGACTCCGTCGAAATTATTTATGACATCACCGAACTTACATCGACGGAGTTCTCGTCCACCAGGAGCACAGCAGCTCTTTCGCACTTCAACAACCTTTGAGCCCTTTGCATTATTTTCAGGACAACCTTCTCCAGAGAGGTTTGCTCTTCAAAAAGATCGTGGACCACTTCAAGGAGGTTCTTCGGAAAACAAAGTTAAAATTAAAAAATATATATCCAAGCAGAACAACGCATCTTACATCGACACTTACCCGATTTCGTTCATACTCCATCCTCGACGTTTCTACGATTTGAGCATTCGTCAACGCAATCCCAACAAACTGCAGATATGATTCAAAAACCTGCAAAACCACTTTAAGATCAGCAATCCCAAAAGCACTCCGAACCATCGTACAGACTTAGCCAAAGCGTACTTTTTCGTCTTTACAAGTAAAATGGCCGTCGTCTTTGTCAGGGTTTTTATTGATGACCTGAGCGACGGCTATCACATCGTCGTCAGCGCTTTTCACAGCCATGCACAGGAGGGATTCCGTGTGGTAACCTGTAATTCTGTCCACCTCGTCGTCGAACCTGGGATCCTGGAAAAGTAATGGTTTGATATATCGCTCGTCCGAGAGTTGGCAAACCTGCCAATGTTGCAACCAACCTCACCAACGTTGCAACAACTGAAGGAACCATACCCAGGGGGACTTCACTCTGGTAGTTTCGTATTGCAGACAATTATTTTTACAGCCACCCTCAATGCTCCAAGCGTTTGCACACCTGCTAATGGTGTATGCAACCTAGACAACAACTGGATGAACCCCACCCTGTTGGATTTCACTCTGGCAGGGTCGAATTGTTGACATTTTATTCTTATAGTCAAGCCTCATGGCTCCAAGAGTTGGCAGACATCCTGATGCTTCATTTAAACTCACCAGCAGCTGAAGGAACCGTTGGATTACACTCTGGAAATGTTAATTTGTTGGGATTTTATTCTTTCAGTCAACCTTCATAGCTCCAAGAGTTGGCAAACCTGCTAATGTTACAGTCAACTTTACCAACAACTGGAGGAACCGCACCCAGTTGGATTTTACTCTGGCAGTCGTTGTCGTATTGCTTGCATTTAATCATACGTGCTCCACGAATTGGCAAACGTTCACTACCTACGGCAATCACTTACCTCACACGCATTTTGCAAGTTGACAGTTTCTCCAGTTTCAGCAACATGACCAAGTATGCCGACTCCCCAGGGAACTTGTATTTCGTTGTCCCCAGAAGCGCCGCCGTTGGCTGGCAGCAGGAAATTCCCAGCGCCGCAGTGAATGTCAAACACCTGGCAAATACAGTCAGTAGTGACGTGCTGTGAGGAAACGCCTACAATACCAATTTACTGTCATTCAAACCTTGGAGACTAAAACTCTTTTCCCAGGCGGCCCTTCGACGAGGAACAACGACGACCCGTCCACTTCCAGCAAAACGGCGATGTTGTCCACTATTTTGTGCGAGAGCGACTTCAAGTCCAAGTCAGTCGCAATGTCCCGGACGCAAGAATGGAAAAATTCTCTCTCCCCGGTAGACCGGAGGAGCTCTCTTTTGACGGCCCGGGAAGTGGTCGGCACGGAAGCTGGCAGACGGACTTTCGATTCAATGAGTAGGGACAACATATGGACGGAGTTGGGTGGCAAAGAGCAGTACCTTCAAAAAAGAAATGGCTCATCTTGATATCCAGCTAATGCGTGAACGTGAACGTGAAGTCAAGTGTGCACTAACTTCCTCATGTCTATAAGGCTTGATCGCCGAGAAACGATGATTTCTCGGGGAGGTCCAATCATGAAGTCGCTTGTCCTGTAAAAAGACCTGCAACAAGTTGAAATCGCTTCTCATGACCAAATTTAACACTAGATGACTTGAGTTTTGAAGATATTGCTATTACTACGAGCTGTTGTCGCTCCAAGAGCGCAATGTGAGTGCTAAGTTATCTGACACCACCAGTAGCTGGTGAAACGACACACTGTAGCATTTCACTCTGGTAAAGGCATACAGTTAAACTGCTGTGGCAAGAGTTAGCAAGCACGATGACCTAATATTTAACATCTCCAATGACTGAAAGAATGACGCACACCTGGATTTCGCTCTGGCAAACTCGTGTCTTAGACATTTTCTAGAGATAGACTTCCTGTGCTGTGAGAGATCCTGAGGGGAAGGCGGCTCGTCTGATCCTCTCCGGGTGTAGTCCTGAATGGAGAGGAAGCCGTGAGTGACCAGCCATTCGTTTATGCCGTTGAGCTCGACCTTTCTCAGGAAGTAGTCCTATAGTAACAACGGCATTAACTAATTTAATTGTTGTTAATTGTGCACATAAAGCCCGACGAGGGAAGGGGTTAGGTATCGTTTAGCTTCGAAAAACGCAATTTTCACCGTGTTTCCTTTTCCGAAGCAAATATTTAGTTCGGTGCTACCCCAATTGAAAACCAAGTGGAAGGCAAAGAGGGAAGTTCACAAAAGGGATCTCGAGGAGCTCCGGCTTTTCTTTTTCAGAACAAATTCAATGATCGAGTGCCGTCGACCCTTGAATCTGAGATTTCTTTTGACGAAGGTCCAAGTGCCACTTGAAACTCGCCCGGGTCGAGCCCCCCCCCCCCCCCCCCCACAAAGATAAAAGATGAAGATGTTGAGAAGACCCATCAGTGCGAACAAAAACCATCTCGGACAAGCTGGTGCTGTAGAAGCTGGAACAAGGGCGGAGACAACGAATTGAAGAACCAGTGGTTTTTAAATTGTATTTTCTTCCAACAAACTCATGACAGACTTCAAGTATTAAAGGTGTGTGCACACTGCCGAATCAGGCCAGGGATCAATATCATCCAGCATCATCTTCAACCTCCTCAACTGGCTCTATAGCTCAACAATTTCTTTTATAGCTCACCAAACCGGTTCTATAACTCAACAATCAAGCTTCATAACTCCCAAAACCTGTTCTTTAGTTATAGACCCTACTTTGTAACTCCTCAAACTGGTTCTATCCCTCCTTAATAGCTCGTCAAACTGGTTATATAGCTTTTTTATATTCAACCTGCTTGATAGCTTTTCAAACTGGTCTTATAGCTCATCAACCAGTTCCATTGACCCGAAAACGGGTTCTATTGCTCTTCAACTTGATTTAGAACTTCCCAATTTGGTTAAAAAGCTCTTCAACCTCCTTAATAGCTCCCCAAACTGGTTCCATAACTGTTCAACCTCCTTAATAGCTCCTGGAACTGGTCCTATAGGTTAACAATCTAATGTATAATTCCCTAAACTGGTTCTTCAGCTCAACAACCTGCTTTCTAGCTCTCCAAACTGGAATTAAAGCTCTTTCAACAAGTTTTATAGCCGTTTGGTTGGATCCATAGCTTTTAAACCAGTTTTAAATGTCTTCAAACCTTTACTATAGCGTTTCAACTGGTTTCATAGCTTCTCAAACTGGTTCTACAGCTCTTCAATCAGCATTACAGCTATTTTGCTGGTTGTATAGCATTTTAACCAGTGCCCTTAACCATGCCCTTCAATTCGGTGCTCATCCCTTTGCAACCCTTCAACCCATTTTAAAATCCTTCCAACCAGTTTTCAATTATTTTTATCAGGTACTATATCGCCCCTACCAGTTTTAGAGCCCCCCCCCCCCCCCCGGGAGGGGGGGT
Organism: Pilophorus perplexus; assembly: GCA_955831195.1. NCBI lineage: Eukaryota > Metazoa > Arthropoda > Insecta > Hemiptera > Miridae > Pilophorus > Pilophorus perplexus. Next base: position 17,924,585 of record OY037014.1, read on the forward strand.
CAAAGGGATTTGACAACAAATCCAATTTCTGCCCGTCGTATCCCTCGCTGAGACTACATTCTCATACTTCCGCATCACAATTCCTATCAACGACACTACAAAGGGTCGTTCCCTCTGGAAGCTACGCCGTTGAAGAGTTTCAATGAGAGACTAGCGCAGCAGACTTTAATTATTCACGGGAAAACTTGGGAAACAATCTTTAATCCATCGATCGATACAAATAAGATACGTCTGCGGGTTTTCAACGAGAGGAAATATTGTGGGTTTGTTTATTATGTAGATAGTATTAGGAAAATGAACTAGCCTGAAATAGATCCGGATGAATATCCAGCCATTCTTCAACTTCGTTCCAACTCAACTGAGTCATGTCTGCCTACATCTTCTTGGTGCCCGAGGGTTCCTTTGTGACGTGCTGAAACATACGAAGAGGTTTTTATACGGCGGAGCCGGTAGGCTAAACCTGCGAGGCGTTCAGTGTATCCAGTTCACGTCTGGAGCGTGTAAATGTACTTGGAGGTTCTTCCCGAGTTGAATTACGTTTGCCGATAATTTTGCCAGGCACCTGATGAGGGGCGAGACAAATGAGATATTTCGTCCTTTAAACCGCCGCTTAAGCACGTTCTCCGGCTGGAAATAGATTGGGCCGGAGAGGGTTGTTAAGGCTCTGGGGAAATTGAGAGAGCCGAAGGGGAGGGGGCAAACCCCCGGCTGAGAAACAATAAAAACCCCTTTCTGATTCGGCGGAGGGAAATTTCCGTTTTCTCGGAGGAATTGAATGGAAGGAGCTTTCACCTCCAAGGAACGCCTGCTATGGGCTAATTGGGCTCTTCCCATAATCAAAACCCTCAAGGACGTTGTCTGGGTGAAGAATTTAGAGGAACTGCGGTGACCCCGACGTAAGCCAGTGAATGAGGTTGGCAAAGATGACAATGATGGGTGAGTTGACATTGATGGTTGACGTAATGAGATGTTTGAGAAGACAATGATTGCTAAAATGGCAGTGATCTCCAAATTGACCACGGTGGGCGACCATTGTTGGCTACGCTGCCATTGATGGCTGAGATAATAGTGATGGCTATGATGACAATGATAGCAAGGATGACTATGATGGATAAGATGAAAATGAATACAAAGATGACTACGATGGATAAGACGACAATGATTGCTAACATGGCAGTGATTTCCTAAATTACCAAGATGGATAAGATGATAATGACAGTACCCAAGCAAATCGTGGTCAAAACACTCAAGTGTATGGCGTCAATTTTGGAATCTACACATCTTGAAAAACAGAAGACTAGGTAAATTTCGAGGTCCCTCTTACGTTTAACTTACTCATATTATATCGTTTCTGAGGGATCCGCTATTCCCGACGTTTCAGAAACATACAAGCTTCCATCCTCAGAGGTCTGAGCAACAATGTACAACAGGCATATCCCTATTCAAACCTAAATTATTACCTACCTATTTTACATACACTGGACTTACTTCGTCAAGGCTCTCAATGCTACAGCATCGTCGTCAATAAGGAACTTTATACATCACATCGCGCATCAGCAAGGCTCAGGATACCTAACCTGTGCAATTACAATTTTAGTTTTATATTTACATTTACACCATCATTGTATCTTTCATGAAATTTACCTACCTGAATAAGTGGTTTTATATATCACAGTGGACATATTGACTAGAAAAAACATAAACAAAAGCCCCTGCAGATGGGTAACGCCATATCTGGCCCAGATAATCTGGGACTATTGCCGGTATAGTAATGAATAAGTTAATCGAATCTGTAATCGAGAAGTAGGTATAGCTTAGATGTTAAAGTTGTTTATAAGTATTATGATGACCTTTTTTTTAGTTGTTGGCAAGTCTGATGTTAATCATATTCAAAAATGTTTTAACCAACTTCATAAGAAACTTCAGCGGGAAATCGAGTTAGAATCTGAATGAAAAATTCCGATGTAATTTCCAATTTAAATGGTACACAAAGCCCATATATTCAGGTAAAATGATTAATTTCTATTCATGCCATCCGAAGCATTTTAAGACTAATTTGATTTATAATAATATTATAAATCAAATTAGTCAAATATTATGGCTTTGAACGCGTTTTCAAGGTCATCCCCAATGTTTATTGAAGAAATTAAACAGAAAATTGCCACTATTTGCATAGCTAACGACTAACCGATCCAAGTGGTTATTTTCCATATGCATAGGGCCTTACAAAAAATCCAAAATCAAGTAAAAAGTCAAAATGTCCACTGTGATATATAAGAACACTTATTCAGGAAGGTAAATTTCATGAAAGATACAATGATGGTGTAAATGTAAAACTAAAATTGTAATTGCACATAACATTGTTATGTATCCTGAGCACCTTGCTGATGCGTGATGTGATGTAAAAAGTTCCTTGTTGACGACGATGCTGTAGCATTGAGAGCCTTGACGAAGTAAGTCCAGTGTATGTAAAATAGGTAATAATTTAGGTTTGAATAGGGATATGCCTAATGCCTGGTGTACATTGTTGCTCAGAACCCTGAGGATGGAAGCTTGTATGATTCTGAAACGTCGGGAATAGCAGTAAAGGAGTGAAGAGGAAAATAGGCCTATTTGAACGATCCCTGGGATCCCTCAGAAACGGTAATACGTGATTATGGAGGCCAACATAAACCAACAGATTACTCGATTATTAATAGAGTTGGTGCCCCAGTTCCTCAACGCTTACTTCTCGCAAAGACGCGAGAACACCATGGACACCATTGTCCATGTAAAAACCATTCATTTGTGCTCAGGCCTCGACGCCGCGATTCATTACCCTGAAAACGATCGCGAGTTTTCCTCCAGGGAAAACTCATTTCGGGCTGGCAATATGTGGCGCTGTCGAGCAGGGTTGAGCGAGGCCTTTGACGGAGAGAGTAATGAGGTTTAGGGAAACAAGAACCCCAGAGGAAATTGAGGATGATGTTGATTTAGTTAAAGTATACTATAATAGCACTTTCGTTGTCGGAACTTCACCTCGTCGATTGCGGGGGAAAAGGGGGCGTTTCCCAATCCAAACTGACTGATGACGTCACGGGAAGGTAGGGAAGTAGGTCTAGGGGGGGCATTGACCCCCTGGGGTCTCCCACGTTTCAACCTGGAAGTAGGCCACGTGTTTTCCGATACTCTCCCCCGGAAACAGAGGACCGTCTTTGGCGGTCAATACCGCCGATAAAGTCGTTGGATGAAAGTTTTGACAAATGATGGATCGGAGACGAGGGTTTCCAGAAAGCAAGGAAAGGGCAAGGTGAGGGCATTTTCTCAAGCATTCATGAAAGTGTCGGCACGCGTTTCTCCGTCTACTCCTTACTTGACAAGCCGCCAAAGAACAGCCACACAACAAAGCAAACGCACCTCAACTGCTCGAGACTACCGATAGTCATACCAAAGAAGTTCAAAATACCTCTGCTTCCAAATCATCTCAAAATCACTATGCACAGCCAAGACAACTCAAAGGCAGCTCACAACAGCCCAAAGTCAAACCATACCTAAGGAAGCTCGAAATTAGTCAAAGACAGCGCATAGCGGCAGCATGAACAGAAGCCACACCACAGCTATAAGACACGTCAAAGGCTCGAGACATCCCAATAATACACAACACAGAATAGAACAGAAAACCCAAGGCAAAAATCACACAAAGATAGCTCTTAGTCTCAAAAGACCCAAACACAGTTCCAGATATCTCAAAGTCCGAATTATCCAAAGCCACACCACACTACAACCACAACTAAAACGTTCATCAACCTCAAAGCCCGAAGCCCCAAAGCCAAACCACACTGAACAGACAGCTCAAGACCAAGTCTAAGGCACGAGACATCCCAAAGCATCAACCGTCGAGGAAAATTCTACACCACGCTTTGCATCGTATACGCCTTTTCTGAGGCACTTGGTGACTTATTAGTAATAAGCTATTATTCTAAGCCGGTGAACTCAGGTCTTCAAGTCCTCGGCCTTCCTGTTAGCAACCGCTTCATTTCTGCCATACCGCCCCAGTTAGTCTTTGACTCTTCCAAACACAATACAAACACCTCTTAACTTTTCTCGTCTCAACAACCCAAGCCGACGAAATTAATCCGTTTTCCCGGTGTGAATTATTCCGCCCTAATGCGGACTTTAATCAAAGCCCCGGACATGAATATTACATTAATATTTCCACTGACGTCACCGGGTAATCCCATTAGGGTCAACGCCAGAAGGAGCCAATTTCCCCGGAAGGAGTGGGCGGCCCGCAAAGACACCCAATCGGATAATATTAAGATTAATTTCAGTTGGGAAAAGGTTTATAGAGAAGAAAAACACAGCAGGAAACGCCCGACAGGTTTAAAACAGTTACCTAAATAAAACTTTCTTAGGTATTCGAAACTTGAAAAGGATTTTGTTTATCAAGTGAAACGGAAGAGTCAACGGAGCGACAAATTGACGTAGATGTATCAGTCTCAGAGTGTCAAAGGGATTTCACACGGTTTTAGTTGAGGAGTGTAACCATCCTCGAAATAACCTTCCCAGGCAATGAGATTGACCCAGGGATGCCAACCGCTTAATTACGAAAGAAGGTGATCCGGGAAGGGAGTGTTAGCGTGGATCAAACTTCAGGGATAACGTCGTTTTCGCTCTTTGAGGCCACCGCCTCTCAAGTCTCAACTATGTCAACTACCCGGCTATTTCGCGCGGGGAAATTGGTTTATTCTGACAAGGTTAGGCGTTCCCGGAGGGGGAGGGGGGCAATCAGGCAGTTAGATGAAATTCACACCGGGAGTGACACGATGCTGCGAAAAGGACTCACTACGGGCTCTCATGAGGGAAATTCTTCAAGCTCCATAGAGCGCGATGTATAGTCTTCCAGGCAGATCGAGGATTGAGCACAGTTGAACTGCCCGGTATTAAAGCACTAACAGCTCTGGTTATCGTCACGAGTGGTTTGGGGATGCGGGCAAACCCTCAATGCCCTGGCGAAACACTACGTCATCGTGCAGAGCTTGCCTGGGCACAGTGGCATTACTAACAGCTGACAGAACACCTAGACCACTCTGACCAGTACGGCCTGTCACTCCCTACTTGTGGACTCGTCCATGGAGGCAGTTGCAATTTTGACTTCAAGAGAGGAGAGGTTGCAAAGCGCCTCGCCCACATGTAGCGATCCCACCATGCATTGCGGCTTTTTCTGCAAGCCATATCCACGCCCGCCTACTAAAGACAACTGAAAGGTAGCTCACAGCTTCAAGTTAGCTCAAAGTCCACCAACATCTCAGTACATCTTAAGATAGCCAAAAGCCACATGACACCTCAGAGAAATCAAATCCTGCAATGACAATGCACTGCAGTCAAAAGACGAGGTGTCATTCAACTAGACTTGGATGCCATTCCTGTCAGCCACCATCATTCGCTCACAACTAAATTGCTCTGCGACAGATAACTTCAAACGATAAGAAGATGCCAGTCAGATCCAAACCTGGTAGAAGCAGGTGCCTTTGTGCCTGGCCAGCTCCTGTCCTACCTAGTAGATCAACGTGAACGCCACTTTTGCTGATGGCGGCAGTCCACAGCATGATCAGCGAAGTGACGAATGAAAATGAAATTCAGTTGGGTTCAACAACACCGAATCAACATCAAGATCAAAGGAGCACTCGAGTAGCTCGTCGATTAGCACAATGCTCAGCGCTGAAAAGAATAACAAATCCACGCGTAATCCAATTTGCAGGGTTTCACTTTTGTTCCGCCGTATTGACTCGGCGTTAAACGGCTTGACGGACAATGGAGGCTGACTCTGTTGAAGCCTCATCGGGGAAGATCGTCCTTTTGTGACGGGGATATACACGAGTTGTTCAACAAAACCAGAGAACCCCGGCAAACATGATCCGCTTTGTTTGAACATGTCCACCGCCTCATTACACCGCCATGCATAACCTTCCATAACGTGGATCTCGCCTTTTAATGGGCCGTAAAAAAACCTCCCGACAAAGCGGACTTGGTGGGATCGATCCGAACTCGACCAACTCAGCTCACCTTCCATTTCCCTAATGACGAGATAAGCTTTTCCCGAATTCTCCTTCGAAGGACGACAAAAAGAAAAAAAGAGAATCCTCCGGCGAGAGAAAATATACAAACACCTCCTCGTCAGGATAAGTTTATTCCGAGAAAAACGGCCTTGTCCGGAGTTCACTAACCGTTTTACACCCCTTTTTTAGGGGTTGGTATTTTTGGTGAAAGTGATCGCGGCGAGGGGGTTCACGACCGCGTCAACAACCGAAATATATCACAATGACCGGAATAGAAAAGAAAAAGAAGAAGAAAACAACCATGACATCGAAAAATCTCCATTTTACCATCCGTTCAAGCGAACTTTGGTGTTTCGATAAGACGAGTCACTGCAGCGTCCACGGCCATGGAAATAATTTGGCTGGGAAGCGTCCTGAAAGAGATGGGGCACGTACTGGATGGAATCCCCTAAGTGCTGTGCACAGATTAAACTACTGCTGTGCTTAGGCAACCAGTCAGCCGTTGAATTTGCCAAAGGAAACCAAGTCAGCTCCCATTCGAGCCACATTGACATTCAGTACTATACCACTTCCTGAGGGATTTGATCAGAAAGGAGGAGTTGGTGATCAAGTACCAACTCCCCAACGCGCGACAACATAGCTGATGTTTTCACGAAGGCGTTGTCAAGATTCAAGCTCGAAGCTGTCATGAAAAACATGGTGCTGGAAAAGGTAGAAAACGATCTGTTAGTTGTATTGAAACCGAACGGTGAAGAGTTGTTTATACTTAGATACTCGCAGTTATGAATTTATACGGGTCGTAGTTTGTGTCCTCGAAAATATAAAGTTGTAACAAATTTAAATTAATTTACCTACAGAAAAAGTTGTAAATGTGAATAATGAATTAATTCGCCTTCATAAACAACAGAACGCTGTTACTGCCTGACAGGCGCGACTGGTGATGGCCAAACAAGGGGGTGCAGTCACGGATTCGTGATTATATTAAATATAATTTTGGGTAGTTGGTGAGGGATAAGCCGCAGGTTGATAGTTTTCAAGGCGTATATTTTGCACAAAATAAAGCCTCCTTTAGGCGGCTTTATTTTGTGCAAAATATATGCCTTGAAAACTATCAACCTGCGGCTTATCCCTCACCAACTACCCAGTATGAATAATCAGGAAGCCGACCACACCACACCGAATAAATATAATTTTATGAAAATATTATTGCACCTAATACAGTTTGAAAAAACGCTGCAAATTTTACACAAGGGTTTATTATTCTTTGATATAGGTTACTTGTGCAGAAATTAAATTCTGTCAATGAAAAAATGTAAAAAAAAATTTTTTTTTTTTGATTTTTATTTCAAAAAAAATTTTTTTTGGATTTTTTTGTTCAAAAATGTGTTTTTTCAAAAATTCTGTATTTTTTACTCAAAAAATATTTAACATCGTGGGATCCTTCAAAAATCCCATTTTTAGCCCCATGAAAGCCCTAAAGATCGCCCCAGTGAAATCGGATCGTTCCGGGACCCCAAAAAATGGATTCTACGTCCATTAACAAATATTTATTGGTTTATACTACTTCAATACAATTTTAAATGATTCATGTAATAAACTCTTCTTGTCGCCGTGGTCCTTGGGGTCCAGGTAGCTGCACCGGGGGGATAGGGGGACGTGGTGTCTCCCCAGGGAGGCGTTGTGTCCCTCGCCGTGTCCATCGGAAACAAATACAGGTAGCGCATCAGAAGGTGCATCAATACCGGGAGAAAATATAAGGGACGGGAATACTGACCTTGGGGGGGCTCAATGAGCCCCCGCTAGGTGTCTGCGTCTAAAGGCAGCCCATATAAAGCCACTACCGTCCAACGTTCTCCTGGCAGCCCACTCCAATATGAACGGCGGAAAGATCCTTCGGAGCCCCCTCGCCGCGTGTGCGTCCCAGAGTCCACGCCATTGGAGAATAGCTGGAAGTACCTCCACCACCGTCGAATCTGTGAGCTCCCTGACGGCTTGCATCGCTACCGGAGTCCCGTACTTAGATTTCTTCCTATTCAGGAGGGTGCGCAAGGGAAAGGTCGGAGAGTTTGTCGAGATGGCCACCTCGACGACATAAGCAGTGTCATCTTTCTTGATTATGACGTCGGGTCGAATGGCTTGTTCGTCGGTCCTAATCAGGGTCTCCGTCCACACATTCCAACCCTTCCGCCGAGCATATTCACCAAACAGGGCACAGACAGCGTTATGTCGTTTGCAACGTGCTTCACGCATAGATGGACAAACTTGCAGCACATGGTTCGGCGTCTCGCGTTGGGGGCATCCTTCACGACATGCTGCCGAACCTGCCCGGCCTCTAGTCATCCGTGCCCGCAGCGGTATAGCAGCTGCGTATGTCTTGATCGCCGCCAGGGTCCGCCACACGGGCACCCGTTCGTTGGTATTACGCATCCAGGCTGTTGACTGGGGAACATCCCGAGCAATTTTCATGTCTGCTCCGTCGACAGTGTTATGCCATGCAGCTGCCCGCTCGCGGCGCCTGTCAAGTGTCGATGATTCAATGCCACTGTTGTCTTCACGAAACAAAGTATTACGGGCCTCGCTGACACGCTTCTTCCGTAGCAAGGGGATAAGCGCTAAAAAGCACATCAAACCCAGCCCTCCATCCGCCACGGGGGCGTAGAAGAACGCATTGGGAACATCTCTGGGCAGCCTTAGGAATGATCGTAGAATTCCTCGCACTCGTATGTCAAGCCATTGGAGCTGTTTCTTCGTGTGTGCAGTTAAAACAAGTCCATGCACAAGCGACGGTTGCCAGTGGGTTCTGATTGCCTCTAACTTCGTCAGGGGTCCAAGAGTCGACCGAATTATCTTGCCTAAGTCCGTGATAGCTTTGTTGGGATCCGGTCTGACTGGGCCATAGGGATTAAATGTTACGCCGAGGTAGTTCCATACGGCATTCGAGCGAGCTACCGGTATATCATCTAGGTCACCCAGACTGGCAGTCACAGCCAACTTACCCTTCCTAGGAATCAATGGCACATAGAGAGACTTGCCGGCGTTGATCGACAACCCGCAGTGTTGTAGAGCTTCGCGGAAACTTCTGATGAGCACCCGTATCCCAGCGGCCGATGCCGCCAACAAACACGCGTCGTCTGCGAACGCAATCGATCGCCATCGTTTCCCACGGCAAGTGAAGCCAATTCTGCTAGGTAGCGACATCAGGGCATGATCCATGACTGCGTTGAAAAGAGTGCCAGAGAGCGGGTCTCCCTGCCGAACTCCAGCTTGGCACCGTATACGTTGTCCGCCCAAGATGGTGCTGGAAGATCCATACAACTTCATAATATAGTGGACCAAAGACGGAGACCACCCTCGTGCCACCATCACAGCTCTAATTGCATCGTGGCTAACAGAATCAAAGGCCTTGGCCACATCGACCACCACCAGGTGCAGCTCCCTAAATTTCCGTTTTGCTTCCGCCAATATGGTCCCTTTAAGAGTTACGTTTTGGCCAATACCGTCGACGTTACTGATCAAGCCCCGTTGGTCCCGACAATGCCGGACATTCTGCATCAACCTGGCTGCCAAGATCTTGTGTAGGTGCCTCAACATCACCGACGGGACAGTGATCGGTCGATATTGATCAGGCCTCACTGGTCTAGTCACCTTGGGAATAAGTGTGGTGCGCCCCAACGTCATCCATTCAGGTGCTTCCTTCTGGCGTAGAATCGTATGGAAGATCAGTCTTTTGTACCTATGCGGCAGTGTGTTCCATTGGCCTGGCAGAATGCCGTCCACGCCCGCCGCTCCCCTTCGCAGGCGGTGCTCATCGAGCTCCTGGTCAGAGATTGGCTGAAACACGCCAACCATTGTGTCATTCCCCGGGCATGCAGGCTGCACGCCGTCCGGCCACGGAGTCGAGGCGCGCTCAAACTGGTCTCTCCAATATTGGATTGTTGCTGCTTCAGGGTTGACTGCGCCTGACCGTGCCAATCCGTCGGTCAAAATCTCATCGAGGGCAGCTCGCCGGTCTGTCTTCCAGAGTTCGCTGATCGACGGTGCCGTTCGTGGTCGTGCTCCATCAGTTGCTCTAGATCGCCAAGGGCGAGGCTCCCCGAACTTTGCAATTACCCACTGGTGGATACTGGGCATGCCGTCCCTACCTTCCAGCACTTCTCTGATCCCAGGCAGCAAGAGCCGTTGATCCTCCTCTGTCCAACCGTCATTGGTCTCCAGGTCTTCCAATATAGCGAGGTCTAGGATGGTCTCCTCATCCAACTCTGATGTGGTGTCCAGCTCAGGCACTGCTGGCTGCACAAACTCTTCGCTAACACGATCTCCCATCTCCGGGTTAATTAGTAAGGCATCCCTAATGTTGATGTAGGACTGCTGTCGTCTGTGTCGTCGAACTTGTTCATAACTCCTGCCAGGTAGGTGCTCCATCAGTCCTTGGCATATACCTCGCTCCGTCAGGTGGGTGGCTCGTATCCTAATCTCGTTCCTTGCCATGATGAGCATTTCTTCCTGGCTCCAATATTTATGGCGGCCCCTGGGGGTATCCTCTGCCGCCTGGACCTCAACAAATCTTTCCGGATGGGTCCGTCTCAGATGGTGGGTGAGGGCGTTCTTGGAGTTGAAGGAACGTCCGCACGCGTTGCATGTTAGGGGGCTACCGTCCATAGTCGGTGATTACCAACAGCCCAGCCACAGCTCTCCGATGGGCCTCACATTCCCTGCTCCCTAGTTTATGGGCGCAATCCACTTTGATCTCCTGACACCCTATGCAGATGGGTGACTCCCGCTTATCGCACTGCCGCTCCAGGTGATCCTTGGACGTACACACACGGCAGCACTTTTCCCCGTCTCCGCACTTCTTGCATTGGGCCGCAATATGGCCATAAGCCCCACAGCGGAAGCACCTCCTGACATCTAGAAAGTCCTCGACTGCGCATCTAAACCAGGAGATGTAAAACGTTCCTTTTTCGACCGACTTCTCCCTCATTTGACTCGGCATCTCCACGACGACATTGCCCCTTCTTGCATCACTGGGGACGTTCCCTGTCTGTGCCCATGGGATTCTGCGTATGGCCTTCACTTCTTTCTGGAAATCATCAACTGGTACGTCATTGAAATTTTGTCTCCACAAGGCCTGAAGAAAGGCTTCGTCCGTGAAATCCTGTCCGTCAACCTTGTAAGGTACTCCTCTTACCAGAACAGTTGGCTTCCTTTTAGGAAGAAGTTCAGCTTTCAACCCGGCAGCTCCAACGTCAACATCCGCCATAATCTTGTGGGCTTCAAGGGGGTTGGCCACCTCAACCACAAGGTCCTTGCCTCTGCGGCCTCTCATCCCTACCACCTGCCACCCCTTAGATTGGGGCTTAATTGCTCTGGTCAGCGTCTCACGGACAGCCTCAGTAGTCGACTTTTCGGGAGCTTCGTCTTTACTGCTCAAGACAACCAAGGTTTTCTTCGGGATTTCCCTAGATGCCACAGGGCCTCTACTTCTACTGCGTTCTCTCGGCCTCAGGACAGCAGCATAAGAAGGGGCAGTATGCCCCTGCACCACAGCTATCTGGCAGATCTTCTCCTCCATAGACATTATCCGAGCGGCGGTGGTTTCAAGGACCCCCTTCAGCGATTCAGTGTTGTCACTCAAGGTGTTCAAACCGGCTTTCTCCACGGCACAGATCAGTCGCCCCAGTGAAATCGGATCGTTCCGGGACCCCAAAAAATGGATTCTACGTCCAAAAATACTTCGAAAACGACACCTAACTCGATCCCATAGCTAAAAGCCTTAAAAAAACCCCTCCCGTAGCCCCATTATAGCCCCAGAGCGCCCCACGGGTTTGGGCGATCGGACTGAAAACCTTGCGGGCACAACTAGATGGTAAACCAAGTATTTTGTCAAAATTTCAGATTTTTAAAAAAATTCCTACTGCCCAAAACGGCCTGGACGGCGGACGGCGGACGGCGTACGGCGGACGGACATTTCGGATTTTGAATGTAGACCTCTTGAAACGGATAATGTCAAATTTTGAGGCCGATCGGAGTCGTCGACCCGCGTCGCGAAAACATAGGTGTATTATTCCAAGAATAATAAACCAAAAGTACTATCAAGATTTGCTATAGTTCATGTATTTATTTATTCGTTTAAAAATTCCAAATAACTATTACCAGTTTCCTTTCATTTCAAAATACACGGATAAGTGAAGAGGGGTGGTAGGTTCGGTAAAGAAAAAAAGCAGTTCTTAGCAAGTTCAATCGATATCGACTAAACCCCCAGGACTTGCCAACGAGGAGGCTACTGCTGCAAGTCCCCCCTGCTCACCCCTTCCTCCCACCCATCGTAGCAAACAGGGTTTTATCGAGACCAGACAACTCGAAAAAATTAAGTGGATAATTATTAGAAGATTTTGTGATAGATGAAGTTCATCCTTCTATCCTTCTTGCTCGCAAATAAATCCATCACTCTCTCGTTGAAATTCTCAATGCTGTAGAGCAAGTCTTTCTCAATAGACAACATCGACAGAGCCACCAGACGAGTTCCTCCCATGGTACTTCGGGTAACAGTTTTTATGCGACTCAGAGTGGAAAAGGTTCTTTCTGGTTCCGACGTAGTCATTGGAATAGTAACTAAAAGTTTGAGAAGTGTATTTTGCAAGTCAAATGGCTCAGATCGGTAATCCCTTGGACCCAAGCATCTCCGCGAAACCTCGAAAAAAGCGTGCAAGGGAAGCAAAACAATTTTCCTCTCACCTGACAACCAGCAAGCCAGTCCGTCTTCTTATAATTTTCTTGTTTGAATTTCCTTACCACAGATTTTTTGTTGACGGTGGAATTTTGCTGCAAACCTGGTAAAGGTTGGTCGGCCCATGTCGCGAATGGCACACTTTTCATTCACACCTAAACGGGAAAACTCCCTCAAGATAAAGTCAATTGAGTTATCCATCACGGAGTTCAGAAAACACTTCCCAGAAAACAGGGAAGCACACAAAACCCCTAATGCCATCCCCTCAACAGTGTTGCAGCTTCTGGTCTTCAGTTTTCCCACAAAGGTTGGAAAACTGAAAAAATCAGAAACCTTGGTCGATCGAAATGTTATGATTTCATACCATACAAAGAAATATATCAACACCAAAAAGTTTTCAAAATATTCCAAAAGTAAGCCCCTATTTTTTTCCATGATTTGGGTCAGATTCCAAACGAAATTTCCCTGCCCATGAACGAAGACTGCCAACACCGGAATTGGAGGTGATTTATCATCTGGTGATGAAAGTTGGCCAATCACAGGAAGGGTGGGCAGTGCCCAAATCTGCTCCACATTACGTAATTTCTGGCTTCACACTTAGTTCGTTGTTCCATAAGGTCCATGCAAAAAAATCGTCTCAAGAGGGGCAGTGCTCTCAATAATGGAGGATGAATCCGTTATCATTGTACTATCAACACAGGCTTTTCAGACATTCCGCAAACTATGTAAGGTCTATAAGAACTTACGTAGATATTCGTGCCAAGGAGTTTTGATTCATTTTTAGGTAGGTAACTAATGAGGTAGGTAATACGAAGCCCCCCCCCCCCCCATCAAGCCCTTCTGCATCGAGGGGGTGCAGTTGCGACGCTGCCTCCCTCACGAGTCGCGCCTGCTGCCTGAACGTTATTGACTTCACCACGACGGCTCTCCTACGATCTGGTTTTCCACTGATGAGAATTTGGTCTAAGGATCTTGTCAGCGGTCCCATCACTCTTCACTTGATGTATCAACTCGAGAGAATGTGGACTTCCTATTGTAGTCAGAGCACGCCACTCCATTAGGGCAGTGAGGCCTCATTAAGTGGCCCACTTAGGTCGAGGAGAACTAGGATTTTATCAAGGGAGTGGAACGCAGGGGGGGGGGGTAGTATTTAGCCTTTCAATCATCGGATTCCCACAGCGAGTATTCCTTGTCGTTTGCTTTATTCAGCAGCCTCGTGGGTTTCTAGAGACCTGCCTGGCCTGAAAGACTGATGCGCCGCGTGGGTCGGGGGGGGGGGGGGGGGATGCGGGGAAGGGAGATCGAAAGGGCTCGAACGAGCGGAAAGTTGATTACAGTCGCGGAAAACGTGGGTGGAGGGGGGAGAGTTATCACTTGGACGGGGAGAGGTTGACCTTCGAGACGGAAAGAGTTTTCTCGAGCGCACGATGAAAAGTTGCCTGAAGAACGGTCTCTCCTACATAACCTCACATTTATGACCAACAACGTCCACTGAGTAGTTTTGTCCTGCAGGGTAGGAGGGTTATAACCTACCCCTGCAGGACAAAACTACTCAGTGGACGTTGTTGGTTTTTTGCAGCTAATTTTCCAAAAATGGACGGTTTGAGGTGAAGGGGACTTTAGGAGCAGTAGGTACACCTGCTAATGTTTTTTTTTTTTTTTTTTTTTTTTTTTTAATTCAGGCGCCAAATGGGCTTTAACGAATCTAGTGGCAGTGGCAATAGTTTTGAAGGCAGATGCGTTCGCAGAGCGAGTTCTAGCCAATCAAACTCTCCCCTCTACCTTTAGAATGGATTGAATTCCAGAACTTCTGCTGCACTGCGAATGGAAACCAGGCAGCCACGTGGGACATCCCGCAGCCCACCACCATCCCAATATCCTGTCAACAGCTCCAGCCCCTACTAACTTTTTGACCACTTTTGAAGCAACTGCTACGCCACATGGAGCAACTTTTTTATGGTTTCAGACTTTTCTCGAACTATGCTTGGCAAGCTGCATTTTTTTTTTTTTTTTTTCGGCCAATTTCAGATTTTTCCGACATCAAGAAGCGCCTTAGAATAATTCAAACCAATTATTATTAAATGATTCTTCTTCTCCTCCTCCTCCTCCTCCCCATTGGGCAGGAGCTTTAATATAATCTTTCTACGCATGCACCGCATTCTGAACTAGGTACCAGAATTAGTCGACGATTAATAATTACCTATTAATTATTAATCGATTTCACCACCGAATGTACAATTTGAAGGCAACAAGAGATTATTTCATCCAATCGGTAAAAAAAAAGATCCCTCCTTTTTTTAGTTTATTTATTCAATAATAACAAATTGCCACCAGTATAATACCCCTGTTCTCTGTTAAATTTAAATAAATAATAATTGATTGACTAGTTAATTATTCATTATTTATTTATAAAAAGTTGCAGCCTATGGGAAGTTTTAACCACTTGCCGCATACGGTTTACTATAGGTAATAATATTACTACTATATTATAGTAAGCCGTATGCGGCAAGTGGTTATAATTTACCTTTATAGTGGGGGAGACCCCAAGAACCCCGGGTTCCTAATGTTCTGATCAAGGATAAAACCAATGAAACACAATGTGCATTGACAATGATTTAACAAAACTATTTACATAAAAATAACAAAATGATTTTACAGCCAGTGTGTATACATACACGCCTTGTGGGCTTTACAAAATACGCGTTCCACCATCTTGTTGCGCTCGCAAGATTTTCAGCCCGATCGCCTAACCTCGTGGGTCCTTGTGAGGCTAACAACGGGCTACGTGAGGGTTTTTTAAGGTTTTCGGTGGGGTGTCGTTTTCGAAGTACTTTTGGGCGTAGAATCCATTTTTGGGGGTCCCAGAACGATCCAATTTCACCGTGGGGATCTATAGCGCTCTTAATTGCGGTTGGGGGGGGGGGGATGCCAGGATGTCAAATGAGATGTCGTTTTCCGAGTAATTTTAGGCGAATAATCCAATTTCATGGGTCCCACCTCCGTCCACAAACTGTTTAAAGATAGGTACAAAAATTTAAAAAAAATATTAATATAGAATTAATTTTCGGATAATTTATACAACTTAATTAGTATAAATTATCCGAAAATTAATTCTATATTAAGAGTTAGGTAACTCTTGTGTGAAATTTTCAGCGTTTTGGTTTATTATTATTATCTACATGGAGTATTATTACATAGTAATAGCGACGGAGGTCAAAAATTCTAATCGGCCTCAAAATTTGAAATTATCCGTTTTAAGACACGTTTCAAAAACAAAATGTCCATTCGCCGTCCGAGCCGTTTTGGGCAGGAAGAATTTTTTCTTAAATCTGAAATTTTGACAAAATACTCGGTTCACCATCTAGTTGTGCCCGCAAGGTTTTCAGCCCGATCGCCCAACCCCGTGGGGCTAAAAAGAGGCTACAGGAGGGCTTTTTTAATGGTTTCGGCTATGGGGGTCGAGTTAGTCCGAGCTTCGGCTGAGGTGTCGTTTTCGAAGTATTTTTTGACGTAGAATCCATTTTTGGGGGCCCCAGAACGATCCGATTTCACCTTGGGGATCTATGAGGCTACAAATGGGGGTTTGAAGGTTACCAGGAAGTCGAATGAGTTGTCGTTTTCTGAGTAATTTTGAACGCATAATCCAATTTAAGGGGTCCCACATCCGTCCCAAATTAATTTTTTTTATTAATATAGAATTAATTTTTGGATAATTTATATCAAAGAATAATAAACTCTTGTGTGAAATTTTCAGCGTTTTTTCCCTCTGAAGCAGAACAACCCTGTTTTACAAAAGAATTCTGACTTCCATCCCCCCATCCTCAACCGTTTCAATATTTGATTTGGAACTTAACCCGCTTCAACGTTATTGAGTTTTCCCTTTGTAGCCTCTTCCGTGCCAATTCACTTATCGGCTTAATCCGATTTGAAACCCTGGTTGAATTCGCATCTCCGTAAAGCCGACCGCGAAATTTAAAATTTATCTGAACAAAGACCGTTCATTCCACTTTTAGCGTGGAAAAAGTGTTAATGGATTTGGGGAACTTGCGTGAACTTTGGCGAGGACACAAAACTCGTTTAAGGTAAAAACTTTCATGAGGCCCTTTTTCGCTGTTGTATCCTGTCAGCAACGAGGATGACCAGACCAAGGGCCACTTAGGGACCTACACCACTCGTGTTCAGAGGGTTCAGGTTAACGCGGAACCGCTTGCATAAAAACGTGGTTCGTCCAGAAGTCCAGTCACCAGGTGCCTCAAAAGGGGCGTTCGATGCTAAGTGTGGTGTAGAATGTTTCTCGTCGTTAAAAAAAAAAGTTTTTTGGGGTGCTGTATACGAATCCGAAGCTTCCCAACAACATTTCTGGGATGCTCACCGTCAAATTAGCAAAGAACCTCGAAATTTCGGCACGATTTTTTACGGATAACTTTGAAAGGGTGCGTTATAGGTAAACATATTCTATATAGGTAGTAACTCAAAGAGCACAAAATTCTGCGTCGAATGAGCTCCCACGTAAAAACTCATTGAATGTAAGTTGTAGAGCTAATCTAATTCTGAAAACGGATTCGCTGAATTAGAACACCGGCGTTTATTAAATATTAAACGCTGGTGTTCTAATTATAAATTTTATAAGTACACGTTGACTAAAACGTTACCGAATTTATCGATCGTCATGTCATTTCATGAATTGAGGAACCGCATGGTAAAATGCAATAAAATCAATTAAAAAAATTCAAAAAACTTAATAAATAATAATTTAAAATATTGTAGGCGCCTTTTTTTTAAAACTGCTCCAATGTGTATTTATTGTGTTGAACAAATAGTGCAAAAAATAATTCTGTGAACGAAAAATCGAAAAACTAAACTTTTTTTCTGTGCGCTTTTTGCGTATTCGAATGCTTATTCTAAAATTAAATTTAAAAATTCTAAAATTACAATAATTACTAAACTATTAATCTTAAAATTAAACTATTAATTTTTTAATTTTATTAATTTTATTAAATACAATTTTACATCACATAAAAATTACATAAATTTTATGTATTTATTTTTAAACTAGCTGGGACTCCCGTGCTTCGCACCACATATCAAATTTCCTACCATCACCTATCAACGATGCACCCGTGGCAACAACGCTTTTATACCCGTCTCTCGTTGCGAAGGAAAGCTTCGTTCGCGATGAAGGAAGAGAGTTCGCGAAATCTCCTATAGCCTATTAGATACCCAATGAAAAGCAAAACCACCAGACACCACGCATAAACCAAACGGATTGATGACCACGGTGTTGACGCAGAGCTGATATCAAATCCAAGTCTTTTACTTGACAGAAAACACATAATATATGGGCAATAGTCAAGATACAGATAGGAAAAAAATACAATAAAAAACTGATAAAAGGTTTGTTCCAGGTTTGAAGGAATGTTAACAGAAATCGCCGGAGACATGCGCAGTTTAGAAACTGCTGTGTAGGTCGATCAGCAGTTGGACGGAAACCGACAGCTCGAGTACGTGCGGTCGGGTTCTGTCGACAGCTGTCCAACTTCTGTCGACAGACACAGTCAGACCTGGAACAAACCTAAACCTAACCAGGTGTAACATAACAAATACAGGCACACTACCTATATGGACCCTACAACCTACAACCTAAAATTGCACTGCACTCTGAAGGAGGGAATGTACCAGTGGAAGGGAGAATGTTAAATGGAAAATGTTAAAAAGGTCGAACATAGTAATACTATATCATACTCCTGAAGAGCCTTCACCCCCCCCCCCCCCCCCCCCAGGGGATAGGCAAAAGGCGCCTCGCTTCGTACACCATATCGAATAAATGCCATAAAAGAAAATACCAACGGCTTATTCCCTCATATCACCATAGCCCAGACGTAAGAATATGGAAGCCGACCTAACTACGCGTAACCTCGTCAATTTGCGCCCACCCACACGGACATAGGTTCACCCGTTTGGGCGTGATGTTGGAACAAACAAACATACATACAGACATCAATTTTTATTAATAGTAAGATAAAATAAGATAGAAATAAATAGATTATTATTATTTTATCGTATTAATTCTAATTTTTTAAATCTACATTCAAAATCTTCAATTCGATGCTAAGCGTATCGACTGAAACCGCCTCAACGGGCTTCATGTTCAACCGATTTTGATGAAATTAGGCTTAAAATGTTTCGCAAGACCACCAATATTTGGCCTTTTCCACGCCATCCGCTTTCAAAAGACCGCCTGAAAACGCGGTCTTTCCACACAATTACGTTTCCGCCTGTTATTCCCTAGTGTATCCAGACGTTGTTTATACCCAAAAAGTGCTTCGCTTAATCAACTCCGGGGGTCATCATAAATTTTTACTCGGGGGTTTGGGCTCCACGCCAAAACCCCTTGCGGGAAATCCCCCCCCCCCTCTACCGTCTCTAAAGAGTCGACGCGACGAGAAATAAAAACTCCCCCGAGGGAGTTTTCCCTGCGACGGAACGAAAGGAGTTTTTCACGGAGAACCCGATAAAATGGAAGGAGATAAACGACGAGTTGGCGTTTCGGAGTGAAAACTGCAACGACGCTTTGGAAAAGTACACCCGACTTTTTTACCGCTATTTTAATTGAGTGCCCTAGGGGGGGGGGGGGGGGGGGGGGGGAGGGGCGGCGCCGGCGGACAGAAAATCCAAGTTCTAATTGTTTTTCCGCACAAAGTTGGCCAATTTTGTCAGCTTCGAATTGTCAGGCGATTTGATTGTTTTTGAAGTGCTTTCCTATTAATCTCACTTCCGTAAAGCTGATAAAAAATCCAAGAACTCACAGGGATGACCCCAAAACATTTTTTTTTTCCTGGCGAATTTTACCTAATGTTTTCTTCCTCCGACAACGGATGAATACGACCAATTTACAACCGACGGGGGATCGCCCTCAATCAGCATCCAATTCACTCGACTAAATATATTTTCCCCCGTTGGGTCCGGTGTGCATACAAGGGAACTAATTTTATCGAAATCGGCTCCCTTTCCCCCTAAAGAACCCAATACAGGCGGTTTCGAACGGCCTTAATCGGGAAACCTACGAGTGAATATTTGCGAGGAAAGCAGATTTCAGCTTCACCCTCGTCACCGCCGAGACGGAATAATTTATTCAAATAGGATTCATTAAAAGGGACGGTTAATTGAGTTCAGCGTAATGCGTCATCCGAGATGT
This sequence comes from Pilophorus perplexus, assembly GCA_955831195.1. Taxonomy (NCBI): domain Eukaryota; kingdom Metazoa; phylum Arthropoda; class Insecta; order Hemiptera; family Miridae; genus Pilophorus; species Pilophorus perplexus. Next base: position 17,944,545 of record OY037014.1, read on the forward strand.
CAGCCTCTTTTAGCGTCGGGTGAAGGGAGGGTGTCCGCGGATTTTTTGACGAGTGCCCGGGAGGGATCCGCATTCCGGAGCTGAGAATGCCGAGCAAGAGGAATAAAATTTATTCTTGTTCTGCATTTAATGCAGAACAAGAAAAGATGAATCAGCAGACTGGCGAATGAGAGTGAAATAAGCAAATCAGCAAATGAGGAGTAAAATCGCCAGATCAGAAAAATGAAGAGTAAAATCAGCAGCTCAGTGAATTGTGAGTAAAATCAGCATATCAGTGAATAAGGAGTAAATTCAGCAGATCAGTGAATGGGGAGTAAAATCAGCATATCAGTGAATAAGGAGTAAATTCAGCAGATCAGTGAATGGGGAGTAAAATCAGCAGATTAGTGAATGGCGTTAAAATCAGCAGATCAGAAAATGAGGAGTGAAATCGGCAACTCAATGATCGATGAGCAAAATCAGCAGGTAAGTTAATGGAGAGTAAAATCAGCAGATCAGTGAATGGGGAGTAAAAGCAGCAGATCGTCGAGTGGAGAGTAAACTCAGCATATCAGCAAACAGAGTAAAATAGGGATGACAATCGATTTTCGATTTCCAAAGAAAATCGATTTTTGACCCACCGATTTTCGATTTTCCAGGATCGATTTTCATAGGTCGGTTTTTCTTGACTAGATTTTCTGTCAACGATTAATCGATTTTTTGTGAGGTTAAATCGGTTTTCAAGAATGGGGAAGAATGGCTGCGTCTAGTATGATCTCTACGGCATTGCCGGACTCACTTGCGCTGTACCTGAAGGCTCCGGCAGAGTGCAATCTTAAAAAATCCCCAATTGAGTATTGGCTTACCATGGCCCTGTCTTGGCCAGAACTGATGGGTGAGGTGGCGCTGAGGCACAGATTAAACTACTGAGGTATGTCTGCACTTGTCCTCTGTTACTCTGTGGTGCTGTTCTCGAAGGCCGGACTCATTCTGACGAAGGAAGGAAACCGTTTAAAAGGATTCATGCTGTCCAAGTTGCTCTTTCTACAAAGCGTACCAGAGGAGTATTTTTTTAAGTTCTCAAGTTCTCAAGTGTATGAATAAAAAAAGTCCTTTTTAATTCGATATAGGTCCTACCAAAATATACTTTTTTAAATTTTCAAATTTTCGTTTAATTCATTTTTTAACATTCTTCTGATGGCTGAAAAATCGATTGAAATGTAGAACAAAATCATCATACGAGTAGTAGAGAATGAGAGTGAAATCAGCAGGGCAGTGAATGTCGAGATTCAGAAAATCAGCAGATGAAGAACTAGCAGAGCAGCAATCGAGGAGTGAAATTCGGAGAGCAGCGAATATGAGGCCAGAACATCAAATGCAGAACAAAATACTCAAAGCGGTGAAATTCTATGCTGCAAGCGGTACCGCGGACGGGGCAGCTTGAATCAGAGCTTCTCGACTGAAACCGCCGGATCCGCTGAATAAGTCCCCACCGATAAAACGATGTATCGTGAAACTGTCAAGACATGACGGAAGAACACATCGCCTTTCGAGAGGGCCAGCCAACCATGAGGGATCCCTCTGACCTTCTCACTCGGCCAGACAAGGGAGACCCTCTAATGTACCCACCACACTCGAAAGGTCATCTTCACCACCTGGCATTAGTTGAGAGACAAATTTTGTCACTAAATGGCAGAAAACGATTAAAAATTGATTCCGTAAAAGTATTGTAGGTAGCAGAACAAAAAAATGACAAACGGGCTTTTCAACTCAGTAAAAACGTTAAAATGTATTCATTATGTATAATGAATACATTTATGTATCGAGGGGACTGCGCGTCACATCTTTTTTCGCGTTTTCCCCTCAAAATGTATCAATTGACCATCACGCGGGGTCGACTTACCCTCCGCAATGTCAAGGCGATACGGGCAGTCAACAGCTGTCTGGGCGTGCTGGCGGCAGACTGGAGGCGGTCACTGGCGGAGGCGGCAATGTCATCCCGCCCCCCCAACCCTTCGAGGGGAACAGAACCTTTAGGAGGCGGGAACAGAACGCGGCGTCCATCAATTATGGAAATTGTTTCAAAACTGACGACGCTCACGAACAAGACTACAGGAATATGACGCGTCCACTTTCAAATTTTAGCGGCGCGGACAAGCGAATTTGAATTTGAAAACTTGAATTTGATTTTATTAAGATTAAGTAGTGTCCAAAGCCTAACATAATGGGGCGCTAATTTGTATTCATTTTAAACCCTATTTCTATGGTGCTCAACGGGATTCGAACCCACGGCTTCTTTGGATGGTAGTGCGAAGTGGCCAACGCCCAGAAACACTCGGCTAAGGGCGGTTAAAACTTTATAAGGTCAGCTCAACTTCGAGTAGTTTTAAAAATTGACAATTTATTGTGCAGAAATTCAGCAAAAATGCAATTTTAAGACATGAAGATAACGCAACGATTCAACAAATCAGAAAGACGCGATTCGTGGTCAAAGAAATTACCGTTATAGTGGGGGGCACCCCCAGATTATTACTGTTATGATCAAACCAATGGAACACACTGTCAGAATGTGTTTTTTGGAGATTCCACAGAGGGTTGGTGGAATAGCTCTTAGGAACAGAAACGCCTGATTTGAAAAGGGTCAGCGGAGATGGAGAACCGAGCACATTGAGGAGGGATCCCTCCGAGGGGATCGAGTTGGGGCATGGGGTGGGGTTAGAAGGAGTTTATTTATTTATTCTTTTAAGGGCCGGTTTCACCACCTCGAGTTAGGCTAACGCACGAGTTAGCGAAACAATTCACGTTTCACCAGCTGTTGTCTCCTAGTTACCAGGACGGTTAACTTCCACTTTTTTAACTTGCGGATTTTCGGTAGTTATCTTGTTAACTTGAAGTTATGTTGTTGAGTGCTAAAACTGATTTTATTTCAATCTCTAACCTCAAAATAGCTAACTTGAACTTTAACATGAGGTAGGTGAAACCGGCCCTAAATGGACAATGCCCAATTACACAGTGATAGATAATTCAGGCTGTCAAGCAGCATCAACACCTCCACTAATAATGTTTGTAAGGGTGCGCACCAGTTCACGCAGTGACACTATAAAAATAGTTGCGGTTCTCGGCGGGATTGGGTAGGTGGGCGGCCAGTGGGATATTTCTGACTTACCTTACACTCAACAACATCAAACCAAAATTTGGTTTTTAACATGGATATGTTTTTGGGCTGGGGGTCATTCTAAAATTTGCGACACCAAAATTTGTGACGACGAGTTTACAGTAAACATATCCATGATTCAATGTTTTTCCGTGAAGCGGAGAATTTCCAGGGTTTATTTAATAACCTCCGTAAAAACACATTGTGTTAAAAAAACTGGGGTGTGGTTTTATGAAACCACGGTAAAAGTGAAACTTTTTTCCCACTAGTCTCTCCGGCTCGCTTCGCTCGCTCCCCTAGTGGGGTACGTAGCATCGATGGACACGTTTTTTATGTCTAGTCCCCCCCCCCCCCATTTCCTACTCATTCACCTACCCTTTATCTCTACCCACGGCTTCATTTTGGCGTTTTCTCAAATTGATTTCTAACGTGGCACCTGATAACAACAAAACAAGCGGCATTGTTTACTGCATCCATTAATAACATCAATAAATATAAAATGGGGACATAATGACAAAGAACAAGTACGAAAGAAATGCGTGATAAATCGAGAGCTTTCCAACGAATGGTGAACGATTTTTGTACGATTATAACTGGCGAAGATGAAGTTCCGTAGCAACGAATCGGTTGTAAGCGAAAATCAACGGTAGCGTGACGGGACTAGAAACGACACACAGACCAAAAAATTTTGGACGATGTAATAAAAGTTTCACTTTAAAAGTGTTGGGGCGAATGTGACAATGAAACGGGCAGAAGAGCGAATATGACCAGGATTGAAGGTGCATCAAAAAATGCTTCGTATTCTGTTTCCGTCGCCTGGACAATAAAACGTTGCGAAAACACAACAGTACTTTGAAAATAGAAGAAAAAAACCCACGTATCACGTTTGGACGATTTTCTTATTATTATCATTTTAAAAATGCCAAAATATTATGAAATTTGCTCAAATCAAAAAATATGTTTTAATATTTCATCAAAACCATGGTTTTGAATGAGTTTTTTAGGTTCTGAAAAGTTGGTGAAAATTTGATACGACATGTGGCTTCGAGACCTTCGACAGGATATAAAAATACCGTTATTGTCCAAGTCAAAAGATTCTTCTATCTATCTTATTACATTGGAGTTCCAGCCCGAGGAGCAGAATGCTCATCTAAGGCACTTCTAGATGTCGGAAAACTTTGAAATAATTTCAAAGTTTTCCGACCAATTATTGGTCTTAAAAAATCCAGTTTGTCGAGCATAGTACGAGAAAAGTCTGAAACCACCAAAAGGTTGCTTCACGTGGCGCATGGAAGCTCCAAAAGTGGAAAAAAACAAAATATTAAACTTTTATTAAAAATCTTTCGTCCGAACCTTAGCACGAATAGGTACAGAGAGAATTTGACAAATCGATGAAAGTATTGAAATGAAAATATTATTTTAACGTGAGGTTAATTCATAATTAATAAATTAAGTGATCACTACTTATAATGTGATTTTTCAAATAATAAAGTTGGATCTCGCATTTCTACAAATCAATAAAATATTTTATATCAATTATTCACAGGTAGGGTACAGTAATTATTTTATGAAAAAATGTGCTGTTAATAAAATGTTTATGAACTGTGAAATCCAATAGCAAAAAGTGTTATATTTGGTAGGAAGAACTTCAATATCTTTTCCTGAAGGATGGCCCTACTTTTTCGTTTCAAAACATGGTATACATGGATGGTCACCGTAGATTTAGAATGCAATTTTTTCCTGACCATCCCACCGATCTCCGGAGAAGCTGGGAGGGCCTTTTCCACAGCAGCTATTTTCGACTAAAGCCATGAAGCAAATTGGCAGATCCAACTTTGGGTGCATTATGCATTCTAAGAGCACATTTTTTAAGTAGGTACATATTATGGTAAGTAATTAAGTAGGTACCTTATTAAGTAAAATTTTCCCTTCGTGAAATTGTATACAAACAAGTTTTTCGTTCTTTTTAATAATTTTTTTGATTTAAAAAAAAAAATCAGTCCCGGGATTGGCTCCAAAAAAAAAATACCGGGATCCCGGGATTCAGAAAAACTTCCGGGATCGCAACCTCTAGGAGTAAATAACGAGAAAAGTCTGAAAACACCAAAAGGTTTGCTCAAAATAGTCCGAACAAATGTTCAAAGTGTAATATCCTGTGATTTAAATTGAGCAAAAATTTAAAAAATTAATTTAATTATCATAAGTTGTATATTAATTTTCTTGTGGACAGATGTGGGACCTAGAGTGGGACGGAGAGATTTTTGAAAAGTTTAATTATGTTTATTTTCCAAAATAAACAGAGTTAATAAAGACTGAAAAATAAAAGCCGCTCTAACGGCCGGAATAGTGGTCCGATGCTCAACTGTAGATACCTATGCATTTTGTAGGAAATTTAGTCTACTTTAATTTTGCAAATATTTTGTTTCCACGAAATACGCTTAGTTTCAGAGATATAAGCAAAAAACTGAAATAAAGTCGAAAAATTCGATTTTCTTTTTTTCTTTCGATTTCTGAGTAGAAATTATCTTTTTTTTTAGTTGGCAAACTTCAGATTTGGATTCAGTGAGCAGAGAAACTTGAAGACTACTCGTCTTCTACAAGATTTCCATTTAGCGCACTTGACTAATAGTTTCATGACACTAACATCAATTGAGAAAGTGATGTGAATTTAAGACACCACTGACAGCGAGTGACTCTTGAGACGTCAAAAGGGGCGGGAAAGAGATCCATATGGCGGTGGCCGGGTGCGGATCAATAACAGACCATCCCCTCGTGGTGAGAGGGGGGGGGGGGGGGGTATACAAACCATAAAGGGGGAAGTGACGAATCTAAACAATCGGGAGAGAAAAAGAAGCCGCGACAGGCGACGCACAGGGAACTTCGTTATGCCGTAAGTTAAAAGTTCAAATGAAGTTTGGTCAAGAAAGTTTAGCTGTGAGTGACGCGATGGATTTTTCAGGGGCGAAGTCACTCGGAAAATAAAGGCGGATTTAGACGGCGAGGATTTGGTGCCGTCGAGGCCAGCAGGTGAAGCCCTCTCGCAGCTGCTGCCGAAAATCGAAAATTTTTCAACGACGGTAAGAGCCGAAAACAAACATAAAAATGGATGGTTTGGCCAAATCGCAATTTTGTACTTTTGCATTGCAGATACCAGATTCGGTCTTCGTCGACGTGATGTCCTCCGCAGGATTTTCCACGGACGAACCCGCCATGTGAGTGTACATTTGCAAGTCAGGAGGCCCACAATGCAACAACACATTACTGTTTTTATTCTCCGCAGTGTCCGCCTGATGTCGCTGGCTGCTCAAAAATGGCTCAGTGGAATCACCTACGACGCCTTGCAACACTGCAAAGTTCGAACGTCCAATTTGTCGTCGAAAAGCCACCACGGAGGTCACAGGGACGACCGGAGGACGCTGACTATGGAAGACTTGACGCCTGCTTTGGCCGAGCAAGGCATCACCGTCAAACGACCGCCGTACTACGATTAGGTTTTAGTATAATTATAATGTGCAATGAGTAAAATAAAAACCGAACAATCTGGCAATCCGACAGCGTTATGTATTCGATCAGACTTGGCCCAGACGAACTCAGGGTTGGTATTGTTGAGAATGACCCGAAAGGCCGTACATTTATTAGCCTTGGAAGAGGAATAGCTGGACTCATCGCTGGAATAGCAGGATTTGTAGCAGATGTTGAAGAACGAGTAGCAAGTTTCGTAGCAGCAGAAGCAGGTCTTGAAATCAGCACAGCAGGATTCATAGCAAACAAGGCAGGAGTTGAAGCAAGGTTTCGAGTGGTAGCAGCAGGATTTGAAGCAGCAGAAGCAGGACAGAATTTGAAGCCAGTCGTGAGGCAGGGGTTGTGACAGGCAGAGCAGGGGATTCATAATAGTAGAAGCAGGATTGGTTGTGGGACAAGCAGCATTCATGAATAGCATTCCCCTGCTACTATGCATAGTAGCAGGGGAACTCGGAGCAGGGACATCAGCATTTGCAAGAGCAGGAGTGGCAGAAGAAATAGCAGATGAGATATTGTTTGAAGCTGGACTAGCAACATTTGTAGCAGCCAAAGCAGGAGTTGAAACAGCAGAAACAGGGCAGGATTTGAAGTCTGTCTTGAGGCACGGGTAAAAGGCAAAGCAGGAGATTCATAACCGAAGAAGCAGGATTGGTTGGAGGAAAAGCAAGATTCATAGCAGATGAGGCAGGTCTCGAAGCAGGATTTGAGGAGGGACTAGAAACAGGTATAGCTGCATTCATATGAATATATAGCAGAGAAGGCAGGGGTTATAGCAGGACTAGCAGGATTTGAAGCAGAGATAGCAGCATTTTGAGCAGCAGAAGCAGCAGGAATAGCAAGATTGATAGTGTCAGGCCTGCCTTCCACAATTATAAAAGCCCGAAATATATAAGAGGAAGACGCCGCAGAGCTCAGCCACTCAAGCCCATAACATCCAGGCCCCATCCGGGCAAGCGGGACTTACCGCCCATGTAGGCGGGCACGAGAGCAATTTACGCTCCGCCCCCGCTACACGCCGGCCAATCACGGCTGACATGGAACTATATAAGTCGGCCAGCTCCGCCGAAAATTCTCATTCTAAATCTTTCTGCTCAAGTGAGAGGGCGAAGCTCTGCTAGTCAGCCTGTTGCATTTTTACCTTGTCTTTTTGTCAATCTCCTCATATCTGTGAAGTGAACTAAATTCCCGTCGCGCACCTTTTACTCTTAGGACATTTACACGGCCCAACTTGAACTCGAGAGGTTGGCGACCATCACCTACAGGGAGGCCTAAACGCCACCGTAGCTCGAGCGGTCAATAACCATCACTTCAAGGGCAGCCATCCACTCTCAGGACGCGAGAGGCTGGAGACCATCACCTACAGGGAGACCTAACCGTCACCGTAGCTCGAGCGGTCAATAGCCATCCCTTCTGGGTAGTTATACACCCACGACGCGAGAGGTCCAAACCATCACTTACTGGGAGGCCTAACAGCCACCGTAACTCGAGAGGTAGACGACCATCCCTCGCGGGTAACAACATTCCACGCTGCACTAATTTAGGGAGGCCTCACGACCACCAAATTGGCACACAACCACACACACACGCAATCAACGGGAAAAGAATTACAACTTAAATTCTGCCGCAAATTCCCGCAATCTGGAACCGGTCTCGTTCCCTGTCTCAAAGTTATTCGGCTACGCTAACGCCTCGCTTCGACAGAACTCCCGGCAAGAAACTTCCAGATCCCAATCAACCTCAGCAGCAACCGCAATACAACCTCAGCAGCAGCAACCGCAACGCAATCTCCACAACAGCAACCTCAGTTCAGTCAGGGATTAAGTGCCGTGTATCGTCCTAGGAGTAAAAAGGTAAATTCAGTGACAATCAAATTTAGCAGCAGCCACTTCAACTCACGCCTAGCTTCAGTAACAATTAAATTCAGTGCAAGCAAAATTCAACGACAACCTAAATTCAGTGACCGCCAAATTTAGTGCAAATCTATATTCGTGAGTTCTCTGGGCACAACAGATAGCAACAGAAGCAGAACCTTGTGAGGTAACTGAATGACCCAGACAATGTAAGATTTGACGCTTGGTGTGGTCAAACAAGGCATCATTACCTAAACATCACTACAATTAGATTTTGGTATAATTCGAGCAACAACAGAGTGAATAAAACGTACAACATAGCTCAACATTATTTATATTTTCAGTCAGACTGGTCGGACTTGGCCAGGACAGACTCTGGGTCAGAATCGTCGTCGGCGGTCAACGGGCGACACCTGTGGCACCGACGGCCAATGTCGTTGTAACACTCCCGACAATACACGTACAAACAGTGTTGACATTCGTACATGATGACGTTATTTGGGAAGAGCCCGACGTCCTCGGGGACCCGACATATGAGGCATTTGCGTCTCGCTTGGTGGAAAAAGGTGGCCAGCCAGCCAAACCAGATGGGGTACTTCATCGCCAGCAGGAGAACAGTGCTCGTGTCCATCTGCACCCACAAGGCTTGGTATAGTGGCATGAGAGACACACCAAAAACATTTTTGACAAAACTCACGTCAAGTTTATTCTCCCTGATGAGGCGTTTCACTTTGGTATTCATGTATTTGAAGAACACCTTCCTCTTCTTCAAAGTGTCATTATACAAGAACAGGGTACGCTTTTTAGCTCTCTGTAAAATAAAAATAATTTGGAACGTGTGTATGTGGAGGATTTCAAGTACGATGTAGGTAGAATACGAAGGAATTAGTCTCCCTAAAGTCAACACATCTGTTAGTAATGGAAGAGATATTGTAGCAGCAGCAGAATTAAGAGTATTAATAATACCTGCTAATTAGCAGGAATAGAAGGATTCAAAGCAGCAGAAGCAGGAGGGATAAGAGAAATTGCAGGATTATTAGTAGCAGAAGCACGAGTGGTAGCTGGAATAGCAGGATTCTTAGTGGCAGGAGCAAGAGTAGTACCAGGAACAACAGGATTCATAGCAGCAGAAACAGGAGGGATAGCAGAAATATCAGAATTCATAGCTGCAGAAGCATATGTTGAAACAGGGATAGCAGAATTCGTAGCAGCAGGAGTGGTAGCAGTGAATCCAGATTTGGAGCAGCAGAAAAAGCATTTGAAGTAACAGAAGCGGAAATTTAAGAAGGAGGTGCAGTGGATGTAGCAGGTTTATAGCAGCGCAAACAAGATTTGAAGCAGCAGAAGCTGTACGAGCAGGATTTGAGCAGTAGAAGCAAGTCTTGTAACAAGACTTGCAAGAGACGAACTTAAATTTAAGTTAAGTCCTACTTACGTAGGATTTATAACAGCAGCAGCAGCAGCAGTAGAGCTTGTGGCAGGATCTGCAACGGCAGAAGCAGGAATCCCAGCAGACAGAAGAGTGGTAGCAGAAATAGCAGAATGTGTGGAAGAATTTGCAGCAGCCGTAACAGAATTTGCATCAACAGCAGCTGGAGCAGCAGGATGTGTTGCTGGTGTAACAGGATTCAGTAACAGAATTTGAGCATACCTGACATAAATTCAACTTAAAGTCAAATCTAAACCGAAAACCACCCTTAACTCTTCCATCTAGGCTGCGCTTTATCACCAGCTTCATCCCCTCTAACCAAATCAAGCAATTTCACGTCAATCACAAAACGGGACATACTTTGGGAAAAAAGAAGTCGCAAATGGTCATCTTGAGTCTGGCGCCATAGCCCTGAGTGATGACAAAGACCGCGCAAGTGGCAAAAACCCCGTAAATCCCAACGAGCGTTGAATATTTTAGAGTGTTCGGAGTCGGCAGACATTCTGAAAAGAGATCCAGGGTTTATTTCTGCTGTTTAGTTAAAAAAAACAACTAGAAAATGAGGTTCAATCAAACCTTCGTTATTGCGTATTTTGTTAGATTTCTGTTTAGTATCAAAACCGCTGATGACGGATTTGACGATTCGCGCTATCATCCCAGTCCCGCTCACACCGAGTTTCATATCCTCATAACCTGGAAAATGATAAATAATGTAGACCGAAGTTTTAGTTCTGTTACGTAAAAGAACATCGTTACCTGTGGATATGAATTCGATCAGTGCGTTCCTGCTGACGATGTCCAAAGCTTCGGTGAACGCTCTGTCAATCAAAATTATGGCTGTGATGGTGAAAAACAGGGGCAGGAGGATCATCAAGCCGTAACCCTGAAAATATTGAAGAGCCCTGAGCTGCTGGCCACCGACAGATCGCCGCTAGGGTGCAGCACCAGCCTTACTGCGGATTCAATTTCGGTACTTTGAAGAGCCAGTCGGTTGGGGAAGATGAAAGAGCATTTTTCTCTGTTCTTAAACGGTAGAAGCGTCTGTTTGTTGCATTCGTGTCTGCAAATAGAAAAGACAACAACGAGTGGAGCTACGAAGGGACGTTAACGTTGAACGTACCTGCGGGCGTCGATTCGACGAAAATATTTCGAGACGTAGAAGTTTTCGAATTCAATGTCAGTGAGATAACTTTTGCGGTAGTCGAAAACGCTGAAAAATTGACACACTTTCAAGCAAATTTGACTGCTCGAGCCTAGTAACCTATGCTGCATAGTAAATGACAGCCTGGCCTACTACATTAAGAATCTGAAACTTGGCAGATGGGACAACTTCCATTGATTCCAATAACTTCCATCCATTGATTCCAATAACTGTGCAACCGAACCATGTCTTAATCAGAAACTTACTCGCAGATGACTTTGAGGAAAATGAGGTTCATAGCGATTTGCATCACGTTCATGAACTTCACATACCAACTGGAGTACTCGTCAAAACGTAGCCGGAGGTCGCCAGCTTGTTCCCGAAGTTTGTCTCCGTCTAGCTGGAAAAACAGGCAGCATTTTGGTTGTCGCTTGTCAAAAGTCTCAACGTGACAACCTCCACTTACAGATATCCGAGGTCGGACGATCCTGAAGATGACTTCGGGGGAGCGGAAAGGGCGGCTGAGGATGTTTTTGGTTTTGAGCAAAGCCAACACCCCCTGGCCCCAACCGGTGGAGAGATCTTTCGTCGAATCGCAGGTCCCGTCGCTACCAAATCCTGCAAGAAACCATCGGCAGCACCGTACTGACGAGCTTGGGAACAATATTCTCTAACAAAATCATGGCCGAATCTGCCGAAACTTTGCAGGTTATGAACTGAAACCTTTGCAGTAGCAGTACAGTTGTGTGTCGCTGCAGGATGTGGCAGCACTGCTCTCTGGGATAACCATGCTGGTTCAGGGATGCAACATCGACAGCATGATACATATACGGTATCATCGATATATCAGTAAGACTACATCGATACCAATATATCGGACCTATAATGATGATCAATAACAACCAAGTGGGGGGAGTTATGACAGTAAAAAATACTGAGGGTGGGTTTATTAGGTAGGCAAATTGCTGAGTCACGTTGCTGCGCTATTTTGAAGCTGTAACACGAGGAGAACCATCTTTATTCTATGGTTCAACTGGTGGTCGTTGGAAAAGTTTGAAATTCATCTTGAAAAATTCAGCTGGGAGAAGAGATAACAAGAAAAGTCTGAAAACACCAAAAAGTTGGCTCATGTGGCCCATTTGAACCAAAAAGAATTTAAAAATAAGAACAAGACCAATTTTTAAAAGGACATGGGGAAGGCAGGATGGATAGGGCAAGCGGAGGCGGCTGGTGGAGAGGCCGTACTGTTCCTGGATACCATAACGTTTTCTGGCAGTTAACTCAACGCTAAAGCATATTCCATGCTAAAATTATTCATTGTCGATAATCAAATAGAAGGGGTCTGAGGCCATCTGGGAGTGGTCGGGGGCTGGCTGGCTTTAGCCAGCAGGGGGGGGGGGGTGACCCCCTAGTTGAAATATAATACTGTTGCTGAGCAATCAGCCTCCTTGGACTAAAATCAAGGAAACAAATCGATGTGCATCCCTAAACTGATTCATCTCCATCTCTCTTGCCGTCAACTTACCATTGTTCTGAACCAACTAGGCTTCAGAACATCCACAGTGTAGGTACACGACGGGTGATTGTAACGCGGGCCAAATAATTAGTGAAAGTTCGTTCTCACTTGCCAGAGTAAAGTGGAACCCGAATAGCGATAGTTATCGAAAAATGAGTACAAGTGGTCTGAGGACAGGTGGGATACAGTCGGGGGTTGGTTGGCTTTAGCCCGCAGAGGGTCTATAGTCTCCTGTATTGGAGCTGCAGCACGAGAACAAGGATAAGAATAATCTTTATTCTACGGTACTTTTACAAGTCTTGTAAAAGTACCGTAACTTAGTTGGAAAAATTTGAAAATTTAAAATTCTGAAAACACCATAAAGTTGCTCTATGTGGCGTATCTGAGCTCCGAAAAATGTAAAAATAGGGTAAAAAATAGCCTTTCAAATGAATATGTTGGGTGAGCGGCCAGGTGGGGAAGGTTGGGGGTTGGCTGGCTTTAGTCAGCAGGGGGTGGCCCCCTAACACTGAAGTTGCCGTCCAAGAGCTTTGGCAGGGTCTACTTTTTTCTGGCTGTTTAACTATCTCAAGACGTTGGCGGCCAACGGTTGGCCCAGTTTACGTATGAGATTGTCTCCTAATGATGATAACCCCCGCAGGTAACAAGAACGTTGGCCCACCTTACACCCACCTAGACCAGTGGTTGATGTGGTAACACTGCTCAGAGCATAAGAATGATGGAAAGTGATAGTCCACTGAAAGGTTTAGCCTCGGACTGTACCACGTCTGCAGACGTGTAAGCTCATGAGCTTATTTTTAAAATGGGACTATGGCTTTTGAACTGGACTCATGGCGATGAATACATTGAGAGATTTTGATGTGCGAGTCGGCAGGAGCACCAACCATCAAACAAACAATGACAAAACCCCACTAAGCCCATTCAAGTCAATCTACAACATAAAATACCGCAACAATCATTCTTACTGTAAAACGGGTTGCACATATAAGAAGTCTTCATAGGCCAACACACCAGTGCTGCCACTTGAGTTGGGAGGGAGTCGTAACACTCTTCGTAAGCATTTTCAAATCTCGCAAGACATTTTCTAGTCTCCGCTGACAACACGTCTGCCAACAGGTGAAACATTACGAAACGTCCACAAAATACGAACGACAACGTAGTTCGCGGGCTCACTGTGGCATCTGTATTCCAACTTCCTCATGTAAAAACACTCAATCGCTGCAGCCATTTCCGCTTCGACTTCATGCTCCCAGCTGGTCGAATTGACATCTTCAGCGCCTGACGTACAAAATTTGCAGCGGTCAATTAATGCTACCAACGCATACATTCAGACGCCATCTTCCGTTCTTACGCCAATTCCAATTCGTCGCATTGGTCACCTTGTCGTAGCGAGCGTCAGTGTCCGCAGATTTCCTCGAACAACCCTGCCAACAACACAGCAATAGTAAACGACAGAATTTTTCAATAACAAAATCTCATTACATCAACTGACCACCAGTGTATCGACGACGTCATTTTGAGCTTTGAGAAACTTCACTTCGGAGTCATCCAATATTTCAATTATGAGCGGCTGAATGACTTCTCTGATCGACCCTATCGTGTCCATTACTTCGTTGACATCCGCCTGAACAACATTTTAAAATTTGCATCAATTTAACGAAAGTAGCACAGCTCGCATGGCCCTCGAAGGCATTTTCATAAAAAAGATGACATTATGTAAATTGGTTTTCAGTTGAATAACTACTTACCCCGTGGAGAGGCAAAACGTAGAATCAACCTAATTCAATTTAACGCCCTTTTTAATGACGCTCTAATTGGTCCAGTTCCATCGCAGTAATTACTCTCATGCAAACAGTTGGCTAAATTAGGTCAAAAATTGAAACTAAGAGAGCTACAATTCTTTAAAGTTGGTAACTGAAAATCGGGAATTTGATATTCTCTAAGAATTTCCTCCAGCGACTTTCCCAAGAGGAATATCAACACAAAATTTTTATCAGACACCTTCCTCGTCAACCTAAATGCCAGACTAAAATTTCAAGGCGATCTGTCAACCATTTCAGACTTGAGATGCTTTATATAATTCAGGTAGGTTGGTAAACAGTCTCGCGATAAATGGGCAACAATACAAATTTAATATTTGATGTAGGAAGATAAGAATTCAGGAATAATGGAATTCAGATATATACTGCAGCGTACAGCACTTGATTCGAGCGAGGCTATGATTGGTTTCGCCCAGGGTCCGCAGTTTTACTGGAGTATTTCTGCAGCAAACTCGGACAAAGTATTGTTGTCAGAAGTGGCATGCTCCACTGGCCCAGTCTTACCTGGAACCGCCCCCGTGGCTTGCTTGGTCGGATTATTCCCTGAGTGGCGGATCCAGGAGTCGGGATCTCTCTCGCTGGTCCGGCATCCCTCGGCGACAATTTGCCCAATCGATTGATCCCTAGCACAGCACTGCGCAAATGGCATCAATCCCAATGCCAGGCAGATATTGGTACCTAATTAGAGGGAGGAAAATGCTCCCATCCATCAAAATTCCTTTTCCGGCGGTTTCACCCCGTTGCGTCGCGCAAGTGGCACGACCCACCCCTCCCGCCGATACTACCTCCGACGATTCTAGGACTTTTCTTCCCCGGACCGTTCAACCCCGGACTTTTCTTCCCGGACAGGCAGGCGAGAGTGACGCACAGTGGGGTAAAACCCCCTCAACTTCCAAGGAAAATTGATATTTCATTTGAAAATTGACCACCACAAAATTCCAGTGTTTTTTCATTTCAAAATATCACATATTCACTCACTTTCAAGTGTATTAATGCTTGTTGATATGGAAGTAAAGTACGTTTGTACCTGTAAATGAAAAGGTTTTCATTCCATGGCGGAAGTTGTTCCGTTGACTAGGTGCCTCGCGTTCGGGTACTCACTTGATCCAGGTGGTGTTCTCGAGGAGTTCGGCGGTGCAAGACATGGAATTTACGACTTGCCTGGCGTTGGACACGATGTTTTCAACGGGCCCGGCGATGACGAGGGCCATCATGACGCTTTTCAAGAAGAACACGCCGGATTTGGTCGTCAGAGTCGGGACGAGGAGGAGGCTCAAGCAGCGGGCCTGAAATGGGTAAATGACACAAGCTGGTTCTGGGATAGGGAAATTCGTCTGAACGTGTAAACCCACCTGGCTGGATATCGAATTAGACGTCGACAGAACAACGAAAGTGACGACCCTCAACCAGAAACTTGTCGCCGGGTAAAGAGGCATCCGATTGATCAGCAGCTCTCCAATCGCTGAAAATTCCATTATTACAACCAAATCCCAAAGACTAAAAATGAAAATGACAAGGAAAACTCACCCTGAGCCAAAAGACACCCGAATATAAAACCTGCGATCCCTTTACGGACTTTGTATCGTCGCACCGGCGAGAAAAGCAGTCGTCTCGTAAAACTGTGGTTCCTCGTCATAATGAGCCATCCTGCAACAGAAAAACAACTACAGAATCCCATCAGGTGACCAGCCTTCGTGAAGCGTCGCTTACTTTTGGGAATGTATCTGTACGGGGATTTCCTGCACGTGAACTTCCCTTCGGGTTGAGCTCCGTGGAGATGCTGCACTTCCACGTTCATTTCAAGGATGTCGACAGCTCAGAAAAACAGGTAGCCTAGAAACGTGCCAGTATATTGTTGCTATAATTATTTACAACCTGACACGTTCCTAGACAATCTCCAGATTGTTTTTTAATGTTATTTTGAAAAACAATCTGAAGTGAGTGCGGGGAAATCTCCCAAACGGACGACAAAAGTGCTTCCGCACACAGTCGCTACTTCGCGGAGAAAATGAGGTGTTTATTTTTCACTTTATTGATATCCTATCCTGAGTGATGTTGGGTAGCGCCAAATGAATCAACTAATTCGCAATGAACAGTAGCTACTACAATAACGCCAGGGAAAGTCTATCGATTTTTCTGTTCTAATTATATCACTTCAAGTTTAGTTACGGAACTGTGTATTTATTGGTTCACTCGCCGCCGAACGGAAGAGGGACCTCCAACTTCTTGAGCCTCCGATACCTCCACTATCGTTTGGTTAACAGCCTGTGGAGCTCGGTGAGGTTCAACCCTTTGATGAAGGCCTCAGCCTCCTCGTTCGAGTCCTCGCTGTAGCCGTCTTCGGTCTCATCATCTCCTGTCGACTGGAGCCACCAACCTCTCCTCGTCTGGTCCGACTGTCAGCCGGAGTGAGTCTTCTGTGTCCATCCAGTTCACGTCGTTCATGGGGACATCTTCAGCTACACCCTCGTCATGTTCCTGCCAGGTCCTGCGGTTCGACAAGAAGATCAGCGCCAACATCGCCCACGCAGGCCTCCATGCAGTCGTCTTTGTTTGTGACCTCCATTTCGTCGTCTTCGTTTACATCTTTGGCTAGGCCACCATCATGTTCCGGGTCCTGCAGTTCGTCGTCCAAATCGTCCACGCCGCAACCTTGTAGACGTTGTCGTTGGAAACCTGGACGGTTACGAGCTGCACGGGACGCTGCCCTCGGAGACGTTGGTCAACTTGGTGGTCGGCTCTTCGGGAACATCAGACAAACTGTTCGGCGTCGTTGGACGTTTCCTTCAGCGTTCTCTCGCCAATAATTGGCTGACAATAATTATTATCAGCTCTCGTTTATGGGAAGGGTTATCTCCATGGAGATGACCAGTTAATAGGCAATCGTAGCACACCAAATACTTCACGACACTAATGAGCCTGAATCGTCCTCATCTCCAAGATTGACTTGTTCCCACTAAGGTAGTTACCATCTGACGTATAATATTCTGAGCTAACTACCGATTCATACGTTTCAATGACAAAAAGCAAAGCACATACCTACCGAGCCGTTTGTGGTTGATTGAACCGTCTCCAATTCCGAAAATTTGGCGTACGGCAACAGGTTTAGGTAGGGGAAGGGTGCTTACCTTGGACAGGTACTACTTACCACAGTTATCTTACAACTTTCTTGGATGCAGCTCCGTCCGTGCATTCTTCGTTCATAACTTCCAACTTCTTCCTCAAGTCTCCTTCAGGCGTAGTAATCGCGACGCATTAAAACAAACCTAACGAAAACTTACCGATAGAATCTCTCCTCCGAAGGGATGCCACAATGAAAAAACGAGCCACGCTATTCAAATAGGAATCCTCGGGACCCATTTCTGAGGAAAACGCACGTGGGAAGGCACTTTTGATCCAACGAATTGACATTAGGGATGTATAAAAAGTATCGATACTTTAAAAAGTGCGGGAGGGTTTTTGAAGGGTTTCGGCAACGGGGTCGAGTTAGGTGTCATTTTCGAATCATTTTTTGGATGTAGAATCCATTTTTTGGGGTCCCAGAACGATTCAATTTCACCGTGGTGATCTATGTGGCTTTCGTAGGGCTACGAATAGGATTTTTGAGGGATCCCACGAGGTCTAATAAGGTGTCGTTTTACGAGTAATTTTGAACGCATAACCCGTTTTTCGAGGTCCCACATCTGTCCAAAAATTATAGTTTTTTTTCTTTTTTCAAGTTTTTTTAATTTATCAAATTTGTTCAAAAATATTTTCACACAGAATAATAAAACCTTGTGTAAAATTTGCAGTTTTTTAATTTTTTCAAATGATTTTCAAAGACCAAATTATTATTATTATTAAGTATTATTATTATTCGTTACATGAGAATAATGAACCCTCGAGTGAATTTTGCAGCGTTATCACCGTCAACCCGCCTGGTTTCACTCGCCTAGTAAAAACTACGAAGTCTTGGTCCGGATTTTTTTTTCCCCCTTTTTGTCAACATTGACGTGGAGCACCTGGTCAGTGGACCCGCAACGGTGACGAGAAACCTTACGGGGGCACATTTGTATGCATCAAATAGGTTTACGGAGCTGAACGGCGTTCTAAGGGGAATGGTGCCTGTGAAAGGGGGGGGAGAAGTTACCTAAAGCGGTTTAAAGCTGTTCAGTCGTAGGGGGGCCTGGAGTGGGGGTCAAGGGGGGGCTCTGCCTCCCGTCCTCTGGTCCCGCGCGAGGCCATAGGGGGACCAGACCCCCCCAGTGTCGAACAGAGCTTCAATCGCGTCGGGGATTTTTTGTCAGATAAAAACAAATCACGTCGAATCCGCGCCAAAAAAAATGGAACATTTCATGGTGAAGAGGGCCAAACTCGCAGATTGTAAGTAGCTTCTTAATTAGTATATTGTACGTGTTTCCACTGATCGTGTTGTTCTCACGAAGCACGGCGCTCAATGCAGTACCTACTTAGGTAGGCACATTAGGACATTTAAATGTCCCTCGACGAAAACTAGACGCATTTATCATCACGTGCCTGGTCAGCGGTCAGCAGTTTTATATCTTACTCGGGCGATATTTTTTGAAAAAAAAAAGGGAGTTCGGTAAGGCCCTGGTGGTCTTCTCGATTGTGCGACGTCCGGATGGTGAGGGGTGGAGTGGGATGACGGGAGGGGGACGTTCCGAGAGACCAAAAAAAGATTAGGACCCCGACGACGCGGTCGGGAGGAGGGGCATGGCCGGGGGCAAGGGGGCTCATGGAGGGGGGCATACCATCTCGACGGGGGCTCTGAAGGTCGACCCCTCCCTCCCCACCACACCCATCCTCTACACAGGAGACGTACCGACAGTATTTGTTTAGTTTTATTATTCTCTAAACTCACGTTTTCGCGACGAACAATTTTCATTCATCTAGCAATTTTGCTCTTCTGTCTGTTCAGAATGCCGACAATGCAAAATGCCGAAAATTACATTACGCTCGTACAATGCTACAGTTCCCAAAAAATCAATTCTACGATCAATAATCCTTCGAAAACGACACCTCATTCGACTGTACGATTAAAGCCCTTCAACATCCCCTTTTTGCGCCCCATCGTAGCGCCACACAGCCCCACGATGAACTCAGATAGGTCTGGGACATCCATAAATCGATTCTACAGCCAGGATCACCTCGAAAACGACACCTCACTCGACTGTCTGATCAGAGTCCTTCAAAAGCCCCTTTCTGACCCCCTTTGTAGCCCCATGCAGCCCCATTATGAAGTCGGAAAGTCGGATAGCCCAGGGACCCCCATAATATAATCGATATATTATATCGATTTTACGTCCAATAATCCTTCAAAAACGCCACCACACGCGACCGTCTGACCAAAGCTCTTCAAAACCCCCATTTTCACCCCCCCCCCCCCCCCCCCCCCCCAACCAGCTCAAAGATGAACTCGGATAGGTCTGGCACCCCGGAAAATCGATTCCATCACCAAAAACACTTTAAAAACAACACCTCACTTTGATCACTAAGCTAAAGCCCTTCAAAACGTGTTGAGCCCCTTTGAAGTCCCATACAACCCTACGAAGAACTTGAATAGGTCTGAGACCCCTATAAATGAATTGTACGGCCAATAAACATTCGAAAACGTCACCTCACTCGACTGTCTAAACAAACCCCTTAAAAAACCATTTCCAGCCTCTTTGTAGTCCCGTACAGCGCAAAAGGCCCTACTGCGCTTACACTGCGCCCATCATAAAACACTCCCAGCCGTCGGGTTCGGGCATCAAAATTGGCATAACTGGAAAGCTTCCCATTTTGGAAAACATTTCACTCTTTGACATTCAGTATGATGAGTTACATGCAACTTTGCAATGTTTGCCCTTTTTCGGTTTAGATTGGCTTGCCTAAATATATAACGTTGTTTGTCAGACACTTCCTTCTGGGTCAAACTGGCCAAAAACCAAGACAAGTGTTTTAAAAATATCGTTTTTTTTTTTTTTTTTTTAGCCTAAGTTAAGCTCACCTCTCACTTTGGTGCAAACTCAGATTCCTCGTATTTGGGCTTATACGGGGGAATTAAAACCACTTCTAGCTTTCCGCCTATTATTTCCGTCAAAAAACGGACTCATTTTACTAAACTATTTAAACGAAATCTGCACATTGAGAATCTGATACCAGATTTAAGTCAAGCAGGCGGTGGGGGAGCGGTTAGGGAGCCAATAGCATTTCGAGGGAGCTCATTAAAATACGAGTAGAAAAACGGGACATCGTTTTACTTAATCTTAAACGCGAGAGTGTCATTTCGTTTTTCAAAATTTCACCCCAAATCATTCGCAGGTGACTCAACATATCAACTCGATGACGGAGCCGGGCAGCCTTTGGACGACAAAATCAAACAAGAGGCATTTGAAACTCCTTTGTCCGTCTACAGCGAGCTCTTGGCGTCAGCAGGTGGCACCATAGGGCTCACCATACCCGCCGAACTGCCTGACGTGCCGCACCAACCCGAAGACGTGCCGCCTTACAGGGACCGAAGGAGGCCGCATCTTTTTCAAAAAAAATGGTACGGGTTGTCAATTAGGGCGAGCGCAGCGAGTTTGGTTTTGTGCTTCAGCGTTGGATCGGTTTCAGGTACAAAGACTACCCGTGGCTGCATTACGACACGGCGAGTCAGGCCATGTACTGCTACCAGTGCATATCCGCCATCCACAAGGGTGTGGCTGAATGTTCGGGGCAAAACATATTCGTCCGAGGGGGATTCAAGAATTGGAAAAAGGGCCTGGAGCGGTTCCGGGTCCACGAGAACTCTTCCTTGCACCGAGACACTTCAGAGTTTTCCGTTCGACGGTTGTTCGGTCTTAAGGATAAGTGCATAGGTAATGCTTGAGGTTGTCTTGTGTAGAATCGAAGTGTTCAAATGAAACAGTTTCTGATTTCTGTTGCAGGAGTCGAAGGCATAATAACGTCCGTTAACTTCCTCCTAGGAGTCGGTTACGACATCAAAGCCCAAAGCCTCCTCAAGCTGCTCGAGCTTCGCCAGGAAGAGCTCCCGCTGTTGAAAGAGCACCTGACGAAGACAAGGTTCTGCACGTCAGACGAGCTGACGCTGCTCAGCATCATGACGTCGTCAACAATGCGGCAAGTCAGCACCAAGATCAAGGAATCAGGGGCGTACGGGTTGGTCCTTGAGAAAGTCAAAGTCGCCGGCAAGAGGATGTTCGCCGTTAGCGCGAGGACGTCGAAAAACATGAAAATCGACGAGTACTACCTTGGTTTATACACGGAGCAGAACATACTCCACGAATTGGTCAACTACCTGGACGCGGACGACCTCCGGTTGTTTTCTTGCGACATGGTCGATTCCAAAAGTATCGCCGAAGCGCTTGAGACCATACAACCCCACATGCTCTACTGCCCCGGTCCGGACCTTTGTGGAGACCTCCAGGAACAACTAAAAACCACTCACCTCTCCCGGACGATGGCTTTGATCCACGAGCTTAACCTATTCCTCAGAAATGAAGACCCATCGGACTCCCCACTGTGCTCGGAACGGACAATTGGAACGTTCAAGACGATATCGACCGTTCTGAGCAAGTACCCAGACATCATCCGTGATTTGGGCAAAGCCATTGAACAAGACCCTGGCTCGTACTCAGCACATTTCTTACACTCAGAACTGTCCAAACGGACTACTTTCTTCGACCTCCTTATGTGCAAAGTGCTGTTCTATCCCGTTGAAAATTTAAATAGCATAGTGCTCAAGTCAGAAACAAACCAAGACAATAAAGACGCTGCAGAGTCTGTCATGGTTATTCTTGAAGGCTCGAAGAAGGCAGGAGAATTTGATTCGTTTTGGAACAAGTTTTCCACGACTTGGAAAGCCCTCGACGTGTGTAAAGATCAACCTGACATCCCACAGGAGTCCAAATCTAAGCTGCAGAAAGACTACATTGACGCCATTGAGTGTATTTTAGCGTTTCTCAAGAAGAAATTTCATCATCCCGGCTATGAAAATTTACTGTTGCTGGAGAAGGCTCTACGGTTGGATGATGAGGCTGTATTGAAAGGAGCTGAAACGGTGGGTATTCGAAGGACTCAATTATTATCCAATTGAGCACGGTGGTGTTCGATAGTAGATAATTAAGAAATTAAGTCAAGAAATTAGGAAGAAATGCAAATAGAGGAAAATGGGGTAGTCTCAATTTCTACGGCTATGTACGTTTTGAGGGTCGCTGAACTAGAGGTTTTCCGACAGTAATTTTGCCCGGCACCATATCAAAAAACCTCAACATGTTTGTACTTTTATTGGTTTTTGGCTTATAACTCGAAAAGTAAGCCGTTTAGCGCAAACTTTACTGGATACCTACTAAATTAAAGTCGTAGTTCCTAGCCTCACTCGATACACTTGCTAGAGCGCGCCGAAGAGCTCAATAGGACGAAATTACTAGTAGGCGTTATTCTTGTTCCCTTTTTTGGCATTTGACATTTTAGTCTCGCTTAGAAACGTACAGCGCTTGCGGATGAATAGTAGGACGAAACTCGGGTCTATGGATATCCTGGCAAACTGGCTTTCAGTGTGAAAAACCTGGCTTTCTGAGTGAAAACCCACATAAAGTGTGTAGTGAGTTGTATTTTAAAATTCTCGCGCAAAATGCCAAAAACCGCCATTTTCCGGATTTTAGTGATTCTAACCCAATCTTTTGCGAGCTCTCGCGGGCGAACGAGTAGGCCTAGGAACAAATGTTCCCAGTTGAAAATATAGGAAATTTAGTCTACTTGGGTTCCTGGTCAGCGGACCTATTTCGAAAATGCTCTAAATTACTTCGGATGACACAAAATTATGATAACTAGGTGATTTGAGATAATGTATGTAGACGTTGAAAGTGGTTTTTTAACCCACTTTGGAAAAAACTGCACGCCTTTGACGTTCGGTTTCGCCCAGACGGCTTAACCGGATTGGGTCGAAAGGGGGCTAGTTCGACGCAGAATTTTGTCCTCTTCAAAAAAGAACTGGATAACGTTTTTTGTCAGACGCTTCCTTCTAGGTAAAAAATGGCCAAAAACCCAAAAAAGTAAAAGAAAGGGTACTTTCCCGTTATACTCCCCCTACTCGATTGGAATTTCATACACACCGCTCCCGATGGCTTTAATGCACCCAAAGCGTATAACGGAACAGTACCAATGAAAATAGGAGTTCTTGGGTCACAAAAGTTAAGCTCACCTCCCACGACGGTGCGAGCTTAGATTCCTCACATTTGGGCCCAACGGGAGCGATCAAAACCATTTCCAGCTTTCCGCCAAATATTTCAATTTTTTAGTAGGTAGCTCACAAATCGTATAACGTTACAGAAAACTGACTATCTTATTTGTGAAGGTATTTTCAACTGTAGGGTGTTCAATCGACGCAAAATTTAATTCTCTACAACTGTTATTTGTATTCAAACTTCGTGAGAATCCTTGTTATGCTTCCACACTGAAAAATATACTGAAAAACGTGGTTTTTGTGGTTTTATGTTAAAATTAAGGTCAAGGAGCAGTTTTAGGTATAGGGTCATGGGGTGTATTTGTGGTCAGCGTCAAATTCCCTATATAAGAATGCGCCCCAAATCCGGGGGTGTCACCCAGTCACAGAATGACATTGTAATACATGTTTTTTGTTTTTTTTTTCAAGATCTTGAAGGAAAATGGCGTCAACCCGGACGGCCTCGGTATGGAAAAAAGAATGTTGGAGAAAATGGTGGGCTCCGACGGGGCTCCCTGCACGCTGCCGAAGATCGTCGCCAAATTGAGAGATATGACTGGCGCTCAGGGGCTCCTTCCCGAAACCGTCAAACTCGTCGATTTGCTCATGTTGGCGCAAATGAACCGCGTGGCGGAGCGGGCGACGAGGCTCAAGTAAAATTTACAGATTAAATAATTATTAACTTAATAATGAAGTTGAATTATTCAAGTATTTAATACGTCATCTTCCACCCCACCAGTACATCCTAGAGTGTCCTAACCTGACTCTGTTTCTCAGGAAACTGTCACAGTTTCTGCGAACCAACCGAAACTCAGACTTGGTCAACGAGCTCAGCATACTCTACGTGTACCGGGACGAAAACGTCATGAACTTCATGGAGGTGGCCATCGAGTTCATCGAAAGCGACCCTCAACGAGCCGAAGCCCTTTTTAAAGGCCCCAACGAGAGTTAAAGCTACAAAGACTGCGAAAAGGAGGACCAACAATCAGAATTCCTATGAAACAGTTGTGATAGAAAGATGCCTTTTTGTAATAGAAAGTTTTATGTAAGACAATAAACATGTATAGTGAGCGTTGCATTGTCATTAAAAATGAAGGAAGTAGCAAGAGGAGGGTATAAAACTGCGTTAGGGGGAAAAGAGGGCGGTCTGGTGTTTGCATAAATCGATTATTAAAAACACTTCGAAAACGACCCCTCACTCGACTATCTGGGTGAAGACCTTCAATAAACCGCATTTCAGCGCCTTTGTAGCCCCAAACAGCCCTACGATAAACTCGGTAAGGTCTGAGCTACCCATAAATCGATTCTACGTCTAAAAATACTTCGAAAACTATGCCTCACTCGATCGTCTGAACAACCCTTCAAAAATCCCAATTTCAGCCCCTTAGTAGCCCCATACAACCCCGTGATGAAGTCGAATAGGTCTGAGACACCCATAAATCGAGTCTACGTCGAAAAACACCCAATGATAGCCCCCATACAGCCCCACGATGGAGTCAGAAACGTCTGGGACCCCCATAAATCGATTCTAAATCCAAAAACACTTCGAAAACGACACCTCACTCGACTGCCTGATTTAACCCTTCAAAAATCCCATTTTTAGCCCCTTTGTAGCCCCCATACAGCCCCACGATGGACTCAGAGACGTCTGGGACCCCTATAAATTGTCTCTACATTCAAAAACACTTCGAAAACGACAACTCACTCGATCCCAAGAGCGTGAAACTTAGTGGCATTTTTGATCCTTCACTAATGATTGACGTTTCGCCAAATTTTCAAAGTTATACGACATGCTTTAAATCACTTTTAATTAGTTGTTGCTACGTGTAGCTTGGAAAACAACTCAAAATCAAAGTGAATCATCATTAGTGAATGCTCTGTCTCCAAGCTTAAGCTTCTCGTTTGCCGTTTTTTTTTTTTTTTTTTTTTTTTTTTTCATACGAAATGATAAATTTTGTGTAACAATTTTAAGTTTTGCGTGGAATGCCCTCACGTATGGATTACTGAAGTCCTAAACTTCCCGGACAGGATGTTGTCGACTTGTTTGGCTTCCCGTGATCACGAAGGTCGCAGATTGAAACCGGACACCGTTCAGGGCGAGTTTTGAACACAAACGAGATACCTATCGAACGAAATTTATTACAATAAAATATTTACAAAAACAAACGAGAAAAAACTCACACCGCTTCAAGCAACAGCGATCTCTTCGGGAGCCCACAGCTTAAACGTGCGGTCGTAGGAGGCCGTCGCGATGTATTTGGAGTCTGGGGAAATGTCGAGCGCCATCACTTTGCCGTCGTGGCCTGAAAGTGTCTTCAAGGGTTGCCACGTCTTGTTGGACCACACCTGAAATCAATTTACATTTAGCACAACTGTGGCGGATCCTGTTGGGTGGGAGAGACATACGTACTTTGACGGTGTTGTCGTAAGAGCTTGTCGTCAGGAAGTCGCCGGATCCCGGTTGGTATTTGACGCCGGACAAGAGATTACTGTGAGCGGGTATCGTGTACATGCAGTTCTGCACGCGGAGGTCCCAAATTTTACACGAATTGTCTTCGCTGGCGGTGGCAAGTTGATACCTGCAAAGAGAAAAACGTACAGAATAAAAGTTGTAGTCCACAACGTTAGATTCTCTACAACTTGTAGAGAATCTAACGGCAAAACAAGTGATACTGAGTTTGCATCATCGCAGA
The DNA here is from genome assembly GCA_955831195.1 of Pilophorus perplexus. Classification (NCBI taxonomy): domain Eukaryota; kingdom Metazoa; phylum Arthropoda; class Insecta; order Hemiptera; family Miridae; genus Pilophorus; species Pilophorus perplexus. The sequence goes on from OY037014.1 coordinate 17,970,857, forward strand.
AAGTTTGCCTTTTTAAGGAAGCCAAGAAACCTCGACATTTTCGCACTTTTATCAGTTTTTCAACAGCAGTTACTAATTTTCATTAGTTCAATATCCCAAAGACAAATTCGCGATCTTGAGGCTTATAGGCGCTACTACATCGCCGATTTTCTCGTCCTCGTAGTGTGAGGCGTGGTCAAACCTAATAACCTCATGTGATGAATGAAACATTGACCTTTCATGCTAGATTTTAACCATGAAATATTGAACTACTTCGAAACGATATGGACGACAAAGAGCACAAGCATCTGGAGAAGAGGAGAAAAACGCTGACAATTTTACACGAGGGTTTATCATTCTTTGATCTAAGTCAATTGTGCACAAATTGGTTCTGTGTGTAAAAAGCAGTTCGGAACAAATTTTAAAAAAAATGTTTTTCTGTCCAATGTTTGGACAGATGAGGGCCCTCAAAAATGGATTATGCGCCCAAAAAAACTCGAGAAACGATACCGTATTTGCCCTCCTGAGATCCTGCACAAATCCCATACAAATTTTGCAGCCCCATGAATCCCCACGGTGAACTCGGATCGTTCTGGGTCCCCCAAAACTAGAGTCTGCGTCCAGAAAACGACACCTAACTCGACCCCATAGCCGAAACCCTTCCAAAAACCCTACCGTACCCCATCTTTAGCCTCACAGAGCCCCACGGGTTGGAGCAATCGAGCTGAAAACCTTACGGGCACAACTAGATGGTAAACAGAGTATTTGGTCAAAATTTCAGATTTAAACAAATGCCTACAGACCAAAACGGTTCGGAAGGCGGACGGACAAGAATTGTTTTTGAATCTACACATCTTGAAACGTAAGTATGCCAAACTTTGAGGCCGACAAGAAATTTCGACCTCCGACACGAATACATGGGTGTATTATTCCAAGAATAATAAACTAAAATATGCATTTATCATACGTAGAAGCTAAGATATTTTGCGGGGGCCAAAAATTAGCGTTTTTCGTAGATTTGCCATTAAATGGCGTAATGCGTAACTAAACATTATTTATCAAGTTTTATTAAATCATTTTTAAATCTATCATTACGCAGACGTCGAAGAAAAGCCCCTCTATCTTCCTCATCATTCAAATTCCGAATCATGACGATCAATAATTATTTTAGGGGCGAAAACTACTCTTTAACGTCCAAATTTTTTTAAATCGATTTTTAGTTTCGATTTTGAATTAATTAAAATCGATGCTACTTAACCAATTCCCTATCCTATTAGGACTCAGTAGTATTAATGAAAAGTTTGGGGACGTTGCAGAGTTTTACAATACCGTTCCGAGAACGTACCCATTAGGTGAGAAATCGATACCGTAGACGCTTTTGAGATGGCCGTCCATAAACATGATGCATCGACCGGTTCTGAGATCCCATACTCGGCCGAATGCGTCCAGCCCGCTGCAAAGAGTGGCCCATTAGTAAAGGAACGAGATGACAGAGCATGCAAAGGTTTGTAACGTACCCGGTGGCGGCAAGCGAGCCGTCGCATTGGAAAGAAACGCAGTAGACCGAGTCCGAATGACCTTCCTGATGGAGGATCTCCTGAGCTGTCTTGAGGTCCCAAAGCCGCCAGGACGAGTCGTAGCAACACGTGGCGAGGAGGCGGCCCGATGGGTGGAATTGGAGTCTGGACACTCTGTGCGGTATGTGACCTTCGACGTCCGCCACAGGCTCCTCACTGAACAACCACAATTTACAAAATCCGCATCAGTCCAAATGGAAGTTTTGCCAAAAAGAAAAAAAAAACGACGGTTTCGCAGAAAAAATCGCAAAAACCCCTAACTATGTATTGCATTCCACAAAACTAACTAACTAATGCATTCCCTTTGTATTCCACAAAATCACGTACAACTTGAAAAGTATGCTTCCTACCGTATCCCTCACTATGTACTTACCGAATGAAAGTAGACAAAATTTCCTTCAAAATACACTGGTCAAATTTAATGTTCGAGAACAGGTTACCGCCGCTTGAGCGAGCTGAAAAAAAGAAGATTTTTGCCACTTAACCAAAAACGTCTAGTTTCTCTCGTTTTTGGTTACCCTGCGAGCAAAATCAAATGTGACCAGTGCACTTCGAAGGAAATTTTGTCTACTTCCATCTAGTAAGAGATACGATAGGATGCATACTTTTCAAGTTGTAAGTGATTTTGTGGAAAAAAAGTCCGCAATATTAAATATTTTACTAATAAATTTTATTAGGGTTTCTTGCAATTTTTGTAGTTGAGAAGTCTTTTTTTTTTTGCAAATTTCGATTAGGATTCAGCACACCTATAAACATAGGAATCTGTCAAAATAGTTCTACCGGATTTTACTTTATTTTATTATTATTATTTTTTAATATTCTTTTTTTTAAATTTATTTATTTATTTTATTTTTATTTATTATTATTATTATTATTATTATTTTTTTTTTTTTTTTTTGTCAAAACTACCATAGTATGGTATCTTATACTGATCTTATACATGACTGGGCTAAAGGCCAACCAAGTAAATTCAACAAACACCAACCTGTCCAAACTCCACAGTTTGACAGATCCGTCGACGGCGCATGACGCCAAAGCGCAAGCAATCCCTTCCTCGAGTCCGGCTCTCGGGTGGAAAACAATAGCGCACACGTTGCAGTTGTGCCCCCGAAGGACCTTCTTCTCTTCGCAGTCCGGTATCGACCAAATTTTGCACAAACCGCTCCTACAAAACAAAATAATAATAATAATAACTATGGTCATCATCGCGCCAACCACGGTAAACCCATACGCTTACCAGGAAGACGTAGCGAGCATGGAACTGTCGGGGCTGAAGGAACAGTACGATATCGGACGTGTGTCACCTATTTGACTGCAGTATATCGACAGCGACGTCAACTTCTTTTGCAGCTCCTGGTTTTTAGCCGTGATGGTCGCCTCAGGCTGTTGCAAGGCCTCCCGGGCCCTTTCGAGTCGCCGTTTGGCTTGCGGGAGGGAGTAGTCTGGAAATTTGAGCGGAAATGAGATGTTGTACTTGTATATTGTACTGGTTTTGTCATTCTGTAGAACACTCACTCGCTACCCACAGCCGGACGTCCCTCAACGCCGCGGGCCCTTCGTGGTACCACGTTTCTTGATCCTTTTCCTGTTTGGCTCTTTCTTCGTCTTCCTCTTGTTTCTTCTGAATGGCGTCTTCTCCAAGCCTGCAAGGACAAGATGCTATTTAGGGTGTGTTTCGGACTTGGAAACAAATTATGGGTGTCCCAGGTCAACCCTAGTTCATTGTGGGGCGGTAAGGGGCTACAGAAAATGGGGTAGGTAGCCCTATTTGAAGGGCTTTGGTCAGACAGTCGAGAAAGGTGTCGTTTTCGAAGTATTTTTGAACGTAGAATCGATTTATGGGGGTTCCAGACGTTTCTGATTTCATAGAGAGGCTGGATGTGGCTACAAATAGGCAGAAAATGGGGTGTTTGAAAGGCTTTGGTCAGACAGTCGAGTGAGGTGTTGTTACTCGAAGTATTTTAGGCCGTTCAAACCACTCTACAACGATTCTTTTGCATCAAGAGTACGAATCACCCAATTTTGAATAGTTTTGGGGGATATTCGTTTAACATTAGGGGTTAAAATTTTAAACAACTTTCACTCTGTGTAGAAAACATCGTTCATTCAGCAATAATTTTCCAATCCCTGTCATGTCAAAATGGTTCCAAAATTGCCCAAATCGGAAACAAGGATACTCATTAGGGTGGATCGATTTTCCACACTTAAAAAAATGGTGAAATTCTAAAACAAATAAAAAATTTTAAAACGCTGCAAATTTTACACCAGGGCTAATTATTCATTGTTATTGGTTAATAATCAACCAATGAACAATTATTGTGCAAAAATTTATTCTGTCATTAAGAAAATATTTTTGAAAAATTAAAAAAAAATTGTGTGCGGAGCTGTTCCAACTCGGAAATTTTGACCCCTGGAATCCTTCCTTCAAAAGACCGATTATTTGTAGTCCCATGAAAGCCCCATAGCTCCCCACAGTGAGATCGGGTCGTTCTGGAACTCCCAATTTAGGTCCAAAAATACATCGAAAACGACACCCCGCACGACCCCATAGCCGAAACCCTTAAAAACCCTCCCGTAGCGCCCCACGGGTTGGGGCGATCGTACTGAAAACCTTGTGGGCACAACTAGATGGTAAATCAAGTATTTTGTAAAAATTTCAGATTCTTGAAAAAATTCCTACTGCCCAAAACGGTTTGAACGGCGGACGGACATTTCGGTTTTGGAATGTAGACCTATTGAAACGGATAATGTCAAATTTTGAGGCCGATCGGAGTCGTCGACCTCCGTCGCGATTACATAGATGACATCTACTACTACTAATACATTGTATTATTCCAAGAATAATAAACCAAAATAGAACATTTTGAATAGAAATTTGGGGGTTGAATATTAAATAAATTTTATGGGAAGGTATTAATTCGATGCTTGGTTAAATGCCCAGTTTTTAAATACCTACCCTACCCGACGGGTATTTACCACCTTTACAATGTCATCCCTTTACGATGTCATCCCTGTCTGGGTCTACCTTGAAAGGAGTTCTCGCAGGCGACTCCTCCGCTCTGCCGGGCCTTCGCCGAAAAGACAGATCGGCTCGGCGAGCTGCCTCAGTTTCAGCTTGACTACATTGTCATCCGTCGACACGTTGACCTGCCGGGCTTTCTTTCGACGTTCGAACTCGTCCAAAAGGGCCTGTTTGTCTTTGGACATTTCGTCCTCGAGGTCCATGTATTCTGGAAAATAAGTCTTGTTAACGGGCCGCATCGGATAGTCAGACGACAAAACAACTCAACGAACTCACCATCGTTAGTGTGTATGTTGCCTTCGGACTTGAGGAGTTTCTCTGTGTCTAAACTCATTATGGGTTCTGAGTCCGGCGTTTGGTCCATCGGGACGGCCGCATCGGCGGCGGCGATTGCGGCCAACCTGGAACATCATAATATCGTCGAAACCAGGGTTTGAACGTAAAACCACCAAAACAGTGTACACTGAGACCTTTCTTTCTCCTGTTCTTCCAACGAGCCATAATGGACTGTCTTCTGCTTCTTGATGTACACCAACTCTTCGTCGTCCGACATCACTATTTCTAAGTACGAACAATGAAGTGAAAAGTTTTCACTGAAAAATTCGAAAAATTGGAAACTCAAAACAACGCGACGCCGTTAGGACGTAAACTATAGCGTTACTGGTGAAGTTCGACTTACGTTAACCCATGTGGAATTGTTTGTTCTACTTTCTCGTCTGTAATGTCGAACGCCATGGAGGAAAGAAACTTCTTTCCTCCATGGTCGAACGCCCTCTCGTACTGCAGAGTTGTCGTCAGATAGGTACCTATGAGTAGACACCTGAAATTTGACAGCTTTGAAGCGGCAAAAAAATATTTGATGTTCCCAATGTTCCCCAACACTCCTGGCAGTTTTACTGATTTTTTCTCAATTTTGCTGGTCAGCATTTCGCCAGCATTTTCTTGGCCGACATCTACCTATAAGTGAGCTTGGAAATTAAAAATGCCTATTCCTACCTATTCCTTTAGCCGTGCCCCCAAATTTCCAACGCGAATTCCCCCCCCCCCCCCCCAACCCCAATCCTTTTGAATTTTGGATGAGTGATTTTGAAAGGTTAGAATCAGATTCTCGTCTTTTACGCTGCAGGAAGAAAAACGCGGCAAATTTTACACAACGGTTTATTATTCTTTGTTAGGTATGGGTTACCTATTTGTGCAAAAATTAATTAAAAATAATTAATACCTAATTATTCTGGGTCACTGGGAAAATATTTTTGAAAAAATTTTAAAAAAATCTGTACGATGTTTGGACAGTTGTGGCACCTCGAAAAAATGGATTTTGCGTCCAATATTACTCGGAAAACGATACCTTATTAGACCTATTGGGATCCTTCAGAAATCCCAATTGTAGCCACATGAAAGCCTCATAAATCCTAACGGTGAAATCGATTCGTTCTGGGAACTCCAAAAATGGATTCTACGGCCAAAAATACTTCGAAAAGGAACTACACTAAACTCGACCCCTAGCCCAAAACCTTCGAAAACCCCTCCCGTAGCCCAATTTTAGCCCTATAGCGCCCCACGGGTTTGGGCTATCGGTCTGAAAACCTTGCGGGCACAGCTAGATGGTAAACCGAGTATTTTGTCAAAATTTCAGATCATTTAAAAGCACATTTGGGTCCTGTAAAGCGGAACCTCTGTGTCTAGGGGCAAAAAGGACCTCGGAACGTTTAATAGCTACACAATCAATCATCTGGTTGTATGTGATTCAAAATGCAGTTTCCTGCTTACACCTTCATTGATCCTCTGGCTGGTGTTTCGGATTGATGTCGGCACTTTCCAGGAGAAAAAATCGGTTCCCGATATTGTAAAAATAATATCGATGTATCGATATATCGGAGGAAAAATATCGGCCAGAAATATCGATACATCACCGGGAAAATGATATATTAAATATTATATAAATTATATAAATTAAATATTATATAAATTTTATATATTTAAAACATTGCGGCTCTCTTGTATGGATGGGAAATCGGTAAGTAGTATCGATTTTTTGAATCGATTCAGAATCGGATGCTCCAAATCGATTTCCCAAAAAAATTGCCATCAAAGTATCGATTTTTTGGAAAATGGATTCAAAATTTTTTTGATAGATTCAAAGTAGGTAGATTCAAGAAATAAAATATCGTTAAAAAAATTTATTTAAAATTAAAATTAAAATCTAAAATTTGGAACATTTAATGTTATTATTAATCTACCACATGTCATCATCAACATTTTGTAAAAACAAAAGTTTGGAAACAAGCTTCCCATGTAGTCTGTTCCTTGATTGGGAAACTGTTCGTCATGCCTTCGAAAAAAGGCGTTCTGATGGTACTGACGTAGCTACCGTTGGTAGGAATTTCCTAGCAATGCCAGCAACGTACGGATACATAATATTTATAGAGATATTATCTTAACAGACGAGTTATCAGTTTCGCTGTCTGAAAAAGCCATGGGGACGTCGCTGGTAACAAGTGAATTTTGTTGTTATTAGCTAGTATCATCATTTTTAATCGACCTAAGACGTGAAATTTGCTTGAATCACTTGAAATAGGTACTAAACTAATTTTTTTAAATGACGAAAATCGATTCGTAAAAATTAGTAAAAAATCGATTGACGATTTTTACAAAAATCGGAAGTAAAAAATCGATTCACCTAGAAAATCGGAAATCGATTCCCATCCCTACTCTCCTGTCATTTGTTATCAGCAGCACGTGTTGATGTTGTCTGTTTCTCTGTGGATGTTGTATTAAAATTTAATACAAAAACATTTTTGACTGTGCCGATTTTTGCTACGTTGTGGTTTAGAGGAAGATGGGTGGCGAAGAAGAGGTCGATGAGGGGTCGATGGAAGTCGAAGGCGCTACGACGAGTGGTACGTTGGTTCAATACCAAAATTTGGTAGGTATGTGATGATTCGAACATCATAGTTTATTTTTGCAGGCTCTCGAAGTAAATCTGCGGAAAGGCGTCGAGTTTACCTTCCCGGGTCGGCGCCTCTGGCCGATGACGAAGAGCTCGTTCACGACCCTTCCGCCTATGTGATGCTCCACGAAGCCCACACCGGCGCCCCCTGCCTCAGTTTCGACGTCATCCCCGACGGCGACGGAGACAACCGGTCGGCCTTCCCGATGAGCGCTTATTTCGGTAAGTAAAATTCCCCTTGGAGAAGATCCTGGTCAGCGGAACTTGTTAATCCCTCTGGTCATTTCCAGTGGCTGGGACGCAGTCGGAAAGGGCCAACGGGAACAGCGTCATCGTCATGAAAGCTTCCGCCCTCCACAAAACCCTAAAAAACGAAGATAGCGATTCTGACAGCGAGAGCGAAGAAGACGACGACGAGACTCCCACTAACCCTAAAAATCCCGTTATGGAATTTGAAATGATCAAACATCACGGATGCGTCAACAGAATTAGGGTAAGTGTGGAACATTGACTTTAATGGACGGAAGAAGAGAGACCGGGGACAGGTAGGACTACATTGGAAAGTTTATTCAAATTCAGATTCTGAACCTATTTTGGTTTATTCTTGTGAAATAATACATCCATTTATTCGTGGCGGGGGTCGACCTGTAAATTTGCCATAATTAGTTTCATGACGCGTAGATTTCAATTGGTGCTGATGATGCTAAAAGGTATCGGTAATTCGAAAAATTATAAACGCATCTTGCCGATCGGTTTACTGATGATTCTTTACTTAGCTGATTGAGTTGCCCACTATTGATTTGTATTTAGGCTCTGTATCCCAAAACTGTAAAATATATTCTCTTTATTGAATTGGCCTTCATCGATTTTACGTATCAAAAATGGCCGGAAAAAAAATCGAGAAAAAGTCGCGGTATTCACGTGACTACACGGAGTTTTTTTTCTGTGTGTAGTTGGAACCCCAGAATGTGACTCCAAAGTCAGATCCTGCGCAAGACTTGCGCACTTACTGTGCGCATTCTCATTGGCCTGAATCATTCAGTATCATGCCGAACTGAAACTAGATTTTGTTCCTTACATTCTGAAACATATTCTGTGAAAAATTGGTGATTTTTTGGGCACTTTTAGTAAATTCGATCTAAAGCACTAGCTACATTCGCTTAAAAAAATATATATATATATAGAATAAATAAATAACGCAGCCTTTAACTCGGTTGTTGGACCTGGTGGGAGGACTATTGAACCTCTTCAAGGGCACAGAACTCCTACCATAGTAACTCCGGGAGGCAGCACAATGGTTCTACAGGCCTAAGTCCGGGAAGTGGGGCGCCCTTCAGGAACCCACTTCCATATCCTCTCTGGTATCAATCTAATCTCAGCTTTACCCATGAGTCTTTGTCACCTATATAATAATTTCCGCCACCTTTCAGCATCATCGTCCCCACCGTCCGCCGTCTTGGCCGTTTTGGGAATTTTTAAAAAATACTCGGTTTACCATCTAGTTGTGCCCGCAAGGTTTTCAGCCCTCATCGCCCAAACCCGTGGGGCGCTATGGGGCTAAAATGGGGCAACGGTTTTTTTTAAGGGTTTCGGCCATGGGATCGAGTCAGTTGTCGTTTTCGAACCATTTTTGGACGGAGAATAATGTTTGGGGGTCCCAGAACGATCCGATTTGATCGTGGGGATCTATGGAGCTTTCATGGGACTTTTAAAGGATGCCAGGAGGCATCGTTTTCCGAGTAATTTTGGACGTAGAATCCAATTTTTGGGCCGCCTCGTCCGTTCAAACCAGGGCTCGAAATAAAGTTCCTGAAAAAATACCCTTAATTATGGTTTATTTAAGGGTTTTTAATACACAATAACGAACACGTATAAACCCACTCAGAACTTCTTATATTTCTTCTTAAATTCTTAGTCGCCCAGTCATTTCCTGTGGTGAGCATTACAATTGTATATAATTTTCAGTGCTATCCAATGTATCTCACAAACTGTTATCATTAAATGATAACAAAAGGTTAAAGCTAAAAGCCTTCAAAAAACCAATCTCGTAGCCCCATTTTAGCCCCATAGCGCCCCACGGGTTTTGCCGATCGGGCTGAAAACCTCGCGGGCACAACTAGATGGTAAACCAAGTATTTTTTCAAAATTTCAGATTTTTAAAAAACTTCCTACTACTCAAAACGGCCCGGACGGCGTTCGGCGAACGGACATTTCGGATTTAGAATGTAGACCACTTGAAACGGATAATGTCAAATTTCGAGGACGATCGGAGTCGTCGAGCTCCGTCGCGAAATTATAATTAAGATTATATAATATATAATCTTAATTATAATTAAATTATAATTAAGATACTCCTCCGGAGTAATAGTGGTATAAGTCCAAAAACCTTACTTTTGGGAAATCGCAATTTAAGATTTTTCACATCTTTGTTCGCGTGTTGTTTCCGATATCCGATGCTTCTCAGGCTTTCATATTATTATCTACCTTTCAGGTTTTCCCAAAGCTTCTTCTCCCCCTTCTCATTCACGACGCGCATGTATTAAAATCAATTAAATTTCAATTATGTACCACTCTTATCCCAAGAAATTGGGCCCAAGTGGATGGTACATCTTGACATGATCCACTACTGTACTGATGAACACAAGGGATGACACACGTTAATATTGGAATATTAGTGGTACATTTTTGAAATGATCCGGTTTTGCCACAGCAAGCACACAAAAAAGGATATTTTCTTGGTTGAACAGCGGTACTTCTTGAAATATACCAGTACTGAAGTGAAAAAAATAAGGTTAATACCTGATTTTTCTGACGGACAGCGGCTCATTAGAGATGAACCAACCTTCTTCAAACGAAATGTCGGTAATCTGCATGGAAAACATACCGGTTCATCTGCTCTCTCCCGAGTAATTTTTGAACTATGCCTTAACCAATAATAACCCATGTTAAGCTCGTCGCGAGCTACCTAATGGTATAATATACCATTTATATATTATATTACTCAAAACAGCTGTTTTTGGACTTATACCACTATTACTCCGGAGGAGTAATTTTCAGGCGACATGATAACAAAGAAATTTTCAGGCGACGGCTTTCAACGACAAGGTGATCGCTGCTGCATGGTCAGAAATGGGCAAAGTGTCGATAGTTGATTTAAGCGATCAAATCAAAGCTCTAGCAGATCCTTCGTCGATAGATCCGGCGGAGCGGAAAAAGAAGAAAAAAGGCGTCGGCGAACCCATACGACCTCTGTACGTTTTTTCCGGCCACCGGGACGAAGGTAAGAAACCGCAAACTACGCCCGTTTTTGTTTTTCGTACGGTACAATTCATCTTTGCTCTCAGGTTATGGCGTGGATTGGAGTATGGTCAACCCTGGAGTTTTAGCCACCGGGGACTGTCAAAGGAATCTTCACGTGTGGACGCCGAGCGAAACTGGTTGGTCTGTAGGAAAGTCACTAGTCGGCCATTCGCAGTCCATAGAGGACATACAGTGGTCACCGAACGAGCCGAATGTGCTGGCCACTTGTTCTGTGGATAAATCGTAAGTTGCATAGTCCTATTAGGGGTCTCCATGGCTTGGTTTTCACGTTGAATCGTCGAAAGTGAACTTTCAACAAGAGCCAATGGGCTTCGCATCTTCCCACAGTTCTATTTACCTCGGGCTGAGGGATTTTATTTTTTCGCTTTGGAGGTGGGAAATGCGCAATGCACATCAGGTGGGGCCGCTTCGCCCTGGTAGTGTCGGACTCTCACCGACTAAAACCCTCAACTCCAAGCCCTCCGCCTAGAGGGCCACCCGGGACCACCTTTGGTATTACTTAAGGGTAGCTCTCCTACTTTTGCCTCAACGGCCCTCTCTGTTCCCTCCCTCCTCTGTTACTCCTGCTCCCAGGTTCGGTCCATTTCCTTGGTCCTGAGTATGGCAGTCACAAACGCCGCGACTGCCTCCTAGTTCTGGCTCTTCTCTAGCATCCTGTTTATGATAGTTTCTGTCGCCAATTCCCCCAAGCCCGCATTGAGATCATGTGAGAAGAACGTGTGACGCGCGTAATCGTCGCCTCCTCCGCAGTACCTCCGCCTGTAGCGGGACCACGAGAAGCTGAAATTTAATTTCCACAAATAATTTATTTTGCTGGCAAAGAAGGAGATGGGAACGGAACAGAAGAACTAAAAAAAAAATTTTTAAATAAAATCCACATCTAAGGAAAAGTTAGACCGTTAGCCACAAATTTACGTACCCAAGTATAAACAGAGTTAGAGTTAAAAAAAAAAAAATTAAAAAGTTAATTTCGACTCAGCTAGAAAAATACCTCCGAAAGGAACATTAAAAATTACAGAACGAATTGAAGGCAAAAAAAAGGAGAAAAATGGAATCTGGTGAGGGCCCCTAATATCAGAGGAAAGACGTCACCAGGATGTGACGACGCTGTGCACGATGGTAGTGAAGGTGAAGTGCCGATGAAAACTCCCATAGCAATGTCCATGATTACACTTCGGACTGACGAAACTGGAGAATAGCCCAGCACAAGTTGCCTCCAGGTGAAAGAACTTCGGGAGGCTGTAGTAAAAGAGATTTTCCATCAAAATTTGGAAGTTTCTCGGCCAATTCCTCGGACTACTGATGCAAAATCAGCACCCTAAGATCCCAGCGGCGATACTCAAAATTTGAGATAAAAGGCCCACATAGGAAACTCGGTAGGGGAGCCTGGGGGTCAGTTCCCAGGAGGAACCCAATCCGCGACGAGGCGTCGCCCCAGTCTGACTCGATGTGTATCAAGGGGAGTGAGCAATCGCATCTGAAAAATGCGCATTATGCATAACGGCACCCTCCCTCCGGAAAAACAATAGCCATACAGAGGCCGGCATCACACCATCATCAAGTTTCAGGATGATTACGAGAAAAGCTCGAAAATACCCGTGCCTGGTGAGGAACTGTGTGATATAGTAGTTGACCGATCCATGCTCTCTCTCAGTCAATTTCCTGGGGTTGTGGATGAGTCTTGCTGTCCATCGACCATTGAGTTTCCGCCGACCAGGATTCCTCCCACCTCCGGAATGTCTCTGACCTCTCCTCCTTCTTTTTGTCCTGGATGTCTCCTTCGTTTTTCCTCAGGTATATGCGTCGGCGTTCCGCTGCCATCAAGCAGATCGGTATTACTCCTGAAACTACCTGAGCAGAAGGGCCTGAGACAGTTCTGTACGCACTGCAAATTCTTTGGACAGCCTCCATCCGTGCTCTGTACTTTCAGAGCGTCAGCTCATCTTTGCACTGTACAGCAAAATTGCCTCAATGGTGCTCTTGAGGAGCCGCCTTTTCATAGGTGAAGGGCCACCAACATTTGCCTGCAAAAGTGACCGACTACCCTTTCTGCTTTGTCTGCCTCCTTGCTTATGTGGCTCCAGGAGGAAAGCTTGCCATCCAACGTCACTCCCACGTAGGGGTGTATAGAAAATATCGATGTAAACCGAATATTTTGTCAAATTTTCCAATTTAAAAAAAAAAATCGTGCTGCCCAACACGGCGGACGGACATTTCGTTTTTTAGTTCTAGACATCTTTCAACGGATAATGTCAAATTTTGAGACCGATCTGAATTTTCGACCTCCGTCGCGATTATATAGGTGTATTATTACAAGAATAATAAACCAAAATACAGAAAGGGGGACGATATCGTGGAGTTCATGTTCGTGCATCCCAGTCAGTTTGTCTAACTTAAATCCGGCTGTTTCATTCGGTTCAACATTAAACTACTGATAATGGGTTAACAAATTTTGTTAACCCATTATCAGTAGTTTACGCCCTCTCCTGATGAAATATGTGGCCAAACGTTTTTTGGGTTTTGGTCAGCTAGATTTGTTTTCTGGGCCGCTGTATGCTGGATGCAAGGAGCGCTTGGATTTTTGACGATTCGACGTGCGAACTGACCATGAGAACCCTTAATGCAGTGCAGTTAAGCGTGCAATCTTATCGATGTATCTTTGCAGTCTAAGAATTTGGGATTCGAGGGAGAACCCAAACAGTGCTTGCAAGTTGACGATAGAGGGCGCTCACTCCTCAGACGTCAACGTCATCTCGTGGAACAAAAAGGAACCGCTGATCGTTTCAGGCGGTGACGAGGGAATCATCAAGGTGTGGGACTTGAGGCAGTTTGCCGCTGGCGAAGAGGTAATTTCAACAGTTAGGCCTACTGTCAACTGTATACAAACAAGCTTAACAAGCGTGCTAATAGCTATTTTGTACTTTCCTAGGTGGCCGTCCTCAAACACCACTTGGACTCCATCACGTCCGTCGAATGGTGCCCCCAAGAGAGTTCCGTTTTTGCCAGTTCCGGCGCCGACCACCAGATCGCCCTGTGGGACCTCGCCGTCGAAAGGGATTCCGAACCGCAGGAGGCCGAACTCAAAAACCTCCCTCCCCAACTCCTCTTCATCCACCAGGGACAAACGGACATCAAAGAGCTCCACTGGCACCCCCAAATACCCGGCATGGTCATCAGCACTGCGAACAGTGGTTTCAATTTTTTCAAGACCATTTCTGTATAATTTGTCTATAAGGTTAAATATCGTTTTTACAAGTCGTGCTTCGTTATTCCACTGCCTCCCTAACTTGTTGAAATCTGGTTCACGATCTGATACATACAGAAAGACCCCTGGTGGAAGGTGCTCGTGGAACATCCCCTCATTTTAAATTGGTCGATCAGGAAAAACATGGATTTTCACAAGACTTGGAATCAACAGGCGGTCAATCGACAGGAAGAATCTGGCACTTCTTACCGCATTTAACCACTTACCATTTTTTATGTTCTTCGGAAATACGTGTAAAAAAAACGACGTTCCAAATACCTTTTAATCCTCAAATAAGGACACCACATGAAACGCTAAAAAATGAAAACTTAGAGACTGCGAATCTAACTCTACTTAAATTGGCACCAATACCGACACTTTGCGACCATTTGATTATTATACACATAATAATAAATACAACATACTTCCACCAGCTTACAAAAATAGGTAATTTCTTTCAATGATTAGGACAATCAGTCTTGATTTTTTGTTTTTTTGTTCGTTTCAACAAAAATTGGTACACCTTATTACAGAGTTTGATTTTTACATTGAGCGCAACATACTGTGATGTACCACAATGCGTAAGAATAAATATTATTAACCTATCGATTGAGTGAGACTATTATGTTTCATCTTCGGCATCTTTGTTGTCGTGCGCGGGTGTTGTAAGGATCCTTCTGACGACGTTTGGAACGCCGGCTTCTTCTCGGGACAGTTTCTTCATCAGGCTGGCTCTTTCAGGTGGAGGAAGATGTTTGGGGGACGTTTCTACGTGATCCTCTGAAAAAATGAAAAACATTGGCTATGATAAAATGTGCCTGTAATATCGTGCAATGGGGTCTCATCCTATGTCGGAAAAATAAACAAGTTCGACCGAAAATCTTTCCAGGGGCCCAAAATAGAAGACACGGGTCGATCACGAAAAGGAAATAGGTCTTCAGTGAAGAGAAAATCGCGAAGGAAAATACCTGTATTCAAACCAAACCGGGAACTTTTCCAGATTAGCAAAAACTAATCCGCCAGAGCGCACTAGAACTGAAATGAGACCTGATTTCGTCAAATTTGAGGTTTGTTCTGTAGGTCAACTTGGTTTTCGACTGCCAGTGGTCAGTGAGTGAATCAGACAGCTTTCTTCTTACTCGGAAGACGAGTTCACGGTTCCGTTCAAAAAATTAATTTTTGGTGACTCGCCAAAAATTCAAATTGCACTGGAGGGGCCCAAAACACACTTTTCTCGTCAGTTTCAAGGGCTGGTGAGAATCAAGTTGCCCGAAGCAGGCAATTGATAAGGAGATGAGACATAGGTAGGTGTTTTATTCTTTTGGATTCGATTTTAAGGTACTCTAATACGATTCCGAGCGACTGGTGCCATATCTAAGTGGAAACCCGCAGAGCACGAAGGTCCCCCTCCACCCCTGAACATTTGTACTTTTGGGCGTTCGGCATTGTAAATTTGTCGGGAGATCGGAACACTTCGGGCAATACCTTGGGAAAATCCCCAGTAGGGAAGCCTTCTGGCTTATTGTACTCCCGAGTGTCCGTTTTTGTCTCTATTTGCCTCCTGGGTGGTCGAGGTCCAATTCCTAATTACCTAATATACGTCTTATCGATGCGTCTTCTTGGGGGGTGGATACAGTCCCACCGCCCCGACAGGGAAGGGGATTGGGGGGAACCGATACTTCCCCCTCCCATCCTTAGCCCCCAAGGGCTCGCAGATTGCGTAGCTAGTTTAACGTTCTCAGAAAACGGAGGCGTGTTTATACCCGGAGGCGTGTTTATACCCGTCCACCAGAAAATTTTTTTGCCCCGGTCCGAGATCCCAAGAGAGGTTGTTTACGATGTAAACTTTGTTCCTCAGATCTTGTGTGTTGAAGACGGATGCCTCGGCCGCCTTCGCCACGGGAGCCTCTGCTAGGATTCACATAAACGTTCCAAAGTTCAGAGGTGAATTGTCAACCGACAAGACAGGTATTACAACACATAATTGACTTTTGGTCAAACATTGGAGTTCTTCGAACGGATTCGAACCAGGCTGATCAGCGCTCCGACTGATTGTAAATAGGCGTCTCGCTGACGCCTTAGTCCACGGGGCTACCCTGTCACCTCGGGCGTTCGGCATACCTAGTTTTCTGACTCGATAGCGCTTGGAATCTAGAAATTGACAACATATCCCCTGTTCGAAAGGCGAAATTAGGTTTTTTCAATGTGGCCCTCATGAGGAGTTTTCCACAGTAAAAATGCTTTCCTGAAAAGTTGAGTTATCCCCATCATTCCCTGTGGTCTTCAATGTCAATTGTAACTCACCCAGGCTGGAAGTAAACCCGAATCGATGTATCAAGAGATGAGAGAAGCTACACAACAAAGCAAATCCGCAGTAGCAGTAGTACATGACGTGGCCGCCGTAAGAGCTGTATATCAAGCCGGCGATGAGGTTCCCGAGGGCAAAACCTATTCCAAAAGCAGAAATCAGACTCCACACGACCACGATTGTATTGGCTTTCTTACAAATTTCAACTCACCCAACCCGTCGTCCATCCCGGCGACGATGCCCTGCGTGGTCGCCGACGTACCCGGCGGCGAGATGGCGCTCGCGTACTCGACGACGGTGGAATACAACAAAGCGTAAGTCGGACCTTGAAGTACCGCTTCCACCGGCACCGCCCACCAGGGGTTCCTTATTGACGCCAACAGCGCAAACCTTATTGAATATATACCGAAACAGAGAGTGAACGTGTTGGCGTAACCCAATTTCTTTATTATTTTACCTGAAAAAAAGAAAAAATTCAGAAAAAGTCCATTTCACGTCCCACGCTTTTCACCAACATCTTACCGGCCACAACGAAGGAAACCAGCTCCCCGAAAAGTGTTTCTACCGCTATGATAATCCCTTCAATAAGTTTGATGTTGGCAGTCCCAGAAATGGTGGCTAAATCGTTGAGGTACCTAAAAATTAAACATTCTTAGCAATACATATTTATATTCAAGAAGCCAACCGAGGGATATTAGGGGATGTGATGGGAGGTGATCATTTCAACTTACCAAAGAAGGAAGAAGAATATGGATGCATCGCATATTCCAACGCAAGTAGCAAATATGAGAAAAACGCTAATTTGCGATTTTTGGCAGAGTTTTAGCATGTCTTTCAAGATGTTCTCAGATTTGGGCATTTTCGGAATCTGGAACCAAAACGAACAAGTTCTCAACCTCTCCAAACCAGTTATGGCCACTCCAAAGGCAGTGTAATCACGTTAAACCGGTTCAAGTCCCTGGTCACACGGTCTCAACCTCTCTCAACCAGTTATATCCCTTCAAAACTGATTATAAACCTCTCTAAGCAGTTAAAACTCCTTCAAACTGGTTCACCTCTCTAAACCAGTTACATCCCAGCCAAACCTGTTTTAAACCTCTCCAAACCCGTTACAGCTCATTCAAATCAGTTCTCAAATACTCTAAACTGGCCAAAGCCCATTTATACGGTTCTCAACCGCTTTAAACCAGTTACTGTCCTT
Source organism: Pilophorus perplexus (assembly GCA_955831195.1). NCBI lineage: Eukaryota > Metazoa > Arthropoda > Insecta > Hemiptera > Miridae > Pilophorus > Pilophorus perplexus. The sequence goes on from OY037014.1 coordinate 17,988,459, forward strand.
CGAAGTGGTTCAAAACCGCATTAAATCCGTTATAGTTATTTAAAAAAGGTTATCAACCTCCCTAGACCAGTGAATGTCATTCAAACTGGTTCTCATCATCTTAAACTAGTTAATGCAGTTCAAACTGGTTCTCGTCATCTCCCAGCCAGTTGTAGCCCTATTAAACGGGCATTTACAGCTCTAAACCAGTTGTAGCCCCTCCAGTCAGGGCCTGAAGCTCTCTAAACAAATTATTGGCCCTTTAAACGGATTTGAGCCACTAAAACCAGTTGTCAACCGCTCATAACTAATAATAGCCCTGCCAACCACGGTCTCAATCTCTCTAAATTGTTTATAACTCCTTTAATTATTTATAACTGCTAATTTAATTATTTATAACAGCTCTAATCCAGGTGTAGCCTCACCAGACTGAGCCTCACGCTCTCGAAACATGTTATTGGCCCTTTAAACTGTTTCTCAACCTCTCAAAACTATTTTGAACCCCCCAGAAACTGGTTCTAAACCACCCTGAACCATTATAGCTTCTTACAATAGGTTCTTATCTTCTGTAAATCAATTATTGCCCCTTCAAACAAGTTTAACTTGAAGGTTTTTGACATTAAGTTGTATTTATTTCCATGAAATGGACGGACTTTCAACTTGAAAATGCAGATCCCCAGATCCAAAACACAGCAGCCGGCTGACAAGATGAAGGCGGGCATGTAACGTTGGAGCCCTTTCTCGGCAGTGTTGTGGAAGTTGACAAAAGCTGCTCCGAGGAGGGAGCTCAGTCCGAAGCCGATGGTGCCAAAGACCCGCTGGGGCCCGTATTTTTCCTGGTTCCCGTCACCTGGAAATTGTGAAGGGGGTAAAACGAAAGGAGATTCTCCTTCTGAAATTGGTGGCGACGAGGGCAGTGGTGCCAACCTAACACGTCGAAGCAGATGGCGTCTGAGAGGGAGTTGGACACGTTGTAGCACAACATGAACACGCCAGAGAGGACAACCAACGCCCAAAAAGAGGGACTTTCGTATAATCCGGCGTCGTACTCTTCGCAGAATGCAGTGCACTGTTTGTCCTCCTTGGGCAGCCTGTCGAACACGCAGTTGAGTTTGAGATCAATCGTAACGGTGTCAGCCTTCCCAGTGCAGTTGTAGTTGCAAGTGACTGGATCAACCGCCTGAACACAAAGTGAACCAGTATTGGTCACAGAGTAAAATAGACCAAAGGTTTTGGTTCTTCCTAACTTAAACTGTCGGAAATGACAACTTACATCCTCTTTACTACACAGGGTGATGTTCGACAGTGTAAACTCTCTCACAGGCGGGCGATAGCTTGGGATGAAAGTGATCGAAGCGAACGCCAACACCGTCGCTCCGATGACGGAGATGAAAATTAATTTCCTCCGGGAGCTGAAGAAATCCAAAAGGAAGCCGAAAACGGGTTTGGCGAGAAGGCATACTATTGGCAGCACTGCGTGGACGGACCCCATCGCCGTCCCACTCATCCCGAGATCCTTGGCGTACATGGGGAGGTATGGCAGGACAGGCCCCATAGCTGACAACAAACAGTAGGCAAATAGGGATGGGTATACCTATGGCATCCATAGGTAGGTATACGGTATACCGTATACCCATCCCATAGTATGGATACATCCATTACACGATTAATCGTAATAATCAGATTCTACGTCAGTACCTAGGGTTCAATTAATTAAAAAGAGTCGATAACATTGCAACGATTAGGTATCAAACTTTTTTGTGAGATTTTTTCGAACTGAAATTTTGATAGCAGTAGCCACCTCGGTTCCTTCAGAACGGCTTTTACTCTTTTATTAAAGCTGGCCAAATACTGAGGGAGCAGAAAACCCGGCTGACCTAGAACATGACCAATATATTGGTTTATACGCTCATATTCCTACTAACAGGATATTGATGAGAAACGTGTGTATTAAATCCTCTTCCTTTGAATTTGTTTCATGACTTCTTTTTTTAATGAATTTTTTGATTTGAGTTCATTGTTTTCATTATTGTATTTTTTTTTTCTTCCTTACCTACCGTTTTAACAATAATTATTATCAATTAATCCATTTTTAAGGGCCCCGAGTAATCAGTACATCGATTAATTCAAATGAAATAGTGGTAGACAAAACAGCAACCACTCAAATTGAGCTTTTTACACACGGAAGACTTACCCGCCATGAAGAAGAAATAGTGACATTTCACCGGAAGGTACGCCGAGTTAATTTTCCATTTCGGCATTGCGTGAGTTGTTCTTGTAGAATTTTTGTTCACAGTTGTCACTCAAAGAAATGCCTTCCCAATGAAACTGCAACTGTACGATTAGCAAATTACACAGAGAAGAGATTGAGATAAAAACTAGAATACACAGGTAAGTTAGAGACATAGGTATTTTTATTTTACAAAATGAGTAAACTAATAATGCCTGACGACTCTTTTTCAAACAGGAAGATTACGAAGTATAATTAAGAGATAAAACGATGTCTTCAAACAGTTTGGAGCTAAAACATGTCACTCACCAGAGTATGCCGGGATTGCTCTCTGTTACTCTGTGGCCGGGATGCATGTGGTGGTTCGGCGATGCTCAGGAAGTACTGTTCAGGTGGACGAAATACATTGTTTATCATGACGGTCGACCGCGTTATAATAATTATTATGTAATACCATGACATTGTCAAGGACTTGGAGGGGGGAATGCCGAATGGGTGGGGGGGAGAATATCATCAATCGTCACTGACGATTCGTTAGTGATATCTTTTGTGTTCTTATAAATGCTGACATTGAATGCTATCAACATTAAGTCGGACGAGAAGCAATAGGCCGTGTCAACACGAACATGAACCCGTTGAGATTATGATGTTTGGCCCGATTTGACATGATATACCTAAGTTTCATAACGCGCAGTAGGACTTTTTTTTTAATCTTAAATTTTGACAAACATACTCCGTTCCCTTCTAGTTGTGCCCGCAAGGTTTTCAGCCTGATCGTCGTGGGGCGAAAAAGGGGCTACAAAAGGGGTTTTTGAAGGATACCACAAGGTCAAATGCGGTGTTGTTTTCCGAGTAATTTTGGAGGAAGAATCCGTTTGTTGGGGTCCCTCATCTGTCCATGAATAGGTATAGATTTTTTCTCTTTTTCTAAATAATTTTTTGCAGACAGAAAAATTCTTAAAAAATTAATTATTAATTTTTGGTACCAATGAATAGTAAACCATCGATTTTTAGTGCCAATTAATAATAAAAGTTCGTTAAACACATACCGTGATGATTTTGACTTGGATGTGTAGGGGGGGTTATTGGGGAATAAGTTTTGCACAAAAATAAGCATTTCACATGAGAAGTGTAACGCCAGTTAACCTTTTTGGCATCTAAGAAGGTTGGCGAGGAACTGTTGTGAACACAGACGTATCCATGCTCCAAAAACCATGATTTTTCCATCAATTTTCTTGTTTGGATTTCTAGTTGCCGAAAATGCAGAAATAAATGCATTTTCCAAGTACTTTATCCAGGGCTGTTAGTAGAGCTAAATGCTTGCAACAATAGGTATGTACCTATATTCAAAGTATTAAACTCGTAGGTCCTACGACGTACGACCCAATCATCCTAGCTACCTACCACGGAATAGAATGATATTCTATTCCTTGAGTACCTATACTACTATACTACTTTAAACACGTAAAATCTCGGAAATTTCGATTTTCTTCCGGTGTTTATTTTTTTTTTTTTAATTCAGCCCTCAGCTTATAGTGATTTCAACGTCCTTAGTGCATAAAACTACACTAAAAAACGCGTTTTTTTTCGTTTATCAGAATGTTTTTTTGGGACCAAGGCTTCAACCAGTTAGATTTTTGGTATAATGTCGAACATTTCAGTTCATTCAAGCTCCGCAAAAAATTTTACTCTAATGTGCTCAGCAAATTTGATTTGGCCGTTTAGATCAATAACATCACATGATAACCTCGTATCTCAAAAATACCAAATTTTTCAGGAGAGACAACACAGTTGGTTGAGATAAATATCTAAAATATGGTAAAGTATGAGTTGACCAAAGTTTTTTAATGTAATTTCCTATCCATTTGATATTAATGCTTTCAAAAAAGCCTGTAGTCAAGCTTGGGAGCAGGCTGAATATATTAATAAAAAAAATTTTAAAAATATTTTTTATTTATATTTAATATAAATAAAAGTCTGTCTCCAGCTCTGGGAATGCCTAGGAAGTCACTCTGGCACTTCGGACAGCCTTCGTCCCTGCTCCACGTATCCCTTAACCATCCCAAGGCACAGACTAAGGTAAAAAAACACCAATACTAATTTTAAAAACTGTAATAGTTTACTTCGTTAATAAATACAGGCTTTTGTTATCCAACCCCTAAAAATGGTTAAACCCCAAGGTATTTCGATACCTACCCCGTGTACACAACGCTACTCCTTAACTGCTAATCGAACGTACAACAAATGAAATAACATTTTGATTCTAATTCAGCGACTACACAACAATCGGAGATTCAAGTCGATGGAAGACTTGACGAAAACAAGAAGACTTAGAACTAGTGTTGAGCAAGCGTCTAAAGACAGGTTGAAGGGCCAGAATGGAAGACGGATCAAAATCATAGTAAAAATGTGCATCGATTCAGCCAATGACAAAACAGAGAGCTCTGAAGGGGATTGAGCAATTTGAAAAAACTATGAGCCCAAAAAAAAAGGGAATTGTTTAATATCTCGTTGAAGACTCCATAACACGCAAACTAGGAACGAGAAATGCTTTTTGATTGCACCAAGGTTTTGAATCTACCCAACTCTTAAAATGAAAATCACTCATTGCACGAATGGAAAGTAATCCTGAGATGGATGACAAAGACCACACCTTGGTAATGTACATTCTATTTTACATTTAGTATTTACAGGCAATAAAAAACGTACAAAAGTCATTTAGCACTATCTGGACGAAGCTGGTATTGCTTGGGATGCCACTCTTATGAGGTAATTTGACTTTTTTGATTAAGATTGACACAATGGGAGGATTAAGAGATGGTGCAGGTGGAGCGGTCGTAGGGGTCGAGATCGGGAAGTGATGACGTCGTCGTGCCGGACGGGGAGTCTTCGGTTTTTGCCGGGATGACGACCGGGGGGGCACGTTTGTCGTCCACGGCAACGTGGGGTTCGGGAGGGGGGTTGCGGTTTTTGGAGGCGAGGATCTTGTTGAGAGAGGAGGTCTGCCCTTGGACAACAGTCATGAAGGGTTTGTAGCCGAGGCAGTCGGTCGACGACCAGTGGTAGAGGGTGAGGATGTCGTCGCGGAGGCGCAACACCGCTTCGTAGGATTGGTCGGTGGACCGGGCGGCGTTCACCAACCTGTACACGGCCATGGCGTCGCGGAGTAAGATTGACACGAATAGCGCCCATTGCAAACAACCAGCGTCGGAGAGCAGCTGCAACAAATACCTCAACTGGATATCAGCTTTGGCCGACCCTCTCGTAGTCACCTGTTTCGACAAATTGTCCAAAAGCTGCGGCGACGGGAGCTCACTCCATGGAAACATCTGCGTATTCCCTACATCTTCATCATTGAAAATCCAACTTTCCGTCTCGGCGCTCATCATACTCCGCTCATCGAGATTTTGATGTGGCTGGTGCTCCTTGGGCAGGCCGATGATGTTCCCTTGGAAACTCATATAACCGCTATCACCCACCTGGCTGTTGGATTCAAGATCCAAACAACCTTCCCTTTCTATCGGAGAGAAATTCCCCAGCCCTGTCGTCAGTACAGGATACGGCCAGCTGAAATCCCGATGCAAGCTGCTCAAAGCGGCAACGCAATTGTCAACGACTGCAGCACGATTTCTCTCTCTCGCCAACCACCTGACCAAAGGAAAGTCCAAATTTGCCGCCATGCATCCCAAATCGTTGAGCCGCTGCTGCGTCAAAAGTCTTCGTGCGTGACGCTCGATCATCACATCCATGAAAAACTCTTCCGCCGATTTGGAATTATCTTTATCAGTTTTCGACGTCGGCACAGACTTTTTCCTGTTCATATTGACGTCCGTCACCGATGTGCGGGATTGTGCCACAGACTTTTCCGGATTGACGATCTTCGGGGTTGTCGTCGTGCTGAAGCTGCGACCCCGCGAGACTTGAGTGGTGCCCAAAACCAGAGAGAGATCTTCTTCGTTGCCGTTCACTTGCGGAGTGTGAGGTATTTTGCAGCTCGACGTCAACAAAGCGGAGACTCTCGAGACTTCCACGTCATTGGGGTCGATGGCTTTGAGGAATCTCACCAGCTCTTTGGACAGTTCCCATTTGGAGCTGGACAGAGTGGAATCGAGAAGCATAGTGGCGAATTGGCGGCTGACCGAAGATGACTCCAAGTTTTGCAAAATGATCAAGTAGGATGCGGCAGTCTCGAGCAGGTTGCTGTTGAGGCATTTTTGGAATAATACGGTCGGCTTGCCTGCCACGGAAAACAAATAAGGCCACAGTGCAATTTCAGTCTTTCGGGCGCATCGGACGACCGTGTCCAAATACACGGGGAACTCCTGAATGAACTCGATGACGCTTGGGAGTTGAGCGTCTGGAATGGGCTCTTTGCTGGTGGCTTCCTCTTCCAATACTTCGTGAAGTAAAAGCTCAAGCGAATGGGGGAAGTACGGCAGGGACGTGCAGCAGCGGGCGATCTCCCAAGCGTGAAACCCCAAATTCCTTCGGATGAGCTGCCTCAGGATGTGGTGCAGATAAACTTGACTGGTTCTTTCCAAAAGACAAAACGGCAGTGAAAACGGGGAGTTGGCGTCCGATGAGTACAAAATGGTGTCGTTTTCCGCGCCTAGGAGGATTGCGTCTTCGAATAAAATTGCCAGAGGGTAAATCTTCAGTTGGAACGGTAACATGATCCGTTTGGACATGAATGTATGGGCGTTGTCACCTTGCCGAGGGAACAGCGGGAGCCACACTCGCATACCGTGAGCTCCACAGAACAACCATAGTGCTTCGGTCAGGTGAGGTTTGGCATCGCTGAATTTGCTCGGTGACCAGACATTCTCAACGCATGAGGCGAGTATCGAAGGAGTTTGCAGAACGTGTTTATCACCTTCGTCTGGGTTGACCATGAGCAGCCGTCCAGAGATGTTTATGACGAAATTATTTTTCAGGGGCGTTTTAAATCTTGACGGTTCAATTCGCAATGATGTCAGAGTTATGGCGACGAAGCAAGCAGGGTGGACGCACAGCGCAGACAGATCCACTGCTTGTATGCAAGTTAACTGCACCCTTCCAAAGCCCTCTTGGTCACCACTGCGTTCAGTCAAGTGGTATATCATAATTCTGACATCTGCTCCAAATACCAACAATTTGTCCTGGAGGCAATCGAGGAGCAGCAGCTGACTAGTGAGTTGGTGAGGAGTCATGTGCACGTTGGACAACCGAGTGGAGCTCGGGTATATGCGAAGTTCGTCTTTCTGATTGGGAATGTCGTAACATCCAGCAATGATGTACTCTCGCCACCAAAGCAAACCACCGGTAACGAGCATGTCTTTCTCTTGGCTCTCATTCCCGAACAACTTCCATTTATGCTGCGTGATGGAATAATGGGCCAAACCTGCCCGTCCTGCTACGGCAACTTTGTCGCCGTCTTCATTTATCGCCGTGTATCGTATTGGCCAGTTGGTTGCGGAATATGCAGACGGTATTTGGACTACAATCCATTGCTTAGAGTCAGCCAAGGTTGCTGTGAAGGGTAGCGGAGAATCTCTGCCGCTGTTGACGGTTTTCCCCATCATGCTAAACACTTGAGACAACCCAGCACCAAGATTGACGTACAAACGGTCTTCTCCTTGGACGTACAAGTGATTTTGGTGAGTGACGCAGGGGTTAATCGTTAAGGCACTTTTGACGAAGCTGAATTGAATCACTGAACTGGTTTCACCTTCGGTGGAAGACTCGATATTTTTGGCCATCCATAACTGGTAACCTTCGGCAGACCATTCCATAGAGTGGATTGTCAGGGGGTTGTGAATAGTCAAGTCAGCGTGGATGCCGTAGTCCCAAGAAAGCGAGCACATGAGAAGAGCGCCAAATGTGCTCCAAAGGGAAATGCCGCCTGAGTACCAAGCGACAGCCAAGCAACACGCATCTGGAGACCACTTCATGCAATGGACAGCCCCAATCGTGCCGGGGTAGACTTGCCCTGGGATGATGAGCTGATGAGACACAACCAAGCCGCCAGTAGTTTCATCCACGCTGTACACGACACTTTGAGAATTTCTCCTGCCGAAAGTGATCAGGCGGAATTTATGGTTGACTGTGGCACAAGTAGCATCGTCAATGTTCGGAGCCCAAATACCTTGCATTTGATTTGGATCAAACTTCAACGAGTACGCTGTGAGAAATGCTGCTCGTCCGTCGTTGAAAACCACAGCAAACCCCCCAATCAACGGCGAATAATCAATATCAATAATATACGTGTTGTTATCCGGGATCGGGACAGCTTTGGAGACTTGCTGGTCCAAACAGAACGGCACTCTTGTCAAATCGACGCTGTAGTCACGATTGAGAGTGCCGTCCCACCTGTAGCGAAGAATGTGCCCCCGGGACGTGGCCACCATGAGTTCGTCCCTTATGCAACAAAAACTGGTGACGATCCCACCGACTGACACTTGCTGCTCCAAAGTGAGATTCAAGCAGGGGATGGACTCTTTGAGAAACAGCTCGGCGCTGTCCCGCCGGAGGCTCATCTGCGGGGGGTCGACTTGCTCGAACACGCCTTTGTGCTCCGGATCGAATTTGACTTTGTACAGAAGCAAATACCCGCAAGATGTCACCACCATGAGAGAACTCGAGTCCGGTTTCCATTCGACCAGCTCGTTCATGCCCAAATCCTCCAAAGAGTCTTTCGTCCGTTGATGCAGCACCAAACACAAACATGGCTTACAATAATAAATCAACAAACAATCGTCAGTCAAAACAGCAAACAACACTTTATCCCTATTACACACTAACTGGCGGATTGAGCGGTTGTTGGGGTTGAAAACGTTCAAAACTTTGGGCAAACCAATAGGAAAATACATTGTGCTCTATTGATCATCAAGCGCGTCAACAACTCAGCCGTAACCAGCCCCTCTTTTTCCAAGTCTCCATGATGGCCAGGGCACAGCGTCAATCTGCGATAACACAACTGTCGTTAATAAGATGAACTCGGGCTGTCCGGAAAAACTCGAATGACCGTTGAAGAGGGCTCGCATTATGTCAGATACATTGTCAGAGAGGTTCACCGGTGTTGGACAAAACGGGACAAGACAGGCAGTCCGCCGGAAAACTCAAAAAAAGGCCGCCGTGAAAAAGGATACCGAGCCGGTATTTGTGCAAAACCAGACGGCAATTTGGTGGTTGAAAAAACGGCTGCGACATTTTATTGGGCAGATTGTCTGGATAGGGCATCCATTTAAATGCGACTAGCGAGATTCATTTGAGAATGATAGGACGTCAGAATCCAGAAATCATGTTTATATGCTAGCCAAACTGAATTTTTAAAGATTTTAGCATGGGACATGCTTTAGCAGTGAGCCAGAAAAAGTTATTGAGAAACGGTATTGAGGAACGAAAATGCTACCCAAAAGTAGCGCGTGGTTCTCAATTTGTATAAGGAGGTTACGAGACCAAAGGAGCTCTTTTATAATTTACGATTAGCAAGCTTCAAATGAAGCTTGCTAATCGTAAATTATAAACCCACAAAACTTTTTGTGACCTGGGTGTATTATGTTCTAATTCCAGAAACCATTGCTGGAATTGTGTCGTAAGTTCTAAAAAGAAAAAACGCTGCAAATTTTACACAAGGGTTTATTATTCTTCGATATAGGTTAATAAAATTTATTAATAATTATTTAATAATTGTGCAAAAATTATGTCTGCGTCAATAAAAAAATATTTTAGAAAAGAAAGGAGTTTTCTGTACAATGTTTGTGAAAAAAAACCTTATAATATAAGGTCTTCCTAATATTATTATGATCTCCTGGGATCCTTCGCAAATCCCATTTGTAGCCCCATGAAAGCCCCATAGACCCCCCACGGTGAAGTCGGATCGTCCTGGGAACCCCAAAAATGGATTCTACGACCAAAAATACTTCGAAAACGACATCTAACTCGACCCTTTGGCCGCAACCCTTCGGAAACCCCTCCCGTAGCCCCATTTTAGCCCCACAGGTTCGGGCGATAGGGCTGAAAACCTTGCAGGCCCAACTAGATGGTAAACAGAGTAATTTGTCAAAATTTCAGATTTTTAAAAAATCCTTCTGCTCAAAACGGCCCGGACGGCGCACAGTGCATCAGGGGGTGGACAAAACTAGATTTTCCGCCCTGGAAATAAATTGGATCGACCCTCAGGTAGTTGATGGCCTCATAACAAAAGAGTTTCTGCCGATTCGCGCACTTTTTGCACCTTTCTTTCAACGATGAAATCAGCATTTGTTTACGCATCTTCACATACTGACCGACACGCAAATCTTCACATATTGACATATCTTTTTTTTCATGTTTACGCCCATAAGGTTCTTGGTTGTGAATCCAAGTTTTCGTCATTTCCTCCCCATTTTGAAAAAACCGCGAAAAATTGGCAGTATTTTTCTTCAGTTTTTGGCTAATACTCGTACCTCCATCCCAGTGCATTTTTGGAGATTTAAGTCTCTGTATATATATATATTTAAGTCTCTGACAGCCAAATTTTCAACAAATTTGATGTGGAAAGTTTGTGGGACCAAGCGTATTCGAGCTACGAGAGGGCGAAAAAGGAGAAAAATTGGCGAGTCGGTAAACTTTTCACTTTCTTCCCACTTCCCACCTCAAAAACAGAGGGATGACTGTACCTATCTAAGCGAAAAGTTTATTGAATGAAAGTTGTAGAGAATTTGTGGGGGCAAATATAAGAAAAACAGAAAATATGCGCCGTGTGTTGTTGAAATTAAAGATTAAACTTTTTTTAACGTTTTTTAATGTTGTTCAGGCTCATTAAATAGTTAGGGACCAATCCAAGATTTAGTAATCCCCCCCCTCCATATCATCACTGTTGGCTATGTTAACAATACATTTTATACGATACCCATTTAGGATCTTTTTGAAATGGTAGACCTGAGTTGTCGGCAGGTTAGAAACAGACTTGATGTAATGATAATAATTATTATTGTAGTAATAATAATTATTAGGCCATGGTGTGCGCACTATGCAAAGAGATAGCTGTACCTAGCTCAAAGCTTAACTTGCCGCTTTCGGTTTTTTCCAATTATGGTTGGATGCTAAAGCTTAATGAAACATAGGTCACAGGAACAGTAGGAACTCGTAAAAAAAATCAGAACGTCTAGCAGCAACCCAAGTCGCATAGTGGCCGACAGATTGACTGTCATTCCGTCAGACGGGAAGTAAAAAAGATTAATGAACAACCATTTTAGCCTTTTTAGATACCGCACATGTCCTAGTAACTCGACGTTCTGGCAATAATATGAGCCCCCCTCTTCAACGCGCTTGTCTTATCGTACATTACCAATTAGCTACTCTCATTATCAGTGCAGGCATTCGAGTTTTCCGGCGAGCTAACCAAAAACACAACCACTTACATCAAACTCACCCGAAATATCCGATGGACTCGTGGAATTGATCATTAAGCAGATGTTTGCACACGTAGGATGTGGAACTCGGCCGCTTCTGCTAATTGGATCATCTAATTACGGGATGGGTTGTGGCAGGAAAACGTCGGGAAAACCACAAAACGATACCAGTTTCATTCGTACAAACGTTTTTTAAGTTAATAGTTGAGGATCATGACGACTAATGAAAAGTAATTTAATTTGAAGAGAAACTGTTAGATGATCTTTTTTATTGATAATAATTGATAACGAAATTGGAAAGCAGTGTTGCCAGTGGCGGATAAGGGTTGTACGTGACGACAAGGACGTTTTTCGTTGTTCAAAATAGTTCACAACTTTGATGAGGAGCAACCGCTACCTATCAGTGTTGCCAAATTCGTCTGATAATAAAAACGCTGCAAATTTGACTCAAGGGTTTAGTATTCTTTGATATAGGTTAATTGCGCAAAAACTAATTCTGTGTCATTACGAAAATATTTTTGAAAAAAATAAAAAATGAAAACTTTTTCTGGACAATGTTTGGACAGGGGACCTCGAAAAGAGGGATTTTGCGTACAAAATTACTCGGAAAACTGCACCTTATTTGACCTTCTGGGATTCTTCAAAAATCCCATTAAAATACAAATTTTGTATTCGCAATGAAAGCCCATGAATTCCTTCTGCCCAAAATGGTTCGGACAGCGGACGGACATTTCGTTTTTGGAATCTAGACCTCTTGAAATGTATAATGTCAAATTGTGAGGCTGATCAAAATTTTCGACCTCTGTCGTGATTACATATTATGTAGGTATATTATTCCAAGAATAATAAACCAGAAGTCCTTGGATTTGAAACGTCCTGCGATTGGAACCTACCGTGAGGAGGCTGGATTTTAGGCAAATAACGCAACAAATTTTACACAAGGGTTTATTTATGTTTGCTATACTTTTTTGTTTGTTTTTTATTGTTGCTGCTCCCAGCTTCAGGTTGATGCTGGTCACGAAAAGACAGTGAATACTGTGACAGTCCGTGGTGTTGAGTTGGGTTCTTGGGCCAATCCTAGTAGGTAGGTACGCGGTGTTGCATGTTTGCGATTCACACGATACCTATTGAGAAATCGTGTCAGCTAATATTTTTCTCTCATCCGCCGTGAGAATACATGATACGTATATTTTGGATATTATCCACAGTATGTGCAACTCATTTTGTCCAAAAATGACTTCGTGGTGTTGCTGTTGGATCCTCGAAATATAAATTTGAGCAGCAATGAATTAGGAAGAACCCCTATTGAATTTTTCCCCATGCCTAAACCCGCATTTGCGAGATGTTGCAGTGGGACAAACCTAATTAATAATGAATTTAAATTATTCACATATATAAAAATAATTTATATATACATTTTATCAATTTGGATCATTACAGAATCTCTCCATAACATGGTTATGGTTATGGATGTTATGGACGAAATTTTCCAAGCAATATTAAATTTTGTGAGAAGTTCTGTAGGTATGCGATATTCTTCACCATATTCTGCGTTCAAATCGATTCAGCATCCCAAAAAAACGGGTTTCTTCTTGTCACCAAAATTGTCTACCCCATATTAGTAGGTAATATTGAGATCAACAAGTACAAATAGGTAGAAACGTCAAATTTTGAAATGAGCAGTAAAATGAGATAGGTACTTACCAAAAATAGCCACCAGACCGCGTCACATAGTCGATTTGAATCCCTACTTCACTTGCGTCTAACCCACCATCCAATTGGATGGTGGGTTAGACGCAAGTGAAGTAGGGATTGAAATCGATTTTTCCTCCGATTTTCCGATATTTTGCAATCAATACTAGCGATTTTTATCCCAAAATCAATTTTTTTCCCAAAATCGATTTACATTGGGGTGATTATTTTCTGTCTTTCAATATCAATAGTGGAAACCATGTTGGTATTGCAATTTAGGTACACAGCATACCCAAGAGAAGGGTACAATAGAAAACGACGAGAACATCAGATCGTAGATTTTAAGAAAGAAGACAGAGATGGACCAACCGAAAGACAATAATTAATGTCAACAAGGAGAAATTTCTCTGCAGACACTATAAGATTACCACCACCACCACCTAATTCAGTGGTTTTAAACTATCTATCGATAAACTTTATCTCTAGTCTACTCCTCCATCGCTCCGTTTTTCTTATACATAAAAAATTTTCAGTTATTGTGTTTTATATTAAAATTTAATATTGTGTTTTATATTTATATTTAATAAGTAAGTTATAGTTATTAAGTAAAATCTTATTGTGTTTTATATTTATCTAAGAAAGAAATTTGATCTGATAATCCCACAGTGGCCTTTTTTTAATGACAAGATACCTATTGAATTAAATTTGAGTAGATAGTCGACACTCAGGGCATGCAGCTCCATTCAACCTGTAGGTAAAAAAAACGGTGCTCATTGAACCTGGGGTTTTTATTTTCTTAATTACCCATATTTTTTAATATTATTTATTTATTTATTTATTTTTATTTTTTTTTTTTTGTAGAGTCGTCGGGCAAGTGTGGTTCCACTTAAGGATCAGTCCACTCTAAAAACAGAAAACGACACCTCACTCAACCCTCACCCGTCAAGTCAACACTGACGTCCTCGTAGGAGGCGCTGCTAACACTGCGATGGAACCCCGTAGGTGGTTCGTGGTTTTTTTGTGATATTATTTGGTTGGTTTCTTACTCCTGGGGTGGTTTTCTTTTTTCCCCCTTTTCCGTCGGAGTGATTTTTCAGTGATTTATTTTACGCTTAATTCGGTAAAGTGATGGCGAAGTCGTACGACTACCTGTTTAAATTGCTGCTCATCGGCGACTCCGGCGTCGGTAAAACTTGTGTGCTTTTCAGGTTCTCTGAAGACGCCTTCAACAACACTTTCATATCAACGATTGGTTAGTTTTTGTTCTTGTATAGTCGATATTTGGTTTTGGACGTGTCTCTCTTATGCGCGTGGAGTTTTGACGACGTCGTGCGAGTGTGAGTTTTGTCTCAGAAAGTAAACATTTGAGTGGGCAGTGGAAAACTTTCAAACCTTATCATTCCATGTTACGTCTTTTGTGCGTTAACAGTGCCTCTTATTTACGTAAATCACTGACTAATGCGATGTTGATTGGGTCTATATTGGGTGGTAGAAGTCGCAGTTCGAGTTGAGGTCACTCGAAAAAGGTCTGACAGTTGACCCACTATTGTGTCGATGTCACAGATGGTGATGACAGGGCAGAGTGTCTTTTGTGAGGTCATTTGAAATTTGAGAACATCACCGATGTGTGTGGCTTTACGGGAGTGCCTAAAAATGAAGTCATCCGAGTAAATTAATTTCGACGTTTTTTTCTTCCTTTCAGGGATTGACTTCAAAATCCGCACTATCGAACTCGACGGGAAAAAAATCAAGCTCCAAATATGGGACACGGCGGGGCAAGAGCGGTTTCGAACCATCACCACAGCCTACTACCGAGGGGCGATGGGGATCATGCTCGTCTACGACATCACCAACGAAAAAAGCTTCGATAACATCAAAAATTGGATACGGAATATCGAAGAGAACGCAACGACGGACGTGGAGAAGATGCTTTTGGGGAATAAGTGCGACGCCGCTGACAAACGAGTGGTGAGTTGGGCAAATTGTGTTGCTGCCCTTCCGAGGGGGAAGAGGCAATGGGGAGAACTATCCCTTTGAAGGCGGCCGGATTAGCCGAGTGGTTCTGGGTGCTAGTCACTCAGCGCTTCGTTTTGAGGCCATGGGTTCTTATCCCGTTGAAGACCATGGAAATTTTGTGTATAATAATAATATTACTATACCAAAAATTCGTCGGCACAATAACAAAGAGAAGTATCTGCAAAATTTGTCATTAAATTTTTGAGTTGGCTTTACTTGTGATATCATGGGGAGCTTCTCTATCGATTTGCTCATCCCACTCATTATTTTTACCTTGGAAACCCATGAAATTTCTGTCACGCGAAGGGCGTACAATGTACGACTTTTGAGAATCTTGGCAACGACAGTCGGACTTACGATGCCCCGTCCGTCTTTCTGTGGTTGTCATGAAACGTTGACTCATCAGTTACGTCATGTTCCAAATTTCGATCTCAGTAGGATAATTTCTACTTTGTTAGTGCAGATACATCATATGAGTTTGGACAGATGTGGGACCCCCAAAAATGGATTATGCGTCCCAAATTACTCAGAAAACGACACCTCAGTCGACCTTCTGACATCCTTCAAAGCCTCATAGATCCCCACGGTAAAATCGGATCGTTCCGAAACCTCCATAAATGAATTCTACGTCCAAAAATACTTCGAAAACGACATCCAACTCGACCCCATAGCCAAAGCCCTTCAAAAAAACCCTCCCTTAGCCCCATTGTGCACGGGTCTGGGCGATCAGGCTGAAAACCTTGCAGTTCCAACTAGATGGTGAACCGAATATTTTGTCAAATTTTCGGTTGATTTTGTCCGCCCGCTGATGTATCATTCACCCTCGAAGTTTCAAACGTGAATATCTCATATTATGATATTATTAACTTGGTTTTTTGCAAATAAGTCCCTTTGTCATTTTGCTGACATATTTGCATAATATTATTATGTGCATATTATTAAAGTGAATTACTTACCACCTCGTCATGTTAGGCCGCTTAGGTGAAAAATCTTTACGCAAAACGCACTTCTGACGATGGCTGACGACGCCGGGAGAAAGTCCGACGAAAATTCAGAGCACTCCCAGTTTACTTAAATTGTTTTGGGTCCAGGCACCCAGGGACATGGCGGATCTGGGATCTTGTTCGTTATCCAGCACCTGAGCCGTCCATTGCTCCATATGACGTTCACGATCTGAAAACATCGTTTTTATGAACTCCTTCTCTCAACAATTACGCCTTTGGTTAATTATTCTTGGAATAATACACCAATGTATTCGCGACGGAGGTCGAAAATTCTGATCGGCCTCAAAATTTGACATTATACGTTTCAAGAGGTTTAGATTCCAAAAACGAAATTTCCGTCCGCCGTCCGAGCCGTTTTAGGCAGTTTTTGAAATTTTAACAAAATGCTCGGTTCACCATCTAGTTGTGCCCGCAAGGTTTTGACCCCGATCGCCCAAACCCGTGAGCTACAGGAGGGGGTTTTGAAGGTTTTTGGCTATGAGGTGTCGTTTTCGTTTTTCGGGGTCTCACATCTATCCAATCGTACAGATTTTTTTTTTTTTTTTTTTTCCAAAAATATTTTTTAGGGCCTATTTCACCAACTAACGGCTCCGCAAACTTACCGAGCTCCGCACGGATTCCCATGCTAATCGGTGCTCCCTCGGGGGTTTAACCTGGGCGTTAACGCTTAAACTCTCGGTATCTCGGGTGGTGAAAGTGGCCCTTAATTGACAACGAATTAAATTTACCGCAATTAACCTTTATCAAATAATAATAAACCCTTGTATAAAATTTGCAGCGTTTTTCCACTATGATACGATTCACCCTTTCAGTGAGTCCTAATAATTATTAGGAATGGAATGGACCCGAATTTCGGGTTAAATCATTCTGTACCGTGTTGTTAGAAGTCAAAAAGGGAAAAATGACAAAAAGTCTTTCACGTAGTTTATAATCATCTTAAGTTGTTCTGGCCAATTCAAAAACCGGTGTAGGTGACGTCACCTACACCGGTTCCGGTTTCCAATCAAAGACACCAGAGTGCAGGCCGATTTTCAAATTTTTTCTTGATTTTCTTGGTGTTTGGCACTGGAGTAACGCGAAAACTGCCGTGTTCGCTTTTTTGTGAATGCATTCATCACATGTGATCGTGCGTATTGACTCAACTTATTCGTGATATAAATTAACGTATTCGACATGACCGATCCTTCAGTTTATAGTTTTTTGATGGTAGCCAACTCGTCGACCAATAGCAGCTGACTTCGGGTTTCCGCCAAAATTCAAATTGCAATTTTTCCATAAATTTTATAAGTTCGTGCGAACTTGCAGTTTGTGTTTTAACCCCATTTGCAGTATTATTTGGACGCCTTCTATCGATAAAAAAAGTAATCCAGACACTTTTCCATTCCTAATTGTTCTGGCTTGGAAGGAACTGTCGTGTGATGTTCTAAGCCGTGCGTTTTTATAACGCCTGTCAAAGTTTTATTAACGTATTCAGTACCATTGTCGGGCCTGAGAACTTTGATGTGTTTTCCTGCCTGTTTTTCAACTTTTAAATTCTGGAAAAACTTCCATCACCTCACTCTTATGGTGAAGGAAAATTTCCTCTTTCCTTTTTATTTAATAAAGAAATGTTTTCTAGGAATAATCATCTGTGAACGATAGAACGAAACGTTTTCCACCCAAACCTTCTAGGCAAGAGTCCACAGACGTTTGAATGTACCAATTCCAATAAATCTTTCGTCTTGGAGCGGTCTTTCATATTTCCCTTGTCGCAAGCTTCACAAGGATCAAATTGATTTGGGTTAAACTTTACCCCACGGACTAATTAATTTTTTCAGCTTCAGAATAGACCTCATATTTAAATGTCCCAACTTCTTGTGCCACAAAATTTGTGATTTCCCGCAATTGGCCGCGTTTTCTGATTTTCTGATGTTTTTCGGTATTGCTTTAAACACTCCAGAATCGAATTTGGGCCGTATTTTGGTGTTTTTAGCTCTGATTTTTCTGTCCGTTCGTTGCTTGTTCTCTAGTCTCTTGGTTCTGCCTAGAAATACTGAAGCAAGAGGTACTGACGTCATGCTTGGACTTGCCCCACTGTTGGTCCTGTTGACTCAGCAGAGTTCGGACTGAATCACTCGAAATCACAGCTTTCAAGGGCCACAATCATGGGCTGGTATTCTTCACCCAGCCCCTTCAGCATGATTACGCCGATAAACTCATCTTCAAGCCGTGCATTTATTGACTGTTGAAACACAGTAAGAATTCGGTTGAGATAATTTTCTACCGAGACGAAAACTGATCTAATTTGAAAGAAAACAGCTGTTTTAGAAAATTTAGGCGTCTGCGTAGTCCTCTACTCATAGATTGACTCTAACGTTGTCCAAACGTCCCTGTCTGTTGACTGCCCTTGAACCAGGTATGGGATAAAGAGACTCCTCAACCATCATGTTGATTTTTAGGCTGGCCCCATAACCACTTAGAACGCACACATGGTGCTCGTACCTACTTATAGTGTCGTTGAATGTGTTGATATTTTCATATTAAGAAAAAAGGCTCGTTCGGAGTTTTACGCGAGAGTGAGAAATCTTTTATTCAACTTGTCATAGCACGTGTTTTGAAGTGCACACTTCTTAGTTCCATTCTCCTCTACCTACCTCTCAAGCTATTCCTTGTGGAAATTTCTCGAGGCCCTCATAGTCAGACGGCGGCAGATGTCCTCCCTAACACGCGCTCATCTGTATCCACACTTTGCCCACATCTCATTCGAATTTCTACTTTCCCAGGTATCGAAAGAAAAAGGGGAACAACTCGCGATCGAATACGGCATCAAATTTATGGAAACCAGCGCCAAGGACTCCATCAACGTGGAAACCGCCTTCTTCAGCATCGCCCGGGACATCAAAGCGAAAACGGAAAAGAAACTGGTGAGTCCCGTGAGAGCGATTTTTTTGTCAATTTTTCCATTCAACTCGTTTTTCTTCTGCCCCTGAAAATATCGAATGAAGCACTCGTTTTTTTTATCCCGTCGACTGTTTCAAACGGCGTCGCAACTCTTGCGGTCAATCGTCCGTGGAAGGGTCAAGTCACGAGATGGCGAGGGGGGTGTGTGATGCAACTGGCTGGAGCCCCCATCCGACATGACTCACCCCATCTAAACTTATCCCTGACGCAATATTTTGCCTTTATTTCCATGATGATGAGGCTCGATTTTATAGAATGACAGATCAGATCTTTTGGACCTTTTCCGTTATGGTTCCCCCGCCCGATAAAAGAAGTACACAATCGTAGTTCGCTATAAATTTTGTTGAAATATCGTATTTCATTTAGTCGAACATCAGTCAATCTAGTCAACATCAGCTAGTAAAATATCTATTAGGAAATGAGTCAAAAGTAAGAGTGGTATGGACAGTTCAGGGTAAAGTAGTAGGTACTCCGAGGCCAGAAAATATCGATTTCCTTGAGAATGTCGTCGAAAGGGTCCTCATTCCTTGAAGCACAGGACTGACGCCACATGGCAAACACCCGTGAACCTGTACGGTCGGCCGGCCGGAAGAACGATAACGGAAAAGGTCCGATCATTTTTCAGGAACAGTAAAAAGGGGGGGAATCTCTAGAAAAACGATAACAATTTTTATTGTTGATTCCTCAAGTGTGTGCGAAATGTTTCCTCTATGCTTACAATGTTTCTACTTTTTAATGTTACGGTGTTGGTTCACCTGTTTTCAGTGTTTGGGTGCACACCGGTGGTGGCCTCTTTTTTTGGACAACTTTCAGGCTTTGTCGTTCTTTGCAGACCATTTCATGGGGATGTATGGGAAAATTTCAATCACTTGGAAATTTGCAGTCAGGTCCTTCAATATGCTACGTCTCAACGTGAAATGGTCTGCAAAAAAGGCTTTTTCATTTCCAACACTCAATAATGTCTCTTTGTTTCATTCCGCCCGTGGGGGCCCGCTCCTTGACAAGTAGAAGGTAACGAATTTCAAACCCTTCGCATGATTAAATCTTCCGTTTGAGTTTGCATGACTTCTTCGTTTGGGCCGTTTTTCAATTTCCAATTATCTCTGGTGGAGTACAATGTGGGAGGACATTGTGGACAGTTTTGATTGATATCAGATATCAACGTTGATATTGATTTCAATATTCTATGTTCTTTAACGTTTTAAACAAAATGTTCTCGTCTATATTTCATCTTGAAATGCACTTCTTTCTTCCTTTCACTTTTGACACCTTCAATAATAATAATTGGGTTCGTAATGTCTCCCTATCACCTCTCACCATTGTGAGGAAACGCGATTCTGGATTGGGATGGGCATTTCACAGGTATCTATTGTTATTCGTTACGATGAGAATCAAAGCTGAAGGATGATAATGATGACTGATTGAATGAAAAAAATTCCTAAAATGTCTGCTATTAATATGGGAAGTTAACAAGATTGGTGGAACAATATTGACGTCCTGATAATATTGGGCGAATGGTATTGATTGCAGAATTCCGTGTCAATACGATATTAAATTTCTCAAATTTTGAGAATCCACTATGCTTGGGCCTGGTAGGGGATGGCAGCTGGTCGAGTATATTCACCGAGAGCGGGGAGCAGGCATCAGGTATACTAAGCCACCAATGTCGCCGGATTGCTTATCTGATGGTCTGGGCCACGACGGTAGATTCTTCGCAGGACCTGCGGGCTATACTTTTGAAGTCCAGACGTGAGCCTTCATCAACACCTGAGCGGTGGTTACTGAGCCACGAAGGAATGGCTACACCATTATTAAATAATATTAATTAATTTGAACGAAGGACATGTATAACATTCGTGATGAGTGCAGTTGATAGATTTGCATAACAGAGAACGAATGGCATGGAGGGATTGTGGTAGGACCTGTTCCCAGTGAGAAGTGTTTGATCATTCATTTTTCATGATTAAGGAAATGGTCGCAATGTGAAATCGCCCTCAGGAAGTTCCTGGATGCTTAAGCAGCATATGAAACAGTGGCTCGAAAGGGCTTTCTTGCGGCTTTCAGCAGGCTCCCACCAGGGGTCTACATGACTACTGCCTGGCTCTTCCTCCTGCCAAATTAGAAAAGGAGACACCCCAGCCTGAGGCTTAACAAGGTGAAGGGCCCCAGGAAGTGTGTGGACTGTAGGGAGCTGGTGTTCTACCAGTTGTCATCCTCAACCAGGCCCAAGGAGTATTGCAAGGCTAAAGGAACAGATTATTATGAGCTACTGCCGCTACAGATTACCAAATACTGCTTTCTATCCATGGGCCCAGCAAGTCTACATCAATTCAATGAGGATACCGCTACATTGGTAGGGTTGCCGGATTCCTTAGAGGGCATGGACCTCACTTCTGATACCACTGCGAGGAAACACGATTCAGGAACTTGCAGTACTTATATTTCCTTTCTTAATAAGACAACATCCGTCACTAATGGAGACAACTAACAATATCGTACTTTAAACTCTTTCTTCCTTTCGCCACTGTCTTTTTTTAAAAACTATTTCTAACGTCTTCATTTCACGTTGTTGGGTTCACCTTGATTTTTTCTTGATATATTCACTGAATAAATTGCCACTTCTAATTTCTGTTTTGAACAAGCTGCATGTTAACTACCTAAAGGGCAAACATTTGTTTCTTCCACTTTCCAACCCAAAATCCGTTCGCTTTGTAATTCCCCTGCCGTTTCTTTTTCAGGAAGCGAGCAACCCGCCCAAAGATCGGGTTCAACCCAAACCGAACGAGCCCAACCGAAAGCCGACGAACTGGCTGATGCGCTGTTCCATTCTCTGACCCCGTCCACCGCACGGCGACAATTTGAAAGGAATTTAAAGAAGAAAAAAAAAAGAAAAGAAAATAACCAACAACCGATTCGAAAAAAAAAAGACAATCACCATCTTTTTTGAACGGGTACGCCTTTTCCAATTTTCGACGAAGGACCAACCCCATCAAAATAAAAGGTTTTTAAATAAAATCAGTAAATGTACTTTGTAAAGTAGCGTTTTTCCGTGTAATTTTTTTTTTCAGTGCAGAACTATCAATTTTTTGCAACGTTGAAAAAATGGCGCTCCTGGTGGCAACCTGCCACCAGTGTTGCCAGTCAAATTCGCCTGTTCAATAAAAAGCACAAAAATGGTAAGTGATTTTTTTCGAATGTTTCGCTTAAAAAAATGCGGCATTTTTTTCGGATAATTTTCAACCAGTCGTAGTCGTCAATGGAAAAACGCTATTTTGCAGTTTTTTAAAATGTTTGCAACCAATTTCCATTGTATTGTGTATTTTTCGTGTTTTCTCTGTTCTATTGGCTAAACTGGTGTATATAACTGTTGTTCCCGTGCCCGTACGAACCCGCTGAAATTCGCCCCCCCTCCCAATTCAAAATTTCGTTGCAAGTTCCTAATTCCCCCCCTAACGTTTTTTGTATCACAATCAACAAAAAAAGAAGCATTTACTGAGTCCGCACCCGACGTTTACTGTAGAATTTTTTTGGTTTCGGGTCTTTCTGACTTCTCGTTGGTAGCGCTGAGGGTCTTTGGAGTCGGGGACGTTTTGTACATTTCAACGGGTTTTCTTCCCCATTCGGCCCAGCTCTCTTTTTATCCATCGCTGCCAACCTTCTCGCTGTGAAACAACGTACTTCATACGTTTAGACTTTTTTTTTCTATCATATTCCATCCTTTTTCGTTATCGTAGTTAGCTAAGGTGCCTGGTTCTTGCTGGTTCGCGTTGTTCGTAATTTCTTAGTGTTTAAACGATTGAAAATGAACGTTTGAAAAAAAAAAAATTACGCAAAAAATACACACCTACTATAATTTGTATTTTTTTCGGTGAAAATCCAATTCGGTTCCTTCTGTTTTCTTTTACAATGAAATTGCCCAACTTTATTGTTTCCAGACTGATTTTTATTTCCTTTTTTTCATCAATTTCTTAAAGTCACGCTCGCTCGGTTTACTATTTTCTTTTTAACTTTAACCCAAAAAGCTTTGCGTTTTGTGCAATCACACTTCAAATCCACTGTGAACGTGGCTCCTACAGTGAAAATGTAAATTTTTTTTATCGAATTCAACAAAAAAAGTTATAATGCGATGATTTAAGTTTTACATGAATATACGTTTAATGGGTCGCGGTGTTCTTAACAGTCGCAGTGACACGCTTTCTCAGTTGGGTAAATTATGTTCGACGTCTTTTATGCAACGTGTGTACTTCATGCTAGCCAAGAGTGGATAAGACGTTATTTTTTGAAAAACCACACAATTTAGCGACTCACGAGTGCTCTTGGGAAAGATGAGGGGCATTCAACACATATTTATGATTTATGATCATGAAGAGGAGGACATTTCCTAGGTTGAGCTTAACAAACCGTTTTTCTTGGTTAATGAACCTGTGAGGTTGAGAACAGTAGTTTGAGGGCAGTAAACTTCTCTATCCAGGCAATCCTTTCTTAAGGCTGAAAACCAGTTCATACAGCCATGTTAACTTGTACTGGATGCTATAAATTGGTTCTTAAGCCATACAAACCTGTTATTCATGCTGAGAACCATTTCTCAAGCATAGCAAATTGGTTTCTGAGCCTAACAAACACACTTTTAAGGCTAAAAACCTCAGTTCATGAGTCTAGCAACCATGTACTGCAGGCTAAAAACCTGTTCATGAGTCTAGCAACCATGTTCAGTTGGCTAAACACCTGTTTGTGAGGCTAGGAAACATGTTTTTTAGGCTAAAAACAGGTTCTTGGGTCTAGCAAACATGTTCTGTAGGCTAAAAACGGGCTCTTGGGTCTAGCAAACATGTACTGTTGGCTAAAACCAGTTTGTGAGTCTAGCAAATATGATCTCTAAGCCAAAGAGCTTTTCATGAGGCTAGCAGACATGTTCTGTAGGATGAAAACCTGTTCATGAGTCTGGCAAACATGTTCTGTAGGCTAAAAACCTGTTCATGAGAGTAGCAAACATGTGTTCTGTAGGCTGAAAACCTGTTCATGAGTCTAGCGAACACAATCTGTAAGAAAAAAAAAACCGGTTCATGAGCTTAGCAAATATGTTCTGTAGGCTAAAAACCTGTACATGAGTCAACCAAACATTTTCTGTAGGCTAAAAACATGTTCTTGAGTCTAGCATGCATGCTCTTATCTGAAAACCGGTTCTTCGGCCTACAACCCCACTCCCTAAAGATAACAGCCTGTTATCTAGCCAAGCTAACCGGTTTTTTACTTTATCCCTCAAACCATTCTTACTTGTGAGAACAACGCTGTCCTTATCACGTAGCAATAGAAGTTGTCGTTTCTATTTATGTTCGGAATTGTTCTATGCTGTATGCAGATATTAGGGTACTAAGCGTTTGTATTATTATGACTTGTTTATAGAAAATATACCTATTTATAAACTTTTCATTCCACAAATGCGACTTTCTCACGACCAACTTCCAGGATAAAAAGGATAACAAAACAACTTTGACGAATTTAAATGCAAAATAGAAACTGATCACATCAAATCATTGCCTAAGACATTTATTATGGCAAATTACATCCTAATAACAAATTAAATAACTACAAAATATGGTTTACATTTTTATTATGTGGATTTATGTACATTTTATGCTACTTAGTTTTTTCGGAGATTTCCGTTTTGTATGCCCCTGTACGAACTGGGACTCATTCACAAGGTAGATTTTATGGGTTGTTTAGTCAAGATGATTTTCATCCTTTTCGCTCTCGCAGGGGTTCGAACGCCGGTTTGAGCTGCTCCTCAGTTTCTGCAACGATGGAAAATTTCAAGCACGAATTCTACCCGGTGAATAGGTTTTATGGTTTTGAATCGTACCTGGTATAGCGAAGTCCTGGTTGAGGTGGTAGTACCGGTTGGAGACGGAGCATTCGACCAAAGTTTCGTCTTGGCATGTGCGGCTTCTCTGGTTGAATTTCGTGTTTGTGCCGCACCAGAAGTGGGATTTTAGTAAGCTGTGGGGGGAAAAGGGTTGTTGTGAATGTTTTTCGACAGTTTTGTATTTGTCGCAAAGTCACTTACGGTCCGTTGATTTGGCCCTGCGAGCAGATGAAGAAACCTTTGCAGTCGTTGGATACGTCGGCGTAGAATCCGCCTTTTATTTTGCCGTCGCAGGAGAAGTTCGGGTCCGGAACGAGGCTGGGGTCCATTGGCGGGGCCGGTGGCGGCTCGTTCGGCGGCGTCGTGGATCTGCGGAAATCAAAGGTGACAAAGCAGGTTGATTGCTGTAGGGGTGTATTTTACGACCTTTCGTATGCTGGTTGCAAACTTGGTCCCACCAGAGCTGGTTGTGTTTCATACCCTGAACCACCTTTGAGGGAAAGTTAACAACCCTGGACACAACTGGTGACGACTGCGGATGTTGTCAGGTGAATGGATGGGACATTCAGGCAGTCATGGACAATGTCTGCCTTGGGCGAATTTGGTGTTACCGCCATCTTTGTGGGGGCGCGCACTTCGGTTCCCTCCATAAGCAAAGCGCCACCGGCTGCTGCTCGCCAAGGCAGGAAGAAGGAAAAAGGAAGTTTCACTTCATAGAGGGTAGCCACCCGCCAAAGACTGCCGAGAGTAAAGCAATCTGGGGACGCGGGATTGCCCGCTAGGTAGAGAACCACGCTTTGTGGTTCAAAGTTCTCGGCATCTGCGGTTCGCGAATATTCGGGGAATAAAGCCTGCTGCCTCCAGATGGCGCCTGATTTATTTACCAGACAGTAGTGGGTGTAACCTGGCGCGATCTGTTGACGTAAAGGCAAACTCCTTGGCCATTGGCTAGCGTTTGAATCCGGGACCGAATAGGGGGTTGGGAGGGGATTCATTGAAAAGGAAGGGGGAGCTTTTGGGCACGTCTTGTATTGCAGAGTGGGGCTTCCTTTTCCTTATTCCATGTCTCCTGGCGTTGTATTGAAGGTTGGCTATGGTTAGGCTGGCCGTATATTTTTGGTCACACCCATCACAACTAGCACGGCGGAAAGGGGCTTCGCTTCGCTCACCCATAGATAACACGTCCTCACGTGGGGGGAGGGGGGGGGGTGTTCTGTGTGTAGACTTTCGAGGCGTCCACGTCACTCGCCGTCATAACTGGTGGACTTGCTCCCCACAAATATTTATATTTGCATAAACCCAAAATAAATATTTAAAAAAAAAAAAAGCGCCACCAAATATTTATATTTGCACCTTAAAAGGTGCATACCTGACCATAAAAAAATCAAAATAGGGACCGAACCGTGACGTAATTCACATTAAATCCCATTAAATGATTTCCATCTTGCCGGTAATTAAATGTTAATCCCTTCAATTGTGAAAATAACTACTCCGAGATGACACAATTTTTTATGGCATCCAAAAAACTTGGAAATTTTTGCATTTTTTTTCGGTTTTTCGCTTATAACTTCTGAACTAAGCGTTAGTCGATGAAAGAGCATTAAAATTAAATTTTAATTCTGCGTCAATTGGCCCCCTCATAATTTAAATACGACCTATTTATAAGGTTCTAAACGTCGGCTGAATTTTTTCCATTTTCGCTCAAATTTACCATTCATCGTCCTGAACTCGTCTGTACGAGTTAACACAAATATTTAAAGGAGAACAAAAACACGAATTTTAGAGAATGGAAATCGACAGAAAAGTTGTTGCGAGACATAATAACATACTAGATAGGTATAATAAAAATTATTCCGAATGAGATGCAAAAAGGCTTTGGAACACGTCTTGATTGAGCGACCACTGAGCCTGCCACTTGAAAATAAAGGATCTCACCTAAAAAACCTTCGAAATAAGAGAAGTGGGCCATCTAATTCTGCGTCCAAAAACCATCATGAATTTAATTTCTGCGCATATTTACACTCAGATAGGCAAGAAAGGGGAAAATTGGTGATAAATGAAGTTTTCGGCGTAGGCATATATATATATATCCATTACCTAACGTGGGTAAGTACTTAGACGACGAAAAAGAATAATGAAAACATTAACCATTTCGCGACTGAGCCTTCGTGGAAACTGAATATTTCATGGACCCGCCTTGCCATAATATCATAATTATAATAATAATAATGTGGTTATTTTAAAGGTATTTGCAAATGATTCCAAAATATCGCTTCGCGTGATAACTCGTCTATGATCCAGGAAGGCCATTTCCTCTGGCTCGATATCTCGTCTTTGGCCCAGTGAGGCAACTCTTCCTCATTTGGTATCTCGTCTCTGGCCCAGACAGCCACTTCTCCTCACGTGGTAACTTGTCTCTGATCGAGTGGGACCAGTCTTCTTCTCGCGAGATATCTCGTTGCTGGTCGTGAAAAGATTAAGAACTAAATGAGAAAGTTGGTTTTTCGTTTTTCGGCGTAGTCGGGCCGCCATCTTCAGGGGGTGCATGGCCCACGCTCACTCACACCAGGGACCGTGCAAAATTAGGATAATAATCGGCACCCAATAAACCGATTCAAATCTTAAAACGTTTGCCTACAGTGCATTTTCACGCCTGTGATTCCCAGGCTGCATTTCATAGCAAAAAAAGAAGATAATATCTTGTTGTTATATTATAATATCTTCTTTTTAGTTGCAATATTATTGCAACTGCGTACCTTAACGTGCCGCGGACTTTGCCCCTTGACACTACGCGGGGTCGTTTTGGAGTCACCGGCTCTTCTGAAGTGAAGCTGAAGTCTTTGTCTCTCACCGACCTGTAAAAAGTTAAGGTTAAGAGGTAGATTTGGTACAGTGTGACCTACTGACACTTTCATCAATTCTTACCCTCGATGCCTGGTTTCGTGGATTCGTTCTGGTTCGCGGGGGCTTTCACGGGGTGGCTGCTCAGTCTCGGGTTGGACGGGTGACAGCTCTGGAGCGAAGGTGGCAGGTGAGGTTGGGGTGAAAAGCTGAGGATAGTTTTCAGTTTCAGGTTCTTGGATTGCTTCCACTCTTTGCTTTGGGCGGGTTCGTGGTCTGCTCTGACGCGTCCTCGTTGGTAAGTCTTGTGGTCTCTGTTGGGCATCTTGACGCGACCCTGTTGGCCTCTGAGGGCGCACCCTCCGAACCGGTGGCCTCCTGCTCCTTTTCGCCTCTGGCGTTGTCACTTCCTCCTGCTCCACCTGCCGGTAGTCGATTACGTCCGGCCTGTCAACGAAATCCTCCTCGTACACAGGAGTGTCCTTCAACTTGGACACATCCCTCGTCACGCTGGGCGGCGTCAGTCGGGCCACAGAGTCGTAATTCGGCGAAGACACGCTCCTACTGTTCGGTCGACTCCTCGTAGCTACCGTCGTCATTTCGTAGTTAAACCTCAATCGCACGGTACTGTCGACGGACCGAGTCGTCAACCGTGGTCTCTGCGTTTGATCCAGCCTCAAATAGGGCCGCGTTGTAAAATCACCTTCGTCGATCTCTTCAAACACCGGCACCACTTCCCGGGCCTCCACTGTCGAAGGACGTCCCTTCAGTCGCCTCCGAGGCTCGTGATGCCCCACTGCAAACTTCTCCGTGTCCAACCCCTTCGCCTGCCTTTTGATTCTCGTTTTCTTCTCATCTTTTTTAACACGTTTGACTACAATAAAAGAAAACGTCAGTTACGAGGTACCAAAAAAAAAAAAAAAAAACGTATCTGTATCCCATCACTGCTGCCAACTTACTTTCTAATTTGTCTACTTTGGGAATTGGCACATCCTCAATTTTAGCTTTGACCAGTTCATAATCTTGAGCAAGTTCTTCCATCAGTTTCTTGTCCGTGTCCCTCCGGTTGCGGTCCCTTTCCGAACCCAAATCGAAGGTCAGGTCCACCTGGAAGAGAAAGACAAAATATTAACAACTTTTCCCCTTTTTTTGGGGTGGCATCACTGTTGAACGTCGTCTACCTCCTGACTCATTTCTTGGTAATGGTTCCGCCACATTTCATCTATTTTGTTCAGATCCAGCTGCCCTTCGGTGGCGTTCGCCTGAAAATAATAAAAAGTCAATAAAATTGAAGAAAAGTCCAAATTTGGAGCGGGAAATTTCTGTCGTGGATTTTCTTCGCTCACCTTCATTTCATCCATTTGAGATTGGTGGATGGTTTTGTTGATGTCGTCCATGATGAGCTCACCGAGTTTGTTTCCAAGTTGATGAAGGTACCTGATGAGATTGCATTAATAGACTGAATTAAGGGTAAGTATCGTCTGTGTCATAAGGACGTGAATACTAATACTCAGAATTGCCAAGATTGTCCTTGTAATCAGGAAAATCATAAGATAAGCGATCCTAACATAAACTCTAAAATCTATTAGTTTTCTTAAAAGGTACAGTCCCAGCAACAACTTCTCAACCGCTGGGCATCTCACCCAGCGGTACCATACCCCCGGGCTGTGCCGAATAGTTGCAAAATTAATTGGCTCTATTACAATAGATCGTGCCGGAACGAGTGACGCCCGCAAACGGTGCAGAGGGTTACAAGGGGGGGGGGGGGAGAGGAGTGGAAAACTTCCGCGTCCTAACAGGTATTGATTGCCATCCCCTATTGTGTTATGATGAAGCGTCAGATACCCGGCGGATTGGTCGACTTCTTTTTCTTCTATCTTGAAGAAATGAGCCATTTTCTGGCGGTCGTGCTCGTCCATGTCGAGCGAGCCGAGGAGGTTCTGGAGGAAGGCTTCCCGCCTTGTGGGGTTCTCTTCGTCGGGCAGTCCCTCCAACAACGGTCCAGACTGTCCCGGTCGGTCGGTCACTTTTTCAGTCGACCAGTCGTACCTGTGGTTGCGATGCCGCTTTGTAGTAGTTTCCTCGTACCTGAAAGTCACCTTTGTTAGGTTTAAACGTTTAAAAATCGTCGACGACTCCTATGAAAACTCACCTGTGGTTTTTGTGACGAGCCTCCTCTCTCTTCGTTCGGATTTTGGGAACGTCCCGGAAAAACGCGTCGTCGACCGAGTCGTCCGGATAGTCGTCGTAGCCTGTGGGGAAATCCTCGCCAGGGCCAGTTACATCGTCCAGAGTTTCGTTGTTTTTCGACGCCCGGATGCTCGTTGACGTTGAAGTGGACGTCACTATGGAAACAGACGCTTTAGCTGTGGGCTCTGAAACAACCCGGTAAACCTCACTTCGTTTTCTCAATGAATACAACAGGCATTGAGTTGAAATACAAACCTGGATTCTTTCTGGGTTGGAAATACTGATAATTGTATTGCTTCCCCGTGTCAAAACTGTGAACGAATCCTGAATCTCCGCTCTGCAAAGAAAACGTCATCAGTATTGGGTTATCTTATATGGATCGCTACGTCTGAAGAAGAATTAAACGTCACCTGGAAATGGTGGTAGTTGGCTCTGAGGTTGCTTGGGGTGGTAACTTGGTAGTAAGTGTTCTTCTGCTGGTTGGGATGCTGCAGGTTACCATGGTGGGTCTGGGTGTGCGTGTATTGGTCTCTATGATCTGGTTGGGTCTCTCGGAGGTCTTGTTGGAGTATCTTTTGCCCTTGCTGAGGTATCCGGCGGTCTTGCTGAAGGACTCTGTGATCATGCTGGACGGTTCTCAGGTCTTGCTGCGCTTGCACCCTGTCTTGTTGAGCTCGGTGATCATGTACGAGCCTGTGGCTATGGTGGAGCGTGTGGTCCGGCTCGTCTTCGTACTGCCCCTCGTCCCTGGGTGGCAACTGTGTCACTTGGGGGCGTCCGAAGTACGTGGACCTCGGCGTGGAAGGGGTGACTCCAGCGAACGCGTTGTTGATGAGCCGAGGCGGCGGTGGTTTTACCTAGAACAAAAATTTGTTACTCAACGTGTCACTTACAGATGTTATTAGTGATGTTATATGAGAGATTCTCTCAATCATTTACCTTTGGGTTTTGAACAGACTGAGTAAAAGCATTGTGTAGGGCAATCAGGGCGGCTATCGTATCGGGGTTGGACGTCTGGTAGTGGGGCTCCTTCTGCGTAGGCGCCGACGTCGGCCGGGCCGTTGTTGTCGTCGTCGTCGTCGGCCTCGTCGTGGTAGTCGTAGTAGTCGTACTGGTCGACGTCGTCCGGGTCGTTACATCAGCGTACTCGTCTTCCTCGGTGCTACAGTCTTCGCAAAAGAACTCCTCCTCAGGTTGAATCCCGCTGTGAATATTCGCCCAATAAGACAATGTTGCCAACCCTATACACTCTGAAGCGACTGTGTGTTACATTACCCAGCCTGGTTCCCGTAAAGCTCCAGATTGAGGTTGAAGAAGTCTTCGGATTTGGAACAGTCGACTTCATCGATCCGCTCGCACACCCGGGTCTCCTGGTCGAAAACCGTCCCGTTCAAACAGAGGAACTTGATATCCGTTACTTCACCTGCATCAATCACGTACAATTTTGTCTTGTTTGTGACTATAACAATTGTAATAGTTCACTTGATTAATTGCCGCACAAAAGTAACATAACTTCGACTTAAATAGGTGAGAAAGCGTTGTCTAAATGGAGATCTTTCGACTCCACTGAGGTTATGATTTGTCTACTCCACAAAAAAGTGCAGTTAGTTCCAAGCAGTGCACTGCAGGACGTGCTGGCGTGAAGTGGCCTCCAGTTTGACACGGCCAGCACGCCCCTGAATACGCTGAAATTTATCTACGAGCACAGCAGTTCTGTTCATCTGGAACCGACGCATGGGCAGTAGGACCTTTTGCAAGGATAGTGAGTAAGGTGTTTCAAAATCAGCACTTTACATTTTGGTTTATTATACTTGGAATAATACACCTATGTAATCGCGACGGGGTCGAAAATTCTGATCGGCCTCAAAATTATACATTTCACGTTTCAAGGTGTCTGAATTCCAAAAACGAAATGTCCGTCCGCCGTCATAGCCGTTTTGTGCAGTAGGGATTTTTCTGAAAATCTTAAATTTTGACAAAAAATCTCGCTAGTTGTGCCCGCAAGGTTTTTAGCGCGATCGCCCAAACCCATGGGGCTCTGGGGCTAAAGAGGGGCTACGGGAGGGATTTTTTGAAGCGTTTCAGCTATGAGGTTGAGTTAGGTGTCGTTTAATAAGTATTTTTCGGACGTAGAATCCATTGTTGGGGGTCCCAGAACGCTCCGATTTCACCGTGGGGATCTATGGGGCAACCAATGAGACTTTCGAAGGATCACAGGAGATCAAATGAGGTGTTGTTTTCCGGGTAATTTTGGACGCATAATCCACTTTTCGAAGCCCCACATCTGTCCAAACATTGTATTGATGTTTTTTTTTTAAATAAAAAAAAGAAGTTTTTAATGACGTAATTAATTAATTTTTGCATGATACCTACACAAAAGAATAATAAACACCTGGTGTAAAAGTTGCAGCGTTTTTCCGACGGGGCTTTAGTTTTTTTTTTAATTTGTAGTAAATTAAAACAACTGTTTCCTGAATTTTCCGAAGAATTTGAGAAGGTACCTACTACCGAAGATTTGGGATGTGCTTAAATAATCATTAGAAACCCGGAAAAAATGAAATTGAATCTGCCCAGTCTACTCCTACGATCTTTCCTACGCGGCCTTCTTTTTTGTAATAGCAGGAACTCCTTGCGTTCTTTGATGTGAATCATGTTCACAGCAATGCCAAATAACTTGTCCAATTGCACTGAGCATTCATTTTCCTTTCTATCTGGTTGAACCTTCGGAACGTTTAGCTTTGTTTTCTCCACTCACTAAATAAGTTTTCAATTTTTGACAAAACGTGTTTTTTTTCACACCTCCATACAGTTGCAGTCTTCTCCACGGCATCATTAGCAGGTGAACCATATTCAAAACTCATACAGAAAAGCTTTTTTTTCTTCAGTTTTCAAAATATTTTCTAGAACTAATTTTTGCACGATTTTTGCACCTACCTATATCAGAGAATAATAAACCCTTGAGTAAAATTTGCAGCGTTTTTAATCCCCCAAAGCACGTCACGAGATCAAAGAAGGAAATGAAATGCGCCTGCGTGACATCTCACGATTAAAGAGTCAGTCGTAATCAGTCTAGGAGTTCTAAAAAACACAGCAGAATTACCGTGATTGATGCTGAAGGACTTATGCATTCGCACAGCATTCAGGCTTGAGGATTTGTCTCCTGGAAGCCGAATTACCCCCACTCATTACCCTTGGAAAAGGCCCTAAAGCGCTGAATGGTTCTACAGCCAGAACTGCTCTACAAAGTCACCTCTAGTGTCAAGTCAAGTTGCCTTTTGCCTCATGACGCGACAAGTTACCCGTCGTCTAGAGTAGAACCCAGAGGTACGTGGCTGATATAGTGAGGGCCCAGTTTTAAGTGATTAGTGCCACCACCGCTTAGATGCTCTTGAATCGAATTTGATAACAAAAAAACAAAAACAAAAACTAGTAGGCAATGCCCGCTCCCCAGCGGCTGACGAATGAAATACGACCAGAATTCGGGGATTTCGCTGTGGTGTATGCGGGAAAAAAGTCCCCGAGGTTTCGGGAAAAATAAATCCCCGATCTCAAAGTTGAGAACGGACAAGTAGGAAAAACAATCCCCGAGCTTTTGGAAAAAATCCCCAGAGGTACAGTGAATGAAGGCTGGCGTTTTGGTTTATTATTTATATAATAGAAATAGGTGCAATAGGGGGGAGTAAAATGTATTATATTTTATTATTCCCCCCCCCCCCCCCTTAATTGAATGAGTTGGTTGAAAACTGCAAAACGTCAGATCAACCTGTATCACTTTTCTGGAAGAAAACGGCTGATGGTTGGCCCTTAACCATTGAGGAGGACTAGCAGTTCGTCGCCCTCCCTACTAACGATTATCACCAATTCAAAAGAGGTGTTTTTGTGGAGTGTCTTAACCTACCTTAACATATCAAAAATCAACTCTACCCGTTAGTTTGGAATTTTAATAATTTCTGTTACACATCATCCTCAATATTAGATTACCCTAGGTTCTATTCCAGAGTCCAACGCATTCCAGCTCAACACGACACTTCATGCCAATCAGGAGATAGCAGGGGCCAGGTCTTCCATTTATGCCTCGAGACCGCCTCCCGTTCATTATTCTTTTCCGACCACATTGCGACATTAATATTTCCTTATATCACCTTTTTTCAATTAAAAAATTCAATTTGAAGTCAACGTCCTGTTTCACAATTTGGTTTCCTTCGTACTTCTCTCTTATTATGATGGTCTAAAATCAAGTAAGTAGGTTTAGTTGTAAGAAAATTACGTTCATTATTCTTTTCCGACCACATTGCGACAATAATATTTCCTTTTCATAAACAGTAAACATCAAGTAAATAAATAAATAATGATAGGTTAATCAGCAGAAAAAGGGTCCGTGGATTGCGGGCAGGCACGTCCATGTGTGCCGCTTCAAGGGATAAAATCACCCGAATAATGTCCCAAATCGGGGAAATTCCCCGTTTTTTGATTCTCTCGTCGGCCGCTGGGATCGGGTCCGAAGCCCAACGTCATTGCAAACAGACTATAGTCCACACGTACCCCAACGTTTCCCAGTGTTAGCAACCAGAAACACCAAATTTCTCAAGTTTTTCCTCCTCCGGCTCTCCGAGGGAAAACCCATCCACCCCCGAACTACCCGTTTTGTGCTCGTTGTCAAATTCCTCTTCCACAACAAACTAGGAGGACTCTTTTTTCTGGGGGTACGTACTTTGAGTTGAGTCTGTACCTTTTTGGCCGATAGTGCAGACGTGGAACATCTGACAGCCAGTCTCCACGTCGGCATAGTAGCCACCGATTACTTTGTCTTTGCATGAGAAGTTGGTTTCGGGAAGGTTGTCGAAATCCAAGTACTGGAAAATGATTGAAATGGGTAGACAAATTATTTGCATGGAGATGATGGACGGTTGAAAGGAATGATACATTAGGGTGACTTACACCAGCTTTGACTGCTATTATCGGGTCATCGTAAACGAACAGGCCGAGTGTCAGTGCTGAAACAGAAAATGTAGAAGTTGATATTGGATTAAATCGAAAAGTCAATCGTTTGGATGACAAGCAAGTGTCTTTTCAGGAGGAATAATCTATTGCTTGTTTGATTTTTCGATTTGTCGACGTCCCTATCGCAAGTGTAACAGTTCCCTGACCGCGACAGCGGGCTCGTTATTGTTGGGATGACTTAGGTGATGCAACTCCGTGAGAACTTCCCCCTCCGTGGACCGCCTTCCAGGTTTCTGGAATCGGGAGACGCCTTCCAGGAGAGATTCACGGGAGGATGTGGGATAGGAGGAGCCAGCTCGCGATACGACAGCCATCAGTACCTCAGAATGGTTTAGGGATTTGGGGTTAGAAATGGATACACGGAGGTGATGGAAAACCCTTAGCAACGGGAAACTCCACAGGAGCCCCATATGGGAACTAAACCCAAGATGACGTGGTTTTGTGTTCCTCGAGCATTATGACAATAAATTTGTTTTGTTGACTGAGGTGGACTGAGCGTTCTAGGGTAGATTTACTCTGGATCACGCTCGAGACGTCAACGGTCTTCTAGGGCTTCTCCACCGGATCATCTGAGATTTTGTTCACTTATTATTTTGTGAATGTCGACCCACTTAACAAGGATGAATTTGTCAGGTATCGGGAACGGGGCCAAAACATAACCCCTTTGCCGAGTTTGTTATTATAGGCGCTGATGAAGATTATATATTAATCGAAAGCTCGGCGAAAAAGGCGTACCTAATTCTGTTTTGGCCCCGTTCCCGATACCTGACATTCATTATGTTCACTGGAGACGTCCTGATAATCCTTCAACATCCTCGGCAGGGACGTCTCCGATTCCCTCAGTTAGAGGCGAAAACAGTTTTTTCCGTAATTACCGACAAAAACTCTTTGACGTAGTTTATATTCATCTAAAGTTGATCTGGTTGATTAAAAAAGGACGTGCGTGACATACGGCCCTTCCGGTTTGACGGCTAGTTTCCCACCAAAGACACCAGAGTGCAGATAGATGTTATAATATTTTTTCTTGATTTTCTTGGTGATTGGCACTAGTGACATTGGAGTTACCCAAAAACGCTGCAAATTTTACACAAGGGTTTATTATTCTTTGATATAGGTTACTTGTGCAGAAATTAAATTCTGTCAATGAAAAAATTAAAAAAGAAATTTTTTTTTGGATTTTTATTTTAAAAAAATTTTTTTTTTTTTGGATTTTTTTGATCAAAAATGTGTTTTTTCAAAAATTCTGTATTTTTTACTCAAAAAATATTTAACATCCTGGGATCCTTCAAAAATCCCATTTTTAGCCCCATGAAAGCCCTAAAGATCGCCCCAGTGAAATCGGATCGTTCCGGGACCCCAAAAAATGGATTCTACGTCCAAAAATACTTCGAAAACTACACCTAACTCGATCCCATAGCTAAAAGCCTTCAAAAAACCCCTCCCGTAGACCCATTATAGCCCCAGAGCGCCCCACGGGTTTGGGCGATCGGACTGAAAACCTTGCGGGCACAACTAGATGGTAAATTAAGTATTTTGTCAAAATTTCAGATTTTTTAAAAAATTCCTACTGCCCAAAACGGCCCGGACGGCGGACGGCGGACGGACATTTCGGATTTTGAATGTAGACCTCTTGAAACGGATAATGTCAAATTTTGAGGCCGATCGGAGTCGTCGACCCGCGTCGCGAAAACATAGGTGTATTATTCCAAGAATAATAAACCAAAATTGCCGCATTCGCTTTTATTTGTTGTGAATGTGATGGTGATATACCTAGTACTGAAACTTATATCGACTTGATTTTATGTAATTATGAAAGTAAAGGATGATCCTTCCGTTTTTAATTTTTTTTAATGGTGGCCAATTTGGCAAATGTCGACCAATGGGAGCTGATTGCTCGTTTCCGCCGAAAAAACAAGTTGCAATTCGTATTTTGTATGAACTTGCATAGTGGGTTTTAACCCCATTTTCGGTATTATTTGGAAGCCTTCTATCGAGTACTACAAAAAAAAAAATAATTCAGAAACACGTCCATTCCTAATAATGGGCCAAGGAACTAGGTCAGAGAAATGGGAAAATTCGGCCGAACATAGTTGAACTAGTAATGGACAAAGTACTCAGTACAGTTAGCACTGAAAAATTAGGTGTCTGAGCAGAGGAAATCACTAGTGAATATTTGGCGTTTTGAATTTTCCCGCGGTGGCACTTTTACTAATCCGCCAGAGTGCGCTAGCATAAGAAGTAGTGTAAAAAAAAAAAAAAAAAAAAAAAAAAATGACAGCAGCCAATGAGTGAGTAGTGCCACTTTTCCCTCCAGATTCAAAGTTGAAATTTCGAAAGTGCCCTGGAAATTTGTATTACACCGTAGGAGCCCAAAACTCACTTGCTATGCCTTCAAATTATGAAGTTCTCTCAGAAAAAAGTATTAAGTCGACGTTCGGTTCCCGGGCCCAATGGTAAATAAACAAGTTTTTCGTGGTTTTTAATCATTTTTGTCAATTTCAAAAAACCCTCAATCCCGTGATTAATTCCGGGATCCCGGGATTCAGAAAAACTTTCAGGATTGCAAACTCTTAATTCCACGTTGTCCAAATCAGTTAAATTTCGCTTTCGGATGTCCTGTCACCAGCCACAGCATTGTCCTACGACCTTTTTTTTCCTAAATCGAAAGCTGCTTCGCGCTGAACAACGAGTTTCAAGGGAAAGTCTTTGATTTCTGTTCCCTTTTTCCTCGACACGATTTACCCAACTGAGAGCTAAATTTTTTTAACACACATACCAACCGATAATGGTTAAATTTTTAGTGCACCCTCTCATAATGTTATGAGTTGTTTGTAGGGTTTGCTAACTATGACGAAACGGTTGCGTGTTTTAAGCCGCTTAAGGACCCCCTTAGGGACTTTATACCGTTTTGAGACATCAACACAGGGGGGAAAAAAAACCGGATGTCATTTACCATTTAATTTGAACCCGTCAGAGGTTGGTAGTCGACTTTCGCTCGCCGGAGGACGACATCATAACTGGGATTTCTGGCCCAGTCAAGATCAACTTGCCGCTTCTGAGGACCCGAATTAACGCGCATAATGAGTTTGCTCTTAGGATTTCCTTCCGGCGGGTTTTTAGGCAGCGAAACGCAAACAGCATTTACATACTGCCGGTGAAAAGGAAATTGCACTTTTGATGGGTACCTTATCTCTTCTGAATGGAGATTCTTATCACTATAACTGCCCTGTGTACGGATGCTTTAAAGAAAAAAAAATCGATTTATCTCGTATCAAAAGTACCTAAATGACAAGACGAATAAGAAGGGTCGCGTAATTACCTACTCAAAGAAGAGATACCTACGACTGAGATTGTTCGTGCGGTGATGGTTTGTGGCTAACATACAAAACAATGTGCGGTTGTGAGTAGGGTTGCCAGATTTTTTCGGATCGTATAAAGTATATCCTGGCTGCAACCAAGGAAAAATAAAGTATTTAAATGAAAGTTAAAGTATCCATTAAAGTTAACGTTCTTGACTTAAACACTAAGGTATTTTTCATTCAGCATCAGATGAGCAGATTCTGCTCACAAGGGCTTGAATGTATCAGATTACTGAGAATAAGAAAATTCGGTATGAGGAATTAAAATACCTGAATTAAAAAAGAATCATGGATAGCAATATTTTTACTGTAGATAGGTCACAAAATTTTTATCCCGAAGAAAACATTACTAGACATTTCAATCTTAAGGAGTCCATATTTCAGTACTGAAATATGTACCTACCTTACTTAAGGTTGTATTACATACATAAATGTAATTAGGGACAATTTTCAATCACATTCTCACTAAAAAATATCTCGTGCATCTATTAGGCACGTAAGGACTAAGGACGATAGGAACTCAAAAAGTTACATTCATTCAGTCCCTCTTTCTTTCTCTGAAACACTATAATATTATCTAAACACTATGATATTATCTAAAAATATTAAAAATTCTGATGGATCATCGAATATCAACAACGTGAAAGAATTTTCGACACAAAAATTATTTCCCCCCTCTTTTTGACTTTTTTTAGCGCCATCATTTGAATTGAATAGATGAGCGCAACCTTTCTGTTACTACGAAATATTACCGCGTCTTTATTGAAACCAAAACCGTAACTATAGTTACTTATAATTCTTATAAGAATTCGCAACTTGACACACCTATCTAACGTCCAAAGTATGCCCCACAACCTAAACACATCAAACAAAATGCGCTGGGGCGCATATTCAATACAACATGTTTGTTTTTCGTGTGTTTGTGTGTGTTTTTGTGTAGGTAGGTATCACAGCATCACGCCCGAGCGGCAGAACAGATTTTCATGAGGGTGGTCTCATTGTGATCAGCGAGTTCTGGGGGTGGTTATAGGCTATCAAAATCACTTCCGTCGTCGACGATTCGTCCGATCCCGAGAAGATGACTCTCGAAAAAGGCGACCCAGCGCATTTTGTTGACGTGTTTAGGTTGTTTGGCGTAGTTTGGACGTTGGATACCTAGTGTGTCAAGTTACGAATTCTTAGTTACGGTTTTGGTTTCAATAAAGACGCGGTAATATTTCGTAGTAACAGAAAGGTTGCGCTCATCTATTTAATTCAATTGATGGCTTGTTTTTAGAAATCATCGTAACTTATTTCAACGTGAGCAAGCATAGCGAAGATAACCCTCATCCAAGGTTTACGTGAACGTAGGAAGCTTTAAGGGTTAACAAGATTTTATCAGTCACATTCATCCATTCTACATGGTATCCTTCTCTCCTCAATCCATGGGAGGGCTCCGGCATCTTCCATTCCCATCCCCATCTGGAATTCAGGATGAAGGGCGCTGTCGACTGAGCAAATAAGGGTGAGCGATCCGCTGCTTGGCCAGTCTTGGGAGAGAGAGGAGTCGGCGTCAGCATTTGTAATGCGGTAGTCGAAAAACGCCAGTTCCTCACTCTCCCAGACTCCTTCCTCTTCGAAATCAGCCACCAATGCCGGGCTCCTTTTGGTCCCTTCTCGCAGAACCAGCTCAAGAGCAATAATTGCTCAGCCAGTATCGGCGTCTCATCCCTGACTTCATGATGGCCTCGTTTGATGAGTCCCACCTTCATGCAGTTTAGGGCATATGAGACAGTAACATTTATGTGGGGCAGTGATTAATACTGTCCCACACCCATCACACGCCTCGGGTAGTGCTGCAGGGGTCCATCCCGAAAGTGGCTAGCTGAGAGATCAAACCCGTCTGTCGTCGTAGGGAGAACGGTCAGACACTGCGAAGCCGAGGCCCCTACGATCCAGTCAAGGACTCGTTTGTGTCAGGGTTGCAGGGATTTCAGTAGCTGATGGCTGACCCGTTGATCTGATTCAGCTTGGTTCTAGTTACTCTCCCTGACGAGTCTTTGAACTGTTGTTGGCCGTAATCAAGAGGAGCCCCTGTTTTGATAGCCTGAACCAGTTTGTGCGTGGCCAGCAGCTGCTGTGAGGTCTCATGTGCGTCCTGACGTTCAGTAGGGTTACTTATCCCTAAACCTTAATCATGCAGATAGGCTAAAGGAGGGCGCTCTCACTGGGATTCATTTCCTTATTGTTGAGTTTTAGTCGTGAATATTAAATTGTCCGACTTATTAGCTACCTATATTAAATTTTTATTGTAATTTTCATTGATTTTTCGTACTTTAACCCATTTTCATACTTAAACGAC
This sequence comes from Pilophorus perplexus, assembly GCA_955831195.1. Lineage (NCBI taxonomy): Eukaryota > Metazoa > Arthropoda > Insecta > Hemiptera > Miridae > Pilophorus > Pilophorus perplexus. The sequence continues at coordinate 18,029,289 of OY037014.1, forward strand.
TTTAAATGAAACCTCTTTTGGAAGTTGGATTAGTTAATAATGACAAATTTCGTATACCTACGATTATGGCTTTGTTTGCCCCTGTTTGCAACCTTCAGTTGGTTACTCGAAGGTTATGACGGGAAACTTTGCTCCCACGATCTCGGTGACGTCATGGCTCACTCGCCATCAAGCACCAAAGAGACCTGCTATGAGTGGCTGGCTATCTTGTGCCTTATGAAACGTGTTTGGGATGACTTACCGAATATCAAGTGTGTCCAATACATATCTCTGCACCGCCCTCATGGGCCTTTCTCGATCTGTAAATGAATAACGAAAAATTAGACGTGGTTGATGATGATGGCGGTAGGTTTGGAACGATGTTGAAAGCGATTTGTTGTAAAGTTGATTTTTCTGTGGATCGGTCCGAGAACCGGTAAAGCTTCACGTAATATCCGCATTGTGAGATCAAAAATATGAGATCCGCGCCAGTAAGCCACGACATTGAAATGCCTCGCCGGGCAACACCTTCAGGAGATTCGATACGGCTCTAAAGATGCGAATCAAACCCCCGACATGATTTCCTCGAACGGGCCCCCGAAGGGCGTCGGGGCGTTGGGAGCCTGATCCAGATATTGATAGATGGACTTTCTCGGAGGATATTGTGATAGACCTCGGTGGCCGATCCGCCGACGACGGATCGGATGACCCGACAAGGACGAAGCCGTTTCCTGGCTGACTTTTACTTTCAACTAGTGCCGACATGTGACGGGAGTCCTTTTTGCCTCAAGACCTCCAAGTGATGTAATAAGTAAGGCTCCTGTTGGCAACTGCAAGGTTCGATTTCTAGTCAGCGGTTCATAAAATAGAAAACAAAAATTACCTATTCAGTCCCTTCATTACACCATCACGAAGCGCGGTGGAAAGCGGAAACTGCTGTAAAAACGGACAAATAAATGATAAGGCAGTTCTTGGGGGGTTCTCAGGGCTGATATAAACTGACCTATATAAAATGGCAGCCATATTTTTGCCGGGAGGACTTTTGGTCGCCAAAAATCTCGATATGTTCGGACTTTTCCCAGTTTTCCGCCTATAACTCGAAAACTAATAAACGCATCATAGACAAAAACTTACTTATTACAAAGTTGAAGAGCATGACCAAAGATGGCGAAGGTTGTGTAACAACGGGTGAAGTCTGGCACAAATAGGACGAATCCATGGTCGAATTTGAAGGAGTTTACGAAGTAAACTGTATCTACTGCACACTCTCTTCCTGGCTTGATGAAAACTACGATAGCGCATTGCTCGCCAAGCCTTGTCACCAGCACGAGGAGGTCCACGTCCTCTCCAACGAGGGCAACATTGTGCTCTTGGGCCTTTGAAAGTGCAGTGGTTATATGCACGTCCGCGTTTTCGTACACCTGCGAGACTTCAATGCCGCAGTCCTGAAGGTGTTCAATCAGACGAACTTTGTTCTGGTACCTAGTTGGAGAGTAACTTTTCCCGTGCAACCTGATTGATGGTGATGGTTGTACACCGCCATCGATGCTTGGTGGCGCCTCAGCCACAACAATCATTCGGCTCTTTTCTGAGAGCCATTTTCTGGCATCTATCCGTCGAAAACTATAGCGCGTTAAAAGTCGATGAGCTTGAAAAAATGGTATTCGGTAAAAATTAAAAAACTTGGTGTAAAAATCTCTCGTGTCGTCTGTGTGTGGGGGGGGGGGGGGGGGTGTACCCCAATTCGGCCGGGATCAAGGTGACCTGGGGGTGTCTAGAGGTGATTTTTTTCCCTCCTTTCTCGGCCGATATGACTCGGGGGAGGTACACGCAACTCTGGCAACTGAGGTAATCACCCGACAGGAGGGCCTACCAGGGGAAGTTGATAAGTTGGGACTGGCCGAACCCCCGCACCCACGCGGGCAAGGACGCAGGGCCGCCAACCGGAATGAAAGTGTCCCTAGGTGGACCACCAGGTGACACTTGGCACGAAAGAAAAAAGAAAGACAGTCGTGGCTTTAGGAACTGTTTGGAATGTTAGCTGTAAAATGAGATGCGTCCAATTATTGTGTCGGCGATATGCAGATCCGTTCATCCCATTGTCCCATCCGCAAGACATCCTTGAAGTCGGCACCCACCCACACCCTGAGGCCAAGCCTGCCCCCGGACTGCCCAGTGGAGGTCGGGTTGACATTTTATCCTACAACAAGTTGGCATTTAATGAATCACGTCGGGCTCCGTTAAAAAAATGGGTGCTGCCTGAGCCCGAATGGCCAAAGTTGCCAACTTCCCAGTTGCAATTTGTACATCAACCTTAACACCATTAAAGAAGGACAACCTAAACCAGGAGAACGTTTGCTATTACCGATTTTGACTTAGGAATGCTGCGGTTCCCACCCTTAATCACGGATCTCAATCCTCTCCAAGTGAAGAATGGCCCAGCCTATCACGATCTTCCTACCAAAGAGTTCCGCGCGAAATTGTGCTCATCCCGAGATTTATTGCGGTTTCCTTTTTTTCAAGCCGGGTCGAAGGAAATCGAAAGCTCTGAGAGCCAGGAAATCATTTGGAGTTAGCACCTTCGGATAAAGATCGGGAGAACAATGTTGTGAACGCATCAGGTAACAACCTGAGTACCTACTTGGTTGTGCATGCCTAATGTAGAGTCCAAATACAATCGTATAGGAATGAGTTACAGAGTGCTCTGGTGGCAGGGGTGACCAATTTTGCAGGGGTATACCTCTCTAATAAAATGAACTTGAAACAAGAAGGGAGTTGTCGAGTCTTGTGGAATGGAAATTATTGGGTTAAAAGAGAATTACCTTATATTTCCATACCGGGATTTTCTCTTTCGGTCGTCTGGATAAGGATTTTTAGGAGCTCCCTTAATTTTCGATTTCAATGAGCCTGGGAACTGCATCTCGACTAATGTATTTGGTTTATTATTCTTGGAATAATATATTAGTGTAGTGTATTCACTTGGAATAATCGCGACGGAGGTGAAAAATTATAATAAGCCTCAAAATTTGATATTATCCGTTTTAAAAGGTCTAGCTTCCAAGTCGAGCCGTTTTGGGCAGCAGGCTTTTTTTTAATATGAAATTTTGACAAAATACTCTATTTCCCATCTAGTTGTGCCCGCAAGGTTTTCAGCCCGATCGCCAAACTCTTGTGGCTCTGTGGGACTGAAAAGGGGCTACGGGAGGGATTTTTGGAGGGTTTCGGATATGGGGTCGAGTTAGTGGTCGTTTTCGAAGTATTTGTGGACGTAGAAGCCATTTTTGGGAGTCTCAGAACGATCCGATTTCGCCGTGAGGATCTATGACGCTCTTACGAGGGCTTACAAATGGGACAGTTGAAAGATCCCAAGTGGTCAAATAAGGAGTCGTCCGAGTCATTTTGTCATAATCCATAAGACAGTTACTGTAGGACGAGACGAATGAGATGACGGGCTCCAACCAGATCAGCTGAGAGAGCTAAATTCTCTCCTGTTCACGGTAGAACGCTGAAATTCGGTACGGGGCCTCCCTGAGACACAACGAGACGAATGACGTAAAAGGTCTCAATGTCTTGCAGACTCGTATGCAAGCGCTTTAAAAAATGGCTTTACTTCCTAAATTTCTTATTGTATGAAAGTCGCTGTAATATAAAAGGTGGTGGCTGGTCTAAGCCCAAGCATAAAAAAAAACTATTAATGACAAGGAATTAATTTTTTTTTAAATTAATTTAGGTGGTTATCAGTGGCTCAGTGGTTTGAGCGTTGGACCGCTAAGTCAAAGGTTGCTGGTTCGATCCCAGCAACCACTAAACATCTTCCTTATACATACTGAATCAGTATGTTTAAGAAAATGGCAAACCTATCGGAAGGAAATGACAAACCACCGAGAGTATAATGACCAGGAATGCCTCTCACATTTGCCGTTCAGAACCGGCATTCAACAGTAGGTCCCTACTACTGCTGAAATAACAGTTCAACACGCTCAACAGAAGTTGGGAGCGAGAGGTTGCCTACACCCGTTAGCGGGTATGGCACTCAAAGAAGAAGAAGAAGATTAAGAAGTTTTAACTTGAAATTAAAATTTAATCAAAGAATAATAAACTCTTGTATAAAATTTGCAGTTTTTTCTGAAAGCACTTCAAAATTTGAAGCAATCACAGTGGGTTTTGGGCTCCTACGGTGTTCTACGAATTCTCAGGGCACATTCGAAAATTTGAATTTTGAAGTGGAGCGGGGGATTGGGTATCTCATTCATGTCTCATTGGCTGTTCGTTGGCCAATGAAATCAAAGCACAAACGCTGCGTAACCTTCATCAATCAGGTTATACAACGGCTGACTGCTGGATTCCTGTCATGAAACAAGTCCCCCTCCACGGAGAACGGGAATTTCATTTTTGAACCTCCATATGAAGAATAACCAAGGAAGATCTTTGAGGTCGATCAAATTAAATTTTGATCAACAAATTTTGTTGGCCTCCGTTGCAAAAACGTAAGCTGATGAAATAAATCAAAGGTAATAATGTTTTTAAATTAGTAAAAGTAAACATTACTTTAAAAAACATGAAGTTTGAAATTTTTCTTTTTTTAAGTAAAAAAGTAGTAAAAGTGAACATTATTTTAAAAAATTTGATTCAAAATTTGAATATTTAATTATTTAATATTTAAGAATTAAATATTTAATATTAAAAAATTAAATGTTAAGAATTAAATATTTCGTATTTAAAAATTAAAAAAGTTTTAAAGTATTTAATATGAAGTTTGCAAAATTAAAAAAACATTCAATGCTGCATAAACAAAATTGCAGTAGGCCGCCAAGCAATGAAAGGACGTGCCTATTAATTTGAATGCAGTTGGTTCATCACGTCAAATTTGACGTGACAGATTCACAGGCTGCAAATTCGTTATAATCAGTTGGTATTGGTTGTGAGGGGAATCACCATTTCCAACTCACGTACACCTTGCAAAATGACGGTTCGGTTTGGTGCGCACGGACGTAACACTTAGCACGCACGTTGGTACTCATGAATGAGCGGATTATGGCTGTTGCGTTTTACTCGCTTCACGCCCAGTGGAAATCTGAGTGTCCAGTAATGACAATCCTATTTAATATTCAGTGAAAGTGTGTCTCGAAAAGGGTGGGAGGAGGCTTTTTCCGCCTTTCGGGGTCCCCTGCGCGTGAAATTTATTCTACGGCCGTTCCACAAGTGCCATTCCGTGCCAGGAAGGGAGGATCGCCGTTAACTTCCATTGTCCTCCGAAGAAAAATTTACGGGACGGGAGCCATTTTCGAATTCAGCAGCTCCTCAATCTGCTCCTCGCGAAGCCGTCCGAAAGGGGAATGCGGGTCAGGATGTGGAGCAGCGGTGTTAGACGAGGAGTGGCGTTTATGTAAGCTAAGTCCGAAACCGAAAGTAGACCCAGATGCGATTCTCGAACTTCCGAAAGCGAGTGAGGTACGTGGCCGACAGCCGAGGAGGTGGAAATGGCTGAAAAGTACAACCTTTTTAGGATGATGTCGGCAACCAACGCATAGGTGATTCTTGAAAAACTAATTTCTATCTATTTAGGTGATTCTTGAAAAAAAAAAATGGAGGAGCTGAAAGAACTCAATATAAAGTTGCCTTAAGAATAAAAATTTTAGAACACCGTCGCACAGTGGCCAATTTTCCCGATTTAGGTGGACAAAAGTCTTAGGAAACTCCTAAAACCGACTTCAGACTCCTAAGACCGACTCAACCTAGGCCACTTAAATACCTATCTAGAAAACAAAGCCCTATTACCCTAGTTAGTCATGAGACATACATACCAAACACGTATTTCAACAAACATTACCCTATAAACACCTAAAGTACATAGGTTAAATTTGCTACTTGAAACTAATTGGAGCTCTATAGGTTCATTGGTTGCAGAAATGCAGTCAACTGAAAATGGGTGAGTGACCTCAGGAAAAGCCCGTAAAATGTCTCCCCAAATAGGTATTCCGAGGGAAAATTTTCAATCCCATCTAAAGGGCCCCGGTTCGATCCCGGGTTTAGGCACCAAATGATTGGGTGTAAACAGTTTCAGATATTAAAATCCACACGAAAAACTTTTGAACACAAAGCGAACAGTTTAAAACTTATATTCTCAATAAATAATATTTACAAGAGATTAAATAATATTTAAAAATGTGAATTAAAAGAGCGGACAGAACCGGATCGCAAATGAAAAAAAAAAAAAAAAAAAATGCAAATTTTACACAAGGAGTTATTATTCTCTGATATAGGTAACTTATGCAGAAATTAATTCAGTGTCAATGAAACAATTTTGAGATAAGTAATTTTGTTTTCAATTTTTTTTTTTGCAAGTAAAAAACGACAAAGAAAAAACTGACGTATTAAAAAAAATTCATATTTGACTTCCCGGGATCCTTCAAAAATCCCATTTGTAGCACCATGAAATTTCTATAGATCCCCTCAGTGAAATCGGATCGGGTAAATTCAGGGTAAATAAGAAAACATTAAATGTTTTAGAAAAAATATTTAAAAACTTTCTGTAGGTAGGTACAATGTTTGGACAGATGTGGGACCCCAAAAATGAATTCTACGTCCAAAAATACTTCGAAAACGACACCTAACTCGACCCCATAGCCGAGAGCCTTAAAAAAATCCTCCCGTAGCCCCATAGCGCACCACGGGTTTGGGCGATCGGGCTGAAAACCTTGCGGGCACAACTAGATGGTAAACCGAATATTTTTTTACTCGAGTGTATCCTCCACCTTACCTAAACAACTTAAAGCTGGAGATCACCATTTGGAGGAACCCTCAAGGTGCTCTAGGTTTGAGATTTTTTATTATTTTTTTTATATTAGAATCACCCATTTCTCTATGTTGCAGCGTATCTCTCATAGGATTATACCTGTAGACTACGTACTTCTTTTGACACTTACAGTCTTCTACATTAAAACTTGCAGTTTCTGTGTCTTACTTGATACGTGGTTGGGATTTAGCTTTCTGAAATCGCGTCGTCAACCTATTCAAACTGACCTAGTATTAACAACTGTAAACCGCCTTAATTTTGCTTAAGGGCGAATGTACTACTTATGTATTTTTAACATAAGGCCACGCCTGTGTCGTTTCAGTACTTGGGAGATTAGACGTTCGAGGAGCTCCGTTAATGACATCATACGTGATTCACTTCCTCTCCGGGGATGGATCCTTCGCAATCGAATTCCGTTCGCCCTTTGGAACAATACGAGGTGTACAAAATGGGCGGTGCGAGTCCGTTTTGGGAAATCGGGTCAATCAAGGCGGAATTCCAACGAGGCGACGTGATATCCACCAACGCTGGGATGAATATCAAACAGGGGCGCAAAATTTTTGGTGATTTCACCGGGTTTTGTGATCGCTTCCGCTCCAAAAGGTTTCCGCTGACCAGGAAATTTGACAGCCAACTTGACAACTCACCTTCATGTTCCACTCATACGGACGGCTGTTTAAACCTGAAACAAAACGTGTACATGAGAATTACATCAAAACACCTGGTCAATGGTCCCAATTGCCATTTATAAACACAATATCCTCTAATGGAACTTCCCAAAATGTATTTCAAAACGTGAATAGCTTGTAGATGTGAAGTTGTAATAGTCACCCGAAAAAGTCGCGTCTTATTCAAGCATGAGAAGCAAGAAAAGGTCAATTGAAAAAGAATAACTTTTTTTTCTTGCCTTCATTTCATATCGTCATCTCACGCAGAGGGGAAAGGCACAAATGACGACATTATGAAAGGTGAGGTGAACGCGGGCGCGTAATAGACAATCTCTCTATATATAGTGCCGGATTTAATCTATATCAAGACAAAAATTACCCGAACCCACAACACACCAATTACTTTCACACGCTTCTCAATTGTAGCGTTTGTTGAGCACTTTTTTACGGATTTCTCTGGATGAATTCGGCCTGAAATCATTTTGCGAGCCGAGCAGAAAGGTTACTTGGTGGAACCGGTTCTTTACAGAAGACTTGCAAGACTTTATTTTAATCTCAGGACCCGGTCGAAGAAAATGTCCAAAGCTACCTCAGCGGCTTCTAAGCTGTTACTACCAACTTAATAGAAAATAAATTTAAAAAAAGAGGACAAGTGTGCTTTAAAACTAATGAGCCTGCCAGGGACAATTAGTGTACAAGCGTGGAAGTGTACAATTATATATGAACTGTATTTGGAAAGAAATCCCCCCCCCCCCCATTGATTCTCCAAAAGCAACATTTTTAATCCCTTATATTCTAATTAATTGATCCTAGCTTAGTAGCTCCATATACCACCACGGTGAGATCGTATAGGTTTGGAACCCCAAAAAATTGATTCTTCGTTCAAAATACTTGAAAAACGACGCACCAATCGACCCCGCAGCCAAAAATCCCTCCTGAAGTCCCTTTTAAGCCCCATGGAGCCTCACGGGTTTGAGCGACCGAGCCTTGCGGGCAAAAGTGGAGTAGAAGGTACGGAGTGTTGTCAAAAAACATCTTTCAGCATAAAACAGCATGGACAAGGACAACGTTAGAGGCCAGATTTCAGGGAATAAAATGATAAATCGAGCAAAAAATAATGGAATTTCCTTAACAAAATATACATATATTATTAAAATATTCGTTTTATTTTTCTTCTCATTTTGGGTTGTCTTAGTCCTTTGATCTCGTAAGTGTTTTCTAGCTTCAATTTCTGCTGTCTGTTAACTTCAAGTTTGCCGATTTTTTGTTGCTGGCTTTATCTTCGGTCTCGCTCTCAGTACTGCTTTTCTTACTGAGAATACCTGTGTTCTCTTCTGTCCCTGTCGTCTTCTTTTAGTTTAGTACTTCTGCTTCTTTCATTTTGGTTGTTTTCTAACTCAAATTTGGGTTAGGTATCTTTTTCTTTCAGACTCGTTCTTGCATTCAGAATCTTTGATTGTTTTCTAGTATGATTTCGGGTAGGTACTCATTTTTCATCAGTCTGGTACTTTTTCTTTCATGAAGAAAAAGAAAAAGGAAGAATTTTTTTTTCCATGAAGGTTGGTTTCTTACTCCAATTCGGGTGATCTTTTCCATCACTCTCACACTTGCCTTCATTATCTGTTGCCCTTTCCCCTCTCTTTCATTTGGGTTGTTATATTTCTCAAATTCTGGTCATATATTTCAATCAATCTTGTACTGTCTGTTGTCTTTTCCTCTTTTATTCCATTTTGGTTGTTTTCTTGCTCAGTTAGGGTTGTCTTTACCATCAGTCTTGCACTTGCATTGAGTATCTGCTGTATTTTTTATTTATTTTTATTTTTTACTTTCATTTTGTTTGTTTTCTGGCCTAAACTTGGGTTGTCCTTTTCCTCAGTCTTGCATTCAGTAGGTATCTGTTGTATTTTTTCGTCAAGTTTCTATTTAGCTTTAGTTTCATTCTTTCATTCCTAACTCCTTTGTCGTTTATGTCAGTATTGTAAATTTTTCTTCCGTCTTTTTTTCATATTCATACGTCTCCTCTACTTTTTTCCACGTTTACATTAAGTCCTGGTTTTCTAGGAGGTCTGCCCTGCAAACTCTCGTATTTTAACTAGGAGTGTCCCCCAGATGGCAGTGCCAGACTAGTGCCTTTAGCGCCCTAAGCGGTAGGTACGTCATCCCCCCAGAGAGACTTGACGACGGCGACGACGCTTTACACTTGGAGTTTTCCTTAAGAAATTAGTTACAACAGTTTTCGGTCTTTTGAAGATTGACAATGGCTCCTATGGATCATACACTTTCTTGACAACCGTTGCAACGGAAACCCCGACATATTTAATCTGTCCCGGCTTCGCCGCAACCTGCACAACACAATTATGTGGGTTCTCCTCCTGAATGAGGAAACTGCCCCAACCAGATGGACACGCCCCCGTCGGATTGCCCGCCGCATATGTACGATATCGCTTATGTGGGTTAGGCGGGGAATTTCGTAACCGTAAAGCCGTGTACGTTGACTTTAGACTCCGACGGGGAGTTTTTTCGGTTTTTATTGCCCGGGAATTGTCGGGCCCGAGTGTTTTGAAAGGGGACGACTTTCCCTTCAAAACCGCCGTTACCAATCAAATGCCCCGAGGATGTTTGTAACTACTTTGCCACGTTAACTGGCCCATTGAGCGTAAATGTCCTCCCAGATGTGAACGTCAATTCGAGTTTGCTTTGTCATATTTTTCCTGTTCAGGAAAGAATCTGTCTAGTCACACCTGAACTCGTAAGACCACAGAAAAACAATTAAGAAGCCCACAGAGTGATCGGACAGGACTATGCTAATTCTACCCATCGTCCAGAAATACTTTAAAAATACTCCGCACTCGTCCACATCGCCCAAAACCTTCTATATATGCCCAACTCCTTAAAAGCCCCATAGAGGAAGATCACCTTTGGAACGCCCTTATATAAAATTATAATGGCCCCGTACAGCCACACGATGAAGTCTGAAGGGAATGGGACTACATAAAACGATTCTCCGGCCAAAAACACTTCGAAAACGACACCTCACTCGACTGTATGGATGAAACCCTTTTGGAAACCCGAAGAAGTCCTTTTTGGGCCCCTTTAAAGCCTCATTCAGCCCCACGATGAAGTCGGATAGCTGTGGGACCCACATAAATCGATTCTACGGTCGCGAGCACTTCCAAAACGACACCTCATTCAACTGTCAGACCAAATCCCTTTAAAACCCCCTCTTTGAGTCCTTTGTACACCCAACCCACCCCACAATGAACTCAAATAAGCCTAGGATCCCCATAAAGCGATTCTAAGACCGAAATCACATCCATAACGATGCCTACCTCACTCGACTGTCCGCTCAAAGCCCTTTTTAAGCCCCTTTGTCGCCCCAATGACAACCCACTCAACCACCATAGCCGAATATCATCCTATGTAGCCCCTTAGAAGCCCCACAATTGCGGTAGGACTGTTTCGGAAACCCCACAAACCAAACATGCGTCCAAATACAATTCGAAAACGACACCTCACTCGAATCCAATGAGGTTTAAATCGATCCATGAAGTTGTTCGAGCATTTTAACAATTAACCCTCCACAACTATCTGAATAATAATAATGTTCTACCTGATAGAATAATAAATGAGTACAATGTTAATTCTAGCAGGAAGAACATTATTATTATTCAGACCTTTTCAGAAATTTTACTTTTTTAGTTTTTTTTTTTTTTTACACAAAATGTAATTTGAATTTATCTTATTTTTATGTAAAGTCAGAAATTCTCTTACTTTTGGCTCATCTCAAATTTTTTTCTGGTTCTGCACCGACTGCACTATTTACCGACTCGATAAAAATCAGGCGGCATTTTAGAACTTTTTTGCGTCTTCAGTATTCAGTAGTGCGTATTCAGTACATAAAATTATTATAATGTTATTGATTTTTCGGGAATTTCTCAAATCTGTGGAAAACATAATTTTCTAATTTCGTACTTGAAGAGCCGGGTGAAGAACCTCTGATGTATCTGTCTACATGGGGACAGGCGCACTTTTGCAATGTTGTCACTACAGTCAGTGTCAGTGTCAAGAAAACCCCGCGAAAATCCGTAATCCGGAGATAGTATTTTTCGGGTGCAGAACAAGTCCCCAAGGTGTAGAAGGAGTGGCAGAAAAGGTGCGGTTCGGCCCAGATAAGTCGGTATGTAGGTGGGTTGGTAGGTATGTTTGGGGTCAACTCGAGGGTCAATGAAGTGCGTTAGCGCCCCTGAACGGTCGGGGTCGGCCTTTTCCTCGTCCTTTATCGGAACAATCGAGGCTATTAATTGACCAGGCAACAGAAAACCGCGAGAAGCAAGATGTGTGAGTTTTATCAGAGTGGTATTGTCCATTTTATTTGTCACGCGTAGTCCTCAGGATTCTTCGGATCGATTGATCCTTTGAGATACACGTAGACAGGATACAATACAATTGAACATGACCCCACCCCCCGCCGGTTTGGCCATCCAGCCCCATTCAAAGTAGTGTTCTTGGTGGCTCAGCCCTGGCGGCACGTTTGGGAGACTTGGATCCAGTCCACAACTGCAGTTGCATGCTTGCATGCTTTCTATAGGCGTGGCCACTATGCACGGCATGGTTCGACATGCACTACCAAGCACCAAGCGACCAAGTCCATCGTTCGGCATTGCTGAACACTGTTAGGACCAAAGAAGTGAGAGATCAAAGAAAAGGTGGATGGGCTTGGTTGGCTTCACTTTGAAGTGATTTGGGGTCATGATTTGGACGCTCAGCGCCTTTCAAAGCATCCTTTGCAAGATTCTCTGTCATGAGTCTTTCTACAAACTGAACTGAAACCAACCAGCATGTCTGGCTGGCACATCCAACCCTGTGACAGTCGTTTCAGTACAGTATTGCTTTGTTCCACACTGAGATGTGGTGATTCAGGTTGCCCATTCATGAATATTAATATTTGAGATATTTAATTAAATATCTCAAATTTTGAGACTTCTGGGTGGTCCACGGCATTTCTCAAGGACCTCTCAGGAGTCTCTTTGTGCCTCCTGCACTGTACATCATAGAGAGCGATGAGCAACGCCTACTCCCAACAATGCACCTTCCAGCAATCTGTTGACTCTAACCAGCACGAACATATCCAACCTGTACAGACAGGCGTGTACATACAGATCCTCTGGTGTCATGTAGCCCTGATCGGATTTAAAAACAAAGCGTTGGCATAGTAAGACAGTAGCTTTTCTGACTGACCTTCAACATCCCCACCACCGAATTTCGAATGAACCAGTCGAGGTTGAACACCTCATACTACGCTTTGCACTTCATGGAACACCCCCCCCCCCACTCCCCTTGATGATATCTGGATCCGCCGCAGTGTCGTCTCCGCCATCGAAAGAAACCCCTGAGGGCCTTTTCGGTCACAGAACTCACTTCGCCGATCGAAAACGAGGAAAAACAACGGGCCTCTAACGTTGTCACCCTGTCAGACGTACCTACCGCAGTGTCATTCGCAACTGTCATTACGCAGTTAGTTACAGCCAACACAATGCAGCGCCTCCTCGAGGGATATACCGGCATCGCGAATTGTATTTATCTTCGGGGGGGGGCCCCTTTCAGAAACCCACTTGATGACGTCACGAGAGGAAACCTTTTTTTTTTTATCACGTCGTCAAGAAGGATTCTACATTGACGGGGGCGGACCCTCGAGGAGAAAAATTGATTCGTCGATAGAGTCGTAAATTGGTTGTAGCGGTGTTGGGTTCACGGGATAATCCGACGACACGTTGAACGAATTGAACGCTATTCTGTCGTGTGAATGTTATAGGTAGGTACCTACCTAGTAGATTATCAATATCAGGCTTTTCGACTTCATCTGAGGCTGACACGTTACCACACCTGACTTGCCGGAGACCAGCTGCATGCATTAGACAGTTATATGCCTTGAACAACATTGAAAATGAATGCGTTCTACTTTAGAAATATTTGGGGCACTAATAAAAATAAAAAGGTTCCTCAACAGGATGAATAAGAAGTTCTGAGAGAGATTTGACAATTTTTGGTTATTGTTCTGGTGCCCATTATAACGTGGTATACCTACCACTCGAATGTCCTGCCAGTGGCTGTTTTTCAAGGTTCACTCACAGCGCCATGGAAGTAAAATTGGCATCCGAACGAAACAGCTAAGAAGACTTAGTGAAATCTAGGGTGCGAGAGCTTCGCCAAGACACCACCATGCTGAGCTCAATAGTAATTATTGATTAATATCAATCGATTAATAATTAATATTATTCAAACTTTTTGCTTGGAAACTTTTAGTTGGAAATTTAAAATTTCAAACTTTTAGCCTAAAAATATTCGTTCATTCTAAAGCACTGAATTTAATATTCAAGATAACGCATAATTTTTTTTCACGTCAAGCGTCATTTCTTAAACCCCCTCCTCTTCACAGGGAAAACACCTGATCATGAATAATTACTATTGAGTAATTATTACTATTGAGCTCAGCATGGTGGTGTCTTCGCAAAGCTCTCGCACCCTAGATTTCACTTCATAGCTGTTTTATTTCATTCAGATGCCAATTTTACTTCCGTGGCGCTGTGAGGGAACCTTGAAAAACAGCCACTTATTCTAAAGCACTGAATGTAATATTAAAGATAATGCGTACATTTTTTCACGTCAATATAATATCGTCCCCCTAAATGCAGAAGGGCGAATATTGCAAAAGCTGAATTTTGGGAAATCGCGATTTTCTCTGGTGACGTCAATAATTGGAGTAAGCGGAACGAGTCAACTTGTAATCGATCTTTCTGAGTGATTGGATCGTCCCGCTCTTTTCAAATTCGGAAAGAGGAGGAGAAAATAAAAAAACGCTGCAAATTTTACACAAGGGTTTATTATTCTGTGATATGGGTTACTTGTACAGACATTTAAGTACCTAATTCTGTCAATAAAAAAATTAAAAAATTTTTTTTTGGATTTTTATATTTCAAAAAAATTTTTGGGGGGATTTTTTTTTCAAAAATGTGTTTTTTCAAAAATTCTTTAATTTTTACTCGAAAAATATTTAACTTCTTGGGATCCTTCAAAAATCCCATTTTTAGCCCCATGAAAGCCCTATAGAACGCCACAGTGAAATCGGATCGTTCCGGGACCCCCAAAAATGGATTCTACGTCCAAAAATACTTCGAAAACGACACCTAACTCGATCCCATAGCTAAAAGCCTTCAAAACACCCCTCCTGTAGCCCCATTTTAGCCCCATAGCGCCCCACGGGTTTGGGCGATCGGACTGAAAACCTTGCGGGCACAACTAGATGGTAAACCAAGTATTTTGCCAAAATTTCAGATTTTTAAAAAAATTCCTACTGACCAAAACGGCCCGGACGGCGGACGGCGTACGGCGGACGGCGGACGGACATTTCGGATTTTGAATGTAGACCTCTTGAAACGGATAATGTCAAATTTTGAGGCCGATCGGAGTCGTCGACCCGCGTCGCGAAAACATAGGTGTATTATTCCAAGAATAATAAACCAAAAGATGGGTGCCCTAACTCAAAATCGCCGTTTTGCAATATTCGCCCTTCTGCCCGGAGGGGGAAGATAATATATTATATTATTATTATTATATTAACCGATATATAAAAAAACCTAATGAATAAAATTATTTATTTAATGAAGAAGATAAGTAAATGGATAGGTAGTTAGGATTTCGATAATTATCTGATTATAATCAGAGAGATTGAGTTTGTTTAATGGTTTTACCAACATTATCTTCTCGGCAAGCAACAAAAGGTAATTTAATTTAATGTAGGAACTACTTTTTTGAAAAAATATCTGACCACTTGGTAAAGGTAGGTACCTAGAACAGTTATATTATAAAGAAACACAACAACAAATGTTGTCGCGGGCTATTGAATAATTAATAGAATTTAATGTTGTGAATTATTAATAGAATATCAAAAATAATTCAATTACATACCTAGGTACCTAACTCAATGAGTTATAAACATAAAAATAGGGAAAATAAAAAATGTTGAGTTCCTTGAAGAAACATTTGTCCCAAGATTATTGCAAACCCCATTTACCACATTATTATTACTAACTCTTTACGCCATTCTTGCGAACCTTTGCCCCAAGATTATTACGAATCTTTGCTCCATTTTTAATATTAAATATTCGCAAGAAATTTTGTTGATTAGACAACAAACATTGGCCGCTACGCTGTTTTGCTTCAATGAACACCAAAACTGCGGATAGGATTTCGAAGCGTATAACCCACACTAACAAAAGTTATAGTACTTGGCGGGTTAATGATATCCAGCCCAAGATTGTTTATGGAGGATTAGGTGGTGTTTAAAATCACTAAAAGTTATTAATGAGTAGGTATCGGAAAAATTACGAGCACTAAAGAGAGTCAACTCACCTCATTATTGAAGCCCCACGCGAACTTTCTGCCATCAGATTTGGCTGGGTTACCGTCTTGGGATAGAGAAATGGGCTGCTTACCAGTTTTCCAACGAATAATTCCCAACTAATTTTCTAATGGCCATTCGAACGTTTGCCCCATGGCATGGGGCCCATGCAAACCTTTGCCTCCAACGACCCTGTTATGTGTTAGTGAAGTCGTGCGATACCTAGCGACAAAAAAAAAATCCATCTTCATCTCACGCATTTCTGAAAAGAAAACGATCAAGTTTTCTTTTCTGGTTCGGATGAAATTTATTTGAAAGTTGTAGCTCGCCCAGAACACAGTAAGATAGGTACGTAAACGTTCATGTTGACGTTTTCGAGGACCGAGCGCTCTTCAGAACCCGCCCAGAAGCCTTCCGCTTCTTCAAACTAGGGACGCTTCTTCAAACTACTATTCTTCCGGCAGCATCTTCTTAACCGATGAGGAGGATGATTTCAAATTGTTAGCTGTAGGTGTGGGTAGCTAAAAGATCCTTCTTTTTCGCGTTGGACACACGCACAGAGTAAAAGAGACCAAACATTTTACCAAAAGGCGTCACACGATCCATCGCGTAAAGCTCGTAAACCTCACGAGATATAACAAAATGTGACGGTTATAACAAACTCAACTGACCACTGGAAGACATCATTTTCTTTTAAAAAAAACCGGCGCTACCTACTCGGAAATAAAGAGACGAATCACAACAAACAGTAGGAATGTAAATAAGGGTGGATTTTGAAATCTGAAATCTGATTCTTGAATGAATCGATTTTTCTTTAAAAAAGTATCGATACATTTAGATCCCCCCCCCCCTGAATCGGAGAATCGATTCAAAATGTTGAGAATCGGCCCGATTCTTTTCATTTTGAAGGAAAGTGTTTGACAATCAAGACAACCAATCTCCTCAGATAGTTGTTAAAAAAAAACTATACGATTTAATAATTACCTAATTATTAGGTGAATAATTTACCAGGTAAATGCACTCAAACTCGTTTCGAAATTCGAAGAAGTACCTATCAATTCTTGAAAAAAAAAAAAAAATTCTTACTAAAAATTGATACTTTCGAGAAAAAACGATATGATTTCCTATTCTACGATCATATCAAAATTCGAAAAAGTATCGAATCTTTTGAGAAATAATACTTTTTAAAAAAAAAGTCGATACGATTGTTTTCAAAAAGATCGAAACAATTTAAATCGAATCTTTTTGAAGAATCTGACATCCCTATAAACAAACTTCTTTTGACTTCTCAGACTTTGAACATCATTGTTGTAGTTCTATACACTTTCTTAAGTGTATCATGAAGAACAGTAGTGTTTCCAATCGAAAAATAATAATCCAAAGTTATGCCACGTCAGAGGTTTTTCCCACAGATGGGTTTTTTAGACGCCGGGGGATTTTGAGGGAACGATGTAGGTAGTCAGTGTTTGAGGGGGAAATTCATCAAAAAGCCCAAATTTTACACAAGGATTTATTATTCTGTGATACCTATTGATAGCTATCAATAATTGTACCTATTATTGTGCTAAAATTAATTCCATCTCAATAACAAAAATTAATTACCATATTATGGTTCCTACCCCGAAAAATTATTTATGCGATTACTCAGAAAAAGAGAAATAAATTAAATTGATGCTAATAATTAGCATCACTTTAATTTAATTATTATGTTAACATACCTACTGACGAAGTGTGAATTAGTGTGAAAGTGAATTAGCATCACTTTAACATAATTATTATGTTAACATACCTACTGACGTTCTCAATATAGCATCAGATGGAACATTCCTTCCTGAAGATTCTTTAGGATCTCTTCTTTCAGATGGAACACAAAAAAAAAAAAAAAACGCTGCAAATTTTACACAAGGGTTTATTATTCTTTGATATAGGTTACTTGTGCAGAAATTAAATTCTGTCAATGGAATAATTAAAAAAAAAAATTTTTTTTTTGATTTTTATTTCAAAAAAAAATTTTTTTTTTGGATTTTTTTGTTCAAAAATGTGTTCTTTCAAAAATTCTGTATTTTTTACTCAAAAAATTTTTAACATCCTGGGATCCTTCAAAAATCCCATTTTTAGCCCCATGAAAGCCCTAAAGATCGCCCCACTGAAATCGGATCGTTCCGGGACCCCAAAAAATGGATTCTACGTCCAAAAATACTTCGAAAACGACACCTAACTCGATCACATAGCTAAAAGCCTTCAAAAAACCCCTCCCGTAGCCCCATTATAGCCCCAGAGCGCCCCACGGGTTTGGGCGATCGGACTGAAAACCTTGCGGGCACAACTAGATGGTAAACCAAGTATTTTGTCAAAATTTCAGATTTTTAAAAAAATTCCTACTGCCCAAAACGGCCCGGACGGCGGACGGCGTACGGCGGACGGCGGACGGCGGACGGCGGACGGACATTTCGGATTTTGAATGTAGACCTCTTGAAACGGATAATGTCAAATTTTGAGGCCGATCGGAGTCGTCGACCCGCGTCGCGAAAACAGATGTATTATTCCAAGAATAATAAACCAAAAAGAAGATAATATCTAAATATATATTATATTATATATATAGAGAAAATAGATATATATTTCTGAGCTGTGTTGGGATAGATGAGGGATCCCGAAAAACGGTTTACTTGTACGTCCATAATTAATCGGAAAACGACACCACATTCTACCCCCTGGTAGGTATCCTTGAAAAGCCCCATGAAAGCCCTATAGATCCCCATTCTGGTGCCCCAAAAGTGGATTGTACTCCCGAAAACGACATCTAACTCGACCCCATAGATCCCATAGAAACCGTGCTACGGTAAACGCTCAAACCCGTGGGACGCTAGGGGGCTAAAATTTGGCTACGGGAGGGGATTTCGACGGTTTCGGCTATGGGGTCGAGTTAGTTGTCGTTTTCGAAGTAATTTTGGACGTAGAATCCATTTTTGGGGGCCCCAGAACGATCCAATTTCACCGTAGGGATCCATGGGACAAGAGTAGGTATCTTAAGGGCACACGGGCCAAAATTTCGAGAAAAAAATCAATTTTAGGTTTTTTATATTAAAAAAATCTGCAGAATCTACTGAACAATTTGGTATATAACACTTAACAAATCAAATCAGGAATCAATGTATTTTTACCGTTTCAATGAGAGCCTGCCGCGGAGAAAGGTTATCCCTCGCGCTCAGCGAACGAACTCCTCTTCTAGCTCTCAGTCCTATTCTCCAGACTCCTCTACCAGTCACAAGTCAGTGATATCGAAGATATCTTCTGAGTAAAAATTGTCGTACTCAGTAAGGTTGGCTAAATATTTAGCAGACACTGAGCTGGAAGAACATGACGAATCTCTGGATGGAGGAGAACGTGACCTGGGACTCCTTGATGAGATCTCTCCTTTGTCACTTGTCGATACCGACCAGAAGGAGTGCGTCGAGTACTTCTGGGCATGTTAAAATAAACCGCCGAAACGGAACAACGGAACGAGGGACGATCACGATCTGTCTACGTTGACAAAGTTTCAAAAACGCTGCAAATTTTACACAAGGGTTTATTATTCTGTGATATAGGTTACTTGTACAGACATTTAATTCTGTCAATAAAAAAATTTAAAAAATTTTTTTTTTGGATTTTTATATTTCAAAAAAAATTTTTTGGGGGGATTTTTTTTTTTTTTTTCAAAAATGTGTTTTTTCAAAAATTCTTTAATTTTTACTCGAAAAATATTTAACTTCTTGGGATCCTTCAAAAATCCCATTTTTAGCCCCATGAAAGCCCTATAGAACGCCACAGTGAAATCGGATCGTTCCGGGACCCCCAAAAATGGATTCTACGTCCAAAAATACTTCGAAAACGACACCTAACTCGATCCCATAGCTAAAAGCCTTCAAAACACCCCTCCTGTAGCCCCATTTTAGCCCCATAGCGCCCCACGGGTATGGGCGATCGGACTGAAAACCTTGCGGGCACAACTAGATGGTAAACCAAGTATTTTGCCAAAATTTCAGATTTTTTAAAAAATTCCTATTGCCCAAAACGGCCCGGACGGCGGACGGCGTACGGCGGACGGCGGACGGACATTTCGGATTTTGAATGTAGACCTCTTGAAACGGATAATGTCAAATTTTGAGGCCGATCGGAATCGTCGACCCGCGTCGCGAAAACATAGGTGTATTATTCCAAGAATAATAAACCAAAATGCTGGGGGGGGACTACCTCCCTTTTATTTAAGGTTAATGGTCGTCCAGCTTCACCCCACTTTACTGTCACCTCATTCGACTTCCTTTAAAAGTCCATTGGTCCGGTGAATTCGGATAACACCCCAAAAAAATACCTCGAAAATGATCCCTTACTCGACTCCATAGCCGAAACCATCAAAAACCCCTGGCGGTAGCGTTTTTTAGCTGTTTAGAGACCCATGGACTGAAAACCATGGGGGCACAAGTAGATGACGATTCAAGGCAATTTAGCAAAATTATCATTTAATGATAAAACGCTGACAAATTTGCTTTTACATAACATTTAATGTTACACAAGGGTGCATTATTGTTTGATATAAATTATCCAAAATTTAATTCTTTTTCAGTTAAGAAAATTTCAATTCAATCATTTAAAAAGGTCTAAAAAGGACGGACATTTCGTTTTTGGAATCAAGACATCTTGAAACGTATAATGTCAAATTATGAGGCCGAATTATTTACCTCTGTCGCGATTACATAAGTGCATTATTACCAGAATAATAAACCAAAAGTGTAGTCACACACAGTATTTGATTTACCTATCCCAAAATTTTGGAAGTTCGCATCCCCCTGAACGTGAATACGAACAAAATTATTTAAAAAAATGGATTCAGAATCTGAATTTAAATATGTCAAAGGTATCCCCGGCAATTCCTACGGCAATTTCAACCGTATCGAAACGTTGATTCAACTCCTTCATTTCTGCTGATCTTGAAAATAACGTGTGAAAAAAAAGAGGGTCTGGCAAAACAATTCTCCCTCTGACGATGACGGGAAAAATCCCACATTACCGACCGTTCAAATCTCCCAGCCCGATCTGACCCGCACGATGAGCTCCGACGGTGAGAGCCGAGCAATCCCCTGGGTTTGCCTCGTTATCCCCGAAGATTGATTTTAAACGGTTGCCCAAGAATGGATAAGAATGCAGCCTCGCCAGAAAGTAATTTCGGTGGAGTTATTCAACGAGATTCCACCGGGCAAATACTGACCACTTCCTGGGAGGACGCTGAGAGGCACTTTCCTATAGAATAGGAATGTCAAAAAAGTATTGGTTTTTTCTATTAAAAAATACGGACGTTAGATCTAGGGTTCTACAGTCAGATCATTTAATAATAATAATTATTATCAATTATTGATTTGCCATTTTTTCCTAAAAAAAAAAAAAAATTCTCAACTTGTAACCAACCGCCAAACTTCCTTACAGACCAATCATAATATCGCTCCTCCGGAACAATAGTGGTATATCTCTGATAATAATATTATGACCACTTTGTGAAAACTATAATCATATTATGATTATAGTTTTCTCTAAGTGGTTGTTTGCCGACGGTGCAGAGGTCTAATCCAATGAGGTGGTAAGGGAAAGAGAACGACTCCTCTGCTGGTTTTCAAACTGCTAGTATTCAAGAATACTAAATTGTTTATTCCGGTAAACAATTATAGCGTGGGGACCGGTTTCAGGCAACTGAGCTCATCTACAGCCCTACAAGAAAAACATTAAATGTTTAAATGACAAATTTTGTCATTAGCATCAGATAAAACCATAAAATTATATTATATTGGAGGTATAGGAACAATTACAAATAGTGTAAAGTATAACTGATGAAATCGGTTCAGAATGGTGGTAACTTGACCAGAACGATAGTAATTTCGGAATATGGTTCCTCTGTTAAAATTGGCTCCATGACTGATGGCCAGTGAACCATGTGAAAACCAATTAGGCTATACCACACTACTGAAAGCCATTCCAATTTTACTACTGAACGCTGGAGCCAATTTTAACAGTGGATCCATATTCCAAATTTGCTATTGTCAAATTACCACCATTCTGGACCGATTTCATCAGTTATACTTTACACTATTTGTACTAAGTACAAGACTTAGTCTTGTTCCTAGACCTTCAGTATAATATAATTTTATGATTTTCTCTGATGCTAATGACAAAATTTGTCATTAGCATCAGAGAAAAACATTTAATGTTTTTCTTGTCAGGGCTGTAGATGAGCTTAGTTGAACGAAACCGGTCCCCACGCTATAATTGTTTACCGAAATAAACAATTTAGTATTCAAACCAGCAGAGGAGTCGTTCTCTCTCCCTAACTACCTCATTTGATTATAGTTTTCGCGATTATTTTGCGAAACGCTTTTTTATGTCGCAATTTCCGGACGTTACGGAAAATTTTTGAAACGTCCTGTTAATCGTTATTAAATGATTTAAAAAAAGTATCGATACATTTAGATTCTGTTTTTCTTCAATGCACCGGAGAATCACAGTGTGGTGTTTGCCGACGGTGCAGAGGTAAATCTCCTCACCGAAGAATCGATTCAGAATTTCGAGAATCGGCCCGATTCTTTTCATTCTGAAGGAAAGTTCTTGACAACCAAGGCAACGAATATCCTCAGTTAGTTATTACTAATAACTTAAAATAACTTATTAGAAAGAAACTGTAGGTACGATTTAATTAGGTGGGCAAATTTTTGTAAAGTAGTTGTCATTAGAAGTTTATGGTAAATGCACTCTGACTCGTTTCCAATTTCGAAAAAGTATCGATTCTTGAAATAATAATCATCATAATGAAACCAAATATCGAAATATCGCTAGAAAATATCGACATTGCAATATCAAATCGCCCATCTTTACGATTTCGACCGATGAAATTTGCATCTGCAAATAGGTATGCTCAACTGATGTAACCTCATTGAAGCTTTTTTATGCTTTTCCCTCATCCCATTAAGCAGTCACTTTCATCACAAAAGACTAATTCAACGAAACGTTTCTCCATCAACATCGCGGCGCATGTGTATCACGTGTGATTATTCATTTCCACTTGCGGCACCATTTGGGGTCGTCCTTGACGAGTTTTCAATAGTTTGTGATAAAGAGGCGCGTGCATTGATCAATTGGGTAACTATCTACACGTACTCCGTTGGAAGGGTGCCCCATTATAAAGACACCGACAACTCGTGTGGGGCAATCAAAAGAGGCAAATAACGCCCGGGTGAGGCCAATGAGGCGGGCGGAGCAATTACTTCTCGATGGTAACAGTAATCACCGGCGCGGGCCTTCAATTCTCAAACAGTATACTTAAGAGGTCCCTTCTCTTCACACATAAGTAAGAGGCCGATATTTTCATTCGACCTACCCACAAAACAGTTCACGAATAACACCGGAATTGGGAAACCCGGGGGGCTGCAAAGTTGCTTCACTTCGTTAGGTAAGACGCAAGAGCCGATAGTGTCTGTTCAAATTGATATCGGCTGAAACGGATGATTTATGCAGCGCACTGGCTTCCTGTCTGATGCTGTACAACATTTACATGAGAGCTGTGTTTGTCACCATCCTTATCGCTGACTCGCAGAATAGCCTGCAGCAGCTTGTCAATGTGAGGAGAGCCTTGCAATAGGCCTAGTCAACAACTCGAATCTCGGGTAGGTAGTGTGGACGCGCCCAAATGCTATGCTGATGCGAAGATTGTGCACAAATACACTGAAACGTCGGCGTAGACAGACTTATTTTCTCTATGAACCTAAAGACCCAAGGACGGCACGATTCCAAGTATATCACAGTAGCGGCAGAATTTCATGAGCCTGATTGTGAACTCTCGATTAAAACTCGATTTTGAAAATCGATTGTTGGCAACCGATTGTGCATCCCTCGTTTGAAGGTCTGTCTGATACTACTCATGTATGCCCCCCATCCCTCCTTCCATCACCTGTACCTACCGCTCTTCCACTCCACCGCCACCAACTCCCAGTGATAGCCCCCGTTTCATGTGCCCACTCCACCATTTACTCCCTTCCCACAACAAAAATTGTATACCTACCTGTGTACCTAATGTTGAGACAAATAAGGGGCACGCAAGAAGGATTCCACGTCCAAAATCACTTCAAAAACGACAACTCATTCAACCTCCTAACTAAATTCCTTCAAAAGCCCCTTTTGTGCCTTCACCTCATAAATCCTGTAAATGGCCGCAATCTAAAGTCTAAAGCCTCAATAAATGGATTCCAGGTAGGTACCAACGAAACCTCAGTCGGCTATCAGACCATAGCCCTTCAAAAAACCCTTTTTTACTCCCTTTGCAACCCCATAAGCCTCACGATGAAGTTGGATAGGTTTGGGTTTCGCATAAATCGATTCTACGGCCAAAAATACTTCGAAAACGAGACACCACTTGACCCCCTACCACACACAATTCCTTCTAAACTCCCTTCCCTGTTAGCCCTTTTTCAACCCCACACAGCCCCAAGGCAACAGGTAGGTACAACCAGACAGCGAACCGAGTACATTCCAATACACTCTGGGTTTACTAGGTACTGTCACATGAGCGCTGACACGAAAATTGGTCCAACCGCATTTAAGAAAACTTTTGAAGAGCGAAGGAGGAAACCTTTGGATTTTTTATCTGCGTTTAACCAGATGAAAAAAATTCAACCAACAAAATTGTGCTAAATGGTACAAAAACAGTATGGATGAAACCAACAACATCTACTTTATTGGGGCTGCAACACGAGGAGGAGGAAAACGAGGAGAACCATCATCATTCTTGATGATCACCTACTTCCCGTCGTCCAAAAATTTTGAATAAGTTCCTAATATTCGTCGTGGCGAGCATAGTAACAGAAAAGTCTGAAATCCCCAAAAACGTTGCTTCATGTGGCGTATCTGAGCTCCAAAAGTTTCCCAAAAAAGAGTTTCAAACTAATTCGAAAAAAAAATAAAGTTTTGTAGGTAGGTACAATAGATGACGAGAGAAATTAAAATCCACCAAAAAGGTGCTCCATGTGGGGTATCTGAGCTCTGTAAGGGGTAAAACTAGATTTTCCCTTCCAAATGAATCCTTTCATTTTCACAAAATAAGTTTAGGTGCTGTGGTGAGTAGGGAAAAGTAGAGAAAAACAGGACTAGAAAAATCTGAAACCACCAAAAATTTGCCCCATGTGGCGTATCAGTTGCTCCAAAAGCGGTCAAAAAGTAGGGCCTGGAGCAATTGACAGGACGTTGGGATGGCGGTGGTCTGAGGGGCGTCCGAAGGCGACGTGGCTGCCTCCTCCCCTCCACAGCACACAGCCCCCTCACCAACAACCCCCTCCAAAAAAAAAAAAAAAACCTACTAATGAGGGAAAACGCAACAGTCGGACATTTGATGGCTTCTCGACTTAAAAACCCACAGATACCCGTACCACGGAATAGAAGAATTCTTCAATTCCGTGCCCGTACGTTGATGTACGATCCCTGAACAAAGTTTTGATCGGCAACAAGGAGCTGGAGCAATTTATCAATTTATCACTAGAACGCTTTTTGTCCGCTTTCTGACTCCTTCCCAAAATGCTAGTACTCGGCGACCTTCTACTACGAAAGTCAAATTAGTAAAAGGTAACAGCGGGTAGTTTTGAAATTCCCCAAACGTAAATCTTTTTCGAGTTTTCGTTGTTTACGATCGACTGGCCTTCGGCTCCGTTCACTGCATTCCTTCCCTGTGACGGCCAACGTCTTTCCCGTATCGCTTCTCGATGCAACGAGCCTTTTTGCACCGCGTTGACGAAATTTAGATTCCTTCTCGGGGAGAAGATTCGTTTAGCGAGGCCACGAACCTGTTCAAATTTCTTTCGTTGGTTCCCTCTTGAACACCCCCCCCCCCCCTTCACCTAAGGTGAGGGCGCATGCACGACGAAGTTATGTAAAAACAGATGTAGAAAGGGAAAATTCGTGCTCGCATCCCGGTACGGGGTTCCCTGGTTGTGTACAATCTCTTCTGTCAAGAGTCATAACCCCCACAGGGTTGCCAACCGCGAAGTGACTATTAATTACCGGGTTATTAGTGCAGTGAGCAGCAGCCGGCGACACATTTGGACTATTCCGATTTAGGTAATTAATGACTTATTTCTCTTCGAGTCCACGTCCGGTCTGACCGAAATAAACCTCATCAGCTAAAAATAATCCCGTCAAAGAATTCCCGTTTTGTTTATCCTTCGAACGTAAATGGTTCTCACCCGGAACTCGTTGCATTTGGGTTTTTTGGTATGCCGACCGCGAACGGGGAAAGTATTTTCGCAACGCGGTTTTGGCCAACCTCCACTCCGGACGGTCGTAATTAAAGTGAGACGGACAGCCGGCATTGTGTACTTCCGAGTCCAACGATCTAATGTGTCCTCTCACCAGGTGCCTGGTCAGCGTTTTGAAGCAATTTTCATGACGATCACCAAGGAAAGCTGACGGCTGATGAAATATGCCCACAAGATCGCTGCGGAACTTGAAGCCTAATTTGCCAAGTAGGTTCCTTCTCTAGGCCAGTTTCAGGCTCTTCCAATGATGCTGGGTCACGTATCAACTGCAACGAAGGAAGTGAGGATTGCAGTCATTCACAAAGGGCTGGTGCGAGATCACAACCTCACACCCGTCGGTCTATAGTCCAGTCACAAGTGAACCTCTTGATAGTCCAGTCATTTGAGCTCACAGCAAATTTTCTGGAAGATTTTACGTTTCTAGTCGGTCTGGCTTGGATGCCAATAAGAGGAATCCAGGGTTTCCCAACAAAATGTTCGATGGGACAACTCTGGGAAGCGTAAAAAACACGATTTTTCTTACTTTTTTCGGTTTTGCCAATATTACTCCAGAACAAGTGATCCTAGCGAGATTGTTCGTCTGAACTGTTTTAAAGTTTATGAAATTACCAACAATTTGCACCCCCTAAAGTTGATTTTAAACCCAACAGCAAGTAAGATACAGCTCGTCGATATCATTGATATCGTCGATTGAGGAGGTTGAAGATGTCGTCACACTTGAATGAAGAAACTGGTCCATCGTCCCAAAGCGATTGAGGAGGGATAGCGTTGCTATCGCTTTCGATGCCAATGCTGTCAAGCAGTGCTACAATATGTAATGTTCAAACAAAAAACCCCCTCGAACTAAATAGGGGGGGTTTTTTACCGAAATTTCAGGAGAAAACGCGAACTCTCCGAAAAAAACATGCAACGTTGTTTCGGAGAGTTTCGCGTTTTCTCCTGAAATTTCGGTAAAAAAAAAAAAAACTGTTTAGAAACTGTTTCAATGTGAGCTTACCCACTGAATCTCCCTTTCACAGGAGGGGAAAATTGAAAATAGGTATATAAACAAATTGAAAATATATAAACAAACACAAACAACAAAACATGTTGTTTTATGTTAAGTGTGTCTTATTTAATAACACTTATTACACACACATAACATAAAAACAAATTACAATAATTATTTTTCGCCTTGATACCATACCAGTCTATGACGTTCAATAAACACGTAAGAGGATTCACAGTGAAAGAAATATGAAGAAACTTTCGATCTTCACGATTATTGACAACGTTGGAAAAAATCGTACAATTTCAACGAGCTGTATCTTGCTTGCTGTTGGGGTTGAAAGTAACCTTAGGGGGGCAAATTGTTGGTGATTTTATGAAACCGTGGTGAACAATCTGGCTAGGATTACTTGTTCTTGAGTAATATTGGAAAACCCGAAAAACGCTGCTCAGAGTTGTCCCATCGAAAATTTTATAGGGAAACCCTGTATTTCTCCTATTGGCATCCCAATAGACCGAATGAAAACATAATATCTTCCAGCATACCTATTTCATGAAAGAATACCTACTCTTTTTACTGACCTATTGACTGAACTATGAAGACATGAACAAGGTTGCAAACCAGATCTTCAAGGAGAAACTTCAGTTAAACTCTCTCTTCAAGGCACAGCAGGCCTGAACCCTCACAAACAAATAAGTGGCTATGTGCTACTTCATGAAGTAGGGGGTGCTTTCGATAGCGTTTCCATAAAGGCGGCAGCTAATAAAGACTCGATCCCCAAGCACGAAACAATGGCTAGTATGCTAAACACCCGAATAACATCACGGCTCGGGAAATTCAGTTACCATCAGCTGGTCAGCTGACGGTGCCCACAGGGTGCTTTTCCTCTGAGGCTGCGTATTGGACAACGTGCTGGACACACTACAGGAAAATAACTACGAAGTGCTAATACCAAAACGCAGATCGAACAGTAATAAGGTACACCTCCAGTCTCTGAAAGAATGCCGGGCACCATTCATGGTGTGATGTCTCCGCCAGCACCCTGCGAAACCCAGAAGGTATATTTTCAGCAAGTCCTGTGAGCCTGAGGACGATGACAGTGCAAAGGCTGAGTCGTGGTTAGTTCTTTTACTTCATCTTGAATTTATTAAAGAAAAAAAACCTAAAGATTATAGGAAAGGACATGTGGGAAAAGTCGGGGGTTGGCTGGTGAAGCCAGCAGAGTGCCCCCCCCCCCTCCAACCAGTCCTATTGTGTTGGATCTGCAAGACGAAGAGGAGGAGGCTAGGGTACCAGCCCATTCAATTATCTCCTTAGTGAGTTGGGCAGATTGTGTTGGGACGACAGCTAGAGATCCAAGAGGAGGAGCCACCAGGCCAAATGGCTCCACCTCATGGCGACCACAACCCAGAGGAACGAACCATGTGGACCTCTACCCAAGGGCAGGAGTAAAAACGCAACTGCCTCACCAACTAGTAGGTAGTGGCCCTGGGCCCATAGGGATGATTAAAGGGAGGCGGTACTCGACCAGCTTGCTAGTTACTGGGGCTAGATGCCACTGGAACCTTCAGGACGACTGTCGCAATGGAAACGAGCGCCGTGTAGCAGGATGGGTTCCAGCCCTCCCTGATGCGCTAGGGACGACCTTCACTCTTTTTCCAGGCCAACTCCGCACTGTGTGCCAGGCTGAGCACCCCGAGTCACTTTACCATGTACAGCCATGGTCAGGAACTGGGAGGCCCTGTATTCAGGAACCAATCACACTCCAGCCACCGAAGGGAATACTCCAAGCAAGACAGGGAAGCCAGAGCCTTAGTGGCTTAGCTACATGTGTGTCTGTAGACCAGGCGCCTCACAGTGTTAAAATTAGTTGATGTAGCGAAGCCGTTGCTTGGGCCCCTGACCCAAGCACCTCACTGAGTTGAGAGAGGAAGCAGTAGAGTAGCATAGGGTCTTGTGACACCGTTGACCAGATATCAGAGACTCTGTGTGTTGAAATTTGTTGAATGACACCCAGTAGCTTAGTGAGTCCCCTGATTCACAGATATCCGAGTGGACGTGAATTTCTACGGTGCAATTCCATTTCGTGCAAGTGGATCCTCTGAATCCGCATCTTATTGTATGGAATGTGAGGAAGAGAAGCTCTGAAAGTTGTTTTAAAATTTCAGGAAATTTCCATGTTAATCCCTCAGTCGTTGGTTGTCAAATAATTCTGTACAACTGTTTCTACATCGACAAAATCTTACTTATTCCAAATTTATACTACTGTTCACAGTAACTGGAGCTCTACGAGTGAGCGAAAAAACAAATTATCTTTCAATCTTTTAACACAATATTTTGCTTATTATGTGTAGGGTTCGCAATTAGCTCCCTCGTAGGAGTGACTTCGTCGATTTGCGTTTAAAAAAAAAGTACTTACAGAATGCGTATGTGAGGCTGTGTCATCGTGAGGGCAGCATAATCACCACGCGGGAAAAACGTTCTTTCGGGGAAAAGATTACTAAGAAGAAAAAAAACACGATATCCTGTGATATAAGACGGGACTGACACGCACAGAACGGTTGACGTCGACTTGGCCGACCAGACTGGCAACATGACAGAGGACTTTCACTCTCACTGTTGGTGGAGGGGTTCCCAACCTTGTAGGGCCTGGGGACCGAACTGGAGTCGACGTCGGGCGAGGATGTGGTCCCAGGAGACCGGACCCACCGGGATTCAACACGTTTACCTTTTGAGTCGGTTTTGGGCCAATTTGATTAAGGAA
Source organism: Pilophorus perplexus (assembly GCA_955831195.1). Taxonomy (NCBI): domain Eukaryota; kingdom Metazoa; phylum Arthropoda; class Insecta; order Hemiptera; family Miridae; genus Pilophorus; species Pilophorus perplexus. The sequence continues at coordinate 18,059,207 of OY037014.1, forward strand.
AAAAAATTTGAAAAAAAAAAAAAAAAAGGAAATCCTCGACGACTTCAACGCCAATCTTGGAAATCTTGTTTTGCCCCAGTGTGAGAATTCGTAGGCCGTTTCAATAATGCAACACCGCAAAAATGGAATGGAAAGGTAAAGGTAAACTACAAAGTGACTTGCAGGCAAGGCTTTGAGCTTTTTTTTTTTTTCAAATCCGGACCAAGCGATTGCTTCACCTTCACCCGCGAATGGCTTTTAGACCCTAATTAAACCGGTGAACGCCATTTTTACCTCGCACGCCCGTTTTTTTGCTCGAATGAGCCGTTAGCAATCTACAGGGTTGCTTAAGTGAAAAACATTTCATTTTGAACGTTGGTGCACAAAACGATTTGCAGGGTGGAAAGTCGGACGGCATTTAGGGTTGTTGAATGAATTTCAGGTGTCTATACCGCTAATTCGTGGCGTGTATGTGGATGTGTAGGTCAGACGGAGGAATTACGGGGTTTTGGTTTATTAATCTTGGAATAATACGTCTACGTATTAGCGATGGGGGTCGAAAATTTGGATCGGCCTCAAAATTTGACATTATACTTTTCATGACGCGTAGATTTTAACTAAACACTCGATTTACCATCTAGTTGTGTCTGCAAGGTTTTCAGTCCGATCGCCCAAACCAGTGGGGCTGTGTGGGGCTTTTAAAGGATGCCATGAAGTCAAATTAGGTGTCGTTTTCCGAGTAATTTTGGACGCATAATTCATTTTTTGGGAACGCACAAACTTTACAAGAAAAAAATTTTTTTTCTTGTGAAGTTTCGATTTTCTTTTTCATGGAGGGTTGTAATTCTACGAAATAATAAACGATTGTACCCATTATACCAATTTTTTCAGAAATTGCGATTCTTGACGTTCTTAATCCTACTTACTGAAGTTGAGTTCAGTTATATAATTTAACTGACTTAGAAATAATTATTGTACTTAGAAAACCATCAACCCGTATTTCCGGAACATGACGTACTTTGCAATCCAGCTTGATAACAATCCCGAGGTACCGCACCGCACTGGCACAAACTTCTATAATAAAAATATGATAAATTTTAACTTAACTAGCACTAAGTAAGCCTTACTCCAATTACACAACAAGCTGTGAAGATATTCTAACTCTCATGTTTTGAAATTCAAGTTACTGAAGGACTTTTTCTTTCTTTCTCAAATTGACTTGCTGTGAAGAATGAAAACTGCATTATGAAGACATTTGATGAATGCAAAACCATCTCATTTTTGTAGAATTTCGAATTTTCTAATTTGTTGACGGGACTGATTCTTCCCCTTCCGCGGTCAGTAGCCCATAATCGGGAATTATTCCCGATTATTACCTTAGGGTTTCTCCCGACCTACGAATTATATTGCTGTTGTATTCCATTTTATCCATTTATGATTCTTTTATTTTTGTGGAAATACATTTAAAGAAAAATAATAATAAATGAAAGAATGATGTGTTAAATTTTGCATAAGTTAAACCAGTGGAAGGCATTTAATCTGGAAGTGGGTTCAATGAAAAATCCCGAAAAGCTAGTGCAGTTAAAAAGTTCAAACAAACTACGTATTCGATATGCAAGAAGGTAGTTAATTGTGCAAAAATTAATTCTGGGTAAATAAGAAAATATTATGTTTTAGAAAAAAATTTATATTTATTTATATTTATATTTCTCGTAGATAGGTACAATGTTTAGACGGATGTGGGATCTCGAAAAATGGACGTCCAAAAATACTTCGAAAACGACACCTGACTCGACCCCATAGCCGAAACCCTTCAAAACCCCCTTCCGTAGCCCCACCGGTTTGTGTGATCGGGCTGAAATCCTTGAGGGCACAATTAGATGGTGAACCGACTATTTTGTCAAAATTTTATATTTAAAAAAATCCTGATGCCCAAAACTGCTCCGGCGGCGGGCGGACGTTTCGGTTTTGGAGTCTGAGGTCATGAAACGGATAAATGTTTGAGGCTGATCAGAATTTTCGACCTCCGGACACGATTACATAGGTGTATTATTCCAAGGATAATAAACCAAAACGGACCTCGGATTCAGCACATCTAATAACGTAATTTTTCTTAGTAGTTTCGAAAACTAAGAGTTTCTCACTATAGGAAACTGAACTTTGTAATCCTGATTTCTCATGATTGTTACGTTTAAGTTAAGAACTGCCCTACATTTTGCAAAAACCTGAAGGTTCACCGTTGGAAAGTAGTCAAGTAGATACGCGAGGCAATCTTGGGCCTCTGAAGCCGCTACTGGTAATAACTATAATATTGCTTATAACTGTGAATGATTTATTCGAGTACAGGAGAAAAACCACCACCATTTTGATTTGACGCACATTAAAACCAATCAAGGCTATCAGTATTGGAATGCTGATGAAACGGACTAAGCACTTCTTATTTTGTAGCAGTTCTTATTTCATCAGCAGAACAACCCACAAGCGTGCAGATTCGACTAAAGGACGAAAATATGAGCTGTTTCGCCACTAAAAAAATAAAAAATTATATGAATGCTTGAAATCTCGTATTCGAATATCCGAATAATTTCAATAATCAGGTGTCGCATTCCGACGTCCAATCACCACCATCACTACCAAATGGCCGAGCAAAGCGACGCCCCCCTGTCCGCGTGTCAATTAAAAAAGTGGGTTTCAGTCATCAATAAAGTACCTACAGTATAATTATTCAGTGTGATACAGGAGAGAAAAAAAAAATTTGCTAAAATTTCAAAAATCAACATACATGTACATCATGTAATTTACATAAAATTTTCTTTTTATAAAAAGCTTAGTTATCCACAGCAAAAAAATACAAGTATTTAAAAAACGCAAAATTACGCCCGAAAAACTGGTGAAACTCGTGTGGTAAGTGAGTGACTTCAATTGCTCGGGGTTTTTTCCGCGATATGAGAGATCTAAACCCTGTAACACAATAGATGTCACTAGTAGTTGAATGTGGGAAAGAAGAAATGAAACGATAGGAATGAAACGATTCCTCACCTGAATCTCAGTCATGGCCGCGTCGTCATGAACATCGAAAAGGTCCCAACTTCACCACTAAGTCCTTTCTGGATGTGCCTCAGGTGGACCTGAAAAATGGGTTTCTTAATTATAAACGTCTAAGTGAACTTCCATGATGTTAAGCCATAGTAATATTATGATCGGGGTGCAATCATTTCCGCAAGGGGCGCTAGTGGCTAAGTAGGGTCGAGACTACTCTGAAATCATTTCTCGTGTTAGAACCGGATTTGCGAAAGAAAAAAAGGAGTCATTGAATTGGTATTCTGAATATAGGTCCCACGGGGAATTGAAAATGAACATCGTAGGCAGTGAACAATCTTATGTTTTATGGGACTTTCTGGAACTTTTAGAGCTCATGATTCAAGATGCGTTTGTAGAAAAGTAACGAAATTCCAAAACTTCGAAATCTGCTCTCTTTTTAAATAATTTAAAAAGAGAGCTTTTATTATAGTTTATAATAATTATAAACCCCCAAAAATGAAGGTTTACAAAATGATAGGCAATAGGTCAGAATTCATGGCCTGTGACGTCACACCTTCCCCAGCTGGGCATCGAGTAGTTGGGCACGAAGCCGCCAGAGCGGGGAATAATAAATCTGAACGGAATCGGAATGAAAACACTCGACTGGGGTCGATTTTCGAATAACCTTCTTTGATGATGACCTTGATGCTCGATTTTCGAATGAACTTCTCTGATGATTACGATTTTCACGATTCACGATTTTCGGGGTTGGCTATTCGTATAGCAAAGTCGGCTAACTTGCAGCTCTTGGCTAATCAAAAGATGACGGCTAACTTGCAGCCCACGTCGTGTACCCCCTCCAAACCTCAGAATTCAAATAGTATTATCGATTTTTCCTAAGGCCCCATAAATAATAGAGGCGGGTTTTCTGCAATGTTGTCCCATTTTTGTAACTGTTGAATCATGACCTTTCCAGGGAAAAAAATTTCAAAAAAATTCAAGGAGCTCATAATTTTAGGTATAAAACAACTTGTCTAATGACATTGTGTGGATTTTTCAAAAACTACGTTTGTTCTTCAACTAGACTTTTAATTTTATTTTCAAGTTTTCTAAACCTTTCAATTTTTTAATTGGTTTAATCGATTTTGAGAGCTCTATGCTTTACAATTTTATTGAAATCGACTTATAACTTTCCTTTCAAGTTTTTAACTTTGATCCCCCCCCCCCCCACCTTTTTTACTTTCAATTTTTTATTTGATTTTATCGATTTTGGAAAATGAATACTTTACAATTACGTTAATAATTTACGTTGTAAAATTTGCAGTTTTTTTTTCAAGTGTTTTTACTTGGAATTTGTTTTCCAACTCCTCTTTTATTAGGTACTTTCAATTTTTCAATTCAACTTTTATTTGTTTAGGTATTTTTATTTTTTTCACTTGCCTTATTATTTGCATTATTATTATTAACTTATTATTACTTGCATTATTATTAACTTATTTCTTCATTTTCTCTTATTTTCAACGTTTAGTTGAATTTATTTAAAAAAACAAATTGAATAAATTAAAAAATTGTAAACACATTTCATTTAAGTAAAATCCAGTTTTTATTTTGAATCACACAAAAAACCGATTATTTTAAACTGATTTCCCACCCCCACCACCACGGCCACATAAAGACTCTGAACGGACCTTTTTCATACCTGGTATGAAAAATCTTGTGTGGTCTAGTCGTGGGTGGGAAGATAACTAACCGACTTGGGAGGGTTTTAATCAATAATAATTATTTGGGAATATTAAAATTTTCCCATTTTTCATTTTTTAAATGGAGGAAGTTTGAAAAAGGAATAAAAATGAGTAGATGGAAAATACACTGCCAAGGCAATGGCACATGAGCTTCCTCGTGCCAAGTTCAAAATGAACGTCACAACTGTAACAAGAAAATTACGTTCGCGCATGCGCAGGGAGTACCACTGATTCAATCATGATGAAACTGATAGGGAACCATCTAGGGCTATACCCACACAATTTCTGAAAATTTGATTGAAATCCGATCAAAATTGTAGGAGTTATGGCTGTGGCAAGGAAATTACGTTCGCGCATGCGCTGAGCGTACCGCTGATTCAATCGTGATGAAACTGACAGGGTACCATCTAGAGCTATACGCACACAATTCCTGAAAATTTGATTGAAATCCGATCAAAATTGAGAAAGTTATGCCTGTTTCAAGAATTTCACGTTAGCGCATGCGCAGAGCGTACCGCTGATTCAATTGTGATGAAATTCGTATAGGAGCCTCAAGGAGCCTTATCTGCATAATCCCTCAAAATTTGAGCTAAATTCATTCAAAATTGTGGAAATTATGGCTGTAACAAGGAAATGCGGACAGACCGACAGACACGGAACCAAATTTGTTCAGTAGGCTATGAAACGCAAAATGCGAGTAGAAATTTTGAATTCGGACAACAAAAATTTTTTATCTCCCGAAAGTGAACACAAGGCTTCCGCTGCTTCGCAGACTCGGAAGCAAAAAGAGTGCTCAGAGGAGTGGCAGAGGCATGAAGTAGTTTTTGGAGCAATTTCTTAAAGAAGATTCGTAGACTTTATCGTAGATTGCTGCCTCCATTTAATAATTTGAGAATGGCTCCATCTCACACACACCCCCTTAACGAGATGATGACTTATGGCTTACCTCTACAGCAGTTTCAAAAAAGATCCTAACAGACGGCGACATCTTCTTCTTGATGGCTTCTACGGATGTGGCGAGAACTTCAACTTCGTAACTGTTTCTGTCGTTTTCGGATAAACTCTGAAACGTCACAATCAACAGTTGATTGCAAGTTACCTACTTACAAGGCTGCACTGACATTGGGTGCTGAGTAGAAAACGTGTCGTACCTTGATTTGGTACAAGAGGGCGGTGACTTCCATGACTAGATCGATGAGGTCCGGGTGGTTGATGTTGTGGTTCAACGGGTCGACGAGTTTTTTCGCTTCTTCCAAACACTGGTTCCTGAGGGAGGACGGAAGGTAGGACGACGTACTCAAATCAGGGAGGATCTGTAAAAAAAAAAAAACGAGACAATCAAGATGCAGTATTCACCCGAAGACAATCGAAACTGCACCGTGGACGGACTTACGTTTTGACAATGGACTTGCATGGTGGCCAGAATCTCCCGAAAGGCAGAATTGATGTGCTCCAATTCGACGATGCACGAGGCGTATTTTCGGACGAAATCATTGGGAAAGGAATTCGAATAGCTGCGTTTCCTTTCGGCTTCCGTGTTCATCTCACGCAGCTGGTAGACTTTATTGCGTTTTATTTCGAGGATTTTATTGTACATGACCTGCGGGAACGAGGAATCATTGAAAATCGGATGACCCGTAGAATTAATCGTGAAGTCAGGTTAGGGAATTTTTCGTTTGAAATTCCCCAAATTAACTCAAATGCCCAAACATTTACCCCCATAGATTATATTAGATTGATACCAGGGATGATAATATGGTAATATGGTAGTATGGTATGATGATATTATGGTAGTGGGTTCTCGAAGGGCGCCCTACGACAGGCACCGAGGCCAGTCGACCCGATGTGCTATCTCTCGGAATTCATTGCGGTAGGAGGTCAGCGCCTTTCTGCTTTGAGTGCCACACCCACTAATGGGCGTTGGCAAGATACTCTCGGTGGGTTGCCATTTCCTTTCGAGAGATGATTATCTGTATAAGGAAGATGACTAGCGGCTGCTGGGATCGAATCAGCAACCTTTGTCTCAGCAGTCCAACGCTCAAACCACTGAGCCACTGATGACGACCTGATAAGCGTCCGTGCCTTTAAAAAGGTTCAATAGCCCTCCTACAAGGTCCTCTTGTGCGAGTATCTTTTCCCAGTCCACTTATCCCCGAGCAAGATACCTTTTGCGCTACAAGGGCACAACATGAGGTGAGCCATTGTCTCCTCTCTGCATAACCTACAGCTGGGCTCTTCATTACATGAATTTTGTCACCCACCCCAATCCCGTTTATCTGTTTCCTGAAGCTCCCGTGTCCCACAATAAGTCTCAGTTGCGAGACATGCGTTCGCCTTTTTACGGTCTGGCCCTGCCAGCTATGTCTAAACTTGTGCGTTTTCGTCTTTCAACTTTCAACCTGCGTCTTTCAACTTGCGTCTTTCAACTTGCCTCATGAAGATTGCCTCTGACGCATGCCCTAGAAGCAAGCGATTCCTGTCCACATTTGCCCGTCAAGTTTCTTTCAACCCTCGCGATGGAGTCAGCAGAAGATGCATGTTTACTACGATCAGAACGATTTCTGGAATAATGGGCTTATGCGCCCCTGGCCCCTTCCACCTAAGCCCTCAATTCTGAGCCATTAAGGAAATATTTTTGAAAAAAAAAAAAAGTATATATAATCCTCGATGAAAAAAAAGGTATACTATAATCCTCGATGAATTCAAGCGTTTCCTTCGCATCAGACATTTTATAAAACAATAAAAACTTGAAGACAGCACTTTTTCAATGGAAAACTCCAGCGAGATGAACGGTGTGATGCATAGAAATCCAACCCTTGCGGTTCGGCGTGCGCTACCCCTTTCACTACCGTTCAACACTCCCGTTCAACTCGGATGAGGCATGCCCCTTGGACTTCATCACGTGCGAAACACCTTGCGCTATGACAAAAGCTCAGAGACTTTGGTTAGCTCTGCATTTCTCCACCTTTTCACACACCCTATTAAGTTGTGGATTCCCGGTAGGTTTTGCCAGTACTTCACCCAGATACTTCACTTCTCTGTAAACTTGCAGTCTCTCACCAAAGAGGCTGTTGTCCCAATAGTCCATCCGTATCCTCTTTTGACACTTACGAAGGTTTCGAGCACGTCGGTCGGCAAACAGTCCCTGAGCGGCTCGTTGATTGCTTCGTCTTTCATTCCATCCATCTGGTAGTGATAGCCGTCTGGGCCGATGCTGAGGTGACGACTCGGCCGTAACGCGTTGATCATCGAGATGACCGATATCGTGTCAACGGGCTCGTTTGACTGCAATCAAACCCCACGATGAGACTTGCGTACCATTTTGTAGCTATCAAAATTGGCTGAGTACTCACCAGAACTTCGTAGTCAGGTATAGAATGAGTACCGATCCCGGGCCTTTCGAACGTGATCCGGTACGTGTTGTTGGAGGTGTCGAAGGCGTCCACAGACCCAGTAAATAGCCCGTCTTGGGGCGTACGAAGGCGCGCTGTAACCTGCAAATCTCTAGTTAATATCCGAAACACTACGTTCACCCCGAACCGACCAAATAAACGCTGCAAAATTTACACCAGGTTTTATTATGCAAAAGGACAACTTTGCAAAAATTAATTCTCCGCCAAAAAGAAAATATTTTTGAAAAAATGTAAAAAAAATAATTTTTTCTGTACAACGCTTGGACAGACGTGGGACCTCGAAAAAGGATTATGCGTCAAAAATTACTCGGAAAACGACACCTTATTTGACCCCCTGGGATCCTTAAAAAAAACACTCTAGTAGCCCCATTAAAGCCCCATAGATCTTCACCGATAAATTGGATCGTTCTGGGAACTCCCAAAAATAGATTCTACGTCCAAGAAATACTTCGAAAACTACACCTACCTCGAACCCATAAGTGAAACCCTTCAGAAACCCCACCTGTAGCCCCTTTTTAGTTGGGCGATCGGGCTGAAAACCTAGCGGGCACAACTAGATGGTAAACCGAGTATTTTGTCAAATTTTCAGATTTTTAAACGAATTCCTACTGCCCAAAACGGCTCGGATGGCGGACGGACATTTTGTTATTGGAATCTGAACATCTTGAAACCTATAAAGTCAAATTTTGAGGCCGATCAGAATTTTCGACCTCCGTCGCGATTACATAGTTCTATTATTCCAAGAATAATAAACCAAACCCAACCTTCGTCCCGATGACAAGCTGCAACGGGATTTCAACGGGGAGGTCTTTACAGCTGTTAAGATCCGTCGGTTTCCTCTGTTGCAGTTGACGGATTTTCGATCGTTTCCTTTCAAGCTCGTGCCTCTCTTCGTTAAAAAAAGCCTAAAACAAAACGCCCGTTAAAAAAAAAGAAGAAGAAGAAGAAGAAGAAGAAGAAGAAAAAAAAAGCTCTCCGGTTGAATTCCCTTACTTGTGAGCACCTCCGGGGTTTTCCCATCATCCGCCTCATTTTGCACCACTCGACCCGCGTCAAAAGGAAGGTCTTCAATTGGGGGAAGCTCTCTTTCAGACAAACCGTAAAGTCGTTCTCGCCGCCGAAAAGAGCGCTGAAAAAAACACATTTCATTAGAAGTCAAAAGCAACAACAGCGACACTTACAATGACATCCCTTAACTGCTCCAATTTGGCAGCATTGGGTTTATTATTCGTGGGGCTCTACAAGGCATCAGAGGGGGATTTTCAAGGGCCTTTGGCAGGTGCTCGTGTGAGGAGTCTTTTTTTCAAGTAATTTTACTGAACTATTTAAAAAATAAAAACCTGCAGAATAAGATGTTAAATTATTAGGGGAAAACCCCCCTGCTGAATGAGACTCGCCTTGAAGAGCTATAAAACTGGTAGCAGAACTGAAGAGCTATAAAATCACTTAGACGGCTCCAAAAACTCCATTAAACCTGAAAACTGGTTAGAGAAACTATACCACCAGTTAGAGCAGCTTACAACGTGTTTGAAGCGCAATAAACCAGACGGAGGGTCTATATAACCAGTCTAAGGGCCACTTTCACCAAACCGCCGTACCGTAGTGAAAGTGGCGAACTTACCGAAATCTTAACCTTAACCTGCCAGGTTACCCCGACGTTAGAAAATTACGTTTCACCACTTCATTTCCGACGTCAAATTTAATGCAGAGGCTGTCGGTTACCGTTTCGTTAAACTTATCATGCAGTGTTGCCCAAAAGAGCCATTTGTGTCCATATTTTAGTTCCCAGAGAAGGCACAGCAACAACGGTAACCTAGAACTTGTGATCTCCATGTATACATATCAATACATTGATTTGTTTACATATCTTCGGTGTTTTGGCTCTTACTTTGCCGTTCGTTCGCCGAAAAGCGAGGGGAGTGTCTAGATGCCAAAGAGAGAGGAAAATCACTGTACAGAGGAGGAGGGGAGGGGTATGTGTTTGTTTACTGTGCATGTGTCCCTCTGGGTTGGACCCTGCCTCCAGCCACCACTAGAAATATCCCAGAGGTGTTTTCACCTCCAAGGAGTTACTTCTGTGAGGTGGACAACACTTACAACAAAGCTGCAGCGCGTTGAAATTACCTGTCAATGTTGCTGTAAAACCATTCGTAGCACACCCACTTCTGGGCTTTGGGTAACTTGAGGAGGTTCCGCAATTTCATGCCAATTTTCTGCCCGAGCTTCCGGTCTCCTCTGAAACGAAAAGGAAATTAGAAGTTGGCAAACCTGGCGAGACGTGAGCTAAAGTACACTTACATTCCTCCTTCAAGTTTCGGAGGCGCGGGCGACTGGGGGTCGACGTCTTTTTTGAGGTCCCTTTTGATTTTTTTCATTTCCCTTTTGCCGCGAGGCGTTTTCAACATGGAGCGGGGCACGACGGAATTTTCCGTTTCCGGGCTTTCGTCGTCGTCGTCGTAGAAGAGCTTGTTCTTTTTCCGGATCCGAGCCGGCTGTAAGGAGAAAATAGGTGAGTTGTGTGTGGTGTAGGAGGTGGAATCTGACTTGATCTGGATTTTCCAACCACCCTGCTACGAGCTGCTCCGAGCAATTGCGCATGCAAAGTGGAGGAGTTGACGAGGGGCACATTCCATCAAGCAACTTGCACTGTATTCCAAGAGTCCCTCGGGTTTACTCGGCCAGAGTAGGGTGCCCACAACAAGAAGCCTACATGCTCCTCAAATGTCTAACCGGCGTCATTTCTCATTTCGTACCTCGGTTGACGTTTGGTCTCTTTTTTTATTGGTTTATTATTCTTGGAATAATACACTTGTGTAATCGCGACACGGGTCGAAAATTCAGATCGCTCTCAAAAATTTGACATTATCCATTTCAAGATGTCTAGAATCCAAAAACGAAATGTCCGTCCGCCATACACCGTACGCCGTCCGAGCCGTTTTGGGCAGTAGGATTTTTTTTTTTAAATTTTATTTGTACGTAGGAACGTCTGTCGTCCCCTCCTTGTGTACAAAGTTTAAAAAAAGGCCTATATAATTGGCAATTGAAGAAAAATATTGAAAAACATAAGATATAAAATTAAAGAAAATGAATTATCTAAAAATTTGACAAAATCACGGTGTGGTTTTTACCGACGGTTCAGAGGTGGTTAGGGTGAGAAATGAATCCTCTGCTGAGTACTAAATTGTTTATTTAATTAAACAATTGTAGCGTGGGGACCGGTTTCGAGCAGTTATACTCATCAACAGCCCTAACAAGAAAAATACTAGGAAAGACTGAGTTGGAATATGAAAACAAATTAGGAGGTATACAGTGTAGAGATAAGAAAAATGGTGATGTAGGTCAGTTAACATGGTCAGCTAAAATTAAATTTATACAAATGGTATGTATGAATATAATGTTAATAAAAATATTATGAAGATTTGAATTATTGGATAGGTATATGGAAGTTACTTTTGAATTTTGAGAAGTTAAATTTATACAAGAGTTAAATTTGAAATTACCTATATGAATACAAAATGAGAGGAAGAATTAGTGTTTTACATAGTGAGTTAAAATTGAAAGAGTTGATTACTATTAGGTAGGTAGGTACATGAGGCTGGGTAAAAATGAAAATATCTAGATGCAGGCGACCTTTGGGTTGGAAATGTACAAGTCTACTATCCCCATTGGGGTTAAAAGAATGATTCGAGGTGATACAGTGGTCGGCAAAATCGTTATAGCCAAGATGCTGAAGGCGAATCTTGCTTTCATGTTCAACAATAACAACTCTTTCTACTATTATTATATTCCAAAAATTACTATTGTCAAACTCCCCACCAACATTCTGCACCGGTTTCATCATATTTACTCTACTCGATTAAGTACCTTTCCTATACCATTATTGGTGTATGGTGTATTATACTGCTTGTTCTCTGTGATGTTACTGACTAATGTTTTTCTTGTTAGGGCTGTAGATGAGTATAACTGCTCGAAACCGGTCCCCACGCTACAATTGTGTAATTAAATAAACAATTTAGTACCTACTCAGCGGAGGAGTCATTTCTCACCCTAACCACCTCATTTGACAAAATACTCGGTATACGGTCTAGTTGTGCCCGCAAGGTTTTCAGCCCGATCGCTGGAAGCTCGGTGGTGATTTCCAATAGAGATGGGAACTAATCACCATTACTGTCTGGAAGAAGAATAAGTTACTCTGTGCTCTCATTTCCCATTCCAACCAAACAGGGATCGGTGTACCACAGAACTAGTTCTGAATTACTCTACCCCTGGACTTGCTGCCGGGTGGTTGGAAAACCCTACTAACTTACCACTCCACGCCGGTTCAAAGGTTGTTGGGAGCCCTGCGAGGAGGATTTTGGCGGAGCCGTACCGACCCGTTGGAGCCCAAGAGAGGCCGGATTGAATTCTTCGTCCATGACTTCTTGTTTGATTTCTTTCATGGCGCCTACGCCGCCGTTTTTTATGGCGAGCAAAGCTTCTGAAGCGTCTGCGAAAATAAGACTTGTGAGTGAGGCTGTGGGGTTGACGCTGCGGCTGCTTAGATGCAGCGGAAGTCTTTAGGAAGGAATGTACCGTTCAGAAAACAAAATAGGACCTACACAAGGGGAAATTTGGATTGTCAAATTGGGAGGGAATCGTTGGGAAAGCAGGAGTCAAATTTAAATAAGTCTCTGATAACATAAAGCGACATGAACGATGAAACACGACCAAAAACCCTTCACGGAAATTACGTACATTTGATTCTCTCTTCTTCGTCAACCAACAGAGACAAACTTTCCATAGTGGACGGACGCCTAAAACTGCATGACACAAACAACGTTTGGGCTGTCAAAACCTAACAAGTTCGAGATAACGCCACAGCCTGTGCGACCCTCGGGAGGGAATCGGCCCGAATTTGAAGGTGAGACTCCCGATCCAACTTCTCACCAGGACGACACGCTCGTGATCCGACGAATTCCCCGTTCTAGGGCAAAATCAACGTCCGCAGAGGACAGTGCCCGACAACGTGATCATTTCTCGAGTCGAACCACTTCAACCCGTCCGAAAAACTCTTCCCGACGCGTCCCGTCCTTCCTTAGCAACTTCTCCTCCGACCCGAATCAAAAAACGTCCTCAACCGGATCCCACCGAACGAATTTCCCGTTCAAAAAGGCGCATCCGAACCGTCCGAGGGGAAAACGAACCTTCAGTCGATTTTCAAAGGAAATTGAAGTCCCCGCCTCAGTCGTGTATACGGGGGGTCGCGATTTTTCAAATGATTGCGTACAAATGGGCCAACTTACTACGATTTCTTGACCGACAACAGGTCCTGAGCGGACTCAGAGACCGTCCCGGGAATCAAGTTGGGAACTCGGCAGAGACAACGCGAATTTCACTGAGCGACGAAAACCACTGAGAAATGTGAATTTTAAATCAATCTCAAACCAGAGAATCCAACTCACTTTCAAGTTCATCCGCCATGTTCGACCAAACGAGCGGGCAGCGCTGCCAACAAAAAAACTGCAAGGTTGGTTGAGAATCTAATTTTTGTGTACCGCGGTGCCGTGGAGGACGAGATGAGCCCGCTGACCAGGTAATCCATTTCATTTCATTAAAATTTAATAAATTTGATGAAATTCATTTAATTTAAATCATGACTTGAGGTTTTTGCTGAGTCTTAGGGTCCAGCTTAGTGTGACGTCATTTTCGGAGAAGTAGGTACTTCTCATACGTACCTATGACTTTACTTTGAAAGCTAATTTTTATTTTAATCCTTTTACCTATTTCATAAACAAAACATTACCAAAATTTTAATTTAATACAAAATTCGATGATAATGATACTTATGATTACAACTATTACATTGTTGATGAGCGTTCGAATGGATGTGGGTAAAAAGTTTGTGGTTGGGTCAAAATTTGACCCATATTAAATACCCCCTCGAAAAACTATAATTAGTATTCAAAAACACATTTCTTCACAGCGCCCCCTCTAAAATAGAGGTAAAATAATATAAAAAATGCAGCGTTAAGAAAACAAAACAACAAATTGTTCTTTCAAATAATTTATATTATTATTTGAAAGAAGAATTTGTTTTTTGTTTTCTTAACGCTACATTTTGGTTTATTATTCTTGGAATAATACACCTATGTTTTCGCGACGGAGGTCGACGACTCCGATCGGGCTCAAAATTTGACATTATCCGTTTCAAGTGGTCTACATTCTAAGTCCGAAATGTCCGTCCGCCGTACGCCGTACGCCGTCCGCCGTCCAGGCCGTTTTGGGCAGTAGGAATTTTTTTAAAAATCTGAAATTTCGACAAAATACTTGGTTTACCATCTAGTTGTGCCCGCAAGGTTTTCAGTCCGATCGCCCAAACCCGTGGGGCGCTATGGGGCTTTAATGGGGCTACGGGAGGGGTTTTTTGAAGGCTTTTAGCTATGGGATCGAGTTAGGTGTCGTTTTCGAAGTATTTTTGGACGTAGAATCCATTTTTTGGGGTCCCGGAACGATCCGATTTCACGATGTTTAGGGCATTCGTGGGGCTAAAAATGGGATTTTTTGAAGGATCCCAGGATGTTAAATATTTTTCGAGTAAAAAATACAGAATTTTTGAAAAAAACACATTTTTGAACAAGAAAATCCAAAAAAAAAAATTTTTTTTTGAGATAAAAATCCAAAAAAAAATTTTTTTTTAATTTTTTCATTGACAGAATTAAATGTCTGCACAAGTAACGTATATCAAAGAATAATAAACCCTTGTGTAAAATTTGCAGCGTTTTTTATATTATTTTACCTCTATTATTTTAGAGGGGGCGCTGTGAAGAAATGTGTTTTTGAATACTAATTATAGTTTTTCGAGAGGGTTAAGAGGAGGAGAAGACCGAAACAAAGACCGACTGAGAAACAAATCGGTCTGCGACCACAAATGTGTGTATAATGATAATATTATTCATAATCAGCGAGAATTTTTCTATAGGAATCTGTGTAAATCAGAATTTTGTCCAAAGCGACCATAAAACTGACCCTCAGCTGACTAGTCAAGCTCAAACGCTTGGTGCTCAGTTGGTGTAAAATGGGGTTGCGGGAGGGTTTTTAAAAGTGTTTCAGGCAAGGATAAGACTTATCCGTACACACTGTCGTTCAGTGTGTTGTTTGTGTTCAGTGTGTTCAGTCGAGTATCGTTTCGAGTAATGTTGGAGTCCAACAGTTGGACACAATACTACTGGTCCAAATACTATTGGATCAGGATTTTTTTTTAAATATAAATGTTTACTGTCGAATTGATTTATTCCGATTAACAATAATTATTGTTTATACCGAAGAATAATAAACAGACGAATTAATAGTATTAATAATAGTTTGTTCCTAATAATAATAGTATTATTAATATTATTATTATTATTATTATTATTGTTTGAATACCATGGGCCTGCTGACTAAAGCCTGTGAGAGCTCTATGCCTAAGAAGAAAACAGTAAGGGATCGCCGCCCTGCTTACTGGTGGAATCAAGAGATTGCCGAACTCAGGAAAGACTGTTTCCGACATCGAAGGCGGGCTCAAAGAACTGGAAGGGACTCTATTGAGTTCCAACTGAGGACAGATCAATATAGGGTAGCAAGGCGGGCCCTAAAAGCTGCCATTGCGAAAAGTAAGGCAGCTAGGTGGAAAGAACTATGCGAGAATGTGGAAAACGACCCGTGGGGGCTTGGGTACAAAACTATGCTCCAGAAACTCAAAGGAATGAGCCAAACCTCTGAGATACCAACCGATGTTAAGGACAGAATCGTTGACGAACTGTTCCCCACTCATGAACTGGAGGACAGATCACCTGCTGAAGAGCCCAGAGAAAAACCTCTCTTTACCAGGGAGGAACTTGTGCATGCGGCGAAAACTATGCGTAACAAGAAGGCTCCTGGTCCTGATAGGATCCCTGGGGAAATCCTGAAGATTATCGCCAACAGCAACCCAGAGATACTACTTGACATGTACAATGCGTGCCTACTGGAAGGCATATTCCCTGCAGAGTGGAAGGTAGCGAGGCTAGTGCTGATTGGAAAAGGCAAGGGGGACCTCAACACTGCGTCGGCTCACAGACCCCTGTGCATGCTTGACACGGCAGGCAAACTGTATGAGAAACTGTTGAGAAAACGAACACTCGACGCAGTAACAGAAGCTGGTGGCCTCTCCCCAAGACAGTACGGATTTACTTCTGGGAGATCCACAATTGACGCAATCAGCCAAGTCGTTGCAGCTGCACAAGCTGCGCGGACAGTCAATCATTGGAGCAGGGACATCTGCATGGCTGTCACCCTGGATGTTAAAAATGCCTTCAATTCAGCCAGATGGAGCGACATACTGGAAGCACTGAGGAGTTTTCATGTGCCAACTTACCTCTATCGAGTTATCCAGGACTACCTGAAGGATCGATGGCTGGAATACAGCACACAGGAAGGAATGAAGAGAAAACGAATCACATCTGGTGCAGCCCAAGGCTCAGTTCTTGGCGCAAATCTCTGGAATTTCAACAGTTGAAATTCCAGTTGAAATACCCCACAAGAAAAACACCATCCGGCATTTCTATACGGAGTATTCCATCATAGTTACTATGATGGAATACTCCGTATAGAAATGCCGGATGGTGTTTTTCTTGTGGGGTATGCAGATGACATAGTTGCGGTGATTAAGGCGAGGACTATAGAACACTTACAGTTCAAGCTCAACCAAACGATGCGGCGCATAATGGAGTGGATGCAGTCTAGATCCCTCTCCCTTGCAGTACACAAGACTGAGATTGTTATGCTCACAGGGAAACGGATTGATAGACACATACCCATGCTAGTCGACGGACAAACTATTGAATCCTCGGATGCGATTAGATACCTAGGAGTAATGCTCGACCGGAAACTAAACTTCTGGACGCACATATGCAGAGCTGCAGACAAAGCGGCTGTTGTTGTGGGAAGGTTGTCTCGTCTTATGGCTAACATAGGCGGCCCCTCCCCAGCAAAACGCAGATTACTCATGCGAACAGCGGACGCCATTATGCTGTATGGAGCTGAAATCTGGTCGGAATCACTGAGGTTCCAAATGTATAGACAAAGGATGGAATCAGTGCAGAGGAGAGGAGTGCTGCGCATATGCAGCGCATACAGAACAGTATCTGCCGCAGCAGTGCAAACTATTGCTGGAGCAATCCCAATAGACCTCCTAGCGGACGAAAGGAGAAGAATTCACTCACGCAAAGGAGAAAATGCGCCAGCAACAGTGAAGAAAGAAGAACGGAGAATGACCATGGAGAAGTGGCAGGATAGATGGAGGATGGAGACCCGAGGAAGATGGACTGCACGGCTCATACGCGATGTTCGAGAGTGGTCGGAAAGAAAGCACGGGGAGACGAGCTACTATCTCACCCAGTTCCTAACAGGCCATGGCTATTTCCGAGCATACCTGAAAAAGATAGGGAAGACTATAGAAGCAGAGTGCATGTACTGCCACACTGAGGATGACGACGCCCATCACACCTTCTTTGTGTGCCCCCGCTGGCAAAGGATGCGGAGAGGTCTGATGGAGGAGATTGAAGACTTCGAGCCAGAAACAATTGTAGCAAAGATGCTGGCGGCGAAAGACAATTGGGATGCCGTGAACACTTTCGTCATAGCAATACTGAAGACGAAAGAGAGAGACAGGGAGTGGGAGGGAATTGGTGCTGTACCAACCCTTCCATCACCCCCTCTCTCATCTGACGAATGACCACCCCATGAAAAGGAGAAGAAACGGCAGAACAGAAGATCAGGACTGGTGGAGGGAATCTATTACCCTCAAAAACAGGAGACACGGACTTACACCGGCTACAAGGAGAGGCCATACAAGGCCAACCAAAGGAACTGCCCTGAAGTAATACTAACTATGTAGTCCCGGGGCAGCTTCCAGAGAGATATCGAGGTGTTTTTTAGTGGGTAAACTGAGGTAAGCAGGACTCCCACACGAAGGGTGGGGACTTCCCCGCTGACAGTCCATAAAGGATTTTTCATCTCGTAGAAAAAAAAAAAAAAAAAAAAAAAAAAAAAAAATTATTGTTTGTATTTAAAAAAAATTATTATTGTAATACCTATGTGTAAAATTTCAAACTCCGGGCGACTCTGAAATTTCATATTCGAATTCGAGCTGATTTTCTGTTCGGGTCATATTAAAATTAAATTTTAATAATATATCAATAAAAATTAATCAAATTTTATAATTTTCTCGAAAGCAGAAAATGTCGAGGGTGAAGTTGGCACCTCGGGAACAGAATTAAATAGTTGACAATAGTCGCTAATAGTTGAAATAAACTAGTTGACAAGTGGGTAGTAGAAGGTTATGATTTTCAGAAGGTTAGTTTGTGGTTACATCCAAGAATTTGTTTTTGATGTTTGTGATGGTCGCTGAATGATGAGTGATGAACTGCAGTTATGATTGTGTTTTGTGATATTTGACGGAGACATCTTCAGAGGTGAGTGAAAAATCTGGCAACAGCCCGATGTTCGACTAGCGTGCCAAAGCCCTTCAGAAACCCCACTGGACTGTACGGCGTGGTCAGACCGGTCTTGGAACCGTACAAACCGATTCTTCGTTGTAAAATACCTCGAATACAACACCTCACGGGACCCCGTGGGGCACCCCACTCGGTCGAAACCCTTCAAAAACCTTTGTTGATGTGATCCCCAAAAATCGATTTTACGTTTGAAATCACTTCGTGAACGACACTCCCTGGTCAATACCCTTCAAGTACACCAGTTACAGCCTGTTCCTAGCCCAATAGACCCATAGTGGGGTCAGAAAGGATAGTCTATTCCAAATTACTGTTGAAACGACACACAGGGGGGGCGGAAACGCAAAAACGCGCTTATAATTCAAAATCAACTGTCTAAATCGATATTTAAAAAAAAAACTTGTGTTATTTTAAGTATTTTTCTATGCTGAATTCAATGGAATCATTTTTGGGTCGGTCCGACGTCTTCTCTGGGTTGAAAATTCAAAAATTAGGGCAGTATCGTGAAATATTCCCAAACAAAATTATTTATTTGTTTGCCAAGTTGCTAGTAAGTTGGCTTCTTATACAAGTGATTGAAATATTAAACATTGTTTACAAATCATTAAACGATTAAAATTACATTCAGTATTATATTCAATTAAAATTAAATTCATCAAACGATTAAAATTAAATTGTTAAAATTTATAAATAAATTTAAATTTAAGTTAAATTTAACTTAAATTTAGTAAATAAAAATAAATTTAAATTAATTTAATTTAAAATGTAATACTTGGACCGTCGCAAAAAAAAATTAAAAAAATTTTAAAAAGAATTGATTTCCATTTTACATTTCCTCGTCCGTCATATCGGGATTTGGGTCAAACGAAATTTCATTACTCTTTCGCCGAGCTTTCGAAAAGTATATTCGTACTAGATGCTCCGGCTCGCTTTGCTCGCCTACGCACCCAGCTGGGGGGCTCCGCCCCCCAGACCCCCCGTGGGCCTCGCTTCGCGAGGCCGGTGCCTCGCTCCGCGAGGCCGATCGCTTATTCGGACAGGGGGGCCTCGCTTCGCTCGGCCGGGGGGGTGTGTTCAAACCCCTACTCAGACATAAGGCCTCGCTTCGCTCGGCCGACCGCTTAAGCAGACATGAGGCCTCGCTCCGCTCGGCCGGGGGGGTCTGCGACCCCCCCTATTCGTTCCCCCACCTACAAAAAAAAAAAAAAAAAAAAAAATTTCCCCGCCTCCTCCACCGTTGTAAGGTCCCTGAGTACGTCTTTCCGACTTCCTTGACAGCGGCCGGGTTTGAAGACCCAAACGCGCCGGGATCTCAGGAAATCTAAAATTTTAAACTCGCCGTCAGACATCGCTCGTCGTCGGAAATCGCTCGTTGACAATTTTCTATTAAAATTCGCATCTCTAGGTAGGATACGGTCGAAACCCCGTTTCGATCCGACCATTAATAACGAAGATGGCCATATTTGGGCCAATTTGACCGTGCCAATTTTCGGTCGGCCGGGGGGGTCTGCGACCCCCCCTAGAGACTCTTAAACGTTCGCCCGAGAGTATAGAAAAAATCGCCGTATTTTTAGCGCTTACCGTTTAGTCAGAGTAGGCAGATGACATACAAACTGACACACACACACACACACACACACACAGAGACGGTGAGAATTAGTGATTTAGATCCCGATACGACGGACGAGTTAACGCATTCGGGTCGATATCCATAGTCTGCATTTTACATTTCGTCAACATTTTTACAACGTTTTACATGTGTTTCTCAACGGTTTACTCATCACTTGGCACGATTGGCACTGGCATTGGCGGAAAACAAACCATCACTTGGACCAAATCTCGACTTTCAAAAATTCGACTTATAGGCGGTTTTTTGCGTTTTCGCCCCACTGTGCGACACTTTCATAGCCCCAGACAGCCACAGGGGTAGGGCAACCTTGCTAATCCCGTGAGAATGTAAAGTTAACAGCACCACT
This sequence comes from Pilophorus perplexus, assembly GCA_955831195.1. Lineage (NCBI taxonomy): Eukaryota > Metazoa > Arthropoda > Insecta > Hemiptera > Miridae > Pilophorus > Pilophorus perplexus. The sequence continues at coordinate 18,079,849 of OY037014.1, forward strand.
TTGCGTTTCAGGTTGAATTCACGATGCGGTGGTCTCAATCGATTCTGACGCTCAACCGGGCTCTCCGCCGTATGAGCTCAAAAGCGACTGCCGTCCCTTTGCGCCCGACGAAAAATAAGTCTGCCAGCGACACCGTCCAGTTTTTCGTCGACGCCAAAAGAGTTCGCGCCGTCGGAGGGAACGGAGGTGTTTGTTGTAAAGGAGCGAAGAGTGCTTTGTGGGGGAATGACATTCTGACGAATTATCCGTTACAGGGGATGGATGCATATCTTTGGCGCAGGTTTGGGCCAACGACAGCGCCGGGCCGGACGGCGGCGACGGCGGGAATGGCGGCCACGTCGTCATCCAGGCGACGAGCAACATCAAGGGGCTCAACCATTGTCCAACTGAGATCAAAGCGGAAGACGGTGAAAAGGGGTACAACAAGGACTGCCACGGAAAAAGCGCTTCTCATTACATTATGAAGGTAGGTTGGGTACGAATTTGAACAAAATTGTATATCGTGTGGTTAATTGTATTATTATGTGCAGGTTCCTATCGGCACCGTCGTCAAATCTCCTTCAGGACAAGTTTTGGGCGACTTGGACACCGAAGGGACCATGTTCGTCCTCGCTCGGGGCGGAGCCGGCGGCCACGGCAACCATTATTTCACCTCTGACGTCGAACAGTGCCCCCTGGTGGCGGAATGCGGCGGCACAGGTGAAGACATTAGGTACCTCATCGAAGTCAAATCGATGGCCCATTTCGGCCTCGTCGGACTCCCTAACGTCGGGAAGAGCACGTTGCTCCAAGCAATATCCCGAGCCCGCCCCAAAGTGGCGCCTTATCCGTTCACAACTCTCAAACCCCACTTGGGCACAGTGCGGTACAGCGATTTAGAACAGGTAGGTCCCACCTAAATATCAATTTTACAGGAGCATGTAGCCCCTTGGACAAAATTACGCTAGCGAGCGCATCCTAACCTCCTCCTCCTTTTCAGTGTGGGTCCGCTGATCATGCGTCACCTTTTCAAATTAGGCGTTTTTAGGTCTGCTATTCAAATAGAACAAATATGTAGTGTGGGTTCGCTGACCATGTGTCGCTTTTTCAAATTAGGCATTAATGGGGCTGCGATTTAGATCAAACTAATAGTGTGGATCCACGCCCTTTTCAAATTAGGCGTTTTTGAACAATTTAAGGGAAGGAAAATCATACCAACTAAGCGATTCGACATATCGGGCTGAATGTGTAGAATCCAAAAATGAGGTCTAAAAGAAGTAAGGGGATGATTTAGTACATGTTTTGACACGTTATCTACGTTACTGACTCAAAAATGTCATTTTTTTGGGTAGACTCTGATTTGTCATCTTACTATCAAAATGCACTTTAACGCGGCTTTTAACAAGGGTTTAAATAGACACCGTGCCAGATGATTTCTAGTGTTAACTAGGAAAGATAATTACTTTTCCTCTTTTTCACATTATGTAAGGATACGGGATTTCTACCTAAAAAATAATCACATTAATGATATTTTCCTTCATCTGACTTTCAATTATAATCGCTTATTTATTTTTATCGTGGTATAATTACATCAATATAGGAGCATTAAAAAAAATTGGTAACAGAAATGTACACCCAAATGAAAATAACTTAAAATTCCAGGGAGTGGTGAGGGAAAAAGCCTTGGGTTGGTTGTCGGGAAAAGGTTTTTTCCCTCACCACTCCCTGGACGAATATCATGGACGCCACCCAAACTACGCATAATTATAACTCAAAATGTAAAAAGTTAACACTTCAAATCTACATAATAATATTATGTAACGTTAACCTGCAGCCGTGAATATAAATTATCCAAAATACCTAATTTCCTAATTTTTAGCCCAATTACTATGGCGATAAATAACTTGAGGTTCAAATTTATACATACCATTGGAACTTAGTTCTCATACTATTATAGTTCTCTATTCGTTGGTGTTGAGCCATCCATTCTATAAAAAAGACAAAAACAACGATAAATAAATGTTCATTCCCAACAATCTTCAAAAAAAATTTTTTTTTAACCCCTCAAATTGACTATAAACCAACTTTTTTCTAAAATCGGGGACGAGATCAGGGTTGTCTCTTCAAAAGTAATTGATGGAAAGATATTTCCCAAAAAATTAGAGAGGTTATAAGCTATTTCGTTTCTAAAAAAAGCTTATAAATAAGTCTCATCTGAGAATGAGCATACGGAAAGCGTCTAAAATGCGTCAAAAAATGTGTTTCACTTACCTCGGAACGTGTAGAACACAGAGAACTTCGTAATTAGCTTGTTGGGTTGACACTGAGACGTCGCCATTCATTAGTAACTAATTAAACTGTTGAATGAGTTTGGTTAGGGAGAGAGAACGACTCCTCTGCTGAATACTAAATTGTTTATTCAGGTAAACAATTATAGCGTGGGGACCGGTTTCGAGCAACTAAGCATCGGCAAACAACCACTTTGAAACTGTTGAATTTCGGAAATCGGACTATTATCAAACGTCATGCTTGGGCAAGTGCACCGTTCGTCTCGGTCGTCCTTGAAGGTTTAGTAATCCATTTTCTCTTACTTTAGGTATCCATGTACACGTACGTTGGGCCCGAAATTTTTTAATGCAACTTTCATTTTTCGATTTTCCTTTGTTATTTCTCAAATAACGCATTGTGGGGCGGCCCGCTGTGGCTATGACGCCAGCGCCTATCCTCGGTGCTCTGTACCATTCGTCTTATCTTATATTTAAAATTTAAATTTAATATGAAATGAATTTATTCGTGAAAAGTTTGAATTTGAAAACTTGACGCATGACGCACACTATTAGTTTTATTTAAATCGCAGCCCCTGGGCCGGCAGACCCAAAAACGCCTAATTTGAAAAGGCCACGCATAGTCAGCGGACTCATACTATCGGTTTTATGTAAATCGCTGACCCAAAAATGCCTAATTTGAAAAGGCCACAAACGGTCAGCAGACCCACGATTAGTTTTATTTAAATCGCAGCCCCTGGGCCACCAGACCCAAAAACGCCTAATTTGAATAGGTGACTCATGGTCAGCGGAGCCATTGTGAAAAGGAGCTGGAGGTTCGGATGCGCTCGCAAGCTTGATTTCGTCCCAGGGGCTAGATGCTTCTCAATTTTACTCTCAAAACTTATTAAATTCCAATCACTACAGATAGCCGTCGCTGACTTGCCGGGCCTCATCGAAGGCTCTCATAAAAACCGAGGGCTCGGCATCAACTTCCTCAAACACGTCGAACGTTGTTCCTGCCTCCTCATGATCGTCGACGTCTCCGGAACTCCCACAGACGACCTCGAAATCCTCAGAAACGAACTCAAATCCTACGACAGTCAACTGGCGCTCCGACAACAGCTCATAGTTGCTAACAAAATGGACGTTCCAGGTAAAAATCCTACGTGCTCCTCCCACTCCCTCTCAATTTTCGCTAAACTTTAATTCTTTAAATCGCTAAAACTTTAATTCCCTTCTGCAGGTTCCGAAGACAGTCTCAAGCGGCTAGTCGACGCTGAAGGTGAAAACTCCGTTATTGCCGTTTCAGCCAAATTTGGCACCAACCTGACAAACCTCCTCCTCCGCATGAAGGAAATTTACGACAGTCACAATGGAAATTTGTACTCGCCAAACCCCAGCTGATAGCAAAGTGTATGTTCTTGTGTAATATGCGAATAGTAAATTTCAGAACCGAATGTGATTTGTTGTTGAACAACATTGTCAGTGGGCGAAACTCGTCTTTTTAATGACAATTAAACCACCTGATCACAGCAAAGAAAGTTATTATTTGATCCTACGTCAGAAAATTTAATATAAAAAATTAATCTCCATCTACAATTTAAAAAGAAAGTAGGTAGTAATTCCTGCATGGCAAGAAAATGTGTTTTGGTAAAATTTTGGCACTTTTAATACGAACTGTAAATGATAGGGATACCTTCATGAAGTTTTAGTTTTGCATAATATTGTATAAACAATGGAAAGCAGAGAAAATAGTCGGTTAGAATGCGTTTTGACACAAGTGGAAAAATGTAATCGGTTTTCAACGAGCTCCTGTTCTACTGGGTCAATAATCAATGTTGACCAATGGACATTGTAGGAAGTTGAATGTTCTATCACTTTTGTAATAGGTACTTTTGTTGCAGGGCGCATAGTTTCGGAGTTAAACGCACAGAACTGAAAAAAGTGCCGAAATGTTACCAAAATGCACATTTTCTTGTCCCTCAGGTCCCTACGTGATTGAAACCTTCATCCAATCGTCACATATTAGGTTTAATAGTACAGTTATTAAGCTGTCCCGCAATAAAAACGAAATTTGAATCAGACCAATAGTTTCTGAGCTACAGCCAAAAATGTACCGAAAAAAGTGGTTTGTTTTGTCAATTTGTTTTCCTGGAGTTTGGGTTTTTCGTTCAATAGCTTTTACTTTCATTTTCCACTCAGTTTACAGTTAGGAAGGGCAAAGGTCGCACTTTTCTAATGTTCGTGATACAAACAGTCGGGTGAAACTATCGACTCGAAAATAGGCCAAAGTATCAAGGATGTATTGCAGATCACCTCATAAAAATTTGAAAGCGATTGGATAAAAACCGTGGATCTATTGGAGGCTCGAAGTAAAATTTATTAAAAACTAGGTCGCACTTGCCCCGCTGTACCTTACATTTTTCCTGGAAACGAGCTTTTATTGAAGTGAGTTTAAAAAAATACGATTTAAGATGAAATAGTCCATTTCCACGATAAAAAATATAAGAATAACTTGTAATTGTATACAAGTTATATTTTTATCGTGGAAATAGACTATTTCGTCTTTTTTAAGATGGAATCCCACTATCTCGCCGCATCCACCTTACATTGTGAGTTTGTTTTATTGAACAAGTGCATTTGAGAAACTCAAACGCGTTTCGGTTTATGCCGCTAGGAGTGGAGTTCACTTGGGTTTTGGTTTATTATTCTTGGAATAATACACCTATGTAATCGTGACAGAGCTCGACGACTCCGATCGGCCTCAAAATTTGACATTATCCGTTCCAAGAAGTCTAGATTCCAAAACCGAAATGTCCGTCCGCCCTCCGAACCGTTATGGGCAGTAGGAATTTTTTTTTAAATCTGAAATTTTGACAGAATACTTGGTTTACCATCTAGTTGTGTCCGCAAGGTTTCCAGCCCGATCGCCCAAACCCGTGGGGCCCTATGGGGCTACGGGAGGGTTTTGACCATGGGATCGAGATAGGTGTCGTTTTCGAAGTATTTTTGGGCGTAGAATCCATTTTTGGGGTTCCCGGAACGATCCGATTTCACTGTGGGGATGTATAGGGATTTCATGGGGCTACAAATGGATTTTTGAAAAATCCCAGGAGGTCGAATATTTTCCGAGTAGAAAAAAAAGTTTTGAAAAAAAGAATGTTGAATTTTTTTTTTTTTTCAAATTTATTTGTTGACAGAATTAATATTCGGACATGTAACCTACATCAAAGAATAATAAACCCTTGTGTAAAATTTGCAGCGTTTTTCATGGTAAAATATGGGGGCGCCTCGTGGCACTCTCACTTGAGTAATTCTCGATTCAAGACAATTCAACGGGCGGACCATGAATAACCTCATTACCCGTTGTATTCCCCCCCCCCCCCCCCCTCTAACAGGACCTCAGGGTGAATAAAAACTGTCCCATTTTTTCAACTCTCTATTTGTTCACACTATGTACACATTTTAAATGAGTTTACAAGAAATCTACAAAACTTACAACACACAGTCATGTTGGATCTGCGACTCACACCCGACCTGTTCGAAATCGCACGTTCCAGGTACTTTTTGAATCACGAGTCCCAATACAATTTTTTTAAATTGAGCAATAAAAATAGGACGTTCTAAAAAAAATGTACAAATACGCACTAAGTGTGTATGCGAATTGAGAAGTGATAAATAACTTAAGACACCTGGATCGTATCACAGGCTGAGTACATTCTTCTTCTTGAAGTAATTTTTTGATTACCATTTTGATTGACGTGATTTTGATTGCATTTTATCCGTCGCAAGTTCTAAGCGTAATTTGTCTAGTGGTTTTGATCTTAAATTTGATGGTAGGTAACTTATGTCAGGTAACCTTCAACCTGCGGTTCGACGCCACAGGGGTTTTCAGTCGGGTTTGTCATCCTTCGGGCGATAATCGCTCACGAAATCGGCCCTGTGGAGAGGGCGTTTGCCAAAGCGCTGGTTCTCGTTTGGAGGTAGTTCTGGAACGATTGCGTTGCTCCCTAACAGAAAAAATTTATGTAACGACGGAGTCAATGAGAGCGTTTGAAGGTGCAATAATTGCACTGCCACAATTATTGTGGCAGTGTTGCCAGCGAATGAGTTTGGATTGAACGATCAGTCGAATGAGAGATAACAGTGTTGTTTATTATACCTGTATGACGTAGCCCATGAATTGAGAAACTGCTCTGGACACGTTGATGGCGGCTCCAACAAGTCCTCTTTGAGCTTCGGGCGAGACACTCGCTCCTCCTTGAGTGAACTGAAAATATTGTTATTATTATTATTATTATTATGCTTTCACCGGGGTGTGCCACAAAGCATTGTATCCATCCTTAAGTACTGGTTCCAACCAGCGGCAACAGTGGGCCCTGAGGGGGACGACATCTGGTCGAGCATTGATTCCCAATAGTTAGCCCCCCCCCCCCCCCCGGCACGCTTGGGTCACACCCTATCATGAGGGGTGAGCAGTGGCTCCCATCCTGGTTAGCGCAAACACTGTCGCTCCCTCCCATCGCCATATCCCCTTCCCTTTCATCTTCTTTCGTGGCACTCCCTAAATGTGGGGGCCTGTTGATAGCTCTAACAAGCTCTCGCAGTTCACAGGTCTCAGGCTGACTAAGAGTTTCCAAGGCATATCAATATAGTGCCAAGCTCGATACGGGTTTCCAAGACATGCCATTATGGTGCCGAACTGGATAAGGGTTTCCAAGTCTTGCCTGGATGTCCTCCATGCTTTCCAGGCCATTCAGAGCCTTGCAAAGCTGGTCGCTCTGGACACGCTGTAAGCAATTTTGTGCTCGAGAGTCGACTGATTATTATCTTTATCCTATACTGCATCGTATATCCATATTTGTATTTTGGGCTTGTTCCGTATTTTCTTTAAATAAATAATTACGACCAGGAGATCCTGTCCCAATTGGCCCTCCTGGTCCTTAAGGCCCTAATTTGGGTAAGCTGAAAATAGCGTTTAGTGCGAAGGTACATGTTTGAATCATCAGGTCAACTTACGCTCACGTCGTCTGCAGTGTCACCGAAAACGGCCGTTGACGGCGAACTCTGCCCATTCGGGTAGCGGTCAGCTGCTCCATTTACGAAGTTTTGGTTTTGCTCTCGGAACGCGTTATAGCCTCCAGCCAGGCCGGCTCCCGCCCCAAAAAGTCCTCCTCCCTGAGCCCACTGAAATCAAGTTATCAGTCAACTGATGAACTCATCCACCTAAATGAGGGTTTTAGCGGCAGAGTGCTTACCCTGCTGCGCCCAAACAGCGCTCTCAGAAGAGGGAATGGGGCTGGACGTTCTGTTGTCGTTGTCGTGGTAGTCGTCGTTTTGGGCTTCTTCTTCTTCCTCTTCTCCGTCGTCGGGAAAGCCGTTGAGCTCAGAACGTCCTTAAAAATACTTGAAAAGTTATCCTGGCGCCACAAGGGATTAAAAAAAAAAAAAAAAAAAAACCGAAATGAACTTACGGCCAAAATGAGCTGCTCCCTCACAGACAGCTGATCAATCCCTGGCGTCGACAGGAGCGTGTTGATGACGGAAAGTTCCGGATTGTCGACGTCGACTGTCGAGGATTTGACGGGTATCGTCGTCGTGTTGTCGTCTTCGATGACCCACAAGGAGATTTTGCCCGTCTGGTTCGTTTGAGGCTCAGGCGTGACAATCATAACGTTCTCGACCGTCTGCAAATCGTGAAATCGGTCAGTTTCAGTCAGGGATACCAAGTAAACAAGCAAACACCGAAATATTTACCGTATTAGGAGTAGCAACCGTCATTGAACTGGCAGGAACTGTTGACGCCGCCTTCTGTATTGCCAGTTGTATAACCTGTCAGGAAACAACCGAATCAATCTTCCGGATCTTTTCTTCTTCAAGAAGAAGACTTCATTTAAAATTCATAAAGTGTACCTTGTTTGCGAGACTTTCCTCCGATTCAGTAACATCGGCTGTCTTTTCGCTCTTGAGCTGTTTCGAGCAAATACATTTTTTGTCAATAAATTTGGTCCAGGCAAATGAATGATAGTAAATGAATAACATTAAATAATGAATGAGTACTCAAGCCCCTAAAAATTGCTCGAGAGTATTACCCTTGTGGCTGTTGGTGAATTGGTGATACCCGTGAGGGCCAGGCAGGTTAGGGTGTTAATTGCACCTGCTTGACCTTCGGCCACCAGTGTGGTGGCACACCATACAGATCGTTATTGCAGGTGCAGAAGTGGAGAGACCAACAGAGCAATGCAGAGCAAAGGGGATGGAAATCCGCCCCAGATTGTATCAGGAATACATTGAGGTGGAGCTCAGTTTGCTACTGTTCTTGAAGGGGATTTTCTGCCTTCGTCGGTAAGCTCCGGATTATCTCCTCCTTTTGGAGACTGAGATGGATCCTCTGATGGTACAGGCTTCGCCTACAATGCACTACCGTGCGAGAATGGCATCAATGTCGAGCTTTCGGTTGTCAAGAATCATTGCCATTGATCAGGGCTGGGAGTGAGCAAACAACTGGAGGGCGACAATAACCTGTTCACATTAGACCCAATTCTTCTGAAGGCTGATACTGACTTAGTGGCGTCCCTTGCTAAGGAGCAAAGATGCTATTTGCCGCGTAGGGCTGAGATCTAGCTCTTGATACAGGTTGAAATCTATTTCAACCTGTATCAAGAGCTAGATCCAAATGTCAAGTGCGCCAGCTTGTGGAAGGACCATGTCGCTCCGGTATGGATGAGAACTGAACTGCTACCACTGAACGGACAGGCATTCCCAATGGATAGGACCGAAGAACGTTCCGAGTGATCAGCGGGAACTTGAAGACTTGTTCCACTTTTTCTGTGTGTGCCCCTTGATGGCTGAGTTCTGGGTGGCGTTGATAGGTCGCACCGTGCTTGTGCTGAGGCATTCTGCATTCTGGATGGACCTGACTGGTGGCCTTTCGTAGGGTATTGCCGGCTGCTTGAGCGTACAGACGCAGTTTGATTTGTAGACCCATCGAGGGGACAGCCCCCCCTCCCTCCCGCCGCCTCTCGAGCAATTTTTAGGGGCTATTGCCTTTTTTGCACTTTCCTGGGCTAATAATGTAGCAACGAAAATTAATTTAAAAATATTTAAATGCATACTTACAACATTATTTAAAAGCTCAACATCAGATAGACTGACTATGGCAGGCTTTGTTGTTGTTGACGATGTTGTTGTTGTTGTCGTTGTCGTCGTCGTCGTTGTTGTTGTTGTTGTTGTTGTTGTTTTAGGCTTGGGTTTACTCGAGCTCTTGGGTTTTGATGTTTTTGGTTTGCTGCTCTTCGGCCTTGAAGGAGTTGGCTTGGTGGTTGTTGGTGCAGTGGTGGTGGTGTTGGTGGTGGTTGTGCTCATGACGTTCTGGGTTGTCGGGGCAGATGTCGTGGCGACGTTCTGGGTTGTCGGGGCAGATGTCGTGGCGACATTCTGGGTTGTCAGGGCAGATGTAGTGGCGTTGACTGTGGTGGTTGAGATTGAAACAGTGGTAGGCTTTGTGGTTGTGGTGGGCCTTGGAGTGGTTTTCTTTTTGGGTTTTTGACGGGGTTTTGCCTGTTGGCTTTTGGGTTTGGGTTTTTTTGTCGTGGTGGTGGTAGTGGTGGGGGTGGTAGTGGTAGTTGTCGCATTGGTGATGGCAGCTTCTGTTGTGGCTTGGGTGACGTTGAATTCGAGCTTCGCTGTGGTTGTGGCCACAGTCGTTGTGGTCGTTGTTGGTTTACTTTCCGGCTTTTTAGTCATTGGGCGTTTTGTTGTTGCTTTAGTCGGTGATTTGGTCGTCTTCGGTTTTGGGGGTTTTGTCGTTGTTTTGACAGTGGTAGGTTTCTTCGTGGTTGATGTAGTTGTGGCCTTTGTTGTTGCAGCAGTTGTGGCCTTCGTTGGAGCTGCTGTCGCCTTTGTCATTCCAGCTGTTGTACCCTGCGTTGTCGCAGCAGTTGACCCCGTCGTGGTTGTTATTTCTACCACTCTTTCCGTTGTCACTGAAGAATCAGCCATTGGCGTTGTTGATGGTGTGTTGATTTTCTGGATATAAGTTGTCCTTGGGGTCGTCGTTGGGGGCTGTTCGGTTGTGCCTGATGTAGTCTGAAATATTTTTCACACTTTCAATTTTTGTTTTGTAAATTTTATGTTTTTTTCATAATCTGGGTTACTACCTGTATCACTACTTACCGGAGGGTACAAATACGCTAGGGGACTGTCTTTCTTGACAACCTCTTCCAACACCTCCTTGTTCGCTGGATCGACATTGGCTATAACCTCGTTTTCGACTTGCTCGTCCGGGACGACCGTCCCATTTGGATACCGCCGGACGATCGTCCCGTTCGGGTAGAGGCCGTAGATGATGAAAGGGACGTCCAGCGGGGCCGGCGTGGTGCGGACGACCTTCCGAACAAGATTGTTGTTAGGGAGGAGGCCGTAGACGACAAAGTTAGTCGCGTTCTGGAAAACGACAGTTAGAAACAAAAGCCACCGCCACAAACGAATAGATTAGCCAGCGATGTTAAAAGGGACACAATCAGGAATATGATTAGTTACATTGAGTAACAAAGAAACACTTGATTATCAGAGATTATTAACTACAATGTACACGTTTTTTCTACACGCTCTAGTTTCACGTCTTACAGAAACAATGAGAAACTTTTTCATTAAATGTGTGAATCTTGAATTTCTGTTAGAATTGGGTTTCAACTATAAAAGAAATCAAATTGACTTCAAGAACACCACTTGCTGGCCGAGAAGGGCCATGGACCCTAAAACGATATGAAAAAAAGGAATGGGATTTGAAAAAATGAATCATTGAATTGATATTCTGAATCGATACCCCGGTGTTCGATTTTAATTTAAATCGATGCTCTCATGACAATTGTCGGGAAATCGGAAATAAAAAGATTTTTATTAAAAAAATAAACTTTCTTTTTTAATCGAATGAAAAACTCGATTCTTATCACTGATTACCCATCCCTACTGCTCCTCGGTCTCTAGGTACTTGGTATTCATTACAGAGGTCACCATCAACACACAAAGCAGTTATGACGTACGAGTGAATAGCAATGGCAAGCTTGATGAGTACCTATGTACAAGGGATATGTTGATGGATCAGGTGTGAGCTTACCTGAGGCGGGCTGGAGGTGGAAGTGGAGGTTTCTTGGGGGGTCGACAAGAACCTGGCGGTGTTACTGTACGGCGGTGTCGTGGCGGTGACGTTGCTCGCGAGTTGGGCCAGAGTTGACAGAATGGTCACAACACGGGGGGTCTGGGTTGTGTCTGGTGTTGGTATGGGCGAGTACGTCACGACGACGGGTGGGTTCGTTTGGACTTTAGGGGTGGTCGACGTTGGTTTGGGTTTCGGAGTGGTTTTGGGTTTAGGTTTTTGGGTGGTTTTGGGTTTGGGCTTTTGAGTAGGCTTGCGGGTTGTGGGCTTCGTCGAGGGTTTGGTTCTGGTAGTTGTGGTGGTGGTGGTGGCGGCAAGTGTGGTTGGCTCCTCTGTTGTTGTTGTGGTTGGTGTTGGTGTTGTGGTGGTAGTTGTGGGTTTCTTGGTTGTAGTCTTTGCTTTTTGTGGTTTCGGCTTCTGGGTTGGTTTTTGAGTGGGCTTTTTAGTAGTCGGTTTCATTGTTGTTGTAGTTGTAGTGGTGGTACTGGTTGTAGTAGGGGTAGGTGTGGTGGTTGTTTCCTCAGATGGGGCTTCAGTGGTTGTGCTCGTGGTAGTTGTGCTTGCAGTGGTTGTCGTTGTAGTTGGCTTCGGCTTTGGCGTGGTACGTGATGTGGTTTTGGGTTTTGGTTTTGCCTTAGGTTTTGGTTTTGGCTTAGGTTTTGGTTTTGGAGTTGTAGTAGTGGTAGTAGTAGTAGTAGTAGTGGTAGTAGTTGCTACTGTGGCTGTTGTCAATATCTCATCTTCAGTTACATCTTCACTGTTTTCATCCTCTTCTTCATCTGCTTCTTCTACTTCGTCATCACTTTGTGTGGTAGTAGGAACAGGAGTGGTGGTTGTGGTTGTGGTGGTGGGCAAGGGAGTGGTAGTGGTAGTGGTGCTTGGCTTAGGCTTAGGCTTAGGCGTAGTGCGAGGCGTGTTCTTCATTTTGGGCTTAGGCTTAGGCTTAGGTTTTGGCTTAGCAGTTGCTCTTTGAGTAGGTTTGGCAGTGGTGGTTGTGGTAGTGGTAGTTGTAGGCACAGTTGTCACCTCCTCAGTCACGTCCTCTTCATTCTCCGTCACTTCTTCGTTCTTAGGTGTTGTTTCCACTGTCAGTTGAGCCAAAGAGGCCAAAAATTCGGTCGTCGGGAAATAAAAAGGCGTCGTGGACGCTGTCACCTCAGCCGTTCCTGGCCGCCTTTTCAACGGTATCCGATACACGTGGCTTTCCGAATATGATTTCTTAGGTTTTTTCGTAGTGTGTTTCCCAACCTGAAAAAGCGGGCTGCGTAAATCTCACAAACCCCCAAAACGTCGTCAACGATTTCGATATTTGAGAATGTTACCGTGCGTTCAGTTGTGACTGTAGTTATTTCAGATTCCGATACTAACGAATCTATACTCAAACCGTTAAAGCCGCGTCTCAGAGGATCATCATACTCCGGATCTTCCTAAAATGTATGGAGATATGAGCATGAGGTGATGGTTATTTACAGCTGATTGGCTAAATACCACTGTGGCAGCTCTAAACGAACAAGCAATTCATGCAGTTAACATAAAACTAAATCTACTGAGCACAGAACGCACAAAACACTGTGTTTGTCAGGGGTATCGAGAGGCTTTTTTTTCTTAATGACTTCGATAATATTCCCCTTTTCCCTAATTCGATGATATTCCCCTTTTTGTTATGCTGTCTATCCTGTGTTCACATACATACCTCTTCGTCCTCCAACGGATTGTAAAGTTTACTTTTGGAGACTGGACGAACCTCAAAATTCCTGGATGCGAATTCTTTACGCTCTTTGTACCTGCCAGTTAAAAAGTTATGATTAGGAGGAGGAGAACCATCTTTATTCTAAGGTACATTTAAGAGTCGGGAAAATTTGTTTTGAAAAATTCAGTTCGAGGAGCTTATTAGGAAAGTCCGAAAGGAAAGCCTACGAGGAGTCTGAAAACACCAAAACGTTGCCTCAGTGGGGTCTATTACGATCAAAAAGTTAAAAAAAAAAAAAAAAAAAAAAGGAACAAGACCAGCTTTAAAGGATGTTCGGAAGGCGGGATGGACATGGGCGATTGGTTTCGCGTAATGGGGGGGGGGGGGAGTGATCCCCACTTTACAAATGAATCCTTTCATTTTCATCCTGTATTTCTTATAATGTGAGAAAGCCAGATGGGATAGGTCGGGGGTTGGCTGGCTTTAGCCCCCCTACAGCATTTTCTTAGAACTGTTAGTAACAGGCACGCTCAACAAGATCACGTTCGCCTCAGCTGGGACTTTCCCATATAAATATTTGTTCGAAAAAAGGGGGCTAGAGTGGTTAAAGATGTTCGGAAATGGCCATTAGGCTCGGGGCGTGGTTTAGCCCATCGATGTAGTAAACTAACAGTACACCGATGGGTTTAGCCTGACTGGCATTTGCAGCGTTGCCAACTGTGGCACTCACCTTGTGAGCGGCAAGGGTGTTGTGGTAGGTCGAGTGTAGACTTTTCTCGTAGTAGCATAGCTAGGCCTGTCCTTCGCGTTTTGAAACAACTTATTCTTGTTCTTGTATTTTTCTGGAAGAAACTTCATCATAAATGCAGGATAAACTTTGAGTTAATTGTCTTGCTGTTGGTACTTACCGTAAGGTTGTGTAGTGATTTCTATTGCTTGCGTGGTAAGCTTTTTCTTTCCGTCGTTTTGTCTATCGTAGAGGTGGTATCTCGGACGTATGGAGGTTTCGGTGACGTCTTCGGTTTGGCTTTCAGTGCGTGCCCGGAATTTTTCCTTGTCCTTGAGCCTGTCCCTAGGGACGTACTTTTGTTTGGTTGGGGTTGAAACGTCGGGGCGGGAACGGGATTTCAATTCGAGTTTTTCTTCCAACGGCTGTGGAGCTTCGGGGAGTGGGGTGGTTTCTTGGTCTTTAGTCTCTGCGAGGTTAAGTCTGCTGGGTCTGAAGTGCCTTGATGGTAGGAGGAAATCTCTGTTCCTTTCAACGGTGGTATACCTGGAGAGCTTCTCTTTGGGTGGTTCTGTTACGTCATTGTGGCCTCTGTCTGGTTCTGCTGTAGTGGGTTCTTGGTCTTTTGTCTCAGCGAGGTTAACTCTGGACCTGAATTGCCTTGACGATAGAACGAAATCTCTTTTCCTTTCGATTGTGTTATACCTGGAAGGCTTCTCTGTGGGTGGCTCGGTTACTTCATTGTGGCCTCGGTCAGTTTCTTCTGAGGTGAGTTCTTGGTCTTTGGTCTCGGCAATGTTACGCCTGCCAGATCTGAACTGCCTTGATAGAATGGGAAAATCTCTTGTCCTTTCAATGGTGCTATACCTGGAGGGCTTCTCTTTGGGTGGTTCTGTCACTTCGTTGTATTTTCTGTCAGTTTCTGCTGTGGTGTGGTATTTAGAATCGGCGAGGTTACGTCTGCTGGGCCTGAACTGCCTTGATGGATGAGGGAAATCTCGCCGTTCGACAGAAGAATATCTGGAGGTTTTTGGTGGTTCCACAACATCGCTATGTCCTCCATCAGTGTCTGTTGAGAACCTGTCCCGATACTTGTACTTCGTGGTGACTTCCAACTCTTCGGGAGCGACTGTAGTGTGGAGCAACCTCCCCGGCACGAACCTGACCCTGTCGGCCCTCTCGTCGGACTCGGCGTCCCTGCCCAGTGGGGATCTCGGGCGGAAAACCGGGGAAGCTCTCGTTAGCCCCCCGGTCACCCCGTTTTTTGAACCGGTCAACTCCCTGGACTTCCCAACTTCCCTGGCGTACCCTCGCATCCCCTTGTTGGCTCTAAAGTTCCTATTCACAACAGGCTCATCCGACACGACCTCGCTTTCGTCCGATAGCACAGCGGGCTGTTCCTAAAAAGAAAAAATCACAATAAACAGAAGTACCTAACATACAACCCAAACGCCTCATGTTAGTTTCCTACAAGGTGTCTCATCCTGACACTTTCACTAGGTATTTCTGTTACGCCAAATTTAAGCAAACCTGTGCAATCACCATCTCGCATAATTTCAGGGGTTTGCCCTTTCTAATAAGCATCAGTGCGCAAGCTTTTAAGCAAGTCATTAAGCGATATGTACACTTCAAACTTCAGTTTGCTTCTCACTTGCACATAGTAGAGCGAGGGTCAAAGCGTCCTGTACTATACAAATCATGTTCAAAGTGTAACAGTGAACTAGACCTATTGTGGCTGCTACTTGTTGGCAACACTGATGTGCTTGTCGTTACTTCAAGCCAAAGAATGAGAAGGAAGGACAAAGAAAAAGGAAAAAAGTAACGTCAAACAAGTTTTCACAAGCTCCCAGTGGATAGCTCATGCAAATCAGTGTTGCCACACCCTAAAAAATTGCTAGTTCGTCCTGTATTTTTTCATTTATTTACAGCGTGGGGACCAAAAAAACTAGACATACAAAAGCCAATAAGGAACTTAAAGAGAAATAAATTGAGCAATTACCGGAATTGGGGAAGTCGGTTGTGGGCCTTTGTGCTTTTGCTGGGCCTCCCGCGCTGCTTTCTTTGCTTTTAACAACGCCTGGAAAACACGTGTTTAAAGCATCCGGTCGGTTTTGGGGGAAGAGGGGGATGAAAATGGAGGCTGACGAATGAAAAATGATTCGGTAAATGAGCAGTGATGCCGAAAAACCCAAAGCCGAATGGACGCGAAATGGTTTTTTGAGAATGGCGGATTAAGTGACGTTTTCTTTGACGGTGATATTTAAAAATGGCTGATGATGCTTTGCCCCCCTTCCTGTTCGCTCGTTAGTGGAAATGGTGATTTTCGTCTTGAAAGTGGTGATGTCTGTTAGGGAATGCGTTCGATAAGGTGTATGAGATTAGTAAGAAAGTTTTTGATAAAAAATTATTTATTAAACAGAGTACCATACACCGTACAAAAACACTATGCTAACAGTATAAAAAGACATGCAAAAAGCAGAGCTAAAATGGTAAAATTGACAATGTATAGAACATCACTAATACTGAAATGTCCAGAAGAGCAATTGGACCTGAAAACTGTCTGCAGGCATTTGTGAAACAGGCAGCACTGATATAGAAACCAACGCAGACCGTGTTTCACATCCATTTGCTCTTTCTTGGCTTAACATGCTTCACCGGCTTGTACTTACTATTTTAATATTAAACCTGGACCTCCTGATAGCCCAAAAAAACAATTGGAGCGTTTAATAAAATTAGTCAACTACAGTGGTTCCCAATTCCGCGCGAGTTGAAAATGAGGAATGTTGGTAGGCCTGGAGCCAACGAACAGAGGCTTGTATGGTTTAATAAAGTAATATGAAAGAGTATAGTGCGATATGCCCTTCATGCCGTTGAGTGCCGTCTTTGTTTTACATCCTCCCAGGATGCTGAAAACCCATTTGGGATTACTTCTCCGTGTTTCCAAACGTACAATACGTTTGTTCCAGGTCTGACTGCGTCTGTCGACAGAACCCGACCGCACATACTCGAGCTGTCGGTTTCTGTCCAACTGCTGTCAACCTACGATCGACCTGGAACAGCAGTTTCTAAACGCGCATGTCTCCGGAGATTTCTGTTAACATTCCGTCAAACCTGGAACAAACCTAACTACTCTATGACTCTCTGAATACCAACCTCTCTGTGCTTTAAAGGCCCTCGGGATATTAAGGATTTTCCAACCAGCCTGCTCCGAGTAAGTCCAGAGCAAGGTAGAGTGAGGGCAGAGTAATTCGGAACGAGTTCCGTGCTACAATGACTCTTGTTTGGTTGGAATGGAAAATGAGAGCTCAGTGTTGGTTGCAAGTAGGTTTCGTGTTACGGGCACCTTACTCCAGCCTCGAGCCGGAGTAGCTCCGAGTAAACCCGAGGGACGCTTGGAATACAGCGCAAGTTGCTCTGAACTTACACTGGCCCCCGGTTGGAATGCACCCCCGTCAACTTTCTCTCCACTCCACTGAAGGGAGCTGCTCGTAGCAGGGTGGTTGGAAAATCCCGATTGTGTCCGTTGGCGGGTAGGAAATTCTTTGAATGCGGCCCATAGTGTGTATACTTGATCCAATATGCGTTAAAAATCTTCAATTTCATTATCTTTCAGGTGAATCGGAATACCTACCCCATGAATCCTCTCCCTATCTCCTAACCGCCTAACCCCATAACTACGCTAAGACTCGAATCCTCTATGAATATCTTCTGTGCGCTTTAAAGAGTCTCAGGAGATACGTGTTTACGCGATCCAATATGTGAGGTAAAAATTGTAAGTTTAAATTTCTCCCAGTTTAAATTCGTCTTCTGTGAATCCTCTCAGATTACCTTCTCTGTGAATTAGAACGGACTGGACACATAATAGGTTTGTTCCAGGTTTGACGGAATGTTAACAGAAATCGCCGGAGACATGCGCCGTTTAGAAACTGCTGTTCCAGGTCGATCGTAGGTTGAACGGAAACCGACTACTCGAGTATGTGCGGTCGGGTTCTGTCGACAGACGCAGTCAGACCTGGAACAAACCTAATAATATTATACCTGTGTAGAATAATTGCACAAATTATTAAATATTTGTGCAATAGTTTTGACATGATGTCAATGACATCACAAAATTTGCGATGTCAAAACTGTGAATTAACTGGGAATTTTTTCAATACCTACTTCATGATTCAAGTCCTCTCAGAATACCTTCTCTGCGTCCCAAGACCATGTTATTGTCAGCTTCAATTTCTCATTGATGCGTCTGTGAATACCTACCCTGTGAATCTTCTCCGAGTATCTTCTCCAACCAAAGAAATAGAATTTCGTACTGTTCCCGACTCCGGTGCCAGATGAAAACCTACTCTGTGAATCGAATCCTCCCCATATACCTTTTCGTGTGTAGCTACAATTCATATCATTTTGGTTTATTATTCTTGGAATAATACACCTATGTTTTCGCGACGCGGGTCGACGACTCCGATCGGCCTCAAAATTTGACATTATCCGTTTCAAGAGGTCTACATTCAAAATCCGAAATGTCCGTCCGCCGTCCGGGCCGTTTTGGGCAGTAGGAATTTTTTAAAAAATCTGAAATTTTGGCAAAATACTTGGTTTACCATCTAGTTGTGCCCGCAAGGTTTCAGTCCGATCGCCCAAACCCGTGGGGCGCTATGGGGCTACAGGAGGGGTGTTTTGAAGGCTTTTAGCTATGGGATCGAGTTATGTGTCGTTTTCGAAGTATTTTTGGACGTAGAATCCATTTTTGGGGGTCCCGGAACGATCCGATTTCACTGTGGCGTTCGTTCTATAGGGCTTTCATGGGGCTAAAAATGGGATTTTTGAAGGATCCCAAGAAGTTGAATATTTTTCGAGTAAAAATTAAAGAATTTTTGAAAAAACACATTTTTGAAAGAAAAAAAATCCCCCCAAAAAATTTTTTTTGAAATATAAAAATCCAAAAAAAAATTTTTTAAATTTTTTTTATCGACAGAATTAAATGTCTGTACAAGTAACCTATATCACAGAATAATAAACCCTTGTGTAAAATTTGCAGCGTTTTTTCAAACATATCGCGCTTGTTGGGAACCACTGGTTTAATATTATTCTATTTTTGTCTAAACAAGTATTTGGATGTAGCAGAAAATGGTAACGTTTGAATTTCTTGATATCGCGGTTATTGGGGGGGACCGAAAAACCGTTTGAATATGTTGACCAAATTAAGAATAATGTTGTTGCTGGTTTCATTTGTGACGGTTTTGGCTTTTATTGAGGGAGTCGTTGCCGAAGGGGTTTTCCCGTTGAAGGCGTAAATAGTCGGGTTGTACCGTTTGGTGGACGGCCGTTCGGTCCGTCCGGGACGGTCGAGACCCTTGTAAGGGTTCCAGTCACCGGAGGGTTTGCCGGTGGTTTTGTCGATATCGTTGGCCCGTTTGGCCGGACTCGTTGCCGCCCTGGGCGTCGACCGGCGGCCGGGCGTCACTCGGGTTTCGCTCAGGGTTGACGCCGCCGTAGTTGAATGTCGGAAGTCGATTTGGGGGTTGGGCCGGTGACGGCTGATGAACGGTGGGGTTACCGAGTCCGGCGTTTTCGTGACATTATGGGGCGGTTCAATTTTGTGGAAGGTTCGGCCGTTAAGCGTCACGCTGTACGCCGTGGGCGGTACAGTGGTGCAATAAGTGCAGCCAACCGGACCGTTCGAATTTCCGTAATAGGTGGTTTCAAATATCGCGTTACTCTTTGACACATCAAATTGCGTTTGAGGAAAATACTCTACAGTAGGAATAGGATTTTGATGATTTGAATTTACCTTTTGAGGCTTTGGAACGTTTGTGTGACTCTCATCACGTTTAAAACCCCATCTAGTCACCAACGGGGGATGTCTTGGCAACACTGGTGGCTCTGTGTTGCCATTGGGCGTCTGATATGGCACATTGTACACCGGCTCTTTGGCCGATCTTTCAGCCATGTTGCGCCTTTTTACGAATCGGGAGTTTTCAAGGGAATAATCGACACCCCATCGCCCTCCATCTTGGTTGAAAGTGACTGACACGTGGCTGTCATGGGGATCGTTGCGGTGCCAACCCAGAGGATTCCAATAGCTTTGGAAATTCCCCGTTTGAACGTTCGGTTTTGGCTTTGGTTTCCCTTCAAAATTGTGAAAATGAAAACCCGGCTCGAGCACTGGTGGATTGTACTCTTTCTGTGGGGGATTCAACGGAGGGATGTAACTCATAAAGTCATTTTTCGGCTTGAACGAAACATATTCCCCGTTGACAAATCTATTATCCCACTCGTTCACGGTAGTTTGGTACTTCGTGGTAACAGTGGGTGGCACCCCTGCGTCAACCCATTGGTTTGGTGGTTTTTGCGGGATGGCCGCCTGCTTTTTCGTCGGCCTCTCCCAAGGCTCAGTTGGCAGGACGTCAACAAACGTCAACACCGGCAGACGGCGTTTACCCGTTTCCGTGTCCCACCCGTTGTGCCGGACGTGTTTCAACCCCCCGACATAATCGCTCGACGCCTTCGTTTGAAAGCTTTCAGGGACGTTATTTTTGGAATATCTCTCGTGTATGGGGCGCGTTTGAGGTTTGGAAGGTTTTCTGAAGTTTGAGACTCGCTCAGTGCTGCCAACACCTGATTGTTTGGGGATTTCCTCTATTTTCGGTGGCCGAAACTGACTCGGAATAGTATTCGTTTTGGGGATATTTTGAGGTTTAAATTTACTTTCACTGTCAATGGGTTTTCTTGGATTTTGATATGGCATGAAAAGATCTACTGGTTTAGTAGTTATTTCGGGAATGTCATCATCAAGTGTAATAAAATTACTCTTTTGAGTTGTATAAGTAGGTTTGAAATCAGGCCTATCAGTCACTCTTGGGGCTCTAGTGACTCCCCCGCTCACCGGGTTTTGCGGCTTTTTAGCGTATTTACTGATAAGCTGTTTGTATTTTGGTACCAGTATGTCTTTAGGGTCGGTGCCAGATTTGACCAGCTGCTTGTAGACTTCGGGGTAGTTGTCAGAGTCGCTCACTCCGTCGGATTCTTTCTCTTTCAGCCCCGCGCTCTTCAACTGGGGAAGACAATTCCGATTACACTGGGAAGTAGTCGGGTGGAGTCCAATTTTTAAAAGTACTTACTTCAGCGGTGGAAGCTCTGGCAGTTCCTCGACCCCGGCTTCTGGAGGCTCCTCTTGCCAAAGGGTTCGCCGGAAGAGTTGGCTCTGCCGATTCCCTCACGTCCGACTCTGTTGGCTCAATATACGGAGCCGAACTCGACGTAGTTGTTGTAGTCGTTGTTGTGGTCTCGACCTTCTCTTCGGGTTTTGCCCGACTCCTGAACCTCTCCGACGTCTTACCCCTGCTATGAATCTCCTGACCTGGAGCGGCATCTACGCTGGAGCCCCTTCGCAGCGACTGTCTCCCAGAAAATTCGCTCGCACCTCTCGAACCTGACCTGGTTCGACTCCGAGCGTCTGGAGCTTCGCTTGCTGTTTCTCCCCTTTCAGCATGGAAATGTCTCCCTGAAAAGAACCACACAAACAATGAGCAAACTGATATCAGTTACTAAATTAACGTTGGTTGCAGTGCGGGCAATTACAGCAACACTCCATTAGGGAAATGAGCATTATACTGTTTAGGGGTTTTAAGCAATAGCTGCCAGCACCAAAATAGGAAGCTCTTGTGGAAAGTCGTGTTGCTCCTGGCAAAGCTTCACGTTAAGTAGGACATGCGTGTCAGGCCATGACATCCTGGTCATGGTATCATGCGTTGGCAGTTCAGGCAAAATAGTGTAAGCGACTCTGCCAAATAATCACCTCCGGTTCTGCTATCGGGGCTTTTGAAGGGCCTTGTCGTTTCAGGGGCACGAGGCCTCGGCTCAGCTTCTGTCGGGGCGGGCTCAGGCGTTTTCCTAAGGGGATTTCTCGGGCGGTTTTCAGGGGTAGATTGACTAGAATCCGGCGGGGTTCGCCCCCGGGAGAAACTTCGCCGGGTGACGAGCTCGTTGGGGGGCGCAGTGTTGCCGTCAGTGTTCTCCCTTTTGGGGAATCGGGTGCCGGACCTTCTCGACTCGGGTCGTGACGTCTCCCTGGGACGACTTCGGGCCTCGTCGTTAGAACTAGAGGAACTGTGAGTTCTCGGAGTGATACTTCTCTCAGTGCTTACAGGATTTTGGAGCCTTTCGTACTCGGCGACGCCCGAGCTAACGATTGGCACCTCTTTTTGTGACGACCTCGACGGTACTGAAATTAAGATTGCACCAGTACAAAAATCCCCTTAAACCCCCTCTCTTAAATGCGGTATTGCATTCAACACTGACCTTCATTTCTAGATCTCAGAGGCGCTCTGGCAGGTGCAGCCCGCGTAGGCGGCACAACCTCCACATCCCGATGTGGGAAGTCCTGTCTGGGGACGACGTCATTCGATCTCGACCGGTCCCGACTGTGAAACCTGTGACTCCTCGTTGTGGCATCCTCTTCCTTTAAAAAAAAACAAAAAAAAAAAAAAAAAAAAAAAAACCAATTCAACAGATTGATTACGAACCCTTTCTAGACTATAATTGAGATCATTTCTAGAACGATATAATTGAGATCATTTCTAGAACGACTCCCTTCGATTCATATTCAATTCGATCCCCACAGTACAGAAAAAATTCCCGTCACACTTCCTGCACCGCTCAAAGTGAAAGCGGGCTGATTGAATTTTTATAAAAACCTCCCCATTACTCAATATCGCTCCGAAATTAAAAGCGCTCGAGGCGGCTATGTTTCGACTGACTAGTAAAGTCAACAGTGTAATTTACGTGTGGCGTAATCATTAGTTTGAGACTTGTCCAAAACTGACAATGTAAACAATTGATGGATTGACGGAATATCCACATGAGCACCAGCGGTGAGACTTGTTATGGACATAGATATCCACCCGAAACGCATTAAGAATTTCTGGGAAATAATCGGCCAACTTCCTGTCATGAACTATTTCTCTTCGTCGTCCAAAATCGCTCTCACGACCTGCAGCAGTGGAAGGAAAACGCTGCAAATTTTACTCAAGAGTTTATCATTCTTTGTTATAAATTGAACAAAGATTATTTTTTGTGAATAATCTTTTATTTTTGTATTTAATTAATTGATTCAATCTAATTTAAAAAATTATTTTAAAATGCTGCCATTCTACACAAAGGTCTCTTATTTCATGATATAGATAGTAATAATCGTGCAAAAATCAATTCTGTGTCAATAAGAAAATATTTTTGAAAAAATAAAAGTTTTTATTCTGTACCATGTTTGGACAGATGTGGGATCTCGATTAAACGGATTTTGCGTCCAAAATTACTCGGAAAACGACACCTTATTTGACCCTTCAAAAATCCAATTCGTAGCCATATGAAAGCCCTGTGGAACCCCACGGCGAAATCGGATCGTTCTGGGACCCCCAAAAATGGATTCTACGTCCAAAAATATTTAAAAAACGACGCCTAACACTTGACTACATAGCCGAAAACCTTCAAAAAACCCTCCCGTAACACCATTTTACCCACATAGCCATGGTTTGGGGCGATCGGAATGAAAACCTTTCGGGCACAACTAGATGGTAAACCGAGTATTTTGTCAAAATTTCGGATTTTTTGAAAAATTCCTAGATACTACCCAAACCGGCTCGGACGGCGGACGGACATTTCGTTTTTGAAATCTAGACAACTTGAAACGTATGTCAACATTAAAATTTTGCAATCGACCAAATCAGTTTTATTGCTCCCCTGAAAAGTTGGCCAAAGTTAGACGTGTGATGATGCATCTTGAGCGACGATATACTTATCCATCTGCATTTAGTGTGGATACTCTGATTGTTCTTCCATAAATGAACAAGATATGCGATTATGAACCGGAAAGAAAGTTGCATGGGGTCAACGACAGCTCGTGCCGTTGCATGCCTTAAATCCCGGAAAGCGAACCTCCCCTCAGGATGTGCAATTAATTCGTTTCTTTAGGAAGAAAGATGGTCAACGCCGATAATGAGTTGAGCGAAGAAGGCAAAATCCAGTTGAGGGCGGCGACAAAAGAATGCGTTGGGAAATAGAGCGTCAAAAACGAGCCACATCTGGGTTGATTTTCGGCCAAGCGCGAATGCCTGATCACGCAATGTCGAACGGAAACAGTGACACAGGCGGAGTGTTGTTTTTATTTTACGTCAACGACGATGATGGCAAAGAAAAATGACAGCCCTCACTGTCACCTACCGGCAAATCGTTGACGTTCGACGGGTTGAACCTTCTCGACCCCCTTTGGGCGGCGGCAGTTGTCAGGGAGACGAGGAGAACCGCGGCGAGGCAGCTGGGCCACCGCATCTCCTATGGCACTGCAACATGAACACAAATTTTCAGATTAATTTAAAGAGTCAAAAGTTGGTCAAAAGTTCCACCAGCCCCGGCAGGGCCGAGTGGACGACCTTGTTGATTGAAAGAGGATTCCGGGGAAAGTCTGGTCAACGGATCCGAAGGCCAACAGATCTATTGTTGTGAGTTCCAGAACAACTTGCTTTTCGAAATGTGTTTTCAAAAAATCTCTGTAGTTTCAATCATTTAGGTACTTCAATAAATCTCCCGCATTTTCACTGTTTGTCCACCTGAGTCGCTCACTATTGCAGTCTTAAGCGATTTGTAACTACGCCCACGAGCTTGCTTCTTTCGCCCTACAACTCTCCTGTTTTCCACCAGAGTCACCACTTCTCTTCTCTTCATATTGTGGAGTCGACTTTCGTGGCTCACTGCTCGTTGCCTTTTGACAGCCGATTAAATTTTACCATCACGGCGCAGCTAAGGTGTGCATTGATGTCTTTCGAGAAGAACAACTCCATTAACAACATACAAAATAATAATTAATAAATAAATAGTTATTGTCGTAGATAATCACGTTCCAAATGTTCCCGACGACGTTTACGAAATTGCCTGCTGCGTTCACTCGTGGATATTAAATATCCTCGATATTAAAACTTTTTTAAACACAGAAAAGAAGGTGAAACGTTCACAGTACAATTCTAAAACGGTACAGAAGGAGGATAATATCTATATTATATTTATATTATAAAGGTTATTACCTAATCGATTCAAAAAATCGAGTTTTTACAAGAAAGAATCGATTTCTAGAAAAATCGGAAATCGATTGCCCAGCTCTAATTTCTCAGAGATTTTTACCGAGCGAAGTGAACTCTCGAATGAACTTAGCGAACTCCTACTGTAGGAGATGTAGGAGTCCTACATCTCATATATGAGAACAATATAATAATATTATATTGTTCTCATACAATAGGTATATTATATTATTGTTCTTGGTAGGTACCTATCCTCCAATGATCCTCCTCTCTCTCTTTGCCGAATTGAGCAACTGGTCTACTTCTTGTAATCTACAACCTTTTCTTGACCAACCTTCATTCAAAACCCGTTACTCCCAATAAACCGTGACCTTTCAATTCCTGTATTAGGCATCACCACTGAATGCTTGAGATATACCCCTTTCTAACCTCTTTTTACAAGGTAGCTAATTACACAGCCTCCCTCATTCTATCTTAACGGCGCCCGTTTTGAACGACCTGTAGTTTGCCGTTTTAAACTCGAGTGTCTTGGGATATTGTGCACCAAGGTATTCACTATGATTGATGAACGAAATGATGGATGCCCGGCCCACTGATTAGACTTCTTTCCCTCAAGTTTCAGCCATTATAAAGTCATCAATGCAGGAAAAGAGGGGAAATTGCAAATTGAGGAAGCCGGTTGCCACCTCGTCCATAACGACCTTGAAAGGTGCTTAGCAGTGTTGTTCGAAGGGGGAAAGTAAAGTAATTAATGTAACAATTGCTCTTGCTATAAGCCGTGGATCAAGACACAACCCTCAGTTGTCTTAAAAGTGTGAAACACGGTTTAGCCATGACCTAACTATCTGGTGCATGTACTTAATTGGACAACTGGCTCGGTTTCCCTTCTGCAAGGAGTCAACAGCACTGTTACCATTGTGGTAACTTACCAACCACAGGGGAATGAACGGGTGACAACTAATTCACCCGGTTCACCCAATTAACAGTATGCGGGTAACGGAACTCCCCTTGTCGTCGATTACGTCCAAGACGGGCTCGAGTCCCGTTGCGTCAGTCGGTAAAGCCCATAAACGAAACGACACCTGAAAAAAGAAGGACTAATGACACGTTCCGTTATTGTTTTACCACACATGTGTGACATGTCATGTCGGTAAAAGCCCAGGGTGGTCGCACAAGAGCGTTACGACGTCGTCAATTGAGCGTCAATGGCGAATCCATCCCTCGCGCAACGCCAGCGATAGAGGTTTGACGCACCCCCCCCCCCCCCCCAAACAAAGGAAAAACCTGGATCCGTCACCGTTGGTTGACATCGAGATGTAGGTCCAGACCGCTTCTTTTGAGGAGGTTGATGCTGAAGGAGCTAAACTGATTTACCTATATAAGCTTTGAAATACTAAAGAGATTCAAGATTATTAAACTTCAGTAGGTATTTAGGAGTATTGGCGGCTCTTGTGTGGCTAATTTTAAAATTTTGAGAACAATTTGCCCGATAGAGCTGGTAACAGTTATTTGCCTTGTGCACTGATTGCAACTCCATGCACAGAATAATTCCTTTAGAAATTATTATTATTCCATTCTTCAATGCACCCACTCTTTCCCATTCCAGGTGGCCAAAACAGTAAAATCCAGTGAGGTAATAATATTATGTTAAAGTCCCTACCTCCTTTCCGGAAGACCCTTTATTACCCCTCGAGGGGTAAAGATCTTTACTACCTTACTCTGTGGGAAGAACTGACTTAACCATTTTCGACGAAGTTGTTGTTTATGCTTTTGAGCCCCGCAGCAATTTTCAGTGAGTGAGTGCCAAGATTTTTTCGTATGCTTCTCCACCAGAGGATCCTAGCAACCTTTTGCGTCTTTGCCACCAGAGCGCTTGAACGATTCTACTTCCCAGCATTCTTCCCCATTAGCCCATGAAAGCCCCATAAACCCCCAACGTGAAATCGGATTTTTCCGGGACCCTCAAAAATTGATTCGATTCTACGTCCAAAAATACTTCGAAAACGACACCTAACTCGACCTCGGCTACGAGGTCGAGCGTGCACGCATAATCCATTTTTCGAGGTCCCACATCTTTTTTTTCCCAAAAATAATTTTTTATTGACACAGAATTAATTTTTGACATTTTTGACCAATTAACCTATAATATCAAATATTATTTGATATTATTATTAACCTATAATGTATTTGATATTATCAAAGAATAATAAACCCTTGTGTAAAATTTGCAGCAGTTTTTTATTTTTATTCATTTTTTAATAATTTTTAATAAGTAAAAGTTATTATTTTAATTATTTAAATTTTAATAATTGTATTTATTTATATTAATTATTATTTTCATTTATTTGTTTATTTTGTAATTTTAAGGTTAATTAATTTCATCCTCCATTTTTATGCTGTATACACTTGGTACAATGTTTAAATAGGTATATTAAATTTGTTAAATATCTCAAGTTTCTAGATATATAGTTTCTAGATATACAACCACAGGGTGGCCGCCAAGCTGGGAAAAATTAATTCCCTGACTTTTCCCTGACTTTTCCCTGCAAAAATACCTAATTTCCAGACCCGAAATTATTCAAAATCTGAGATTTTAATAATTTAATTATTAATAATAATAATTTAATCTGACATTTTATTAATTCTGATAATTTTAATCGCTTGTTTTTTGTTTTTTGTGTGTGTTTTTTTAACCTTTTTTAATCTTTTTAATTAGGTAACTAGTAATGATTACTTAGGAATTAGGACTTCCTTAACGCTAAGGAGCGTTCTTGAATACGGCCCCTTGGGGCCTCGAACCAAACAGAGATCTCGAACCAAAATACCAAGTGAAAGATTGATAGGTTACTTCGTGGGTGAAGTGGAAGATTCCATTATGAAGAGAGGGATATTGGTGCATGAAGTGGGACTTTTCATCGTGTGAATGGGGATATTATATCTGTAACGGGAATTCCGCCAACTTGAACTTGTGTGGGCAACATGGATGAAGAGTGAGGGGAAAACAAACCCGGCAAAGTCGCTCCCACCAAAATTCAAAAATTATCATCATTTTCGGGACGGAAGAGAGGGACAAACTTGTCACCAAACAAAATTCGTATTTTAATACAATTTTTGATTTTTTTTGGGGGGGGGGGGGAAGGGAGGAGTTATTAAACTAAATTCATACTGAAATTAAATTCTAATTATGAATTTATTTCAAGAAATCAGAAGGGGAAGGCCGAAAAATTTATCGGGCCTCAGGTGGGACTCGAACCCACAACCTCTGTATTACATGTGCAACGCTGTACCAATTCAGCCACTGAAGACCAGTAGTCATGATACAGCATTGGAGATCAAAGGTTCAACTGTCTCCTGCCCCCAACGCTTGATTCGGCCTTCTCATATTTTTGCTTATTTTCCCCCTCTGAACCCTGATTTGGTATGAAGCCAGTAGACATCCTACTTTTGTCCCACTTCCTAGGGGTCCCTTAATTCCCCAGGAGGAGTAGTTTCATTACTGGAATGACTTGAGGGAATTTTGAACTGCTTCCCTCGTACAGTGTTTTATTTGGGGGAAGGGAGGAGTTATTAAACTAAATTCATACTGAAATTAAATTCTAATTATGAATTTATTTCAAGAAATCAGAAGGGGATTTTTTTTTTTAAATCAAAAATTTTTCCCTGACTTGTGACCGATTTCCCTGACTTTTCCTGAAATTTTTCATTCCCTGACTTTTCCAGGTTTTCCCTGACTTTTCCAGATGGCGGCCACCCTGCAACCAAATTCTCTATCAATATATATATATAAACCTATTGAAACATAATATTATTATTCATAATATTATTATGTTTCAATAGGCTTATTTTACACCCTGTTCCAATGTCCCCCCAAATTTTCTGATTACTGTCATTTTGTTAATTTCATTAGGCCCTGATGGTTGGGGAATATATCTCTTGAAACGTTGGCACATTCTCGTCTTGTGTGACCGAACCTCAACAACATTCCACCCACGTAATATAGTGACGAATTTTGAGCCCGATCAAAATTGTCTACCCTCGTCGCGAATACATAGGTGTAGTATTCCAAGAATAATTAACCACAACAACAAGGTCAGAAAGTTAGCCAAGTGCTCCTGCATACCGCTCTTGATCACAAAAAAAGTTCATCCGTTTGAACCCCAGAATTGGCTGAGTGGTTTCAACACGATTTCTTTACCCGTCAGGGAATTTCGGTTCATTAGCCGAGCCCTCTGACGGGTGCAATATTGAAACCAACTATATTGGAAATGAAGGAAGAAATGATGACATAGCGTGGTGAATGTGGACGTGGTCGGTTGGCCAGACTTACTGGGGCGCGAGATGGAGTCTTCCGTCGACCAGGAACCTTCGATGTAAGTTTTTTCACGTAGCGAGCCAACTGTAACTAATTTCGAAAGAAAAAAAAATTGGGAGGGAAAAAAATCGCGTAACAGTATATGTAACTTTAAAAAATTAAGGGTTTGACTCCGGACATTAATTGCACGTATTAATGGATTACTTCAACAGTTGTCCACAACGTGCAACAATCTCAAGGTGGCTCAGACGAGATCGAATAATTATTATTCGACAAATCCGCTCGAATGTCACGCCGGTTTGCTCGGGTTTGCTTATTGTGTGGTTGTAGTAGATCTTTTACGGCTGATCGTGCGTGACATGACACGGTGTTTGCTCGGCTCGTGCCGTCAGTGCGACCAAAGCGGTTTCTACTTTTGTCGGATGAACGGAGATGAAAGATACGGCCGAAGGCCATAAAAAGCGGGAGGTTTTTAAAAAACCAGATGAGCCGAAGAATGAGCACGAAAATATGGGAAAAACAGCTTTATGTTCTGCCACATTTTATCAATCAGACCTGACGCCATTTATCACATTCGTATTGCGTCAATGGAAAATGAGGCCTCATTAGGAATTGATTGTCGCAAGGACTACCCAGTGTCATATTGAAGGTATGTTTCGATTGTCGGGTGTATATCTTGACAATGACGCTGGATTAAATGAGTTGCAACAGCCTCAACGCCGATAATTTGCATTATATATCGAGGTTCGCAATAATCCGTCGTTGATACCCTGTAAGTTCCTTATTATAACTTAGTGCCTACTAGGGCCTAATTTGGAACTACCGGGGGGAGGCCCGTGAAATTTAAATAAAATGATAAAAGGGCAATAATAAGGTTCGAGTCTGATTGACGGTAGATTTTTAATCGAAAGATTTTTTGGGGAATAAAATAAACGGACGACCTCTTCATGTGCTCCGCACGCGAATATAAAAATAAAATTAGCTCACCACCAGCTCATTTATCGTCTTGGGCACAGGAAACTTCATCAAAACCAATTTTACTTCCGACCGAACAGTACGGGGCGCGAGAGCCGAACAGCCAGTCGGAAGAGCGGGGAGACCCCCTTCCTCCTCCTACCATCCAAAACAACTTTTGTTTTGAACGGCGAAGCCGTCACCCCTCGCCCCGATGCTGGTCAATATTATTTTTCACGTGACATCCGGCCACCCTGTGTTTAAAGAAACTCCCCCAAGTCGAGAGGGATGGCGAGCATTTGCCCTAAATGAGGTCTCAACAGGAACAGGACATGGGTATTGGAAAACCTGGTTCAGGGAAAAACCAATACCAGACAGGAAAGCTCCAAAACCCACACTAGTGTTCATGTCCACGCCCGACATGTGACGTGAAAAATGAACTCCTGTCGTTGGGTGTTGTTGCATAAAACCTGCCAGGGGGTTCCCTAAACGGTGATCGGATGACATTGTTTTGGATCACCGCGAGCAACCTACCCTCACGTGAAGCGAACTTGGATTGCGTGCGGGCACCAAAAACGCGTTACAGACGTCATCTAGTAGGACGGAGAGCTGGCACTTGCTCCCTGTCACATAGGGGATAGAGTAATTTATAGCTATGTACTTCAGCGTCGACAAACAATTTCCATGTGACTTTACTCTCCCCTAAGGGGACACTTCCGCACTCGCGACACCTATTCTACTGAACCACTTCATTTTCACAGAATGGTGCCCATTCAGAAGTCGACCGCCGTTTTGTATTGATGCTGTTAATGATGATATACATTTTTTCTTTTTATATATTTTTTCCTTTTTCTTTTCTTTTTGTTTTTTTTTTGTTGTAGTTTTATTGATTTTTTATTTTTTTTTATTTTTTATTATTTTTTATTTTATTTTTATTTTTTTTTAATTTTTTTTTATTGGTTATTTATTTTTTAATTTTTTTTTTTTATTTTATATTTTTTTATTTTTTTTACTTTTTAAATTAATTGATTATACTGAATAATATTATGTACAGTGTCTATGTAAAGTGTGTCTGTGTAAGGCTGCTTGAAATCTTATTCCGATTCGGTCCCAGGCGAACGGCATAACTTGAGCTGCGACACGTGAGCAACTTTCGTCACCGACGAGTCTTCGACTTTCCTGAGGAGATAGGAGACATGAGAAATCGGTCTGACTACCTCATACGGTCCAGTATATTTCACCGATAATTTCTGACTTATCTGCTTCTCCTTGTTTGAAATTATGTACGCTCTGAGGTACACCCTGTCCCCAGCATAAAAGTTGGTTGGTGTGTGCCGTTTGTTATACGCCTTTGCATACTGCTCATGTGCTGCCTGGATGTTCTTCATTGCTGTGGTCCACGTCTTCTTCATGTCCATGTCGTCATCTCGTAAGTCCCATACCAGTTGAAGGGGAGTGATCAGTGTCCTGCCGAGGAACAGTTCTGCCGGTGAAAACTGTGATGACGCAGAATAGGCTGAATTAAGACTCACTTGCGTCAAAAATATGTCCTTCGCCCATTTCGAGTGGTCATCATGGCACCTCGCTCGTAACGCCGCTTTCAGGTTTTGAATTTGTCGCTCTGCCATGTTAAACTGAGGCTGGTAGGGAATCAGTAACTGCTGCTTCATGCCCGCGTTGTGTAGAAACTCCCGAAATTGTTGTGACGTGAACACTGTTGCGTTGTCGCATACAATCCTTTCCCAGAACCCGAAATTTTTTATCACGTGGTTTTGCAGCCCGTTGATTATTGATCGTGACGTAGATTTGACCAGGGGAATCAAAAACGTATACCTTGAGAAACCATCAACCGCTATCAGAATATGACGGTACCCAAACGATGAAGGAAGTGGTCCTGCTGTGTCGAGGTAAAGGGTTTGGTTCACACGTTCATCCAGTGTGGACGAGAGCTTTCCCTTTGGCTTGCTTCTTTCCACTTTGACCATCATGCACGTATGACACTGCTGGATCCTCTTTTTGATCGCATCATACATCTTAGCCCAATAAAACTGTCGCTTTATTGCTTTTAGGGTACGTTGCATTCCCCAGTGCGAACCGAGTTGCGACTCATGATAATACCTGAAAATCACGTCCACCAATGCCTTTGGCACGACCGCTCGCTGAGACTCCCCGATACCGTACACCAAACGGTTTCTTACTAAAGTGTACCGCGGGTAGTCGTTAATATTCCGTATGATGTGGCTCAAATGCGGATCTTCCCGCTGTGCCTGATTGAAATCCGAAAATATTTCGGGGAAATCCTGCAAGATACCTAGCTCAAGACGACTTTCCCGTTTTGTCAGGTCACCATCTGGCGGTGCGTTTTGAAAAAGATTAATTTTGCCTTTCTGTTCCTCTATATCTGACGGGTCGTCCATCTCATCATCTGATAGGGGATTCCTACTCATCAGATCTGTTATGCAGTTATGGACTCCCTTGATGTGTCGCGGTACGTAACGGAACCGCATAAATATGCATACCCACCGCGCTAGTCGACCACCATTTCTTGCTAGATCCGTGACTGCTGTCAGGGCTTGATGATCAGTGTAAAGATCGAACTCCTGGTGTTCCAGATAAACCCTGAATTTTTGAAAGGCAAGGAGGACCCCTAGCGCCTCCAATTCATAAGGCATATAGTTCTCCTGATGGGGTTTTAGCTTCCGGGATGCGAAGTAAATGGGGTGTAAAACTCCGTCCCGTTCTTGTGCTAGCACCGATGCCACCCCAGCTTTCGATCCATCAGTATAGACTTGGAAACGCTTGCTGAAATCGGGGGTTATCAAGGTGGGTGGTTCCGTTATCAAACGTCTCAGCTTTCGCCATGCCTGCTCCTCTTTCTCCCCCCAAACCATTTTGGTGTCTCGCTTTCTGAGATCATTTAGAGGCTTGCTAATTTTTCCAACGTCTGGCAAAAACCTGGCGAAAAAATTGATGCTACCCAAAAAACTGGCCACCTGCTTGGGTGTAGCTGGCCGCGGTATTTTAAGGATGGCTCGAGTACGATCAGGATTTATTTTGATCGTCCCTCCCGAAATCAGGAATCCCAAGTACTCCACTGTGGACTGGGCCAGCTTGAGTTTCTCCGGATTCACAGTCAGGCCTGCGTCCTTTAGTCTGTTGAAAACCACCTCCAAATGACTTAAATGTTCCTTATACGTGTTGCTGTATACCAGGACATCATCTAAATAAGTATAGCAGAATTTATATCTGACGTCACTGAAAAGTGAATTCATCAACTTTGACAAATGTTGGCCTCCTACACTGACCCCAAATGGGAGTTTTTTGTAGGCGAATGTGCCAAATTCGCACTGAAATGCAGTCAATTTTTGTGATGCTTTTGTCAGTGGAATCTGGTGATAAGCAGAATTTAAATCAATGATTGTGTAAATTTGAGCTGATTGCAGATGGAGGAATGCATTTTCGATTGAACTTATAGGGTATTGAAGATAATTCAATTTAGAGTTCAAATCGCGGTAATCGCAGACGAGGCGATAGGAGCTGCTAGCGAGCGAGCTATCGTTGGTCTTTTTGGGTACCAAGAAGCAGGGTGATGCGGTGTCAGTATCAATTGGTTCGATCACCCCATCGTCCATCAGTTTGTTTAAAATTTGGTAGAGGGCTTTTTGTCTAACGGGTCCCTGAGCGTACACGACTTTTGACTGTTTCAATTGTGCCCCTGGCTTCAACTGGAGGTGACACCGAATTTTGTTGGTTGTGCCTAGCTTACTGGTTAACACTTCAGGAAATCTACTCTTAAGAAACTCGAGGAGCCTTCCTGGGTTAACGTGTTCCAAGTGAGCCATTTGGCGGGTGGCGGCACCCCCGTCAAAAAGCGGGTAATGTTTGGATGGGCGAAACTTAAAATGAAAATTGTTCGACGCTGGATCGATAATTAATCCGGCACGTTTAATGAAATCGATGCCCAATACTGCATCTTGAGGCAGGTTTGGGATAATATAAAAGGCATGAGACCATGAATTTCGGCCTACGCGGATTTTGATTGTGATCTGTTCGGAAATTTCAATTTGCGAAGCGTCACCCAGCGTAGCTCGGAGTCTCACTTTATTTACCTGAATATTCAATTGCGTTTTGAGAATTTGCACGATTTCAGGATTAATTGCCGAAAAACTGGCACCGGAATCGATCATGGCGTATAAACTCGCATCTCCCATTTCAACTTTAGCCAAATTATTTGTCAACCCATCGCTAATTTTGAACAACTTCTCTTGTGTGCCGCTATTTTGCTCCCCCGGGACCCTCCTCTCTAGTTTTTTGACTTCCGAACGACTTTTTTTTGTCTTCGCAACGTAGATTTATCTCCTTTAGTTCCTTCTGTAGACGACTCGCTGCCGGAGGATGCTGTTGAGGGTGAAGGGGTCCTTTGCTGGTTGCGGACTACATTTGAAATTCCGTCTCCATTCGGTCCCTGATGATGGGAGCAGGCGCTCTCGTTCGGTTGTGTAGAAGCCCCCATGACGCTAAACTGGCTATTCCACGGCAACGGGATCGGCTGAAACTGGCTGTAGTACGGAGTAGGAGGTGCTAACTGTAGTGGATTGAAGTAATTATGGGCAAAAGGTTTATTGAAATTGGGATTATTCCGGCGAAACTCCGATGCTGGCCTGGTGTTCGGTTTCCGATTTTTCGAATCCCCATTTTTCTTGTTGTTCTTGGAGAACGACCTGTCTGCATCCGCTTTATTTCCACCTTTGTCAGCCTCTTGTCCCTCTGGCCTCCCGTGAGCGTTCGCAGCTTCCTTGCGATGCGTGTTGCTGTCAGTTGTTGATGATTTCCTCGCGAAGGACTTCTGCAAATTCTCGTTCAACTCCAATTTTTCGACCTCCGCAACCAGGATTTGTAGTTCGGCGAAATTTCTTGGGCGCGCACTAAACTGAAACTTGGCCCGCGTATTCAGGTTAGTACCTTGTAAAATACTTTTGACGATTTCATCCTCGCTGTATTGAGACAAGATCTTATTGAATTTAGCCACATCTTCGACGTACGTACGGAAGTGTTCCGATTCCCCCTGCGAGCGAAGGATTTTACTCTGGACTAAATTCAGTCTTATTTGCGGCGTGGTGACTTCCTCTAAAAGTGTCGACGCTAATCTCGGGAAGGTTAATTCGTCGTCCGTCGCTAGACGCAGTAAAATTGAATTCTGCTGAGACGTCGCGATCCTTTTAAAAATTTGTTTAAAAAAGGAACCGTTCATTTCGTTTAAAAAATACACCTTTTCCAAAAACTTAATGACGCTGTACGGGTTGTTTGTGTACAGCTTGGGTACTCTGGAAACCTCGTCCTCTATATATTTCGGCAAATGATCAACATTTCCCCCACCCTCCTCGCGGGACGCATAAATCGACTGGTACCGCGGAAGGGAAAATCCCATCCGAGAAGGGGCACTGGCCAACTCGGCCACCTTCGCCTCTAATGCCGAGACTGAGGCCTTCAACTCAGCGTTCTCCGTTCTCAACAAATCAACGGTCGCGATGTCCTTCTGCATATTCGCGATCTCCTGATTGGCTGCTTTTAAATCCCCTCCGAGCTGTACAATGTCTCCCGACATAAGAGTTAAGTCGGCTAAAAGCTGGGTATACCACTCCGGCTGTTCAGAGGGTATTTGTTCGATGCCAGATCCCGAAGCGCCGCGGGTTTGACAAACGTCACACTTCCAGGTTTCACGTCTTTCTTTATTTTTTTTGGTCCAGGCCTCTAATGTTTGCACCCTCGTACACGTGGCGTGATAGAATTGTTTACAAATACTGCACCTCACTGGGTCACTCGTCTCTTCGTTACACGTGCCACACTTTCGGTCACCCATAATAGACGCTGATAAGTTATCGCAGCCTGAAAGGATCGGTGGAAAGTGTGCCCGACGTGGACTCTTCTTTGATCTCTTCTTGTTCCGGCCGGCGCTGGGTTATCGGAAGCAACGTTGCCGAATAGAACAGATTCCGACTCCAATCAAATATAAAATTATATTAAATCAATTTTGATTTGATATTACTAACTTGGTTGTAAAACCGGCCTCCCTGAACACGCCGCCAAATAGACAAGACAGAAGAGGAGAGAGTGGGAAATGTAGGTGTGAGTAGAAACGGGGATCGATGCTTACTCTGCTACCAAATGTAAGTTCCTTATTATAACTTAGTGCCTACTAGGGCCTAATTTGGAACTACCGGGGGGAGGCCCGTGAAATTTAAATAAAATGATAAAAGGGCAATAATAAGGTTCGAGTCTGATTGACGGTAGATTTTTAATCGAAAGATTTTTTGGGGAATAAAATAAACGGACGACCTCTTCATGTGCTCCGCACGCGAATATAAAAATAAAATTAGCTCACCACCAGCTCATTTATCGTCTTGGGCACAGGAAACTTCATCAAAACCAATTTTACTTCCGACCGAACAGTACGGGGCGCGAGAGCCGAACAGCCAGTCGGAAGAGCGGGGAGACCCCCTTCCTCCTCCTACCATCCAAAACAACTTTTGTTTTGAACGGCGAAGCCGTCACCCCTCGCCCCGATGCTGGTCAATATTATTTTTCACGTGACAACCCTTGACATATTGAGCGACACATAACGCAACTACAATACCGAACGTAGTGAGGGTAATTTTGATGAGAAACCGTCACAGCTCAAAATTGGCACGTGTTTAATGGAAAATGATCGTAATGAGGACACTAGAGAGAAAAATAAAATAGGAATAAAACAGACGAAAAGGTTAGGAAAAAAAGGGAAGGCCGTGAAAAGTATTTGAAAGGGGGATCTTACAAGAGTGGACGAAAATTATTAAAACAGTCATGTTAGGCCGATTAGGTCAAAAATCTTGACGAAGGTAATACTCATTTTTTCCCTTTTAGGAAGAAAGCAGAAAGATGAAGCCAGTTTGTGGAAAAAGGGGGAAAAGTATGAGTCAAATTATTAAAAGAAAAAAAAAAATGTAAAAACATCATCATTCAAGAATATTAAAAGAAGTGAAATTATTCACAAAAACGGAGCAAATTTTACCCAAGGGTTTATTATTGTTTGATATAAATTATCCAAAAATTAATCCGATATAAATTTAAAAAATTTTAATTAATTAATAATCTCAAATTTTGAGGCCGATCAAAATTTCCGACCCGGGTCGCGAATACATACCTAGGTGTATAATGCCAAGAATAATAAACCAGAACGATGCAAATTTAGCGCAACGGTTTGTAGTAGGTACCTAGACATAAACTGCAAAAATTTGTTTCTGTCAATACAAATATTCAAAAATTTCAAAAACCTAGCCTGTAAAGTGGAGGGTTGGGGCAGAGAAGGGACCCCAAAAAATAGATTGTACGGCCAAAATTACTTAGAAAACCCCACTCGACCTCTTGACCAACGTCCTTAAAATGCCCATTTGTAGCCACTTAGGAGCCCCATAATTCTCCACAATGAAGTCGGATGGGGTCTTAAACCACCATAAATGAATTCCACGTCCAAAAAATTTTTTAGTACTATTTAATACTAGATACAATAG
The DNA here is from genome assembly GCA_955831195.1 of Pilophorus perplexus. Classification (NCBI taxonomy): domain Eukaryota; kingdom Metazoa; phylum Arthropoda; class Insecta; order Hemiptera; family Miridae; genus Pilophorus; species Pilophorus perplexus. The sequence goes on from OY037014.1 coordinate 18,117,548, forward strand.
ACACCCCACCCTACCTTCTGGAGAGTCTTTCAAAACCCCTCATTCGTAGCCTCTTACAAGCATTATAGATCCCCAGTGTAATTGCATTGGTCTGAGACTCACATTCAAGGGTTCCACGCTCAAAGTAACTTAGAAATCGACACCCAACCCGCACTTCAACACTGAACCTTTCAAAAACCCCTCCTGTAACCCGTAAGAGCCTCACTAAAGTAATTAGATTGATTTTGAGAGTAATAACCAAGAGGGAAATGATCCTTCATGAAGGAATCCTTCACCGCAATGCTAGAGAAATTAGTGAAGTAGACTAAATTTCAGCGGTTCAACAAATTATCATTTGGTTGGCACCGCGTCAGCGGACCAGTAGCTTTTCTCACATCGCCAACAACTCGTGCCCGTTATGTTCCGCCACGTGTCCCGCCCGGTCATTCCCAAACTGATACTGACCTTAGGAAACCTGTTACTCGGTATATTGCGAAACACTTAACAAGAGGCTTTCTATCCACTTCTGGAACACTCGCCTCTTTTCGAATTGGAAGCTCCTTTGTAACTAGGGGTTTGTTGAGGCGGTTTCGAGAAAAATTGAGTTCTTTCCCTTGCCAGGATGGCATAACGTGTAATGCCGCTTTAAAGAAAAAGGCAGTTACTCGGCTTCACCCGTCGTCGACCTCGGTTATCAAGTTATGCTTCACTTTGAAGTGAACCAGAATGCTGAAGATCTATCTTTAAAAACTGACCTTTCGCAATGAAGCCGCACCCGAACCAGACGGCCATGTACCCTCCTTGATCTTTGGACAAATTAAAAATGGTACATACCTTTGAAGCGCACAAATTTAGAGGCGTGATATGTGTAATGGCTAAAACGGAAATATCCAATAGGGCCCTGAAGAGAACTGTGAGGAATGAGCTTACCTACTGACCAAATTTGGCGATTCAATGTAAGTGCAGTGCCCACGGCGTGCTTAAACTTGGTTTAGGATTTTCTCTTAGGCCATAAGAGACTTCGCCTTGTTCGAAATCCTGGCATCTAGGGGTCGCAATCCCGCTGTGTTTTTCCAATCTCGCAAATGCGGGATTCGCAACGAGGGATTCCTTTTGTTTAAAAAAAAAACAACGCGTTTTCTGTGGTGTGAATCACAGTCTGCACACTGTAAATCACATTCTCAACGCCTGTGATTCACATAAGTCCTCCTCATGCCTGTTGTGAAGTAGTTCACAGTATTTTTGCAATTCTTGTGGGGCTACGATCCTATCTAAGATCCAGGTACTATCCAACCTATCTGAGGGGATAGAGAGGGAGCTATCTCCAGTCTGCATAATAATATTATGCAGTAGGATATATAATATATTAAAATTCGGATCTCTAGGTAGGCTACGGACGAAACGCGGACAAAATCCGTCTATTAACGGCGGAATAAATCGAAAAAATTAATTGAGCGAATTCGCGCGCGCCAAAAAATTCGCGCAACCGGTATTTCGGACGTAGAATTAAACGTAGAATCGGAATCCGCGATAAAAAATGGGGGTTATAGGGGAGCGAAAAACACGTTTCGCGCAAATTCGCGGGTTTGCGCGCGTCGCGCGGAATTTTAATATAGCCTATGTTGGGGGCAATCGCAGCCGAGACCGTTAGGAAAAAACCCCATTCAAATCCGTTCAGCCGTTTAGGCGCCTATAAGGCACGACAGACAGACAGATAGACAGAAACCCGATTTTATAGAAGTATAGAAGATAGTATATAATATAGAGTATATTATACTCTATAATATAGAGTATTATTATACATTTTGTTTGACAACTCCACCCACGAGTGTGGAGCCAGAGAAAGCATTCTCTAAAGCTGGGTACCTATTTCTGCAATCAGCTACTAATATGTGGCCTCCTGGGATCCTTCAAAAATCCCTTTTGTAGCCCCATGAAATCCCTATAGATCGCCACAATGGACGCCCAAAAATGGATTCTAAGTCAATAAATACTGCGAAAAGGATACCTAAGTCGATCCCATAGCCAAAAGCCTTTAAAAAAAAACCTCCCGTAGCCCCATTTTAGCCCCATAGCGCCCCACGGGTTTGGGCGATCGGGCTGAAAACCATGCGGGCACAACTAGATGGTAAACCGAGTAGGTAGGTATTTTGTCAAAATTTCAGATTAAAAAAAAAAAATTCCTACTCCCCAAAACGGCCCGGACGGCGGACGGACATTTTGGTTTTGGAATCTAGACCTCTTGAAACAGATAATGTCAAATTTTGAGGCCGATCGGAGTCGTCGACCTCTGTCGCGAAAACATAAGTGTATTATTCCAAGAATAATAAACCAAAAGGACGGGCATAACCGCAACCACGGGCATAATGCCATTATTATGATAATGGTGGCGAAGCTGAGGAAATGAGAATCAGGAAAAAACTATAATGGCTGACTGGGAAATTTTTATTTAATTATCTAAAAAAGTTTGTTGACGGACGTGGATCCCTGAAAAATGGATTATGCGTCCAAAGTTAATCAGAAAACGACACCTCATTCGACCTCGTGGCATCCTTCAAAAGCCCCATTTGTAGCGCCATGAAAGCCCCATAGATCCTCACTGTGAAATCCGTGAGACGTCCAAAAATACTTTTAAAAAACTCCACCGTAGGTGGATATCATACCCTACTTGATATCATACCCGCAAACATGAAAAAACCCTCCCGTAGCCCCTTTTTAGAGCAAGCCCCACGGGGTTAGACGATCGGGCTGAAAACATAAAAAGACGTTGGACTGAGTATTTGTCAACATTTCAGGTTAAAAAAAATCCTACTGCCCAAAACAAATTTTGAGGCCGATTGTCGACCTCCGACACGAGGATGTATTATTCCCTGAATAATAAACCAAATGTTCGAGGCGCAAACAAAAATAGAGGCGCTTAGAACACAAGGCTTTCCTGTTACCAACATTGTTCTTATGTGCCCAAGATGGACAACTGGCTTCCTTAACCAAGTCAGGTCATAGCAACTGCGTTGATGCGATGCAGCCGATGCATATCTGGCTGCACCATCCACACAATCCACCCTCCATCCTCCCTTCATCGTGGTCTTCACGACACAATCCACATCATCGCGTCTCTTTCTCGGCATTAACCTCCTAATCTCCAAAATAAAATTCATTTTTGAGATTAGGAGGTTAATGCCGAGAAAGAGACGCAATTTAATCATATTCGCAGTTTCTGTATCTGAAAACAGGTTCACCGGTTCACCTTTGTGTCCGGTTTAGTGGATGACACAATTTTGAAAAATGCCACTCACCTTGCGACATTTGCGCGATCAGCTAACTATTTTACGTATTGTCTATAATTTGACGGGCATATTGGCGTTCTCACAGCTTTTACCGGACAGCTACGGATGACGGATGTTGATGTGGGCTGACGTACGTTAATTTATAGGTCTGGTCCGCTCTGTTCGCCTTCCTACCCGAATATCGCTTTCACCACCGTCGGGGCGGTCATTTGAAAGCTAAAATGCGATCGAAACCGCCGTTTTCCTTCTCCTGTCCCGGAAAAAAATTATGCAATGAGGGCTTCTTGAGTGCATTTAGGAAGGGGGAGTGTTGATGTGGCTTCAACCTGTTGATCGTTCACAGGAATAGGCCAACCGCAACAGAGAAGTTGGAGCAATTTTCTTCTCATAAAGGACTGTTTCCCATGTCCATTTCCCAACGTGTCCCATCTTTTCAAAGACAGTAAAATCAGGATGCTGCAGGCTCGTCAACGTCATCGAGACAACCAAGTTGGGGCCACTCTTTTCATGGCATTTCAACGTCATTCGAGAGAAAATGAGCTCGCTGACTCGAGTCAAATTTAAACAATGTAGCGGTTACTTTTTTCTTTTTCTTTCATCAAAACGTCTCATCTCATCAGATTGTGAGGAAAATCTTCTCAGAGTAAAATTACACCATTTATTCCTCTTTCGGTCGTTTTCTCTTGCTGGTAAATGTCAGGGGGAGCGGCCTTTCGAGGTCGGCCACATTTGGATCGCATCCTGGTGCCCAGTCAAAACACGAGTAAAAAAATAATGAACCAAAATGCGGCGGTTGCCTCCTCCGACCCGGAAAGTTGGGGGTGAAAAGGGCAGCCGATAAATGTGTAAGATAACCAAAACGTTGTCCGCCTCCGTTGTCCGAAACGAAGGAAATCGAATACCTCGCGGTCGCCCGATATACTCGTTCCTAGGTTAGATAAGGTGTTTAATATAACTAAATGTAATTTTCTGCAAACGAGTTTCTCCTTAAGGGAATCATCCAGACTTCCTACACCGGTCCAACTGGATCACTTGCTTCCTCATCCACCTAATGACCAGCACATAACTTCCGATTCACAGGAGGAAAAAAGTGACACGTGATAAGACGGATCTTTGAGCTAAAGAGCTTCAGCTGAAGTAGGTAGGTAGATTAATTTCCTAGCCCACGTTTCAATAAATCATAAGAACTCGACAGTAATCCAATTTCGAAACATTATCAGTTTAGTGAGAATGTGCATTGAGATGGGAGGTGTTGTAATCGAAAGTGGTTGGAATATTGGAGGGCACTCAAGAAAGGCACTTTAGGGGCAAAGCCAATGATTTGTGCGCTGGATCCAGCAGAGACATTACAGACATCGGTTTGTCGAGTCCGCGAGGTGTTTTGGCACACGCGCCAAGCGCATTTTCGATATTATGTAATAAGGTAATATTTGTACCTACTCAACTCATGTATACATGAGTTGGGTAGAAAAGTGCAGACATTTTTTAAATTAATTTAGGACCGAATAAATTACCTAATTAATTAAGAATGTATTTAATTTTAATAATTAAAATGTATGCTTAGGTATATTTTACCAAAAGTAAGAATAACTAATTATTAGTTAACTAGTAAATAATTCAATAAATTATAATTTATTAGTGATAATTATCACATTAATAGGGGGCGGATTCTAAGGTCACTAAAAACTCGGTGTTAGGCGCCTAAAATATGTGGGTAAAACCTAAACTATGCCCTCAAAACTCGTAATATGCAATAACATTTGACTCTTGTACTGCACAAAACGGGAAACAGCGAAGATGTTGAAGTATGAAAAAAAGCCGAATCTGTTGGTAACACGTTTACCTACTTTATTGCAACGTAGGTGTATAAAAAATTTTTGTTTTTCAAAATTAAAGTTCATTTTTCTGTGTATGAGGAAATTTCACCAGCGCCAGCAGAGAGAAAAAAAAATTGAGACTTGGACCTGCTTGATATGTTCGACTTTGAAGCCACGGCGATTGTCAGCAAGCACATTATTGAAAATTTCTTTTTAAAATTTTTTAAAGATCTTTCCACATCGACAGAAGCCAAAGGGCAGAATTTCATGGAAGGAGCTTCAGCAGGTGTCAGTGGGTTTGATGGTTTTGACTTTATCCCATACTGCAGGAACAACCCATGGGTTGTTCTGGAGAACTGCTCGCAGTTTGGGCAAAGCAAGACTTGAACTTAGTGTAACACGCTGGCATTCCATTTTTCTCCCTACTTCTCTAATGCTCTGGCTGAGCTCGAGCCCATAATGGAAGGTGAACCAGGAATTCGCCAGTATGTAGTTGAATTGTTCACACGGCCTCCCACACCCCGAGATGGACGCACAGACTCCCTTACGTTTTTCATTTTAAAAACCCCTAAAAATATGTGTTTATATACATTTCCACTAGAAACATGTCACTAACCCCAAAATATGCGTTTATATGTCAAAATAACTATGCATTTTCGGAATCATTGTGCTGTGAAACGGATTAGGTACCTTGGTATCTTTAAAATATTTCTTCAGGACAAAAATATGTGATTAGGTACCTACCTAAGAATCCGCCCCCTACACAAATAATTTTATTTTGATAAAACTGTACTCAACGCCCTTGACTGAATAATTCAAGTACTACTAGACTAGATATTTTCAAAGAATATTATGTCATTGGTCGGTAGCCTCAAACGCCGCATGACGTTTTGAAATAACATTTCAAATATCTTATAATATAATATGAGATATTATCTCATATTTGATATATTATATCGCTCCTGATAACATCATTAAATGATAAATTTTATCCTTAATAATAATCAACCATTTATTAATAATACTGAGTAGAGAGATCTCGCCAAGAGAACCCCAACAAAAACGAAAACAAAAACAAAAACAAGAAATCCTTAATAGGTAATAATAATTTTAAAAAACGCATAACATCGTGTAATATGTGTCCCTCAGCGTCAGGTTCTTCACATTATGAAGAATATTATTATATCGAGTTACCTCATTAATCTGGGGTCCTTACACCAACGATAGGTTCATGAATCTGCCCAAACGAGGTGTTCCGTGAATCCGTTTCCGAAGACACGTCAAACTGCTTAAAACACTCCCGGCCACTGTGAATTTTCGCTTGTTAACCATTGTCGCGCATGAACAATAATAATAATATTATTATACTATACTATATTATAATGAATACCCTTAATGTTCAAGCGTTTAAACCGAACCTCGACTACACAGAGTAACAGAGAACAACTGCTCGACTACAACTAGCCTAGTTGAACTAGGCCCTATCCACCCAAACACCAGAGTACCTACCAGACAGCGCATCCAAACAAAAGTCTTCAGCAGTGTTTCCAGTGGAAACTTTCCACCCGGCCACAATCAATTTCCCTCTTGTCCGAGAAAAATTCCCTTTTTCCCCTCCATAGTTAAAATTTAACTATTTAAGGATTTAATCCTTTCCCACAACGAGGCCAAGAATTTTCTCTCCTTACAGGAATAGCTCCTACTTATATTCAGCTTAGGAAACGTTTATTTTTTCGAACAGGTCTCTTCTTTTTGGAAACCATTGTAGTAGCAAATAGGCCTAGACAACATTTAGGCATTCTGCGCTGCTAACTACGTACATTTAATGTCTGAAAGTAGGTAGTTAATAAAAATAAAACTGCATTTTCCAATGTTTACAGAACCTGAACTTTTTGTACCCAAATATACGGGTTTCCCACTTTTCATGGTGTTTTCCATATCCCAGGATTAATCGTAATAATACAGGTTTTCCAAGCGCAATTGAGAATTTTCCAAAATGAACTGAGATTTTCCAAACCTAATTGAGAAATTTCCAAGCTGATTTGAAGATTTTCCATTTCCAGCACGGGCAATTCTCAATTCAGTTAGGAAAATTCTCAATTAGATTTGGAAAGTTCGCAATTCATTTTGAAAAATAATCAATTCATTTTTGGAAAATTCTCAATTGAGCTAGGAAAACCTAAAGATTATTTTATCAAATGATCGACTTTTACTTTTAATCGATATCCGTTGGGTTATTTGCAATGATAAATCTCAGTGAAGAAAAAAGTGCGATAGGTTGTACGGAATTTCGGGGTTGAAGTTCAATGGATATTTTCTCTCATTGAGACAAATCACTTAAAATAATAGATTAGACAAGTGAACTAAGATATAACTTAACAAAGCAATTGCAATGCATTAATGCATTATATAATATAATTTATATTGGAGAGGAGATGTGCCAGGTTTTTGTTTCTTCTGAAGCTGGTCACAATGAATGTTGTTATGAGGGAACAGAGAGAATTCTCTTGGCTTAAGCCGGTTGGCCAATGTGCTATCAACGGTACACCGATTGATAAAGATGAAATAGTTGTCGGTTACATAATGTAACTTAATGTAATAATAATGTAATTTAATGTAACTTACATTAAATGTAATGAAAATTTTTCGTATTTGTTGGTAGATAACCATCCCTAATAATATTTATTAGGGATGGTTACCTATCTCTAAATATTAATTAAATAATATTTAATATTTAAGTAGATAGATAATCTAATCTAATCATAGATAGATTAATTAACAATTTATTGTAATTCTATTTATCTTCGATTTGGTCCGTTAAACCAAACACCCAAAAACGATTCAGGCAGTGTGATAAGGCCCGCATTACTAGGAAGGTACCGCTCCAGTCAAATTTCCGGGTTTCAGCGGCTCCCGAACGGCGATCCAGTGGATCGGATCCACCGTGAAATTCCCTGATAAAATTTTTCAAGATACGACCTGTTACGTGTTTCAGCGGCAAACTCAACAAAAACCCGGACAGCGTTGGAAAAGATTTACTTCAGTCTGTCCTCCATTTACATTGGAAACACTATGAAGAGACACGACGAGGGATCATCTCCACTAGTGAAAAGGTCGAGGTTTTCCACTTCAAGTTTTTATCTCGAGATGGACCGAAAGGTTGGGCTCAGAGTAATAGCGGGTAGGTAATGTAACCTCTAATATTACCCGGTGTTGCCCATTGTACTTTCTTCCAGTGACTCATCAAATGCACTCGACTCTGCCACCCAACGCTGACATTCTGCAAGTCAATTTATACTGGGCCTCTTTGGGTCGAAAGCTTGAAGTGGGTCGCTGATGTAATTTGACTATGAGAAAAAAGAGGTTTACCGAGTTTAGGAAGATCTCAAAGGCGGGTGACATTAAAGCGACCGAGTGAGGCAGAGATACATTTTATCAACCGGTTGATTTGAAAGTCTCCTTTACACGTTTTAGGAAAGCAGGCCCAGGGCGGCACGATTCAAATTGAGTAATCATAATAATTGAGTAAATCTTGGAGTGTCTACAAGTCCAATCACTCCAGCTTCAAATGAGACGAATAGTCGCGAGTTTGGCGCGAACGCTTTTTTCACTTTTTACGCTCAAGCTTTTCCGTGAAAAAGTTTTTTTCAATTCATTATTTCAATTTTAAGAACAAACAAATTTCAATAATGAAATGAAATCATACTTCAATCATAAACTCACAATAATCAAAATGACAATTACCTACGTGGTGTTGGAACATAAGACTTATGTTCACTTAGTGACGAATTATATTTCAGACTGGCAAATTTTCTCTCTTCGAAAGTAAAAATACCACGCATAGAGGGAGAGAGCGAAACAAATCAAAATAAACTCTGCTACTTGCCTACTTACCTATTCAAAAGAAGAAAAATTTTCTGTAGTATTAAATACTAGGTACAGTATTAAATTTTAATACGAGTATAATGCACTAGAAAAACGTTTTACAACAGTAATCTGCCATCGTATGCACGGCGTACATTCAACCAAACTTTTTTCTCGAGAGCTCTGTTGAAACCAAGCTTTCCAACAGTAAGTTTTATCGCAGAATCCAAATTTGAATCCGGATAATATATATATATATATATTTGGACATCTTGGCTTCAAGATATAGGTACTATGTGAACTGCGTAAAAAGGGGAGCAGTATATACACATATACAAAATTGTGTGTTATACAAAATTTGTAAGATTTAATCTCGGATGAGTGCTTTTTGAGCTGTAATAGCATAGTTGTTTTCACAGCTGAGCTCCAGCCTATGATCCCATACTGCAGAAGAGATTGCCCTTTGACATAATGAACTGGTCTCATAGCGGTGATAATTAAGCAATGATGAACAAGTATATAACGCAGTAGACGAGCAAGTATATAAAGCAGCTTACGTGCCATAGCAACAGTATGACTATATATATATATATATACCATTTTAAGTAGGTACCCCCAAATATCTCATAGACGACACTTTTTCTATCTTCGAACAATCACCATAATATATTATGTAGGTATATAAAAACATGAGGTCCATGAAGCTTGGTGAATCATCGTATCGTGCTACGGAGTGGCTGAGTTGGTTGGGTCAAATAGCACACTGATGTCAACCTCACAGTCATCTCCCGAAAATTTGTGAGATGACGTTAATGAAATCTTTCCTCTTATTTCTGTGGTTTTTCTGCATCGATGAATTATCGAGACCGGCCCAACAGGCCCAGAGGCCTTGAGTGCCGGTGAGAGGGGCACGTTAGACCCAAGTAGACCAAGTTTCAAAACGTCAAGAAAAACCTCGTCGGTGGGGTAGCCGGTTAGACTGAGGAATTTCCGTTTGCGAAATCTTCACTGACCAAAAGACCACAGTTTATCCGTCGAAGAGATTTTAATCCGATCACCAATGAATTACAATGTGGACTGCTCGTACTGAATGTCACGCACTGTGGCAGCCCCCCCATCCCCCATCCCACTGGATCCGACCCCATTCACCGAGACACTGGACGTTTACCTTTCGGTTTCCTAGAGCCATACCGAATTCGGGAATGCTTCCTGGCGAAAGTAGGTACATCGTCGGCGGCTTTATCCCAACTTGAAAACTGAGCAAGTTTACTTTTGAAAGTCCGTCTCGTTCTTGCGCAATATATCCCCGACTAACTCCCCACCTCTGATGCCATCTTCCAGTTTTTTTTTTATTGCGTGGGATCAGTGGCGGATCCAGACCGATGCGGGAGGAAGTGTCATTTTTTTGCGACTATGTACAACCCTGGGTACGAACCTACCTATATTCAGGGGTGGTTGGAGGCCAAAGTTACACATTTCTGGATATCGCTCGGTTGTCATAGCTCACAATAGGGCTAGGTTTCCTTTCAGACGTTACAACATCCTGCACTTGAAGCGTGGACGCGGGTGGCCGACGGGAGACTTTTCAGAGCGACCGAGCATTCTCCCGTGAGGTCCACCCTCTCAAGAACTGGATCAGGATAGAATATCAAGAAAGCCGTTCAACGCAAAAAGGCCGGCAGAGACACCACGCCCATGTTAGGTAACCTTGGCAACCTACCTACTCCAGCTTCTGTACCTCCTTTCAATTTCCTTCATTACGGTCATCCGCCAATGCCCTTTTTCCCCTCCCCAAGGTCCGCAAATGAGGCGCCTCGTCAGCGGACCCGGCGGATGGAGTCCCGGTCCAGCGACCTTCCACCATTCGGACTCGCATCCTTTCCGATGATACATTATGTAACCTTTCACTCTTGAGAACTCCCGAGGCAAGTTGGCAACTGGCCAGGTGCACGCACGCGTAGCTAATTCGAAGACGTCTCCCGGGCGCGAGGTCTTCCCTTATTGCCGATTCTTCAAAATTATTTACTGCAGCATAATCAGAGCATGGGTGCGAAAAAAGTTATAAAAGTTAATCCAGAGACTGTACACCCACTCGAACAGAATGGGTGAAATAAGCAATGAGTCCTGAGGAACACTGCTGTCAATCAGGCTCACACGGTGGCTACGCCTTTGCACCAGTTCATTCCTGCAGTTCTCCATCTAATTTCACCCAGCTATATAATATATAGTATATTATACTGGAGTAGGAAGTGAGACACAAACAAGTCCATTAGAGGCTCAATCTTAATGGGCACCTAGCTATCAAGACAGGTAGGTACTGATAGGAGGTATCATGCGGAAGTTTCGCAGCGAAACGTATTGAGTTAAAATTAGAATTACATGATCAGATTGAACTTTCGTGATGGGATAAAGAATTGAACGAGGTACCCATTTAATTATCGAAAAAAATAAATAAATAAATAAACATTAGGGGGACCTGTCGCCCGTTTTCCATGGGTTGCAACCACGCCAGCTGACTTCGTACAGTTTAAACCTCTGTAAGATAACTTGGACTACCGAGTCAAAGGTTGCTGGTTCGATCCCAGCAGCCGCTAGACATCTTCCTCATACTGATAATCACCTTTCGGAAAGTAATGGCAACCCACCGAAAGTATTCTGCCGTGGAAAACCTCTCAAATTTGCCGTTCGGAACCGACGTTAAACAGTAGGACCCTACTACTTCTGTAATGACTGATCAACGCGCTCAGCAGAAGTTAGTAGCGAGAGGTCGCCAACGCCCGATTACGGGTATGGCACAAAAAGAAGAAGAAGAAAACTTGCGTTGTGAATGAAAACAAGCTTTTAGAATCATACTTTTATTGTCCTAATAACTGGGTCAAACCCAACCAGCGCACACTATAGTGTTATAACTACCTATCTCTAATGAAGGAGATGCACACTGTGCATTGCAGCATTGCACAGTCCATAGGAGGCATCCTGCTCCACATCCACTTGAAGGTTCTTCTGTTACAGAAAAACTACTATAGTAGGTACCTAGTTTCAAGCATCATCATGTAGGTAACGCAGGGTGTAGCAGCAACAGCAAGCATGCAAGTGCACATGTGTCATACCATGATTTGTACTCGGCGCCTCCACCAAATGTAAGAACCTAGACAGCTTGGAACGAGTTCATAGTTAGCTTTTGTATATTCACTACTCTGTCTCTCGATACCCTTATCTTATAGGTATCCCTATTCTTCCTCTTCACTCGGCGGAATCCCAATTGAATGACCACGGGCTCAACTTTCCGAATTCTCTGAGCCTTGGAAAGGCACCTCCATGGATGGTGCATCATCCATTCAAAAGGCTTCTCATTTTTCGTGTTCCCCTCAGTAGTGTCGCTGCCTTTATTACAGAGATTCGTCAATGCACTCTTTTCCACCCCAAGACTTGGATTTTCGGTGTTTCGCTTGTGCTGTTGCTATGGGTTTCTGTTGCCAGTATTGGGAATGATTAGAGTCAGCTTTGGGAGCATTAAATTTTGTCCTCTCTGCTACTCCTCTCGGGCCCATGCGCAGGCAACTATCCACCTGGTGGATGTTTGTGTGGGATGAAACAACCTCTTCAGGCGTCAAGTTGTATAAAGCTATAAATAGCTATAAAGTAAATTTACTTTCATTCTTCATGTTTTCCCTCATACCTCCTCAAATAGCCCGTAACTTTAGCGTTGTTCACCATGTGATCTCTTCAACGATCTCGTCCCCTAACGACACCGCCAAACGAGCTGATGAGCCGGCAGATTGAACTTGTCCTTTGGGCCCGCTGACCGTCTCCCGTAAAATCACTCCGAACCCAGAAATTTATATAATGCACTCAACTCCGCGGTTATTCCAACCGAGCTTTGTGGAGTGAAAGGCTCCACTGAGGCCTCCAACTAGTAAGTAATGTTCCTCACAAATGCACAAGTTATCCTCGGACACACTTTTTATGGCACCCAACGAGGTCTGGGAAGATGATGGGGAAAAAAACCGTATAAACTGGTTGTATAAGGCCACGAGGGATTGTGAAGCTAGTCACAGAATTGTAATGACGTTTGGATTGTATAATTTGATGAAAGCAGCATTTACTGCGATCGAATGAAGTTCGGCCTCAACGACATTGGATTGTGCAACATGAAAAAATTAATACCACCTTGGGTTCATTGTGAGCAGTGATTGGTCAAAATTTGAGCATTTAATATTTGGGAGTTAATTAACAGTCCCCTTCCCCTTTTCCATGTTCCGCCACAACCATTGAGTACCAATGTCTGACAACAGCATCAACTCCCACTCAGAAAAACGATTTCCTCGATGCCAAATGCATTCACCACTTTCACCTCAAAACCTCCCATGATTACTCGGAAATTACGACTCTTTTTTTGTTACCTACCGCTTTTATTTTTCTTGCGCGTGAGATCTGTCGAGGTTCCCGAAAACATCTCATTAGATTCGTCTAATCGTCTGCCTTGCAAAACCTACTACCTACCGTGCACTTGAGAAAAACCTCCGCCTTCACTTCCTAGTGTGAAAACCTTCTTGGCGAGGAGTTAGAAAAAAAAACAGAGTTGGGAGAAAAATCCCGGAAATATTTTGACGAAGCTAATTAGCTGCTTAAAAAGGGAAAATAGAAGTATAAAAATGTATAATTATAATTAATAATTACGTTTAATGTTAAAGAATGTAATGTAGTAAAACCATCGAATATGAGTATCGATTGAAAATCGAATTTCAGCATTATTGTACATTATTAACTTAGGATTGAGGTAAACTTGGATTTGGCTTTAAAAAAATCATTTAGTGTTTTGAGGTGTCATTTTCAAAATTTAATTAATTTTGGCCGTCAAAGCGATACTTGAGAGAACCATCGCAGTCGATACCGACTCGGTACTAATCATTTCCCATAGAGTAGAGATGCTTCTGAATGAGTTAGGGTGACGAGCATAGAGTTAATGAAATGGCCAATTAATATTCCATTGAGTAGAGATGTTGATAATGATTGGTGGCACTGAACATTGAGTAGTAATGAAACTTCTCTGATGTAGTGACTCTTTCCTGGCTCAGTTTTGGAACTACTTACACACCGATTGGATTTTTGAAGAATGTGTGATGAGGAACGCAGATTTTGGTAAACTATGTGAATGATTGAACTGATCATCTTGCATGTCCCTGCTTTGGGAATAAGGTTATAGTTTCCTTCACCATAACAGGTGGAACAGTCTTGGCTATTATAGCCAAGACCCCCTATAAGTAATTAATAAGAATTGTAATTTCAGAACAAGAAGAGACAATTTGGGGGAGTTCAATTGAACTTGAACTTTAAAGTCTCTCAGATCGCACTGTGGGGATTCTAAGGGGCAACAGGGGTTTTTGAAGGGATTTGTGGTGTTGGACCACTGTCGGTTTCGAAGTAATTTTGGACGAGAAATTGATTCTTGGGGGGATCATGACCAAGGGGTCCTAGAGGGCGAGGAATGGGGGGTCTTAAGGGCTTTGATCTGTACAGTGTCGTTTTTAAAGTAATTTTGGAATTGAGGGTCTACCCGTCCGTCTAAGACTATAACATTTATATATCATTTAATGATGCATGGGGAATAAACCCGAGACCTATTTTTGTCGATTAAAAGAGAAAAGAGAAATTACACGTAAAAACAGAGAATAAATAAGATGTTTAGCTCTTCAAGCTTCTTGCAAGTTTTTTTTTTTTTTTTTTCTTTTCACTAAGTAGGCTCCCATGACAATCATCTTCCTTTGAACTTTTTAAAACAGGAACTTATGAGACTTGACAGTAAATCACACGCTCAAACAACATGATAGGCGTACCGCCTTAGACTCGTGATGCGACTTTCTACCACTCGCTCATTACTAACACTTTAAACTATTCCATCAAATCGGCCCTTTCCCCGAAAGTCAACTTGAGCGATCGATTTGGGTTATGCAAGCGATTTTTTTTTATTTTTTTTTTCTGGCGTCACATCTTAACTGGTCTGCCAGGTGGGACAGCTCCCTTCCGATTTGAAACACCTATTTCCTCATACCAATATTATAAGTAGGTACATTTATACCTACTACGAACTCTTTAAAATAATCACCTCTATAATTACGCCTTTTTGGTGTGTTATTCTTGGATCTATTCAAATAATACACCGTGTCGGAGGTCGAAAAATTTGATCGGCCTCAAAATTTGTTACCTACTTGTCAGGATGAGTAGATTCCAAAAACTATCAGCCGTCCGTTTAGGGCAGTAGGTCCTTAGGATTTTTTTTAAATCTGAAATTTTGACCATACTCGGTTTACCATCTAGTTGTGCCCACCAGGTTTTCAGCCAGCTGTCGCCCAACCCCGTGGGGCTACGGGAGTTGCTTTGGGGGGATGGTCGAGTTGGGGTGTCGTTTTCGAAGTATTTTTGGACGTAGAATCCATTTTCGGGGGTCCCAGAAACATCGACTTTCTCCGTGAGCAGATATGGGGCTTCAAGGGGGCTTTTGAAGGATGCCAAGAAGTCGAATGAGGTCGTTTTCCGATTACCTAGTTCTGGCCGCATAATCTATTTTTGGGGATTCCACATCCGTCCACAAACTTCACAAGAAAATTTAAAAAAAAAAAAAAAATCAAATAGATAGGTCCGACCTAGGTAAATAGATGAACTTTTTTTTTTATGAACAGAATTAATTTTTGGATAATTTATATAAAATGACGATAAACCCTTGTGTGAAAGTTGCAGCGTTTATTTTTATTTTTATTTTTATTTATTTTTGGTACCACTCTCGGTCCCATCCCCAAAATAGGGGGGGGGGGGGGATTTGTGGTGTCCGCTGCCCAGGAGCCCGTAGTGGTTGGCTCGGAGGGGCAATCCTGGAGATTTTTGAGCCTTTGAAGCTTTCAAATCTCCCTCCATTATCCTACAAAATCCCTTCACTCTTCAACGTTCAAGGTGGTCTAACCTTAACTAAAGTTTATATAAAGCTTTACCTTAAATTAGTTTATATAAAAGAAAAACTAGATTATTTTCAATGCAGGTACCTCAACGTTGGATTAGGAAAAGTTATACTTAAAATATTATCTTGCCTACCTGATATGAGATATCCAACAAAAATGAACACTGCACAATGCAACACATGCACATAGTCCGACAGGCGCGACGTGAAAAAAAAAAAGCGAAATAGAAGATGTTATGAAGGGGAGGTGGCGAACACTCGCGACATGACACGCGATGGAGAGGTTTTCAGGGGTGAGAGACTGCGGGTTGACTGTGAAGTAAAGTCGAAGAGGATCGAAGGGGTGCCGGACTTGGGGGAGGGGGCTCGAGTGCCAAGGGGGCGAAGTGGTTCGAACGGTTTGAAGGACGAATTTCCCTCTTCGCAGGAAACAGTTAAATATAAATAAAGCGATTGGGGAGATTAAATATAATTGAATCGTTCGGAGTGCCTACTTCGACACTACTTCGCTGCATACTTCGGCCAGCCAATTTCGACACTAAATGAGTAAAACCGATTTAATACGATTTTGGGGATTATTTATATTGATCGGAGTATGGTTGCATTTACGGATGATAAGGCTGTAATACTAAAGGGAAAAACCTGGCAGCATGTCCATCTGGATGCTGAACCGGCTTTGGAAAAAATAACAGACTGGTTTGTGTTAAATAGTAGTAACTACGAACGTTTCAACAATTTAATAGTGAAGTGTCATAAAAGTAGGTTCACGAGTAGGTTTATTATTCTTGCAGTAATATACTATATATACACCTATAATATAGGTGTATATTATACAGGAATATTATTCTTTAGGGGGTTCGAAGATTTTGATCGGCCTCAAAATTTGTCATTATTCGTTTCAACGTGTGTAGATTCCATAAAAGAAAGTGTTGGCTTAAGGACCAATCAAACACAAAAGTTAATGTCATTATGCAAAATGTGTAATGGGATTAGATTAGGGGTAAAATTAGTCTAATTTTTTGTAGTAAAAACTGTAATTTCGTTTTAAAATAAATACTCAAAGCGACTTCGCAATTAAAACAATAATTGCCGCGCAGCGTACATAATTATTAAGTCCGCTGCACTATGTTAGATTTTATAATAAATGCATTATAATATTTATAATATTATGAGATTAATATGCATATAATTAACGTATGTATATGTATACATTGTACAACGAAATCTGATAGAGAATAGGACGGGTCGCAGACTATATAACAACCATTGTATGTGAAAGTTAATAAATTAAATTGAAATGAGTGGTTGAACTCCATCTTCGTCAAGTGCATCCTTTTGAGAGCTTTGCATTGTGGCTTTGAGAGGGAGGCCCTTTTTTCCTGGCAGGTTCTGGCTCAAAAGTGTTTCGATTAGCAATGTGGAGTGTTTGCGAGCTTTGATGATTTCGAAAAAGCCGAAGCCCCCTGACGGCTGCGTGCCCGGTTTACGGAGCACGACACACTTGTCCACGTGCTGGAGGGCACAAGGTCAGCTGTCCCTCTGTTCTTGGGCTGTATAGTCGTTATAGTCCAACTTGGACTATAACGACTATACAGCCCAAGAACAGAGGGACAGCGCAAGTTAATGGAGGGCTCATCATCCAACCCAGTTTGTATACACAAGGGGTTGCGACAGGGCTGCACACTTTCCCCTCGTTTTCAAGGAATCTCTGGTAGACTGTGGACTCGGGATTTCCATCTATGGTATCCCCGTCTCGAATCTGCGGTATGTGGATGACAGTGCTGCTCGATAAGTCTGCTGAGGAGCTGTCCAGGCTAGTGACAGGTTTGAACTGAAGATGCTGATATCAGTAAGACCAAGGCAATGTCAGGCTCGAGAATGGGGTGCAAGATCGTTGAGTGACGCATCAAGGAATAGAGCGGATGGCCCTATTCAAGTCCTTGGGTCAATGGGTGACAGAAGAGAGGGCTTCGAAGGAGGAATTTCGAGTGCAGATAGAAGTAAGGTGCAGCCTTCAATAATATGAGGTGTGTCACGTGTAGCCGGAACTTGAGCTTCGCCTTGCGCTGGCGAATGTTAAGATGTTACTTCTTTTCCATTGTCCTGCAGGAATGTACCTTGAAAGCGGCAAACATCGATCGGCTTGAGGCATTCGAGATGTGGCTAGTCCGTGGAATACTCTGGATACCGTGGACAACCAGGTTCCGCAAAGACTACTTCTTGCAGCACAATAATTTGACCCGCGAGCCGTAGCATAATGCGAAATCCGAAATATCATGACGAGGAAAATTTCTGGAGGAAAGACTGTCGGGCGGGCGGAGGCGGGTACCTTGGCTTCTCAACATTCGCCAGTGGACTGGAATTCCACGTGTAGAAGACCTGTCCCATATCCCAAGAGACAGGGTCATAATAAAATTTATTTATTTTTATTTTTTAAATTTCCAACTTTCAAAGAGCTCGGTCACTAATAATTAGCCACATGAGTTTGGTTAGGGAGAGAGAACGACTCCTCTGCTGAATACTAAATTGTTTATTCAGGTAAACAATTATAGCGTGGGGACCGGTTTCGAGCAACTAAGCTCATCTACAGCCCTGACAAGAAAACCATTTGTCATTAGCATCAGAGGAAAAACCATATTATTATATTAACAATGTAAACTCGAAATTATATATAATTTTATATAATTTCGAGTTTACATTGTTAATATAATAATATGGTTTTTCCTCTGATGCTAATGACAAATGGTTTTCTTGTCAGGGCTGTAGATGAGCTTAGTTGCTCGAAACCGGTCCCCACGCTATAATTGTTTACCTGAATAAACAATTTAGTATTCAGCAGAGGAGTCGTTCTCTCTCCCTAACCAAACTCATTGGATTAGACCTCTGCACCATCGGCAAACAACCACTTTGTAATTAGCCACATTTTGACTGGCTTGATTCTGGAGATGTCTCGACCGGATCAGGAGACGACGTATCGACTTCTTGAAGGCGGAGAAAACCTTGAGAGGCGTTACTAAAGTCAACAAGTTCGTAACCAAGACACGTCTCCAACGCCGCAAGTAGAATTTTTACTTATCGTTTCCGGTTAGAAACTTAGGAAATAAGGTAAAGTAGATTTCTGCTAGATCTAGACTTCCTAGTTAGAGTATGTCGGAAAGTGAATCAGTAGTGGACGACTCCGGACAGGAGAGTTCGGCAAAGAGCACTCTTAAGAAAGCCGCGAGCAATTCCAGTTTAACAACTGTGGCTGGAAGTATACAGCAGTTGCCATCAGGGGACAAGCTCAATGCAGTGCAAATGCCACAAGTCATGCAAAACAGAACTCAGAAAGCGCCTAGCACTTCAAGCTTGACAACTGTGGCAGGAAGTATACAGCAGTTAACATCAGAGGACAAGCTCAATGCAGTACAACCGCCAGAAGCCATACAAAACAGCACTCAGAAAGCGTCTAGCAATTCAAGCTTGACAACTGTGGCAGGAAGTATACAGCAGTTAACATCTGGGGACAAGCTTAATGCAGTGCAAACGTCACAAGCCATTCAAAATAGCACTCAGAAAGAGTCTAGCAATTCAAGCTTGACAACTGTGGCCGGAAGCATACAGCAGTTCACACCGGGGGACAATCAAACGGCAGTGCAAACGCCACAATCCAATCAAAACATCAATCAGAAACCACCGAGCAGTTCAAGCTTGACAACCATGGCAGGAAGTATACAGCAATTGACACCAGAGGACAATCTCACAGTGCAACTGCCGAAGAAAGCTGACACATCACGAGATGTGCTTGGAGAAAGACCAGACAACCAACATGTGACCTTTGTCTTCAAAAGCGACATCGAAATCCGCGAAGAAACAACTCTACCGATGAACACCAAAGTGAGAGCCATCAAAGCCGAGCTGGCCAAAGTGTTGAAAGTGCAAACGAGGAACATACGGCTCGTCAAAGATGGAAGAAAAATGAAAAACAACGAGATAGTCAAGTGCCCTAAGTATAAGCTCAAGCGTGAACAAATGTCAACCAGCGTCATCAGCCCAATAAGTGTAGAAGAAAATGAAATAGTGATAGAAATAGGCTTGGACGATTCAGACGAATCCTCTGAAGCAGAAGAATTAAACTTTGATAAAATTGTATTATCAACGTTAAGCATAGTGCCGGTTAAAACTGGTACTGGCAGCAAGCTCAAGGAAGTGGCGGTCGTGAAGATGATCGATTCCCGACAATATTTGGGCGGCTACAGAAACAGGAGGACGGGGAAGGTCTACTACCACGTGCAATGTCAAACGGAGTATAAACACGCCCAGTTGTTTTCGTCGAAAGTGCCGGATGTGATACAACTAACGAGAGAAACCCAAACTCTGCTCCCCCTGGTCGACGAAAACGTCAACACTCTGGTGGAAAAATGCACTCAAATGGCTCAAAGAGACTTGTACATACCGGCAATAACGGATAAGATAATGACAAGCCGGAAGTACGAGCCGTACAGGGAAAAGAACAAACTGATGACGCCCGAAGCAGCGGTGAGGATACTGCAGAAAGCGTGGAAATTTTACATCCAGAAGAAACGGCTTCGGGAAAGCTATCAAACCCAAGCGGAGCTAAGAATAGCCAAACAACAATACAAAGGGACGAACTTGGCGGAATTTCACAAAATGCAATTGTCCCTCTTCACCAAAAACAGCTTCCCCACGACGCGTGGAGACTTTTACGATTTGTACACCAGGGTTGGCGAGTGGAAGGATCAAAAAGTGAAAAAGTTGAAAGAGGAGAAGAGCGGCTTTGCTTACAAAGTGGCAGTGGCGAATTTGCAAGAGCAAGAGACGAAAGGGCTGTTGGCGATAGAAGAGCAAAGAGTGCGAGCCAAGAATGAAAACTTGAACCGGAAAGACATCATGTTTTTGGAAGGGACAGCGCGCAGCAGAGTCCGGCAATACCCGAAAGGTAACGTCACGATAATAGACGACGAGAACATACAAAGAGCGAGAGACATCAAAGAAGTGTATGCGAGTTATAAGCGAGACGATGTCACCAAAGAGGAAAGAATCGAGATACTATCGTGCATCAGAAGGTTCCTCGACGAATTTGAAGCTTTGGATTTGACAGTGGACCTCATTGAGTTGATTGATAGAGAAGTAGATATGATAAGAATGGGAATCGAAGACGAACATTTGTCGTTTTTGAGGAAAAGATTTGAAACGCTGTTCATCAACTTGGCCAAAAACCCGGAGTTCAACCCACAGGCCAAATACTTCAAAGAGTCGTTGGAGGATACGAAGAAATATGCCAAGTATAAGTGCAAGAGCTGCGGCAAAATTATGTTCCCATCTCAGATGTTTAAGCATTTGAGGATGAAGAAGTTTGACGCGTGCACATCGTGCGCTTACATGCAAGCGACGGCTACAGCGACGCCGAATCTCGCTCCGTACAAGAGGCTACTGACGTCACTTAGGGCGGCAGAACAGGAGAAGTGTTGCAGGTAAATATGTGGGACAGTTTAGGTTGATGTTATGACACTTACTGGCGTTCGGTTTCAGGAGTGCGCTACCTTTCTTGCTCCAACCTATGGGGATGTTCTTTTTGGTCAACATCCTCTGGGACGGCCGGTCCGTCATCAGCGGCTCCACGTACATCCCAGGCCTCAAAGTGACCCGGTGGCTCCCCAACGAAGAATGGTCCATGTGGAACATGATCCTCCTCACCGAGCCCGAAGCTCACAAACACGAAAAGCTCGCCGACCCCCTTCACAACTACTCGCGGGAGTTCATATTGAACGTCGCCAACCGGAACATATTGGGGCGGATGCATTTCAAAGCTGTGGCGGACATCGACGCCAAATTCTCGAACAGACCGCCCAAAGGGCACCTGCCCAAAGACCACCTCCTCCACACGAGAAGGAAAGACGAGGGGATGCTACCCAAGAACGATCTACATCCTTGCCTGGCCAACATCACCAAAGCAACAACTACTACAACAACCAAAGATGCCAGCAATTGAAATACCAGTTCAATCTCCAGGTTGCGCCTCCAAAAAACGAGTAAGCAACACGACAATAGAAATAAACACTGTAGCAATTAAATTTCATTCCAAAATGACTTTTTTTCGTGTTTAACCACTACCCCAAAACCACACGGTAGATCAAGGGTCGAAAAAAAAAAACGCGTTTTAGCATGAAATAACAAGTCACTATCTATTTACACTAATAAATATTTCAATGTTTCATAAATGTTCCTGTATAATCATACATTTAGGCGTAGAAACGAGTTACAGACATAAATTTACACACAATTTGGTAATAACGAGTATGGTGAAAAAAAAGAAACAATGTCAAGCAAAATTTTTCTTTTAATGTAGTTCGTTGCCGCTCGTGGAGGCCGTGAATTCGTCTCATAGAACTTTGTCAAAGATGGCAGCAACTTAAAAGGCCGAGAAACGCTAAGGGAGTTCTACTGCTGCATAAAAATCGAGGGAGGGCGAGAAAAAAACTAGGGTTGCCAGTCGTAAAAATGGTATCTACTTTAGGCTTGCCACTTGCAACATAATAACAGTTATTCTAGCAGTTACTGCTATTCAATCACTGCCCAGTTTCAACCGAACAAGAATATTCAATAGAACAAGTTTCAAAGTAAAACATTTTTTGGGGACACCTTGTTGACTTGTGATAGGTAGACTATTAAAATTCAATGGAATAATATTTCACTGATATCCTGAATGAGCATAAATTTTCAGGAACAAAGCTCCCACGAAGCTATTAAATTTTCTCCCAACACCAAATTTTGATAGGTAAAGTATTGTATTTCCAAGTTCCAAAAACCGAGTGAAAATTAGGTTCGTCCTCTTCAAAACACGGAGAAAATATAATAACAACTGTTGATTATGACGTTTAGGGTTTTATTTAGAGGTAAAAAAGTACCTAGCGCTATTTTCTTAGCGAAAAAATATAACTCAAAATCAGATATTGAGCGATTCCGAATAATAACTCGCACCAATTCAATCCCTGTTCACAACAGACGAGGGGAGTTCAAACCAGTTCCCTGAACTGTGACATTGGCAGCGTACGAATTTTGTTGTCTATTCGGTAGTGAGCTGGAACACCTGGGCCCCAGTAAGGAATGAAAAAGCTTCTAAATATTTTTTTCTTTTTGCTGATAGAAGGCTTCCACATCACTGAAAATGGGATCAAAATTCTGAGCCCAAGTTCATGTTATATTATTTATGGAAAAGTCGAACTTTGAATTTGTGGAAGGAATCAGCTGTTTGGTTTGAGGTCACATCCCCACTTCCCCCCCCCCCCCCACCCCTTTCACAGAGCACCTCCCCAGTCAACTCGGCCCCTCATTGGTTGAACCCCTTCATGACGTCAAGTCGAGCAATTCAAATCGTTTGGAACATCTTTTGATAAATATCCACGTCGTGAACGACTTTATCTAATAAAAAAATTATTTTTGTCCCAATTTTTCACTTCTAAGAACACAGCCCAGAATGATTTAACCCAAAATTCAGACGCACCGTCCATTTCTTATTGTGGTACCAATACGAACAAGAACCCTCTACACAGAGGCAGACAGGATGTGAGCGAGCTCTCCTCTTTTGCTGGTATTGAACGGCTGAGCGCAATAAATAGGGATGATTATCAATATGACGATAAATAGGTCATTTCCAAATCTATGTCCGTTACAATAATTGGTATATCGTATATCGACATATGGACTGTGAAGGTGCAACACTGCCCAAGTGCAATCGATTAATGCATTATTCATCTCGATAGATCAGCCTAGTGATCTGAATGGAGAATCGTATGTGGCATTCGACTCATTCGGGTGTTACTAACAGCTGTTTCATTCGACCCTTCTGTATTCCCTTCTAAACTCTTTGATATGGGGAAGCCACAAAAAAGACAATGAAAATAGTGAAAACCAAGGAACGAACCAACTAAGAAGGAGAAACGAGATTTTTGTTAGCTTCCAGTTTACTATGTATTGACTGTTCCGAGTTCTCCGAGAGGAAAATGGCAGTAAACCTTGTCAATTTAGGCCCCAAATCCCGTTTGTTTTATTGTTTGCCATGGATCCAAATGGTGTTGATACATCGATATTTTTAACAACGTTAAATCAGAGTATCGATAGATTGTTCACGAATGCACATCAATACCCAATATCGATATTTTTTCCTTTGATAATCATCCATTGTGGATAGAAGCGAGTCCCTGGGAGTTCAACATCCCTAACGAAATCACATTCTGGCAACCCCAGTTACACCTCATTATCACAACCGAAAAGCACAAGTTTGTCGACAAATTACAAATTAAAGAGTCAAGTTAAATAAAAGGCAGTGATAAAGACATCTAAAACGAAATTATTGCTCCTGCAGGTTAAGAATATCGAGTTAACATCATTACACAAAATCTACGCACGTTCTAAAACAAATTGAGGTTCACTAGAACGTCCCTGTTGTTCCAAAAAGTCTCCGTTGAATCGAAATTCAACATTTTGAGCCATAACAAACTAAAATCCTTAAAGGACGCAGTGCTCACAACATTTGAACAATCACAACGGACGGCAATACCCCGGAAAACTGTTAGTTGAATATTTACACAATAAAAAAAAAGGTTTAGGGCGAAAGCGACGGCAAGTGGAAGTGGGTTGACTAGAAGAAAATTGCTAACTGAAGGGGTTGAATAGGAACGGGGTTCGTTGTGATGCTGAGACGTCCAGTGTTGCCTCATCCCGAGGAATAAAATTGTTCAAACCCGCAGCTCTCCTCTTCGACCAATTGCCGCGCGCCACCCTAAATAACAATGATGGTACCGAAAACTCGCAACTTCTTAAACCAATAAAATACTGAATATACACGGTTGTAATTTACAAAAATAAAAAGTTCCCTAATTGAGTGAAATACGCAAAATTCAAGAACTAAATATGGCGAAATGGCGTGTGTACAATTATGATACATTATGTACATTATTGCTAGGACATAATCGGCTAGAGTGGGAAATGAGTGAGGCGTGAGGGGTGGGAGCTTTAATGGGAGAAACTCTTTCGCCATTGGGCCAACAGGGAGAAGTTTGGGTTGTTCCGGAGGTCTTGATCTTATGATCAAGGATTAGGAACACACAATAATACTGTCTCCAGCTAGCTCCAATTTGCTCACTCAACAAAACTCTCAACTTTTCGCGTTGATGTACAATATGGCCATTTTAAAATTAATTGGTCTAATTGTCCTCGTCGCGTGTTCAGGAGATACAACAGGAGTTCCTGGGAGCGGAAGACGGGCTCCGCATCGGTAGGGACGGTGATGTGAGGGTCGTCGAATGGGGCGACCGGTTCTTCTTGCTGTGGGGCAACGTCGTGTTCCTGGTCATCGCGTACGACTTGAGGTGAGACTTCATGAGGCCCGGTAGAGGGAGTTGGTCAATCCCGTAGACCGTCGTTCGGGCGACGATAGCCCGACAGCAGAGCTCTTGAAGCGAAAGGACTGCCACAGAAAAAATATATGTAGATAGGGCTAAACATGCCCGCAAGGGGTAAATGGATGTTTCGCAATATCCCTGCCAGCAACCGAATCCTCGTAAAAGAGAACCGCTGGAGAGTCCTGTCAGGACGGAAGGCAATTCAGCCCAAATACTAAAATAATTTCATGGTCCATTAAATGGTAAATTTTACCCCTTGCGGGCATTTTTATGTATATATGGATAATATATGTTTTTGATTTAAACAGAGGGGTTTTTAGAAACACGAAAAGATTATGAACACTCACTTCCTACATTTAACATTTCCTACATTTATAAAGTTGGCTTCATCAGAGGGTACTGTCATAATGTAATATAATATATAATATATTGGCTATAATATAGTCCATATATTATATTATCCTTGTGTGTATTATATAGTGTCGATACTTTTTTTTTTTCTTCCGAGATGGTACGTACCACGATTTTTTGCTATAGGGAAGTCTTTTTGGAGGTTTCGCGTCGGGAAGTGGCAAGAAAGTTGAAATTTTGAAAAATCCCCTTCTTTACATACTTATATCTCCCAAGGTCGGAGCAAAAAATTTATGGAACCAAATTTGTAGGTCATTTTTGGGCTCTACAATTTGAGTAATAGAATGGATTATTCAAAACTGCATGGGGGCGAGTTATGGGCCAAACACTACAACCAAACATTTTTGACGGTTTTTCAAAGATCGCGAAGAAAGGAAACGGACGAGAATGACGAAACGTTGGATTAAATTTTACAAATAGGTACATACCTACCTATAATATAGGTAGTATATTATACTAGGTCCGAAACAAGCTATTAAAAACGCTGCAAATTTTACACAAGGGTTTATTATTCTTTTATATACGTTACTAGTAAAGAAATTTAATTCTGTCAATGAAAAAATAAAGAAATAAAATTTTTTTTTTGGATTTTTATCTAAAAAAAATTGTTTTTTGGATTTTTTGTTCAAAAATGTTTCTTTTTCAAAAATGCTGTATTTTTTACTCGAAAAATATTTAACATCCTGGGATCCTTCAAAAATCCCATTTTTAGCCCCACGAATGCCCTAAAGATCGCCCCAGTGAAATCGGATCGTTCCGGGACCCCAAAAAATGAATTCTACTTCCAAAAATACTTCGAAAACGACACCTAACTCGATCCCATAGCCAAAAGCCTTCAAAAAACCCCTCCCGTAGCCCCATTATAGCCCCATAGCGCCCCACGGGTTTTGGCGATCGGACTGACAACCTTGCGGGCACAACTAGATGGTAAACCAAGTATTTTGCCGAAATTTCAGATTTTTAAAAAAATGCCTACTGCCCAAAACGGCCAGGACGGCGGACGGCGGACGGCGTACGGCGGACGGCGTACGGCGGACGGCGTACGGCGGACGGCGTACGGCGGACGGACATTTCGGATTTAGAATGTAGACCTCTTGAAACGGATAATGTCAAATTTTGAGCCCGATCGGAGTCGTCGACCCCCGTCGCGAAAACATAGGTGTATTATTCCAAGAATAATAAACCAAAAAATTCAGGCTTAACAGGATTAAATCTTATGATCGTACGGTGAACCCCCTATTTTTTTTTTTACAAATAGGTACATACCTACCTATAATATAGGTAGTATATTATACTAGGTCCGTACCGATTATAATAGGTACATACCTACCTATAATATAGGTAGTATATTATACTAGGTCCGAAACAAGCTATTAAAAAAATTCAGGCTTAACAGGATTAAATCTTATGTACGGTGAACCCCCTTTTTGGGCCTCTATTCACTGGACTAGGCACCAACTTTGGTCAGCAGCCACCAGCCGGTTGGTTCACCCCTCCTCACCAACACCCTCTTTATTACCAAGTGGACAGGGAATGTTGTTCGGGGAGCGGCCCCAAGGCCACCCTGTCGACACCCCACCATCAACGAGCCTCTTTAGCTCAGTGGTAGAGCACTGGTCTCGTAAACCAGGGGTCGTGAGTTCAAACCTCACAGGAGGCAGCGAATATTTTTGTTCGACTGGAGGTGAAAAAAGGCTGTAGCTGCCGCATCAAAATTTCTCGTTCAATCGTCGCATCAAGTTCAGATTGTTAGGTAATAATTTTTTATGACATACTAAACGAATTTAAAATCGGAAATTTTGATGAATAGCCGGCATTACACGATGAAGACAGTCTTCACAGCGAAAGCACTTTCAACCAGAATCAACAAACAGTAACTGTTTGTATCAACAGTACACTGTTACAGCCTGTAACAGTGTACAGTTGTAACTTACAGGCCATGGGGAAGGCGGTCAAGATACACATTGAGGATTGAGTCCCGAGAGCCATATCTAGGGAGTCTTCTGGCAATGTAAAAATGTCCGTTGGGCCTGCCAAAACGTTCGCTTGCTGAGAACTAGCCACACCATTAGGGGAGAGTCGGGGCTATGGAGAGTAAAACCCTTGCTTGAACTTATCTGCGACAGTTGAACAGTTGAATGGTGTAACACACTGGAATAGTTACATAGCCTGGTCTGCATCGAACATACTAAGCTCTTGCCAAGGGAATGGTGATTGAACTGGACACCCTAAGCTCCAGCCAATTGTACTGGCCAAGAAGTCAACTACCAGGACGCATGGAAGGTTCAGGCATTTTACTTCAGTAACGCTTGACACTAAGGATGGACCATTGGCAGTTCGTTTATTGCAACCGTGAGGGCATCCCAGCGGGTAGAAGGGTAAGGAGGACGGGGAGGTAAGGACAGATGGTAGGGCTCAGTGGCCTCTCGTCAATATGGATGTTGGAACAGTGAGGTAATAAAAATAAAATCCTCCTTTGGGAAGGAGGATGAACCCATTGACAGCCGACAATGTGTGTGAGGAGTCCTGCCACGCGTCAGGGAAGCCCGAGATAAAAGACAATAAAGTAGTGTAAAAGGATGGGGGATCCGAAGCTTACAGCTTGCGCGCAGTCATTGGAAAAATTCCCTGTCCCCTCGTCACTTTACATCCAAGAATTGGGGGACGGAACCACAAGTGGTTTGCAAAAGCACATATTTTCTCTTGGAAAATTATTGTAGTACTTACCTACTATCTTTGTTATTGCGAATTTGGTTTCTACTCATACTTCAACGAAAAATACAAAATATTGCGCGAAACTGTGTTTCTTGAACAGAAAACATATTTTTAATTATGTGTATTTCATAAACCAAAATGAAGGCCTTATTTATAGCATGGATGCATAATGTGTCTGTATCTCGAAAAAAGATAAAAGAAGTACGAGTAAGAATGTTTATATTAATGATATAGGAGGCTTTTGGAACGCTTAATCAACAAAACTCAGTGAATAATGGTATTATATGTATGAATAATATTCAAGGCTTTCTATTCGGAACGTTCAACCAACAATAAATAATGTACCTAGTCGATAATATATTAGTGTAGTTGACACGAACACAAACCAACACACAAATGAGAATGAAGGGGCCGCTGCCCTCAGGGAATGTAGGTATTTTTAGGTTGGCGTCACTGACCTTCCCGAAGGCGGCTTGGTGAGGGAGCTTCCAAGCACACAGAAGTTTCTCGCAGACTATAGTGGGCTTGACTTCCTAAATGGAAAAAGCGAGAGCCTGCTTGTTGGCAGACTTCGGCCTTGATCACCAACAGGCAAATCAGTACCATCGTTCAGGCCTAAGTTCAGGGGGTTGCAATGAAACCAAACATCTCCCAAGATATTTTGAACCCATCCCCCCTTCCAGGCCGGCTCCACTTTTGTATACCCGTGTCGGGCGCTTTCGCCGCGAAGACGTCATCAATAGCCAATTCCTTTCTTACCTTTATTCGACCGCCACAACCTCTCCATCCCATTCCGGTGCAAAGCCCTTCGGGACAGCTCGCTGAAACTTTCCGTGATGTTGAAATCGCAAAGGGGGCTGACTTCGAAAAACGCCATGCTGTTCCTCGCCGCGTACACTTCCGCCTCCCGGGTGCCCACCTGCCGTTTGAACGCCAAGTGGAGCCTGTTGCCGACGAGCACTTTCGGTACGCCTGGAGCGTGCTAGAAATGAAACAGTGTAGCTAAATAACACTGGGTACCTTACCCACGAACGTATTTTTGGGGATATTCCCAACTTGGGAATTCAATTAAAAAATTGGTTGTAAGTAGTACCTATCTAATTAATAAACTCAGTAAATGCTATGTGAAGAACATTTTAGTAACTACACATAATTAAGTCCTTAATTTTATATTTTTGGGGTGGAATTCTAGATCATTTATAGCGAAATTAATTTTAATATTGATATTTTGGTAACACAATAATTCTTCGATTTCAATCATTGAAATTACAATTTTTTACCGTCCGGTTTCTATACAAGCCATGCCAGAAGAAAATTAATTTAAAAGTGCCCGCCCGCCCGCCCGGGAGAGCTCCGCATTTTGAAGAGGAAAAACCATGTTTGTTTTCACAATGGGCTACATAATACGACCCGCGTCTCGATTACACAGATGTAATATTCCAAGAATAATAAACCAAAATAATTTTTTACTGATTATCCAGTCGGTTTCAGCTTGTGTATTTGAATAAAACCTCGAAAAATACCATCTTTTGACATTTCAGAAGACAAGGAAACACCATGCGCCAAAAGTGCGGTTGGTCTAGAAACACTAAACAGAAAAAAACGAGAAACACACAGGACCTGTTGAAAAAAAAAAATAAATGCGAAGGTCGGAACTTGCGGCTTCGCACATTATCCTAAATAAGGTATGACATACGTATAACATTGTAGCTTCTTTTTGTTTTCGGGCCAAAACGTTTCGGTTCGATTCTGTCACTGACTAAAGATAATTTAAAAGGACAGTTTTAACATGGATATGTTTTTGGGCTGGGGGTCATTCTAAAATTTGCGACACCAAACGACAACAAAATTTGTTACGCAACATAATCGCGAAAACTATAATCACATGATTGGTCTGTAAGGAAGTTTGGCGGTTGGTTACTAGAAACTGTTTCTACTCGACAACCAAAATTTGTGACGACGAGTTTACAGTAAACATATCCATGATTCAAGGTTTTTCCCTGAAGCGGAGGGTTTTTTATTCATTCTTTTCGTCATCTTTTTTTAGTTTTTCTTTTTCTTTTTTGGTTTATTATTCTTGGAATAATAAACCTATGTAATCGCGACGGAGGTCAAAAATTCTGGTCGGCCTCAAAATTTGACATTAGGTATACGTTGCAAGATTCCAAAAACGAAATGTACGTCCGCCGGCCGAGCCGTTTTGGGCAGTAGGAATTGTAAAAAATCAATACAGGTACTCACTCGGTTTACCATCTAGTACTGCACGCAAGGTTTTCAGCCCGGTGGGGTTTTGCACAAGCTGATGACTAATGACTGGCGTAGTGTTATTACAAAAATAATGAACCATAACCGCGGGAGATGTGGTCAAACCTCTTCGAAATGCGGAGCCCTACCTACCTATTAGAGATATTCCGATTTTCGATGAGAATAATGAGTTGAGGAAATATAAATCCCCACTCCTGATAAATCTCCACTTTCCCCGTGCTCATCATAGCACCGGGAAAGCTCACTGTTTTTGAGTGGTTACCTCTTCAACCTCTTTGAGCCACCGGTCGATCCCATCGAACGACCACTTGTTGGTGATATCGTAAACAAGCAGGATCCCTTGGGCCCCTCTGGAGTAGGACCTGATGATAGTGCAGAACCTCCCTTGACCCGATGTGTCCCATAGCTGCAGTTTCACTCTCTTCCCGTCCAACAGGATGGTAGTCGTTTTGTACGCTGCAAACGTTACGAAATAGAACCGTTAAAAAGACAACCCGACAAATCGAAATCGCTATGATTACTTTCTCAACCCTTTCGGCAAACCCAAACAACCCGGATGTTCCCAAACTCACCACTCCCACTGCAGAAGGGGGATTCGGACGAGCCATCTTCGAGCCCACTGAGGATCTCCTGTTTCCCGACGTCGCTGTCGCCGACCAGCAGGAATTTCAGCAAATAATCATACTGCTTCTGCTGGGAACTCCTTTCAACTGCCATAGCCATAACACTGGCCACGACTGTCTTGTTTTGAGCATAATAACTTCATGTGGACGAAAAAAATCGAACTGAAAAATCAAACAAAGTCGTTGCACAAGACCCGACGGAATGAAACGTTCGGACGCGACGGAGGATTTCACACACGCCCAAACGATCCCTTAAGACCGACCGAGTTCACTTTTCACTCACTTATGATATTAATAACAATAATAAATCTCCCGCGAACTGGTAGAAAAAATGTTATTCGTTACAACAAATCAGCCCGTCATAACCGATCGTCTACCACAGCCATTTTGAATGCATCATTAGGATCAGGAAACCATCACACAGGGTTGCCACGTGAACTATGGTCGAAATAGTTCTCTAGTAGGTAGATTTCAGTGGTTACGTTGTCAAGATAAAATTAAATTTTATCTTTACTAATCCATAAATTTTATCTTTACTAACCCATAAATTTTATGGGTTAGTGGGTAGGTAGGTACCTACGAAAAGTGATGGGAATTACGCTAAACTAAAAAACGCAGCAAATTTTACACAAGGGTGAATTATTCTATAATCTAGGTTATTTGAGCAAAAATGAATTCTGTCTCAATAAGAAAAGTTTTGGAAAAATTAAAGAAGGAACAGATAAAATAGGTAGTATATTATGAAAAAAAATTTAAATTAATTTTAATAAAAACTTTTATACCATATTCTTGATGGTAAGTAAATAAAGTAAGAGTTTAAGTAAATTACTTATTGTTGCAGGGATTTGAAGCTATACAACCCTAAGGCCGGCATTTATTTTTTAGATGCTTTGTAGAAGAGTAATCCGGTCTAAAAGAGATGGAAATGAGAGGTGAAAACGGGGTTTTCCATAGGTTATTACCGACTTTCAAGAGCGGGTAACTTTACAACACAAGATAATGAAAAAATAATACGGAGTAGGTAGGTACCTAACATTTGTAGCAATTTCGTACGGAGTGGTCATGTCGCTACACAGAGTAACA
This sequence comes from Pilophorus perplexus, assembly GCA_955831195.1. Lineage (NCBI taxonomy): Eukaryota > Metazoa > Arthropoda > Insecta > Hemiptera > Miridae > Pilophorus > Pilophorus perplexus. The sequence continues at coordinate 18,149,948 of OY037014.1, forward strand.
GAGAACTGTTGTCGCTAGGACGTAGACCTACGTACCTTGTGCACGAGTTTCCGAGATACGTATTAGCCAAAAACCAAAGCATGGGGTCTTTACCCCCCCCCCCCCCCAACCAAGCTCAAGGGCTAGGGTATGATATTTAACATTATCATGTTAAACTCCTAACAAGTCCAAAGTTGCCAAGTCAAAAATTGTGTTCCAAACACTTCCCTCTGAACCTTTTCGTAGCCTGCATTTCATTTAAATCAATATGGAATGGTTGAAAGACCACACCAGTCGTTTACTCCTTGCGAGCTTTCGGTGCCATGATGGCCACCCTCATCAGGCATAAAACATCACCTAAAAGCAGTGCATTACATCAAGTCAACATTGCGGAAGGAATCCTCATATTTTTCCTTTATAACTAAATTATTAGACAGGTACTTGTTATAGGTAAATGAAATATTTACAAAATGTAGGTATATTGAAACTTACAGGGTAGTGACTTGAAAGGGTGTGGGAGGGATTATTATCATCAGCCAGGGCTGTCTCGGTGGATAATAGTCAGAAACATGTTGGTCTTGGTGGGTGGAAATGTATCCTGTCAGGCATGATATATTGTTGGTATTGATTGAATTACCATATATTATATAATAATTATAATAATATAATATATATAGCATATTATGCTTCCGTTAATAATAATAAATTTTCGGGCATGGAGATGTTTAGTTTTGACAAGAACACACGTTTTCTAACAACATGGTACAGGATGATTTAAACCGAAATTCGTGCATTTCCATTCCTAATTGTCTCTCTTTGCCAAGGTCAGTTCACCCAACTTCTTCTCAAACCGCTGTTTGTGGACCTCTTTCATATTGCACGCACTTGTTGACTAACTCACAGTAGACGGGGAAGTCCGCAAGAGAGATCGTACTTCCACCGCTCCAAAGCGGCGGGTGTTGACAATCACCGGTTTAAGTCCGAATTTCGCATTTTCGACAGCGATCCCCTGTTAGGTGGATGCGTGCATTCACCGGTGGAAGTCCGGCTTTCGACAGGCACCGGGCTATCACCGTAACACATACACAAAGTATACTTTGTGTGTACACTTAATAGTGTTTTATTAAGATTTACTTTGTCCTTTTCATAATGATTTCTACTTACATTTGTACAAAACATTTTCTTCTTTACACTTTAGATGTATCAAATGTCCCTACCTGGCTTTTTGGAATCCCACTTTATCCCAAAAATTTCCATTACAAAAGATCGAGAACACCTACCTGTCTCACTGATTTTGGCATTGTTAACTAAAGTAGGTTGTTTTAATCTACTCTATTCCCCAAAATTTTGAGTTCTTATTTAATAACGTGACCTTTCGGTTTTTTGATTCGAGAAAACATCTGCAATTTTTAAAACGTGGGACTTGGATAAGTTAGTTTGCTAGTTCAATGTATTTAGAGCTGGACCCCACCAACCTTTTGCAAACAGAACCTCGTGACAAAAAAGCACTTTATTTTACAAAAACTAAGAACTTAATTAAACATTTGTACATTTTACAACTAGGATGTAAAAACTACAGTAGCTACGTATGTAATTAGGCGCTGGCCGCGGCTTTCTGGTCCTCGTCGGGTTGGTGTTTCTGGGGTTTTGTCCTTCGGCCCAGGATGATATTTTCGTCGATGTCTATGGCGTATTCGACGTCCATGGGGTTGTCGAGGGACTTGGCAATGGCCTCGTCGATGTTTTCAGGAGTTATGTAAGATTTGGCTCTCTCCTGGAAGGGTGAAATGAGATTAAAAGTTGCGAAGGAGATCGGAGTAATTTGAGGTAGCCGGGCGTCCTGCCTGATTTTCAGGCAACACTTATCCTGATTTTCAGCCCTGAACAAAGATTTTTATTTTTTATTGAGCTTCCAACCATATTGGGGTGGTCACAGCTAAAACGTTTCCATGTATTCGAAAGGATTTAAAGCTGTATCCGTAGGGATGAATAATTCGTGCTTTACGACTTGTTGAAATGCTATACGACGGGTTGAAGATCTAGAAAACCAGTCTGAAAGAATATAAAACTGGTTCCACGTTCGATACTCGGAGAAACGGTTGTAGAGCGATGGGACTTGATCAGAGTTCTTCAATAGCTGCTATGAACCTTGTTTGAAGTGCCTTTACAAATGGCTGAAGAAGTACAGAACCAGTCAGTATGAAGGGCTAAAACATGTTTTGAGTAAAGTAGAAATCGTTGCAGAGCTATAAAATTGATTTAAAGTGCTACAGAATCGGCTGAACAGGTACAAAACCGGTCTAAGGGGCTCGAAACTGTTTCAAGTCCGATAGAAACGGTTGTAGAGCAATAAAGCCAGTTTGAAGGGCTATAGAAGCGCCTGAAGAGGTATATAACCTGCTTAAAAACTGGTTTCAAGTCCAATAGAAACTGTTTGTAGAGCACTACAAATACAGAGATACAAAACCAGTCTAAGGCTTAAAAACTGGTTACGAAACCGATAGCACGGTTACAGGGCAGTAAAGCCAGTTTTAAGAGCTATGAAGCGCTAGGGAAGCAGCTTAAGAGGTACAGAATCAGTTAGGATGGCTAAGAACTGGTTTGAAGTTTGATAGAACCAGTTGCAGAGCTGTAGACCCGATTTTAAGAGCTGCGCAAGTCGTTAAGAGGTACAAAACCAGTCTAAGAGGCTTAAAAACTGCTTTAAAGTCCGATAGAAACGGTTGTAGAGCCATACAGCCAGTTTGAAGGGCTATAGAAGCGGCTGAAGAGATACAAAACCAGTCTGAGGGGATTAAAAACTGGTTTCGAGTTTTAAGAGCTACGAAGCGCCATGGAAGCAGCTTTAAGAGGTACAGAATCAGTTACAAAGGCTAAGAACTGGTTTGAAGTCTGAAAGAACCAGTTGATGAGCTATAGACCCGATTTTAAGAGCTGTAAAAGTCGTTTGGAAAAGCTATTTGGAATTACAAGGCTTTATCCACTATTAATGAGTTAAGAAGGTGCTCAAATTTTTAATGAAAATAGTTTTGCAGGTAGGAAAATAGTGCTCGTGTCCTGCTTTTCTCAAAACGAATCTTGACAACCCTCGTGTAATCGCAGTTGAGTAGTAGGTACAGACCTTTTCCAGTCGGACGATTTCGTCTGCTTTCCTTTGCATCTCCTGAGAGGCGGCTTTCGCTTGTTCGACGGCTTCGAGTATCTCCAAAGTCTCTTTTTCCTTCTCGGCGGCGAGGACGGCTTGACGGTGTTTGGCGATTTCGGCGTTCCAAGCATCGTTGAGTTTGACAGCTGCCGCGTGAGCCTCCTCTTCCTTCTTGGCGATTTCAGCCAGCACTTCCTCGCCGGTGGACATCATCAGCGTCCTCTCTTTGAAGTGCTCCCTAAAAACAAACGTTTAGAAACAAGTTGGGGACAAATTTCGCAGCAAAAACGCTCTCTCACCTCAAAGACTTGATCCCGGTACGGTAACAGTTGTACAATCTCTTAATTTCGTCGACTTCGTCCGGCGGGAGTTTTGGCCTCACAGTAACGCGAAACACTTTAGTTTTAGCTGTCGGCAACCACCTCGGCTTGTGCCTCCACCTCACTTGCATTTGGCTGAGAGGACTTGGGGAAACGTCAACCACACCGACGAGAACCCGGCGAATCATTTCCACCAATTGATAGAAAACTCAAAGTCAACCTTCTACAAATTGCTCATGCCATTAAAAGTTTTACCTAATTAAAAACGAATGCTCAAAATTTGATTTAATTTTACAAATCGTATCACTGCCCGAAGAGCTGCAATCTCGTGAGATAGGGATTAGGGATGTCATAAAATTATCGATATTCATGAGTATCGATACCTTCCTGGTAAGGTTTGGGATTATCAAAAATTTTGAAGATATATTTACCTAATATAATAATAATAATAATTATTATTATTATGATATTATCCTGAAAAGTAATTTTATAAAGAAAATTTAAAAAACTATTTGATAAGCACCTTTTAGAAATATCAGTTTTTCACGAATATCCTAGAATTGGGTTGTGAGGACACGAGGGCTTTCAAAACTGGACGACTCATGTATTCTTGTCGGAGGTCGAATTTTGAACGGTCTCAAAATCGGTCAATGTACGTTTCAAAGCAGCCGGATTAGCCGAGTGGTTCTGGGCGTTCGCCACTTCGCGCTGCATTCTGTTGAGGCCATGGGTTCGAATCTCGATGAACACCATGGACATTTTGGGAATAAAAGTGTAGCTTGGTAAAAGTATTCATCAATAAATTGTTGAAACACATATTTTATATTTAACTTTTCCTAATGCCCCAACAAACAATAATAATAGGTTGTCTTCAATGTTGACCGATTACCGTCTTTTGGAGAATGACGTTTGCAGGGGAAAATTTAGAAATATCATTCAACGAGCTCATTGCGACCATTTTATTGATAGGAAACATTGCGATTAATCATTACATTAAACTTTAAATCATCATTAGACTTCGATGTAAATTTGATTTACAAAAATGATCGATGTGCAAAACTTTTATTCCTTTTAAAGAATGTATCGATGTATGTATCGATACGTTTTTTACCTACAGTGATATCTCACGTTATCAACAGTGTGGCCAACACAGCGGCTCCCGCAAGGCCAAATGGATGACTGAGCCCGCTGACGAGGGGCCCTCTATTTTTGACACGATTGGAAGGCGACGTGGTACCTTATTACAGCGAACAATATTCTCAGTAGTCAGAGAAATTTAAAAACTTCAAAAACTTATTAAAACAGTCTCACGGCACCACAAACTGGTAACACACACCTGGATATTCTTGAAGGCCGACAACTCAAGTTGTTACAACTGTTGTTTGTCGCCCACAACTTCTCCGTTATCAGTTTGTGTTTACAGTTTGTGTGCGGGTGGATTTTCTTGTTTTACTCGAAGTAATTCTCTTATAATGTGATAAGCTAGTCGTTTTTGACTCGTAACTTGTTTCTAATTCTTCGGACGTTTTGTGTGTGTAACTCGAAGAAATGGAAGTCACTAAATCAAGTGAGGGACTTCTTCATTGCAATCAACGTGTTTTATCTGATGAGCTAACATACATAGTAGGTACCTATGTACCAGCGGTATACCGCTGTTCAGGGGCTAACGATGCGATGCCGGTCGGACGGAGTATTTTGAAAAGTACAAAATGGGAATTGGGGAATTTGTTTTCTCGTAATAAGCTCCTGGTCAGCAGATGGGTGTTATCCCGTGTAGGCACAGGGTAACAGAGCGTGTAGGTAATGTTCGAATTGTCTCATTTTAGATTTCAAGGAGCTCCGCCCCCTTATTGAAGAGGCCATCAAATCCTGCACTTTCCTCGCCGTCGACGGCGAATTCACCGGTTTGAACAACGGCGGGAACATATCACCTTTCGATACGCCGTCGCAGTACTACGAGAAAGTGCGATCCGGCTCGTTGGACTTCCTTTTCGTCCAGTTCGGCCTTTCCGTCTTCACCCAAACGTCGGATTTCAAGTGCGTGGGTTGTTCCCGTTGACGGAGGAGTGAGATTGTAAGGAGTGCTGCAGAAAAATTGAAATCGTAATCAATTTTCTATTAAAAACAAATAAACAAAAATCGATTTTGTCTATTAAGTTCAACCGATTAAAGTTGGACAAAGTAAAACCTGGCAAAGGAGAGAAAGATAAACGTATGTACTAAAATTCATCTGTTTTATACCTAATAAGTATAAAATTTATAAGTTTTATCATCGAAAAATTGGGATTTAAAAATATACCTAAATTTAATGCAATACAGTTAATATTAAAAAATATTATTTCAGTTCAATTTCGGCGTCATTTTCAATGTTTAGGCTGGTTTGGAAAAGGTTAAGATTTTTAAATTTTTTTAAAATTTTTACCAGGTAGATGATTTTGATTTTTAACTGATTTGATCGACTTTTGCCTAAAATAATGGAAAAATCGAAAAGTTGAAATAATCGACTTTTTTGCAGCACTACCTACTAAGTAATGACCTAATGTTTTCTGTTCCTTTAATCGATGATTAAATTTTGGTCCTTAATGGTTAGATTAATCGAATAATAGATCATTTTGCCATTGTTGGGGTGTCCCAAAAATGGCAAAAATGCGCAGCCCTCCCAAGGGGGCGTGGGAGGGGGCTGTAATTTGGTGTAATTTGGCGGTAATTTGTTGTGATCACTTTAACCCAGCTGCACATTTAATACCAAAATTTCCATGATCTTCAACGGGATTCGAACCCGGGGCTTCATCAGAATGCACTATCGCGAGTGGGTTATGTAATACGTGGAAAAGGTCAAATATTGGAGGTATAACGTCTTGGGAACATCTTTCCGGACATTTTAAGCCAAATTTCATCAAAATCGGTTCAATATTAAGCGAGTACATTCAGGAAAACGCTGCAAATTTTTATTTCCCTGAATTTACTCGCTTGATATTGGACCGATTTCGATGAAATTGGGCTTAAAATGTTCGGAAAGATGTCCCCAAAAAGGGGCGCATGCATGAAGAGTCGCACTCCCTTTATCCGGGTATACTCGAGGAGTCCCTCTACCGTTTCGGGGCTACGCACAAGGTGCCAAACATTCTCCTGGATTGTGCATGAGGAGGCCCACACCAGGAATAGGCTGTGGACACTAGCACCTATCGAGTCCCTGCCACCTGCCATGTTGAGGGTCAGCGGGTAGTCAAGCTGAACCAGCTCTATGAATTCCATAAATCCGAGCTTGGTGGCCCTGAGCAAGTCTCTCACAACATCCTTGCCTAATTGGAAACAAAGATAAGAACGATTGCACGACATTTTGACCTTTAAATAACATCGGCCCAGGGACTCCCCTCGTGCATTAACACGATAGGTACGCAATTTGTAAGAGGACTGCTCGGCTACACACCCAGTTCTCTAGCCGGACTCTTTGAGCACAGGGCAAATCACGTTCACCTCGGATGGGACTCCCCATGCTCCCCTAGTGTTTTCTATCCTTGCCTGATGGTGTTTATTTTCGACGTTCCAGGTATGACAACAAAACGTACATATTTTACCTGTTTCCGGAGCCTTTGAGCCGGGACGCCCCAGACTGCCGGTTCCTGTGCCAATCCTCGTCGCTGAGTTTCTTGGCCAAACACGGATTCGACTTCAATAAACTCTTCCGCGAAGGTGATATTGAAGTAGCCGTACGTTTTTGTAGTTTTTTTCCGTTCACTGACCCGTGCCGCCTTTTAGGTATACCGTATTTGAAACAATCGGACGAAGACAGTCTCCGAGAAAGCTTGGAGACCCGGAGGAAGCACAGTTTGCAATGCGCGGCGTCGCCCAGCCACATCGAGATACCCGCAGCGCAGAAACCGATGGTGGATCAGGCTATGTGAGTTCGAACTGTCATCACTGCAACATGTCAAAACGCCGTTTACTTATTGTGTTGTGTTTTAGCGATTCCATCAAAGAGCTCCTCGAAGACGGATCTGACAAGACGGAAGTACAAATCGAAAAATGTTCTGCGTTCGCTCGTAAACTCGTATACCAAAGAGTGAGAGAAGAGTACGTTGCCCGAATTTTCTCCTTCCTTGTAATTTTGTGTGATTTGCGCTCATTGATTTCATTTGGCTCAGACTGGCTGACAAAGGGATCTCTGTCGAAACCGTCAAAGGAGTCCTTGTGGCGAGAAAAGTTGACGGAGAAGCTCAAAAGGAAAAACTGCAGCAGGAAAGAGCTGAACAGCAAGAAGAGGAAATCCAGACGGCCGTTGGATTCGTTAACATCATTAAATCCATCGTCCAATCGGTTAGCAAAAAATCGAGATAGATATTAATTAATCATTTTATGATAACATTTTAAATTTTTTAAATTCTTTTTTATACAAATTACAGTTGATTATAAAACTATCTAAAACCTTCACATAAATTGGAATTGTTTTTCTTTTTCTGTTTATTTTTTATTTTCGTTTTTTAATCGGCTTTTTAATCGGTTTTTTCCCAGAATAATCGAAAGATTGATAAGTTGAAATAATCGATTTTTTGCAGCACTAGGTACTGTCCTAACTTGTAGGGATGGCCGGCCACCATTATCTAGGTTTTCCAAGCTGAATTGAAATGGAAGTTCCTCCATTCAGCTTGGAAAATTCTCAATTTAAACCTATACAAAACTCGATTTTAAATGGTATGTACCTATAAATAAATCGATTTTGAAATAATCGATTCTCAAGTCAGTGTTCTTCTTTTCTTCTTTTTTCAAGTTTTTATCGAATGATTAAAAGTAAATTTTCTTTAGAAATATTATCGATGTTTTGAAAATCGAGTATCAATACCCATCCTAGAATAGTGTCCTCCCTTCTGAATAACTTTGTTAGGATCACCAGAACCCCTTTTTACAGGGCAAGTTAGTTGTGGGACACAACATGCTCCTCGATTTGTGCCATTTGGTTCACCATTTCATCGACGAGTTACCAGAAAACTACGCGGAGTTTAAGAACATGATTCACACGCTATTCCCGCAGTAAGTTCAAAGTTTACTTAGTGGCGTTTTCTCGGCGGTTTTCCGTAATTGCAGGGATTGTCGTTTTGCAGGATAGTAGACACGAAGTTGCTCTGTTCCGAGGGCCCCCTGCGAGATTTGTTCCCGTCGACGGTGCTGTCCACAGTGGTTGAAACGGTGTCCAAATCCCCGTTCGAGCTGCCGGATTTGAGCGGTAAGTTAAGAATGGTAGCGATGATTACATGTGGCGTGTGGAACGTTGAGGATATGTGGTCGGGAAGGGGCAACCGGTCACACATCTCTGGGGGTGCCATTCAGCTCGGCAGGGGGGTTTTACAGGGCGCACGGACGTTCTAGTCCAAGGTACTGCTCGACAAGTCATGACGAATGGCCACTGCGAAAACTGGAAGTCTATGTGTGAACTATATTTGAGGAAATCGAAAAGGGCTATTAATCAAAAGGTACAGACTGGGCTATTAATCAAAAGCGTACTTTCGCTACCAATCACTACCCCTGGAGATGGAGACGGGCCGAGATAAATTGAAGGTGAAGGAATTCGACAGAATTTTGAACTGGTTGATACAAATTTGGAAATACCTTTGACCAGGTATTCCAGCTTAAAATGTAAATTTTTCGGGAGGTTGGAACACTGCGGGCAACACTTTGGGGGAGACCCCCAGTTCGGAAACCTTCTGGCTTATTGTACTCCCGAGTGTCCGTTTTTAACTCCATTTGCCTCCTGGGTGGTCGAGGTAACCACCAGGTAATTACCTAATACACGTCTTATCACTGCGTCTTCTTTGGGGTAGTAGTGAGGGGGGGGGGGCGCAATCCCACCGCCCCTTCGACCAGTCTGGAAAGGGTTTTGGGGGAGTTGATACTTTCCCCCTTCCGTCCTCAGTCACCAAGACCCGCGGATCGTGTGGCTAGTTTAATGTTCTCAGCAAACGAAGACATGATTTTACCAGTACATCAGACAAATTTTATCCTGGTACGAGATCCCAAGAGAGGTTGTTTACAGTGTAAACTAAGTTCCTGTGGAGATCTCTTCGATCTTGATTCATCCCAAAATGTCGATAACGGGGTCTTCCCCTCTACTCGTAAGGACTCTTAGTAATATTACCTACAAAATTTGTAATGCATAATTTCATTTTATTATTGTAATACATATTACTAATTTTCGTTGTTTTGCTGTATAATTATCATGTGAAGTGGGCCTCGTCCCCCATGCATTGTTTAAGCGAAAGCTTTGAAAAGTTGTATGGAATTGGAACTTTTCGTTTCAGCGAGCGACGAGGATTTGACCTATGCGCTGGACGCGGATAAATACCACGATTCCGGGTACGACGCTTTCGTGACTGGAGTTTGTTTTCTGTCCGCTCTGCGGTATTTGGGTGAGTGTCGTTTCGATTATTACATTGGGGGTATTCATGGTCCGCTTCGTTCGTTGAAACGTCGTTAATCGCGGAGGAGCGGATAATGGAAATTGTAGAAAATTCAAGTGCGCAGCGCTCCTACTGGCATTTGGCTATAGCCAAATATCTATAGATTATCAGAATTCAAGACTGAAATGACGAAGGGAAAAAAAAGGTAGACGACGAGCAATGAGGGATCGTGGACCCTGCCGTCCTCTACCACAATAATTGTAGTTGTTGTTGCTACATTATTTAGCTAACCATGACGGCCTTTATTATGTGTTGGCAATAATTTAAATTAAATGTGTTTGCGTTTCCAGAAACTGACAAAAAACGTCCACACACCATCAAATCGCCGGTGCTCAAGAAGGTTTTCAACCGGTGAGTTCGCTAAAGGCGAAAACTGAACGTGAATGACCCTACAGGCTTTTACAACTGGGTCTATTTCTGTTTTTAATCCGCAGGTTGTTCCTAATGCGAGCTTCAGACACTTGTATACATCTCGGTGGAAAGGACCGTAAGTTTTTTTATTTTTGGGGTTATCAATCAATTTGGAGGGTGTGAACGAAGGGATCGAATTAAGCTTGTTAGCAGATTGTTTGGTAGTGCTCAGGTGGGGGTTAGGAATTCCACACAGCACGGATGTACCTTTTTACTTGTTTTTCAAATATTCAAGTTCATGAAAGGTTTACAAAATTTGGCTATTACCTAAACCCCTCAACAGAAACATTTAATGTTTCTGTTGAGGGGTTTAGGTAATAGCGAGGAAATGCCATCATGGGGGGTTGGCCCAAAGTACGGATGCAAATTTCGATTAAATCGACAAGATTTTTTTTTTACATCTAATTTTTTTTTTCGATCGATTGATTGTACCAATTTTTATCCCAAAATCGATTTTTTTTCGGTGAAATCGATTTACATCGGTGTTTATTTTCAGTCTTTCGTTATAGTACGTACTCCTAGTTTTGCACTTACACAACAGACCCACGAGAATGGATGAAATAGAAAAGAACGACAACATGATATCTTTGATTCTAGTAAGGGAGAACCAATCAGAGGACAATCATTAATGACCACAAGGAGATTTTGAAAAACTGTAGCTCCCTTAGTTTCAATTTTGGAGAGTCGCGGTTGGTCCCATTCTATTCTGAAAGGTCTAAACTTTCAAAACGTTACTTCGATTTTTTTCCAGGACTTTTTGGAGCAAGTAGAGAGAGGAATATAAGAAGAAAAAAAATTGAAAAGTGCGATTTTTGCTCATTTGTCTGCAGTTTTTGACTAAAATGGTTTTAAATTTGTCAGTCTTAAGGGTTTAAGGGTTGAAAATTTAGTCTTAACCCTCAAAACCCTTTTTAAACCATCAAACCACATTTAATGTAAGTTAATTTGCTATAAGATGAGTGTCTTTTGAAGAAGTTCGAGTGAAGTCGGTGGTTAATGGAAAATTCAGTGTAAGGGAAGGTCCAAAAAACCAAAAAATGCAAAAACAAGGACTTATCGAACCAACTAAAAAAAAACATTTTCGGATTTAGCACCCTAAAAAAACCCTAGAAAAAGTGAGAAGAAGCCGGCAACTTGCAGGTCACTTTTTTTTTTTTTTTTTTTTTTTTTTTTGACCAGTGTTATTCATTCAAAACTTCAATCTCAACTTCATCTATAAAATTCAAATTATTTGAAGTTTTCGAGGCCTACTTTCAACATGGTGAGCTCGACCGTGAATACCCCGAGGAGCACATTTCACGAGCTTTCTCACACAGGGTTGCTACATGCAGTTCAGTAGTTCGCCGCCTTGCGCCTGCAAGGAGTGTGTTCTTCGATTACCTGTGTAGTGATATGTAAAACCCTTTTGACTGACAAAAAACTACTAGATAGGTGCTATCATAGCATCTGTCTCATATTTCCAACCTTTTATGGATCATGTTTTTTTCATTGTTCAGCTGAACCGCCTCGGAACCATGTGTTCCACGTTGCCTTCCCCAAAACATGGACGTCACAAGATCTTGTACAGCTGTTTTCCCCCTTCGGTAAGTCACATCGTGCCACTAAGAGACTCCTAAGTGTTAACTGTGTCGAACTTAAGCATCTCTTTTCATCTCCAGGCTCCGTTCAAATCTCCTGGTGCACCGACACGACCGCCTGGGTCGGCCTTCACGACCGCAGCCAGTCCACGAGGGCGGAGAAACATTTTGAAGGGAAACCCGGCAAAAGGGTGGCCAACGTGAGGGTGACGCCTTACCACAAATTTCAAGCGTCTTTCGGTGCCCCGACACAGTCGCCGAGGCCGAACAAGAGGAAGTCCGACCCTGAAGAGGCTCCGGTTGTTGGGAAACAGAGACGGTCAGTAGAGTAAGTCCACAAAATTTCCGCCTGGGACTATGTAGGTATGGTTAACTATATTTTTGCCGTAGTACCTGGGGACGCCCCCAGACCCCCGGATTATTTCTGCTATGATCAAGGATCGTACCAAACAGAATGTGTTTTTCGGTGATTCCACAGAGGGCTTTAAAAGGCGACACATGGTCAGTGGACCCACGCGTTTGTTTTATTTAAACCACATCACCTGGTTCAGTAGACCATGAAACAGGGTCAGCGGACCTTCGGACACAACTAGATGGAGAACTGAGTAGGTGAAGTCTGCACATCATGAAACGTTTGATGACAATGTTTTGACCGGAGTAATATTATAATGCCGGGAGGAGGGGATCGACTCTGGGCATGGGGTGGAGTAAGAAGGAGTTGCTGTTCTCGACGTGAGTGGGGGTACCGCCGATCTGATCTCTTTTATTATGTGGGCGGGTTATTTCTGACCCCTTACGCCCAACAACTTCAAACCAAATATACTCCGTAAAAACACATTCTGTGTTAAAACCCCCCTTGCCACAAGGCGTCAACTACGTCCCACTATTGACTTTGTTGCAGGCGGAGCATGACAACAATCGTCGAAGAACCTTCGAAACCGCCCTCTCACAGCAACGGAAAAGGTTTGCTACCTACACTCTAACTTGGTTAACTTTGGCTCTCACATTTTCATTATCCCTTCATCACTTTCAGAATCCGTCTTGTCATCCCTCGAAACGGAAGCTGTCGCCGCGTCGTCCAGCAGTTTCCCCGTTGACGCCGACTGGAGCTAACTCAGAAGATGCAATTACACTGTAAATATTTGTAAACCTTGTTGAGATTCCATTCTATCAACGAAATATCGTCTTTATTCCGTCCCACTTTCCGCACCGGGGGAAAACAAGTACAAAAAACCCACGATTTTGAGCACTTTTGGTTGTTATTCTTCGAAAATTCTGATCGTCCTCAAACACATTGTACGTTTCAAAATGTGTAGATTCGAAAAACGAAATGTCCCTCCGCCGTCCGAGCCGTTTTGGGCGACAGGAATTTTTTTTTAATCTAAAAATTTTACAAATTACTAGGTTTACCGTCTAGTTGTGCTCGCAAGGTTTCAGCCCGATTGAAGGGTTTCGACTGTGGGGTCGAGTTAGTGTCGTTTTCGAAGTATTTTTGGGCTTCCCAGAACGATTCGATTTCATTGTGGGGATCTATCGGGTATTCATGGGACTACGAATGGGAATTTTGGAAGATAGTAAGGAGGTCAAAATTTGGAACCATTCGGACGCAAAATCCTTTTTTCGAGATTGTAAGCATTGTAAAAGTAATTTGCTTTGAATTTTTCGAAAATAATTTCTCATTGACACAGAATTAATTTTTGCACAATTGAGAGCGTAGGTGGAAGAAGGGCCCATAGCCCAAAAGTGTTTTTTGAGATATTGGTTGTCGAAGTTTTTGTAAAAACTTGTAAACAATGAGTTTGGTTAGGGAGAGAGAACGACTCCTCTGCTGAATACCCATATATTCAGCAGAGGAGTCGTTCTCTCTCCCTAACCAAACTCATTGGATTAGACCTCTGCACCATCGGCAAACAACCAACTTGAAAACAAGTTTCTCCACAATTAGCGTCGCAGAATTTTTGGGATTTCTTACATAAAGCTAGAAACATCCAAGAGATCCACTAAGAAAAATGAAAATTGAAGATTGATCGGTGCTTGAAAGTTAACTTGGGAATTGAAAACAACACCTCTGAGACCCTTTTCCCGGAAAACATATTTTTAAACCATTTGCTAGTCGTGACACCCAATATTAACTTACTTACTCGTCGTTCCACGCAAAATTTGGCGATGCTGATTTGGGAAAGCTGACCAAAAATGTTATTAAGTTAATTTCCGTGCTGCCATCGCACTAGAAGGAGGGTTTAAAACAACATTTATGTTATAACAGACATTTTTGGAAGGTGTCCAGACTTAGTGTGAACAACATTCTAATTTTTAGAAAGATACTTATTGATTTATTAGAAAAATATAGAAAGAAGTACCAGGGTGTAAGGATTAGTACTCTACTTCTTCCTTGTCGGTCGAAAAGTCGTAGCAACCATTTTAATCATAGCGAAAGTTTTCTCAGGAACTTGAATCCCAGCACTTGAAGCGTAAGCTTCTCAGGACTGCCTTTTCTTCTTTGCTGCATTTTTGTTACACTGTTCTTCTCGTCTGACTTCGTTTTCCATTGCTCTTTACTTCACTTCTGTCACTCACTGGTTTGTTTGTAATCATTCAAGCCGTAGATAACATCACTTTCAAACACTTTATTCATCAGAAATACAAGCTTAAACAACGCGGCTTTTGAACGGTTGTTCGCCTTTTCCGGAATGGGCTTCTTGAAAAGGTCAGAATTCAGCATTTCTGACAACATATTCGGATTCAGCACCCTTTAAAACACATAAACCCCAATTTTTAGTTCGAAAATCCGTATAGGTACGCGCTGAGCTGTTTTCGAAATGTTAGAGATTTTGAAATGAACGCCGGGCAAATTTGACGTCACACCTCGCCAGGCTGGGCGTCGAGTAGTTGGGCACTGAGCCTCCAGAGCGCTAAATAATAAATCTGAAGAGAATCGGAATAAAAACACTCAGCCGGGGTCGATTTTTGAATAACATTCTTTGATAATAACCTCAATGCTCAATTTTCGAATGACCTTCTATATTATAGAATCTATAGAATCTATAATGATTAACCCGATTTTTGGGGTCGACTTTTCGTGTAGCAAAGTTGGCTGACTTGCGAAGATGAGAGAGAGAGGGATCTCCCGGCCAATCAAAAGACGACGAAGCAGCCCACGTCGGTACCCTCTCCAGACCTCGGAATTCAAATATCATATTTTTCCTAAGGCCCTATAAATAATTGAAACGGGGTTTCTGCAATATGGACCCGTTTTCTTAACTTTTGAAGCAGGACCTTTGCAGGAAAAACATTTTTAAAAATCATTAAAGGAGCTCATTCACTTTTTCTGCTTGAGGCCTCTCAGGACTGGTTACAAAAAGCGTTGCAGTAACGCGAAAAATCATCGGATCGACTTGAAAATTGGAGGGAACCTTCTTGAGGAGCTAAGGATGCGATCCATGGAGGAAAGAACTTTCTTTCCTCCATGGATGCGATCAGAACGATTTCCGGGAAAAGGACCTATGGGCTCTTCTTTCACCTACGCCCTCAATTAATCTAAATCAAAGAATAATAAACCCTTGTTTACAATTTGCAGCGACAACAAAGATCCAATAGATCAGGCAAAACGAAAATGGCGAAAAAGTGGTTGGAGTTTTAAATCTTTTTCTATGGTTTTCGGTGTGCTGAAAAACGCCACAATTTCGGCACGTTTTTCAGTTTTTTGCTTACAACCCCGAAGCTATGGGTTCTACATGAAATCTTGCCATTATCAAAATGAATTATGGCTGATGTTAGGGAATGATTCCATCGTGCCATCACAAACAGTATCTCCAATTAATGGGAATGGGCTGCCAGGGTAATCTTGAGTGACGTCGCAAAGGCCTATTGAGCTGAAAAGGGCGATCCCAACATCCTGTCACCTGCTCCCAGCCCCTATTTTTGTCCGCTTTTGAAGCTCAGATGCGCCACGTGTAGCAACGTTTTGGTGGTTTCAGACTTTTCTCGTACTATGCTCGCCAAACTGTATTTTGTAAGACCAATTTCAGATTTTTCCGACATCTAGAAGTGCCTTATAATTTAGATGAGCATCCTCCTCTTCCACTTGTTGGAGCTTTAATATAGTAGAGGAACGAGGGGGCCAACCCCGGCTGGCTAAAGCCAGCCAACCCCCAACCTCCCCCACCTGACCTCAGACCCCTTTTTCTAGCTTTTTGATAGAGAATAGTTTTCTTATTGATTCTTAAAGGAATACAGGATGAGAGTTAAAGGATTCATTTGAAAGGTGAAATCTATTAAATCAAATTTTGTACCCGTTCTTTGGCCAACTCTCAGCCAAAGATCAGCGGTTTCCCCCTTGCCAGTATTTTTTGAGCACTTTGAACCACCTTTTGGTGTTTTCAGGCTTTTCTCGTACTATGCTCGCCAAGTTGATTTTTTTTTTAGACCAAATTCAAATTTTTCCGACATCTAGAAGTGCGTTAGAATAAAGATGGTCCTCTTAGGTCATCCTCGTCGGGCTGGAGCTCCAATATAATAGATGGAAATATAAAGGTTCTGAGCGATCCAGGCGAGTTCAACACCAATAATCCACTCATTTGAGGTCAGTGAGGACAAAAAAGACCGAAAACTGTATTTAATTTTTATTTACATTGTACAATTTATATTCGTTTGTCGACGCAGCTCGCCTCCTATTATGAGTAAAATCCCATCACATCTACATCCACTGACGTCTATGGCGTTTACTAGTATTTACAATGAAAAAAACAAAAACCATGCTAGTATATACAATGACGAAACAAATTGTGTGTTTCTTATCCGAATCACTACGCTTAAACGAACTTTTAAATACAATATGTAGTTAGCTGGTAAATTGTTTAAAATTGCGTTTCAGGCAGTTTATTCAGTGGCGACTTTCCACCCGCGGGAGTTTCCCTTTTGGCTGCAGGGGGTGCTGCAAGAGTGGGAGGTGGGGGCAGCCCAAATGGGTGCTCCAAATCCATACGAAAAATGGCGCTAATGGCGTTATAGTGTAGTGACCGTTGCGATATTTTATGGTCGGTGATTACTCTGGTTGGCGTCTACAATTCTGCGGGCCTGCGTCCACTTTATAAACGTGTTTAAAAAGATTTTTGTGTTCAACGAAAAGTGTTATAAAACGAGTATTTTTAGACATAAAAAAAAGTTGGGGTTTTTCTGCCAAAAAGATGGTTGCATTTTCTTGAAGGGAAAATAAATAAATCAAAAAGTCGATCTAATTGCATTCTGCTCAAATTACCCGCTCAAATTAAAACCCACATAAATCTAACCAAAACTATCCAGAAATGTTCGAGAACTTCACCGTGATTTGATAAGACCAAACACTTAACAACATTAATCCTGGTCCAGTAAATCTAGGTTCAAAAAGCCCGGGAAAATGTATAGAAGTTTTTTTTTTTCTCAACAGTTCTCCGTGTTTTTGGGTCGGTGAATCTGAATTGGAGGATAGCCCCCTCGCTAAATTGGAGCCAAAACATGCTCCATCTTCAGAGCGCTCAGCGGCCGTCCTATTGAAGATGTGATGATATATTATTGTAGGAATTTTGTCTACTTTAATTTTGTTCCTATGGGTCTTTTTGGTAAATCGCACCGTTTTCGAGATAAATGCAGGGAACTGAAAAACGTCCGCAATCTTCGAGGTTTTTGACGTTTCTTAAAGATCTATCTTGAGAACCTACCCTTATTTTACAAAACGAAAAAATAAGAAAAGTAATTGAAATTAAAAAATATTAAACAATTAAAAAATTAGACATGTTTAAAAAATCTCGGAAATCATCGAATAAAATTAATTTAATGATTTCAGAGATTATTTAATGGGAAAACATTGGACTTCAAGAAAATTACTTTGAGGATCCTTTGAACACCTTCTGTTTGTAATTGCCAGATAGGGATAAATTCCGCGGTCGGAAAGTGCCATTTTCTCGTTGTTCCTCGACTATAATTTAATTGTACACTGTTAAGGGTGGTTGGGAGGGCTCCGCACTTTGAAGAAGAAGGGCTACGTTTTCACGCTGTTTTCTGAGAATGGGTGACGTGATGTGGAACAGGTCCAATATCAGGTATGGGGACTTGTACCGACCATTTTGAGCCCAATTTCGTTAAAATAAGTTAAATATTAAAAGAGATGATTTGGGAAAACGGCAGGATTTTTCATTGTCGAGAATTAAACAAAATATTCAACAGATTTTGATTAAACTGAGCTCAAAATGGTCGTCAAGATGTTTCCAAGGCGTCCGTGAAGAGATCGTATGTGGGACTATGAATGAGGGAGCTCTAGCGGCGAAACGGGCAGTCGAGTATCAGTTTTGAATTGGTAGACGTGCCCGCTAGTGATTTCAGAGCAGCTTTTGGCTATCCGAGAATAATATTATGTGGATTCGACTTCTCTCGAGGGCTCTCGTCTCACTCTCTGCCATGCACATCTTTATAGCGTAGAGCTGAGCCTGGTATACTGTAGCCCACTTGCCCAGCGGGCTGACGCGATCAGTTACTAATGAGTCATGCTAGACAGGAAGTTGTGATTTTGGACGCCTGCATAGTGACGAAGAAGGCAGCAGCAGTTGGCAAGGTGAGCCCGCTTAGGCCTACCATAGGCCGCCCAACCAAAGCCCAGCGGGCGTGGAGCGCAATCAGGACATTGTCTGCCCAGGTAGATCTTTTCATTGCCTGGGAGCTGATTGGCTGGAGAAAGAAAGACCTCCACGAGAGAGACTCCCACTACTGTAAAGACAGGGAGAAGACTCTGAATGTGTGCCAAACCCTCTGGAGAGCGTGAGCAGGGGACGAGGGATAGCGTTTTTTTTTTTTTTTTTGCGAATACTGGCCAACCTGGCAGGATGAAGAAAAGGCCACAGGACCGAATGCTATTAATGTAGTCCCGGGGCAGTCTTCTTCAGGAGTATCAAACAAGGGATGGTTGAGCAGATGCTCCCACTATGGATGGACAGCCTCACCTTTCCCACTCTTCATGGGTGCCAGGCGGCAACCAAGTCGGTCCGCCTGGTCGCGCTCCCTTGTTCCTACCAGGGAACCGGCTGAAAGTTTTTCAACGATCTTGTTTCCAAATAGCTGTCTTGGCAAAATTAAAATATGGCGAATATGGCCCAGTTTCTGTAATTCAACCCTTACGATGCAGCTCAGCTTTGCCGCATTTTGCGGAGCAGTCGAAATGCACCATCACCCTACAGGAGATCCAACATTTGACTTTTCCCACGTATTACGTACCCCACTCTCAAAACCCCTGGTCCTTCCACTTCAACGCGGAACCACCCCTAACCCCCTCAACTTTTTCTTAATTCTGCCAAAATTATTTGCGTTTTAAAGATTTTTGTTTAAATATGTTATTCGCTCGATAAAACGTTTGAAATTTCGATTTTTTTCCTCCCTCAACAATTTATACAACTTACACGCTACACAAGGCATACAATTGGATCTAATCGCAGTACAAAAATTATACAATATGTTTTGATTCTCTCGAATCGAATTTTAGATAGTCCAAATTATACGCGTAAAACCACATTTACTCTAACACAGGCGTTATAATATTTCTACTTAAATGCATAGCGGTTTTATATTTCTTAAGGTCATTTTGGTTCGTGGTCATTTCACCGATCCGGTAGAAAATAGCGTAACTTTTTTTTTTTTTTTGAGAGAGAAATTGTCGAAACGTTTTGTCTTCTAGAGAAAAGTGGGATATTGAACTTTTTCGGGGAGGTACAAACTGTATTTACCGCTCCGATCGAAACATAGGACGAAATCTTCCGCACAAAAAAAAAGCGATTTAGCCGTAAAATACGTATATTAGGGGGAGAAAAATTTGAACGTGCATTTTGTCCACAAAAAAAGAGGATAGTTTTTATTTTGTTAATCAACGGCTAATTTTTACAAGATCTGGGCACTTGCCACGTTGATGAATTTTGGAAAGTACCTTAAGCTGTCTCGCGATTAAAAATGCCATACTGTAAGCATCTTGTTTGCCAATTTTTATACATGAATTTGTCTCTTGCAACTCGCAGACAGGAATTTGGAAGACATGACTTTCCGTTTGTCCGCACTGTCTGGTGAGTACATGTTACCTGTTTGCATTTTGGGTTTTGTCCCAAAATGAGCAAGGTAGGACGTTCTGCTTGAGGACCAATCAGGTGCCACAGAGGGCCGTATCGACGACGAGTTTCACCAAAGGGTGTCGAGTTATTCGTTGGAATTGGGGTTGTTGAGAGTGGAAGGACATAGGACGAGTTCTTTGCCGTCTTCCGGGTCGTTCTGTTGAAACAAGAGGGGCGAGTTGAGGGCGCCGGGATGAGACGAGTACAAGTCAGTCGCTTCGGAGTCTTCTTCGTCTGGAAAATAATCTAGTGGTAGGTTATAACGTTCAAGATGTTGTTGGTATGACTGGCGGGGTGAATTGGAATTACAAGAACGAGTGTAGGACGAGTGAAACATCACGGAGCATGTGACAATGGACATTTTGCAAGACGTGGAGCATGGAAAAAAGTAGTACATGGAGCATTTGCCCCACATAATGGCAGTTTTTGATCTCTTGGAGCTCCAGATACTGATCGTCAATTAAGTGGAGCATCACGTGTTCTACCTAAAGGCAATTGTGGACCACTTGGAGATTGGCAAGCTCCACAAACTGAAGTCAGTGAAGTTCAAGGTGCATTACATGCTCCACCTACTGGCAGTTTTGGACCTCTTGGAGTATGGCATGCTCCACGTATCAGTTAAGTGGGCGGCCGGGTGGTTCTGGGCGTTAGCCACTTCGTGCTGCATTCTGTTGAGGCCGCGGGTTCGAATCCCGTTGAAGACCATGGAAATTTTGGGAATAAAAGTGCAGCTGGATTTAAAGTGATTCATTAATAAATTACCGCCCCGTCATGTCAGGCCCAAGAGGTCAAAAATCTTGACGTAAAACTCACTTTACCCGTTTACGTATCAGTTAAGTACGTGGAACGAGAGGTTTTCAACGCAGTATGTCTCATTCAACTTGTGCCTGAGCCACTCCATGGAAGAGTATTGCAGTAGAACGAATTCTTACAGGAATAGGATGAACAGGTACTTTTGGACTTCTTGGGGCATGGCAAGCTCCACGAGCAGGTTAAGAACAAGGAGCATCATAATGTGATATTATGCTCTACTGACAGTTTTGTTACTGATGGAGCATAGTATGATCCCTATACTGAAGTCAGTAAAATGTATGCATTTAATGCTATGCATATTGGCAGTTAATGAACTCTTGGAGCATTGCTTCTTCCACTTACAGAAGCAGGCAAATACATGGAGCTCCACAAAGTAGTGCTGGCAGTTTTGGGGTTAACAGCGAGAGTGGCTGGAGACTAGAGCATGCCATGCCATTCTGGAGCTTTCCAAGTTGTACGTCTCTTACTGCCTATCTCAACTTGGCCTGCTGGGGAGAGAATTTCAGAAGAACTACAGTATTACAGAATGGGTTATAATGTGGTTGGACCGGATTATATGACTAGTGTTTGTTGAATTGGCTCTACGGTGCTGCTACGTGTCACAAGAATCCTCCTCTAGCAGGCTTCACAATTTTGAGGGCAAAGTGACAACAAGCACGGTGCCCAAAACCCGTTCCTCGATCCCCACCCAGGGGCAATTTCATACGCACCAATCCTCGTCACCCCGTGGTCCCTCGTGAACTCCGGAGCGTCCAGGGAGTCGCCGAACGTCAACGTCGACTTGAGCCGAGCGAGCCTCTCGGACGAATGGGAATTACCTTTGGCGACCCCGCCCGACTCCAACAGGGCCAGACTGTTCTCCAACTGGAACGAGTCCTCGCTGCTGATGCTCGGAAGGTCTTCGAAACTCCCGCTCTGTATCGGCTTGAGCTCTATCAGATTCCCTACAACATCCACACGAGGCAGGGGCACCAACATAAAAAACAGTGCACAGTTATAAAAGCCGTGACAGCCCTTCAACCCCAAAGAGTAACTAATTGAAAAATTTCAAAAAACATCGTTTGAGAAGTGCGTTTAAGCAAAATTAACAGTGAAGAATCGACTTTCCACTTTCATCCCTACATCAAAATGTGCTTTTTTCATTTATTTAATTTTATCGGCGTTATAAAAGCTAAAACTGGTTCTTTCCAGCTTTCTGCCACAACGTTAATTTAGACAAATTATTTAATCTATTGTGAACGAAATCTACTCCAGAAATGGCTATGTGCTTCAACCATATCACTAATTGAATTTTGAAGAGATGTGGATGAGGTTAGCAGAGCGATTCAATAAAATTTTTGAGAAAAGCGAATGGCTGAACACCAAATCCAAAGACAAAAAAGTCACCTCTATGAAAATTGAAAAATGTGTGAAGCTTGTAAACGTGTCAGCCATTTGGTAATGATGTGTGTAAGTTTAATGTATGGATGTTTCCTGAGAGGTCAGCTGTTACCTTCTTTGACGGGAGGTTTGTCTTTAGGGAGGAGGATCTTCGGGATGTCCCGTTTATCCGACGTCGACGGGCCGGCTGGGAGTATGGAGACCCTCTTTTTGGTCTTCTTGTGGGTGTGCTCCATGAGCATGAAGTCCTCGGCGGTCCGGGCGTTGAAGGGGAGGTGGCGGTAGTATTCGTTTTTGTTGAGCTCCGCCGAGATGTGCCGCTTTTTCCGCCGTTTGAATTTCCTTTTGAGGCACCGGGTGGGGCAGACGCAGAGGAAGATGCGGAGGAGGCAGCAGAGGAGTCCTCCTGCAAAGGGGGGATTAGTAAAAAGTGATCAAGCTTGTCAACAATGCACCGGAGTCGTCACGTACCAGCTATCAACGTAGGACCGATCAAGCGGAGCTCTAGTGTCTTGAACCCTTTTTCTCCAGTTCCGACGAAGGCTATGACCAAGCCGATGGCGACAGTACCAAGCCCAACGTACAGCAATGCGTTTGCTGCCGCACTCTGGTGACCGTAAAGCCCTGGAACTTCCTCTTCTTCTGAACTGCTCCCACCGTACGAAGAATCGTGGATCTACCAAACAAAACGTCAATCAACATGTCCACCAACATTAACAATCACTTGATTGACCATGTGACCCACTCTGTTCCTTGAAATCCATCGTCTGTGACCGTCTCCATGACGGAGGTGTCGGTGGCCAACGGCTTCGGACGCTCTTCGTTCTCTGTCCGCCCAAGCTGCAGCAGCTTTCCCCTAGAACAGACGATTTCAATGAGTGCGGATACCATCCAAGCTCAAATTCTCGAGAATGTTCCCACTGCAGTGTTGTTCATTGCTAGGCGCTCATGTTGCGTAGTTCTTCAAAACAATGGTGATCGTAGTGTAATCTCTTAAAAAATTCCTTCTCTAAATTTAATTTAAAATTGCTTTTCTCCCAATCCAATGGAAGGGCTCGTATGCCCAAAGCTGGCCGGCTTCCTCAGGTTGACCCAAAGGTTGAAAGCAAAAATCCAAGGGAAATCCGAAGACGACAAAGCCCGCTGCCCAATTTGTGGCTGCAAAAGCAGCAAAGGGAACTTGTGCCAAGACTGCTTCGTGAGAAGCTTCAGGCCCATAGCGTACACGAGGAACATAAAAGTCGTCGAGCAGAACGAAATCTTCTACCGGTCTGGTAAAGAGAGGGGGTGGAGGCGAAAGAAGCGGTCGGGCGTGGCGAGCCGCAAAACCGACGTCAAAGAAGATGTCGTCATCATGCCCGCATTTGCGAACGCTTTGGACAGCACGGATAATTCAGGGAATGGTACCGACGAAGAAGCAAACCCGTCGCCGGACCTTACGTCAAAACAAAAAGTACCTTCGAGCGAACTGGTTAAAATTGATTTGGTCGACATGAAAACCACTAATCAACCCGAGTGTATGGAGCCGCTTCCGAAATATGTGCCTGACTTTTGGGAGAGTCCACCCGAAGACGTCAGCGTTGCTTCCAAGCTGAAGACAATATCAGTCCACGTGTTCCAAGAAGCGAAGAGACCTTTCAAAGAAATCTTCTGCGATTCAACCACAAACGTGATTTCGTTCAATGAGCAACAAGACGATCTCGATCCTCAAAACCATGAAACCGTTCAGGAAAGGCCCCACTCCGCTCAATCTGAGTGCTGTCAAAACCGCCTCGAGGAAGATCACTTAGTCTTCAGCAAACAGCTGAAGCAAAACGCCATCCTGGAGCTGCTCAAAGTGGCCTTCAAAACGAACATGATCCTCAACAATTTGTTCAAATATTTCAAAAAAGTCGTCGAGAGTGATGGGAGCAATTCGGAAACTTCTGATGTTGATCGGCATCCTCTTGGCGACCACAGTGACGCTGACAGTAAGATTTCGGTGGATTCGTTCTTTTTTCCCAACCGGCAAAGCGCTATTCGATGGGGGGCTGACGCTGAAGAGAAAACACAATCTGAAGGCGTCATTCCGTTGCACGACAGTGAGACAGAAGTGATTTCTAAAAGCCAGGCCACGTTGAGGATGCTGAATCAAACCTGGAGTGAAGTGTCATGGAAAGATGAAGTCACGGATTTCGGGGATCTGGGGACTTTTCCAGGATCCATTTCAGCTTCGGATTGTTCCACGGATAGACTGCTGATGCGAAAGTTCCATTCAGAACATTCAAAATTGAAGCTGAAAGATCCAGATGACAAAACCAAAGATTGCCATTGTTGGGAATCTGAGAGCTTGGTTGACTCTTCAAGAACTCCTGACTCTAACCAGGCGTCAGCAGGAAAGGATCATTCAGGAAAAAGCTTGCTTGATTTGGTATTTGGGCTGAACCGCACGTACATCAAGCCGTCGCTCCTTCCACTTCCTGACTGCCAGCAGGATCTCATCGCACTGGATTCTCCCGACCCTTCCCAGTACGACATCCTCGATCAAAAAGACCGAAAAGACGCTGACAGCCAGACCGCCCTGTCGTCCCGTCACTTGGAACGGGAAATGGGCCTTTTGCACGAGGCATTTTTAGACCAACTGACTCACTTTTCGGTGCAGCTGGTCGAGTCGTGCAAGACGTTTGGACACTCCTGGCAGACAAGCTTTTTGGCAGAGCTGGTCGACCATTTTCACAAAGCTTGCAACATCATATCCTGCTTCGTACGAGAACTGCAGTGCGGCATAGCCCCAGGACGTATCGACGAATTACAGGACGTCTCCGATCAAATTTCAATTTCTCTCGCCAAACTACGCACTCACCCGCACACGTTCGTCGGCGACTGCTCGGACCACGACATATCGACGCTTCTGAGCTTCCCGCCAGAACAAACAGAACCACATCAGACCAACACGTGGGTATAAAAGCTGACATCCTACGTGGACCCTCTTCAGTTGGTTTCATTAAAATGTAACTATGTTCAATTGTCGATTTTTAGCACTTTACATGCTTTAAGAGGGTAAGTAAACAGGCTTGACTGTGTAATGTAACCACCCTACTCCATAAACATAGATATGGACATAGAAGACTTTTCTGAGAAGAGCAGCTACTATGCTCCTCACTGAGCAGTTTCAAAATCACCAAAACTCGATACTTTCCGAATAATTACTTTCAAAATTACTCCAAAAATGACATCTCACTCGACTCCTTAGCCAAAGCCCCTCAACAACTTCATCTGTAGCCCCTTCATAGCCCCACAATAATTTTTCAATTATTGTCCTTAAGGAGGTCGGACAAGTTTGAGACCCCGTAAATCGATTCTGCGCCCGAAAGCTCTTCGGTAAAGACACCCAAAATCACCAGTTTTTTTTTTTCAAAGCCCTTCATCAATCCCATCTGTAGCCCCTTTATAGCCCCACAACGAGGTCGGACAGGTTTGAGACCCCATAAATTGATTCTAAGCCCAAAAGTACTTCATAAATGCTCCACATTACCCGCAAAACCCTTTAATAATAATCTGTAGCCCCATCTGTAGCCACTCAAAGGCTCCAAAATTAGGTGTAACGGGTCGGAGACCCTCGTGAATCTAATCTACGTCAAAAATTACTTTAACAACGACACCTCACTCGTCCCCTTACGTCAAAGCACTTCAAAACCCCCATCTGTGGCCCCTCGAAAGCCCCACTTTAGAGTCAGACGGGTTCGTGGTCTCCGTAGGTACATCGGTTCTACTTTCAAATTCACCTCGAAAACGACGCCTCTTGCTTCCCCTTATAGCCCCAAAACTCCTCCAGTCTTCGAAAACCACCTGGGTATTGGCCGACTCGGGGAATGCGGAGTGACCCGAAGGACCCATATTGACCCTATAAGGACCTAATGCCGCCTGCGTAGGCCCCGGAAAACGAAGACCCCGAGCATGCCATCCATCCTGGTAAAGGGGGGATCTTTTAAATTAAATTCCCGGTTTCTCCCCACCCTCCCGTGATAATTCCCCGGAGGGGTCGAAATGAAGAAATTCGTTCATTCGTTCATGAGCAGAATAAGCAATGGGTTTCACCCTTTTTCGAAAGTGGAGTCAAACAAGAGACCCACCATGTAGTTATACTGGCACGATAGACCGCCGACCCTTTGCTGACTGTGCAGGTTTGCGCTTCTTGAACAGCAACATAACTAAACATCCTATGACGAGAAAACCTTAATCTGCATCACTCACCCAAATGTCTTGTTTGCGTCCAAGAATGTTGAAATCCTCCGGCCCCACTGATCGCGTTTGTATTCTGCTATGTAAATGCAACTGGGTTTATCGCCAGCACAAATCTCATCGAGCTCGACCCGCCAACTTTTTTTACAGCCCCCCCATTTACCAGTTGGGGGCGACTCGACGGCGGGGAATATTCAACAAGGGACCAGAAGGGGCTGCCACAGAGAAGGTATTTAGCTCGGAATGACCGGATGTACAAAAACTGTAAAAGAATCGACACTGTAGGTGCCTACGTTATAAACAAACAGAAGTTGATAAGAGATAAAAATGGAAGCTCCGTCAAAGAAAAGAGCGGAAAATTGAATATTTTTTAGAGAAGATTCCAAACTGCAAGATCTATTACTTCTGCATGTACAAAAAGTCGATACCATCTGGAAATTTGTAAATATTCTCCAAGGCGTTTATATATATCCGTATACGGAGAAGGCATTTCGTTGGGAATGACGTTTACGCTTCGAAATGCAGCCTAACCGATTCCGAGTTTTGAAAGAATCAACACAGACTAAATGAAGCTAAAAGAGACACTACTGTAGATTTCCGTCAGCAACCAGATTCAATTTGTCGAGGCTGAAGGTATTCCACAGAGAAGGTATTGAGCTCGGGATGGACGAATGCTAAGCTGTACCCTGTAGACCAGAAAAAAAAACCCCGCTGCAAATTTTACACAAGGGTTTATCATTCTTTGATATAGGTTACTTGTGCAGAAATTTAATTCTGTCAATAAAAAAAAAATTAAAAAAAATTTTTTATATTGCAAAAAAAAACTTTTTTTTGGATTTTTTTCAAAAACTTTTTTTTTCAATTTTTTGTTTTGTTTTTTACTTGAAAAATATTCGACCTTCTGGGTTTTTTCAAAAATCCCATTTGTAGCCCCATAGATCGCCACAGTGAAATCGGATCGTTCCGGGGACCCAAAAAAATGGATTCTACGTCCAAAAATACTTCGAAAATGAAACCTAACTCAATCCCATAGCCAAAAGCCTTCAAAAAACCCCTCCCGTAGCCCCATTTTAGCCCCACAGCGCCCCACGGGTTTGGGCGATCGGGATGAAAACCTTGCGGGCACAACTAGATGGTAAACCGAGTATTTTGTCAACATTTCAGATTTAAAAATTCCTACTGCCCAAAACGGCCCGGACGGCGGACGGACATTTCGGTTTTGGAATCTATAATAGACTTATAGACTATATATAGGTATAGACTATATAGACTTATAGACCTTCTGAAACGGATAATGTCAAATTTTGAGGCCGATCGGAGTCGTCGACCTCTGTCGCGAAAACATAGGTGTATTATTGCAAGAATAATAAACCCAAATCGGCGTGAAATTTAAAAGACGACGATCACTCGGAATGTAAGTTTCGAACTGCAACCAAATCGATTCCTTTTGAATATTTCGATGATGAGAAAACTGGATGTCAAAACGGAGACTTTCGACAAAGGGAAGAGACTCACGGAACAGAGGGGACAAAGGGAAGAGATTCACGGAAATATCAAATACGTAGAGCAGAGAAGGTATTTACGAGTTCGGAAAGAATGGTTGAAAAATTATGAAAGGATCAATAAGGACTTGAAGAAAATGGCGCAAAAAGAGATGCAATACCTAGTAGTTTTTTGTCAAAGACGAGATCCAACTATGACAAGGCTGAAGGGTTTTCCACAGAGAAGGTATTGAGCTCGGAATGAACGAACTAGCCTGTAAGCTAATTTTATTGCTTCTGCATGTACCAACCAAAAAATATATATATAGGCGGGAAATGAATAAAGACGGTGATCGCTTGGAATGACGTAACGTCATTGACGTTCATGTTTCGAACCGTGAACCAATCCATTCCATCTGATTATTTCGAATAGTGAGAGAAAATTGACGACGAGAGGAGTTCAAAAAGGAAAAAGTTGACAAAGAGAAGAGAATCAGGGAAAATTCAAATAAAGACAGAAGTTGAGAAGGTATTTTGCTTGGCAGATCCTAGTATTATGACTAGGGCTCGGATTGATATGCTGGATAAAATAACATGCTCAAAAAATATCTATTTTATGCTAAAATTTATGCGAATTCGAGCATATTATGCTCGAAAATCCCATTATATGCTCTCAAATGTGCTCGAAAAACACCATTAAAATCTACAGAAAGGAAGTTGAAACGAAAAAATCTACAACTTTTGGGGTTATGGGTTTTTTGAAGGACTTGGACCAGAATATCGAACGAGGGGTCATTTTCAAAGTAATTTCGGGCGTAGACTCAATTTATTAGGGGCCTCAATCCCATCAAGTCCGTCTCCATTGAGCTCAAAATGGGCAGCATGAGGTTTTTTTTAAGGCCATTGCGGTCGAGTAGGGGTGTCGTCGACTTATGTTTGGACGTATATTATATCACGGTCTCAGACCCATCGGCCCTCACCGTGTTTGTGTGTAGCGTTTATTGGGCTACGTCGCTTTTGAAGGATGTCAGGGGGTCGAATGAGGCGCCGCGGCGTTTTCAGAGTAATTTTGGACATAGAATCCTCTAATGGGGTCTCTTATCTGTCCAAAACTACACAGATGGTATACATTTTGTAGATTTCTAATTTTTTGTTAAAATGATTTTTCATTGACCGACTCCCAAAACCGGTCATAGAAAGCGGGTTTCCGAAGTCTCAGAAAATGTTCAAACTCGAATTTCCCGCTAATTTAAAAAAAAAACCTGAGTCGAGGCCAGAATTCTGGGGGAAATTTAATGAAAAACAATCTATTTAGACAAAATCCACTAGAATAGGTAGGTACGCATTTATAGGATCGATAAATTTAAATTCTTTTGATCCCAGAGGTGAAAATACTACCAACAGACGTCTTTCAATGGTGTGGTTTTTGCCGACAGTGCAGAGGTCTAATCCAATGAGGTGGTTAGGGAGAGAAAACGACTCCTCTGCTGAGTACTAAATTGTTTATTGAAAGTGTTAAATAAACAATAAACGTTTTCTCTCCCTAACCACCTAACTTCTTTCAATGTTTACTATACAGGAAAAAAAAATGCTATAATAGATAATAATAACTAATAATGATAATAGATAGGTAGTAAAATTTATTATGCTTTGTTAGAAGCAATATGGTCGAATCCGAGCCCTGATTATGAATGGATATCGACAGAAATACTCAAATTCCTTATCGAATAAATGAAATGAAACGAAATTTATACCCTTAAAAAAAATTCATGCGAAATTTTCTTCACATATTTATTTCTTTTTATTACGCCCATCTTTATGATGATTCGCCATCCGTCATGTCTCGCAGCCCAATATAAAATCTCGTCTCTTCCCCACTGATAGTCGCCGTCTGCAAATGGCAGGTCTTGAGGCTTTCATATCTTGCCAGTAAGCAAGTGAAGGTTGCAAAGGGGGAATGACACAATAAGTGAGGGATTGCCCCTTTTGTAACCTTTTAATAATTATAATTGTAAGGAATCTTTTGTAACCTTACAATAATCATTATTGTTAGGAATCTCGTCAGGGGTATTCCATCATTTTGTTCGTAATTATTCGCCAAGTTTAACAATTATTATCAAACAAGGCGAGTAATTATGCACAAAATTAAGCCACATTTTATGAATTTACAAACAATTTAAGTATTAGGTATTAGGATGGCTAAGTACTTTTTTAATGACCACGATTTTTCGAATTGAAATAAAATGTTTCGTAAGAGTTATTGTACCAAGTAGGCAGCACTTGAATGACAAGTGGTATCGATAGTTTGAATACGGCCGATTTAATTATTTTCAAATAGTTTCAAACGGGCGATTTTCTATTCATCTAAGCGAGAATACGAAACGATTCATAAAAGTTTTACGGGACTCCTCAAAAGGACACGCCCGTTCATTCTGGACGGATGACAGCCCCATTTTAGCTAGGATTGAACGGATTTTTAAGCTTTAAACAAACAAAAAAAAAAAAAAAAAAAGAAGAAAAAAATATATAACACCTACCCGAATATTATTCTTCATAGATTCTCGATATTTTCTAGTGCATGAATGAAAAAAAAAAATCTATATCATCAGGAAATATTCACCATAGAGAAGGTTTTGCTTAATTATGAGTTAAAAAATCTATTAAATAGATACCTATATTAAACAAATTTTGTTTTGAATAATTCAAAAATTGAATCAAAATGAAAAATATTGACGTTTGGTATAAAACTTCCTGCAAGGAGAAGGATTTGGGAGATTTTTAACAAGTGGCTCCCACAGAGAAGGTATTCAGTTTGCGGTGACTGACGATATTAAATATAGGTACTTAAATTTTAGGTCTAAATATTGATCGCTTGTATGATAGGTACATCATTTCGAACGGGTAACTTTCACGTTGAGGTTTAGCAGATGACGTGTCAATGAGAAGAGATTCGCTGCAATAAGAAGACATGCGCTTCCTGGAAATCCATTCGTGTGCTTCCGCTCAAGACGTGCACAAAACGTGTTCACAAGTGTTTGAATAAATATTTTTGTATTTTGTGATTAGTGAAACCACTCGAAATTCAGCGCAAGCGGAATTTCTTGCTTAAAAACTTCATGACGTGCTGGAGAGTAAAAAAATGCAAAAACTGCCTTCATGTGTGGATCAATCTCAGTCGGTGGATCAAAATGCGGATGGTGAAGAGTAAAAAAGAATCCGCCTCGTTTTTCACCAACTGTTGCTAACCCCTGGGTCAACAGGTGGGGGCTCCGCCACATCCCTCCACCGCCCCACCGTCGACTAATTAGGTGATAACGTGATTCGAGGTCGATTGCGGGGTGATTTCCCCTGTTTCCCGAAAGACGAAGAAAAAGATGAAGTTTCCTCCCGGATATAATCGGAGGTGAGGTAAAGAGATAACTCTGGATGAGGTTGCGCAGGCTTGTGAGGTGAGTCTGGCGGGCAAAAAGATCGATTGGTACAAGTTGCTCACCTGTTCTATGGCCACAGCCGTTGCTAGTCCTTCGACCTGTATAAACATTATTATGTACGCTATTAAACATAAATTTGTCGAAGCCTCCAAAAATATACAGCGGTGGTGTTTCACGAGTCCGTTGAGTAGGTGCATCACGTATTACATAACCACAGGGATGAGCTAATCTCAATTTGTGCCGAACTGGACATGTATCAGGAAGGTGAATAAGAAATAAATTCGCGGAATTGAGATTTTTTCGATGTTTGTTAAAACACCATATTTAAATCGGTTTGGAAAGAAAGCTTTCAAACAGGGGAGCAAAAAAAAAAAAAAAATTCATTATTATTTTTGGACTGTTTCTCCTTACCTCCCCCACCAGGATACACCCCGATCCAGGCGAGGTTATTATAACAACGAGGATTATCACGGACCGGATTCCGTCAATTTTCACCGGTAGCGTGCCTCTTGAGACCTGCGTGCCTCAAAACCCGACACTTTCCTAGTAGGTACCTACCTACCCTGTAAAAGCGGCTTCGCCAGGCTCGCCATTTTTTATAAACAGTACTCCCACACTGAAATCCCGCAGATTTGACAACCTGTATTTCTAGGGTCTCATTCAAATTGCATTAGAGATTAGTCAGATACAAAGGATAATCGGGTTAACCTTGATGTCGAATTGAGTTCTGTCATCACGAACGTCGGCCATGACATTTCCCTGGGAGCATAAATAGGACGTTTGAAGGGGATGAGTAAATATAGACGTTAATTTCGGGCTCATGTGGTTGCAAATTTGTATTTGTTCAGTTTTTTTAGGGCTTTGAAGGAATGAATGTAACAGAGGAAAGGAAGGAGGTAAGGAATTATGTTCTAACTCCGTATTTTTTTTACTGAAAAAAGAACTTTTCCCCCAATAAAAACATTTTTAACTGGCAATCAAAGGTCAACAATGTTTTGATAGCCAAAAAATACGGAGCTATACAGGAGGCAGACATCTGATGTCCTTGCAGGCTGACCACTTTGCACGCACTCGGCTATCGCGGTTATTGAGCGTTTGTCCGCATTGCCGTTCTGGAGGGGGGTGTTCAAAATAATTTATTCCGTGTGAGCGGGGCGGAGTTTCACCTAAAATACTGGGTTTCAGTTATCAGATAAGACCTCTGGGTGCAAACCTCGCAAGGCCGCTTAAATCGCTCTCGATTGATCTCGAGAGGGAGTTGACGAGAAGATTGCCGAAACGCTTGGATGCACATTTGGCGAAAATTGGCTACACTGCAGTGGAGCTGCGAAGCTATTTTTGGCTGTGGTGCTTCCCCACAAAACACCTAATTGGTAGTGACCACGTCTGTACAACTGGTGACGCCGAGGTGATCGCAAGCCTGAAGTAAGAAACTCCATAAGTTGTTGGAATCTGACCTGGCTTGTCGACCTGTGGTAGGAGGAGTGGGCCACCGAGTCCACCGGGAGAGACACCTTCGGCACCCCAGGGTGCCTCAGAGCTAGCTGAGTTTCCCTGAGAGTGTTACACAAGACTGGAGCCTGTATAAATAGAGGTAGTTCACAGCCTTTGCAGCAGCCCTGAAGGCCCGAATGGCAACAATAGGCAGGGAACAATAGGCCTGATTAGGGACGACAGCTAGGCCAGGAGCAGCGTCCACAGTCGCTTTAGCAGGCCCTAAGCAGTTGCTGAGCTCGTGGTGGAGAGTCTACCCTCCCACAACTCGCTTCATGGGTGGTAGGTGGGTCCAGACCGAGAAGGCCCGAGGCAGCCCATGGAGCTGATGTGGGGAGCAATCGTTCATAGAGAAAGGTCGTTCACATCCATTGCAGCATCCCTGAACGCCCGAGTGGCAACAAGGACAGGAAACAATGGGCCTGGTTGGGGACGACAGTCCAGGAGCAGCGTCCACTAGCTGCCCTTGCAAAGGTGATTATATGGGAAGACCTGCACCCTGCACAACTATTGGGAGCTGCAGCACAACCAGCTGTCATCCTCCACTGGGCCGATTGTTGCCTGCCAGGTCCGTGTTGCAGTGAGGCCTTGAGGGCAGCAAACTCCCTTTATCTACCATACTCTCTTACTCCAGTCCTTCACCATTCTAGGAAAGCCTCGGCCTCCAGGTTGACCGTTCCCTGGCTGCACAGATTCCCATGCTTTGCTGAGCCCTACCAAGATTGTTGGCCAGCACCATGGTGCAGTCTGAAGGTTTGCCAGAATGTCCCCATGACTGCTCAGTACAAGAAATTTTGTGACGACGGGATGGCATCCCCAACACCTAGCCACCAATATCGAGAATTCAAAGGTGAGTTTCTCAGTGGACTCAGAAGCCCGCTCCTTCCAATGGCTGACAAGTCGCACATCCTCGAGAGGGTTGACCTGAGAAGGCCCAATGCTCCCAATTCCTCCTGCACCATAAAGAGGCGTCCCTCACTCATCCTAGGCTGCAAAGCAGTGGACTGTCGGCGGGGGGAGGTCTGCTGCGTCTCTCCACAAGGAACAGAAATAACAAACGATATGTAATAAAGAGAAGAAGTACGGAGATCAGAAAAATACCAAGTCCCGTCAATGACAGGCTCAGCAGCACCAGTTCTCCTCTTCTTCTGATTCGGTCTCTCTCCTCTCGCCTAGAAGACAGGCTATAATTCTCTCTACATTGCTTTCTGTTTCAGATTGAGCCTTTTCCATAAAATTCAAGATTTTATAAATTGTTTGATAAAGATCAATAATAGGAAAATAATATTTTTATCATGATAATAGGATAATATAAAAATTATGACACAATGGGCGGACAAGAACTTATCAGTGGTGCAATCATAGATCACTTAGGTATTGATCCAATGGCAAAACTGAGTTTCCTGGAACTTACAGAAATTAATCTTGTAAAAACGGGTTGGGTGTTCTGGACACGACTCCGGCAAGTTATCAGGTTAATTCTTGTACTCGTAGTTCGAGGTTCGTTCCTAAGTTCTGAACTTATAAGTACCTATGTTAATACACTTTCTAATCTCAATTACAACTTTCTAGTGTTCGTGACTCAGGGACCTTCGTATATTTCCTCTCCGCTATGAAGAGGCAGATGGGTTTGAATTTTATCCGTCCCATCAAAACACGGGACAAAACAATGTAGTCGAACAGTCGAGCGACAACTGGCGAGTTTTTCCGCAAGGCGTGCGAAGATGGAAGCAACACCCCGGAATGGGGACGGAACTAATCGAAGTGTCATTTGTCCCGTCTTCCTCTTCACCTGCCCACAAGGCCATCTTTGGACCGCCCACACGAAAACCCTCTTTTTCCCTTGTCCGAAGCAGTTAAACGGATTTTTCAAAACTCGATTGAGGCCGCCCTTTGAACCCTTGGACAGCTCCAAATCGAGCTTTCGATGCACCTTTGCTCAGCCAGGGCCAACCAAGAGGACCAACAATGTAATATAATATAATGCATAATATTATTATGCATCTTTAACTGCCAGCAACACACACTACTGGATGCAATAATTTATTCCACACCTAGCTCAAACATTGACCAGGTCACCCCCCCACCACCAAAAAAACCAACAGTTGTGTAGTTACTACATATGCAATGACTTAATACGATTGTAGCACTGTGAAAGTTACATAATTAATGCTAAACTTCGTTTTAAGTATTCCGTTTTCGCTTCTGCCATCATTAATTTTGAATTCGACAGAGTATTCAATAGGAACGATTCTCGATAGCGTTAATTATGAATTGATGACCAAAGTTTCTGTTACTCTGGGAACTTGGGGGAAGTTTAGTGGGAGAGAAGGGGTGATTTAATAACGGCTACGAGGAGAGTAAAAATAACATTCGTCCATAGATAATTATTGTGTTTCTTTCTTGCTGGAGTTCGATCGGGTGAGGGGAAATAGAGCTGACAGGTTAGGGAAATGTGTCGGGGAAAAGTCAAGTGGTGTTTGTTTGGTGGGATGTAATCGTTCGTCACGAGTTTTGGCGGTGGAATGTTTAGCGTGGAAGTGGCAGGTGAGTACCACAGATTAAACTACTGAGTACTGGCATGCGGAGGCTTCGCGTACTTGAGGTCGCTGACGTCCCAAGAACAGCACACTAGCGCTCCTACACTGGCCATACTCGACACCCCTTTTGAACCTATACACTCCCATTTTTTCTCTTTCTAAAACTACCGTGTGCGAAATATTTTCACCCTAGGATGACGTTAACCCAAGCAGAACCGTCATCGTCATCAAAGTAGATATCATGGAATCTGGCACATCGGATGTTCTTTTCAAAAATTTTGATGTTCTTTTAAAAATATTCCCCTGAATTGGATTCTCCCCCCCCCCCCCTTAATTGAAATAATGTCCGTAATCCGACAATGTTGGCTTATCGTAGAGGAGACAGACACAGCACCCGATGAGTTGATTGAGGGCATAGGCCACAACAATGTCCCAATTGAATTTATTCCTGACAACAAGCCAACCTCGAGAGAAGATGTTCAGAGCGGAAATTAGGCTACCGGGTTTATCGTAGTGTAATACGCAGAGGGCAAAGGGACTAGGAAGGGAGTTCAGCGGGTGAAAACGCTCAACTTAATCATGTGAGCTCTGGCAGTGACGTCACAACGGTGAGCTACCCCCGCTCATCCCAGTGACGTCACTGGGCTCGTTCAATCGTCAAAACGGGGGCGACCGTCAACTCTGCCGACAAGCTGATTGCCCTCCACCCTGAGGGAATGATTAAATTATTGACTGACTGTAACCGTCGACAACTCAATTGCGTCAAACTGGGAATTGCCCGGAGCCTCCAAACAGAAGAAAACTCTATTGACAACTGTTTCTGACGATGCACCGCGGATCAACGGCAAACACCCAGGAACCCTTCAATTTCCCCACCACGGCCGTTCGCGCTCATACCAGCATTCCCGGGATGCCGTGCATGAGCCACCGGCTAAATTATGAATGCCCTTTTATAATAGCGGGACGGGGGAAAAAAACAAAAAAACAATCACCCCACCAGCTTCACCTAAAGGTCATTCCGTGACCTACAACTTGATTAAAGCACAGGTATGTCTGTGGGCGATTTTTATAAAATAAAAGGGGGGGAGGGGGCAACTTCGCGTGCTTGGATATCCAGTGCGTGCGGGCATCGCTCCCTCAGATACCGTGATACATT
This sequence comes from Pilophorus perplexus, assembly GCA_955831195.1. Classification (NCBI taxonomy): domain Eukaryota; kingdom Metazoa; phylum Arthropoda; class Insecta; order Hemiptera; family Miridae; genus Pilophorus; species Pilophorus perplexus. The sequence goes on from OY037014.1 coordinate 18,186,471, forward strand.
CGTAATGAGTCCCCCAACTATGATAATTGACAATTCGAACTGCACACGATTACAGTCGAAAAAGTAGTTAGCAAAGCTGACACGTTTGTGCAATATAATAATAATAATTATTATATATCCAGCAACAGGGAACCGTTCCAGTAAACGACTTCTGTCAGCTCTTGGGGTCTTTAGGAACAATTCGGTACCCATTCTAGCAGATTTAAAACGTTCAGAACCAGTCCTGACAGCTCTTGGGGTCCTCAGAATAAACTTAGAACCCAGCCCAGCGATTATAAACTGGTCAAAACATTTCTGACAGTTCTAGGGCTCTTTAGATTCATCTTAGAACCCATTCCAACAGGTGCAAAACGTTCGGAACCAGTTCTGTCATCCCTTGGAGTCTTTAGGTCAACCAGAACCCATTCCAGCATTTTCAACCTGTTAGGACCAATTCTGACAGTACCTACCTAGGTACTTGGGCTGTTTTGGTCAACAGACCCAACAAAACCAGAACCAGAACCAGCCCCACCAGAACTAGTTCTGTCAGCTCCTGGGGTTTTAGGATCAACTCAGAACCCATCCAACAGGTTAAAACCATTCAGAACTTGTCCTGGCAGCTTTTGGCTCTTAACCCTTAACTCAGAACCCATTCAAACCGTTTCAAACCACAGGGAACCAATTCTTTCAGCTCTTGGAGTCTTTAGGATCAACTCATAACCCATTCCAGCAGCTTCAAACCATTCGGACCCATTCTGAACTTTCAATTTGGCCGATTCACTTTGTACTTGAAGTAATTGCCCAATTGGAAATATTGATGACTTGATAGCGATTCATGGCTTCCGAGAGTTGTGTTGACGGCTCTCTAAAAGACTCGGATCGATTTGGCAGCCAGTACAAATAACTTAGTTAGCTAACCGCCCCTCATAAACCCAATGTCAAACAATGTTGATGGTATCACAACGACAGGTTGATATTGGAGCGCCATAACCTATAACGAGTAAACTATTGAAAGGTTTGACACATAATCAGATTTCATTGTTTTGGATTTTCTTTTTTTTAATTTTTTTTTTTTTTTTCGTATCAACTGTATCAACCAAGGGATCAAGGGTTTTAAGAATCAATGCGGAAATTACGGCCGGACGCCTTGTCACAATCAACAAATTATATACCACAAGAACTTACCCATGATTGAGGCGGGTAGACTGGAAACGGTCCGATCTCCTTAGTCGCCACATGGGTGGGAAGCTCGAATCGGCCGCCCTTTTTGAATTTGGCCCTCCGTTGTCTCTGTTTTTCCCTAATGTAAAACGCCGCCTGCATGCTACCTCACTATTTCTCCCCATGTTCGACTCATCTAACACCTAACCTGGTACATACCCCCAACCCCTATGGACCAAATAGAAAACGGGACTAGGTGCTTTTGTTCTACTCTTTCAAAAACTAGCTAAAACTGGACCACAATGGAAGCGTTCAAGCTGTTTCATATTAATTGACAAGTAGCGAGCGTATTGTCCGAATTTCAAATCGCTTATTTCCCCAAAATTTCGTCTCTTCATCCCATAACATTTGACGTTGACTTCAAAATAATCTTTTTTTAAAAAAATACTCAGCTAAAAGATTTATTGTATGCTTTCATAAAACTAGTCAGTGTGCAGTGATATGTGGACACAACAAGCGTTATCATAGGCCTTGACTATAGCGCTGAATTTCACGGAGAGTAGTATTTTAAGAGTTTTGGTCCATATGTTGCCTAAAGAGCGGTGCATCCTGGAAAAAGAACATAACGATGAAATCCTGGCAGGCGACATAATGTGGCTGAATTGTGACGGTAAGACGGTTGGATTGATGGAAGGGATGAGGATGGATTCCAAATCAGAAGTCTGACAAAACTGGAAGATTCACGAAGGAAGAAAAACGTACACCCCTCTGGAACGTTCTGGAGGAAGACAAAAATCCTAATGACGTTGCCAACTATAAATCTTCATCAACTTCTCTCGCTATTGTGCTCGCTTCTATGCCTTTGATGCACCTAATTGGGATGCTGCGTACAAAGAAATTCTTGGGGGGTATCTATCAAGCTCAACTTTTAACTAGGAGGAATTGCGGAAGTGGAAACAACCCAACGAAGAACTGCAAACATCTGCTACAATAGACACTTCGGTGGTGTAATTCTTGCAAGCATTAAAGCTACGATTTTGGTGAAGAGCGTTGAATGTAGGAAAAAACTTTTCCATGTTAGAATCGCTAGAACAATACATTCCCAGCCAAAACGTCACTGCGGAAAAAACTTTCCCAAGTAAAGTGTATGAAATAATTCACTCTTAAGGAAAACTCGTGTAAGCAGTTGGGGTCACTCGTGTAAGCCAGAGTGAACCCCAATAAACCTCGCGCCGATCAAGAGTCAAAGGCTTCGATTGGGACGGAAATTCGATCGATTCCGACCATATGCTTGAGCGAGCTATGCGAAACGTGAAGGACCGACTCCATGAACATTTTAAAATTTATTTCAACCTGATATCATCCAAACGACGATTTGGCGACTATTTAAAATCCACCCGGCGTATCTGCGTCACCCTATATAATACAAATGGCGACAGAGACGAAGAAGACACCAGATACCTACCGGTAGATTTAGTCGAATATTTTTACGAACAAACTGAACCTGCCATTCCATTATATCTAGTCACATTGCACAATTTTTACAAGTAAACTGTTTGCACGAATTTCCCTAAAGAGTTGATTATTTCGTTCACTTTTACTTGGGACAGTTTTTTTCCGTGGCGACGTTTGGACTGGGAAAGTATTTTTCTAGCGAGTCTGAAATGGGAAAGTTTTTTCTGCATGCAGAAAACCCCACTCTTGATTCGACGGTCCTGAAAATCTTAACGTTGAGACCAACCTCAGTGATGTCGGCCGTCGACAGGGCGGGAATCCTAGCATGTTGGAGCTCGAGGTAGCTCGAATGTTGGTGGAGCCTATGGAACTCCCCAGAGGCCGGAGCGTGTTGAGCCTGGAGGAGCTCGAACCGCTTTTTGAACTGCTGGTGGACGTCCCCAGGGTGTTGCTGCTTCTTTATGTTCCTTCGAGCTTGCCTGCTCGCGAGGCTCGCTCCACCGGCTGCCGCGTACATGCCAAACCATTACTACCTGCAACAAGCAAAATCGGAACGTTCAATACAGTTCATATCATGTAATCTGTATAGGGAGCTAATGTAAAACTCGTTGTGTAACTGACCCCGTTTTAGAAGGGAGTTCCCTCTCTGACGTCATCAATAATAAAATGATTGCTTTGACAAGGAGCCAAAGAGATGGGCCAACCAGATCCCTCTGTGAATTCAACACGAAGGATTTATGGCCCGGTCCACTCCATTACAACTCGCAACTCGATGGCCCTCCGCATCACAACTCTCGCACATCCCTTAGTGCCAAGCAAATCTTTTTTATAGCCCGGAACACATTTGGCTGAAGTCAACCAAAGCGCTACACGAAACAATTTAATTATGCTCCGGTTTGAGTTTGTGTCCTTCATGCAAAAAAAGAACACCCTCATCTTCCTTCCTGAAGGGTGAGGGTAAGATAGGTGAGTGAGTTTAAAGGTCATAGGTCAGAGGGAGGAAAGACGGATCAATATCTGCAAGTTGCAGCCTTCCGGTTTCACAGCCTCAAACCTGTGTTTCTTTTGGCAGCCCCCCCCCCCCCCCCTGACGTCACAAGGACTGATTGATGGGGTGACAAGGAGTAGGTAGCGTACGGGGCTGACTGAAATCCCTCGCTGAGAAGGACCTGAAATGGATCGCCATCAGAAAACGGAGTCGTGCGAATAAGAAACATAAAGAGCTTTGAGCCGTTTTTGAGACTACTCATGACTTTGCTTGGAGGTGTTGGGGGGCTGTGGCAGATAGGAAAACCCCGGCCCAAAAATCACTACCTACTTTGTTTCAGCGTTCACGCCAAGTGCATGATACCTACCGTAATCAAACCCCATCACGTACGTACCCCCGTCAGAGACATGCAATCTACAGAGATAAATCGGTAGGGAGAGTGCATGATTAATTAAGTTATGCGGCGAAACTCCGAGGATGGAAACCGTAACGTCACGCGACACCCTCCGGGCACGACCCCCGGAGGACGTCCCACGTCGTGACCCCGACTTACATAATGCATGCATGCAGAACGGCTCGTCGGTGGGCGTCAGGTCATTTTATCACGACACATCACACTCGGGAAAAATAAAAAACAAACCGTCCATCCACGATAAGGAGCAACGTCCACCGAAATTCAAGATTCGGAGTCCGAATCGGAGGCACGGCTGCCAACCTTTTTTCCTCAAAACCCCCTAACCTATACTAAAATCCCTCTAATCTAATCCTTCTAGAAACCCTGCATTCCAGAATTGGCAAAAAAACCAACAGTAGGTATAGAAAGAAAAAAATTATTATTGCGTTACTGATGGGAAGGTACAAACGAAAGGTAGAGAAGTAGAATAAAAGAAGAAATAGAACTCTGAAGACCCGTAATAGGTGGACCATAAGTCCCAAGTTGGGACTCCCAACTTAAGTTTAATAATTATTCTACGTCAATCAATGGTAACTCATCATCCTCGAGTCGATCCTCGATTGCTGGAATGGCGCATGATAACGTCTTTGTACAAACGGAAAGCCCCCAAGCCCATCAGTTCATTTTCTGATTGATACCCTGCTTAAAGCTCAATCTACCACCTGTTGAGATCCGATCAACCAGGACGCAAGAAGAGGCCCGAACAACGCTTTACAGCGCTGATAGCTCAACCGGGAGGTTTGCGCAAATGAAAATTCGGTTCGCGCAAGCGAATGGTTGGCAAAACTCAATGGCTTAGCGCAAATGTATGGTGGGATTCGGGGTACCGTATGATAGGTATTTGCGCAAACGTATGCCACCGAACGAGAGAGGTGAGGATGCTCTGGAACACATCGATGGACAGTCGGTTCCTCAGCTTCGTAAGCGTTTGAAATGGGGAGCGACCTCAGCCGTAGAGCCTACAGGTCAAGGGTTTTTCGTGCTGTCGACGTCACCACCACCGGGGGGTGGTCAGATCGGAAAGATCGAACCACTTTTTGGGGCATCCTTCCTCGCACTTGTCGGCACTGAAACGATTAAATTGTCCGACGATTTCGCTAGTGTTAGGTTCTTCTGAGACGTACAAATTTTGGTGGCGAAACGAGGTCATCTGGTTGGGATGTTATTGTTGGAAGCAAAATGAAATTATGAAAATTTCACCCCTAAAAAAACCCTGACTCGGGAAAAAATAACCCTAAAGAACACCATGCATTCCTTCCCCCCCAAAAACCCTGTCAGCGAAAAAAACCCGAAATCCCTTAAAAAATCCCCTAAATCCCTTAAAACAACCCTTAAAAAGTATTCAATCCCCCTCCATAAACCCTGAAAATGTGAGTGAAAAGGATCAATATAAGTAATGGATATATATATATAAGTAACGCAATTGGGTAATTGGGACCCCCAAACATGGATTCCACGTCCAAAAATACTTCGAAAACGACACCTAACTCGATCCCATAGGTAAAACCCTTCAAAAACCCCTCCAGTAGCCCCATTTTAGCCTCATTCCTTGTCCTCCTGTTTCTTGTTAACATGATCGTAAATAAGGGAAAGCACGTTTTCATTAGGAGAAAAGTGGATGCAGGAAATGCCTTCGTTGTGAAGATGGTACCTACCTAATCGTCAGAATGCTTTGAATTAATTCGATGGAGGTACGATTTCTCAATTTAGTTTTGATTGTTATGAATTGAGAAGGCTCTCTCGACTACAGCGTTCGAAGTCCGAAGTACAGTAGCGAGACAGCAAAATTCCCAACGTTTTTGAACCTATAGTTCCCTCTGGCGACTGATACCTACATAATAATATTATCCTACCTGATACTTGGTACATGTCAACATCTTCAAAATGGCTCCACTGACAAGGAGCCATAATAATATTATGACGTTCTTTTATTCTTTACGGCATTAAACACAATTTTTATTTATGTTTTTCCCCATTCCGTTATTATTTGGTTTCCCCCAAAAATTACCCCCGTGAAATGAAATCCCCCTAAAAAAAATCCTTGAAAAAATTCACACAAAATTTCCCCCTTTACAAAGAAAAGCCCCTAAATCTGAGGGGAAATCCCCCGATTTGGCAACACTGCGATTCCAAGGCTAGTAACGTGGAAGGGAGGGGGGACTAAGGTTACAGTGCACCAACTCGATACGATACCTCGAAAAGACCCACGTTTGAACACCACGTTTAAACCACCATCGAACTCATTCTTAAAATTAAGTTTAATTAACTTTAAAAAAATTTTGAGGACAAATGGATGAAAAACATCGGTGGATGGAAACATCGATGTGTCGATACATCGGAAGCCGAACATCGACGTCCACAAAATATCGACACCCACCATCGATAGAAAAAACATCGATTATTCTCAAAAACATCGATGTATCGTTGCCCAATAACATTGATGTTTTCAAAACATCGATCTATCGTTGCCATCCCTATCTCTACCGTAGCGGACCGCTAATTATTACAATCAAGTTACGTATTTGGTGGTAGGTACGTGATGTAAGCAATTAAAACGTCTGCCAACAAGTGTTTATTAAAAGACAAGTTTTTTGCAGGTACCATCGGATACCAGAAATATGTCTGAGTTTCTGGAGTAGTCGCTTCACCACAAAATACCCCCATCATTTGCCACGAGATGGAAAAGACGGCTCACTGATAGAAGGTTTCGCGACTGACCGCCTAAAAATGCCTGGTAAGAACATTTTAATGGGTGGAGGAAGTGTGACGATGTTTGAGCCATCGTCTTCAATAGTCAGACTGAAATCAGACTGAAAGGGTGAAACACACTATTGAAGACGATGGCTCAAACACTGAAAGTTTCAGTATTCCTCCATCAGTGATATTGTGTCCGTGATATTCTCTCAACTTCCGCTGGTGGACGTCGCAGCCGGCCGTAACTCCCCCGAGGGCTGTCCTTATTCCTATCTGATTCTCGACAATCTTATCACGATTTCGTAGTTCCGTTGGAAGCCCTACCGCAGCCCTTAAAGACCTGCGGGAAATTCATTTGGTAGTGGGTTGGGACACGAAGGACATATTTTACCTGTAGACTCGTGTTGGTGGTCTACTCGAAGCAATAGGGCGTCCTTCGCATGGACGTGTTCAGGTGGGACTTCTCTGTACCAAATTTCTCTACCAAAAGTTATGTACGGTCTTCATCATTTTCCAGGTTATGACTTGAGCACTCATCCTCAAGTTGACTCTCACCCTGACGGATGGCTTTCCAACCTGCCGGATGACTGGGGCGACATGATTTTCCCCCAAAACAAACACCCATCAATCAATCGGCTGGAAAACCTTCAGATTTTCAAGACAGTTTTCGGTCAAGACCGTTCATCCTTCAAGTTGTGTATTCAGCGTGAAAACACCCCAGGGTCCACCTTTTCGTGCTCTGCAAGTCCCACCGGAAGCTCATCCACTCGGGAAAGTAAATCTTCCCTTCCAACCTTCAATGAATTGTTCAGGCACTTCAATCTCCCCCCACTTCCTGAGTGGGTTCCAATCTACCCGATATATTGCCCGATAAATTTTCCTTTCCTTCGAAATGAATTGACTGACGAAACGCCCAAACTTTCCAAGGCCCCACCTTGTGTGATGCTTTAGAAGTTGGGAATATCCTAAAAGGGTCCTTTGCCATTGCATCGTTGGTTTCATCTGTAGATGGCTACTTGTGAAGGCTGTCAAACAGTTTCCTGTAGGTTATTGACATCCTTCTCCAAAATTGGTACTAATTGAAAAACAATTAACGCTGAAGGTCTCACTCCTCCTCCCCTCTTGCACCAAAACCTCAGACTTCAAACACTTAGGTACCTACTCCACGTGGAAAAGACGTTAGTATCCGACCACTTAATTTAATATTATCTTTCTGTTTAACGCTCCAATATCCATTATTGGAGCACACTGAGGGGCATAATCGAAAAAACCTGGCCGAAATTTTAAAACGCTGCAAATTTTACGCAAGGGTTTATTATTTTTTGATATACTAGGTTACCTAATTGTGCAAAAATTATTTCATTAAGAAAATATTTTTGAAAAAAATTTTTTTTTCTGTACAATGTTTGGACAGATGTGGGACGCCGAAAAAATGGATTTTGCGTCCAAAATTACTTGGAAAACGACACCATATTTGACCTGGGATCCTTGAAAAAAAATCCAATTTGTAGCCCAATGAAAGCCCCATAGATCCTCACAGTGAAATCGGATCGTTCTGGGACCCCCAAAAATGTATTCTACGTGCAAGAGTACTTCGAAAACGACACCTAACTCGACCCCTTACCCGAAAACCTTCGGAAACCTCTCCCGTGGCCCCACAGAGCCCCACGGGTTTGGGCGATCGGGCTGAAAACCTTGCGGGCAAAAAAGATGGAAATTTTACCGAGTATTTTGTCAAAATTTCAGATTACAAAAAAAAACTTACTGTCCAAAACGGCTCGGACGGCAGACTTATATTTCGTTTTTGAAATCAAGACATCTTGAAACGAATAATGTCAAATTTTGAGGCCGATCAGAATTTCTGACAAAATAATAAACCAACGGCCTGGCCAAAATTTAAAAAAATCAAAAGTAGGATATTTCTTCGGTTTTGGTCAGCTGACTTTCTGGAGAACTCATAATATGAGTTCATATATTATATGAAATATTTCAAGTCCTATCTGACTTTTGGAACCTCGTCCCGAGAGCATAATACCCGGAAAAACATTACCCTTTCCGATCCACGATCAGCATGCTAATAGCTGGAAACATCAGATTCTGCTAGTTTAATATTGTTCCGATGAGGACCATCCAACAACCGAGTCACCTTTTTCTGAAAACTGGGAACTGAGCTGGCGGAGATTGTATTCTCCACATTGACCTGGGAGGATGGTTTGTTCCACTCTATCAGTAGGTTTATGAGCTGCTCTTCTGAGGAAAGCGTCATAACATTATTAACCATGAAGGGCCACTCCCAGGAAAGGTGAGGGGCAGTATCCGCATTAAATGTCGGCCACCAGATCAGTACAACCGCTGCACAATGGAGCAGGGTTGAGAATTCCCCCCACCAGTTTTGATTTCGATCTTTGTTGATAAAAAGTATGTTTGAAGAAGGAATTGATCCCTCCAGGTATCACAGATTCAACTAGTGCTACTAAAATTTAGTAGCATTTAATGCTGGTAGTCCATTTACCCCCGTATGAGGTCGAAGACGCTTTCATTGACGCCGTATTCACCAGCTGTTCGTCGTCTGGGAGATTTCGTTGATCATCTGGCTAAAAACTACATCGATGCCAACAGAAAATTTCCGCCAGTACATCACCAAAATTGGTTTCAAATAACAGCGCGTTGCTTTTTAAGGTTTTTTTCCTGACAAGTACCCATCAGTACCTACGCTAATACGTTTTTTTTTCTTTTTTACGAGGGGTGAATAGCCCCTAATATCACTATGCAATTTTAAGCTTTTGACCAGCGGCGAATAGCCCCGAATATGGGAGACGAATTTTCCCATGTTGTCTCCCGTGTAGCGCTGATAGCTCAACCAGGAGGTTCGCGCAAGTGAACGGCAAAACTCGATGGCGGTGGTGAAATTGGGGGTATTAGCTAAAGTGTACCTACGCCACCGATGTCTTCGTCAATGAAGCTAAAAGTTTGAGATGATTTAACCGGCTCCCACATTCACTAAGTAGCAGTACTGCTACTAAGGACAAATAATATTAATCTAATTGTTCTATAAATTTCATTGTCAGTCGGAACCGGCTGTGGTGTCAGTGCTGTTTCAAATGCACGATTTTCTTCCATTTAACGAAGGGTTTGTTCGTACATGAATCGTTTTAGTTGGGCGATGGGTCTCTGCTCAGAATTTTTTTTTTTTTTCGGCACAAATACCGAATTATTCATCTGCTGGGCACTCTCTTATTTTTGTAGAAATTTTTAACTTTAGAGTTCAATCGGTTATCGTTAAATACTATAGCGTTAAATCAGACATCGGTTGGGTCACGGCTGGTTAAATACTGTATTCAACCAGCAGTGGGTATAGGGCGTTCAATCGAAACCATCGACTACTCTCTTATTTTTGAAGTAATTTTTAGTTTTAGGGTGTTTAATCGACGCAAAATGTATTGTTCTACAACTTTTCTTCGTGTTTAAACTTCCTGAGCATCCTTCTTTGGCTTCCAAACTGAAAAATATACTGGAAAACGCGTTTTCTTCTCTCTTTTTTTAAGTTTTTTTTTTAAGTAAGATTACGGAGAAAATTTCTTAATTTAATTAAGTTCAGGAACATGGGGCATATTCGTGATCATCGTCAAATTTCGAAAGAACGAAAGTATTCGTTGGCCTTCTCGCGGTCTTTGTCTTTTCCACGCTAGTGGAGTACCATCCCGTTAGGAGCACCACGTCTCTGGGATCGCTGATAGGCCCCGGATCGTCGAGCCGCCCATCCGTACAGGAGACTGTGATCAGCCTAGCCCATGGTCAATACTTCTCAGCTCCAGGCCCTTCCAGGAAGAAGGTTCGAGCTCACAAAGGTACAGGCAAACCTTTGTCACGTTCTTCACATCAGGTTCTTCGGGACCTATTGCAGTCAGATTCTTTCTAGAATAGCTCATTTTAAGTACTTCTACTAGTAGAACAAGCTTGTTCCACCATTTTGTATTTTCAAGTACCTACCAACCTGATCTCTAAACAATTCCTCGCGTTACGACAGGCGAACGCAAGACCAATATCGCCCAGCTCCATACACTACCAGTCAACCGCCTGCAGGCAGATGTACTGAACTGCAGATGATCGCCTGAACATCGCACACGCGGATCTGAAAATGAAAGGAGGATTCCCGTCCGATGGACCCGTCAGTCCAATTTCTGCTTGTGAATTCAGACGCTCGATTTATCTCAAGCAAAACGGACGAAAAGAAGGTAGAATGAAGTCAACGGATCGCTCGCCTGCAGACCAACTGACAGTGTGGGGGCGAAGGGCACGTGAGATCACCATCTGACAGGCCGTGGCCTGTTGCGGATCTCTCGTACAATCCTGGCCTGTCCGACGCCCCTACACCTTCAGTCCGCATTAACTGCAGTACAAAAATGTGTGGGCGACCCCGATCCACCGCCTGACGATTACCTTCAGTTAAGCTGATGGTGTTTGGGACCCTTTACATTTGGCATTTCTGCTTACACTTCTATTCTTCGCATAGTGATCAACATGGTTTCATGGTGTCTCGTGGCTGCAACTGGAGGACCTGAACGGAAAATGCCCTTACCCCACCTTACTACTAAACGAAAAACCTTGCCATTGCATTGGTGACCACCAGATTGTGTAGATACCAATATTCTGGTGGAGGTTACTGAACGGTTTCCTTCACTGATGCAACCGGCAGTAACATCACCAACCCAAGTCTTCACAGTTTTCATTATCTGGTTTTGTTGTTTTCCTAGACTGAGTGTGCAGGTTTGCCACCTCCTGTACAGTCCGGTCGGATCGATCTTAACTATACCACCAATTTGCATTATTTCGAGGATATAACTTGGTGAGCGGCAATTGATAACGAACAGGAGTTGTTGTTCGGAGGGAAACTAAATAAAAGATAAATGTATCAACAAGTGTTGGGGTAGTGGTAGTGTGTACAGTGTACACAATGGCTGATCGATCGCGGGGCAGGCGGGTGGGTTTCGGGGTTGTCACGGCAACGGCGGGAGCCCGACATCATCAACAACCCCTCAATCCCCGACCCCCCTCAAGGGTACCACCCCACGAGCCACTGCCCGCTGTTTAGATATCTTTAATTAGGTGGCTCCATCTAAATGTGCCATTTTTGAAGACAAAATGCTATTGAAACCCCCGGACACAACCAGTAATGATATACTCATCCCAATATTTATCTTTGTGAATACTTACAGGTTGAGCAACAGCCGTGGATCTGTCGAAGCATTCTGGGGACGTCCACCGAACAGGGCCTACAAATTGTGAGACAACAACACCTGCTGACCGAACTTACCAACGAAAACGTCTTCCAGAATGACAACAACTCTCGAACTAGACGACAGTTAGAATTGGAATCAGGTTAGGATTTGGGATGAACCAGGTTTTGAATTTAAAACATTAACCGTCACAATTCAACCACCAAGTTGCATTAGGTTAGCTCAAACTGGCTTAAATTCCACACCCTTTTTTCAGTGAAGATAAAAAGAACCAACTCGTGGTATAACACATAATGGGATTTTCATGGTGGCTTCTGACTGTTTAAATCAAGAATAACGACGTTGAGAGAGCAGCGTTGCTAGATTTCTTGCGGGATCAGGTTATATTATCACGTATACAACCCCGCAAATCAGACCCCTCTGTGAAATATTTAACCGGCTTTTATCTCCAGGATGAAACTGTGTTAAGAGTGAATTTTCTTCACCCTTTGTCACCGTCTGAAAAGTGCAGTTTAATGAAAAATTGAGCCGAGTTGAGGATTTTTTTCTCCTTCCCCAAATCCCAATCAACCTACTTTCTAAGCGGATTCGCCAATTTTGCTCCGATCAGATTGGCTCAAGTATTGACGGCTTGGGGCCCCCCGGTTGTGGAGGGCCCTCGAAAGTGTCACCCTTTGTGATAACTCGGCGACCCGTCAAGTACCCACTTGATTCGACCTACATGAATAAAAAAAAGAAAAAAGTGATCGATACCCGCCAGGCGATTTTTGAGGGAGGCACCCCCCCCCCCCCCCAGATTGAACAAAAAGTTGGCAGCAGTGTTTTTTTCGCAACTATTCAGGTTGTACCGTGCATGCATGAGTAATTTTGTTCTGACTTGCTGCGATCAGTCGGACGAGGAAAGTGAAGGGTACCTATTGCCACTAAAATGTCAGTTCGATCCGCCTCTGAAAATGGAACTGCACCTCAGACCCCAGGCGGCAGTCCATTCATATGATGTTGACGGAATGGTGAAGATTCTTATCTTGCTTTCTGATATTCCAGAGCTCTCCAAGGCATGCAAAAGCTGGTTCCAAGCTGTGCAAGGGTTTATAAGGCTTGCCAAGATCATCCCAGCTTTCCAGACCTATCCAAGGCTTGCCAATGGTTTCAAGCTGTTGCCAAGGGGTCTCCAAGGCTTCTCAGGATGGCATCTACGCTCCCCAGACCAGTTCAAGGCTTGCAAAACTGGACCCACTCGCAATTTCGTGCTCGAGAGTCGACTGCCGTTTCTTGCTGTTTCCAAAAAAGGTAGTCGATCGCCCTCCCCGAAGTTCCAAAATAGGGTTCCCAGGGGGGGGGGGGGGGGGTGTAGTAACCTCATCACACTTCAAACGACGTTCCGAATTCGGGAATTTTTTGAAAGTGCCATCTTTTGCAAAGCCAGTAAATTTCGCTTCGTCGAGACGGAACCAAAATTCTTTTCTATTTAGTGGAAGCCCTGAGTTGACACAGTCCCGTGGCTATAAACAAAACCCTTAGCCTGGTTAAGTTCGAGCTCGGGGCATTCCACAATTCCTGAGACTTCTCCTTACTTGAGTAATCGATGTCGGGAGTTGGCGCGAAGGAACGATCATTACACACGCGACCTTAAGTGAGTTGGCATAGCGCTTCTGTGAAGTACATGGGAAAATTAAAACGAGTTGATAACGGAGGTTCTTTGTGATTCTAAGGAGGGCGGTTCATGAAAAGCGGAGTGATGGGCAGGAAGCCCTTTAGATACATAGCGACTCGTTGAAAAAACAATAATGCTGCCAACGTAACAGCAGAAGCACTCTTGTGATGGTTTTGAGCGCTTTCAACGCATTATGAACCTACTTAGTTGGTAGTACCTAGTGACTTTTACTAACCAACCCGCCCTTCCCATCCATCTCTAAACAGTCTCAACCTCCCACCGGGTCACGATATAAATTATACACGTTGTGTCGCTAGTAGAAGGGAACCACTATATTCAAAAGAGAGACAAAAACTACTACGCCCGACTTTTTTTCTCGCGCTGTGTTAAACGCGTTTGTCACGAATCAAAATTCAACCGTTCAAACACGACTTGGCCACACTGTATAAAATGGTTTTTGATGTATACTCCTGGCAAAGCGTTTTCTGTTCCCTTAAACCGGTTCTTGCTGACTAAACACCGGTTTCTGCTCCCTAATATCTGTTTCTACTCCCCAAAAACTAGCGTCTGCTCTCTGAAACTGGTGTCAGATCACTAAAACCAGTTTCTCCTTCCTCAAACCGGTTTCTGCTCTTTCAAACTAGTGTCTGCTCCCCCAAAATCCATCCAAAAAACTAGTGACTGCTTTTGAAAACCAGTTTCTGCTCCCTCAAATAAGTTTCGGCTCCTGCTCCCTCTAACTGGCTTCTGCTCACTAAAAACCAGTTTCTTCTCCCTCAAGCCAGTTTTAGCTTTTGAAAACCGGTTCTTACTCCCTCAAACAAGTTTCTGGTCCTTAAAATCGGTATCTACTTTCCAAAAACTATCGTCAGCACCCTAAAAATGGGATTTGCTCACTAAAAACCAGTTTCTTCTCCGTCAAACCGGGGTTTACCCTCTAAAAATCGGCTCTTGCTTACTAAACACCGATTACTGCTCCCGCAAAACTAGCGCCTGCTCCCTCGAACCAGTTTATGCTCCTTAAAAACCGGTTCCTGTCCCTTTGAACTGGAGTTTGTTTCCCAAAACCGGTTTCTCCTTCCTTCAAACTGATTTCTGCTCTATCAAACAATTGACTACTACCTTAAAATTGGTTTCTTCTCAAATAATTCGTCCGTATGTGTCCCCTGGAGTGGGTGCAGCTAAAATTTATCTCTTTTTTCTTCTTGATTATAATACCCATATTATAAATAGTTGTCTCTAGGTGTACTTGACATCACATCAAGGTCCTTCACATTTTTAAAATAGGACTTTCAATCTGCTTTATCGAAAAAAAAAAAAAGATTTGTAATGTTTTAAAATGTTTTATCACAAATTTGCCTTAACGCTTATATTTCACTAAAAATGGATGTTTGTTTATTAATCTTTAAATAATTAGTCTATGGTTTCGCGATGGGGAAAATTTTGTTTGGCCGCCAAATTTGTAATTTTGTGGTTCATGAAGGAGACTCAAAGAACGCCATAAGCGTTTTTGGCTGCAAACTTATGGTTTTGATTGGTTGTCGAGTGGGATGGCATAAACTTTTTATGTAGGTATATAGTTAAGATGCCTAATTTCAAATAGAGGAACTTTCGTTCGATTTTATTAGTACTGGTCAAATTTGATTGAAAATTACGCTCAAAACGGGTTTACGGTTTAAGTTGGTGAAATTTTTGAATTGGTTTGTGCTTGGTGTGGAAAGCTTTCAACTTTCCTGTTAATTTCCATGCTGAGAAGCTATTTCTTCGTTATCTTTATTAAATAATTTTATACAATTTCGTCCTCAGACTGCATAAAACTAGGTTGGCGTGTAGGATACCTCAGAGTGTGCTGAGACGATCGTTTTAAAATATATGCAACGATCAATGTACGAATAGGTTCATTAAGCGTTGATGTAATGGCCAGTTTGAACTCACCTTAAGCAACAGGCTATTCGAATGTACCAGACCCGAGCCACATTGAGGGTTGCGAAATTTCTTACAAATGGGAATACCAGAGCAGTGTACTGCTTAAAGTGTTTGGTACCTACGGTAGTGATTTTAGAAAACAATTATTTTTGGGAAGCACTTGCTCTTCTTTTAATTTGGAATTTGACAAGTTAGGTCTCCTTCTGTTCAAAATCCCGAAGTAAAGAAATTTTTACATGGTTAATTAATGTTTAAATTATCCTCAGGGAGCCTGAGGCAAGTTAGAGTTTCGATTGATTTTAATGTTTTGCCTTAATGTTGCTAAGTGGTGTCTAAATTTTATTAATATATTGTCAAATCGAATAGGTAATGAAATATGGAAGTGTGGCCGTTTCTGGTATAGTCGGTAGTGGTTTCAATACTTACCGCGGAAAAGCTACAAGCTCCAGCTGTCAGTGACTAAGGGTCTTATCACAGAATAGAAGTGAACTATAGGAATAATCTAGCGATTGGTGCAAGAGCTGATGGGGAAAACGTCCTTTTTGGGAATTGGGAATGCTTTTCTTGCTAGTCGGCCCTGAAAGGTTCCTTGGAGAAAAAATGGGGAGGAAAAACTGGGTGGAAAGGGGATTTTTTTTTTTCGGCTTGTCGACGGTTCCTTTTTTTTTTGTTTTTGTGGTTTTGGTGGTGAGAAACTCAACAATCAAACCGAACACTCTAAAAAGAACTGCTTGGGGGGTTCGGGGGAATCGGTCCACCCTGCCCGAGCCACTACATCTAACTGAGGGATGGTCCGGCTGGACTGAACGGGCCACAGGTGGCGGCACCTAGCCGCCCCACGCCGCCCCCTCAACCCCTCAGGACGGGGGTGATCCTCGGAAAAAGGGAGAATTCCACAGGAAAGTGTGTTGGAGATGTCTTTGACGCTAACTTTATTTCGGGTGAGTCGAAAGGATTGCATTGACCTCAGCGACGTTCGGCTAGAAAGTACAGTACGCGAAGACTGCGTGCAATAGCTGAATGCGTGTCATTGACTGATAACATTGACGTACAAATACCTTCTTTGACCCAAATGTGCTCATTGACGACTAGTTCAGAATGTTGACAGCCTCACCCCAAGACCACCGACTCTCCGTCCACTTGGCAAGAACGCTGCAAATTTTATTATTTTTCTATTTAGGTTAGTGCAAAATTGTGCAAAAATTAATTCTGTCATTGAAAAAAATTTTAATTAAAAATATTTTCTTTTCAATACACTGGACCGATGTGGGACCTCGAAAAATGGATTAGCCGTCCAAAATTACCCGCGGGTAATCCGATGAAGTGTAGTTTTCCGCGGAAAACTACACTTCATCGGATCGACGGATGGCAGAATATACCAGAATGCATTAATGCAAATTGCTTACCGATGTCAGCAATCAAAAGGGAGTTTGATCTTTTACACCCATATCAGATCCCAAACTTTCAAAAATTCAATGATTCTGCGGGAAAAACCAGTGGGTTGGGACCAATGTGTTTATAATAGGTGAACTGTCATAATATGTTTGGTACCTACACCAATCGAGTAGAGGCACCAACCTAAATATATACTTGTGAAAGAAATTCGGCTCAAATGGCGTTAAATTCTATAAACCTTTGCATAGTGTAGGGACTTATTCCTATTTGCAGGGAATTGTGGTACAGGTTCAAAGAGTGGAGAAACAAGCTGACGAGGTGTAAGCTTTTCCATAGAGGTCAGACCCAACTTTGAATGCTTCTGTGAAATTCACATTAGGTATGAGAGTAGCTCTAAAAGTGCTACTTTTGGTTAATTATTCTTTGAATAATACACGTGTATGTAACATATAGGTAACATAATATGTTATATTCAAAACGTTCAAGGTTAGTCTCATCTTTTCGCTTAGGTTGGATCTTCAAACTACTGCGGACAAAAAGTATTGAGACAGATTCATGACTATGATTTCGGCTTTGTCTCCCTAGGTACACGACCGCACCCTACACTTTTTCGGGCACGGGAGTGAATGCTCATACGCCAATCAAATTAACGTGATCCCGTTTGGTATATACCAGCCTACCTTTACCTGAGCATGACCTAAAACTGGTATGAAGTCCCCACTGCCTGTCCAGAGGCATCCACAAGTCGATGGTTAGCTTGGTGCCACTTGCATGTGATAACGGACATTGCAGCTTCTCTGATGTTGCAAGGGTCCATCTGTAGTGCCTTTCACCACCACTAAAGCTTGGACACGTCGCGCTTCCCCACTCTCACCTCCTTGGCCAAGGCTCCTGAGACTGGGGATTACTTGTTTGCTTTCTACAGAGTCTTGTTTGGAGCTCTGCCAGACAAAATTGCCCACCTTCCCGCTGCAGGAACAAGCCCCTACAGAGTGAGACCCCACTGGGGAGTCGCTGGCCTCAATCCCCTCAAACCCAGACCCCACTGGGGCCTAAAGCCTCTCTGCGACTCAAGTCCCGCTTCTGAGGATACCGCCTGGGTTAGGGCATGGGAGTGTCGTTGGGTTACCAGCTAGAACCGACATGCGTGTGTATAGGGTGGTTGTGAACGAGGAAAAGACGGGGGCAGCTACTTGTGCAACATGATTTTAGCTTCGACAGTATGCCACTTCCATTCTTCTCCTGCCCCACGCTACTGATTCCTCACTATAAAGTAAAGTAAAGTGGGATTTTTTGTGTTTAACGCACTTGTACTTTGAAACGCTTTAGAAAATCTTGCTCCAGGGAAAGGATTCACATAAACTGTAGTTCAGAGGTGAATTTTCTGCCGACAAGACAGGTATTACAACACGTGACTGACTTTTAGTCAAACATTGGTGTTCGTCCCCGGGTTTGAACCAGGCTGATGAGCGCTCCGGCTGATTTGTAAACAGACGAAGCTCTGTCGCCTTAGTCCACAGGGCCACCCTGTCCCCTTACTGATTCCTCACTATAGTGAATCTATCATGAACTCAACAGTCCCAAGTGAAAATTGGACACTAACGACTTGTACCAACAGTCTCAACTAATAATAAAACCTTTCCAAACTACTGCCTGAGAGTGTAATTCAGGTCTGAGAAATCCGACGATGATCCGAATCGATTTTTGTAAAATAATACCCATCCAGGGACGGATGACGCCCACCGAGAAAATTCCGTGGAATATTAATTCCCTCGTATTGATTCAGGGGAGGGCACCAGCGACGACATAAAAGGATCACCTTGGAATTCCTAATAGCCATCCCTGTCCCCCCCTGTGCCTTTGATGTACTCGAATTTATCAACCGTTTCTCTTTTGTTTCGGCTCCTGTTTTTATTTTTATTTTTTTATTTATATGAAATCAATTTAACGGGATTTCATCGGGAGGGGAGACCTCAGAAGAAAAAAAGGATTTGTAGGGAATGGGCGAAAAACATTGGATTTACTTTTATGTGGAGCTCAAGTCCTGTTTACTTCTTTGATTCGTTGACCTCATTTTTCCCTAGGGGCTTCGATATCCCAGAAAATACGTCCCCTTAACTCAATCTTAGTTCATAAACCCTTCCCCGACCTCGCAGTAAAACCGACGTTCGGAGGGGGATTTCCTCTCAACTCGTCCTTTGAAGGGTCTCGAAGAGGCAGAACTTACGAGCGGAACTTACCAAGAGTTAACAAGTTAATCCGATACGCTGGAAGGGACTTGGTTAATCAGGACAACTCAATTCAAGTTGATTCACTCTTCCAGACCGTTTTTCGGTAATTTCTCGCTAGATGTAACAAATAGTATGAAAAAGTGAGTCAGAGAGCGTTGAGATCGCTTTATCAGCCCTACCAACTGAATTAACGACATTCGGCACGTAATGAAAATTAAACAAGTCCCTGTCATTGACGTTTCCCGTAATGGGATCCGCTAAAACCCAATCAACGTCACTTCCACCAATTAACGGACAAAACGGGGGTAGCTCCGGATTAGACGTCCCCGTTTGTGCGCAGTTATATTTTCCGATTAAGTGTCCGGACAGGACAAATGCTTATTGAGAGCCTTCACGGGATTGTTTTCCTTCTTTCACTGCCACCATTAATGAAAAATAAAACCTGTGCTGCCAGTGGTGCTGTTCGTTGGAATCACCAAACCAAAAGCAAGAAAGATGCTCGTTCTGGAAAGGGGTGATAGGCAATGTTTGATGGTATCACTGCACGCTCTGGTATCAGCATATGTCCTTGGACATTTTACGCATCTATGGACATAAATCAGAACCTTGCACTGCTTGCGCAATATATCCCCTGCCGACTTTGGTTCAGCATAACAGGAACAACACTCTTCCGTGTTTGATAGTCGAATTATGGAGGTGTTACCTGAGCATGCAGTGGCCTGTTAGAAGACCAAGAAGCAATGCATATCACTTCTCTCTAGATTTTCCTTGCTCATGGTTTGCCGATTTTAATGAACAGCCTTGCCTACCTCTGACCAGGGAGTCTGTGCCAGTGCAGCGCTCTCTCTCGCCTGCCGTTTGGAAATTTCGTGCTCCAGGAAGCTCTCAAATAGGGTTCATATTTGGAGACACTCCAAGCACTCGCATTCAGTGATTAAATCCCTGATGACCAATCCATCCATGGGTCACTCTATTGTCCGTCGGAAGGGACTTGTATCAGATAGCCCCTAATGTGGGTGTGACCATTACTTCCGCTGTGGACTTCCCATGTACGCATATTTGATGAAAACATTCATGAGGTACTGCAGTACCTACCTCATGAATATTTTCGTCCAATTTGGGTTCCTGAAGTGAGAAAATGTGGACCGTCAATAGGGCCATTGGAGGCTGTGGTGTTGTGATGGTCGAACCTCTGATAAGTAAAAGGGTTAAGATGGAAGGCCACCACCAGGCATGATGGTGGGTTTATTGTATATTAAATATAATATATTTATACATTGTATAAATATCAACCGCAACCTTCTTATTCGGCAAATTGACAGCCAAAAACCTTCAAGTCTCACAGCGCGAAAATGATTGCTGCAAGGACCGACCCTTCCAAAGCCGCGCACGTTAACCACCTGTGCGTGGCAGTCGACCGCACGATCCCTACAACATTTCCAAAAATACTACACCATATTGAATATTGGAATTCCGCAACAACTCGATATCTTTCATCGCCTATAAAAAGGAGCCAGTGAAACTGTTTCGCGTGTCCGAAGTGGACGAGGGTTGTAGCTTAGAGTGAATTAACTGCCATTTTGAGTGATACTGCCTTGAAGGAATTCCTTATTATTCAACACCTTCCCCGCCAAGGTTCTTTTTTTCCCCTCATTTTCTAAATCGCCCGCTCCTCCGAGTCCCCTCTAGAAAAAAAGGCGAAAGTAATGAATAAAAATTGGAAAGGTGTGGGAGAGGTGCCTTTCTCGACAACCTTTTTTCTCTCTTTTTTTTTTAGCATTTTCTCTGATCCTTCCCGCCTTAATATTACAAGGTTTCCCTACCTTATCTCATTTCCATCCAATTTCGTTTCTCATCGAGTTGGATTGTGTTTTTCTCTCCGAAGGGGAATCACAAACGTGGAAAGGCTACCTTTTTATCATATTCCGGAATGTTTTACTCGTTCAGGTGTTTAGATTACGTGAAACACTTTATTCAAACTTTTTGCTTGATTGGGGAAGGTTTAAGATTTGTCTTCATGAAACATGTGAGTTGCTTAATTTCGATAAAACCAACTTATTGGTTTGATTTTTCAAGATTTGGCCTCTGTGGCAGCACTGTTGAGTTTTGCAAATTCAATGCTCTCTGAAAACTAGAATGCGAATAAATTTGGTGATCGTACAGGATGTTCACAGTTGAGAAACGGGAGAGCGTTTCATCCAGACGCCGGAAAACCACCCTTGGACCTCTCTGGCGGCGTTTCCACGAACTAGTTGAGTTGTTGTCACCCCTCGACAGGCTTCGGTAACGGCGGGGATCGTCGGGAATCAATAATGCTTGAGAAGACGTCCCCCCCTCCCATCGTATCTGTTGCTCATTACACACCATATACCTTAGGAGAGAAACTCATCACCAAATTCGTAACCTAATGCCCCCGATTTGGGCGGATCGATGAGGAGCAACCTTCAAAACTGCACTGGGCCTCATCTCATGATTATTGCACCCTTCAATTCTGTAATGTTGAAGACTAAAAACAGGACTCTTCGATGGCTCCTTCGATTGTACTTCAAGGACCCATGCGACCAAACCTGTGGAAACAAACGGCTGCATTTCGACCTCGTCAGCAATCACACAGAAAGCATCCGTTGAATCTGTGCGGAGGTCACCGTCGACTCCCAAACCCTTCGAAAAAACCACATCACGTGCCCGACCCTTGAGGGACTTTTCGCGTGTGGACCTTTTTTTTGCTCTAGTGTAATTTCAAACCGACATCTTGATATTGAGGGCGTTGAACACGACGAATGTTCTCCCATACCTATTTTTACATGCACAAAGCTGCTGTAATAATTAATCAGAGATGGGCACATGACATGGACATAAGGACCATTTCGCCTGAAAATTAAGTATATTGTCGTTTTGATCAAAAGTGACCCATTTTAAGACATATTAAATTTTTAAACAAATTTTGGTCAAAAGTGGCGGTTTTTTAAGATTACGATTTTCAACCATGTTTCTTCAGAAACAAGAATGTCTACAGGTTCTTAAACAACGCCTGGGTCGTTTCCTAGTAGGAGATCCTTGTGAATCGAGTCACATCAGAAGCTTGCCAGAAGATGATAATAGAATCTGCTTATTATGCAGAGCCTCATCGCGGATAGGGGATTCACCCATCTGGTGCAGCGTTGACGAACAACCATCGTGGGGGCGATCCAGTTCCGCCAAAGCCCACGTTATTGCGAGTGAAAACATCCCAGCTGCCAGCAATGCGATATCAGGTCAATTATTGACCTGATTATATGGGGACTGCCATCTCCGCCAGCTTAGTTCCAGTGTTCCTTTTGCCCTTGACGTCAACACCACGACTGGGATCAGCAACAGAATACAAGGAGAATGAGAGCGAAATAGGTGACCGGCTTCACTGGACCTTTGAGACTGAAATCCCCAAATCCAGGAAATCCAGAGATCTGAAGGTCTTGAAAATCCAGAGAACCAGAGATCCTGTGGCACTAACATGTGCAGAGCTCCTTTCGCTGGCGGAGTTGGAGTTTCCCACATCGTGACTGTACTATTCGGGAAAATAGACGATAAAAATCAGGCAGAGGGCGACTGATCTAAGTCTCTCATATGGAAAGAACTAACAACTAAGCGAGCACCATTGTTCGGAGTGTTCAGGAAGCACTAAGGGTTCTGTGGGTGGGAGCTATGCTTAGACTTCCGGTCACCAAGTCAGCAGCTTACATGTAGAAGGCTGGATCCACCTAACATGTCTAGCACATGTCCTACACCAAAGGGTAGAAGCTGTCCGCAATGAGTATGATGTCAATGAGCTAATCTCTTCTGTGAATATCTTCCCAAGGCCCCGAAGTGAGCGAATCCCAATTGGGATCCACTTAAGTGGATACCTACATGGCATCCGCCTTCCACGTGATCCAGTATTCACGCGATGGGGCACATGGTAGGAAGCTACGATGTACTATGCTGACAACATAGACGATATAAGACGATAAGCACTTAGTGATGTGCTGGATTCTCTGGAAGGTATGAGCTAGCTCCATTCATGAAGGCGGAAATACAAAAATATTGTAGTACAGAAATTTAATTTGTATTTAATCCACCACTGAAGACCTCCCTCCTTTAGTACACCAAGCACCACTTTAGAGTCAACCCCCCCCCCCCCCCCCGTGCTATTACCAGGCTGCAGAAGTGAGGGCATGTCGATTGATACCAAGCAACATGTATTTACTCTCTGCATACTATCTATTTATCATTTACGTATATAAATTAAAACTCCATGTTTTAAATGGAGTGTTAATATTATTCTGCTTCTCATATTCTGTGTGTTGCAGGTGGAGATGTTGGCAGCTCTGCAATCGAAGCGAGAACCAATCAGTGTGGCAGGACTGATATTAAATATAAATTTTATATCAGTCCTCCGTTATAACGTTGGCAGCAGTTTTTAGCTGATACAACAGGCGCAATAAAAGTAGAGGACTCTACATGATAAGTAAGATTGGGGTCCCAGATTTGATGAAAGTGAAGAGAACCACAGCTATGACTGGATAGTGTTGTGCGGTTATTTTAACCCAAAACTTGTTTAACGTCTGGAGGCGCATCGCTTGCGAAATAGAAGGCGGTCAAGGATGTGACGCATCTTCCAAAAGACCAGACAATGGGAATAGATGAGGAAAGGTCTTCTGCAATTTTGAGTGGAGGTGAGGGATGTCTCTTCTGGGTGCGAGGTGAGGGTTGGAGCCTGGACCATCTTGGGCCAATCTGCGCCATGTGATGCCTGTGCTTGTCGGCCTATGGCAGGAGGAGTGGGTGCAGAGCCTCCGCTGCTCTCTTGGGTGGCTGGAGTGGTAGCCTAGTCAGTCCTCCTGGCGGGAACCTGCTGTCAGTACACATGAGCTCCATAGCAGATGCAACACTTTTAGATGCGTGTCAAGTTTTTAATTTTCAACCTTAAATTGTATTATAACGGCACCAAAATCATGAACAAACATTGACACCCCTTTTCAAGCCTTCACACTCCCACTTTCGGTTCTCTGGGCATTCCAAACGAACTCGACACCGTTAACGCTAGTATTATCGGTCAAATCTCACACGCGTGGTGCAGGAAAAGTGCGGACGGGCTGAGGTCATCGCACCTGCAAAGCACGCGAGATGCTTCACAGCCAGCATTTAAGTTTCGATTTTGAACTATTTTCGGCGTCGGATCGGCCTGCTCAGCGTTAACGGCACTTGTTAACACAACTGAGTTCGTTTGTCGTGAAAACTCCGCGATTGACGAGCGGGACACATTACGAAAAGGGTCTGTTCAATATTCAATCACATTCACGCGACCAAATCAGAGAAAGGCCGCCCCCCCCCCCCCCCCTTTGAAAAAACAATGAACTTGACCTCCTCCGGTCTTTCAAAGTTGCTCGAGCGAGTCGAAGCAGCTCCCGCAAGCAGTTTAATAATTGAGCCACAGAGAAGGAAAGATCGATTGGCAATTCACCGGCTTCCTTACACGATGCACGTAAAGCGTTGAACCGATTACCGTCGTCGGAAACCCCCGTATGAGTGACAGTAAAAAAAGGACGACGAGAGAACAAATTGCTCGTACCGACAGGTAGTTTAGTTCTTACGTTCAACTCACGGTGTGGAATCCTGAAGAAAGTAATCCTCAAGTTTGGGAAGAGACGCCCTAAACCATTCGGCTAATCCAGCATCCTCGTTTTTCTTGGAGTGAGATCTGCTTGACGCACCTCATAAAATTAAATTAAATTTTGCTTGTTGCATTTGCTGTTTCTTTTTCAACCACTGCAATCGGCCACGGTCCCGATTGAGCTACGACGCTCCCCTTACTTCAAAGAGGTTATTTATCAAACTACTACAAACTGGTTTTCACTGAAAACGTTTCAGCCATTTCAAGAGAGGAGTGTACAAGTGGCCCACCGGGTTAGTGGTGACCAGACAAACAGCCATTAAATTTTGCTTGTTGCATTAAACAGCCAGCAAATTTTGCTGTTTCTTTTTCAACCATAGATTCCTGATTGAGTGAGGGGGCTGGCTGGAAAATCTGAACCTTGATAATTCAATAATCACTTTCCATGGGCTTCTGCCATGTGCTACTGAATTTCATCAGTTTCCAAGCGCTTGGCTGACTGGGGGTCCGCCAGGATTTTCTCCTGAAAAAGTGGTCCGCCAGCTAAAATGTTTGGGAACCCTGGTCTGTACTAACGACCTTCTCTGATCTGACACGGGGTTCTAGATAGCTTCAAGCCAAAGTCTATGGACACGTGTATGCGTCTATGGACACCTATGCATCTATCGTCCAGCAACTTGGAGGTATTTTATTAGCGATGCCCCTCTGTGGTCTATAGGCAGACACTGAAAACGCTGCAAATTTTACACAAGGGTTTATTATTATTTGATATGGGTTACTTGTGCAAAAATTATTTCTGTGTCAATAGAAAAAAGTTTGGAAAAAATTTTTTTTTTTTTTTTGATTTTTTTTTTCAAATTAAATTGTTTTGTTTTTTCAAAAATTCTCAATTTTTTACTCGAAAAATATTTAACCTCCTGGGATCCTTCAAAAATCCCACTTTTAGCCCTCTGAAAGCCCTATAGATCGGCACAGAGAAATTGGATCGTTCCGGGACCCCCGAAAATGGATTCTACGTCAAAAAATATTTCGAAAACGACACCTAACTCGATCCCATAGCTAAAAGCCTTTAAAAACCCTACCATAGCCCCATTTTAGCCCCATAGCGCCCACGGGTTTGGGCGATCGGACTGAAAACCTTGCGGGCACAATTAGATAGTAAACCAAGTATTTTGTCAAAATTTCAAGTTTAAAAAAAAATTCCTACTGCCCAAAATGGCCCGGACGGCGGACGGACATTTCGGATTTAGAATGTAGACCTCTTGAAACGGATAATGTCAAATTTCGAGGCCGATCGGAGTCGTCGACCCCCGTCGCGAAAACATAGGTGTATTATTCCAAGAATAATAACCCAAAAGGCCAGCATGAGGGACCCAGAGCAGCTCTACCAGACTGACTGGTGTAGTATGTACCAGTAATGCGGGTGAAACCGGAGCAAATGACGACAATCGCAAGGTGCTTAAAACGATAACTCTCGGCTGTTTGGGTTGTTCTTCCAGGAACTGCTGCCAGTGGCACAAATAGCGGATACTCTAAAGGCAAGTCCGCGATGATTGGCATGGCTTGAATTGAGTTGAGCAGCCAATCGAAACTGGTGGGGACACGTCCCAATTCAATCCAAAAGAGCTTTATCTGGATGAAATAAAGTGGACTTGAATTGAATCACTGTGTGGGTATACCCAGTATATACACAGTGATTCAATTCAAGTCACTGTGAACTATAGTTCTGTCGCCAAAAGTGATTTGGAGTCATTCCTTGGGTCAATGTTCAAACTCAATTCAGCAGCTTGGCATCTTTTGAGGAGTTAAGGTACCTAGGTACACTTCAAAATAGGTGTGAACGCCATGCCAAGTTTCTTGAATTCAATTGAATCCAACGGTGTCACCCGTTTGTTAGTGGGGATACGACAGTCACAACAGACCACGATGGTGGCGTCAAAGTGTCAAGATGGCTGCTCAAGGGACTCGAAAAGTCGTGACGTCAGAAGTTAGTGAACACTCCACTGAGCGTTTCCTCGCTGAGTCTCTCCAACGGATCTAATCTTTGGGTTCTTCGAAAACTTCAACCTTTCGAAGTTCACCCACTTTTGAACTGTTATAGCAAAAAACTCGACTTTGGCGTTGTGAAACGGGGAACGGCGGGGTGAAACTTACAAAGGTCTCAACTACGGTGGCGGGGGTAAATGTCAGAAACTGTTTGGAAGGTTGCACACAACGTCGATAGTTTTCCTCCGCCCCTGTTCTTGTAGTGTTGGTGATGGTAGAAAGAAGATGTTATGGGTCATCATTCAACCTCCGCAAAACGAGGACGAGGCCATAGGCCTCGAGACGAAACAGAATTGTGAAAGAAACGACTGGTTTTCTTCGGTGGAGTAACAGTTGGTAGACCTGGTATCAACTAGGAATGGAGATGTTCATAGAGACTAATAAAAATCCACGAATTGAGGTGACTCGTTTCCACAACCAAATAAGGCTTAAGGAGGTAAATATTTGTGTTTTGGGGACAGGAAACTTATAATTAACAATGACTGCTGAAAATTCGGGATTTTTAGGATATTTTTTTCATGCTATGAGGTGTACTGCACAGCGAGAAATTTCTTCTGGTGGGGTAGTCACCATCCCGTGCAGTCGGCCATTCAGCAAGAGATCACCCCTTTGCAGATCCCCCTCAGCACGAACATGGCCTTCTGGGTCTCAGCTGCCAAGTCCATACAGCGAACCCCCAGATCCAGAAGGCGAATCCTTTCCTGCGAGGCTCCAGCGTTTGCCCTTATAGACACCCTTCATTGAGCATATCTCTCCACCAGGTGCATCTTCCGTGAGCCAGTGGGGAGTTCGCTTCCCTTGACCCACGATTCTTGTGCCAGTTATTTCTAAAGAATTAAATCCTTTTGTGTTAGAAATTTTCTAACACTTGGGAAACGTATTTTATTGCTCACTAATTTCGAATACATTCTGGGTTTTTACGTATTTGGTTTTTACGATTATGACTAAACCAAATTTTTTTTTAGCCTACTACCTACGTAAAAGCTCAAATCAACAACCAATGGGAGCTGTGTTGCAATGTGACGTCAAACCACCGACTTGGAGCCTTTTATAGATTCTAAATTGAGAAAATCCTGAGGAGGTTTATCCGTGATTGCCAAGCTTCATAGCTGTGGCCCGCTGACCAGGATCCGTAGTGAAATAATTTTCGTTCCGTCTCGAATAAGTAGACGGGAAAGCAGAAATAGTAGTCTTTTCTTGTTTATGTATTCCCGTACTCGGTGCAATATACCACGCTTGCCAACTCTGCAGAAAATATGTAGGTACCCATGAAGGCGGGGCGGGGGTTTGTGCAGTGCGTTATCTCTCGACTGGAAACATTCACAGGAACTTTCTTGACGCATCTGGATGCGCCAAAAAACCCCACCAACCCCTCAGTTTGGTCGATGTCTTTACCGCCGGAGGATTTGGAAATATTCCAAAAAAAGAAACAACGAGGAAAGTTTGAAAAGGCGCGAATGAAATAAGGGGATTGTGGAGAGGTTGCGGGAAAATAGTTCGGTGGAAAATAACCAGATACGATTCCGGGTGGGGGGGGGGGGGGGGGCTTTTGTGCTTTTGTTCTGTCTCTTGAACCGAAGTGGGGGGTCTTTGTAAATTGTCACTGTACAAGGACGCGTTCTCTTTGGGTCATGGTCAGGTATGAAATCAGAAGTGGGATTAAGTCCACTAACCAGGATCCTTGTGGATTACACTGTTGTGCTGTTGTTACCTACGCTTTTGGCAGGAAGGAATGTGGCATGTGAGGGAAGTATTATCGGAGATTTGTTTGTCAACAGTTTACCTCCCCTTTGAACGGGTGGTGGGGGGATAGTTTCCAACTTGGCAATCCCGGTGGACGGATAATAAGACGAACCCACTCACGCGAAGGTACACAAGCGCAAAGAAGAGATACCCTTGCGAAGGGATTTGAACGAACGACGTCGTATAACATCCTCAAGTGCCCCATGAGGGGTCTCTTATGAGTTAAGTTAGTCTCAAAACGCCATTTCAAACAAAATCAACCTTGAAGGATCTCCTGGAAGACAAAAGGGTGTCGATCGAGTGGCAACAACCCTTAAGACCCTTCAAAGTCTCCTTATACGCTTCAAGTGTCATCTAGTGGCACCGCTAAAAAAAAACTAATATTGTGCCATTTAAACGGTTTCTGAGCCTTAACAGGCAAAATAGTATACGATACAAACGTTGTATAGAATTCGAGTTCATTTAAAAAGGTATCACCAGTCGAAAGTCCTTTCAGATCCATTACTCGCCAAAATACACCATTTTCACAGAAAAGCCCAGAAAAGTTAGTGCTAAAAAGGGCCCTAGGTGGAGGGAATATGAATGATGAAAAACCTCGAAATTTTCGCTCTTTTTTTTTTTTCAGTTTTTCGCTTATAAAGCGAAAAAGTACGCATCCTGCAGAAATGTTTACTCATTTCTTTTTCAAAGAGGATTAAATTTAGCGTCGAATGCCGTTTGTTGCATCGGAATAGGTCTATCCGATCAGCCGCAATCGTTCGTCAAAGAAAGGTGATTTTCGCAAACTTAGCTGAAAAGTTGACAACCCTCACCTTCTAACGCCTGTACGTGCCAAATGACTGGACTGATCGAAAAAGGTCAAACAAACTTGTAGGATATTTAATTGTGAAACAGATTGTTTTTTTTTTTTGGTTTTTTTTTTTTTTTGTTTTTTTTTAATTCGCACACCAGTACTGAGAAATGAATTTTAAACCGAAACAGTTCGTAGCGCCAAATTTCCACTAAGGCAGTCCAACGCAGGAAACTTCGTCTGAACTCGAAACTTCTCACTTTCATGCGCTTTTTTTTTTAATTAGCAGTAAATTTATTCAACTCATTACATAACAATTTAAATTTAAGAAGTCCTCATATCAAGCTCTGATTACGAGGTAACCATCAATCATTAATGGCTTACCACACATCGTTCGTAGCTCACATGTGAGCTTTTTTCTGCAGAAAATAGAATAGGGAAGAGAAAATGAGAGAGTTGCTGATTATATCAACGTGTGAACATATTGATATTTATAACTAATGAATAAGAAAGAGTATTTACAACATTACGATAATACGGGGGAGTTATTTACATGAAGCAGCAATAAGCAGGCGTTCTAGCAGTAATTTGCTTGGGCTAGAACGTCCCAATAAAAAATTTGCTGTGTTCCGCGATTTTTCCAAAATGATGAATTTCAGAGATAAAACTCGCTGGAAAAAGTTATAGAGCAATGAATATCCTTCAGATGTCACCAGTCAGCTCTGGTCCTATACTCGCCAAAATACAACGTTTCAACTGAATGCCACTTTAAAAAATGTACATCATTTCTTCTTGGAGAAAAACTACTAAACAATAGTTGTAGAGCATTGGATTATCTTCAAATTTTACGAGTCACACGTACTTTTTGGCCATTACACACCATAATATAGCGTTCTAACTGTGGTCGCAATAGAGAACCTAGGTTATCCGCAATATTTACAGTTTTGCAAGTTTATACGTCCAGATGTTACGGAGATCACTTTGAAATAAAGATTTAGAGCAATAAATCTCCTTCAAACTTCACAAAGTACGAATCTTTTTGGGTTCATTCGCCAAAGTTTCACTGAACGTCTCAATAAAAAACGAGCAGTTTTCCGCCTTTTTCGAACAGTTGCAAGCTTGTCCAGACTGATGGATTTTAGAGAGAAAACTTCTGAATGAGAGCAATCAATTTCTTTCAAACTCCATTCATCACAACTTTTTTGTCACTATTCATCAAAATACAGCGCTTCAACCGAATGCCACCTTTTCTACGTTTCTGAGCCCTTACAGAAAAGTATCATTGAGAATCTAATAATAAATCATTAACTTTGAATGATTAATCATTGGTTGGTCAATAATATATCATTGAGTGTCTAATGATATATTATTGAAGTTAATGATTATTTTATGGTAGAATATCATTGAGGCAACTAAATCATTGAGGAGAATCATTGAGCTGTAAGTGATAATCATTGAGCTTTGGCGGTATCATTGAGGAGAATCATTGAGCTGTAAGTGATAATCATTGAGCTTTGGCGGTATCATTGAGGAGAATCATTGAGATGTAAGTGATAATCATTGAGCTATGGTGGTATCATTAAGGTGAATCATTGGTCATGAGTGATAATTATTGCCCAGGTTTTGGTCTCATTAGTGATTAATCATTAATTATTAACTAACTAAATCATCGGCAACGATTTTAGTAGCTAAACACCTATACTTAACCTAGGTTTTACAAAATGTTTAAATATCATTGAAACATTTATTACAGTGCCGTAACACACAATACATTTAGCACACACCATAAAACCAGAGATGAAAAATTTTCATCCGTAAGTAGGTAGGTACTTATAATTTTCATTGCCGGCCAACTGGCCCGCTGTTCCCGCCCTATCGCTCTAGTGATGGGCAAAACGACTGATTTAGGTAATCGAATGCTGAGTGTTCGAATGATTTCGATAATCGAATGATCATCCAAATAAATTCGCACGAAAATCGACCTATTCCAATAATTGGAGATCGGCATCCTGAAAGGTTCGTGAATTCGCGTCTCTCGTGAACGCCAGTTTCTCTGTTACCAAAAATCCAAATTATTCGAATACCTACTTGAAATCTCGCATTCGGACATCCCAACGATTTCAATAATCGAATGCCGCATTCGATTCTGCATTCGAATGTTCCACCACTACTTCCCTCGTGGTAGGTAACCTAACGTAAGTTTCCCTTGTGTTCACTCCGCTGTTGATTCGCCACGGTAACCTGTGATTAATAATTAATTATTACTTCCACCAGTGGTCATGTTCGATTCCGCGAATCTTTTAAAAGTGAATGATGACGAGTGCATGTTAGTGCAATTTATTAATGAGAACGGAAAGCACACCGGTGTCGGCTTCCTGGTCTGGGTACCAGTCCCTGGTTACTGAGGCCCTGCTCAATAAAGAATGCCAGATATGGTAGCCAAAGGGCTGCGACAGGCGCACGTTCGACGCCAGACAAATGAAGAAAATAATGAAGGAAGACCAGGGACTTAGTGGTGAAAATATTGGCATTTGGAGGTAAGTCCTTTGTTTCGCGCGCCCTTTTCTCATTGCACAACATAAGGCTAATACCTATTAACCTAGTAAAGTCTTATTAGCCCTATGATGAAATTTAAAATTTGGCGTTGACTACCTGTGTAATAAACTTCATATGATTGTATATATTCTAGGGCGAATTGAAATGAAAGCGCAGTCCTAGACCAAGGAGAGGTACGGGGTCCTCGTCTTGGACCGCAAGTCCAGGCGGGAATTGAAGAGGAAGAAGGACGGCATGATCGACAGCAGCAGCAGCTCGAATGGAGAGTAATCGGCTAATGAAGCTTCTGCTTCTGAGGTATGGAAATTAAAATTTAATTTATAATTTAATTATAATGCCATACAGGCCAGTGGGCTCTTCACGGACCACTGACTGCAGTCCAATGTTGGTATCATGTACTCTCCAATTATAACGTAGGTAGGTATTCTATTAGAGAGAAGTAGTATTCTCAAGTGTGCATTATTCTTTTTACTTTAGCCAAACTCATGTGATGAAGCTGCTGCTATGCCCAGTACAATTTATGATCTGAAGAATGGGTCCTCAGCTGCAGAAACCGTAAGTATACTTCCTACATAGTGAAATTACAAATTGTTTAATTGAAAACGAAATTAATTTTAACAAGAGTATTATTCTGTTACAGCAGCAGAGCTCCAACAGCACACTCATTTTAGGAGGGAGGAGTAGTTATGTACTGACTTACCTACTTGCCCCAGCCCAGTGCAGACCCTCCCACAACCCCCCTCACCACCACAAACTCCCCCTACATTAAACAGGTTATATTTCCTTCTTATGCACGGTTACTTACTGTTAAAATATGTTCAAATAATAAGTTACAAATAATGTCCATAGATTAAAATGTACTTAACTGCATTAAGAATTCTTCAGCTGACGAAGTAACTACTAGTAGTTACTTAGTATTGTTCGTTTTCATTAAATAAACAGATGAGTTTTGAATGTATAAAAGTTGCCTTGTTATTAATAATTTGAACCCTTCCAGGTTGCTCTATCAATGGTTTATCGTTGGAGGTACTAATGATATTATCATTACAGTTTCACCAGTGATAAATCATTGAGTAGGTACCTAACCAATAATTATTATTGGTCAATGATAAATTAGCGAATAATTTTCAGTTAGTGATTATATCATTGGTGATGATTAAATAATATCATCACCAATGATATAATCACTTAGGGCCGGTTTTTGAAACCATAGTTAACTCTGACGGCCGTAAAAGACGACTCTGACGGCTGTAAAACGGAAAAAGCGTTTTTTGAACCTTAGTTACCGTTTTACGGGCCGCTATTTTTACGAAACGGTAACCACAGCAGGACCCTGGGGTCAAATTTTTACGGAGCCGTGACCACCGCTTTCATTGGTTGACGAGGAAGGGAGCGTCTGGCCCCTGGCCTGTAAGGCCCCTGATTGTGGCGCTACTACCGGAAACTGAGGGAATCGCTTATCTCGGGAGTTGGGTTCCCGGCTGTCCGCTGTCATGGTTTGGCAGAAAAATCTTCATCTTCTCAAAGGACGGTGTTCCCAAGCAGGTTAATATCCTCAAAAATATATTACCCCAAAAAAATTCTGCTATTAACATACATGGATGCACTTTTATTGAAACTTTGTTTTGATCTCTTCTATTCATAATAGGTAATACTTTTGGTTTATTATTCTTGGAATTATTTTCGCGACGGGGGTCGACGACTCCGATCGGCCTCAAAATTTGACATTATCCGTTTCAAGAGGTCTACATTCTAAATCCGAAATGTCCGTCCGCCGTCCGGGCCGTTTTGGGCAGTAGGAATTTTTTTAAAATCTGAAATTTAGACAAAATACTTGGTTTACCATCTAGTTGTGCCCGCAAGGTTTTCAGCCCGATCGCCCAAACCCGAGGGGCGCTATGGGGCTAAAATGGGGCTATGGGAGGGGTTTTTGAAGGCTTTTAGCTATGGGATCGAGTCAGGTGTCGTTTTCGAAGTATTTTTGTACGTAGAATCCTTTTTTTTGGGGGGGGGGGGGGGGGGGTCTCGGAACGATCCGATTTCACTGTGGCAATCTACAGGAATTTCATGGGGCTAAAAATGGGATTTTGGAAGGATCCCAGGAGGGTAAATATTTTTCGAGTAAAACATGAAGAATTGATGACAAAAAAAATTTTTTGAAATAGAAAAATTCAAAAAAAAAATTCTTTTAATCCAAAAAAAATTTTTTTTCCCCCCCAAAATTTTTTTTATTGATACAGAAATAATTTTTGCACAAGTAACCTAAGTATATCAAAGAATAATAAACCCTTGTGTAAAATTTGCAGAGTTTTTTATTTGGATACTATTTTTTCTGTGATTTTCGTTGTGATTTATGAATATGAGGTACGTCGGGATTTACCACCAAAAGTGCACTAAGTCTTAGTCATACGGTACCTACCTACTTCTCAAATTTTTCAGATATTGTATTCTAGTGATTTATACATTTCTGTGATTTATACGATTCTGTGATTTATACGTTTTGTTCAGTGAGAAAATAAAGTATACCTAGTTTTATAAAGGTACCTACCAAGGTAATTAAAATTTCATTTCTTAAACTCCTAGCTGTCCTGTAGAGGCGCAAATTAATGGATTTTTCTTTCTTAGCTGTAGTTGATGGCGATAGCTAGTTCTGGAAGAATCTATGACAACTTTCCTAGGTAGTTTTGGTTTATTATTTCTAATAATAAGCCTTTAATGTTCGTATGGGGGAAACATGGAAATTATGTTTTATGGAACATAAGCGTGTGAGGGCTAAAATGGGGAAAATGAAGCCAAGTGTAGTGTTTTCCAGCTCTAGTTGATAGGGCAGTGGTTATGACCTCAAGACCAAATTTTCTAGGTAATTGTAATAGAGATCTTCATTGAAATAATTAACCCATACATGGGAACTCCATATAGGGAGGAATTTCCAGCGTTTTCTAATTAATCCAGATGTGTACCTTTCGTTAAATTAAATCAAACTCAAATCAAATCATCAATTTCTGTTAGCTTAGTTTGACATAAGCATTTCTTCTCCCTGGTGTTCAATGATTTCTCTGCCTACCGTCATCATTTTTCCGGGTCATTTCCTTGGAGAAACAAAAGTTAGTAATTCAAACTTCGGCGGCGAGCAAGATAAGCGGTTCACTCAGTTTCTGCTAGATGGTAAACCAAGTATTTTGTCAAAATTTCAGATTTTTAAAAAATTCCTACTGCCCAAAACGGCCCGGACGGCGGACGGACATTTCGGATTTAGAATGTAGACCTCTTGAAACGGATAATGTCAAATTTTGAGGCCGATCGGAGTCGTCGACCCCCGTCGCGAAAATAATTCCAAGAATAATAAACCAAAAGTATTACCTATTATGAATAGAAGAGATCAAAACAAAGTTTCAATAAAAGTGCATCCATGTATGTTAATAGCAGAATTTTTTTGGGGTAATATATTTTTGAGGATATTAACCTGCTTGGGAACACCGTCCTTTGAGAAGATGAAGATTTTTCTGCCAAACCATGACAGCGGACAGCCGGGAACCCAACTCCCGAGATAAGCGATTCCCTCAGTTTCCGGTAGTAGCGCCACAATCAGGGGCCTTACAGGCCAGGGGCCAGACGCTCCCGACGAGGAACAACTGACTGACGAGACGGCCCGCCGCGGACTCTGCGGCGCGGAGGGTGCGGAGTGGTAGAAAGAGATGGAGATAATTGTTTACTTTTTTCGCTCAAATAACGCTCAAAATAATGACATGTTGAAGGCAGAAGAAGCGGGAAATGTGAACTCCTTCCTCACAAATGAGTTGTCAAAACCCGCAATGACGAAAAAATTTCACCTAGGGAAAATATTCAAGGCGCCAAAATTTTAGCGGCGTGGTCAGCTGTCGGAACGCTGACTATGGTTCTAAAAACGCCGACAAAATAGCGGCTGTAAAATCGCGTTTGACGGTGGTCACCAAACCACTCGTTTGCGGTGATTTGACTATGGTTTCAAAAACCGGCCCTTACTGAAAAAATCATTCGCCAATTTATCATTGACCAATAATAATTCAATGATTATATTGCACCAATAATTTAATCATTGCCAATGATAAAATCATTGCCAATGATAAAATCATTGCCAATGATAAAATCATTCGCCAATTTATCACTGACCAATGATTTTCGCTCAATGATTCTCAATGATATTTTTCTGTAAGGGAGGTTTGGATGTTTATAAGTCCAAAATTTTGCATATTAGGGAGAATTTCTCTGAATAAGCGTTTTAGAGCATTAAATGTACCTCAAATTTCACTAGTCAGAAGCCTTTTTGGGTTCATTATTCACTAACGTACCTCATTTTAACAAAAAGTCCCATTAAAAAAACACGGGGTTTCTCTTTTTTCAACACTATACGTCGAAATCGACGCATTTTAGGGAGAAAGTGACTGAATAAAAGTTGTAGAGCTTTAAATTTCTCTACTTAGAAGACATTGAGAGTTCATGCTTCTCCAAAATACGGAGCTTTAACGGAACAGAGAACTCTGTAACTTTACTTAATTCTACAGATTTGTCGACGAGAGGTTGGGCGATGCGGCCTGTAGCGTGAAACAAACGAGAACAGATCGTGGGACCTGTAGCCTTTTCGATAGGATGAGAATGTGGAGGAATGTTTCTTACCTGGTCACTTCCGTGGATAATCTGCTAATTGATTAGCATTGTTCAAAAATCACCAGGTCCAGGAGGATGATCATTGTAAGGCACTTTCAAATCGTTCGCGGGGTTTCGTGTGTTCGGGCGGTACGAAGGAGGTAGTCGCCGATTTCGATGAGATTTCGGTTTCCCGGGGGTTTCACGAGCGTTTTTTTTCCGGGAGTTAAAAAAAGGACGGCGGATCAGACGAAGGCACCTGGACGGTCGCGACGGAGTGAAGGAAAACACCCCCTTCAACTCGACCCCGGACGAAGAGTTTCCATCATTTTCCGGAAAAACGATCCCGAAAAAAAACCGCTGGCGGGTTTTGTCGACGTTGACGACTCTGATTGAGGGAACGGGGAGAGGGGGAGAGATCCGATCTGTAATAATCTATTCACTGTATTTTGTAAGCCTCCTCAGTTTACGTGTGCTCGTGTTGTGTGCTCTTCGGGGGGTTTGATATCGATGTTGGGGTTTTCTTCCTTCGGCGGGGCAGAATCGATGGTTTCACCTCGACGAGTCGGGTGAGATCTCGAGCCGCTGCGGGAGGAAAACCAGAGCCCGCTGACCAGGAGACCCTATTCAACCCTACACGTAGGGTGTCGCACTGTGCATTATTTGAGCAATTTAGAGGTAGGGAAATCTTAGCATCTAAGCGATTCCACTTAGCAGGCTGAAAATCAGTAATTTATGTTTTTGGATGTGTAGAGTCCAAAAATGAGGTCAAAAAGAAGTGAGGGAACGATTTAGTGCATGTTTTTACACGTTATTGGTTTTACGATCTGCATTTTCTGACTCAAAAATTTCCACATTTTTAGGATAGATTCTGATTTGTCATTTTACTCTCAAAAATGCACTTTAACGTGGCTGTTGACAAGGGTTTCAATATAAATGAGCCCAGTATCAGTCATTTCTAGTGGTAAGTAGACTTAACGCTATATCTATGGGAAAGAAAATTCCTTTTCATCTTTTTCACGTTATGGAAGTATACGAGATTTCTACCAAATAAATCACGATGTTTAATACTTATACATAAATATGTAGGCATACTCCAGTCTTTGCACTTTAGAGTGAAGTGCCCGGCGCGCTTCATCTCCGATATTTTGGTCCAATGAGAAGGCCACACAGGCCTAAGCAGCATCGTTCTTAGCGTTCCCGCTGGCCGCCAACCAAATATCCACGATTTCCCTCCTCGGGATTACGATATCTTGGCGATAATTGTAAATAACGAAGAAAGTCGCAGAAGGTCGCAAAATACGAAAGTAGGGTCCTTCTAATTGTAATTACCCTAGAATTACCTTTCGTAGAATTACCCAAGGTAACCCTCGGATGGCGTTCACTGGATTTGATAAGTTTTGACCTGGCAGCTGTGAAAGCAGCAGAATTGCTTCAATCGATTTTTCACCGTTTTCCTGCTGTCAAATTTGAAATCTGACGACATCATTTAGCGCATAGAGCGCGAAATTGTCTGCTGAATTACGACTCAAAAAGTGCCCTACTCGACTTGAGCGGCGTTACAGTTGCACAGTCGATATATCGACTACTATTTTGCAGTAGTGTAAATATATACCACTACAAAATAGTAGTATTCAGAAAAATTACGACGAAATATTTCTTCTACATTCTGGCGATACGTTGAACACAACAGTTACTGCTGATGGCTTAATCGAGTCATTGTTGCAAGAGGCCGGGAAAACATCATGATTGGACACGTCCTCTTCTTGTCTACCGGATGTGTTTTGGGTACCCCTGGATTATGTACTGGAGAAGTAACCGGTATAAATAATCGTCGAATTGAAAGTTAATTTTTACCATGTTTGCCTCATTTTTGATTCAGCAACCCCCCACAATAGAACCGTTATAAAACTTATCCTACTATACCCTATTTTTTTCTGAAAACGCCCCCTTTCAATTTAGCGTTACTGGATTAAAAAGGAATCCTAAAAAGGCCATCGAGAAAATAAATGACGTTAACATATTCTTTGAACATGCTAATTTTGAAAAAATCTACGATTTAAAGTGTATTTTATTAAAAATGTAAAGTTAGTGTGAATCAAAGTTTCTCAAAAACAACTTTTTTGATCAATTACGTTAAACTCATGTTTACATTGAAATTCCTTCTTTCTTTTTTTTTTTTGCTCAACTTAACGATTGACGAGAACGTTCGAACAAGGATCACTAATTCAATCATGAAACAATTGTTCGAACCAAAATGATTGTATGGTGTCCTGGTGTTGTGTGACGACTATCTATATAAGGATAGAGAGTAAATTGTTCGAACGTTGTTATTACCGAAATATTAATAAACAGTAATAATAACAATTTTTGATTATGGAAAAATCGTTTTAAAAATAAGTTATTCAGAATAAATGAATTTTTTTCTCCATCACCAAAATATAAATTTTTTCAACGCATTACTTTCTTAAAGTCTTCTTTTGTTTTGGGTTGAAAAGAATTGAAAGTTGAATTTGTTCAGAATAATGTGTTTAAAAAATCGTTTTAAAGCTATTACTAGTTCACTTTGTTTCTGAGCGATTTCTTCGCCTTGCATGGTTCGTTCTGTTTGAGGGAGGCCCCTCGTCTGCGGTCCCACAATTCGACAACCCTCCTGAAAACCGCCGGGAGCCTCCCGAACCTGACGACAATCGATTTCCACCCGTCGATTGTCCCCCGAATCGAACGGCAACTGCGCGGCGGCGGCAACTTTTCCGCCCCCGACGGCGCAACCTCTCCGCCCCCTTCAGATTGACGTTTTGACCAGTGTTGTTCGTAAGGTGTTGGGTAAAACCAGCACGGAGGGGTGACGTGAAGGGAGTACGAGTGGGATATTGGGGCCCAGTAATACCAATCCAGGGGCGGAGAGGGAGAATTTACACGGAGAAAACAACTTTTATTGGGAAGGAGAGAGAGCACTGAAGGGTCCCATTTCTTTAGATTAGAAGAATACGAAATCAAACTCAATTTCGGGTCAGGCAATTACTTAGCTCAGCAGAAAGTTTGGAGTGTGTTGTACACTTAGCTAAGGCATGAGCACCCCTTATGTCGCCCGCTACGTCAAACTTTACTCAAAGGAGTTAAAAGAGAGAGAAAAAAGAACGTTGTTGGAAAATTAAGATAAGAAATTTATTATACATACTAGTTCAATAAATACGAAAATTATCACAATGAATCAGTTCTAGAACCTAATCAAAATTGCAAAAATGCCAGTGAAACTACTGGCAGTTCAGGCGTAGGCGTTCCAGTTGCTCCCGTCTTCGGGGAGGAGGCCGTTAGTGACGAGGAGGATGATGTCGACGATCCACCAGATCCCGACGCCACCGAGCGTTAAGAGTTTCCCGACGGCGGTGCCCGTCTGGCCGAGGCAGAACCGGTCCATCCCGAGGAACCCAAGGAGTATGCTGTACATGAGGGTGGTGACGAAATAGTGACCGTTATATCTGGAAAAGGTGAGAAAATTTCGTGAATGCCAACTCTACCTATACTATGGGAGTTTGGCCAATTTCTTAACCAACTTTAATTCTTCTACTAGGTATATTAAGGGCGCAAGTAGAGAAGAGAAGGAGGAGGAGGAGGAGTGACTCGATTTTGGTCATCATTATTCTATGATAGGTACGGAAAATTTTTAAATTGGTCTTTAAAAAATTTAGGTCGACGAGCGTAGTACGCGAAAAGTTTGAAACCACAAAACGTTGCTCCAAATGGCGTATCAGTTGCTCTGAAAGTGGTTGGTGGCTGCTGGAGCAGTTGACAGGATGTTGGGATGGCGGTTCGCCGTAATACACCACCTCATTTGACTTCATGAAAGATATCAAAGCTCCATTTATGGCCCCACGATAGATTCCAACAATGAAATCGGACCGTTCTGAGACACCCGAAAATGGATACTACGTCCAAAAATACTTTGAAAACAACACCTAACGCGGCCCTATGGCCGGAAACTCTTCCAAAACACCTCTCGTAGCCCCATAGAGCCCCACAGGTTGAGCGATCGGGCTGAAAACCTTGCCGGCACAACTAGATGGAAAACCGAGTAGGGCGGGGAAAACCATATAATATATGGTTTTCACAATATTATTGTCAACATTTCAGATTTCGTCGCTGTAGAAGCAACACCGCCTAACCCACATCTTCCCAACTTCACAGGTGATACAAAGAACTGTTTCATTAAAAAAAAGTCTAGTTTAAAAATTGTTTCCTGTATTTGTTTCATGTAACTTTTCCATTGATTTTTTCATTTAACTGTTTCTTTTAAAACCCGTTTCTTGTAAAAGCTGTTTCATTTTAAAAACAGCCGTTTCATTTTCCAACCGAATTGGGTTAGGCGGTGTTGATTCCACAGCGACGATTTGTCAAAAAATTCCTACGGCACAAAACGGCCCCCACTGGTCTAGAAGATTCTTCTTCTCAATCCTTCTATTTCCCACCGTCGCCCACCTACCGCCCAAAACGATTCTGCTGGCCCCCGTTGAGAACCACTGAGATAGACCAGCCTGCCAGAGCCTATGGAAGAGTCATCAGTTCCTTTGATTTCACTCACAGGTTCCAATGACGTTTGCGCTAATCCAACCAAATCCAGCCCTCAAAGTGGTTTCGTTTGCGCGAACGTCCTGCTTCACCTCCTATCAAACGTACACACGTACGTATACACGTGTGTATAAACAAGGTAGTGGGCGATTCCACTAACAGTGGCCAAATTTATGTCCTGGCGTTTTTCGCCGCTATAAAAAAAGATATAATTTTTGTGTTTAATCTCCTCTCTAAGGACAATCTTTCCGAGACTTATTTTTTCCGGCATTCTACAGTTAGCATGCTCAGAAAAAATGAAAACATGAGCGAATTCTCATTCCCCTGGCGTATATCCCCAGCCGTAGGTTCGCCCCTTCTCACTCTCACTGCAGCCTTACATTTCAGTACCTATATAAAATAGGTGAAAGCCCCCTAGGTTTCATCCCATAGTGTACTAACTTATCATTACTTAATTTTAAGAGCATTCCCTGGATAAAAGTAACCAGAAAAATACACTGCCAAGGACATGGCACAGAAGCTTCCTCTTGGCCATCACAGTATGTCATCATTATTTATGTCATGACTGTAACAAGAAAATTACGTTCGCGCATGCGCGGAGTGTACTGCTGATTCAATCGTGATGAAACTGATAGGAGACCATCTAGGGCTATACCCACACAATTCCTGAAAATTTGATTGAAACCCGATCAAAATTGTGGAAGTTATGGGTGTGGCAAGGAAATGCGGACAGACAGACAGACGGAACCAAATTTGTTCAGGAGGCTCTGAAACGCAAAACGTGAGTGGAAATTTTGATTTTGGAGAACAAAATTTTTTTCATTTCGAAAGTGAAAACAATGCTTCCTCTGCCTTGCAGACTCAGAAGCAATACGTTGTCCGTGGGGGTTCCTATCATTCGCCTGGTGAGTTGGTTCAGGGGGCTGTAAAGGATTGCAGAACTCTAGAAAAGGGCTGAGCAACTTTCAAAAGACTCCAGCACCATCGAACTAAGGGAACAATATTCGCCAATAACCCGCCTCCAATACATCACCAAAATTCTGCAGGAGAAGAGGAGACTGATTCCTATTGATTCCTACTACCAAAGCCAACATCGGTGGAAAAACTAGAAGGTCCTCAGTCTACTATACCAAATCTTGGCTCAAATTAGGGGAAACACGGGCTCCCGTGTGTGCTACCCCAGACCCGCCACCATCGTATGCAGTAAGGGCGGCCCCTTTTGTTTTCCTAGCGAGTACTATTACCTGTATGAGTACTGATAGAGTGGCACCTGCCTGACGTCGAACTTACTTGACGCAAGGGAAGCCATCTTTGAAGAAAGACCTGGGGCCGTAACATTCTATGTGCTTCAGAACTTCGCAGGGCACTCGAGCCCTCTCGACGTCTTCGTAGCGATAATTCCCAAACTGGAACACAAAAGGAAAATGTGGTAAATTACAAGTAAACTAAACAATGTTGACAAAGTAGTTACTGCAAGAGAATTAGGTTATTGCAACACGTCATTAAATCTACACATTTCAAGCAGCCCATACAATATTTGAACAGTAACTGTTGTGAGACCTCGAAAAATGAATTGTGCTTCCAAAATTACTCGGAAAACGACACCTTATTTGACTTCCTGAGATCCTTCAAAAATCCAAATTGTAGCCCCATAGATCCCCACAGTGAAATCGGATCGTTCTCGGATCCCCAAAAATGGATTCTACGTCCAAAAATACTTTGAAAACGACACTCCACTCGACCCCATAGCCGAAACCATTCAAAAAACGCCAGCATGAGGGAGGGCATTTTTTAGTGGCAACTAGCCCGTGGGGCTTTCAGCAGGCCTCCTGGCAGGAACCAGGGAGCTCCACCAGGCGGGCCAAGTACCGCCTGTTACTGATGTTGAGCGGGAGAGGTGACACATTCCATCCCAAGCGAGAACCTCTGCTCATCTGCCTCCCTGAGGGAGAAATTCAAGGCTTGGGGGGATAGCTATTGGGT
This sequence comes from Pilophorus perplexus, assembly GCA_955831195.1. NCBI lineage: Eukaryota > Metazoa > Arthropoda > Insecta > Hemiptera > Miridae > Pilophorus > Pilophorus perplexus. The sequence goes on from OY037014.1 coordinate 18,229,584, forward strand.
GCTGTTGCTCGACCAGTCGTCCCAAAATAGGTCCAATGTTGGCTGCCAGGGCCTTCAGGGCAGCTGCCTGGAGACATAGGGGAGCGAGGGTCAAGGGACCATCAGAGAAAGTGGCCCCTGGCTGTTTTCGCGACTGTGCTCATCATTGCATCGGATCTCTTGGAGGGCATATTTTTTTGGCGAAATCATCTGCCGTAAGTTCCATTGTGTTTTACTTGAACCCACTGATGAACTCATTACATAAATTTTAAAATCCTTGAATTCTTTAGGTCGACATTTCGGTGTTTAGGAAAAATTACTACGGGGGAGATTTAGGTCAGTCTGACCACTTTCATCCTCAGATGGCCACTTACTGGCCTGGAGAGTGTATTTTTCGGCAAAATCGTCTGTGGTAAGTTCCGTTGTGTTGTAGGTACTTGTACCTATTGATGAGCTTATTACAATGTAATAGGATTATAAAAATTTATGTCATACATTTTTAGAATCCTTGACTTTTCGTAGTTTAATTTTCACTGTTTCCTAAAAATTACTATGGGGGAGATTGTGGTCAGTCTGACTGTACCTACTTTCTCCCACGCCTCTGGACTTACTCGATTTTGAACGTTGACAGTATTAATTTTGAATACATAAGTAGTTACTATTTATTCAAGAATAAACTCGTTTTTATTCAAGATTTCTTGGTGTTTGAATGGAGCCCATTTTCTGCCACACCCCTGCCAGTTACTCCCACTGGGTGAGAGATAAAGGTCAAAGCATTTGGCATGATGTAATCGTGAATTATGAGCACGCAAACAATTTATTGAAGCTGTCGTTGTTTTTTGGAAAGCTGAGATCCCAGGGGTTCGAAGTATACCAAAATTGACGTAGAAAACTTGAAGGGGCCCGCAATTTCAATTATTGAAAAGTGACCACTTTCACCCCGAGCTCCCCTACCTGATCCAGTCCTCCCTTATACCACCAGGGAAAACCTTTGCCTCCAGAACGGCCCTGTCCCTCGCAAATTCTGGGAGCCTTCAGGGCCTCCGCACCATGTCCAAGGATCGTCATTTGTGGAGCCATTTTATTGGTCCAACCCTGCCTGAGGCCTTTCAGTAGGTACCGATAGGGATATCCCGAAGTCCATGGCACCGTACAGACTGCTATTTTGATGCCAAACAACTCCTCAATACACAAAGTAGCCCCCTTGCTCTCTGTTACTCTGTGCCCCCTGCAACCCATTTTGGCCCCAACACCCAATAACTAGCTGAATTCCAGCGGACTCACCTTGACACAACCATGGCCCGTTTCGTTCCTCGCCGTTTCATTCCCCTTGTGATCAATGGGCGGATCGCAGTCCAGAAACTCCATCGGCCTAAACATAACTGACCGTTAGATGACAACATCACCCCACTTCTACACCAAAACACCTTCGAATACTCACAAAAAAGAACATTTCACGAGCGGCGCGTGCGGGACGTACGTGACGTCATTTTGGACTCCCGTTTTATTGTCACCGACAGCCGTCGACGACTGAAGAACCAGCGCAAAGAAAGTCAAAGGGATTCCTCCAAATCGAAGCATAAAGCAGAAAATGTTGTAACTGTCAACATAAGAAAGTTCACTACCAAATAAATAACAGTCGCAAGAAAAGAACCAACCCGGAAATTTTCACGATTTTAATACTTCATAAGGTAAATAAAATGAAATCGTCTATTATAGTTCATTGACTAACTTCATTCGTGGAATCACTGATAATCAGTGACTGATTCCGAATCAGTAAATCGTGATAAGGAAATCATTGAGTTCAGCCGTGTTGTTATAAAACGGAATCATAAAATAGTTCAATCACAAAATAGTTCACCGCTCGACTGAAATAATTTCCAGCCGGTCCAGGAGATAGAATAAATTATTTATCTCTGTCCTAGATTTGAGATTTTCTAAAATACTCCTTCCTAGGTTCTCGATAAAGAAACCAATTTTGATGGTTCTCACACACACAAAAAATAAAAAAACCTCGGCGGGCTCCGCCCCGTGACCCCGCCAGGTTGTGCCTGTCAGCTAAAATGTATAAAACCTGGAAACAGGTTTTTAGCCCTTCAATGCCTACCTAATAATTATTGGGAAGTAGGTAGAACATTTGAAGAACAATAATAATTATTTTGGAGTCAGCCAAGTCTGATCCACCGTGAGAACGCCACCACTCCCCCGCACGGTCCTCCCTACACAAACCGTTCCAACTCCAGTTGATTATACCGCATCAGCTGTGCGCAGCGTTGGTGTTCACTTGAGCGTCTTTTCAAAAATTCAGTACCCACCATCTTTCACGTACGTGTCCTCCCGTGAAATTTTTGTTTGAAATAATTATTTTCATTCCGACGTGTGGAGTCAAATAAGTGTTTATTTCCGTCGGATGAATTATTTCTTTATCTGTACCTACTCTTGGTGCTAAGGGACCCGCGGGCTGCGCGTTTTTTGTTCGTTTTTACAAAATTACATTTTAGCGTGGGTTTTGGATCCCGGGGATCGGGGTCGGAAAAACGCCAGTGTCATTCCGCGGGTCCGTTGCACCTTTACATAACCGTTCGTTTCCAACTCCGGTAACATTTGTTTTGCTTTAGGTGTACCTACGTCGACGGTTTCCTCGTCTTTTTGTTTCAATTACCTACCTACTCTTCTTCTGGTGAGTCTTGTGTCACTAATTTTCGCAGCATTCCTCATTGAATAGAACTAGGAACTCGGCGAATGGAAACGCTCGGCAAGCAGGGGGCCGTTTCCTGACGTCCTCGTAGGCCAAATTATAAGCAGTCGCAGCAGTTGCACGCTGCCCTTTCAACATGTTCCACGGAAATGCTTGTCGGGCAGAGGGCCGCTCCCTAGCGTCCTCATAAGCCGAATTGAGAGTAGTTGCCGATATCTGTCCTTTTAACATGTTTTAGAGAAACGCTCGGCAAGCAGAGGGCCGCTCCCTGGCGTCCTCATAAACCGAATTCAAAGCGGGCCTAGCTCCCGTGGGTCTTTTAACATGTTCTATGGAAACGCTCGGCAAGCAGAGGGCCGCTCCCTGGCGTCCTCATAAACCGAATTCAGACCGGGCCTAGCTCCCGTGGGTCTTTTTACATGTTCAATGGAAACGCTCGGCAAGCAGAGGGCCGCTCCCTGGCGTCCTCATAAACCGAATTCAAACCGGGCCTAGCCCCCGTGGGTCTTTTAACATGTTCCATGGAAATGCTTGTCGAGCGGAGGGCCGCTCCCTGGCGTCCTCGTAATCCATATTCAGAGAGGGCCCACCTCCCGTGGGTCTTTAAACATGTTCCATGTAAATGCTTGTCGAGCGGAGGGCCGCTCCCTGGCGTCCTCATAATCCGAATTAAATTAAATTAGATTACAAAACGGGCCCAGCTCACGTGGGTCTTTTAACATGTTCCATGGAAATGCTTGTCGAGCGGAGGGCCGCTCCCTGGCGTCCTCATAATCCGAATTAAATTAAATTAAATTAAAGAGCGGGCCCAGCTCACGTGGGTCTTTTAACATGTTCCATGGAAATGCTTGTCGAGCGGAGGGCCGCTCCCTGGCGTCCTCATAATCCGAATTAAATTAAATTAAATTAAAGAGCGGGCCCAGCTCACGTGGGTCTTTTAACATGTTCCATGGAAATGCGTGTCAAGTGGAGGGCTGTCCCATAGCGACCTCCTAGACCCTTGGCCATGTTTGGTCGTGATTATTTCATTTTTAGTTCATTTAGTTTTTTCTTTGCCTTGGATTGGATTGGATTGGATTGATTGTAGGGATAAGTGGATTTAGTGCTAATAATTTTTCATTTCCTTGACCCTTGCAGATGGATTCCTCCTACGTCTCTCTTGGGGCTCTCTTTGACCAACCCCCCAATAACCCTGCCCTGGCTAGAGTTAAAGTAGTGGTGGCGGAATCCTTCCCCACTGGGTGGAAAAATTGGCAAGTCACTAGAAAAGTTTTCTCTCTGGAGATAGACGAAGAATTGTTGACGGAAGTGAAGATTGCTATTCCAACGGTTCCCCTGATTAGAGCTTTTTCACCCGAGATTGTGGAAGTCTCTGAAGCGAGGTTCCAGGAAATTAAACTCGCCCTGCTAAACTGGCCTCTCGGTCGTGCCCTGATTTATGCTCCCAAGATCATCTCTCAGTGCATAAGACCAGTGGATTTGCACCTGCAATTCATGCGGGACTTGGATCAGCTCCGCAACTTGTTCCTAACAAGAACTGAAGCCAATGCATTCATGCAAGCAGCTCAAATTACCAACGCAGAAACTGAATGCGAGGGTGATCATCGCTCGGGGTCCACTTCGTTGCCCCAACTTTCCGACCGTGTCAGGTCTTTAGAGTCAGCTATCACCTCCATACAAGCTAGTATGGAGGAGTTGGTGCGCAACCTGCGCCCCTCTGAAGGAGAGGACTTTTCAGCTGGAGAAGAGGATAGTGATCTCGATTCTCTGACAGACTCAGACATCTGTGGCAAGCAGTTGGTAGCTAACCCTTCGGTCCCGTCAGGATTTTTCGAACCAATGACAGTGGCTAAAGACCCAGTTCTCTTGCAACCTTCCGAGGATCTACTTGCTCAGGGCATCAAATGTCAACGTTTGGGAGAGCAAAATTGGGTTGACATAAAATATTCGGAGGCCGATAATAAGTTACGCAGGGGGGCAGTATTCCAACCCCTGGCGATGAACCCACAGCTTGAAGGCAGAGCCGAGAAAACTGATTTTTTGCTTCGACGCCGGGAACGTTTACTAGGCACACTCACATATGGTCTTCTCGCCCAACGTAAGGCCCTCAAAGAAGGAACTGCCCTTCTAGCCAAACGTTGTCCGGAGTCAGCTCAATTTCTTGACGAATGCTTGCTAGGAAACACAGATTTTCGTTCCTTGTCCGACGCATTACTTCAGTTTGTGTGCGGAAAAAGGCAAGAGGTCATAGCGGAACGGCGGGCTGCGGTGGAGCCGGCCAACGTAATCAGTCAACGTCAGCTTCGAAGTATCCCACCCTCTACTACTCACATTTATGACGAGGAGCAGTTCAACAAGTGGCTCTCTTCAAACCCACTTCCCGTCGTAAGCAAAACACGTTTTGGGAGAAATCGTTCTCTTTCGGACCCATCATCAGCCCCCTCAAAAATGTTCAAAATGCCAGCTTCCAAATACCAATATGGCCGCCCCTCAGGGTCTAGAATTCAGAATACTAATAACCATAAGAAGTCTAACACCCGAAAATATGATGCCCCCCAACAAAAACGCTCTAAGACTGCTCGCCCAGCCGCCACCTCAAATCGTGGGGGTCCAAAATCAAAAAAGTCCTTTTGAAGGTGTGAGAGGAGAGACGGTAGGGGGACAGCTGTTGGCATTCAAAGATCAATGGGCCAGTATGGGGGCACCCCCAGTTCTTTGCCAAATCGTTCAAGGTTACAAGATCCCATTTCAGCAGAAGCCACCTCTACGAACTCTCAAACCCCCCTTCCCGCCCCCATTAATAACAACCGTCTCTCCCGAAATGGATGCAATAATCGACAACCTCAAGTCTCAAAATATAATAACCACAGCCACAGAAAATTCGGGTTTCATTTCACCAATGTTTTTAGTTCCAAAAGGAGATGGTTCGCTGCGCCCAGTTTTCAACCTCAAGCGTCTAAACAAGTTTTTGGTGACCAAGAAGTTCAGACTGATAAACCATTTCAAAATTCCGAGCTTCATACAAAAGGGGGATTGGTTGGCCAGCATAGACCTTTCCCAGGCCTACTGCCATGTCCCAATATGCCTCCGCCAACAGCGCTTCCTGGCATTCACCTACAAGAACGTGGTGTACAAGTGGACTTGCCTCCCTTTTGGACTGGCAACAGCACCTCAAGTGTTTGCCCAACTGACGAATTGGGTAGCCTCCGCTCTCAGGGACAAAGGGATCAGGACAGTGGTATACCTAGACGACTTTCTCATTGCAAATCAAGATCCAAACCACCTCCATCATCACGTGAATCATGCTCTTGCTCTACTCTCAAGCCTGGGCTGGCAGGTGAACCTGGAAAAATCACAACTGTTACCAAGTCGTCGCATAGATTTCTTGGGGATAACTTGGGACACTCAGCTCCATCAGGTTTCTCTACCAGTGAGGAAGATAGACAAATTGAAAAGTCTACTCCAGAAAATTCTCCATTGCCCAGTATGGTCTCTGAAATCGGCTCAAACTCTCTTGGGGATCCTTGGCTTTGCCGCATTTGCCATTCCGCTCGGACGCTTACACCTGCGAAGAATTCAGATGGCGGCTCGCGGCCTCCCACGTCACCGTCGAAAACAACGGATTCCAACTCGGGCTCTCCAGGATCCGGCATGGTGGCTTCAACATTTAACCAGCTCATCCCCACTCCACCCTTCCGAGACTCGGTATTTCCTGTCCACGGACGCCTCAGATTGGGGTTGGGGGGCACTGGTGTCAGGGACACAATTCCAACAAGAGTGGACGGAATTACAACGCACATGGCACATCAATCTGAAGGAGCTGTTTGCTGTTCGAGCAGCAATACTTTTGAACCGTCATTGGTTAAAAAATTGTACAGTAATCCTTCAGTCAGACAACAAAACAGTGACAGCTTACATTCGGAAGCAAGGGGGACTAAGGTCTTTACGACTCCTGGAGGAGACAGAAAAATTGTTTTGCCTCACCTCGGAATTGAACATCCACATTCTGCCCTTTTACATACCGGGAAAACTGAACTCCACTGCCGACAGCTTGTCTCGAAATTCCCTGCTTCCAGATTGGCACCTGAGAACCTCGACCACACGTACTGCCTTCCTTCGTTGGGGAATACCAGAAATCGATTTGTTTGCTTCTCACAAATCGAGAGTTGTGGAGAAATACGCTACCCAAGATCCAACAGATCATCGTGCAGCCTTTGTAGACGCATTTTCCAGGACATGGAACTTCAACCTGGCATGGGTTTTCCCACCACCCCCATTGATGCCCCAAGTCCTACACCATCTCAACAATGCATCAGGGACCTTCCTGGTGGTGGCGCCTCGATGGCAGAAGGTGTTCTGGAGAGCAGACCTGAAGGCCAGAGCAGTTGCACCACCGTTGCTGGTGAAAGACCTTCCGTCACAGCTTGTGGATCTAACAACACACTCACCCCCACCCCAAGTCGAAGATATGAGGTTGGAAATCTGGAAGATACGGGGTGGACGAATCAAACTGCCGGGTGGTCAGTTTCGGAAAAACGTCTGCTGATGGCAGCATGGCGCCCATCGACGCAGTCCTCATACAGAAAACCCTGGTCTCGGTGGGTTACCTGGGCCTCCTCCAATAAGGTCGATTTCCGGAATCCGTCTCCACAGCAACTGGCTCGATTTCTGGCTTTCCTCGCCACTTCCGAACAGCTAGCCCTAAAATCCATTCTGCTACACAAGTCAGTAGTGGCAACCATGGCTAATCCAGAATCATCTGCCCATCTGTCAGCTCACCCAGTTGTCACAAAAATTGTTAGAGGCATCGCCTCATCCCGTCCACAAAGGGTAACCAGGGCTATTTGGAATGTGGCTGATCTTCGGAATTGGATGGAAAGTCACCCTCCCTCTCCTCTTAGTTTCTTTGAAGTATCACGTCATTTAGCATTGCTCCTTCTATTAGCCTCGGGAAGACGGGTTCATGACCTTACCTTACTTCAAGTTGATCCATCACATTTTCAACGATCGGCAGAACATATAGTTTTTTGGCCCAGCTTTGGATCCAAAACTGATTCCTCTTCTTTCCGCCAATCTGGCTGGCAATTCATTAACGCTCGTGAGCCACAAATTTGGAGCATTGCGCACTGGTTGGATGTATTGCTACAACTAAGAAGTTCTCGGTGCGGCGCCCTGAACATAGAAGCTTTGTTTGTCTCGTCCATGGGCAGGGTTCGGCCGGCCACTCGAACAATCATTGCGGGTTGGGTCAAATCCGCGTTGAAACTAGCGGGGATCCCATTCTCTCCAGGAAGTATCAGGTCTGCGGTCAGTTCATCCCTTGCCAGGGCGGACATTCCCTTAGACACGATTCTCCAGCGGGGTAACTGGCGCTCGACGGACACATTCCTTCGTCACTACTACCAACCTTTAGCAGGAGAAGGTGGTCCTCAACCTGACCCTGTTACCCGGTTGTTTTCCGGCTTCAGCCCAGCCTTATAATGTACTTATGGTTCCTGGTGAGATATACCATCCTTTTACCGAAAGGTTCACCATTTTGTTGATGCACCAAATATTGGGATTTCCTAGAATCTTACACCTTAGTATCCACGCTGTTGGTTAATTATTTCCTAATTTCCGTACTTATCACAGTACCCACTTATGTTCACTTGAGCTGTCAGATAACAAACACATCTCACGGTGGATCAGACTTGGCTGACTCCAAAATATGAAAGTTTTTCCCCCGAAGGGAATAAAAACTATTATTTTGGATCATCAAGTCTGATCCACCCCTTTCAATCACTTGACAGCTCAGGTACTGAATTTTTGAAAAGACGCTCAAGTGAACACCAACGCTGCGCACAGCTGATGCGGTATAATCAACTGGAGTTGGAACGGTTTGTGTAGGGAGGACCGTGCGGGGGAGTGGTGGCGTTCTCACGGTGGATCAGACTTGATGATCCAAAATAATAGTTTTTATTCCCTTCGGGGGAAAAACTTTCATATTGTTCTTGTTGAATTATTCAAACAAGTCCTCCCCTCAGCAAAAGCTTTTCCTTAAAGAGGGGAGTAGCATTGAGAACTTTGGGTTTAGACGTTGGGGCAGAAAACCTTGCGGGCACAACTAGATGGTAAACCTAGTGTTTTGTCAAAATTTCAGATTTTTAAAAACATTCCTACGACCCGGACGGCGGACGGACATTTCGCTTTCGGCTTTTTTGACGATAAAATTAATAGTTTTGTCTTTCTTTTTTGTTACCCTTGTCTTTTTAATCAGTTAAAACAGTTATAAGGTACTATTTCGTTTTATTTTTATTTTTTTCTCAACAAACAACATTTATTTTGTCTCATTTATTGAAATATATTCAGAATAAAACCATAAAAAATGAATTAAAGCAACAAAAAACAAAAATTAAAACGAAATCAGTCCGACTATTACTTAATCGGTTTTATAAAAAATGACATCGGTTTTCAACATAATTTTTTTTTACCCTTAGCACTTCCCTCCTTGCATACCTACCTCGACCACCGAGGTAAGGAAATGGTCAGCTGACCAGGTTCATCATCCTAAATAATCGCCTTACGAAGTAAAGTGCCTGTTTCCGGTTGCTCCCAGTGGGACCGCTGACCAGTGTTGTCAAAACATAGCATGGCCACCCTGATTTTACCACTGCACAGTCTGGTGGCTGACATAAACCAGACACAAGCACAACACTGATTTGTTCTTTACCAACATAACAACATGGCACGTCCGTAGGTTATTCACAATTTAATCGATTAATCGATTAAATACGATTTTCAACGATGAAATTTTCAATATTGAATGTTAATACTATTTAAATACTAAAATTTTGATGCCAACCATTACTGCCACTGGAAAAAGGTGATGACATACATGAGTAAGAGCTCGGGAGAACAGTTACTGACTCTGACTCACAGAGTAACAGAGAGCTCTGACTACAGTCAAATTGCGTTGTACGGTTGGCAACTTTGTAATGTTTGGTTTTGCGAGTAACAAAACCCTCGTCGCGTTTCTTTTCGTATTTTTTTCCTGAATTCCGATATTTTCTCGTTCCATAGTGATTTGCTAGTGTAATTAGACCTCGCGTGAGAGTTGTAGTGTTTACTAGCCCAGTTTAGGAGGAATGTGAAGTTGGTGAAAGAGGCATTTGTGCATTCGAAGAGTCTTTGCAAGGTTTGTATTCATTGCGTGATGTGACGTATTTTGTATGAAAGAACAACGCTAACCAGTGACCTGGTGGGTCTCATAATATGGATATTATACGAATATATCGTTTTCAAAAACAACGTCGTTTTAAAACGACGACACGCCCCGGGGGTCCTGATAAACCCGCCGAATTTGCCCCTGGGCTCACTGCTGCCTGCAGCGCGCTTTGCATACTGCTTGACCCCTAGTCAATGCCCTTTTTTTACAGACCTGATATGGAGAAGTCTCCCGCAAGACCCGCGGCGCCTTCAAACCCCATCAACACGAATAAACTTAGCGTCTATCTGCAGCATATTTCCGGACAGGTAAAGCCCATTTGCAACCCGCAGACCAAAGAAACGCAGTGAGTGCTCAACCGAAATCCGGTTTCAGGTCGACCTGCTGCACCCGTTTTATTTGGATCACCCGTACGCCAAGCCGAACAACTGGAAGGCCGATAACGTCTACGCTAAACCTTTGAAGACGTTATTCATTACCAAAAAATCCCACAGTATACCTTCCAGGTTCGTTGTTGTCTATGTAACTTCGTAATTCAGAGTTGGCAACATTTCAATAACTTTTATTTTCTTTTGCAGTGAACACTGTCAAGTACACATAGTCACCCCTGATGGCAAACCAAAACCTGCTTACGATGAAGCAAAAGCTAAAGCAAACATGATAGAAACGGAAAAAATCCTCTCGAGCATATTGAGTGTGGAACATGACGACCCTGACTGGGAATCTCGATTGAACAGGTGTTTTTCTCACGGAAAAGTTTCTTCTTTTGGCAGCCGTTCTTCTATTTCTTAACAAACATTTTTGTTCAGAGCGGGTTGGAACCACCTGCAGACCAAATTGTTCGACCGTGCCTTGCGGATACTCAACCATGACCGGCTTGCCCGCCTTACGCAGCAGTCGTCGTGGAACGAGCCAGTCCTGAGGCGCGTCACCATCGACAAGTCCGCTCGAAGGTTCAGATCGCTGATGTCGACGTTCGGGTGGAAAGTTTCGTTGCTCCAGTGGCTGCATAACACTTTCCTGGAATACCTCGACATCCCGTATTTGGCGTCTTACATTGAGATTTTACAGGTGGAGTAATATTGTGGTGGTGTGTTTGTAAACAATTCAATTGTTGATTATCATCAGCTGATTCTGTTGTTGTAGACGCTGAAAAAGAAGATACCTACTCTCACTGAAAGGATGCTCTCGTCTGTAAGCTACCACAGCCGCATCCCGCCTGAAGCCATCAACCGAATGCTCAAAAAACCTACAGACCCTGGCTCGTTTGGATTGAGTTGCTACAACCCAGTAAGTGTCGTAAGGGAGTACCAGTATCGTAGGGTAGATAGTCATGACGCCGCGTTTATGACTGTTGGTTGCCCAAATAACAGTAAAATGAATGGATGATTTGAAAAAATATATGAATATTGTTTTTGGCTGGATGTGAACTCAAGTAGATGATCACAGCCATACTTTTAGGTTCTAGCATCCATTCAAATACCATTCATTCATTCATTCATCTTCCAGACCAGACTTCCTGGCAATCCGCTGATTCTGATTGTGCCGAGCTCTCCGGGAACTAACACTATGCAGAATCCTCGGGTCCAGCGGTGGTTCCAGAACTTGTCAATGATCGGGCACGTTACAGTGGTCAGCACAAACAGTAAGTCTTGTGACTTTGTACGCTTTGTACTGTTGATTTTGAGTGTGTTGGTGGGCTATTGAAAGGGTTGCTTACCTTGCACTGGGGACCCGACGTTGGAAGGATTTGCAGCCTATTGGAGAACGTCCCTTTCAGGTGCTGGGGCGGAGCTATTAGACAGTGCTTTAGGCGAAGCCTCTCCGGGTATCAGCTCTATGTTGGCTATGATGGTGGCTGGAGGACTGGGCATTCTCCCCACTGTGTAGAGTGAGCCAAGTTCGTTCTCACCTGCCAGTGTCCAACCCCAAGTGGACACAATAACAACTCAAATAGCGATATTGAAATGCGAGTAGAAGTGTTCTGAGGCCAGGTGGGGTACAGCCGGGGGTTGGCTGGCTTTAGCCCCCTATTGGTGGCCCCCTATTCTACTATATTGGAGCTCCAGGCCGAGGAGAATCCTCTTTATTTTAAGGTAGTCTGAAACCACCAAATACTCCATTTGGCATATCTGAACTCGAATGTGCCCAAAATACGGTAAAAATAGATTTTGCCTGCCAAACGAATCCCTTAATTTTTATCCTGAATTTCATTAAGAAAAACTTTTATGTTGGGTGTGAAGCGAAAGTGATGGGAAAGGTAGGGGGTTGGCTGGCCTAGCCAGCAGTGAGTGGCCTCCTATCAGCGTAATGAAGTTGGCATCCAAGAGCCTTGACGGAGTTTTTCTTTTGTGGCTGTTCCTTTCTTGAGGCTTTGGGCCGGTTTTCGTATGAGATGATCTCCTAATGATGATAACCCCCATAGGTAGCGAGAACTTTGGCCCACCTTATGACCCACCCATGACGTTACCATTCACCAAAACCCAGTTCCACAGAAATTGAGCTGGAGCAGAATAGAGTGAGATGAGGGCGGCCATTGATCACAAAATACCACGATCCCCCCTCTGTGGGGTCACAACAGTTCCCAAAAATAGTCCTCATAAAAAAAGTGGTCATTTTGTGGGTTGCGGGTGGTAAAAGGTGGCGCTTCCCAGTGAGAAAAACTTGCACTGTTAACACACTTTTCATGGCCCGTTTCAGATCTGCACGCTACCAAAGCGACAATGACCACATCATTGGATCACATGTTGGCGTCGACACGGTCCAAACTGGCAGAACTGCGGGCGGACCACGTCGGTAGGACGATCATCCTTGTGGGGTTCAATTCTGGTGCTGCGCTTGCTTGCCAGGTGGCTCTTTTGGAACAAGTGACGGCCGTCATCGCCATCGGGTTTCCCTACAACACGGTGGAGGACAAAAGGGGGCAACCAGACGACGCCATTTTGAACTTGACCGTGCCTGTTCTTTTCGTCTCCGGGCAGCTCGGCACTAGCGCCAGGTAGTCTTCGCCCTTTCCCCTTGTAGATAGCAACATACTCATTCTAATCGTGTGTTCTCGCTTGTAGCATCGACGACTTGGAGGACCTGCGAGAGCGGCTGAGGGTGGAAACTGGGTTGGTCGTTGTCGGCTCGGCCGACGATCAGCTTCGAGTGAAGAAGAGCAAGTTGTTGCAAGAAGGAGTCACTCAATGCATGGTTGACCGGTGCATCGTGGTAAGTCCCCTCGTTTCACCACTTTCTTCCTTATTCCGTTCGCTTCCACCTACGACTCATTCCAGGATGAAATTGCGGACTTCGTCGGCACCATCCTTCTCACCCCTCCCGCCCAAAGCGCCACCCCGACCACCAGCTCCATCGTGGTGAGGCCTGACGGCCGGGCGAAGATGAAGTTCGTCGAAAAGAAACGGAAACTTTCGGGAAGTGACGACGCGAGCAGTCCAAGGAAACCCCGTACGTTGACAACTGACTGAATCTACTGTGAGGTTTGCAGACCTATAGGTTTATTATAATGTGACTATTTGTTTTACAGAAACTGTACCAACCGTTCCAAAACGACCCGGACGACCACCGACCAGAGGAGGAAGACCTAAGTGGACTGCTGTAAGCATCTGTTGCTTTTTTGCTGCTCACTTCTGCTCTTAAAAATGCTAACGTTTATGCTGTTTCAGAGCAACGACGTCCCAATACCCCGTCGGTCCAGCGAAGGCGTTGGAGGATCTTCCCGCCAACCGATTGACTCTATCGTATCATTCGATCGTAAGTCAGACCCTCAAGTGAAACCGTCTGAAATTCGCCAAGGTACCCCATTTTTCAGCCAAGGGCTCGCTCGAGTACGATTGCTGCCAAGCCTGATAGGTTTGACGTCAAATAGACTGCCACGATGATTCAGCCCACGTACATTTATTTATGGGCCGCATTCATAAAATGTAGACAGGAAGTTAAACTTGACATTTTTGCGTTTAACTGGGGATCGTCTGGTCAATTTTTTGAAGTTGTAATTCGCCATCAATTTATGCAAATCATCAAAAACTCCGCGTAGCGCTCCTTGCAGCATACGGTGAAATTTGTTCTCTTGGCTTCACTGATTCGACGTCGCACAGTGGGGCAAGAGCGGCAAAGACTCCTTTTCCCGAACATGCTGATTTCGATTATCTGGTTCATCATTCTCACAGTATATTAGCCACAGAATTCATGCACAGCAGGGATGTTGGATTTTCCACGAAAATCAAGTTTTATACCGTAAATTGGGGCTCAAAGTCAAAATAATGGATTTTGTGTTAATTCGACGTGAGTGTTGGTGAGTTAGTAAGTAACTGGAAAAGTAAGGGAAAAAATCATAAAATTTTCCTTAGTGTTCCACGTATACATGTATGCAACATTGCCGCCAACCTGTACCTACAAATGAATGTTCAGAAGCTAAAACAAACAGGATGGGGTCCTGCCGAAATTTGACTCGCTAGATTCTCAAAACCTAAAAATTGCACTTTTTGAGAAAATCTGCCAAATTTTGAAGTGCTGTATCTCGGGATCCATTGGACCTACAGAGCTGCGGTTGCACTCAAACGATAGCAAATTTAATCGTCTTTAATAAAGGTAAGAACCTTTTTTTTTTCACAAAGTTGATAGTTTTTGAGCTATACTCAAAAAACCAAGGAAAACCCGAAAATTTATCAGTTTTTTGCATTTTTCTCCATGTTCCGTCACGAAATTTTGTTGGCAAACCTCAGATTCGGATTCAGCACCCCAAAAAACATAGAGAACCATAGAAACCATTTCTAACCCAAAATATGTTTCTATTTCACCATTTTGAGTACCTAATGACTGGACTACTGGGGGGAACGTTTTTTTTAAAACCCGTTTCAGGGGCATAGCGAGATTGGAATGGCTTCTTCTCGCTCCAGACATGTTAAGTCAAAGAATAAAACAAAAATCATATGCCCTCAGTCGCCCCTCCGGGCATAGCGCACGTTTGATCTTGTTTCACTCATCGAGTCGATTTGTTCGAATATGAATCGTTTTGGTTTATTATTTTTGGAATAATACATCTATGTAATCGCGACGGAGGTCGACGACTCGGATCGACCTCAAAATTTGACATTATCCGTTTCAAGAGGTCTACAATGTAGACTCTACATTCCACAACCGAAATGTCCTTCCGCCGTCCGGGGCGTTTTGGGCAGTAGGAATATTTTTTTAACTCTTTTCCGCCGAGAATTCGAAATTACTGAATTTGAAAGGACTGTACCTTTAAACGAGGCCATTAGACTTCAAATAAGACAGGAAATTTATCTATTTAAATTTTACACCCTTAGGGGGGTGGTTAACCCCCGTGCCAGATCTGGCACAGTCGTCACACTGACAACATTTCCAGGAAGAAGAATAATGTTGATATGTATCAAGATTTAATCTTTATTTATGCAAATAAATATTCCCAAAACAATAAAATGGAGACAAATAATTATGAAATAGTGTAAACTCATAAATACCCGTTACTTGCTACTCGTTATTTAGTATAATATTTCTTGAAACAAGAAACGCGAAGGCCAACGTCACTTTACCAACTTGATTTGTTACAAGATGCCCCCAAAAGCTCCAAGACCGACCCTTCATGCCAAAAATGGTGCTCTCAACAGTCATCGGTACGACAGATCGGACTATTTGATCGGCCCTATTGAAAAGAGAAGGC
Organism: Pilophorus perplexus; assembly: GCA_955831195.1. Taxonomy (NCBI): domain Eukaryota; kingdom Metazoa; phylum Arthropoda; class Insecta; order Hemiptera; family Miridae; genus Pilophorus; species Pilophorus perplexus. Next base: position 18,245,151 of record OY037014.1, read on the forward strand.
GGTGTGCATATGGAACCTGTTCATCACGCCCCGAAACCATTTGTACGAAATTGTTATGCGAGTACATTTGTATACATAACATTTTCATACAAATGATTTTGGGGCGTGATGGCAAGGTTCCATTGGCCCTACGCCTTTTCTTTTCGACAGGGCCGATCAAATGGTCCAATCAGTCGTACCTATCAAAGATTGTTGAGAGCAACATTTTTGGCATAAAGGTCGGTCCTCGAGCTTTTGGGACATCTTGTATCGAAACAAGTTGGTAAGCACGATATTCCGGGGAAAACCAAGGTTTGGTTTTCTAGGCTCTGCTTCGAGTTGAATGCGTTTTCTAGTCCAGCGTTGATTAGCCTGGCGACCACCATTTCTTCCCTCTGATACCAATTCTGTACAGATTTATGGATATATCCTGATCCATTCGTCAGTCCCACCCATGTTACGGTTGTACTGAAGGATGCACTGGAATGCAAGAGGTACCATGGACCAGGAAGGGTGGAGTTGAGATAGCAATAGATTCCATGGACTGAGAAGGATGGAGCATTGATGACAAGAAGTTCTATGGACGGGGAAGGATGGAGCTTTGAAGTGGGAGAACATGCGTTCCACAAAACAGGAAGGGAACCGGACCATGCATTTTACCAGGAACGAATCTCTATTTTATGGCAGCATCTGAACTGCTGACCACCGTTGGTGAATGCGGCCCTAAATGTACAGCAACTGAGTTTTATGCGGCCAACCCAGTTTTATCAATGCTGCCAAACCAACTTTGTCTACCATCTCTCAATTATATTCTACTCTGCTCTACTAATCGTACCGATTTCAGTAACAAACGATGAATCCACGACGCTCACTAGTGAAGATAACCTGATTGACAAGTTGACGCCCGACTCCCTGATGGACATGCCAGTGATTATCGCTCCTGATGAAGCTCCAGCAGAGCCCTCACCGGTGAAGGTAGGCGTACAGATGCTTACGGTTTATTCCCTAGTTACGAGTAAGTTGGGGGTTTGATGTCTCTTAAACGGGGCTCGCCTCCGTTCCGGCTGATGTCGGACATGAACCTTTTGAAAGCGGCCCGCTCTTCCTTTTCGTCCCACTCGGGCTCTTTCAACGCCGGTTTGTCGCCGGGCGGTCGACGCCTCTCCAGGGCCGCCAACTTCTGGACGAGGAGTTCGTTCAGTTTGAGAGCCGCCTCGTAGCTTCTTTTGAGTTCGGCGTGACTCTCCATCAGATCCCGGATCCCTTTGCAGTTTCCGCAGTACGTGTACACTTGCGACTTCTCCCAATCGATTTTCTCGTCCAAACAGGCCGGATCCGACGACGTCATGAGAAAAAGAGAGAACAAAAAAAAATCAAACTTTTCAAGTTTTGTTGTCACGTTATTGTCGCTCTCGAGCTTGTTGTCAAGGCAAATCCTCTTTCCAGATGATCATCAACCCGCCCGGCCGCCGCGCTGGACGACCTCCGGGCAAAAGAAGAACCCCCATGAAGATCGTCATCGGCAAGGATGGCCTCCAAATCAAGAAGACTATCAAAACCCTCGGCCTCAAAGAAGACCCGAACCGACCTCGCATCAAACACTTCCCTCAGTCAACCTCTTCGGATCTCTAAACTTCAACTCTTTTTTTTCTGTATTTTTATGTAAATACGTCATTAGAGAGATTGTTACCACTTTTTTTTTTTTTTAATCAAGTCATCGCTGAAATTGCTCCGTTTGTTAATTAAATTAGCGTAACCAGAGAGCGTTCGTCATTGCTCTTTTAAGGCTATTAAGATCCCGCTCCGTCTCCTCATATGGTCGCTCAAAGGGTCCTTACGGTGTTGATCAAAATCGCAAGTGCCGTGTGATCGAATATTCTGGACACGTGCATCCGTCGGCGAGATAAAACGTGACTCGGCAGGGGTTAACAACAAATCTTCATACAAAACGCTGCACATTTTACACAAGGGTTTTATTAGGTAGGTATTTACGATATAATATAATATATTATAATATGTTATTGCACAAGTAACATATTATGTTAAATTGTATACGTTGAAAGAAAACAAGAAATAAACCCTTAGATCGAATGGTTGAGAGGCGATGTATCTCTAGATATATTTCTTGTTCTTGCGCTTTATATCTGAGTTAAAGAAGCTGATACTGAGTTGTTGATACACTTGGAGTAAAAGTTGAAAGGTCAATAATTCACGAGGGTTTTATCAGTCTTTGTGGTCGACTTCTTAGAAAGAAAGAAGGGTATATAAACCCTTAGTAGCGTACGCTACTGAGACTCCTCAAGTCATTCAACATTAATCTCGAAAAACTTTATAAACCTTAGTAGTGGCAGTTTTAAAGAACGCCCAAAAGGGGGGGGGGGGTGGGTGGAGGGGGTCGCTCTTTCCACATGTTAAAAAAAAAATCCTATGCTCCGTAAAGAGAGTCCGTAAATTCTGAGGAGGTTACTGAAGGGCTGGAAATTATTAAATGAAAAGGTTTATTTGTAAAAGCCTTCCGTCGATAGAAGTTTCAAATTAGTTTGGAACCTTTTTTTTTGGTAACATTGGGAGCCATTCTTTTGTGACAGCAAGGAGCAACGTTTTGGTGGTTTCATACTTTTCTCGCACCATGCTCGCCAGGATGGATTCACATTTTTCCGACGACCCTGGATTAAAGATGGTTCGCATCCTTCTCGGGCTGCAGCTCCAATATACGATATAGATAGGGGGCCACCCCCCTGCTGGCTAAAGGGGCCAACCTTTGACTGTATCCCACCTGGTCTCAGACCCAATAACTGGTTTCCTCATATTGTTTAGGTTTTTTCTTGAAGAAATAGTCTTTGGGGGTTGAAGAGGCAGCCGCATCCCCGTCGGACACCCCTCGGCCCACCACCATCCAAACATCCTATCATCTGCTCCAGCCCCTAATTTTTTTTGTCCACATTTGGATCAATCGATACGCCACAAGGAGCAACTTTTTAGTGATGTCAGATTTTTCTGGTCATCTTAATGGCCAAAACCAATTTTTTGGTAATTTTTTTTTTTTTTGGAATCTGAAAAAAAAAAAAGAAAACTTTTGGAGTTTAGATGCGCGACGTGGAGCAACTCTTTAATGGTTTCAGACTTTTCTCATACTATGCTCGCCGAGCTGAATTTTTAAAGACCAATTTAAGATTTTTCCAACCGCTACAAGTGCCCTAGGGCAAGATGAGACCTCCTCCTCCTCCTCGGGTTGCAGCTCCAATATAGTAGATCTCTTCTATGATAATCACTTTACAGTACCTTCATGAAGACAATGACGAAGCGAGGATAATAAGTAACTTAAAACACACTCATTTCACAGTGATATATTTGTATTCACTTTACACGAATCTATAATATCAAATAAAAAATACGGGCAATACTTATTCTGGTAAACGTTCCTGCATTAGCTCACTAAACTCCTCAACCAAAAACAAAGTGCTTACAATTTGGCTGGTGCTTGAAAAAAAAATCCCCGGCTAGTACTTCGGGTCCCCCACACCAGCGTGCCGAGAAAATGAAATTTCCCCGCTATAAAAATATGAGAGAAAATTTCTTACAAAAATCGGCGACTAAAAAGCGCGCTTTTCGTTATAACAAGCTGACAAAAGGCACCTAACAAGGACTTTTGTAAATCTGGATCAGCTTCCAAGTCTTCCACTCCGTAAATAATTTAGTGCGAGTGAAAAAAAAAGTGGCGACGAACGTTCGTTCGCGTAACAATTTTTTTAATAGACGAAAAACGGGGGAATGAAAAGTTCCTAAATAAATTAAACACCTAGTGAATGAAATGAGGTATACAAACTAACAGCGATACAATTTTATAGGAATGATGGTTGTGCTGGTGCAGTGTGCCCCTCAGGTATTTACGCTCCGGTACCGACCAGTCCGACCAAAAGGTTTTTGAATTCGGATCCACAATCGCTCTGAAGAAAGAAACGGTCGGTATTACACGGGTTACACAACAAATTCGGATATTTACATGTCAGATTGCTGAAGCTCAGTGCTACCACCACCAAATTAGGGTACATTTTTAAAACATTGTGCGGATTTTTTTAACGACGAAGCAGTTGCACTGTTTGGGGTCAAATCAGCGAGGTAGATCAGGGAGGAACGATTCATACTTAGCAGTTCAAACATCGATTTTCCATCTTTACATTCAAATTTCAATGGAGTACCATGGGGGCGGATTCATACATCTTCTATAGGGGGGGTTCACAACCAGTTTGAAGAGAGTTAAAACCGGTTTGAAGTATAGGAGGTTCAAATTGGTTAAAACTGATTTGGTGTGGTGGGGGAGTGTCAAGGGAGTAAAACCAGTTTTGGACGCAAACAGGGGTACAAGTTTTGAAACATGATTCAAACAGGTTTGGAGTACCTAGTTAGGAGGTTACACCCCAGTTCGCAGGGGTTTATAACGGATTTTGACAAGTAGTTTGGAGCAGTAAGCTTTGGAGAAGTAACTGACCCAGTACGCAGGAGGTCAAAACTGGTTTAAATGTTGTATGACAGGTATGGAATACCAAGTACTGGAGGGTCAAACCCGATTAGCAGGGGGTTTTAAGTGGTTTGGAGAAGTATAGGTGGTCAAACTTCAGTTTTCAGCGGGTTAAACCAGGTTTGGAGAAATATAGAGGTGAAATGTGATTGCAACTAGTTTGGAGTCGTATAGGAGGTTCACACTTGGTCTGCAGGGGGGTTAAAACCAGTTTGGAATATTACATGTGTTAAACCCTGTTTAAATGTGATTGTAACTAGGTTGGAGAACTGTACGAGGTCAAACTCCAGTTTTCAGGGGGTTAATCAGGTTGAGAATAAATTAGGAAGTTCAAACTTGGTTTGTAGGAGTTAAAAAACTAGTTTCGCGTAGTACACACAGTTACGAACCCAGCTTGAAGGGGTTAGGTATAACTAGTAAGGCTTGGTGGGCGTGTTCAAAACAGTTTGGAGTAGTGATAAGACTTTCAAGCCAGGTTTGAAGGAGGTTACAACTAGTATGGGGTAAAGTGGGCACGTTTGAAACCTATTTGTGAGTGAAAAATGATTTGGGCGAATTAAAAACCAGGTTGAAGGAGGGGACTGCAGGATAGAAGGTACAATGAGTTTGTGGTAAAGTAACAACTGGTTTTAATATCCTACGGGTAGGGTACTTTTTTTTTGCCACCCCCTCTCCCTTCTAACACCCCATGGCACTCAACTACAATTTTCCCTCATTCTTTCAGCTTCGCTGTACAACGTGATTTTTGCACAAACTTTCATTAGGAACTTAGAATTTTTTGTTTTCAATTAGCAGGTGACAACCTAAAGGGCTATAGCGACATCGAACTTAAACGTACGGGGCATGCTCATGCAAAATGGAGTGCGTTTTATGAAACCAAGGCGATCAACAGGCGTTTGTAGTCTCCTGAACAGTCACCCTATAACAGAAACAGCAAAAGATAATATCAAACTGAAAAGAAGCGTCAAGGTGCGAAAAAGCTCGTAGCTGTGAGGTTATGCGAGGTTATTTGTCGTCGATATTAACTAAGGGAGAGCGTCCTAAGGCTGAAAATTTGTTGATAGTGGACGTCGAAGGTTGCCCGCTGCGATTTTCTACAAGCGGACTAGTAACAAAATGTACTCACGGCAATTCTTTCTTCCAGCGGGGTCTCGTGCAGTTTTTGGTATTCTTCTTTGATGTCGCCTAGGTCGATTTCAGACCTGCCGACGATGATGCGGATCAACGTGCGGTCATTGGTGCCCAAACCAGACATGCTGTCTTCGAGCCGTTCAGCGAAGAACTGTCTCTTGTTTTTGACGCATTTGACTACAAAAACAATGGGATATTAAGGGAGACTGGTTGAAAATTAATAGACGTACAAACTAGTCAGTTTGTTCTTACTGATAGCGAGGTAACCATCTTCGGTGGCTCCGGACGTTTCGCTTTTGATGGCTTCTTCGATGTCCCGGCCGGCAAGTTCCGCGTACTTCCTGCAGATGGCTCTCAACTGAGCATAAGAGCGGGAGACGAGGATCTTGTTGAAGGTGGACTCTTCAGTTCCCCATTGGCCTTCGCCTGAAAGAAATTTTCTTTGTGGGATCCTAGTGAAGGCTTTAAATCGAGGCCAAATGCCGCTGCTTACCTGCGTCGATCAGTTCCTGGGCGTCGGCAGCGGCCGCGTCCTCATCGACGTCGGCGGATTCGTCCCGGTTGGCCTGAAAACAACGAGCGAGTTGAAACCTGAGCTTGTTACTCGGGCGACTTAAGTTTGAGATCTTACCGCGCAGAGAGCCACCATGAGCTTCCTGAAGCTGCCCGACGTGTCCCCTTGGATGTCTGCGTCCATGTCGTTCTCGTACACTACACAAGTTTTCAGTTATAATTTTGCTTTCTCGATAGTTGATCGTGTTAGGCAAAACTTTTAGGGACACTTACATTCCTTGTACGCAGCAGAGATGGCCTTGATGCCGTAGTTGCTCAGCGAGCAAAGAATTTCAGCCAAGGCTTCCTCGTCAGTTCCCATACCTGGAAAAAGTCGTGATGAGCCATCCGCTGGAGCTTCAGGTCGAATGTAAATACTGCTAACGAGAAACTTGGGGTTCTTTAAGGTCCTTTAATGAGCAGAAACTTGTTTTTATTTAGCAGAAACCGGTTTTCATCAGCAGAATCCTGTTTCTAAGGAGCAAAACCCGGAAGAAGCAAAACCATGAGTAAACGATTTTTTCAAGAAGGCATGAACTGGTTTTTATAAGTTAATCTATACCACTAATTCACACCGTGTCCGTGGCTACTTGGCAGAGTATGTCACAGGAAGTGATAAAAATACTACCGACTCGGCCTCCTGTATACCTACAAATAGGGGGGTTGAGATCCCCTCGAAATGCGCGCAAACCGGCGCATTTGCGCCCAACTTTCTTATTTTAAATGGGAACCCCTAATTATTTTGGTGATTTCGGAATCCTGAGCAAATTCCACGTCCAATAAGCCCGATGAGCGCAATTTCTGACGCAAGCAAATCTGCACAACTATCGGTATCTTTATTGTTTACTGTCCAATTGAAACAGCATTAAATGCTGGAAATTTTCCACTGTATCCTACCCAATCACCTGACCTATTATTCAAATGGGCGAGCAAAGCGAGTCCCCTGTCAGAGTGCCAAAAATAAGGCGATTTTTTCTACCGTCTCAGTGACCCGTTTACCTACAAATAGGGGATTGAGATCCTCTAAAAATGCGCGTAAACCGACGCATTTGCGCCCAACTTTCTTATTTCAATTGGGAAACCCTAATTTGTTTTGGCTAATTCGGATTCCTGAATGAATTCCACGACCGATAAGGACTTGAGCGCAATTTCCAACACGTGCAACTCTTCCTATTTTCATTGTTTACAGACCGATTGAGTCGGCGTTTCCACTGTATCCTACCGCATCATTTGACCTATTATTCAAATGGGTGAGGCACCTTGTCTGAGAAAGTAGTTGGCTGAGCGAAGCGAGGCCCATCTGTCAGAGTGCTAGTAGGGAGTGAAAACCGGTCTTTCATCAGCAAAACTTGTATCTGGGAGCAGGAACTGGACGGATCATTCACGATATTTAGATTGAATCCCCAACTTTCTCAAAAGAGATTAGTAGCAGTATGTAGTTGCACTAGCTCTTTCGCATCAGGAGCCTTCAATGCTGCTACACTTCAACACGTACCTTCGAGTGATTTCTTCACCTCTCTGGCGTAGAAGTTGGGAAGGGAAGTCATGAGAGCGACGACAGCATTTTCGAAATTGCCTCCCAATTCGCCTTTCAGAGCGTCGATTAAGTCCTGTAAAACAATGTTATTTAATTTTAGGGAAAAATGGCAGTTTTGCCAACAGCCGAGGTGCCTTGGGAGGAAGTCAGGGCAGCACCAGTTGAATCTTACCTCGCCGTACATCGTCTTGTACTGGGCGATGAGCTCCAGACGCTGCTCGATGGACCTGTGGGCGAGGATGTCGATGATCGCCTGCTCGTCTGTGCCGAACCCCTTCATGGCGGCTTTGAGCGCCTCGCAATCGGAGTTGGCGTCGAAAGCGTCGTAGGCGAAAACAGTTCCGCGGGCCTGCTGGGAAGAAAACAAATACCCGTGAAAATTATGGCGTGAATAATAGCAGCATGTCGTTTTCGGGGTCACCAGTTTCGGTGTTTTGTGAAAGTGTGAATTTTTTGGGTCACCACTGGGGATCTCTCGGGTGACTTTAGTGAGCCAACGAGGGGGTGCGTGCCATAACTGTCAATCACGAAGATTGAATTGCGCGTAAGTATACAGGGTCACCCAGAATCAGCTTCTGGTTGTTAACCTGGTTTTGCGGACCACCTTGCTGCGCGTAGATGAACCGGCTTGGGCTAAATTCGAACTCTTGCCGCAAAGGGGTCAAAAAGTGGCGGAAATTATTTATGGTATCTGATAGGTTCTTGAAGGTTTGGATAGGCGTGTTTAGCATTGGACAGTTTCGGGGCCCCATCAAAGTTTGATACTAGCTTAACCAAATCCATTTAATGGATTTTACTTTTTTTTTTTTGGAAAATTGGAAACTTGGAAAACGAAAACCACATTCGACCTTTAGGAAAGGCTTCAAAAGCCCCATTGATACCCATCCTACCATTGATGCCGCCAGAACCCTTGGGTGATCCTGCTTGGAGAGATCTGAGGGATGGTGGCCTCAAGGCGGTGGCAAAAGGTGTATTTAACCTTGACTGCCTCAACAATCAGAACCTACATCTGCTATGTATAGCAGACCCAGAAGGAATCTTCAACAGATCAATGACAGACTCTGAGAATGCTAGCCTGGTCCAACAATCCTCCGCAGACAAGCGGCATGTCTTAGGAAGGGATGGTGGCATACCAGTGGGACGTCACCCTCTCTGCCAACACCAGGAAATTGCCACGATCTGTCCTCTTGGTCACTAGAGTCGGTGCGTCGCTTGTTGTGGAATCGAGGAACTTCATAAAACGACGAGGTTCGCAAAAGAGTTCCTCTTCTCGCGTCGTCTCGCCACAAATCCTTCCTTCCTCAACTGATCCGCTGCACTACCTTATAGTCGGACATAACCGATAACTTTATAGGGGAGGATCGCCATACGGGAGGAACCGCCGGAAGTTGCTCAGTGAGCAGTAACTTCTTCAACTGTTGACAGACGGGGATCAATCGCCATGTTTTCCCAGAAGGCGGGAGCCGGGGATCACCTCAGCTTCGAGGAACCCCTCTCAAATTCCGGACAGCTCCGAAGGGCAAGCCTCGCCGAGCCCTCAGGGTCTGTGCACCTCACAGGGTCGTCGGCCAGACCGCAATCCATGAGGTCTGTCCTTCCAGTTACCTTTAATATGCTCGCCCCAAACCTGCCAACACCCGGTATTTATAACCGCACAAGCGATGCGTATGTTTGAGCTCTGCTATAGAATAGGGTTTCCTAGGTAAATCAACTCCAACAGGAAACCTTTGTAGGCAATTCTCAATTAAACGACCGTTATCGCCTTTCATTTGACATGCGCCGGAAACTGCAAATCCACTAGCGAGGGTTTTCAAACTAATTAAAATGAAAGCCGTCGTGTCGCCTCTCAGTTTCCATCATAAAATGGGCCCCGTTTGCGTGACAATGTCAACCTGGAAATTGAGCTTCTATTTACACTCGTCCTACTCAAACCCTTTGGGGCGTGCCCGCGGAAAATTTCACCGAACGAACCACCCCGTTTTTATTATGACGCCGTTCGACAGCGAACTTGTACTGAAAATTGAACGGCAAACTAGTTCAAACAGGATCCGCTGTTATGAATGCGTGATTTCATCTCCCGAGACCTTGTCGAAGCTCCTCCCCCCTCTCAACATGCAATGGCGGTGAATCATACTGTGTGGGAACCCAAGAGGGTTAAGAAAGCCAGTCAGACCTTCAACTCGACTTTTCAAAGCCTCCTTTAGCAAAAATCACCTTCGTGCAAAATTCCTGCAATAAATAGAGTGATATAGTCACCACTGTGAACAATGTGCCTTGTCACAACTTTGCAAAGACAACACGTTTGAAAAATTATTTCAAAATAGTGAAAACATTGAAAAACGTTAAACACACAACACTAGTAACACTGGTTTACACACATAAGATTTTGTGTGATTCTGGACGAGGTTTGTGTTAAAGTTTACAGTGGTCTATCAACTACTGTACAGCTCACTGACTCACTAACTTTCCAAAATATTTTTAAAAAAACTTTAAAAAACTGTAGTTTTGGGAGGTTTTAATAGTTAATAAGACTTATTAACTATTAAAACCTCCCAAAACTACCGTGCTGGAATATCTATACCACTTAGTGGTATAGATATTCCAGCACGGTTGGTTTTAAAAATTTCGAATCTGAAGTTTGCCCCTCAAAAAAGGACGGCTTTACCCTCAAATTCGAAATTTTCGACCTTTTTTTCAGGTTTAATATTCTAGATATTATCTAGAAAACTCAGCATTTTTCGTGGAAACACGCCATTTGCAAATTTAAAGACAAAATGCTTATAGGTATCAAAGTTAGAAATCGGAGCGCGGAGGTTTTAACCAAACACCCGTTTTATAATCAGAAAATTCATCTACAACCTTCCAAATATGACCTCCTTCACTTAGCAAACTCCGATCCGTATTTGGGTACACTGCAATGACCTCGTTTTGTAAACCAGTGAGTTAACACACAATGTGAAAATACTTATCAGCACAAAAAGTACGCACCCACTTCGTCTTTTCTCCCAATAAAGGCTACAACAACCGAAACATAGTCATATAAGTAGTTGAATTGAGTTGATACTGAAGGATCAGTTTAGAGGGGTGAATCGATTCGGGGTGGAGGAGGTTACTAAACCGGTTTGGGTGGAAGTGGGGGAGGTTCAAAACCAGTTGGAGAAATAAAAACGCTGTTTTGAGCGTGAAAACGGTCGGGCGTGGATCGGTGGGTCAGGGAATTAAAGAAAAAAAAGTGTCTAGGGATAAATAAGGTTTGAAGTGACATGGGAGGGTTTAAAACCAGTATGTATTGAAGGAGGGAGGTTCAAAACTAGTAGAGTTGAACACCAGTTTGTAGAGGCAAAGTAGGCTGGAAACAAACACCAGTTTGAAGGGGGAAGAAATGGCGCTGAACCAAACACCAGTTTGTAGAGGGAGAGTAAAAGCAAACACCATTTATCGAAGCAAAGCAGGTTTTAGGCGGTATGGGAGAGGTTAAAACTGGTTTGGGCTGAAGTTAGGAAGATCAAAGCCGGTCTGTGTTGGTGTTGCGGGATAGGGTGACTTGTCCAGTAAGTGACCACCTAACGAGTTTTCTTAGGGAACTGCCACTTTGATAAATCATCAATACTTCGCTGAAGCAGGTGTTATCATTTTCTCTGTCCTACAGCCATTCCATGCACCTCTAGTTCACAGTAAAAAACCGCTCTAACCTGTAGGTCTATTATTCCTTTTAAAAAGTGAGATTTAGGTGAAGAAACCCTAATTACCCCAGTGAGTGAACAGAACGACCCTAAATGTGAACAGCAAAAACCCAGTAAGTGGACAGAATAAAAAAGCGCTACAGCAAATATTTTAAAATCGTTTTTTATTAATAACAAATTTATTTTTTAGGTTTAGGTTTTATTTTTTAGGTTTAGGTATTTATTTTTAGGTTTTATTTTTATTTATTTAGGTTTTTATTTATTTATTTATTTATTTATTTTATTTTAATTTTATTTATTTATTTATTTTTATTTTTTATTTTTTATTTTTATTTTATTATTATTATTTTTTATTATTATTATTTCATTATTTTTTTTTATTTTTATTTTTTTTTTTTTTTATTTATTTAGGTTTATTTAGGTTTTTAGGTTTTATTTTATTTATTTTTAGGTTTTATTTATTTATAGGTATTTACATTTAGGTTTAGGTATTTATTTTTTAGGTTTTAGCCTCATTGATTGAAATCGATCCATCCTTAACTTCAGCAACCGCTCGAAACAGCACTTCTTCAGTGTAGCGGAAACGTATCTGTTTTCTCCTTCCTTCTTCTCCATCATCTCTAACTGCCTTCCTTTTTGACATCTGGAACCAATGGAAAAATAGGTACCTAAATACCTATAGAGTGAATAGAAAATCCTAATTTTTTACCCATTATATTTTCTATGAAACGTGTTCACTTACTGGGTTCGGAAAATGTAGGTAGGTGAAACCCAGTGAGTGAACGGTGATTTGTTGACTTAACACCCCGTTCATTTTTTGGAAGGAACATTTTTTAGGTATTTTCTCTTGAAATAACAGAATCCTGGATAGTTTCTGCACATTTTAAGCTCTGGTTGATGGAAAAATAACGACCTGACCCAATTTACCAGTGAGTGAACACTGGTCACTAATTGGAAAACTCAGATTTAGAATCCAGTGAGTGAACACCTGCAGATTTAATGAAAATTTCGAAGTTTTTTACATGTTCTTCTTCTCCCTATCTAGAAAGACTACTCTAGTAAGCTAAAAAAACAAAAATGAAGTCAAATGTACAAAATACAACAAAGAGTATCCAATTCTCCACTGGCGAAACAGTAGCTTACCTTATTAAATTCCAGTAGTTGTGGGCAGACTGAGGAGATAGGAGGTTTCAAATGTTTGTACCTCACGCTTGGTTCACGTTAGCGTCTTGAAATTTTTTGCTGACCTCTATGATATCCTAATGGAACTAACAAGTACCGAGTTATCCCAATAGGGGCTACGAGAGGCTTTGTAATCACGAAAATGTGGGCTATCGTTCACTCACTGGGGTACGGTCACTTACTGGACAAGTCACCCTATTCAAAACTGGTTTGTGGAAGTAAAAACCCGGCTTGTGATGGTGCAGGAGTTTGCCTGACACTAGTTTGCGATTCGAGACGTCCTGACTCACATTGTGGTGTTGATTTAAACCCCGCAGGGAGGGAATAAAAATTGTTAGGGTTCAATTCGCCCCTGAAAAAAGCGACTAACGGCATGAATCGGTTTTAGTTGATGACTCCCGTTATTTCTGGCAACATTTCAAGCCTTGCTATTTTTATCTAGCCAAACCGATTACCGAGAAGATAGGTGCATCAGGGGTGCACAAAAGGCGAAATCGTTTCGCCAGACTCCTGAGTTGAGAACACAATGGAACGTCGTACCTCTCGAGCCTCCAGTACCCCCACCGAGTGCCCTTGATTCATCAGGAGGACCACCAGAGGGGGGATTAGGTTCCACGATTATCCGACCTTGGAACGTCTTGCTCGGGACGGGTGTTTACTTTTAAGACTGAAGAAAACATCTGAAGCTTACAACCAGAGGAGCATCCGTCCTTGGGGCCAAAGTCGATTAGGCACTCTTTTACCATGTCGTTCCTGTCAAGCAGTTTTCATCTGTGACTGGAAATTTGGATACTGTATATGAACTGGACCTAGAACCAACCAACCCAACTTTAAGGTGTTTGGCTATGGGGTCGAGCTAGGTGTCGTTTACGAAGTATTTTTGGACGTAGAATTCATTTTTGGGGGCCCCAAAACCATCCGATTTCACCGTGGGGATTTATGAGGTTTTCATGGGGCTACAAAGTAGGCTTTTGGATCACAGGAGGTCAAATGAGGTGTCGTTTTCCGGGTAATATTGGACGCATAATCCATTTTTTGAGGTCCCACATCTGTCCAAACATTGTATTGATTTTTTTTTTAAATATTTTTTAAATAATTTTTGACACAGAATTAATTTTTTCACGATTAACCTTTATCAAAGAATATTAATTACCTATAATAGGTATACGTATAATAGGATGCGAATATTACACAAGGGTTAATAATTAACCCTTGTGTAATATTTGCATCGTTTTACTTATGATTTTCGAAAAGACGCCAAATTGCAATATTCTAAGCTTTCAATGTTGTTTGTAAATCTGAGAAAATTCAAAACACCTAATTTTATAGAAGTACCTATAGATATAAGATATTACTCTTATAATATAAGATATTATATATTATATATTATATCGGTGAGTATCGATGTGTGACATCTACCATATTGGTCATAATTTGATATTTTGGCAACAATATCCGTCTCAATGTGGATATCGATATTTGGGTACCAATATGCGATCAATGCAGCCCACCAGACTCTGATCATGCTCTAGAACAGGGATTCCCAACCTGGGGGGCACGCCCCCCTTGGGGGGGCGTGAAGGTTCTCCAGGGGAGGCGCGATCAAGGCCCAAAAACTGACAAAAAGTCTTTCACGTAAGTAGTTTATAATCATTTAACACGTTAAATTTTAACGTGACGTCACCTATAGTGGTTCCGGTTTCCAATCAAAAAACACCAGAGTGCAGGTCGATTTTTTCTTCTATTTTCGATTTTTTCTTGGCATTTGGCTCTGATGACACTGGAGTTACGCGAAAATGGCTGTGTTCGCTTTGGTGTGAATGTGATCATGCTTATTGACTCAACTTATTTGTGATATAAATTAACTTAATCTTAATCTAGTTTTTAGTTTTGTAATGGTGGCCAACTCTTCGACCAATAGGAGCTGACCTCGGGTTTCCGGCAAAATTCAAATAGAAATTTTTCCATAAATTTTATAAATTCATACGAGCTTGCAGTTTGTGTTTTAACCCCATTTGTAGTATTATTTGGACGTCTTCTATCAATTAAAAAAAAAAATATATATATAGAAATAAAAATAAAAAATCCAGAAACGCTTCCATTCCTAATTATTTAGGTAGGCTGGAGCGTGAGTTTTTGTCAACATGAATACAACAACAAATAAAAAGTTCCGTTTGAATTTGAATTTACTCATTAAAATTATACCATGATTATACTTATACTTAGCATTTTTGAGGAGGGGCCGAGTATAATTACATAGAACAAAGGGGGGGGGGGGGGGGGGGGGCGCAATGGTGTTCACACCGACCTAGGGGGGGCGAGGTAAAAAAAGGTTGGGAACCCCTGCTCTAGAAAAAGCAACCCAGAACCCCGCCCCCTCACGACCATTTTGAAAATCGCAAGTGAGAAGGATTCAACCTCCAAACAGTGGTTTTCACGGATGACGAACCGCCAAAACACCAGTCGGTCACACGATGCTTTGTCGTGTTCGAGTGGTTCTCAACAAGAGAAACTGAGAAGGTGGAATGGACGACCCGGTTTTCACGGTGGCAACCCATACAAACGTACCCTGGTGGGCCCTGAGGGTGGCTCAATTCGTTCTAATAGCACCGGCATGAATCAAAACTATCACTTTCAGACGTGAGCGTATCATTCAGCGAATGGGCCCGAGTTGATGCGGAGGTACGATAAATTTGACACTCTAGGGCTACTGCCCGTTATGCGGAGGTTCTCCTCGATCCATAAATCTATCCCAACCTTCATAACCAAAAGGTACAACTGCTGCAGGAGAAATGGTCTTAACCTGAACTGTTCGAGATAATCTAACACATTAAGCTGCCAAACAAACATCAATGTAGCATTTAAAAATCCGCACAAATGACTTGATGAATTAGGTAGTTGATGTTGATACACCCGTTAAATGGGTTTTTAATGTCGTAGCTTTTTTGAATACAGATACCATTCAAATCAGAATTTGATATTTAATATCAGATATTGATTATAACAATCAATAGAATGTATATTAGCAAATGACAGCTCTAAAATTAAAAACCGATTTCTCATATCAGAAAACAAGAGCCCAGATGAAAATACGAAAAATAAACTCCTGAGGAATCGCGATTTGTTGTCTTTGGCGATGGGAGCAAGTCTACAAGTCTGATAGCAGTCTGACTGGTCAGCAATTTTACATTAACAATGGTCTGATTCAACCTGGATAAGATAAATAGTGTTGTAGATATTTTAGGGATATGGGGTAAAGTTTTGAAACAAAACTGCCAAACCGCGACTGTAACGCCTCCTAAGGTGGACCCGCTGACCAGGACCACTCATTCTGCTTCTTCTCTTTACATAAGCATGGCTCAAACTGCCGATAAAGAGGCTCTCCTAGACCTGAAGATGCTATGGAGAATGAAAACCCAATGCCTCCACCATCGTGCTCTCATGCTCTCAGACTGTCATGATGAAGACCCTACTAGACAGAAACTTTAAGAGCATCGTATACATGAAATATACATAATATGCATATTATGGACATTGGGTTGGCAAGGATGGATCTCGGGGGTGTGATCTGGGACTCAGACAGACGGGAGATAGATCTATCCCGATCAGGTGCCGCTACAGTCCTCAGAGCTGAGCTCTCAAATGGGAATTTGCTGACCTCTTGGGAAGGTGAGGTCATGTACATGGCGGGCGAACTCTGGGCAATAAGACTGAACAAGGATGAGAACTAGAGGAGAGCCCTCGAAAGGAGGTGGATCCACAATATGTGGAATATGACATGGTACAGCCTTGGCATCAATTGCGGGAACGTCCACCAATTCAAAACTGGCGCATAACTGCTGGAGGCTATTACTCGAGTATTGAACGAGACTCTTCGCAGATCAATACCGAGACACAGAATGCCAGACGACCTGGCTAAGCAGAGCTCCAGCAAGGACTGTCAGGCAGACTGACCACTTATCAAGGGTCACGGCAAGGTGTGGTAGGTCGCCTCAAAAAGCAGGGACACACGTCATTCTGGAGCGAGGCTTCCCTCCTTTTGTAGTCTATTAGTATTAGTCCACGGAGGACTTTGTCCAAGAAGATCCATTTACCAAGCACATTGGACTGAACCATCAAGAACATCTACAGGGCACTGGAACTGCAAGAACCTTGAAAGAATTTGAGCAACAAACTGAGAATCGAACTACCTACTTATAGTTTACCTTTCATATACCTTTCATTATCTTCAATGTGAAGGCCCGGAGCACACAAGATCTTACCCTCGCATCCTTGGACCAGAGGCTACTGTACCTTTTGAAGGGAATAGACCTCCTAGTATCTACGCGGCTCCTACGCTAAATTCAGGTAATCAGCTTGGTAACTGGGTGGTTTGAAATTAACATCTCCCAAGGCTTGCGATTGAAATTCCTCAGCCACAAACAATCCTTCCCGTGAGCAGCGTTACAATCGAGTGGGTGCAATCGCTGTAGGAGTCGCCTATTGTCCACCAATAGGAACTCATTGTTAGGAAAGTGAACCAATTAGTATGTCCTCTGGTAAAGGAAAATTGTGCTACTGGTAACTACCGGCATCAAGAGCTTTGGGGGTCGGGGGATGTAATACATCAGTAATCTCCGAGAGGCGGCACAATGGGCCAGGCCTAGGCGAGAGTGGCTGAGACCCTGCAAGAACCCAGCCAAACTTTGGTACTTTTTAGTAATGGTATTCCAAATTCGAAATTCCCTAATTCCAAGGTATTTCCTTTGTACAAACCTTAGCAGGAATGGTTCGGTACGAAGAGAATGAATGAAAGAATATGAAACACCGATAGACCTATCCATAGGAATCAATGTTTTTAAAATAATAATTTGGATCGCGATTCTACAAATCAATAAGATACTTTTTGAACTTACTTTATGACTAGTCAATTATTTATAGATAGAGTAATTACCCTATTTTATGATAAAATGTGCTGTTAACAGGATGTTTATGAGCAGTTTAATGCAATAACAAAAAGTGTTATATTTGGTGGAAAGAACCTTTATATCTTTTCCTGGGAGGATGGTGTGTGTGTGTTCTTTTTCGTTTCTAAATTAGTGTCACCGTAAATAAAAGGGACATCCAACTTTCAAAGAGAGAAGTATAGGTTATGTGTCACAACAGCAAAAACAAATAGGTAGGTAGGTATCAACGTGTTTTTCTAACAAGATTTGACTTGGAGCAGTAAATAATATTTACTGCTATTATTTGAAGTGTTTTCTTGTTACCTACCTAATATTATTAGGTAGGTAGGAAACAAGAAAACACTTCAAATTTGACACACGGGGTTATTATTCTTTGATATAGGTTAATTGTGCAAAAATTAGGTAATAGGTACTTAATTTTTGCACAATTAACCTTTTTTTTTTTTTTTTTTTTCAAAAACACCTGTCTTCTAGTGCTACAGAATTATTCTGTAGCACTAAGCTGTAGAAGACAGGTTTTTTTGAAAAAAAAAAAAATTTACAATGTTTGGACAGATGTGGGACCTCGAAAAAGTGGATTTTGCGACCAAAATTACTCGGAAAACGACACCTTATTTGACCTTCTGGGATTCTTCAAAAATCCCATTTTAACCTGACCCTTCAGGTTTTTGCGATGGGACCCCCCGCCGAAAAGCGACAGGAAAAAGTGAGACCAAATAGTGAGACAAAAGTAGCGCGTATTTTATAAACCGAACGTTGCTAAGGAAATTTAAATTCGCTTAGTTACTCCTTTATTTTAGCCTCTGAATCGGCTTACTTTCCTACGAGTTAGCTACGCGAGTTGCTCAGGCACTTAGCACCGGGTAGGTACACCGGTAAGAAACAGCCGATCTTATATAATACAGCGAGGGGGACAAAAACCTGAAGGGTCAGGTACGCCACATTTTAGCCGTCAGGCTTTAAGCGGAAGTCATCCGGTGGTGCAGGGGGCGATTCCCAACGAGGCGCGCAGCGCCGAGTTTAGTCCCATGAAAGCCCCATAGATTCCCACAGTGAAATCGGATCGTTCTGGGACCCCCAAAAATGGATTCTACGTCCAAAAATACTTCGAAAACGAAACCCTTCAAAAACCTGTCTCGTAGGCCCATTTGAGCCCCGTACCGCCCACGGGTTTGGGCGATCGGGCTGAAAAGCGGGCACAACTGGGTGATTCTCAACAAAAGGGCAAATTTCGAAGGTTGAAAATGACCAGATCTTAAAGTTGGAAGAAAAATTTGAAAAAAATCAGGGAGATTCTCTGACAGCTGGAGATAACTATAAAATGCTCCGTTGAGATCAAACGCCACTATCCACCCAGAAAATTTTAAATTTAAGATTTCTTATACCATGGTAATCACAATCCACCCACGGTAATCAGAAACCAAGGTAATAATAACTTAATTAAATAGTTAAATTTTAACATTTCGCCAATTTGGTACATAGATTGAGGATGCTTGTTAGCTAATGACGTATTATTACTATGGGGCTGTTGAACTAGAGGGGTGGGCAGGGCTTGTGACGAAGAGGGGAAATTTTTTCCCAAAAATCGTATTCTTTATTTCTAGGCGCCTTGAACTTTTTTTTGAACGCCAGAAAAATAGCCTTTTACCGTTAACAGTGCACAAACGATCCAGAAAAATTGTTATACTTACTTCGATATAAATTATCCAAAAAGTAATTCTACCTATATCAATAAAAATAATTTAATTAAAATTATATTAATTAAAATAGGTACCAACCTAGGGAAAAGAGAAAAAAAAAAAAAAACTTTCCAATTATTGGAAAGTTTTTTTTTTCTTGAAAAGTTTGTAGAGGGTTTGGGACCCCGAAAAATGGATAATGCGTCCAAAATTACTGGGAAAACGACACCTCATTTGACCTACTAGGATCCTCAAAAAATCCCATTTGTAGCCCCATGAAAGCCCCCAAGATCCCCACGGTGAAATCGGATCGTTCTGGGACCCAAAAAAAATGGATTCTACGTCCAAAAATACTTCGAAAACGACACCTAACTCGACCTCACAGCCGAAAACCTTCAAAAAACCCTCCCGTAGCCTCTTTTTAGCCCCACAGCGCCCCACGGGTTAGGTCGATCGGACTGAAAACCTTACTGCCTCAACAAGATGGTAAACCGAGTATTTGGTCAAAATTTCAGATTTTAAAAAAAATTCCTACTGCCCGAAACGGCCTGGACGGCAGACGGAAGGGAAGCTCAGATTTGTGTTTTGTCCATGGTAATCACAGAGATTGATACATGGTAATCAGAAATCACACTTCAAGGTCTTCTGCACAGCCCAGGAAATACTTGTTCGCAAAAACTAAAACATGGATGCTAACTACACTTCAAGGGGTTGAAAATAAAAGGGTTTTGAAAATATTGATTAGTGCCTTGGAGGGAAAACATGATGCCATGGTAATCACGTGAATAAAAATACGCATCTGCGACGCAGTTCTCATCGAGCTCCTATGTCCAAGTGATGAATGTTAGCCCGCCGGTTTCTGGGCAAGGTTCAAGAACTGAGTTGCCAGTACACGATAGGAAACTTCCCCGCATCATATCTCGCATCAGGGCGAGTGGGGGTACTTTTATTCATTGACCCACGGTAATCAAAAAATTTCCAGGGACAAAGTTCTTTGTCACTTCTGATTGATCCATTATGTGTTGCAAGCGGTATAATTCGTCTAAACACTGCAGAATCTCATTAGCCTTCAGGAGAAAATCTTAAAAATGTCATAGGTATGGTAAGGATGTCATTTTCACAAGTGAGGATCCGTGAATATGGGGTAGGGACAACCACGGTAATCAGAAAATGTGTGCTTTACGCTCCAAAAAAAGCTATGAATTAGTAAACAGGCCTCACTTTTGGTACATTTTCTGCTAGAGCAGAGTAAAGGCAAAGATATTTTAAAAGCCAGAACCCAAAAACTCAACTTCTCGCTGAATGGCAGGCCAGGGACACTAAATTTGCCCTTTTGCTAAATTTGCTAGATGGTAAACCGAGTAACTATTTTGTAAAAATTTAAAAAATTACTTTATAGATTAAAGATTAAAAAACATTTTACAGGCAGATCAGAATTGTCGACCTCTGTCACGATTACATAGGTGTATTATTCCAAGAATAATAAACCAAAAACGCCACTGTTCCTGTTGAAACGTGCCATAATAAAAATACAATGTATTTTTATGAGTGTAACTTGAACTGTAATTTAAAAGGGTTACCATGTCATGGTAACCCTTTTAAATTACAGTTCAAGTTACACTCATCCACAGACAAGCAGTGACAGGATTTCGTTTGCTTTTCCGATTTTCGGAAAACCATCCAGCGCTTTCTATTTTTCGAAAAAGCTTGAGTTGAAAAAGCATTGATAGGAGCTTGACCGGAGGTTTAATGAAATAGCGTCAAAACTAGGCTGCCAGTCTTTGCCCAGCTGGCATGAGTTTAATTAACTTTCTCAGCCATTATCACGACGTTCGAATAATTTTGAACGGGGAAACGCCCTGCGCTTGTGTAAAGATTGCATGTTGATTTTTATCATTGAATAAAAGAGATTCTCACCTGAGTGGGGTAGTAGCGGCTCATGATGACGGGAAGCTGCGAACAGAAAAACACCAAACTGTTTTGTTTAAAGTTGAAGGAAGAAAAACGCGACGTGGCAGGCGGCGAAGACTGAGCACAACTGAAACAGTCGGGGACTGGCCAAAGTTGCATTCCCTGCCGGTTACATCAGTCGGTGACTCACAAGGCCCCTACTCCTCGGTTCGTTAGGCCTCTGGTGAACGTCCGGAGTCTATTTTCGAGGGGCACGCAGGATGAATCTTGACTTGCCGGTCAACAGTCGGAGCTAGTCATTTCAACATTATATTGCCAATAAACCTGCACAAAGATGACTACAGTCGGGTTGGCAGCGATACATCGGTGTTTTTCCATCGATGGTTGGGTGCCGATGTAACATCGGCGAAATTATGTGGACCATCGATGTTTGGCTATCGATGTATTGGTACATCGATGTCTGTCACAAATTTGTCTTCAAACAAATTTTGATTATATTATTAATCTGGGTTTGGTTCTGAAGGGTTGGTCCAAGTGAAAAAACATTATTTCTATGCCCGTTTCAAGGTAGGTACACGAGCGTTGTTGTACCTTGGAACAAAAACATCCTTTCGGATTCGCCTATGCTTCACGGAATTACAATTTTGGCACTCATAACTGTTAGTCAAGACTGCTGTAAGGTGTTGAAACCGAAAGCCAAGCAATATTGGTGAATTTCGAGGCACTATCTCCAAATAACTGAAAAGTGTTCCAAGGTACAACGGTCGACTGAGAATGCATACAGGAAACAAATTGTACAAAACTATAATAGGAAGTAAAAATATTGCAGCGATTGCATGAATGGGCAGGAATATTTCAATTACTTCAGAATGAATGAAAATACATTTAACTACATTCTTTCCGAAATAAAAGACAGTTTAACGAGACATTCAAACTTTCGAGAGACAGTTTTTCCAGCTACGCCTTGCAGTTACCTTGAGGTGTGTTAATAATTATTAACATCAAGCACAAACTTCCCCAAATTTTATTAATTTTGTAAACTTCAATTGTAGGTAGGTGACAGAATTACAGCTCAAAATTTAATACCATATTAGAGAAACATTCACGGATCAAAATTATTGTAATATTGTTTGTCCAATGCTTGTCCAATTTCTTCCCACAAGTGCTGTTGAATGTTTCGCATAACATTCAACAGCACATTATGATAGGTACTGCGGTAGCTTCTGATCCCATAACGGTGGCCTTTCTTGGACAAAAATAATCAATTTCTCACAATTCCATGGCGGATTCGCCTGACACGCGCGTTAAAATTCAAACTAGATTGAACTTTTTCACCTTCGCGTTCGTTCGCCTGATTTCGCGCGAACGTAGCGCTCCTAGTGTACGGGGTTCCGCCTGCACTCTGGTGAAATCAGTTACTGTTCGCGCGAAATCTCGCCTTTTCGCGCGAAATAGGTGGACGTCGTCCAGCCTAAAATGTATCGATACTTTGAAGTATCGATATTTTCTTGAAAAGGTATCGATAATTTTCATTAGGAACGAGAAATCGATTTAAAGAAAAGGAAATCGATTCCCGTCCCTTGCTAGTATCGAGATTAAAATACTTATTTGATAGGTACCATATTCTGGGGGGGGGGGGGGGATTAATTTTAATGACCTATTCGCGCTAACTGAATTTATCCCTGAATTTATTAGTTTTATTTTTACACAACACGGGATCATCCCGATCATGTACGATTACGTTGAAATTTTCTCTCAACGAAAGGGAGAGAAGTCTGAAAAGGAAATCAGTCGGAAACAATAGCGATAGACCGGAAGACGTCAGCTTATTACAGACGGTATCATTTCAGCTCCGAGTGTTCGGAACAGTCAGGAGTTTGAGCCATTCGAATGGGAGTGTCAGCCTGACAGAAGTTTTCAGAGGCTTGAAGCGTAGCGAAAATGTAGCTCGGCATCCCCCAAGAAGGCCTTACTGGTATGGCGGATATGACCATCTTAGCTTTCAGTTGTACCTAGGTAGGTATACATTCTGCAAGAAATTTGATTCTATAAATTCTTTGAATTCAATTAGAAATAATTTATATTGAAACAATTAGCAATAATAATTATTGTTACATACCTACCTACCTATTTTTTAAAGTGAAACTTTTATTACATCGTCTCAAACCTTTTCGTCTGTGTGCTGCATGTCGCGTGACGGTCGTCACGCAGCCGAGGCCAATATGGTCATATCCCATTCGTAGCCCCATTAGAGCCCAATAGATCTCCCCGGTGAAATGATGATGGATATTTAATCGTTATTATTTTAGGGCTGAACCAACAGTTGGTTAGACATAGTTACTATGTCTACATATCTATATCTACTTTCTAGACAATTTTGAATCTACTAAAAATCGTTTCTTTACCGATTCCCAATCCCATGGGTAGGGAGACCATAATTTCAAGACAAAAAAAGAGTACCACTTGGAAAACAACTATATTACTTATATATATATATATATATATATATATATATATAATAATGTTAAATATATTTGCGGGTATCATAATATATTTAGCATTATTATAGGTACCATTATAAGTATAGATTGTGTTTCATGTTATGTAGGTACCTAATTTTCAAAATAAACTTTTTTTTCTTATAGGAAGTTCCACAGCATGGTTGGTAACAACAATAAATTGACATGGGATAAGGAACTAAAATAAGCAAGTGATATTAAACAAACGGACGTAGCAAACTAAAAAAATCGTTTTTCAACTCAATTTTTCAGGAATTCAATTTTTTAATTTTTTTAATCCATCATATTTTGCAGAGCCGTGAATGGCTTTGAGCAGCTGTTCGTGATTTTTCAGAAACTCAAACATCTCTAAACAATTTTTCTCAAAATTTTGGTTAATCTGCATTAGGATTACCTCTTTCAATGTCTCAATGCCTAATCTGGATTTCTCCAGAACTGTAACTTCCAATAGTAGGACTTCGGGAGTACCACTGCAAAAAAGGAGTACCATTACTCTATTTTCGTGTATCCAAAAATATGAGAGGACCCTAACTCGAAAAGTAGTACCTGTCCTCCCAAAAGGAGTACCTCTGGTCACCCTACCCATGGGTGCTCTTATATACGGGTGCTATTATGATCATAATGACGCTGAAAGGAATGAAAGACCTGCATGGTTTATGCTTTGGTGGGTAAATTACTAACTGTCTTTGGAGGAAGTTTTTTTGTGTAATTTTTCACGTTTTTAAAATTTAATTAATTGGACTAAAAATTAGTTTAGTGAAAAAAGGGAAGAAAAAGGAGACGATGAAAACAAAGGAGTTCTCCCCTCTTTCCCAAAAACGTTACATAGGAGTCAAGGAGGATAAACATGATGTACCTTCTTAACATGAGGTAACTTCTATTTTGGCAAAAACAATCACTCGCAAAACTTGAAATTCTAACGTGGTCACACAGGGCGCAAAGACAATCTTCAAAGAGCCTAATTGAACTAATTTATTCTGAGTAACATGAACCGATTGTGCGGATAGCGCATGTGGGCCGTCCACGTAGTTTAATTCCTTAAGTCCAGTAGTTTAATCTGTGTCCGCGACCCACTTGTTTGAATCCAAAACCCGAACGAGGTCAGGGGGTCCATTCATGCGCGACGGGATTCACTTGGGCCCAACACCAGCAGATATTGAATAGTTAACGTAAAGACCTGACAGGGTGGAGACGACAGGCGGTTGTAACAATTAAATACCTAAGACTTAGTAACGACTGGATGACGTAAGTTGAGCCTGATCGTGACAAGGTACTATATAAATCCGGCAGAATCTGATGCCAAGTCCCAAGTTCTTTATCTCCATTTCAATCACAACACATTACGGTTCCCTCTAAGGTAGGTTGACCCTAGTTCATAATAATATTGGCGAGGATGTGTCGAAGTTTCAAGACAAAATACCTATCTCTACATAATATATCCCTCCTCTATAAGGGTCCTCTATATAATCTAATAAGAAGGGCCTTTTAGCTCCCAACTAAAAAAACTGAAAATTTTACACAAGGGTTTATTAATCTTTTATATAGGTTACTTGTGCATAAATTTAATTCTGTGTCTATGAAAACACATTTTAGTAAAACAAATTTTTTGGGGGATTTTTTTTTTTTTTTCAAAATTTTTGAGTTTTTTCTCGAAAAATAATATTTGACCTCCTGGGATCCTTAAAAAATCCCATTAAATACAAATTTTGTAGACCCATGAAACTCCCAATCAGTAAGCGGAAAACTACATTTTTCAGAACGTGTTCGACTGTAACTCCGAAACGTAAGGCCCGATTCCAGTTTTTATTTTTATTTTTTTCTCGTGAAAGCTGATTAAATTTCCCATCGCAGCCATTCTATGTGATATTTGGGGTTTTGATTTGAGTGTTGATAAGGGAGGGGCAGGCATACAAAGTTAGGCAAAAACGAGTTTTTGCAAATAACAATGGCACTTTTGTTGTCTCAGCAGAAATGTAATGTAGGTAACTACTTACCGTTCCTTACTTAAAAATTTTAAGGTTTTAAAAATTTTTAAGTAAAAATTTTAAGTTTTAAAATTTTTTAAGTAAGTACATTCAATGTACCTAATCAGCTTTCACCAGAAAAAAAGAGCATTAGGATCGGACTAACCGTTCCCGAGTTTTTGGCAAAAATGTACGAAAAAACACGTTTTTGAGCCAAAATTTGACATTTTTTGCCTTGCCTGCCTCTCCCTTATCAAAGCTCAAATCGAAACCCCACATCAGCGTCGGGCCAATAGTTTCGGAGCTACAGCCGAAAAGTTCCGAAAAACGTGATTTTCCGCTTACTGTTTGGGAGTTTTTGTTTTGGTTAAAATTCGTTTTCTCGGTTCCTATTTGACCTAAAGAGCCGTACCTGTGCTCAAATTGTAGCCAATTCAATGTAGTTTTGATATTATTTACCTAATATAGCGGTGCCCATACCGCTAGGATGCATCGTTTAGTCGCTGGAGGTAAAAAAAAAGAAAGTTTTTTATTTAAATTTTACCCTCTTTCAAGCTTGAATATCTCCTAAACTACCTATCGTAGGTATGAGAAAAATGAATGAAGACACTTTTGTAGCAAAATTTAATATTGCGAGCTTCATTTTGTACATAGATTATCTTTCTGTTGGACCTACCTTTTTTGTGTTAGGAGCGAAAATACGAAAAACGGACCTTTTTCGCACATCAACCCGCTCACCTCGTAGTACATAAAATATTATTTTAATCCCCCCAAGAGTCTAAACACATTGGTGAAGAAATCGCTTCTGCTCTCAACATTTCCACTTAGACCCATTTATGAGCGTTTGTTGAGTAGATATTATATTATATCACTTGAAACGTCGGCACATTATCGTCTTATTTGACTGACCCTCAACAACTTTCCATCCACAATTATATTATAATATCCATATTACGGATACTACTAATTAGATTACTTAAGTAATCTTCGATTAGTCGTATCGTCTTGGTCAGTCGAAGGGATGCGTCAATTTGCCAACACTGGCGTCTGACGCTCTCAGTTCGCTTTGAATGAGCTGATTCAGCCTCCGGTGACTAATCCTCCACGCGAAATCTCCTTGAAACATTCCACATTCGGCGTTACGCCACGGAAATTATATCTGTAGGAGTGCCGAGTTGACATTAGGTGTGTCGCCATGTTGCAATGTGTCACGATGAGAATAGGTATCGAAAATCAGAAGGGGCAATCCTGTAAACATGTGAGTTACTTGGTATGTCGAGCATCCTTCAAGTAAGAAAGGTATCTCAGTTCAAGTCAATTGGCGAGCCTGAATGCCAGATCCTCACGAGGTGGGAAGGATGTCAAGGAAATTCCCGGAAGGGCCTCACTCAGGTTGAAGAAATTTACTGCTTATCTCACTCGAGTCATTGGCATAGCAAATGATGTCACTATACAAATGACATCCTGAGAGGTTCATCACTTCTTCGTGATAAATCTGCATTAAATTTTACTGAAATCTGGCAGCCTACATAGCCCATAGTAAAACTAAACTAGAAAATTGGTCCAATTTAATGACCAAAACCCAAACATTAAAAAAAGAAGAAAAACGGCGTCCTTTAGTAATGGATTTCTCCTTAAAAACCTAACTCTTTTAGAGAATCTCTAAAAGAGTCTCAGAATCTGATGTTAAGAGTTATTCTGAAACGTCAAACCACATTAAGTCTTAATGTGTTTTCAACAGAAAACCGATTACATTTCGCATAAGTATGGTTTAAAAAAATAGCATAATATGATAAAATAATTATGATTAAGTACCACTACCTAAGGATTACAGTACCATTATGGTAATGTAATGTGTTGTTTCAACAGAAAACCGATTACATTTCGCATAAGTATGGTTTAAAAAAAATTATAATAATAGGTATTATATATACCATGATAATTAATTACCGCAGTACCTAATGGGAGGGGGGGTCAATACTAAAGAATTTCCCGAGGCAAACACTTCAGTAGGCACATACGAGTTTTTCGTAAGACCCGTAGATTCTCACGGTGAACTCGGATTGATCTGGGACCCACAAAAATGGATTCTACGTTCAAAAATAGTTGGACAGTGACCCCTAACTCGACCCCATAGCCGAAGCCCTTCAAAAAACTCTCCCGTGCCCAACAAACCTTGCTGGCACAACTAGATGGTCAACCGAGTATTTTGTCGAAATTTCAGATTTGATGTAAATTCTAAGAATAATAAACCGAAAGCCTCTTTACGTTTTCCTGAAATCAGTTAATTTTCGTCAGTTGTTTTTTCTCGGGCAAAGTGCAAAAAATTGAAAAACGCTACAAATTTTACACAAGGTTGAATGTACCTAGGTAAATTGTGTGAAAATTAAATTTTTTCGACAAAAGGTAAAATTTAAAATAAGTAGGTAATTGTTTTTCGCTTTGGTTTATTATTCTTGGAATGATACACCAATGAATTCGCGACGGGGTCGAAAATTTTGATCGGTCTCAAAATTTGTCATTATAGGTAGGTACCTAAATTTCAAAATGTCTAGATTCCAAAAACGAAATGTGCGTCCGCCGTCCGTGGGGCGCTGTGATGCTAACAAAATTTGTTAATTTTGCATTTAATGCGGCATGCCAAACCTATTGATTGATTGATTCAATCTTGTCGGCTTGAATAATAACTTATTATTAATAAGCGATTGACGACGCGTCGTTGGCCTCACTGTGCGGCGTCTGGCAACTCTGCATCGATACCGTTCTTCGATATCACCTATTCGTTGATCTTTGATGTTTACTTTGGTCATGGAGTTATTTTCGAACTTAGAACTTCTAAGTTAGAAGTTGTGTGGCTGCCACACTGTGGCATTCCTGGTGGAAAGTGTCATTTTGTGGTGAATCCCAACGGAGAACCAAACCGTAATGAAAAGGTAACTTATCGAAGTAATTTACAAGTTGTGAGTGTATGAAGACATTCACAATAGGCCAAGTTTTAGAGCCGCTTAGGCTTCCAGCAATCAGACTTTCTGCTCCATCTATCGAAATCGATTGTGTTCACAAGTTGGACCCCAATGGGGTTTCCGTGTGGTGTTTTCTTACTGCAAAACTCCCTTCAAGAAAATCCCTAGTGGGGGTATCACGCGAGCGAAACGGATTCCGTGACTCCCGGACGACACGATTTGATTTCGACGCTGGGCGTCCATGGCACCTCGCAAACGTCGTTTTTGGACCGGCTCATCATTTCCCATTGTTCTGTCTCCGGGTCGTTAGAATTGTTTTTACGCCGACCGACGAAATGTGAGTCATCGCCCGAATCCCGCGAAGGATGTTGAGCTCATCTCCACCGTTTCTCCCACCCCTGCAGTGTCGGTATAAAATGCAGACTTCCCACTTCGCCCGCAGAATTGCCGCCAGAAGTCGAGGTCGAATGTCGACGACCTTTGAGATTTGCGCTACGCCGTTAACTACGTCTTGACGTGTAAATGTTTGCTACAAATACGTCGATCGTTGGGTTCAACTCCTTTTATTAATTTCTCAAGTGAGCCCTAACCTTGAGCAAATTAATTATAAATAAGTAGTAAACTACGTGGGAAAGACTGGTTAACTGGGGTTCACCTTGCCAGGAAAAGGGTTCATTCTGAGATTGCTTTAGATACAGTAAGAAATTTCATAATATGAGGCCGATCAAAATTTTCGAACCCCCTCAGGAATACATAGGGGAAAGTGGGGCAGTCCTGATGATTTTCCAGAAATCCCGAGGAACTGAATTTTCTGAAACCTTGAAAAACTCTCCATAAACTAGCTAGTTTAGTCCTAGTTAGTCCTATAGGACTCTTTTGCCAGCGGAATCCCGATTTAGTCGTAGAAAAAGTCGAACTAAAATAACTGCTTTTGGAGTTTTTTTTTAAAAGATCAATTTGGTCATAATTACTTAAGTGCCCCATGCATGACCACCCTTTTGAAGCGGAGCAATAGGGCTAAATTTTTTTTTTTTAAATAATGGAGTTGTGAACGCAAAAAAAAAAAAAAAAAACCGTCGTTCAATACCTTTACACAATTTCTAGAAGTACCTAAGGTTATTACCAATTGGCGTAAAAAATTGGACATCTACGGCGTTGATGGGCACTGGGAATATTCCCCAAAATATAAATTCCCCCTCTTGAATTTATTAAATAAGTTTTTCCTGTTTCAAATCTTTTAGATTGATTGATTGGCCATAATATAGCCATTCAATCAACGTATTATGTACCTCTGCTTTCGGTTTATTATTCTTGCAGTAATGTACTATATATACACCTATATACAGGAATATTATTCTTTGGGGGGTTCGAAGATTTTGATCGGCCTCAAAATTTGTCATTATTCGTTTCAAGGTGTGTAGATTCCATAAATGAAAATTTCATTTTTGAACGTCCCCCGTCAAAGCCATTTAGGGCTGTAGTTTTTTTTGTTTTTTTTAGATCTGAAATGTTTAAAAAATACTCAATGCACCATCTAGTTGTGCCCGCTATTTTCGGCAATGGGGTAGAATCCATTTTTGGGGTTCCCAGAACCATCAATTCCACCATGGGATCCGTGGGGCTTTTGAAGGATGCCAGGACGTTGAATGATCTTTGGGTAAGTACATACCTAATGAGTTCCTTCCTCCATGCTTGAACTCATAATCCATTTTTCGGGGTCCCACATCCGTCCAACTACTTATCTAGGTATCTAACATGAAAATTAAAACGATAAAAATTTTACACAAGGGATTCTTATTCTTTGATACAGGTTGATTGCGCAAGAATAATAATATTATTAATTCTGTAGACCTACAGAATTAATAATTATTGTTGCAATACATACCTACAGGTATCGTTGACAAAATATTTTTGAAAAAATAAAAAATCTATTTTTTCTGTATGATGATTAGACAGATGTGAGACCTAGAAAAACGGAATTTGCGGCCAAAATTACTCGGAAAACGACAGCTTATTTGACCTCCTAGTATCCTTCGAAGGATACTAGGAGGTCAAATAAGTCATTTCATCGATATGGGGCTACAAATTTATGATCATAAATCCCATTTGTAGCCCCATATCGATGAAATGGCGATCGACCCACGAAAAGATGATGTCCAATGATTGGGAGCAGGGTCAAACAGAAAACTTCAATGCTTTCGCCTAGCTTTCAACATTATATTATGCCTTCCTCAGGGCTCAGCAAAGGTCACTGTGAGACTTGCGTCATCACTCGTCGTATCCCCATTTTTCCCCCACGGTGAAATCGGATCGTCTGGGAAACCAAAACCCCAAAAATGGATTATACGTTCAAAAGTACTTCGAAAACGACACCTAACTCGACCCCATAGCCGAAAACCTTCAAAACCCCTCCCGTAGCCCCAGTTAGCCCCACAGAAAGGGCTACGGGGAGGGGGGTTTGAAGGTTTTCGGGTATGTTGTCGAGTTAGGTGTCGTATTCGAAGTATTTTTGGACCCAGAACTATCAGATTTCACTGTGGGAATCAATGGGTTTTCATGGAGCAACAAATGAGATTTTTATAGGATCCCAGGAGGTCAAAATTTGATATTTAATAAGGTGTTGTTTTCCAAGTAATTTTGGACGCAAAATCCATTTTTCTTGGTCCCACATCTGTCCAAATATTGTACCTACTTACTGAAAAAACTTTAAAAAAAATCATTTCAAAAATATTTTCTTATTGACACAGAATTAAATTTTGCACAATTAACCTTCAAAGAAAAATAAACCCTTGTGTAAAATTTGCAGCGTTCTTTTATTTCAGGTTTCTGGTCACCAGGGCATAGAGGGTAATGAAGCTGCTGACACTCTTGCAAAGGAGGCCCTGAACAATTCCTTAGAATGACAATGAGCTCTCTGCTACATGTAATCTTTAATTGAGAGAATAAAGAGAGATTCTCCAAGCCATGAGCAAGTGGGATGCTTGGAGAGAAGTGCGCAACTGCTTGTTCACGGCAATTCACGGCCCACGGCAAGCTCTGGTATCACTCCTCAAGGATTATTGGACACCGAGGAGTGGCGTTTCTGCAACGACCGGAGTCGTCAGAGCGTGTATGCTCTTGCAGTGCCCTCGGGACATAGTACAAAGCCGAGAGATCTCCTGTGCTTCATCAAGTCCTGGTAGATTGACCAACTTAGAGACTATAGCTAGGAAAAGGAATCGACTGGAGTCCAATTCTCATAAAATTTATGAGGATTGTATAGTTATTTAATAACTGGTGCGGATGAAAATCCACACCAGTTCTGCTGGTCTTTGGAAAGTCCAATTCAGAGATCTGGTGGGACGGGTGAGGTGTCCAAGTCACCGTCCTTCGATCTGTGTTACATGACCTTGTGAAGTAATTCTGATGCTAGTCTACACCAATAAATCAGGACAACCGTCGTCTATACAACTTATTAGCAATGACAACCAGCCTCAAGAGTTGGTATCCTGTTCAAGTCATCCATCCTGCAGGTTTCTGTCTAATTGTTCAAAATGTCAGTGGCAGTTTTGGGGTCACCTTTGGTCACGCTATGCATTCGTCGGACTCCATAATTTGATTGCCTCTGTCAAGACACCTTATGATCGAGTGAACTGCGAAAATTAATGTTTAGTCAAAATCAACACGGTGCAGCTTTGTACCCCTCCCCTCCCCTTTAACTGTCCATGTACTGCAATTCTGCGTCTGACGTTCATTCTCAGAACTATTAGACGTGTGACATTTTCTTACATTTCGTGAAAAGGAGGGAGGGGACGGCCATTGGCCTGAAGGAGGCCACCAGATCGATGTGGGGCGGCGACAGAAAACATCTCTTATCAAATGGTTTATGTTTTTCTTCTTATAAACGACTCCCACTTTCTTACAAAGCCACATCGAAAAATCTACAATTACGTTAGGTTTTACGTTATGATTTAAACTACACTCACTTGGGTTGGGGGTCGTGAAGGGTTGAAATCGTCCGTAGGATAGTAAACAAGTGCGACGCTGGGTCAGGGCGTTAGTAGGCGGAGGAGGCGCAAGCGCGGCGGGCCAGGCACCCGGTGGTATTTGGCATTTTCCACGGAAAATATCCCATTTATTGATAAACGTGTTGAAACTCCAGGGGTTCCAAGAGGGGAAGAAAAGAAAACATACTACGGCCAATGGTAACAATTGAGTCCTGGTCAACAAACCACCTTTTGGAAAAGAAAAAAAAAACTTTAAAAACCTTCATGCTTATAGGAATTTTGACGCTGATCACGAATACACTCCATGCCCCTCTACCTCAGATTCTAAACCTTACTTTTTCAAAAAACCTCAATAAACCACGTTTACTAGTATATTTTTCAATGTCAAATCTAAACAAGGAGTCTCATGAAGTTTGAACATGAAGAAAAGTTGTACAGCATTAAAATTTAAACAACATTTAATGTTGTGTCGCTTGAACATCCTACTATTGAAAATCCCTTTACAAAAAATAAGAGAGTACCTTATTAAAAATTAAATGCTTCTCTACTACCTCTGACGTGTTTTTGTTGGGAGGGTGGGAGAAGGTATTCTACGCACTGTACATTATATTAAAACTAACAATAAACCCGCACACCCTGTACATACATTACACAAATTAAAATAACAATAAACCCACGCTGAACCCAATTCGCCGCATTTCTGAACTTAGCAAGCTAACATTTCATCACTTGAGTTAATTTGTATTACGGGTTTTGAAAAGCGTGAATTACCCAGCGAAACGCGTTGTGCCAACATTAAAAACCTACGTTTCCCTCAGTTTCCATTACAAAAGTTTCCCACCGTACAGAACCAGTACACGACACCCTAACGGACTTTTCCCTCACAGCCCACGCAGACATTTGTTGGAACGGCTTTTATTCCGTGGAACTAAACTCGTTAAAACATTCCGAGTCGATACTTTTCCACGCCACAGGCCGCACCTGTTTTAAAGTTGAAATTCCTGGTGGTCGCAGGGGTAAATTTCAAATTACCTGTTTGGTTCTTCTCAGAGAGAAAAGTTTCAAACGTTGGTTTCAGATTTAGTCTAGCATTTTGTCATGGCTTGATTGCTGGGGTTCATCAAGCACAGTGGACATCAAGGATGACTCTTGCCGTTTTCACAACCCTCATACTTCCACTACAGACATTCACTAGCGCATCCGTAAAAATCGTTGAAAGACGCCGGCGAGTCTGCTCGTGTACTTGCGGCTGCCTTCTAACTGCTGAGAGATTCAATCGACTTCAACACCAGAAGCTGACATCAGGGGCGGATAGGCTGATCAGGCGATTGCCTGCTACCCTCTCCGCCCTCCTTCACATGCCCTCATCCTCTCAACCTTACCCCTGCGCCGCTGAATGATCCCTACTTTAGTGGGGAAACAGCTGTGAGTAGTCAAAGTGAAATTCCAATGGTGGGGGGGGGGGGGATAAAACACATTCCATTCATTGGTTTGGTCCTAAATCGTAACAGTAACAATCCGCGAATTCTGGGGTTGTCCCCCAGTACTTCCAGCAGTCGTACTACGATACATGTAGGAACAATCGCAAGCGGCAATGCAGGGCAAAGGCGGCAACGTTTTTTTCATTCTCCTGGTTGTCACAAGTGGGAGGTTGATAACTTCAAGGAGCAAAATAGTTAACTACAAGTGAGCATGCGGTGTTTTGGACCTTTTCAAGTGGTTTCCCTCGTCGTTCGAAAGTGTAGAATGATCCCGTATTACATGAAAACAACTTTGAGCAAATGGCTAGGAAGGGGATCTTATTTTAGCCTTGTCACTCAGGTTTTGCTTCACTCTCCTGGAAATTCTGTTTGAACGCTACAGCGTGGTTTTGAGTTCAGGAAATTTTTTCCTTTTTTGTAGGCACCAGTGGAGCATTTATTTAGTATTTTAAGGGGGGGGGGGGAAGGGAGGAGTTATTAAATTCAAACTGAAATTTAAATTTAAATTCAAGTTATGAATTTATAAGCTATTTCAAGAAATCAGAAGGGGAAGGCCGAAAAATGTATCGGGCCTCAGGTGGGACTCGAACCCACAACCTCCGCATTACCAGTGCAACGCTCTAACCAACTGAGCTACCAAAGACCACAGCTGAGAAAGAGAGCCGGAGATTGAAGGCTCAAACTGTCCCCTGCCCCCAATACATGCAACAATATGATAAGGCCGAATTAGTATTGGGGGCAGGGGACAGTTTGAGCCTTCAATCTCCGGCTCTCTTTCTCAGCTGTGGTCTTTGGTAGCTCAGTTGGTTAGAGCGTCGCACTGGTAATGCGGAGGTTGTGGGTTCGAGTCCCACCTGAGGCCCGATACATTTTTCGACCTTCCCCTTCTGATTTCTTGAAATAGCTTATAAATTCATAACTTGAATTTCAATTTAAATTTCAGTTTGAATTTAATAACTCCTCCTTCCACCCCCCCTTAAAATATAAACACTGCATGAGGGAAGCAGGTCATAAATTTCCCTCAAGTCATTCCTGTAATTTATTTAGTAATAAGCGCACCAGTTCAACCATCTTCCAGTTCCGGGAGAGGAAGAAGCGTCTTGGAAAATGTGTGCGTATTTTTATTACCGTTCACTATCCTGGCAGTTGGCAAATTATTCGTAAACGTTAGTTCCACTATTCTCAAACGTAAATATATTACATTTAATAACCCCCATCCAGCATCTGAAAGGAGGATTTTAGATTCCCGTTTGGGCAAGAGATATTAATTTTTAAGCACTTGATTTCACTCTCCTGCCACTATCGAAAAATTCAAGTAGGAACTTGAAAATTATTATCACTTGAACAAACAGGAATCTAAAATTCTCCTTTCAGAGGCTGCAAGGGGTCAGTGAATGCAGCTTACATTTACGTTTGAGAAAATTAGAAATAAGGTTTTTGATTGATTCGCCAAATTCCAGGAGAGTATAAATGGTAATAAAAATACTTACGCATCTTCCAAGAGTCAAGCGCTTAATTAAAGCGTAAAAAATAACTTAATAAAATCGTTGTGGAGTTTACATGGAGCATTACTTTTGTTCTGCTCAGGTTCACTGCTTGTCTCTGAACATCTCAAAAATTAAAAAATGTTTCACTCTCCTGGGACATTGAAATTTTTAAAATCGTGAGCGACGGCCATTTTGGATTTTGCTGCGCTGTCACGCTATACGTCCAACTAGAACCTCAATAAGTACCTACATAAAAAAAGAAACAAAAAATAATAAATAAATAAAAAATCATCCCCATTATCTATTATTTCGTTATTTGAAAAAAAAAAAAAAACCGGTCAGAAAAGTGGTTGCCTTTCATGGAAAGACTATGAGTGTTCAAGAGTGCTTACCGTGACTGATACTGTGATAAGCTACAAACGAATTATCATAACTTGGTCGAACTCGTAGCGTTCATGTTGATTCTTGGTCGCTTCATTTTTATGAATTCCCTTCATTTTCTTATATGAAATCTGGCTGCAATCCTTTCAAAATCCTCCTCCATTCCAGGCTCCATTGAAAGGCCTGCCCAGAAATTCCTCTCCGCTTTCATATCTTCCTGGACGACGGCACGTCCGACGGTTATGAGAGGAAAATATTATTATCGCCCGGATAATAAAAGGAAGACCCTGAACTGTGATCGAAGGGGAAAAGGTGGTGGATGGAGGACTTTGCAGAGATGGGCGCCGTTTCTCGGATTTTGAGGTAGGTACACATTGAGGTAGTGTTATAAGTTGTAATTAACTTATAACACTGTAAAATAACAATTTTTCAATTTTTAATTTTTTCAAAATAGGTAATTTGTTATTGATAGAATCGATTTTAGGTTTCGTAGTTGATAGAATAATAAACCCATGTGTAAAATTTGGAGCGTTTTTTTTTCTTTTGAAATAATAGAAATTCATTGTAGAAACTAAATTTGAATTCACTTCATCACTTTTTCCATTTTTTTTCCTGATTAATTTGCGTTAAATGGGGTTTTTAAGTTTTTCAAGTTGTTATGGCGGCAGAAGGCGGAAGCTTGGAATGATCTTTTGATCATGTGGATAACATTTGAAGCCTCATTTCGGATGGGAAAGAGCTGGTTTTGAGGTGTATCCCTCTGGTCTTGTGATTTATGCAGAAAAATGAATTTCGAAAAAAGTGGAATGAGCTGGTTTTGATAGCAATCGCCTCAAGTGGCAAATGATTTAAGCGAATGAAGGGTTTCTCAAAATCAAGCACTGGTTAGACACGAATAAAGTTCCACCGAATTTATATTTCATTTGACCAAAATATTAGTGCTGTCATTAATGCTCAACGAAATGCGCAAAAAAATCTCGAAAATCGACAGTTTCTTCATTTTTCTTTCACGGAGAACCCTCCAAAGTGTTAGTTGAACGTCATAAACTGGTACGTATGGTTTCAAGACGATTATTTGTAATTTGTTAAGTATTTTCATTCCCCCCCCCCCCCCCCCCCCCCTTTGACTAAGTTGAAAAAATCGTCAAATTTTAACGCGCTGTATGGGTTTAAAACCAACTTTAGGGGGTGCAAATTGTTGGTAATTTTATGAACTTTAAAACCGTTCAGGTGAAAAATATCGCTAGGATCAGAAGAAATCGTGGTTTGTTACGCTGCCCAGAGGTGTCCCATTGAAATTTTTTTTGGGAAACGCTGAAATCGTCTTATTGGCATCGTAATAAGACACATGAGATCTTCAAGCATATTTAATGTAAACTCAAATTATATTATTGCTGCCCAGAGGTGTACCATTGAAAATTTTGTTGGGAAACGCTGAAATCCTCTTATTGGCATCGTAATAAGACACATGAGATCTTCAAGCATATTTAATGTAAACTCAAATTATGTACATTTACCTGACTGCTTGGAGCCACTGAAGTCTCCACCGCCATGGGAATTGGTAAAAAATGCGTCGCATTTTCTCCTGTCGCAAAGATTTTACTGGCCTCCAGCCAATAGCCTCGTAGGTATAATAGAAATGAAATGAATACAATAATTCCCCCTCTAGCACCTTCTCTCTCGCCGCCTCCAGCTCCCAAGCTCACTCAGCTGGTCAGAATGGGACTGGAAGAAAATCGCCGTGATCACGCGAGATCAGTCGGTTCAAAAATCCCCCCGTGACACCCCTCTAGCACCCCGGGAAGTCGGCGAAAAAGCAACAATAATTGTAAAATTATTTTACTGCCTAAAAGATAAATCCATGTCAACATTTAGGAGCGGTGGCCCCGATGTAGCATAGACGGGCTGTATTCAATGAACAGCTGTAGGCCAACTTCTTCGCAAACGACGTAGGTAGTTCATTACATTGATGTGAAATTGAAAATGTTTACAATGTGGGTTGGTATATTATACCCATTTGTGGAAATCTCCACTTAATGAAGATCGAACAGGAAGAAAATAACATTTCTGTGGGAGAATTAACGTCGAGTGCATTTGTGTTGCATCTTTATGAAGAAAATTTCTTCATCCTATTTAAGTTAAGTTAATAGGATTGATACCCACCCCCCTCCCACTCACTGGATCCGCCAAGAAAATTTCCCCGTTTTAATTAAACACTCGCATGGACCCGTTTCTGTTTGTTCGCACGATCGGCGGATTTCTTGGTCACCTTGAAAACATTAGACTTCCTACGGGAGAGTCTTCAACAGGGAAAAAACTTCAGTCGAAATCCGAATCGCCGAGCGGGCGTTTGTCGTGGCGCGGTTTGTAGCGAAATTTTGTGTTCAAATTCTGCGTCGAGGAGGAAACGTGACGAGGAAATCCGTGACCCCGAAGGGGAATCCCCGCTCTCTTGAACCTGACTCGAGTTATCATCAGCTGGTTTGCAAATAGAAAAAAACAAATCCGGGAGAGGAGGTGGTGCTGCGTCTCAGGACCGGATAGCCCACAGTTCTCTGCGACCTTTGAGGAAAACAAGCGTAAAATCGTACGACCGGAGTGCACTGCAAAAGAACAAAATGCGGACATCAGGAACCCTCTGGGTCCTATTTTGCTTCGGAACAATAAGTATGTTTAGGGGTAATTTGGAAATTAATCTTACTATCCACGCTATGACTAAAAGACCTCCTTAAACTTTTCCAGGTCTTGTTGCTGCAGCCACTGTAAAAAGACAAAGTTGCCGGTCAGTATGCTAATAATTCATATAATTTCTATGACTTAATTTCATTGCGATTAAATCAATTTATTCTTTTAGAGCCAACGAGTTCATGTGCGACAACCGGGAGCGCTGCATTCACCAGTTTGACAAGTGCGACGGAATCAAGAATTGCCCGGACGGCAGCGACGAGACTCTGGCGAACTGTCAGTCTTTCGGATTGACGTAAGTGAAGGGGGAAAATGTATTACTGGGGAATTATTGTTGAAAACCCGATAGGAGTTTGGGGAGGGGGGATTTTTGAAGGTTTGTTGCCAGGGTGTCGTTTTCGAAGTAACATCGACTGAAAAGTTTGCGAGAATAATAATTATTCCGACGTAATTATTACGACGTGTGCTGCGTCTGGACACAATGCTGAATGAGTCTGAAAGGACGATTCTGGTCGATTTGACCAAACCTCTTGTCCTTCTTGCAGATGTGGGGAGACTCAGCCGAACGCCTTCAAGTGCGCCTACGGCGCGTGCATCGACGGGTTCAAAGCCTGCGACGGCAAAGCGTACGACTGCGCCGACAATTCGGACGAAGTGCACTGCCACAAACCCAGCGACACGCCGCAGACGACCGCCCGATGCCCGTGAGTTTAATCAGGAAGGCGTTGATGTTGCCGACGAGTTTTTGTCTGTGTTAGAAGAAGGCTCACATTTTACAGTTACACCGCCCAACCCAACGTAATCCCTAAAGCCTGAATTTATATGCATAGAGTTTGGCCAAAAAATGCTCTCAAAACGAGAAATTATGCACCCCAAGCGAATATTACAAAATTTGTAATATTTAATATTAAATTTTCATATTTCAAAGCTGAACTAGACTTTCACAGCAAAGCGATTAGTATTCGTCGGAATGGGTGGAAACCAGAAATTTGATCACCGTTTTTCAGAACATTTCCTCCTCTCCCTCTGAAACTATTCCCCCGATCAAAATGTCATTGTGCCCACGTAAAAGATGATTAAATTTCCGCTCGGGACAGATATTAGGATTTTCCAGTACACTTCAGGAAAATCCCGTAAAATTTCTCCCAAAATTGGTATACTGCGGGTAATATGCCAATTCCTCGCTAACTTTTCAAAGAGCTCTTCCTGCAGTTATAACTTTTCTTAACAAAAAGTGTATTTACTGGAAAATCCTAATATCTGTCCCGAGCGGAAATTTAATCATCTTTTACGTGGGCACAATGACATTTTGATCGGGGGAATAGTTTCAGAGGGAGAGAAGGAAAATTTAATGTTCTGAAAAACGGTGATCAAATTTCTGGTTTCCACCCATTCCGACGAATACTAATCGCACTTTTTGGTCTCCACAGAAATGCAATGAACCGTCCCTCATACAACATTTAATCAGCTTTCCCCAGAAAAAAAGAGAATTAAGATCGGACTAACCGTTCCCGAGTTATTGGAAACTATGTCCAAAAAAACACGTTTTTGTCAAAATTCGTAATTTTTTCCAAGCCGGGGCCCTTTGATAAGGGGCCCTCCCTTATCAAAACTTCAATCGAAATTTCACATAGAATAGCTGCGATGGGGAATTTATTAAGATTTCACGAGAAAAAAGAAAAATTTGGAATCGGGCCACTAGGTTCCGAGCTACAGCCGAAAACGGTCAGAAAACCGTGGTTTTCTGCTTAGAGGTGTCTGATTGGGAGTTTCTTGTTTTGGTTTAAATTCGTTTTCTCGGTTGGTTAAGGTATTTTTGAATTTCAAGTGCTCCCATTTCAGGGTTAACTCGTAATTTGAGGCTCTACAACGTAAACTGAGAGCCAATTCATTTACTTTAGCCGTTCACCCCCCCCCCCCCCCCCCACCCACAAGCGCCTATTTTTTCAAAATCTCAACCCCCCACCTCAACAATTGTTATGTAATTCGGGAGACGTAACAACTTAATACAGTGACAAGAAATGGCAGAAAGAAGGACGGTTTAACCTCAGAATAGTGGCCTGTCAACTTATGGGGAAAAACGACAACAATCGTTAAGATTTTGAAATTGGCGTAACTTTTGAATGATCACTGATAAATTCGTGACTAGCCATATTTTCTTAAAGAGAATTTAATGCTCTACAACTTTTACTTGTACAGCTTTTCTCTCATGTTAACCGTTCAGACGCCAATCGACAATGTTTTCCAGAAAACGTGAGGTAAAAATCTGATTTCCAAAGTTAACCGATTTTCCGAGGCGTATATCTCGAAAACGGTTCGGAATTTGGATAAAGTGTTTATAATCAAAGTTGTACAGAATTGTATCAACTTTCATTTACTATAGGGAAAGGTTCATCGAAAAAGGCACCGTTTCCGAGATATTCACGAAAAACCTGAAAAGGAACCTTTGGAGACCCCCCCCCCCCCCCTCCTAACGCTGCACCCCCACCCCTCAGGACTTTTAGTATGTTACTCAAGACACCTCCCCCTACGTGTGTGCCAATTTTCGCTTTTACCCTATTTTTTTCTACCTCAAGCCCTTTTTTCGTCTTCGTTGCTTGGACTATATCTGAAGATGGTGCAGCCGTATGTTAGCAGTGCTAACTTAGCACCCAGCGGTTCTCCTTGGATCCACTGCTAATGATGACCTACCTGTAGCTCTTTGGATTTTCCACGGCTATTTGCGATTAATAATGTGGCTGGAGTTATGTTTTGATGTTTTCTTTAACTTTCCTCGTTAAACCGTCTTTTCAGTTTATTTTGGAGTTCTCCATTGGCCATAATGGAAGGAACTGTGAGCCTTCTGAACTCGGGTTCTAGGAAGAGGATGTGTGAAATTGCCCTATTGAAAAGTATGCCCTGTCCTTGTCAACACGACAGCAAAAACCAACGATGTGGGCGCTTAACATGAGGCGATATTGCTTTAAACCGTAAGTGTACCTATTTACGTCGCGACGCGTCGCTCAAGGCAAAATTGAGCAAGATACCTAGTGTAACAGTTACTGTAGGTATCTGCTACTGTTTTGGTGTGATTTATATCAGCAGTACCGCCTCAGAGGAGGAGAGCCGACTTGCCCACAGGTGAATCTTTACGGCCAAAATCAGTTTCCCTCGAATTCCGATGGAAGGTTTTTTATTTTTTCTCAAAAGTTAAATTTTCCATGCGTTTCAATCAAATGTCAAATATTCCAAAACAATGATCTGAATAAATAACAAATGGATGGTCTTCGGATGTTGGATGACTGCCATTTCCCTTGAGATCTAAGCAATGATTCCTTAGCTTTTTTTTGTCTCCTGAAAATTTATCGGAGGTGGATAAGTTGAGTTTTGATAAAACTATTGTGCAAAAATGAATCCTGTCATAAAGAAAGTATTTTTGACAAAATTAAAATAAATGATTTTGGTTTATTATTCTTGGAATAATACACCTATGTTTTCGCGACGGGGGTCGACGACTCCGATCGGCCTCAAAATTTGACATTATCCGTTTCAAGAGGTCTACATTTTAAATCCGAAATGTCCGTCCGCCGTCCGGGCCGTTTTGGGCAAGAGGGATTTTTTTAAATCTGAAATTTTGACAAAATACTTGGTTTACCATCTAGTTGTGCCCGCAAGGTTTTCAGTCCGATCGCCCAAACGCGTGGGGCGCTATGGGGCTAAAATGGGGCTATGGGTGGGGGCTTTTGAAGGCTTTTAGCTATGGGATCGAGTTGGGTGTCGTTTTTTGAAGTATTTTTGGACGTAGAATCCATTTTCGGGGGTCCCGGAACGATACGATTTCACTGTGGCAATCTTCAGGGCTTTCATGGGGCTAAAAATGGGATTTTTGAAGGATCCCAGGAGGTTAATTAATCTTTAATTTTTCGAGTAAAAAAAGGTTAATTAATCTTTAATTTTTCGAGTAAAAAATAAAGAATTGTTGAAAAAAAAAAATCTAAATTTTTTTCTAAAAATTGATTCTATGTCCAAAAATACCCTGAAAACGAGACCTAACTCGACACCATAGCCGAAAACCTTCAACCCCCCCCCCCCCCCCCCACCCATCCTTCTTAGCCCCATAGCACCCCACGCGTTTGGGCGATCTGGCTGAAAACCTTGTTGGCACAACTAGATGGTCAATCAAGTATGTTGTCAAAATTTCATATTTTTAAAAACGTGTCTGACTATTGCCCGAAACTGCTCGAACGGCGTACGGCAGACGGACATTTCGTTTTTGGAATCTAGACCTCTCTTGAAGCGTATAATGTCAAAATTTGGGACCGATCAGAATTTTCAATTGTTACGAAGTTTTCATAACAGAAACAGTTTCGGTGATGCTCACCTTTGCTCACACCGATAGCGATTAGGTGAGCCCCCTTTGATTGTTGAGTTCGGCAGTACTGCTCCGACTTCCATGTCTTCACTGCCTTGCAGGATTAATAGTAGCATCTGTGGGAAATTTCTCTCCGTACAACCCGAAAATTGTACGGAAATTAAGTCTGCCTTTGCGCAGAATTTTGAAGAGTGGTGTTTCAACCCGCCTATGACCATTGTACTCCGCCAGTCACAACATTAAATTACAAAAGCCGTTCGCTACAGGTTATTGTTACATTCCCGTCACGAAGGGTAAATTTGTTGGAACGCAAACCCGCTTTGAATCGTGTTGGGCCCGCTGACGCCGCCCCTTGTACCCGCTGAGTGTGTCCTGGTTTGTACCCTTAATCGGAGCAGCAGTATCAAACCTTTTGAACCCCACGATTGTGGGGTTCTTTCACCCCGTGGAAATTCGAAATATGAAGTTCGACTGCCTGCCAGACCTCCAATCACCGAATCGCCGCAACCTAAATTTAGTTCCCCGTAGTACGTCAAGCTCGTAGGAATAGTGATAATTTTAAGAGATTCCTAATTATACACCCCCCCCCCCCCCTAGTGTTACGCGGCAGGATTTGGAGTCGTTGGTAGCCTGGTCAGGACAAAAAGGGGCATATTGCCAAACTGTTTATGTGGTGCAAATTTTGATCACAATAAAAAAATGAAGGGATATGAAGGTTCCTGATTCATTTTTTTGTCTTCCCCACCTTTGACTGGATTTTATTATTTTTTATTTATTTATTTTTTTTTTTTTTCATTGGGTTTCTTCGTTGATCCGTAAAAACGAAGTGGCGCTCAACTAGGACTGAATTTTCATTTTCTTTTGCTTTTAATTTTGTTTTTACTATCTTCATCGAGTTTGACAAGTTGGGCCCACTCCACTGAACCAGTCTAAGTTATTGGACCTGAAAATATTATATATGGCGTTATACAATCTCCGTCGCGATTACATAGGCGTATTTCCTTCCAAGAATAATACACCAAAAGAATGACAAAATATGCAAATTCCAGGCTTTCCTAATCACACTCCCATACTTATGTGAGCTCCCATGTCAATACGGTGAAACCTGTCTTATCCAGAAACATTTGAAGCCCCGGTATATATAATTATATATATGACCCATCGGAACTGAAAGGGTTAAAATAATCTTTCATTGTCGTAGAATTAATTTTTGCACATTTTAAACCTACGAATAATAAACCATGTGTAAAATTTGCAGCGTTCTTAAAAAAAGTTCTTATTTTCTATACAATGTTCAATTCTATGCAATTATGTCATAATTATTTTTTAATTTTCAGGAGTACGGAATTTACTTGTAAATCCGGGGACTGCGTCAGCCTAAACGACGTTTGCGACGGTACGCCAAATTGCCAGGACAAATCGGACGAGTCTATCGAG
The DNA here is from genome assembly GCA_955831195.1 of Pilophorus perplexus. NCBI lineage: Eukaryota > Metazoa > Arthropoda > Insecta > Hemiptera > Miridae > Pilophorus > Pilophorus perplexus. Next base: position 18,289,524 of record OY037014.1, read on the forward strand.
CAATGTGCTCTCATGAGGTAAACACCGTAAGTTACTTCCTATACAGGCTAACTCTAATGCCTAACGTCTTTTGACGGTTGCAGTTGTCAACCGTTTTCATTCCAATGCGCCTACGGAGCCTGCATCGATTGGGAGAAACGGTGCGATGGCCAAATACACTGCGCCGACGGTTCGGACGAAGCCTCCGATCTCTGCAACAAACAGGTCGACACCCCGGACGACGCGACGATCAACAAAGCCGGCGACGCCAATTCAACAGCGTATGTATGAATTGTACAGTACAATTCATTGTACAGTAACTGATGTTACCATTTCGGCACTTGTCTATTTTCAAATTTGGGTTTCAGGGAGTCCTGCCCATTCCCTAGTCATCCGCACACGGTGTTTACTCGAGCGTGCAAAGGGGCGTCGTGCGATGCTGTGGAGCCAGGGACGCCAGTCAAGAGGGGAAACATCGTTCTTGTGTCGTGCCCGCCGGGATACGCTTTGCCGAAAAAGTTTGAAAAAAAAGCTTACATGGTCTGCTTGGCGCCGCCCAAATTCCATTTGACAATCACCTGCGAAAGTACGTGATAACTTGGACATTATTGAATTAAACTTTCATGCCCTAAGAGCATGTGTTTGTTGCAGAAATGTGTCATCCTCTGGTGTCGAAATATCACGATTTGGAATGTCACTACAATGGAAAGGATGTACCGTGTGACCGACCAATGCATCCAGGGACCATCGTGCATCTTGGGTGCAAAGAGTTCTTCAAGCCGCAAAGTGACTTCAGGGCCGTCACCCAAACCCAGTGTCTGTCGGACGGCACATGGGTCGATGAGCTTTACACGTGCATTCCAGGTAAGACTCAGAACTCTTGGCGGGGTTAGATTTCCGGAAATGGTGGGAATCGCGTTCAAATTTTGGTCACTACATGCAACCCCTTTTGAAGCACAACCCAGCCCTTGGAGTGAGAGTTCGGGCTGTTGTGTACAATGTCAAATGAAACTGTAAATAACTCAGAGTGAATTTTGAATGTATGAATGACGGTGCTGGGTTGTTGCAGACAAAGGGGATGAGGCAGAGAAGACCACGACGGCCCCGCTTGGAACGCGTGTCGGAGCTACGTTCCGTCTGACGCACCGAACGATCGTTTGTCTCGCCCTGTTCGACGCCGGTTTACTCCCCCGAATCACCGTCCAGACGACCCCCAGGACGTACTATTTGGTCGTGGCCCGCCCCGATAGGTTGACCATCACGCCCCTCAGACGGGTCAAAAGGGACGCTTTCATCGTCCAGTATCGCCACACCGTCGAGGAGTTGAACACTTTCGTTCGTTACTCGAGTCATGTCGACGTTGACGACGACCAACCCAGAACCATACGATCCGTTCTTGCCGAGCTCCAGAGCTTTTTCCCCAACGGGAAAAAAGAATCGATTTCTGAATACTACGACGACATGGCAGAAGCGATGGAAAGAAGAAACTTACAGAGAGGACTCGCAACGTGCAACTTGATCGATGACAGAACGCTTCTGTACATAATCGATGTCCTTGATCGAAAACTTAAGCAGGAGCGAATAGATGATTAAAAAAAAGACGATGTTTTAAAACGTGTCACAACTAAACAACTAATAAAGCATTTAGATCTTCTTCTTAATAATTACGAACAATTATTGTTCACCTCGCAAAGCTAAACCCCCCATCAAACCCCTGAAAAATTGAAAGTTATGAATTCGAATACATTTTCCGATTTCTTTCCAAATTGGAATTCGCGTCGTCGCTTTACTGAGTTTGACGCGTGACAGGTAGTCGCTTGTTCTGGCGCGGTATGACGCATCTTGTTCCTAATCGTTGTTCCCTCGTGGTGGTGGTTGCCTTGATTTTCGAAGATTTTTCTTCAAAATGAAAATAAGGTGAAAATGAAATGATTCTCGAAATTGTGAATCGATACCCTGCTATATCGGGGAAAAAAGAATCTAAGCTTATTGATACTATTTTATTCTTTTAAAATCGATACTTTTTTGCCATCCTAATCGGACCGTCCCCAGTTATAGGCCATAAGTATAACTCATTTTATACATTGTATAAAACGAATTTATTAGGTGATTTATAAAACACCTTCTAAAATATCATGAGTACACTAAATACTCATTTTGTAGTTGGTCAACCATTAAAATCTCTATTTTGGGTAAAAAAAAAAAATGCAGTCGGCTAAAAAGAAATTATTTTAACCATCCTTGGATGAGTAAGAAATAAACAAGCCATCAATTGAATTGAATAGATGAGCGCAACCTTTCTGTTAGGTACTACGAAATATTACCGCGTCTTTATTGAAACCAAAACCGTAACTAAGAATTCGTAACTTGACACACATCAACAAAATGCGCTGCCTTTTTCGAGAGTCATCTTCTCGGGATCGGACGAATCGTCGACGACGGAGGTGATTTTGATAGCCTATAACCACCCCCAGAAATCGCTGATCACAATGAGACCACCCTCATGAAAATCTGTTCAGCCGCTCGGGCGTGATCCGGTGATACACACACACACCAAAAAAAAATGTCGAAGAGATGAGCGCACCTTTCCATTTTTTGAGGAAAGGTTGCGCTAAAAATTATTTAATTTTATGGAAAATGTTGATGTTGGCGGGGTGACGCGTCATTACGGGGGTCCACGGACGGGATCGACTCGGGGCGTGCGGTGTGGTTAGGAGGAGTTGCGATTCCTGGCGGGTGGGATATTTCTGTTGAATCTTACCCTATACAATGTATAGTATACATATCGATGGCTTCTTTGGAGTTCCAGACGGAGTTTTTGAAGTGCTGACTAAAGCGTCGTTTTTTAAGTAATTTGATCTTGGAATCCCAAGAGTCCCCCTCCACAACTCAACGTCATTTGCAGTAAATTTCATTTTACAGAATGCGGCAGAAGCACCATCAAACACCAGGTGCGAGTAGCTTATGGCACGGATGCGTCTCCTGGTGAAGCCCCGTGGTACGCGGGTTTTTGGGAAAAGAAAAACGACACGTACGAACACTTTTGCGGAGGAACCATCATCGCCCCGCATCTGATAATCACAGGTGAGTCGACAGCCTGCGGCGCTAACTACGCCGAAATTGCAATTAACGTGAATCATGTCCACAGCCGCCCATTGCCTCACGGCGTTCCGCACTGACGACTTTGAAGACACCAACCGCATCGATAAAATTGACAGGATACGAGTGGCTGTGGGCAAGTTCACCAGCAGTTGGGAAGTCAAAGGGGAATACGAGCAGAGAGTGCAGGTGAGTTTAGTGATCACTTGACAGTGTTGCCAATCAAAAAAAGCTCAAAATGACGATTTGTTTCTTGGCAGATAAAGAACTTCAAGGAGCGAAGAGGTTATGCAGGTCCGCCAACGTACGAAAAGGACCTGGCAGTTGTGGAGCTCCTCGAAGACTTGCAATTCAATGACCAAGTGCTACCGGCTTGTGTCGACTGGGAGAATGAAGGCACCGTCAGAGGGAAGCCTCAGGGATATGTGAGATGCTTGATTATAGTTTATGATTGGGTTAATTGGTTAATGTTGCGGCAATTTTAAATTTGTAGATTTTCCTCTATTCGCAGATCGTGGGTTTTGGAAGAAACGAGCACGACGTGCCCTCGGAGAAACTCCAAGCCGCCAGCCTCTACTACATCAGCCGGAACGAGTGCAGCCCGCGAATCCGACAGTCAACCGGCGGCGCCAAACAGAACGTCATGTGGGACCAGTTTTGCGCTGGAGCGGATGGTAGTGGCAACGACAAATGTAAGGGCTGACCCATGAAAACTACTGAAACGTCTACACTGTGCCAAGCGGCAACAAACTAGAGTTTCGTCGTTTGTCCTTGCTGCCTTGCCAAAAGGGGAAATCAAATCTTTCCAAAAATTGTGCATTCATTCGGCATAGTGAGAACGAACCTGAAATTGAGAAACTTGACACGCCATTTTATCTTTCAGTCAACAGCGTCCAGCGCGGCGACAGCGGCGGAGGGTACACTTTCAAAAGGAACAACAAATTCTATCTGATCGGCGTCCTCAGCCATCACCTCGACGGCGGGAACTCCCAGTACGCCGTTTACACCAACGTCCCCGAACATATCGACTGGCTGAAAGAAAACGGGTTCCACGAGGCCCGAGACGCCAGACGTTAGACGTTTGCTCGCAATTTCTCCACATGCGACAGTACCTAATACTCAAATAGTATTTATAAGAAAATTTTTCATTGTGTACATTTTTTCTATAAAATCACAGTATTTTGTCTTATAAACGAACCAAGTTCTACAAACGTTTCACCAAAGAAAAACTTGGTTGTTCTGCCTGTTCCTGGGTACCAATCCTATTGCATTAGAGCTCCAGCCCGTGGAGGAGGAGGAGGAGGAGAATCATCAGAAATAGTCGGAAAAATTTGAAATTGGTCTTTAAACACCAAAAAGTTGGCTCAATGTGGTCCGTATGAACCAAAACGTGTTCAAAAAATAGAAATAAGTCCAGTTACTGGACTCCACTAATACGGAATGTTATGAAGGCGTCTCGCAGAAGGCTCAGCAGGGGGAGGGGTCAAACTTTCTTCTTCCCCTCCCCATCCCAAGGAGAATCATTAAAGATGTCACAAATTTTGTCACCTTGAAGCGGAGCTCAGAAGTAAAAAAACCCACGTAATAAAATATTCACAAACCACCATAAAGGGCGGCTCGGGAGGGTTGCAAGGAATGAACAACAGGGCCAGTGAAGGGGTCGTTTTCCGAGTAGGTAATGTTGAACGCATAATCCATTTTTCGGGGTCCCACAACCGTCCACAAACTTGACAAGAAAATGAAAACAAAATTTGTTCATAAGTATTTAATATTTAAATTTGAGACATTTTTTAATCGATATAATACATCAATAAAGGGTTTATCATTCATTGATTTAAATAATCCAAAAATTAGGTTTATTAGGTACCTATACTTTCGGTTTATTATTCTTTGAATAATACACCTATGTAATCGCGACGGAGGCCGACGACTCCGATCGGCCTCAAAATTTGACACCTATCCGTTTCAAGAGGTCTAGATTCCAATACCGAAATGTCTGTCCGCCGTCCGAGCCGTTTTGGGCAGTAGGAATTTTATTTTATATCTGAAATTTTGACAAAACACTTGGTTTACCATCTAGTTGGGCCCACAACGTTTTCAGCCCGATCGCCCAAACCCGTGGGGCGCGAAGGGGCTAAAATGGGGCTTCAAGAGGGGTTATTTGAAGGCTTTTGGCTATGGGATCGAGCTAGGTGTCGTTTTCGAAGTATTTTTGGACGTAGAAGGAACCCATTTTTGGTGGTCCCGGAACGATCCGATTTCACTGTGGGGATCTGTAGGGCTTTCTAGGGGCTACAAAATTTGTACATTTAATGGGATTTTTGAAGGATCCCGGTAGGTCAAATATTTTTCAAATATGAATTTTTTCAATACGTCAAATTTGTTTTTTGGTGGTATTTTTCGAGCAAATAAAAAATTTTTTTCATTGACACTGAATTAATTTCTGCACAAGTTAGGTTCTGCTACCTCATATTATATCAGAGAATAATCAACCCTTGTGTAAAATTTGCAGCGTTTTGATGTCTACGATTCACGATCATTGTAACAAATGAAGGAGGGGGTCTTACAATTGGGCAGTTCTCGATTTTGTTTTAATATAAAAATATTTTCCGCTTTCAAGAAGTAATAATTATTACGGTATAATCATTGAGATCTTTTTAACGACCCCTTCCCCTTCCGCTTCCATCTTGATTCTAAATCCGTAGACCACCTCCAACGCTACGAGTTCCTTGAGGGGGGTGATGACATCCGAGCGAATCCTTTGTATAAGCGGACGCCAAAGAATTCCCCGACGGCTCTTATAGAATGCCAACAAACGCGTTCCATATTTTTCATTCTGGACCTCACCGGGTTTCATAATGCATTGCGAATATCTCTGATAGCTTTTGGCATGATGATGAGAAAATACCGCGAATATGCAAGCGAGGCCGCTGAACAGCTAATTTTCCATAAGTAGTTGAAAAATTAAAGCGTCCTCATTTTTATACGGCTTCGGCATCCAAGTTTGATGCTCCAACCACCAAAGGGTCAAAGAGATCGGAGAACCAACACTTTTGAAAAAAACCGAAATCGGCAAGTTGAGCTTTCGGTGAGCGGAAGAAAAGTCAAATTTCGAAAATTCCTGATCCACGATGAAATAAGCAAAGATACCAAGAAAAAATGGATTGATGGATGGAAGGAGCGTTTCTTCAGCCACTTTGTGTAGGCACCTGCTGAGGGGAAATTGCCGCCATTTATGAGATGAGTTAACGGGAACACAATGGGGGGGGGGGGGGGGGGGGATTTGCATTTATTGTAGATTTGGAATTCTTCCCTACCGTTCAATAAAATTGCTAAAAAGTAACTTGCACGGCCTCCAATACCAACGAAAAAAAAAAAAAAAAAATCATTGTAGGAGATATAACGAAAAAACGAAACGCACAGTTTGAATCAGCAGGGGTTTCCCAACAGTCACTCTTTAGGTAGTGAATCTCAGTTCCAGTGAATCTCTCACCAGGAGCGCTAGTGTCATCAGCTTATATGATAAATTTATAGCAATTATAACTTGATACGACGGAAAAAATAATTCAGAATACACGATACATAGGTACTTGAAGTTTAAAGCCTTATCAGAAGGATTCACGGCTCAATTGAATTTTATTCTGTGATGAGTAGCGGAGTAGCAACCCTGGGCAGTCTTCAGCTCTAAAATAGGGAGTGACGTGACGCTCCCTCCATGGCCGTGTTCCCTCCGCGTTTTTCAAACGCCGTAATTTTCGTTAAATTATTTAAATTTTCTGGAAGCGATTTCAGGCGGCTGACTACTGTTTCCCCTACATTCTCAGGGAGTAGGTACCTACTTTCAGGAAAAAAAAAACGCATTTAATGCAAATCCCCATTGCTTATCCTTCTTTTTTTTAATAGCATATTGGTAGAAATTAAACCAATGTGCTATGGCATAATAAAGTTATTATTATTTTTATTATCAAATCCCATACACATCGCAGGTATTGTAGTTTTTTAACTAGATTCCATTTAAAAGTCTTTTAAATACAGCTTTTGGTTGAATAGGGGGCAACTTAAATTCTGCTGTCAAAGGCGATAGAACAATGAAAAAGAGAAGATAGCCATCGTCATCAGGAAGGGTAGTTATAACTTGCTAAGTAAGTAGTTAAGGTTGTAAATCTTGCCAATAACATTACAAGTATGTACCTATAGGTACTTGTAATGTTATTGGCAAGATTTACAAAAAAAGAATAATAACATAATAATTATCATAATACTTTCAATTATTGAAAGTGGCCGCAGAGAAATCCTCCGATGCCGAGGTTTTTCCATTTTCGATCTTACTATTTTCATTGATTTCATTCCATAGGTACATAGTAGGATTTGAGGAGGAGGAAATATCCCTTTCAGAGGCCGATTCCCCTGGCACTTTTTATGGACGCTTTGTACGATGAACGTACTTCGAAAAAACCAAACTCCTCTCCGATTTGTGTTTTGCTTAAGTACTGGTTGAATCTAACTTTTGGAGCTCATGTTTGATTCGTTTGACTTGGGTTTCCGATTTCCAGGTTTGACTTGATAATTTAAGAGTCTAACACGGAAATCGGAAACCCAAATCAAACAAATGGTACGACAAGAAACTTCATGGTGTGAGACATGAGCTCCAAAAGTTAAATTCAGCCAGTACCGCAAAACCCAAATCTGAGTTTTTGTTTGTTTGTAATGGAAAAAATTCTATATTTAATATGGGAAAGCAAGCAGGAAGTCTCCAATTTGCCACAGTATCTCATGGTGGGGGTTCCCGACCATTGCAATACCCTTTTGGAGCTCTAAGAGTCTCTCGAGGGGCTGCAGGTGGAGTTTATGGAGGGCTTTGGCCTGGGAGTTGAAAGAGGTGTCGTTTTAGGAATAATATCGGGCGTAAAATACATTTTTTGAGTTCCAGTCCTTCACAATTCCTGTTGGGGGCTCTAAAAGCTTTGTTGTAAAATAATTATTGTTGTAAAATCGATTTATTGGACTTCCAGATTTGAGCCAATCTAGGAATAACACTATGCCCTATTGGGTCTCTCAGGGGCTCCTGAGAGCTGCAGGTGTGCATTTTGGATTTATCGGGTGTCTTTTTGGAACAGTTCAGGAAAGTAAATAAACCACCTATAGAGTCGCTTGCAGAGCAATGCAACCAATTTGAAGCGCTACGGGTACCTATACAACTTACTGAAGAGGTAAAGAACCGGTCTGAAGTACTTCTAATTGGGTCGAAGTATTTTAGAACCAGTTAGAGAGCTATAAAATCAGTTGAATTGATCTAACTGTCTGGGGGACAACAAAACCAGTCTGAAGAGCGGTAAAACTGGTCTGATGCCCTATAAAACCAGGTTTAAAGCGACAGAGCCGGTTCTAAGAGCTATAGAACTGATTTACAAACCATACGGAATTACAAAGCGTTGTTTTGTTGAGGTAGGCAAGTAATAATTTTAATACAGTAATTACAAATCGGGACAAGCGCAATTATTGGGGTGCTGACGTCCTGCTTTTATCAAAATGATTCTGGCAGCCCTGTGCAAAGGCGAACTATCAAAAAATAACCTAGGTACAAAAACGTTCTGTGTTAAAAGACGTCCTAAACTGCAAGGTCTCTCCTGGTAAGCCCATAAGGATAAATCAGCCCTGATAAAGCAAAATTTCCCAATGAGTTCATTCGTCTCGACTCTTTTATTTTTTACGCCGATAGGTATTTCCAGTTACGCAGATCCCCCCCCCCCCTCCGCTTCTACAATCCTTCCATTAATTTGATAACAATTTTTTATTTCATAAAACTCGACGTCGAAGGCTGTAGTGAATGACGAGTAGTCTGCGGCAGAATCCCATCTTGATTACTGCTGAGCTCTCGTGACGGTATATAAAACCCGCAACGACCCCCACAACGAATGCAAATAATTTTTTCCGTGCTCGCTTTTTTGTTCAAACATCCACCCGTTGAATAGTGATTGATGAAGGAGCCATCCAGACGACACGAAGCCAATCGAAATGCATCCTTCCACCTTCCTCAAATTGTTGGTGAAGGTTGGATTTGCAAGTGAGTGCACAACTAATCAAATAGAGGTGCCTACCTTGGACAGTAATTTTTGGAGCACTTAAACCATGGAGCACAAACGCATGACTTGACTTACTTTGACCTATTTCCTGTGACTCCCAAGAGGAGCATAGGGCCGCTACAAAGTTTCGCCATCCCTCGCGGTTTTTCGCCAAGTCTTGACCTCCCTCCACGACTTCCCAACTCGTTCGACCTTCGCCTCGACAGACCGTCTCCATGATGTTCGTGGTCGACCTCTTCTTCTGTATCCCTGAGGGGTCCAGTCCAGAGCTTTCTTCTCTATGGACGCTTCATCCTTGCGGAGTGTGTGGCCGATCCATTTCCATAGCCTAATCTCTGACGAGATGAGTTTTTGACCACACAAACGCATGAAAATTATAATTTTCGATATCGATAAATCGATATTATGACGGATCCCTACGTGAAGCCTCCACTATCAACTAGGTACCTACTTGTTAACACGATTACAGATTTTTTCTAAAAACCTCAGTAAATAAATTATTAATAATTTATTTGATATTAATTATTAATATCATGATTTATTTAGCGAATTAATAAATTATTAGCGATAACTGAGCACCCAAAAGAAAACAAACAAAGAATTTACTTGAAACTCCAACCACTATTTTCCTTGTCGTCCTTAATCACTCTTTGACTGGAGAGTTGGCACACAATGTGTTATGTGGTTCCACGTCTTCTCCGTATTCACCTGAGTGGGGATGGAAAACCGGTTATCGGATCCAGAAACCATCCAATATAATATATTATATCCATGGATATATTATATTCATCAAACCATCAAAGGATACCCGCTGTTTTTCTGAAAACTCCTTCATTTTGCTCATTTTCGTATGACAACACTGCCGCTATCTCAAGTGCGAAGTAGGTCGAATGCAAGAATCCGCGGTACCTAATGGGGCTTTATTTCAAACAAATTTGTTAATTGCCTTAAGGGCAGACCTAAAACTACTAAGAACAGAATGACAGTGCCGATACTACCGCCATAGATCTCTCGTTGGCTGCTCTAACCTACAATGAATTATTTACAGGCTGCTTGCTAGCTACCGCGTGACCGTTTATTAACAGTAGCTAGCAAGCAGCGCGAGAGAATCTAATCGAGATCGACCATCGACCAAACACCCTCTCGCCTTCTGCTTTATTTTCAAGCAAATAGGTATCTTCGATTTTCAGAATTTTTGAAAAAGTACCTACATAATATTATATCCGAAAAAGTACACATATCAACCCACTTCTATCCGGCCACAATCTATGTGGGTATTAAAAAGAAATATCCGGATATCGGTTATATCCAATCACGGTCTTTCCATCCCTAGACCTGAGTTGAAATTGACTGCAATTACCTGTTCAACAACCTGTTTTGACTTCTCATAATTTCTGTTTAGGTGCTTTGACTGTCGCTGTGCCGGGCCTCAAGTGAGTTGGAATCCTGCCGTAAAAGTGCGCCCCCAATTTCAGTTTCATTAAATTTTGTTCATGAACACGTTTTTCAGGACCAACTATGGGACGATGTTCACTTGTGACGATGGCAGCTCCGTCAGTCGTTTTACCACGTGCGACGGCCGAAAGGATTGCAGGGACGGCAGTGACGAGACGTTGACGTTGTGTAAGGAATTAGGCGAAAGGTGAGTGGACAAAATTTGAGGACATTTAATGAGAAAGCAGTGAATTAAAAAAAAAGAACAAAAAAAAAAAACGACCAGTTCTGCCCAACTATTGTGTCGTTTAAGGTGCAGCTTGATGGGCGCTGTCAAATGTGATTACGGGGCGTGTATCCCCAAGGAGAAACAATGCGACGGCCATAAGTACGACTGCGTTGACAATTCCGACGAGAAGGATTGCGTTTTTGACAACCCCGACGAGATCAAACGTTGCTCGTGAGTTTGATGGTGACGATTTAAAAGTTTATTTTTCTTGCGATGGCAACCCTGCGTTTGTTCTAGGGGCTGGCAGTTCACGTGTGGTACCGGTGAGTGCATCAGTCTAAATTACGTTTGCGACGGGAAACCCAACTGTGAGGATAAATCGGATGAAACGCACAAACATTGCATTGGAAGGGAAAAGTGAGGATGTAAAAGGCTACTTTACTTTTATAGGCCTGTCCCTTTCTCAGTTGTGGCTTGTCGCCAGGAATCCCGGTCCTTCCTCTGCTCCTCATCTCGGTTCCGTCCCCGCAAAGCGCCAACGACTCTACATTCATGTTATGGATGACGGACAGTGGGGTCTCTTCTTCTCTGGGTGCCATACCTGTAACCAGGCGTTGGCGACCTCTCGCTACTAACTTGAGCGTGTTGAGCAGTCATTATAATTCATTATAATGAATTAATGAATGAATGCTCTGGAATTCCAGAAGTAGGTAGTAGGGACCTACTGTTTAACGCCGCCTCCAAACGGCAAATGTGAGCGGTTTTCTTGGGCGAGATACTCTCGTTGGTTCGCCATTGCCTTCCGAGAGGTGATTATCAGTATAAGGAAGATGTGTAGCGCCTGCTGGGATCGAACCAGTAACCTTTGACTCAGCAGTAGGACGCTCAGACCACTGAGCCACTGATAACCGCATTGTGTCTGATGACGCTAAAAGGTGACAGAAATTAAGGAGACAGACTGATAGATAGAGATTGGTTTAGCATAAAAAATACAAAATCTAAATGTTGAGCTGTTTATTATAGTTTTTTAAACAAAAAATAAAATTTAAAATAATTTGTCTTTAATTTGTCTAAGTTAGAGAAGAGTAGATCCTTAAACAATCCACATTACGGTTTCAGATGTCCCCCTGGCTCATTCCGATGTGCCTACGGAGGTTGCATAAAACTGATTGGTGTTTGCAATAATGTGAAAGATTGCCACGACGGCTCTGACGAAGACCCAGGTCTGTGCGAGAAGAACGATACCATAACATTTCGCGCTGAAGAAGGTAATTTATTAGGAATTGAACATTAAATGTTCATTGTTAAAATTTAACATTTAATGTTCATTTTGCTTTGAAACAATTTCACGTCATTGATTTAAGTTTGTTAGCCCTAAGAATGTGTCCTCCGCTGATTTCAAACTTCCACAACTTGAACTGCACCACGAAAAATAAAACAGTCGATTGCAATCAACGGATGCGCCCGACAACTGAAGCTCAAATCTCCTGCAAACCGTACTTCGAACCGCAACACCCTATCCAAGCCGTGGATACAATTCGGTGCCAGCAAGGTGGAAATTGGACTCATAGCCTCTACAAATGCGTTCCAAGTATTACATACAAGCACATTGTGGCACAATGATTGTGCATATGAAATTAACTACCTATTTGAAACAGCTCAAAGTGTGGCTACACAGTTTCAGTTTTGTTCCAGGTTGCAGAAAGGTGCAGTCGAACCTGACGAACAGGATCGCTTACGGTGAAACGGTGTCATTGGGCGAGTGGCCCTGGTTCGCTGGGTTCTGGAACTCGTCCAACGGCATTTTCCAGTACTTTTGCGGCGGAACAATCATCACGCCGCATTTGATTTTGTCCGGTGAGCTCAAAATAATGCGGGAAGAGAGGAAATATCGAGAAAAATCTAAGTTTCTTTGTTATTCGCAGCCTCTCATTGTTTCGAAGTTTACCTTCACAAGTTTTCCATGCACGGAAAGCCCAAAGATATCCGAGACATCCGTGTAGGCGTCGGCAAAGTGAACTCCTCGTGGGACGTCAAGGAAGAGTCTGAACAGCACGTAGGAGTGAGTTTGTTCAATCGTTCAGCTGAAGCAACGTTGCCAGATCAATTTCACAATTTTGTTCTTACTAGGTGAAAAAAGTCTACACGCGGCGAGGTTACGCCGGCTACCCGTACTATGAAATGGACATTGCGGTGGTGGAGCTCCTCCGGGATTTGGTATTCAACAAATACGTTCTCCCAGCGTGCATTCCATGGAATAACGGCAACACATTTCAAATGAGTGGCACGGGCCAGGTAAATTTCCTACTGCATCGGCGACCAGCTACCTAAGTGTTGTTCAAACACCTGGACGAAGGTTTGCCAATTATGACGTTATTATGATTTGTATACAAATCATATAGGTACAGATGGTTCCTGGACACCTAATAATGTGTTTTAAAACCGCTTCAATCCGATTTTTAACCCTTATAAATCAATTTTGAGCCCTTCACACCTCAGTTAAGGCCTAAAACTGGTTTTGAACCCATCAAACCAATTTTTTAAATTGATTCAAACCACTTCCAAACTAATGTTGAACCCCTGTCATCAGGTAGGTAGTTACTGTTAAAAGCCAGTTTTACACGATTGCCAACCACATTACAACCCTTTAAACTGGTCCTCTAAACTGGGTTCCAACTTTTTGAACAAATCAGTTTTGACTTGCTTGTACTGGTTGGCACGTTTTGAGCCAGTTGTAAACGCTTCTCATCAGGTAGTTACTGCTCCAAACAGGTTTCACACCTTTCAACCATATTTTAACTCCTTAAAGTAGGTTTGAACCTTTAAAACTACTTTTAACGTTCAATCCCATTATGTTGACTAAGAGGTGAAGAGTCTTATCTTGCCGAGCTTTCCAAAGCTGTACAAGGATGCAAAGCTATCCCCGCGCTGGCCGAGGGTTTTCTAGGCTTGCCAAGATGTTTTTAAGCTTTCCAGAGCTGTCCAAGGCTTGGAGTGCTCGTCCCAAGCTGACTAAGGGTTATGAAGCCTTGCCGAGAAGATCACAAGCTTTATAGAGCCATCCACGGTTTGCTAAGTTAGTTCCAAGGCTAAGGGCCTTCAAGGCTTGCAGAGCTGGTCCCAAGGTTGCTGAGGGTTTCCAAGGGTTGTCTAGATGCCCTCCTCGCTCCCCAGGCCTGTCCAAGACTTGCAAAGCTGGCCCATCTGAACATGCTGGCAGCAATTCTGTGTCCAAGAGTCGACTGCCGCTTCTTAATGTTTCCAAAAAAGTAAATCGCACTCCACGGTGTTGACCACCGTTTTAACTTCGTCCAAAACGACGGAGTAGATCGCTTCGGGAGTGGATCGCAATGGCCCGCAGTTTTCAAGCCTTTTGAATTAGTTTCATTTGCCACCATTCATCAAACTGGTTTTCAAACCAGTTGTACACTCTCGCAAGCAGATTTCTAAAGATGATAGGTACTTAACTTTTCAAACTGGTTCTGAACCCCTGCAAGTTGGGTAATAACCTTTCAAAGCAGTTTGTAACCCTGTTAACCCCATTCAAACCCGTTATGAACTCGTTATGGCCGCCAAACCAGCCCATAAAGCCATTGTTGACCCCTACTAACTGGTTGAGTTATATCACAAGAAAAGTTCGAACATTTATGGGACTCGAGTTCAGTTTTTTCCAATTTCTAATTTGTTGCCCCCAAGGCTCAAATGTACGGCTTTGTTCGTCTGGCAGCTCTTACTTTTGTTCATCTTGATTTTGACAGATTGTGGGGTTTGGGATTACGGAAAATCTCGAAATAAGCCCGAAGCTCCTGGCTGCCAGCCTGGAATACATAAGCGAAGACGAATGCAAACAAAGGGACACCCACGTCGAAGTCGAGTGGGACCAATTTTGCGGAGGGTTACCCAGCCACTTGGTCGACAGCGGTACGTCAAGATGATTTTGGTCGTCGGACATTTTCTGCTCAGTGACCAACCATTTGTTTCAGTGACGAGCGTCGGACAAGGAGACAGCGGCGGAGGGTTTATGTTCGAGAGGAACGGGAAATGGTTTCTCGTTGGGATCCTGAGTCACATGTCGCCATCGCGCACCACTCACGCGTATTACACCGACATACGTTTACACGCCTCTTGGCTTAAAGACAACGGAATATTGTCAAATGAATGAAACTCAAATGTGAAACTGTCACAAATGAAGTAGAATTGCGAGTGTCGTATCATTTCCGTGGTATAATATACCATATTATGTCGATTATATAACATATTATGTTGATCCTGGTCACCTTCTTGTAATATCACGCTGTTGTAATTTTGGTTGTTAAAAGTGTGGTTAGTTTGGGTTTTAAAGAGAGATCCTCCTCTCTCTTTTTAACCTCATCATGACGTTCCTAAGCATGATGATCATAAGAAACAAAAATCTAATGAGCATCTGTTGAAAGGTGTCTCGAGATTTTCGGTTGTTGGGTATAGGGATGGGTAGCAGTATAATAAAATCGATTTTTTGACTCGATTTTAAATTGGATATGGAAAATTTATTCTCAAAGAATCGGGTTACCAAAAGAGAGCTGACTGACCCTTAGAAACCTGTTCTCTGTCACCTGTGTGAAAGGGGACAGGATGGCCCTGTGGACTTAAGCGAGACGCCTGTTTACAATCAGTCGGAGCGCTGATCAGCCTGGTTCGAATCCGGGGACAAACACCAATGTTTGACCAAAAGTCAATTATGTGTTGTAATACCTGTCTTGTCGGTTGACAATCCACCTCTGAACTTTTGAACGTTTATGTGAATCCTAGCAGAGGCTCCTGTGGCGAAGGCGGCCAAGGCAGCAGATTCTGTCTTCAACACACAAGATCTGAGGAACAAAGTTTACACTGTAAACTACCTCTCTTGGGACCTCGAACTGGGATACAAATTTTCTGGTGGTCCGGTAAAAACGTTGTCTTCATTTGCTAAGAACTAGCTACGCAATCTGCGAGCCCTTGGGGGCTAATGATGGGAGGGGGGAAGTGTCGGTTCCCCCAAACCCCTCCTCCCTGTTCGGGGCAGTGGGACTGTGTCCACCCCCCCCCCCCCCCCCCCCAAGAAGACGCAGTGATAAGACGTATATTAGGTAATTAGGAATTGGACCTCGACCACCCAGGAGGCAAATAGAGTCAAAAACGGACGCGCAGGAGTACAATAAGCCCAGAAGGCTTCCGTACTCGGGGTTTCCCCAAGGTATTGCCCGCAGTGTTCCGATCTCCCAACAAATTTACATTTTTTTTACATCTGAGTGAATTGACTGACTTAAGATAAAGTCAACCCCCCCCCCCCCCCCCCCTCAATGTAATATGAGTTTTCGGTTGGACGGCGTTTTATCTCCAAAACGGCACTTATCCAAATTTCTCACCAAAGGGACACTTATCTATCCAAAATTACAATGTCGAAATCATCCCATAGAAAATTCCTAACTTTTATATTTTCATCACTCAAACCAAGACCAAGCACTTCAGTAATTTGGGAAAACCATTAAATTGTATTAGGGCCACTAAACCTTTCTTTTCCAGTTTCTCAACAAGTAAAAATTGCAATTGATTTTGCAAGTAAACTCCTTATTTGATATAATAATCAAATGACAAGAAATCAGCGGCGAACACTGCGCTTACCATGCTCTGGGGGGATGTATCTGGAAGTAAAGAGGTGCAGCTGGAAGCCAAATACAAAGTTTTTGATGCCACAATCAGATCAACTCTGGTATATGATGCCCCGGCTTTGGGGTGCATGCGTTTCAGGGCGCTGGAGTCATGCCAGGATAACTTCCTGAGACGAGTCTTTGCGACACCTTTTAACACCCCCCACTACCTCCTTCTACTGGAGTCGGGCAGAAGGTCAATCTGGCTCGCAACACTGGACCTGCTAGTTGGCTACCTGATGAAGGTGAGGAATAAGCATGATAACGTCAGATTCACGAGGGTTGTCGCTCAGGAAATAGTGAACAAAAGGGTCTCCTGGGCAGCTGCAATTTCGGGCATGACGGAGCGCTGTGGGGTGGAATGGCGTTGGGACGCAGGGGCCTCCGTTTTCAAGGCGCAATGGCTGCGACTGAAAGAAAAATTGGAGCAGGACGAGAGAGCCGATCTCCTGCAGAGGGCCTCGGTCTCCATGTTCCACCAGCATTACATCGATCTGTACCGGCTGGCTCCGGCCCCCCTGCGGTATCTGCACAGCCTTGACTTCGCTAGGGCCCGTTGGTGTTTTAAAGTGAGGCTAGGCGCTATGTACCTTAACAATGTACCCTGGAGGACGGAGGGCCGCAGACGATGTTCGCTCTGTGCCCTGGGGGAGGAGGAGGGTGTCCTGCACTTCCTTGCCCGTTGTCCTATTCTTGCGGAGATATGGCTGCTTTGGCTTGGTAGGGCAAGGCTGACTACAGAGGAGGCACTTGGCCTTCTGGCACAGCAGGATCCAACAAGGATTGCGGGTTTCGCGAGGGAGGCGTGGTTCTACCGCTGGCCCCTTATACAACAGTTTAACTGGTGAGTCCAAAGGGGGTTCGGACACCCCCCCCCCCTCCGTTAGCCTGTTGCCCGGCGGGCTTGGATTGTGTTGCCGAACCAAACTATAAAAATAATACTGTTAAAAGATTATATCGACGCAATCTGTTCCTAATTCTTTAAGAAGTCTAAACCTTATATACCTATATATATTTTTTTTCTTCCAAACCTCATAACATATTATAGTAAGGAAGAGGAGAAGTGCTATTACTATGGTTATTTATTGTAATCTTGCCTCACTACTAGGGATTGCAATCCCGAACGTTTTTCTGAATCCCGGGATCCCGGGATTTTTCTGAGGCAATCCCGGGATCCCGGGATTGATGATTTTTGTTTGAACGTGAAAAAATTGATTTAAAACGACGAAAAACTTGTTTATTTACATTAATTGTAAATTATATAAAATAATACTTCTCTCATGAAGGAAAAATTTCACTTATGTACTCAAAAAATGTGCTTTTAGAAATCATAATGTTGGATCTTAGAAAGCACTCAAAGTTGGATCAGCCAATTTGCTTCTTAGCTTTGTCGAAAATAGTCATGCTACTCAAAAGGCCCTCTCAGCTTCTACGGAGGTCAGTGAGATAGTCCTACATGTTCTGGTTGTGCTTAAATTGAAGCTGAATCACTGCTCCACATTTTCATTCCTCATAACTTTCCTCGTGGGATGAATATTATAGCCGATATTCCGTACTGAAGAAGGATAAAACCACGATTTCTAACATTTGGGGGAAAATGGTCAATGTTTGAAGAGGATTAATCTCGGGGCCCATTGGTCCTAGAAAGCTGCCGTTGCGCTCAAATGGTAGCAAATCTTGTCTACTTGAAAATAGTATACAGTGACTTTTTCGTTAGGGCGCACATTTTTGAAACTAAAAGCCAAGAACTGGAAAAAAAAAAAAAAAAAAAATTCGGAAATTTCGCGGTTTTTCGAGCATCCAGCATTTAGCACAAGGGTTTTTGAAGCTGGTACCGTCCCTGACAACATTTAAAAAAAAATTAGAACGTGTCAATTTTTCCGTTCTGAGCCCCCCCCCCCCCCTTTTTTTATACTAAATCCAAATGGTGGCCTCGGCTGCCTCCATTTTTGAACAGGCTCGTTTCTTTTTTAATTGTGGTCGATAAATCTTTTCGTATTTTCGGCACCGGCACCGGCTGGTTCATGGATTTCCGAATCCTTTCTTCAGGGGACTTCACAGTTTACATCTTAGAGCACTTTCACTTAGCCTTCGAATTATTGTCCGTTGTTAAAAGATTTTTCCCGACAAGACTTGAGCAATTTACGTGCGAGGTGCAATTAATCCTCGAACCCCGGGATCCCGGGATTGACTCCACGAATCCCGGGATTTCAAATTGGCAAAAATCGACCGGGATCCCGGGATTTCGGGATCCCGGGATTGCAATCCCTACTCACTACCTATCTAGCACGGACTTACACATTGTTGAGCCAACCCGGTGAACGGCTTCAAGCCACACCGACAGATTTTGTTTCCTTTTTTTCATCCTTTGTATATGAAGAACCAATAAATCTTTTCATTCATTCATTTGATATAATAATCAAATATATTATATCAATATTATTACAATAACACGTTAGCTCAAAAATGTCATGAGAAAGAAGCGATTTAGTGAAAGCCCAATGCATACTTTGGCTCGTTTCAGGCTTCTGTCAAAGCTCTTAGTGCTCCTTCTTTGCCTGGGCGATAGTAAGGAGGGCCAATCTGTTCCTCGCCAGTCACCCTTGTATGTTAAATGGGCCAACCAATGGGCCAAGGAACTAGGTCAGAGAAATGGGAAAATTCGGCCGAACATAGTTGAACTAGTATTGAACAAAGTACTCAGTACAGTTAGCACTGAGAAATTAGGTGTCTGAGCAGAGGAAATCACTAGTGAATATTTGGCGTTTTGAATTTTCCCGCGGTGACACTTTTACTAATCCGCCAGAGTGCGCTAGCGTAAGAAGTAGAGTAGTAAAAAAAAAAAAAAATGAGAGAGTAGCGCCACTTTTCCCTCCAGATTCAAAGTTGAAATTTTCGAAAGTGCCCTGGAAATTTGTATTACACCTTAGGACCCCAAAACTCACTGCTATGCCTTCAAATTATGAAGTTCTTTCAGAAAAAAGTATTAGTCGACGTTCGGTTCCCGGACCCATTATTGGTGACAGCACCCTCTCTACTATGTAAAGTGAGCCAACCCCTAGTGGATGCAAGAAGAACTCGAATAGCGATATTGAAACGCGAGTAGAAGTGGTCTGAGGCCAGGTGGGATACAGTCGGGGGGTTATCTGGCTTTAGCCAGCAGGGGTGGCCACCTAGTCATTGGTGCTCCAGCCCGAGGAGAAGAATCATTTTCATTCTACAAGTCGACAGTATAAGAATTTGAAACCATCAAAAATTTGCTTCATTGAGACATTAGCTGTAGTCGGGGATTTGAACTAACTCTGCCTGACCGTGTTGAAAGTAACCCAAAGTATCATAGATGCTTGTTGGCAACCCTATCAGTTCAATACAAAGAGGGAAGCCATTCCCTTTCTCATTCGCCAGTTTGGTTTGGTTCAGAGTTGGGGTTTGAGAAGGATTTGAACAATTTGGTCAATTCTTCATCATCAAATTTTTATATCCCTACATTACAAAAACCTTGAGAAGATCAAAATCATAATAATATTATGATCTGATGCAAGTAATATAAATGGTATATTAAAATACTCTCGGTGGGTGGTCACAATGATGTTCATTGTAGTTGATTATGGCTAACAGATCAGCGTCTGACTTTTGCTTGCAGACGGATTGACCCGTTTCCAAAAGCTGTTCGGCTTGATGCGAAATGGCACCGGTTTGAGAGCCGTTTGAATACCAATCCAACAAATCGGCGAAGATGGACTTAATGCTCTTACCAAGCACACCTGATGGGCCACTCGAGTCGCCACTGCCTTGCCAATGGGACGAGCTGCTTCTAATCTCTTTGTGCCTCACATAGTACTTCAATCCGTCGAGTTGTACTTGGTAAGGTTCTGCTTGTCTTTTGGATCTTGGGTCAATGGTATTATTCCAGAGGAAGGCGTCCAGGGTCGGGTAGCATGACTGGCCAGGGGGGAAGGGGTTTTCGTCTATCATGCCAGCGTCGAACATGATCAGGCAGAGTATCAAGCGGCGCAATGGAGGGAGCCTTTGGTGGGTGCGAGAGTGCAACACAGGTTCGTCAATGGCTGCTGCTTGCAATAATACATGATGAGTCGGTTCCACTTTCAATAAAGGCTTGATCACTCCAAGTGACTCTATTTCTGAAACAATTATATACATAGAAATAATCAAATGTTTGAAATATCTATCTCTGCAAAATTCAGGGCTGTCACCTACTTTCACACCGTATTATCCTGTCAAAGCGGGGCGGATTGTTGCAGAACATCGCCGGGCTCAATTTGTGCCTGGAAGGAAGAGCGTATCCGCTCGGACATGTTGCAATGACACTTTCCATCTTCCTGAGCGGCATACCAGGGCGGCATGTAGTACCGCCGCAAATGTAAATAGTATTGGGGTCGCTCGGGAATGGGCAAGTGAGGCTGTAATCCGATGAATCAAATGGCATCGAAAGGTTACCACAAACAGTTTGATTTTCGTCCGAACGGTCTCTGCAATTGGTAACGCCGTTGCAAACGTAACTGCTCTTGATACATTCGCCAGAGCTGCATCTGAACTGCCCGTTCCTAAAAGGGGTCAAAGCTGTTATTGTTCCTGCGAAAATTAGGTATGTACGAAACAACCGTTTGTCCAACTCACTGGCATTCTGGCGTTTTCTGCGGAGCTAGAGTCGTTGTAGGGCAGTTGGCTTCGTCTGAATTGTCCTCACAATCCTTTAATTTGCCGTCGCAGCGCATGGATTTGTCTACGCAAGCTCCGTAGGCGCATTGGAATGCATTAGGAGGACACCTGAAATGAGGAAGTGACCAAGAATACGCTAGTCGTTTGGGGAGATGATTTAATTGTCGCAAGGTCGTTAATTGAACAATGACATTCAGCACTGACAAAAAGCCGCCACTCTCAATTAAAGAAAACGAAAAACCTATGACATAAACATGCTAGATTTGTCTTGTCGTCAATATTGTGGTCGCTAGAGCGCGCTAAAAAGGCATCCCTTGGCTTTTGTCATTTTTGGAACTTCTTTCAGTTTTTTACTCATATCTCGATTTCTACGCGTGCTACAGAAAAGTTCCCTCAATATTGATTTAAAGAAGACGAAATTACCTATAAAATGATCATCTTAGGTTTATTCTTGTCATCAATAGTATGGCCTCTAGAGCATGCTGAAGGCAATTCTTCGCATAGATCATTATTGGGACTTCTTTCAGTTCATCATTCCTGTTATAAAGCCGTCACTTTCGCCAAACTCTCGTCATTCCGGACATGCCACAAATAATTTCAGTAACACCACAAGTACCCACCTCACAAGGTACTCACCTCATATGTGAACAGCGTTCCTCAGTTTCATCCGATCTATCCAGGCAGTCAACCAACCCATTACAATGAAATTCGTTGGATAAGCACTCACCCGAGCCACACTTGAACTTCTTGTTCCTGCAGGAGTTTACACACTGTCAGATTGAAACTTACGGTAGGTAACAGCAAAAGGTAGAGAAACTATGTCTCTACCTTTTACCCTGCCACCGCTCTCCAATTTACCCGCATTCCGAAATTTGACTCAGAGCAGGAGTCTTCGGTTGACAGTTCGTTTCATCCGAATTATCAGCACAGTCAAATTGCTTGCCATCGCACTTTTTAGCCTCGTCGATACACGCCCCATAAGTGCATCTGAAGGCTTTTGGCATTTTAACGCACCTAAAAAACAGTGTCATTATCATGCAACAGTGAAAATTAACTAAAATGGGAGTTCGACGCTCACTTGTCTCCAAATTCCCAACACAATTCATTCGTCTCGTCGCTGCCATCCTGGCAATCCTTTTTGCCGTCGCAGACGTCAGTATTTGCGATGCACTCCCCAAGAGCACACTTGAACTCATTTGACCTGCATAGTGATGTCTGGGATAAGGTAAACAGTCAAAAATCTTAAAGTTCTTGTCGTGAGCTTGTAGACTTACAGGCAAATTTTGTTTTGAGCAGGGCAGTATTTTTCGTCTGAGTTGTCAGCACAGTCTGGCTTGCCGTCGCAACTTTTATGCCCTGCAATACACGCTCCGTAGGCACATTGGAAGGACCCGCCTTGGCACGGCCTGAAAGTATACTCAAAATTAAACAGAAAAGTATACACAAAATATTTTCATTTAATGCATGTTTGAAGGAGTCATTCCCAAAACGGCTTCTTTACACCTGCTCAATCCATGGCCATCACTAACCTTCCCAGTGCCGAACACAACTGGTACGTCTCATCACTACCATCCTTGCAATCCTTTGCGCCATTGCAGATTGCAGTATTTGAGACGCACTCACCATTGCTGCAATTGAACTCGCCAAACCTGTAAAGTGATGATTGTCATACAGCTCAAAAGAGAAACCTAACACTTTTCATCCTGACCAGCCTACACTTACCCGCAACTTTTCTTTGGAACAGGGCAGTTTGTTTCGTCTGAGTTGTCAGCACAGTCTGGCTTGCCGTCGCAACTTTTATGCCCTGCGATACACGCCCCGTAGTCACATTGGAAGGACCCGTCCTGGCACAGCCTAAAAGTATACACAAATGAAAATACAATGCATGTTTGAATTGCAGTGTTGCCAAAGGAGTCATTCCCAAAACGGCTTCTTTACACCTGCTCAACCGATGAGTCATCGACCATGGACCATGACCATGACCATCACTAACCTTCTCATTGAAGAAGAACACAACTGGTACGTCTCATCGCTGCCATCCTTACAATCCTTTGTGCCATTGCAGATTGCAGTATTTGCGACGCACTCACCATTACCGCAATTAAACTCGGCTGACCTGTAATGTGATGACTGTCATACAGCTCAAAAGAGAAAACCTAACAGTTTTCCCTGACCAGCCTACACTTACCCGCAACTTTTCTTTGGAACAGGGCAGTTTGTTTCGTCTGAGTTGTCAGCACAGTCTGGCTTGCCGTCGCAACTTTTATGCCCTGCGATACACGCCCCGTAGTCACATTGGAAGGACCCGTCCTGGCACAGCCTAAAAGTATACACAAATGAAAATACAATGCATGTTTGAATTGCAGTGTTGCCAAAGGAGTCATTCCCAAAACGGCTTCTTTACACCTGCTCAATCCATGACCATCACTAACCTTCCCAGTGCCGAACACAACTGGTAAGTCTCATCACTACCATCCTTACAATCCTTTGTGCCATTGCAGATTGCAGTATTTGCGACGCACTCACCATTGCTGCAATTGAACTCGCCAAACCTGTAAAGTGATGACTGTCATACAGCTCAAAAGAGAAACCTAACACTTTTCATCCTGACCAGCCTACACTTACCCGCAACTTTTCTTTGGAACAGGGCAGTTTTTTTCGTCTGAGTTGTCAGAACAGTCTGGCTTGCCGTCGCACCATTTATTACCTGCAATACACGCCCCGTAGGCACATTGGAAGGACCCGCCCTGGCACGGCCTAAAAGTATACACAAATGAAAATAAAATGCATGTATGAATTGCAGTGTTGCCAAAAGCGTCATTCCCAAAATGGCTTCTTTACACCTGCTCAATCCTTGACCATCACTAACCTTCCCAGTGCCGAACACAACTGGTACGTCTCATCGCTGCCATCCTTACAATCCTTTGTGCCATTGCAGATTGCAGTATTTGCGACGCACTCACCATTGAGCTCGCCTGACCTGTAATGTGATGACTCTCATACAGCTCAACAGAAGAAAAAAAAAAAAAAAAAAAAAAAAACAGCTGTTAGATGGGAAACAGTTTTCATCCTGACCATCCAACACTTAATTACTCACCCGCAACTTTTCTTTGGAACAGGGCAGTTTTTTTCGTCTGATTTGTCAGCACAGTCTGGCTTGCTGTCGCACCATTTATGCCCTGCTATACACGCCCCATAGTCACATTGGAAGGACCCGTCCTGGCACCGCCTAAAAGTATAAACAAATGAGAACATGATGCATGTTTCTATTTACAGTGATGCCATAAGCGTCACTCCCAATATGGCTTCCTTACACCTGCTTAATCCATGACCATCACTAACTTTCCCGGTTTATAACACAACTGATATGTCTCGTCGCTGCCATCCTTACAATCCTTTGTGCCGTCACACCGTTTATCACGCTGTATGCGCTGTTTTTGATTGAGGCACTTGAATCGGCCGTACCTAAAAAGAGTTTGATGGCGGATTTTAATTTTAATATCTCCGGGTTTAATGAAATATCTAGTGATAAGGGGTTTTAACTGGTTAGGCGGAGTCAGAAGCAGGGTCAAAGAGGTTGGTAACCAGTGTTAAGGGGCTATCACCGATTTTGAGAAGAAAGAAACCAGTTTTAAATAACGAAAGGTTTAGAGGGGTTCAATGGGTCATTTTCCCAGAAAGGGCCAATCCATACCCCAAGAATTCAGAATGGTAAAAGTTGGAACTGAGTTCTACCTACTTACCAAAACTGATTGAATTTCAATTGAAGAACACACAGCGGGACATTTAATTAATTAATAAACAACTAAAGAGGATAACCCTTCGTCAGATGGAAGTCACCCATGGCAGATGAAACTCCCGTGCCCAAATCATGGAAATTCATCGGTAAACTATCAATTTGAAAGCCAATACAGCCTGCCACCATCACCGACAGATGAAAGACACACACACCCTCAAAAAAAAAAAAAAAGCCACAAGGCAAGGCAGATGAACGACACAAGCTCCAGGGTGGGTTTTTAGCTTTTCTCACGTTCTGATGCTGATATTATCAATATCGATGTATCCAGCTCGATAAAATCTAGAACTTGAGACCAGAAAGAAACAAATAATTTCGATTTCTTGCCGTTTTACAACAGGCAGATGACAGACCACAATGACCACACTGACTCAGACACCACATTTCTGCAACTAAAATCACCTCAACACGCTCCCAAATAAGATAAAGGACTATTCCCGCTGATTTCTTTCATAACCTGACATGTCTACATGTCAGGTAATATGTGGTGGTAGTGAACCCGTGGAGAAGGAGATTGCACACAAAAGGCAGATTAAAGACAGAAAGCATATTTTATCCTCCTGCTTGTTATGTTGCCTCTGAAAGATCTACGGGCCTACAAAATTTGTATATTTAAAATGGGTCGCAGCTTTCGAATGTGAATCATTGTTTGAGCCAATTTGACTATAGTATACATAGGGGTTCTGACATGGCAGATTAGGAGACATTTTGCCGTTTAAACTTAATTTCTATATTTTAGAGGTTATGTAATAGTTTTAAGGGGATGATGAACAGTTAGGAGGAGTTGAAGCCCAGTTTGAAAGTAATTCCCTTGATCATTAATTAAAGGACCTGGTTGGTTAACAAAGCAGATGGTCATGAAATCCGATCAGCTCACCCATACTGTAGTTCGCCCCTGGCTGTCGCTCCACCTGAACAAACGTTGCGCATTTAAATAAAAATGGCTGACTATGGCCTCACCTGCAGGTAGACCTTGTTTTTGTTTGAAAACTTACTTAGCAATTCGACCGAAAATAACACCCACAGAAGTGTTACAGGCGGGGGTTTCATCTTAGATACGGCCAAGCTTCACACGTGGGTGTCCAAATAACCTGAGACAAAATGCTATCATCTAAAATATACCTACATGCAGTCAGGCTATTTTTGTGGGGCAGGGTTTTCCCTTAACTCACCGCTTGCGTCGTGAAGTGTCGAGGTCCTGACTGCAGAATGACTTTTTTTCTGTTCTTATTAAAACTCGCGATAAAGGCCGTATCACAGATATGGCGATATCTGGGGGTTCCCCACATCATCTTGGGGAGATTCAGGGGTCAACAAATTGAAAAACAAAGAAACCCTTTGAAAGAATGAGTCCTATAAACAGTGATGGGCGATTCTTATCGATGTAGTACGGTAATCGAGTGTTTTCTTTAGATACCAAGTAATTTTGGAATCGAGTATTTTGATTCGATACAAGTACCTACTGGTATCGAGTATTTCTCCCGATATCGGTTAAATACTTGAATGGATTTTTAATTGTTATTTTCGTTTTTTGCAACACTAGAGCAGAAACATTTTTATTGTACAAAAAACGCTGCAAATTTTACACAACGGTTAATTATTCTTTAATATAGGTTAATTGTGCAAAGATTAATTTTCTGTCATTGAAACCTATTAAAACTATTTAACCTATTAAATATCCTTTCAAAATTAAATATCCTAAATATCCTTTCAACCTTTTTTTGAAAAAATTGAAGAAAAAAAAAATTGCTTTTTGTACAATGTTTGGACAGTGGCGACCGGATTAGCCGTGTGGTTCTGGGCGTTAGCCACTTCGCGCTGCATTCTGTTGAGGCCACGGGTTCGAGTCCCGTTGAAGACCATGATGGAAATTTTGGGGAAAAAAGTGCAGCTGGGTTAAAGTGATTCAGCAATAAATTAGCGCCCGTCCGTCACGTCAGGCCTAAGAGGTCAAAAATCTTGACGTAAAACTCACTTTACCTACCTTACAATGTTTGGACAGATGAGGGATCTCTAAAAATGGATTTTGGGCTCAAAGTTTTTTCGGAAAACGACACCTTATTTGACCTCCTCGGATCCTTCAGAAATTCGTAGCCCCACGAATGCCCTATTCGCGATTTACATTAAGCATGCGAACTCTGGTGGCGCTCAGAAGACTCACTCAAAAACGGCAAGTCACCCGCCTGCCCTATGTAATTTGAAGCGCCCGGCACCTAATTATTCAGTTTTCTTCCAATTATAGCCATGTCGGGGTACGAAAATTGGAAATTGAAGAAGAATAATTCACTAATTATTAGTTTGTTTAGAAATAAAGACGCAGTTCGAGGTTGATTTGGCAATTTCGCTAAAAGAAAAATAATCATTTGTGTGGACCTTGATGTTGAATATGCAGGGGGGCGTTTTGCTGTGTGTACGGGAGCAAAACAAGGGCAAAACAAGGATCCCTACGGCGAAATCGGATCAATCTGCATTTCGTTTGTGGAATTTAGTGCGCTTGAAACGTATTAAATACGTATTAAAACGTTTAAACGTTATACTTTTATAAAATAAATAATATATACATATTGTAAAATTTTGAGGGCGATCAGAATTTTAGACCTCCGTCGCGATTACTTCAAGAATAATAAACCAAAAGTTGAGTCCGTCATGACTAGAATTTGTAGTAAAAATTAAAAAAACACATCGCAAATTTTTTCCGCTCCACAGAAAAACATTGAAGCATGGATATGTTTTTGGGCATGACTGATTGATACGAAAGTCTATGCAATTGCATAGACACACAATTCAACACAATTTGCGTATTTCAAAACAAATAGCGTCACATATCAACTACATAGCAACACATAGGTTTATTGGTATCGCGTCACAAAAAAAGTCTTACGAAATTTCGCATGACCCCCAGCGTATTTTTAACATATCCATGTTAAAAATACGTTGGCTCCGATCGCCCTAACCCGTGGGGCAATAAAGGAGCTACGGGTGGGGTTTTCGGCTTGATCGGTTTCGGCTAGGGGGTCGAGTTAGTTGAGGTTTTCGAAGTATTTTTGAACGTAGAATCCATTTTTTGGGGTCCCAGAACCATCCGATTTCACTGTGGGGACCCGTGGTGCTACAAATGAGACTTCGGAAGGATCACCGGTGGTCAAAATTTAATGAGGTGTCATTTTCCGGGTAATTTTGGACCCATATTATAATAATCCATTTTTCGAGGTACCACATCTGTCCAAACATAGTATTGAATTGTTAAAAAAAATAGTTATGTATATTTTTTAATGACACAGAACTACGATTAAATTAAATCAAAGAATAATAAACTCTTGTGTAAAATTTGCAATGTTTTCACTAAGTCTTTTATACATAGCTTACTAGCGCTTGGACCAGTATCTCTCCCTAGTCCACTGATCCCAGAGCATGGTACCTTTTGCGCTCCTGGGCCTCACACTCGAAGAGTCATGGTTGTGGTTTTCAATTTTAAGTTTTCCGTGTCTTCAATTTTTTTGGGCCCATACCCTTTACTTCTTTAGTGCTTCCAGTTGGCCCAATGCCATTATCTTAACTCCCAGGGGTTGAACCAACGACATTGAAATTTTGGCCTTAAGTTTGAAGTCTTTGGCCCAAAGCCTAACCACCCAATAAGGCTGATTGTACTCAATACTTGAGACTTATCACTTAGTGATAACTCAATATATTTATGCGTTATAACAAAAAGCTCTCCCAGTACTAAATTGAACAAGATAAAATTACTTATGCTATGTTCTATCAATGGTGTGGCTGCTAGATATAGTAACTTTTATCGCCGTTTGGTATTTCTGGGACCCATTCAACTAATTTATATTAGTTATATTAGTTGAAATGAAGAAAGAGATTAAATCGTGGGGCCACCACTGAAATCTCGGCGCCGGAATTTCTCCCCGACGGGTCGCCGTGCAACGTTCTCAAGCCTTGCGGGTTCTTAGCATCCCGCAGACAGTCGGCACTTGAGGCCCGACGAACGGAAGTCGCCGGAAAATCTTAAAACGATACAGACGTTTCCACGATGCTCGTATTCGCTTGAAAGTTGGTAGGCCTCCCCGTGGAACTTTTTAATGCTCGAGAGCCTCCGAAGGGAAGTTCCGAGGGTTGGGGGCCGAAATTTAATTTGGTCGTTCGGAAAAGACAAACTTGTCGGCTTAAAAGTTGGTCGGAGTTGGAAAATACTTTGGGCTGCCGTAAGTATCTACGCCCACCTCATCGTTTCTGAATGCATCGTGAAATACCAACTTGACGAAGACGCAACCAGTGTTAAAAACTGTCACACCAATTTTTTGTCCAAAAAAATCCTTGCTAGATTTATGAAGAATCTGAACGTCGAAAAAATAACATTTTGGGGGTTTACGGCGGTTTTAGTCATACGCCGCACAGTGGTGCAAAAACCCCCAAAAGCGACCAAAACCCCTTTTCATGGGAGTATTTCGATAAAACTCGGTACACTTATGTTTTTCGGGGCGTAGAATCCGAATTCGACGTCAGTTATTGCGCTACAATTTTGTAAAGACCATAATTCATCATTTTAATGGGTATACTCCCTGACTTTCCGCTTTTACAGGCGATTTTGCTTATGTACCAGTACAACACAAGTTTACCACTTATACAGTAAATAAACCATTGTGTTTTGAAACCTGGTTCGATGGAAGGGTTTTGAAAACAATTCAAACCATTAACTACGTAATCTATAGTATAGATTCTATACCACTAACTTACAGAATTTAGGGGCGGTCTTGCATCCGGTCGGAGCTTGTCGGCTTCTTACGTTATTTGGCGTGCTGAATCCGAATCCGAGGCCCGTTTTTTGTTGTTTAGCTCGTTTTTCCATGATATGATTGAACACACTTCTAAATTAAATGCCTTCCAAAGGTGCCTAACTCAAGTAGAAGTTACCTATCGCTGATTCCGAATATCACCATTTTCCATTGCACCGCTTCCAACCCCCCTTTTCTCAAAAAACTTGCGAAAAGTGTGGAAAAATCCCAATTTTTCGTCATTTTTTCCACACATTTCATGAGCCAAGATAGAAAATTAGGCCTGGAAAAATTCTTTTGCACCTGCATCTTGTAGAGGGCATCCCTCCGCATCGCATGAGACCAACCGCGCAGTTTTAGGCCTGAAAATAACGGAGGTGCGATTTATTTTGTCATTCACTTCAAAATCACGACCCTCGACGAAACCGAGTTTCAGGGTTCAAAATAGTTCTCCTTTCTCTTATTTATTGAATGGAGGTGACCTATACTGGGTATTTATTTGGCTGTTCTGAGCGTGCATTGATTCCAAAAGCATATAATATAATATATTATATTATATGCTGTACATTATAGACAGGATGAGCTTAGTTGAACTCGGTTTCGTCAAAATGCAATTATGCTCAAATCCGAGCCATGGTAATGAGCGTGAAGCCAACCAGGCGTGACCAGTCCCAAGTATGAGTTATACTGTACGACTCACATTTTGACAAATCGCCTAATACAACAAAATCAACCGTTAACAACTCGCATACGATTGGTCCGACAACACGAGATTACAACCTTGTCAGGCAAAAACAATTTACGGGTCTTTCCGAACGGTCTTCGTCCGTCCGACCAAAATGAACATCCAGAAGGTGGGCGGCCAGTGAAAAGCGGCTAAGTGGAAGAAAGCTTTCTCAGACGAAAAAAGGTGAAAAGCGGAGAAGTACAACCAAGTACCAACCTACACAACACACGGAGAAGGGATGTTCACAAATGTATCGATTCCACACAATTCGCCATAGGTAAGCCTTAAAAAAAATCGAATTGATTCTATGTAAAATATTGATCTCTTCAAGGGCATTAAAATAATAAATAAATAAATTTTATTCTTCAGAACTGACTTGCAAATGTATAAGTGAAAGCGCCGTAGAAAAAAAAAAAATCGTCTTCAAACAGAAGCGTTGCAACATTCGTGCCCTCTGTGTTAATCATTAAGAACTAATCTCTTCCCTCTCCCGCTCTTCCCGGGGTTTAATTATTTCTGCCCATTTTTGTTTTTAATTCACCCCCTCTCGGTATTTCTCTTTTTTTAAAGCCGTTTTCTCTTTTGTCTTCCCGCCCCGGGGAAACAATGTACCTCTTTTGCCCTCTGCCGTTCTTTGAACCCCCGTCACACCTTTCGTCGGGGAAAACCACAGCCCTCCTTTTTTTCCTTCTTCTTTTTCTTCTTTCGCGATATTAGAACAAAGTGGTTAGTGACGGTGGGGAGGGGGTGGGGGGATTGAGTTAGAAGAGTTGTTGATTTTGAACGGACGAACTACAGCCGCCTAGATCTGTCAGCGACCAACCGATATCTTCACAGGTGGCACACGTCGAGTGCCACGGTTTGGTCGGGAAACGGCGATCCATACCCGCCGTCGAAAAACCATGGCGACCCATCCCCATTATTCCACTCAATGCGTGTCATACGTAGGGTGGCCAGATATTTTTTTCGAGGAAGCAGTACATTCAACAAAATTTGTATTTAATAGTCATCGGACACTATTGTATAATATACTATGTATATAGTACCTACTACAGTACAAGAGCCTTTTTTTGTCTATAGACTTATTATTATTAGAATTATTATTATTAGACATTAAATTTTTTTTGTCTATAGATAGAGAAAAAACATTTTCAATGTCTAATAAATCATCACATTAGGTTAAATCATTGCCACTGGCCACAAAAATGTTATGACTATATGATATAGTCTACATCTCATAAAGCAGATCCATACCGAGAGATCAATACTATTCGTCTGATTTTAAAAACTAGAGAACCCGCTTGAAAATCATAAAAACCGCAGCTCCACCAACCAACTTCTTCTTCCCATAATTGATAAGAGGTGTTGCTGTTCTATCTAATTGAAAAATAAAAATTGATCTAATTTAGGGTCCGGGCGTCTGGGCACCATCATTCTTTGGAAGATATTGCTAAGTGCCTAAGTAAGTTGGCAGGAAGTACCGAGCATATGCAGGGGGCTATGCAAACTCTACTAGTTTCAAAAAGCAGTACATTTCACGTGTACACAAGGGTCTCTGTGTACAGCAGTATAACATACCTTAAAGCAGTACTGTACTGCAAAAAGCAGTACATCTGGCCACCCTAGTCATACGTGAAAAAAAAGCAGTAAGTATGGTTGGATTTTGTGGTTCTATTCTACGGTTTTTGGGGTGCTGTATCCGAATCTGAAGAGATCCAACAAATATCTGTTAGGTATGCGTTTTGAGATGATATTTCAATATTATCCGAAACTACGCGTCCTACTGCAAAAGTCACTAACATCAAAGTGAAAGAGCATTACATTTCCAATACAATTTATACGTCAAAGTTGATGGTGGAACCAATAGCTCAGGAGCTAAAGCGATTTCAAAAACGCTGCAAATTTTACACTAGGGTTTATTATTCTTTGATATAGGTTACTTGTGCATAAATATAATTCTGTCAATAAAAAAAATTTAAGAAAGAAATTTTCTTGGATTTTTATTTTTCAAAAAGTTTTTGGATTTTTTTTTGTAATTTTTTGTTTTTACTTGAAAAATATTTGACCCCCTGGGATCCTTCAAAATTCCCATTTGTAGCCCAATGAAAGCCCTATAGGTAGATCGCAACAGTGAAATCGGATCGTTCCGGGATCCCCAAAAATGGATTCTACGTCCAAAAATACTTCGAAAACGACACTTAACTCGATCCCATAGCCAAAAGCCTAAAAAAAACCTCCCGTAGCCCCAATTTTGCCCCATAGCGCCCCACGGGTTTGGGCGATCGGGCTGAAAACCTTACGGGCACAACTAGATGGTAAACCGAGTATTTTGTCAAAATTTCAGATTAAAAAAAAAAAAAAATCCTACTGCCCAAAACGGCCCGGATGGCGGACGGACATTTCGGTATTGGAATCTAGACCTCTTGAAACGGATAATGTCAAATTTTGAGGCCGATCGGAGTCGTCGACCTCCGTCGCGAAAACATAGGTGTATTATTCCAAGAATAATAAACCAAAAGGGCGAATGTTTACAAGTTTTTCGAAAAATCACTTTGTGGCACTTTAAACGATGTAGTGCGTTAAATTTCCTATAGAATACCTACTACTGCAAGTTTATTATCGGTTCTTGTTTTCGGGTGAAATGAATCGAGTAGACCATTTTTGCCCAATTAACCTATATCGAAGAATAATGATCCCGTGTGTAACATTTCCAAATTTTTTACCCAGAAGTAAGCGGCTCTTGAAACTAACCGTGGCGGCTCACTGAGCTTGTCTACTCTGTGATGAGGTGAGTTGTCCCCATAATCACTTACATACAATCTATCCTACAAGTTAATAAACGATTTGAAAACACTCGACCCTTGGGCCTTCCCCAGGGCCAAACGGCCCCCTTGGCCTTACGTACGACAGGCGAGGACGCCGCGGTGGTGGCCTTAAAAGACAAGCGAGCATGCCTAACTAAGACATGTGAGGATACTGAACTAGTGGCCTAACGTATGACCATTGAGGACGCGTAACTAGTGGCCTATCAAACGACCAGTGAGGACGCTGCACTAGTGGCCTAACGCTAAGACAAGACAAGTGAGGACGCGAAACCAGTTGCCTAACGGTAAGACAAGTGAGGACGCCGAACTAGTGGCCTAACGTACGAAAGGCGAGGACGCCGCGGTAGTGGCCTAAAAAGACAAGCAAGCATGCCTAACGTTTACGTAGTAATATATAAACCTACGAGTAATATATAAACGTGACACTCCCGCGTCTCTCTCCCCGATTAACGTTTTCGGGCAGTTATAACTGACCTATAGACCACGGCTAAAGCATGCTAAAACCAACCCTGGGGAAGACCCTATGAAGATAATATTATTTCGATGGATTCGCAACCGCCCATCAACTCAACCACTTGGAGCCCAACAGCTGACGTCACTCATGGCGGCATGTAGAAACGGGATCATCAATCTGAAGTGGTAATGGACCACAGATGGACGAGGTGACACCGGTGATTCATTACTCGAGAAAAACCGTCTTGCCCAAAACATGTTTTCCGCAACGGATTGATTGAACCCCCGGGACAATAGTTTGAACCTCGGAAAAATAAAAATCGACCGAACGCTTTATTGTTTAAAACTCAAAACTTTGCTCAACCCAAGAGAAAATTTTCCTTGTAAATTATTTCTTCCGTTCCTCCCCGGCTAAACCAAACTTCTGATACTTTATGGGAACTACGTGCCTGGGGATCTTCAAACCCTCTTACGCAGTAAACGACAAAGTAGTAAAAAAAGGAGAAGCACCTTCAAGTCCTCGGGGAGAAGATTCAAGTTGCCAAAGTGCAAAATGTTTACGGCGTTCGGTGATAAATAATATAGCAAGGTGATATGAATTTTTCATTAACGAGATAACGTTTTGCGCATATGCATTATATAATCGAAGCATTATGTAATGTATGGGGGAATGTGGCGAGTGGAATGAGGAAAAATCAATGTGCAGAAGTATGCACGAACCAGCCAAACTCTTCAGACGATTCTTCCATGTTCCTCTTCCTCAAATCGTTCTTGAGTGAAAGAACATTTAGAGTGAAAATCGGTGAGGGATATTCGTCGTTCAAGACAATCATCGCAGGAGTTACACAACCTAGAGGTTGAGAGCTCAGTTCACAACTTCCCTTTTATGTTAAGGCGACCAACGTGCGACACGCTTCTGGTCTGACTGGCAGACGACTGGAATAAGTACTCGCTTCAGGAGACACCGTCATGGAGGCAAGATGGCACCTGAAGAGACAATTGGCCAAAGCTGAAGAATGGCTGAAGAAATGGAAGGTGAAGGTCAACCCTACCAAGTCCTCAAGGATCGCTTATCACCTTCACGCTGAGGCCAGGAACGGTCGACTACGTCGCTCTCTGTGCACATCTATCATGGTGGTTCACTTCCAAGGAAATTTCGGAATCTAGGTATGACCCTAGACTGTAAACTAATTTGGAAGTACCACATCAGGGACGCCATGAAAAAGAGAACCTTCCTGTGCTGGCCGTTGAACTGGAGGTCCAAGTTGAGCTAGGAAAGCAAAAAGCCTATATGGTGGCAAGATTTGGGGCATTGCCTGTAACACTTTCACACATAAGATTCAACGACAACAGAACAAGATCGTCGGATCCATCACAGGTGCCCTGTGGTAGGAAACGACGTGCTCCGCCGGAGCAGCTCAGGGAAGACCTCCAACTATCTAAAGTACAAGAGACCATCACAAAACAATACACGAAACTGGCGGAGAAGGAAACATAAACCCATGCGTCGCGGCAATAACAGATTCACTCAGATTTGCAGCAAAACTCAAAAGAAGACATCTCATAAATAATCTAATCACTACTGACGCTCCAAGAAGATCGAAGCTCTAAAATTTAGATTTTCATTAAATGAATCTTCATTTTCGTTAAATTTTAACTTAACTCAGATTGTTATTTTTTTTTACGAAGTGTGTATTGGGATGCATATACTGGTCAAATTGTATGCGTATAATTTCAAGTCATGACATCCAGCGAGTTTTTGTCTCAGAGAAAATATCAGCATTAACTGAAACATCAGACTCGGGGCTCCGCCAACGTCATGAGGAAACATCGAAAGGGAAACTCTAATGTTATTCCAAAGGCAGATGGGAGGATCAGATAGTGGCCTCACCGCTCTGATACCCCATTCATATTTTATCATAATGTTGCAGCGGAAAGAGAAGCGGGGTACGTGCCTGGAGGACAACCTAAGTTAAACAAATGGGTTCAGAGCAGCTTCAGGCTCCCTTCATCAGCATTTATACTGTTAGGAATAAGAGAAACACCTCCAGCTAGCTATACTACGCTCGAATGCCAAAATGTGAGGTGGCGCAATCAACGTTGTTGGAAAAGTCGACCTAATGAGGAGGAAACGGAGTTGTATGAAGGGAAATCATTCTTGCAGTGTTGAGCAACTGTGGATTCGTGAGGGCGATATTTCTAGGAGATGCATCCCCCATGGGGAAGCTTTGGACCATGGCCAGGATGTGCTGATTGTTGACCAGTGACAGGCTGGATCCATCGTCACTCCATAGTCGTCTCATAGTTCAGTTCTTCGCACCGGCGGTCCGGGGGTTGGAGATGCCAGCGGTGGTCCTCGATCTAGGACCGCTCCGTTTTTCTGTCACGCCAACCACACCAGATGAGACCAACCATACCACCAGCATCAACCAGCTCCTTAGATACATTCAACGTATTCAACGTAATTAACGCTGCTCTTTGGATCCAGCCAATGTAGGCACGGTTTCACCCAAGTTAAAAAATGCAGATATCGCATCCGAATCAATTCAGGAGTTTGGTGTGTTACTTCGTTATTGAAGTCTTGAAATTTAAAGTTATGAAAAGTGAATGTAGGAAGTCAAGTAGAAGTCTATTGCTTTGGCTCTGCTCTGCTCAAGTCCTGTGGGACTCATCTCTCAACCTTTCGATTTGGCTCATGTATTTTGGTTTGAACCTTGTCTCGACATTTCGATTGGCCCAAGTCTATGGATTGCACTCGGTTCCAAGAGATGCTGCTGTCGATCCGGTATCCCAGGAAGTTCACGGATTAGTCTGCCCAATCATTCAAATAGAATAGATCCGATGATCCTGCTTCAGTTCAGTCTGAAAGAATTGGATGTCCACCAAGCTTGCACAATTTCCTCCGTAGATTGAAGATTGAGGAATAGGGCATCAGAGTGAGAGCCATTCTCTTAACACGCAGCGAACAAAAATATGTCGCTTTGTCTGTTTACGTACAGCAAAAACAGGTGGGGTGACCCCACTGGGGTCATGGTGGCCCAGTGAGCTAAGGCGACAGAGCTTCGTCTGTTTACAAATCAGTCGGAGCGCTGGTCAGCCTGGTTCGAATCCGGGCCGAACACCAATGTTTGACCAAAAATCAATCAAGTGTTGTAATACCTGGCTTGTCGTCAGACAATTCACCTCTGAACGCAAGTTTATGTGAATCCTTTCTCTGGAGCAAGACTATCTAAGACTCTCTAACTTTATCCGTGATTATCTGGGCGCATTGTGGGGTCGGCTCCTGCCCCACTTGTGAGAACCAAATGGTTAAACACAATAAAACCCACATTTTACAGCAAAAACGGGGTTGGCCCCAGAATAGAACCTTGCTCTACTCCACATGGCTCGACCTGCTGCTCAACGGCTCGATCTGTTGGTCTATTGATTTGGCTCAATATGTTCGATGGTTTGGCTCTGATTGATTTCTCAAGCTGGAGTGCATTCCATAGCATCCCAAGGTGTTGGTAGGACGATGTTAATGGATGGTGTGGAAACCCAAGATATTCCGATGAACAGATCTGAGCTCATAATGAAGGGTCATGGTAGAATCCATAGCCGCCCAAAGCCCCCTGTAAGATTCTTGTCCTGAACTCTGACATGCACCTGCTCCTCGACTTGGAAAAGGCGGCTGGTGGAATGAAGTGGCTGTATTTGGTGGAATTCGTGGGATCTCTAACCCATCCGACCACACCGTGGGCTTCTTTGCGGCTTCTGTGAGGCTACAAGTGGGGCTTTTGTAGGGCTTTGGCCAGAAAGTCAAATGAGGTGTCGTTTTCGGATTAGCTTTGAACGTAGAATCCATTCGTGGGGGGTCTCTACCCCATCTAACTGAACCCTGGACTTCTATGGGACTGCAAATGGGTTCATTGAAGGGCTTTGGCCAGGAGGTCGAATGAGGTGAATCTTCCAAAGCAATTTTGGACGGTAGTTTTGTTGCCCTCCGTGTGTTGCTGTGAGCTTTACGGCAAACAGCTTCTTTTATTACGGAGTTTGTTTCCTTTTAGGGGATGTTTTCACTCTACGGGGCTTCGACAGGAAGGGACGTCAGCTCAGAGGAAAGCGTACTAACTCTATTATAGTATCCATTAAACTAATGGTGTTCTGCATGGTGAAGTGAGACGATGTTAGAAGTTTGGGGATTGCTTGGGGGTGGAGATTGTTAGGAGGAAGATGCTGTGCAGGCGATGAGATGATTTTCGGGGAAGATGAGCGTTTTGGGGGCACTTTTGGCGCGTCGTGAGGTCAAAATTGAATTGGGGGACACGACGTCAGCGGGCTCAACCAAGGGAAATAAAAAAAGCGAGATATCGATGCAGGAGAATCAAAAGATGCAGCGTGGTCGGGCTGCCATGACGACGCCGGGAGGCTACGAAGGCTTCCCGGGGATGAGCTTGCGCCTTGGGGGCAAAGCCCCCCCTCCTGACACCGTTTGAGCCCCCTGCGGACCCCTTCGGGTTCCTCCTCGCCCCTTTTCAACCCTTCCACGGGGTCTCCCCCTCCACCGACTTGCCCCTACCAGACTCGAGGGTGGTTTCAGAACCGTTCAATACCGTCAGGGAGTCAAAACGAGGGTTGTCCGGGGCCGCCTAAGGTACAAAGGACCAAAGTTTTTTTTCTTTCTTTTTTCATCTCCAAAAAAAGGAAGATATTCAACTATGATCGTCCCCACCTAGAAACAACCCAAATTAAAGGTAAGGAAATACGTTTCACCTTTCTCCCAACTCTCGTTGTCCTTTCTCCCCCTCTTGGAAATTTTTCCCCCGACGTAGTTTACCAGTCTAACCCGGCCTTAGGGCGGAGGATCCCAGCGCAGCATCCCTGGACCACATAGGCGTGCCCTGCTGGTAAACACCCAACACTTTCCCAAATCTCTCGAAATCCCATCGAATCCTCCAAAAATCAAATCTTCCTCCCCAATAAATACACCACCTTTCCGTTTCTTCGCTCAACTCCCATCTTCGCTTAATCGCCATAATCCCCACAAGTCAGAGCCCCCAAATTATCGTTTCTTTTTTAAAAGAATGACCTTTTTAAAGATGAATGACGTATGAAAAATTTAAAAAAATCCCCAGTTACCTATTGTACTTCACTGAACAAAATTCTCCTCCCACATCTGCCCCAATTTGATCACTCGGGTATCACCAAAAAATGTTCTTTGTCGCTTTCTTACTTTTTTGAGGCGCTTTTCAAAAAGTGTCCATTCCGTTCATAATCACTTCACTACCCCACCAATCCAAAACGCACCCAGAATTGCCGAAACAAAAAAAAACAACTTTTTTCTAGCTTTCTTTTTTCTAACAACAAACTCCCATAAAGATCGCAAAAATTATGCATGAAACAAAAAAAAAAAAAACGTCAAAAATCCTTATCAGCACCAAAATAGCTGTTCAATCGCGTCTCTCTCATTGCTAACATTTTCAAAATTGAGACAACTTGTTCTCTTTTTTTTTCTACCGAGGAAACATCCCTTTGCAACGTGTTTTCCGGTGAATAAAATTATATAGATTAGGGGGGAAGGCCACCTGTCCAATGGAGTTGGCATTCTTTCCTTCACCACACCCTTCGTCTGCGCCAACTGTATCATTTCCGCTCCCCCGCCATTTGGAAATAGAGTTGAAATTGCACGAAACTTTATTGTACTCTAATAGTGGGTAGTTTCGATAGTCACCGATGAAAATTTTATAGCCAGTCCTAGTGTTTTATTTAAATAAATTTTCACTTTTTCAAAAGTTTTTTGAATTAATTTGATTTTAATAAAGTTTGATTTTAATAATAATTATTAAAATCAAATTTTATTAATTTGAGTAATCTGAGTAATTAATTAATCAATAATTATTATTGATTAACAAAACTTGTTTTCACGATCGTCTACATCCGAAATTTGTGTTTTCACGCTATTGTAGTGTTGGGGAGAACATTTGGAATGGCGTGGGAGACACTTTTCCTTCGATGTGGAAAACGATGACGAATGAGGGGACTTGTGAATGCTTCTTCAACACGCAACACGCACCTGGCTGTAAGGGTTTTGAGGGGGTTGTTTCGAATTGGGACCTTTTTTGGTGCGAGGGGAGTTTAAAGGATTTTTGACAGTGTTGAGGTGAATTTGGCGGACAAACGAAATGACGTTGAAAAAAAAAACTCAAATGGGAGGGGGGGGGGGGGGGATATTTATCTGCTTTTATTGGTGATGGATGCTGATGGATGATGGATTGGTACTTCATCACCTTGATAAAAAGCAGAATAGTCGTCATTCTCCCTAGTCTTCAGGATGGGCTTTTCCACGTTCGACAAATATTTGTGCTTGTATCTAAAACTGGTTTGTTTGGGTTTGAAAGAGGTTTAAGGGTGGGGGGGGGGGGTCTAAAACCGGTTTAGAGTGTAAAAAGGAAGTTTGGAAGGGCTTAAACTGGTTTGACGGGACATACGACGGTTTTAGACGGTTTAAGAGAATGATCGGAAGGGTTTGTTAACAGAAATGGGCCCAGAACCAGTTTGAGAGGTCTAAATCTGGTTTAGAGAGTCAAAGCGCAAGTAGGGATGTGTTTAGTACCCGAGGTTTTTAAAACCAGTATGATTGGATCTAAAGCCAGTATGTCGCGTTAAATTGCCAGTTTGAATGGGTTTACTACTGCTGAAGAGGCCGAAAACAGGTTTTAGGGAACCTATAATTAACCGGTTTATAGCGTAAAAGGCAAGTTCAGAAGGGCTTAATACGGATGAAGAGGTCGAAAACTAGTTTGAGGGTGTAACAGCACGGTTGGTACAGCTTACTACAGATAAAGGTGTCCAGAACAAGTTTGAGAGGTCTAAATCCGGGTTAGAGGATTAAAGAGCAGGTTCGGAATGGCTTATACTACCGATGAGGGTGTCAAGAACTGGTATGAGGTGGTCTAAAACAGGTTTCGTGGTTGAAAGAGCAGGATAGAAAGAGAGCACTACCAATGAAAAGATCAAAACCCAGTTTTGAGTGGTTATGAGCAAGTCACAAATAGGTGTCCAAAACTATTTTGAGGGATATGCAAACCTCGTATTTCAAGGATCGAGACCTAATACCAGGGCTCTAAAATGAAATGATGTTTCGATCGTTCTACCGCGACAATTTTATCAAGCACCTATTACGTATACGTAATTGGATGTTAAAAATTTGTTTTTAAATAAATAAATCATTGAAACAATATATTTGGCTAATGAAGAGGTCCAAAATGGTAACAAAATCTTTTCATAAGTTGTTCAGGACCATACAAAAGTTCTAAATCCAAGTTTTCGAAATTCTCGTCAGTTTTCTTTCTTCGAAATCTTGAAAAAAATCGATTTTTTAAATTTTGGCCCTTAACTTGTTCCTCGTGCAGTTTTGCGT
The DNA here is from genome assembly GCA_955831195.1 of Pilophorus perplexus. NCBI lineage: Eukaryota > Metazoa > Arthropoda > Insecta > Hemiptera > Miridae > Pilophorus > Pilophorus perplexus. The sequence goes on from OY037014.1 coordinate 18,330,672, forward strand.
AAATCATTCCATTATTCAAATTGTAGAGGACAGAATTTCCAACAAATTTGGTTCCATAAGTTTCTTTGGTTTGACCTAGAGTAAGGGAGATATGAGGCTACTAAGTAAAGGTAAATTTGGTGTTTCGCAAAATTTTAACTTTCTCATCACTTCGCGTCGCAAAGCATCCCAAAATACTTCGTTTTAGAGCCGTCCGGTGTGGCTTTGGGTAATCTACCGTTTCCCTCGATCAGCGAGGTTAAGCAACGTGGGGCAAGGTTTAGTAGGACTACTAGGCCTACTTGGATGGGTGACCGCGTTGGGAGCGGGGTCACCGATACAAGTATTTTCTGCGTTCAATTGGACGGCGAACTCCTCCCAGCCCAGGGGGACGAAAATTAGGGGTGAAATTCCCTCGTTACATTTACATACATACAATGTATGTCATACATACTTCGTTTTAGCGAAAAATAGATACGGAGACATTTGTAGAGAATGTTGGTTTTTCTCTTCAAGGACACCGGCATACAGTTGACCGAATTTTGCTGAAAAATTCATTTTGGCGGCAATTCGCCGTGATTCTCCGTATATCGCCAATTTTTCTCTTTATAGCCCCCGTAAAGACCTCCTAAACGGAACCCCTCCAACTTGGGAGATTAATTTTTCACGACCCCAACCTTTGGCACCCCTTTTGGTCAACGGCTATCGGTTATCGGCTATTCCCCGAACTCAACGACGTCCGGGCGTTCGGAGACCCGCACGAACCTGTCGTGCAGGCTAGGTAGCCTCCTGCCCCTTCCATTTTCGACCGGGTTCATTAGCCGTTCGCTTCTACTTTTTTTTTTTTTTTTTGCCCGATGAAACGGAGTCAATTTCATAAGAGCCTATCCCGAAAATGGGCTGGGGGTAATCCCGCGATGGAGAATTGTTTACGATTTGGTTGAATTACTGCGGGACGTCATCGAAAACGGCGGAGTCAAGAGCTCGAAGGGGGAGGAAAGCCTTGATGGAGGGGAAGCTCGTTTTTCACGGATCGTCGCCCGTATTCCATTTTCCCCTGTCCCAGCCAAAAACTATGACTTTTTTTCTCTTTCACACCCCCCACCAAGGCGAAATATCGCTTTAAGCGGCTTTGTCATATATTCATCTGCCTTCCGGTATTTCGATATATCGACCACTTTGCCCTATTTCGTCTGTAATTAATCCGCTGTAGCTTTTTTGGGGTTGGTTATTCTATGGATAATCCCCTTTTTTTTCGTGAAGGGGTGTCAACATTTTTGTGATGTGATTCTCTGACGATTACCAGATTCATATTGACAAAATCAGGTCAAATAGACAAGCATAATTTTTTCACGTACCTAACTCTTTTATTTAAACATGTAAGCGTAAACAATATTGCATGTTGCAAACTATTGCAAACTACAGTCAGCATTGTAACTTCAAATAGTTCTTTCATGCATGAAAGAACTTTTGAATCCAACTTTTGAACCACTTTTAATGCTCTTAAACCAGTTCTATAGCTCTGTAGTTCGTCAAACCAGTTTTCAAGACTTTTGAACCGGTTTTGCACCTCTTCAGCTCTTTTTATATTACTTCAAACAGATTAAAAACTCTTCAAACCATCTCACTAGCTTTTACCTGGTTCTAAAAGCCATCACGCCAGTTTTAGAGCCCTTCGGACGGGTTCTGTAACTCTTTTGCCAGTTCTATGTTACTTCAAATTGAAAACAAGTGCAAATTTTACACAAGGGATATAGATCATTTGGTAGGACCTTGTTCACGTAGGTGTAGAGAAAAACAATAAATCCTTGCATCAACCTGCTCCCCCGCTAGATAGTCCGAATTTTCATAATGATACGAGAAAAATTGAAAAAAAAAAAAAAAAAAAAAAATCGAAAAAGCTTATTGGAGGGAACAAATTAAAACGATAATTATCATTTAATGAATTAGCCGTTTTTGCTCGACTAATTAATCCTTTCACGGTCTGAAGACTCTCTAATTTTTTGCTGCGGCAGTTGTGCGATTGGTTGTGGCAAGGTAAGAAAGAGAACAACGACCATAAATTCATTTCCCTAGAAAGAAGAGAAATGCAGGACGACGAAAAGCAAGTTTCGGTCGAAAACCTGTGACTGGTTAGCTTGCAGTTTCTTGTTGTGAAAATGAGCTATCCGAATGTGGGGCGACCTGCAGTACTGTGAACTGAGTGAAGAGAGAATAAGAAGAAGAGAAAAAACTCTTAGATCTTCAGTTGCATACGAGGAGCTTATATTCGCTGCTCAAATGAGCTTCGGATCCCATGGGGGAAAACGACGCAGCCTTTGTTGTGAGGGACGTGACTCGGTGTGTTGTGAGGGACGTGACTCAGTGGATCAGCTTCTTAATAACTGTTATAATATCGGAGCGCTGTCAAAGTTTCTCAGATGAAGCAAATTGGAGAAGGTTTAACTTTACCGCAGTCTGCCAGGCATACTATGCTAGAGCTCACATTCATTGTTTCAGAAGTCTGTCCAGTAAGGAGGTTTTAATTATCCCAGTCACCATCAAGTTAAAAAAAAAAAATTCTAAGATGTCATGATTATTACAGAAGGTGACGTTCAGGCTCTCCCTAAAAGAGAGAAAATAATTTGAATCTCGCATTGAGCATTGCAATGTAATTACAAAACTTCGGTGGAATAAACGTGACATGTGGGGCTAAATAGTAGCTACGGGAGGTTTTTTTTTCTGGTTTTCGGCTAAGAGTACGGTATAATAATTATACGGTATAATGAATTATTCATTTTTGGGGGTCCCAGAACGATCCGACTCCACCGTGGGGATCGCCGGGGCTTTTGAAGGATGCTATAGCCTATAGGAAGTCAATTGAGGTGTCGTTTTCCGAGTAATTTTGGACGCATATTACTTTTTTGGGGGTACCACATCCGCCCAAACATTGAACAGGATTTTAGCGTGGAGTATGCTTCGCCCATTATTATAACTGCCCGAAAACGTTACCTACGCGGGAGTGTCACGCTTATGTATTAAGGGAAGGGAGACGCATATATATAAATCTGTTAGACCACTAGATCGGCGTCAACACTTGTCTTAAAATTAGGCCACTAATGCGCACCCTCACCTATCGTACGTTAGGCCACTATAATTATAGATTATAGTTTGGCGTCCTCACTTGTCTCACCATCAGGCCACTAGTTCGGCGTCAGACAGTTACTTTTCCAACACGCTAGATGGATTTCAACATAATATGTTATCTTATATGTATTATAATATAATACATATTATGTAATGCTAATATTAATAAATACATTTATTTCCCCTTGTACTTTCATGCTTTATTAACCACGCTTTATATATAAATTTTATATAATATATTATAATATATAAAACTGAATATTATTCAGTTAATAAAGCATGTTCCTACTTGAATTTTAGCACTAGGCTCCAAGCAAAAGGCAATCCGGGGGTCCAGTTGTTGTTGATTCGTTGTTGAAGAAAAATAAACCGTTGAGTAAAATTTGCAGCGTTTTTCAACCTGCTCATGTTTTCTATTTCTACAGGACCCCAACTTTGTCTATTTAAGCGTAGGTCTATTTAGAGGTTTTTTGAAATTGATTAACCTCAAACCGTCCTAAATCCGGATTTTTATGGTTTTTATGCCATTTGATTGAGCTTTGATCTTCCAATTCACTCGTAAAATCGTTTTTACTATATATTACTCATACTACGAAAACGAGGACATGTCCTGATAGGTAAGTCAAGACAGGCTACCCTATATTCACTTGATGTCATCCAAATGTGTTCTGCACGCCCTGTCGATTACCGACGTATATTGACCATCATTGATCCGGACATAGTGGTAATGATAGGTGGGTTCCTATCTTTTACCGTTCACCCTCCCTGCTATTGTAATAGACGCCGTATTTCCACAAATCATGATAGCCATTGAGGATGTTGACGGGGAGTCGAAAATCATCATCAGAAGTTCTTACGAAATTATTATTTCTCTCGTTCGTTCTCATTTAAACAAAAATCTGCAAATTTTACACAAATTTAACATATTATTCTGTGATAATATCACCTATATTATAGGTTACTTGTGCGAAAATATTCGGTGCCAATGAAAAATGTTTTAGAAAAATAACTTTTTGAACATTTTTTGGTTGTTTACTTGGAAAATAATATTTTCAAATATTATTTGACCTCTTGGGATCCTTCAAAAATCCCATTTGTAGCCCCATGAAAGCCCTATAGATCCCCACAGTGAAATCGGATCGTTCCGGGACCCCCAAAAATGGATTCTACGTCCAAAAATACTTCGAAAACGACACATAACTCGATCCCATAGCCGAAACGCTTAAAAAACCCTCCCGTGGCCCCTTTTTAGCCCCATAGCGCCCACGGGTTTGGGCGATCGGGCTGAAAACCTTGCGGGCACAACTAGATGGTAAGCCGAGTATTTTGTCAAAATTTCAGGTTTAAAAAAAAATCCTACTGCCCAAGACGGCCTGGACGGGCCACGAAGCATTCGAGGTAGAAGGAAATAGGGTAAAAGCCAAAATTTGCACACACGTAGGGGGAGGTGTCTTGAATAACATACTAAAAGTCCTGGGGGTGGGCGTGCAGCGTTAAGAGGGGGGGGGGGGGGGATCTCCACAGGTCCCTTTTCCAGGTTTTTCGTGAATATCTCGGAAACGGTGCCTTTTTCGATAAACCTTGCCCGATAGTAAATGAAAGATGATACAATTCTGTACAACTTTGATTATAATAACTTTATCCAAATTCCGAACCGTTTTCGAGATATACGCCTCGGAAAATCGTTCAACTTTGAAAATCCGAGTTTTACCTCACGTTTTTTGGAAAACTTTGTCGATTGGCGTCTGAACGGTAGACATGAGAGAAAAGCTGTACAAGTAAACGTTGTAGAGCATTAAATTCTATTTAAGAACAGATGGCTAGTCACGAATTTATCAGTGATCATTCAAAAGTGACGCCAATTTCATAGTCTTAACGATTTTTGTCCTTTTTCCCCAAAAGTTGACAGGCCACTATTCTGAGCTTAAACCGTCCTTCTTTCAGTCACTTATTGTCAGTTTATTATGTTGTTTCGTCTCCAGAATTACATAACAATTGGACCAAATGATGGTGGGGGGGATTAATGAACGGCTGATGCTAATGAATTGGCTCACAGTTTACGTTGCAGAGCATCAAATTAAGAATTAAGGGAGCACCTGAAATTCAAAAAAACACTTCTACCAACCGAGAAAACGTATTTAAACAACAAGAAACGCCCAATCAGACACCGCTAAGCGGAAAACCTCGGTTTTCTGACCGTTTTCGGCTGTAGATCGGAAACTAGCGGCCCGATTCCAAATTTCTTTCTTTGTCGTGAAAGCTTAATAATATTATTACATTATGTTCCCCATCGATTCGAGTTTTGATAAGTGAAGGGCAGGCTTGGAAAAACAAGCCATCAATTGAATTGAATAGATGAGCGCAACCTTTTTGTTATTACGATATATTTAATGAGCGAGAGAAACTAAGAAACAGTTGGTATCTAGCGACCAAACTATGCCACACAACACATCATCCACGTGTTGCTCATTACGTTAACAACTGCACCCTAACGACCGATGCGTAATAAAACCTTATGCCGATCAAAGGTAACGAACGGCTCAGGCTGCAAAAATCGTTTTGGAGTCGTTGGAATCAGCCTGAAAAGCTCATTCCATAGACCCTTGTACCAACGAAATCGGACAAAAACTTTCGTCCCCCTTTTGAGGCCTCCTTAGTTACACATCAGAGATAAACAACTTTCGTCGTGAAGGACATCCCGAAAACCGATGAAGGGGATGAGGGAGGAAAAATCAAGGTAGCCTATAACCACCCCCCGAACTCGCTGATGACAATGAGACCACCCTCATGAAAATCTGTTGAGCCGCTCGGGCGTGATGCTCTGTACACAAACGAAAAAAAAACAAAAAAAAACAAGCCATCAATTGAATTGAATAGATGAGCGCAACCTTTTGTTATTACGATATATTTAACTAAGAAACAGTAGGTATCTAGCGACCAAACTATGCCAAACAACACATAAAAAATATCCACGTGATGCTCATTACGTAAACAACTGCACCCTAACGACGGATATGAGGCGTTTCTTAATTAGATATAATTATGTAAACAACTGCACCCTAACGACCGATGCTTAAGAAAACCTTATGCCGATCAGAGGTAACGAACGGCTCAGGCTGCAAAAATCGTTTTGGAGTCGTTGGAATCAGCTTAAAAAGCTCATTCCATAGACCCTTGTACCAACGAAATCGGACAAAAACTTTCGTCCCCCTATTGAGGCCTCCTTAGTTACACATCAGAGATAAACAACTTTCGTCGTGAAGTACCTCCCGAAAACCGATGAAGGGGATGAGGGAGGAAAAATCAAGGTAGCCTATAACCACCCCCCGAACTCGCTGATGACAATGAGACCATCCTCATGAAAATCTGTTGAGCCGCTCGGGCGTGATGCTCTGTACACAAAAAAAAACAAAAAAAAAAACATACATGTCGAGGAGGTGAGCGCACCTTTCCATTTTTTGGAAAAAGGTTGCGCTAAAAACATACATGTCGAAGAGGTGAGCGCACCTTTCCATTTTTTGGAAAAAGGTTGCGCTAAAAATGGCCAATTTTGACAAAAACGTGTTTTTTTTCGCATTGTTGCCAATAACTCGGGAACGGTTAGTCCGATCTTAATTCTCATTTTTCTGGGGAAAGCTGATTAAATTTTTTATGAGGGACGGTTCATTGCATTTCTGTGGAGACAAAAGTGCGATTAGTATTCGTCGGAATGAGTGGAAACCAGAATAAAAATTTGATACTGCATTTAATACTGTTATTTAATACTGTTTTTCAGAACATTTCCTTCTCTCCCTCTGTAACTATTCCCCCGATCAAAATTGCATTGCCCCCACGTAAAAGCTGATTAAATTTCCTTTCAGGACAGATATTAGGATTTCCCTGTAGACTTCCGGAAAATCCCGTAAAATGTCTCCCAAAATAGGTATACAGCGGGTAATTTGCCAATTCCCCGCAAAATTTTGAAAGTGCTATTCCAGCAGTAACTGCTATAATTCCAGTTATAACTGTTATAACTTACAACTTTGATATGGTTAGTCCTAGCGAAAAAAAATGCATAGAAGGGAAGTTGTATGCATCATGTAATTTTACACTAGGTGTTCTCTTAGTTTTCACTTTGTCGGCTACTACGGCAGTCGCTGCGGCACTTTTGAATTGAGAGAATTTAATGCTCTACAACTTTTACGTGTACGGATTTTCTCTCAAGTCAACCGTTCAGACGCCAATCGCCAAAGTTTTCCAAAACACGTGAGGTAAAAATATGATTTCCAAAGTTGACTGATTTTCCGAGGCGTATATCTCGAAAACGGTTCGGAATTTGGATAAAGTGATTAAATCAAAGTTGTACCGAATAGAATCATCTTTCATTACTATGGGGCAAGGTTTATCGAAAAAGGCACCGTTTCCGTGATATTCACGACAAACCTGAAAAAGGGACCTTTGGAGACCTCCCCTCCTACGCTGCACCACCACCAGTGGTCCACCACCCCGGACTTATAGTACCTACCTATGTTATTCAAGACACCTCCCCCTACGTGTGTGCAAATTTTGGCTTTTGCCCTATTTTTTTCTACCTCAAGCCCTTTTTTCGTCTTCGTTGCTTGGACTAGTACGGCGGACGGACATTTCGTTTTTGGAATCTAGACCTCTTGAAACGGATAATGTCAAATTTTGAGGGCGATCGGAGTCGTCGACCTCCTTCGCGAGTACAAAGTTGTATTATTCCAAGAATAATGAACCAAAAGACACGTTCGTCTCCCGCTGTCCGCCCCAATAGGGAAAACCAATTTATCCCGAACATGTTCTTTAACCGTGGGATAAATTCCCCCGTCGTTACAGGGAATTACCCTTCGGGGGAACCAGCTGGACGGCGGTCCCGGGAGCGAAATAAATTACGCCTTGGAGGCCAGTAAATTGAAGATTAGACTTCCGGGCCTTCCGCTCTTATCCGGAACACGCACTGGCTGGAGGGGGAAAAAAATAAAATAATAAAAAATAGTGGTGGACCTTCCGGAAGGTTGTGGGTGGGGGATTAGGTCTGCCCTGGGGATGCCCTCCTAATGGCGAGGATACTTTCCATAGACCTGTTGTGGGTGGAAATTAACCAACGAGTATTTTTGAAACGGGGGAAGTGGGGTATAAATAATTTAACTTATATATGTATAAATTTATGCGGTATCCAATCTACGACCAATGATCATGCAAGCGCTCATTCGTGGATTCACGACAAAACCAGGTCCCTTGAAACAGTAGGTTAGATTTACAACCTCTACTTTCGATTACATTTCCTCCACACTCATTGAGACGTGTTGAGGTCGTCAGCATACAAGTTTCTCTTATGTATTGAAATCGGACACGTTGCATTCCGTTTGGATGTGATTCAAGCATGAAGCAGTGCAGACACAATGTAATGTCATTGCATTCCGTTTGTTAGAATGGGGAATTTACTCCACTTGTGCTGTCTTGCCAGCTGGCCAGAGTTAGTGCCGGCGGGAGGAGCGGGTGGCGCTACGGATGCGGCGCGGCCGTGCGAACCCCTCTTCTCCCACAGGTGAGTCAGCCTCCCGATTTATTTGAAGAGGTATTAACGGCATGAAATTGCCATTTACTTATATTATTAGAGACATTATGACTAATCGCAGTGATTATTCAGGGGGCAATCCCGCCGACCAGGCCTCCCATAGCGACACTTTGCTAGCTGAATCACGGAATAGAATGTTCTATTCCGTGGCTGAATCTGCAGGTGAGTCCCTGACGCAAGGGTCCACTGCCCAGGCCTCTTTTGGCGGCATTTCGCCTAAGGATGCCACGGGGGCGTTCCCATGTGAGTCTGGGTCAGTTGGTCATGCCACCTTCGGTATGATTTGAATCAAGAGATTATCTACAGATTCGGTGGGTTCTAGATGGAGGGCAGAGGTCATTCTTTTTGTATTCTTAGAATACTATTCTATGAGGACCTAAAGAGGTCTTTCTTTTCATCACTGCCTAGCAGATTCCACCCTAATTTCATTTCGGTTACAAATTACATTTTGCACGATCCCGTTCCCGGTCAGCGGTCCACTCCCGGTTCCCTGATTGCAATTGGTTATGAACACCCTGAGGGAGCTCATTAAGCCAGTGATAATAATTACCTATCAATCTGGCACAAATCCAAATGGTGGAGGGGGGTGACATGTACTAGCATGTCAAGTACCTCCCCTCTCCATTGCCCCCTCCCTACCAACAAACGTTCCGACCTATTTGGCCGGTTAACCGGTGACTGGGGTTAACCTCGACTCAAGAGGGAGTAGGATTTGCATCAACTTAGCATACGTTAATTACGACGATGGCACGGGTTTGACTCGGATGGAATTTCCAACGTCCGATTCGAGCTGTGCAGCTCGACGACGACGACGAAAATTCTTTTCGTCGGTTTCGCACCTTTGGCGCCAAACCGTATTTAGACTACTCGGAAGGGGGAAGCTGTTCAGTTTTAGGGAACGCATTTTGCCGATGGCGCTATAATTACCTCAGTCGCGAGTCTGCTGCTCGACCAAACTCAGCTTGTCGAGTGTCCCGTTTGTCGCGAGTTCGAACAAATACGACCCGATCGAATTTGGTGACAATTTCATGTTTTCGCTTTGGCACACAGCGCAGGGTGAGGTTATTTTGTTATTTTTCAATTTGCCACAGACCTGCAAAAAATAGTGTTGATAAGTTTGTTGATGTTCTCATGGTAGGTAATCAATTAGTTTTGAAGGCGCTAATTCCGAAAAGTTGATCGGTTTTTCTCTATCATCCACTGTTTTTCCGCCACTTGACCCAATATTCTCAAATTTAATAGGCCACAATGGTTATTATTCAATATAAAAGTAAACATTTTAAAAATGTTTAAAAAGGTTTAATCATCGGGCATTAATCCAAACTTCTGTTCTTCATGAAAACAATGTTCATGCATTGTTTTCATCAATTTCATCCACACGGCTCTGAGCTTTTTTCCCCGCCCTCAAAAAAGTGACACTTTATCGTACAAATACAAGACAAGAATAAGCATGACTATATAAGCATAGGTATATATATATATTTTTTAATCCTACTGCCCGGATTCAGCGCCTTAACCTTCCTCCGCTCGCGCCAGCGGCAAATTGGCCGCCTTTTCAAGTTTCTGGGTGTAGTTCTTATTAGAGAGGTCTGAGGAGGTCGGGAGGCACCTGTGTTCTCTAGTGAGGTGCCCATCAACGTAATTCTGCAAAAAAAAATTTCCGGAATTTCCCGAAATTTCTATGGAAAACTGTCGCCAAATTGCCGCCGACGGGAGCGGATGTGTTCCACCCAGAGGCGCGAGCGGAGAAGGTTAAAGTTTACCTGCTGGTGTCAAAACGTTTTTTGGGTGCAGGCTTGTGCACAAGCCATGAAATCTGTTTTTGCGACGGGAGTCGAAATAATCAGTTTCAAAATGTGTCTTATTGGTCCTGCAATTTTTTTAATATGTTAAAAGATGTCTGGTTCCCGAAAATAAAATGTCCGCCTATTTGGACGGTAGGGTTTTTTTTTTTTTTTTTTTTTAAATGCTGACAAAATACTTGGCTGTGATACTTAGTTGTGTCTCCAAGGTTTTCAACCCGATTGCTCAAGCGTGGGACTAAAAAGAGGCTACATGAAGGATTTTAGACGGTTTTCTGGCCGTATGGTCGAGTGGGGTGTTGTTTCCGAAGTATTTTCGAACGCAGGATCTCTTTTAGGGTGTTCGAGAACCATCAGATTTCACCGTGGGGATCATAGGGCAACAAATGGGGCTTTTGTATGATGCCATGGCATCCTGCAGGATCCTGCAGGATATCCTGTAAAACGACACATCGATGAGTCGTTTTACGAGTAATTTTGAACGTAGAATAATAATTAGGTACTAATATTATTATAATAGTAATTCATAATAATTATTCATTACTATAATTTTGAACGTAAAATAATTATTATTCGACATTCAAATTTTTTATATTTAATGATTAATTTCTCGGCGTCACCAATCGTCCAAACCCTGTTCGAGAATTCAGTTTTTTAATTGTTCAGTGAATTAAATGTTTTAAAACTATTTTTATTAACCTAGAATTAATTTTTGCACAATTCATACCAAAAAATAATAAACCCACGTATAAAATTTGCACCTTTTTTTTTAAATTTTCTTCTAACAACTTTTTTCAATTTTTAGTTTAAAAAAAATATATAATAAATTATGTATTTTAACAAATTAAAAATGAATTGAATTGAAAATGAAATTAATTGAATTAAAAAACCACAAAAAAAAAAAAAAACAAAAAAAAACCGGACGGTAGACCTATGGTTCTACAGTCAGATCATTTAATCTATACCACTAATGGTGATTAATTTTACACCAATCCTCTACTTGTAACCAACCGCTAAACTTCCTTACCAGACCCTTAGAGACCAATCATGTGATTATAGTTTTCGCGATCATGTTGCGCTCAAAATCCCCCGTGACGTGACGCTCGTGACGTGACGAAAACAAATGGAAACGTCCTGTTAATCATTATTAAATGATAAAAAATTCTAATGATTAATTGATTGAAAATTCTTACAAATTAATTTTTACACAAAATAATAATAAACCATTGAGAGTAAAATTTGTAGCGTTTTTCTTCAATAGTGTATTGAGGGATTACCTGGTTAGCTTACCACAACAGGTAAAAACTAGGCTCCCACTTTCCGCGTTGAACTAGTTCCATTCACCTGCACATTTCTCGCACTCCAACCCTTAAAAAAAAGTTTACTCTTCCCCTCCGTGGAAGTTAAAATCGCAACGGCTTTGAATCCAGGGCTGAATAGACGAAGAACTGCGGTGGAAGTGAAAGAAAGAGATCTCTAAAACTTTAACTTTCCCCTTTTCTGTTATTAACAGTAGACGAGCACTTGTGGGCTTCAAGGAGGAGAATCTTCATTCATTATTTGTATTCAAGTGGGCCCTTCGGACTCCCGGTTCAACAACTCCGGGTTTCTACTAAATAGGTAATTCCATTGATCGGATTTCATTCGAGGGGTGCGGCTTTACGGTTTTTCGTCGAATGTGGTTCATTAGATGGTTGGCGGGTGAATAAGGGGGTTTTTCATTCGTTTTGTGTTCAAACTTGACTGTTGACTTGTACACAAGTTGCTTACTAACCTGACAACTGCCACATCGAGGTCAGACAGAATGGGGCTGTCAGACGTCTAAAAGCCTCCTCCCTCTTTTCCAATGTACACAACCACCCCGGCGGTTAAGAAATGGGGGATACAAATGGACGCGTGAGAGACTCCCATATCTTAAAACGTGAAAGGGCGAGGGTGAGGGGAGGGGGTTTGAAGGCACGGAACGCGAAAATGCCGGGGGCGGGCATCAAAAAGCTTCTTAAGGGGAATAATACCCGAGGCGGCTATAACCATCAATGTTTGCCCTGGAGTCCCCATTGGGGCCGAATCAAGATGTGGAACATAACAAATGTCGATAGCGGTTGGTAGAGGGACGAATTCGACAAGGGAGAACCACGAGGACACACTTTGGTTCAAGACGTTACCGCACTGATCTGCGATCTCATTAGCTTTCCCATCAGTGACAGTTAAAGAACATCCGGTTCACTGACAACGCTCTAACGACACTGAAAGCCGGTTTGGAGGAGGTTGAACTCTGTTTTGAGAGTGAAGGGTCAAAACTAGTTTGACATGTGGTAGGAACGATCAACTCAACTCAAAACTGATTTTGAGGAGCATAAAACCCGTCGTGGAGGTGAGGTGCATGTGGAGTGGAATTTTCAAACCAGGTTCAGAAGATTTAAACATGGTTTGAGATGATTTAATCCCATGATTAGTTCGGGGATTCGTTCTAACTACACTGAAAACCGGTTTGGAGGCGGTTCTATACTGTTGTGAGGTGAGGAGGGGTCAAAACCAGTTTTTGGTGTTGTAGTAGCGTTCTAACCCGGTTTGGGGAGAGATGAGAGTCAAAACCAGTTTGAGGTGTGCTAAGAGGGCTTAATACCGGTTATGAGACTCATATGTGGTTCAAACTGGTGGAGGGAGATGGTTCAAAACTGGTTTAGAGAAGGATCTAACCCGGTTTGGAGAGAGATGAGGTCAAAACGAGTTTCAGATAACTAACGTGGGAGGGTTCAAAACTGGTTCGTGAGGATTGATATCCATTTTGGGGTGGGGTTAGTTCTAATGACTCTGAAAATCGGTTTGGAGGCGATTCGAAACTTTTGAGGGGTGAGGAGGGGTCAAAACTCAAAGTTTAGTGTGTTGTAGTGAGGACTCATGTGTGGGTTCGAACGTTCGAACCCAGTACTGGATTAGTGGAGTGGGAGTGTTCAAAACCGGTTTAGAGAAGGTTCAAACTCTGTTTGGGAAGAGATGTGGGTCAAATCCAGTTTGGGGTAAGTAGCGTGGAGGGTTCAAAACTCGTTTGAGAAGATCAAAATCCATTTTGGGGTGGTGTGGACTCCACACTGTGGAGAGCTCGAAACCAGTTTTCAAGAGTGTAAACCCAGGAAACGTAGGGGTCCAACTGTGATTCAGCTTTTCATCGATCGTCTACCTCCAAAACTTGTAAAAATTGTTTTCTTTTCTACGTTGTCGCAGTGAGGAATTTTTTTTTTTTCTATTCTTCCAAGATAAATCCCGACATCGGGGTTGACGCGTGAATCCCGCTGTGATAGGGCGGGTTGATCCCCGGGCCTAACGTTGTGAAAACCGGGCTTGCCCGCAGTCCTACATATAATCCTCGGGTGAGATCCTGGTCACCGAAGGCGGATTTCACGTTGGTTGTTGGGAGGTGGCTCGAAATAATTACAGGTTTTGTTTAAGTTTTTGCGTCAATCCAAAGTAATGAATCCGTCCGGCGAAAAAGCTCCCAATTCCAAGTCCCGAGGAGAACTTTTCTTTTCCCCTAATATAAAGAAAATAAGGACACGAGTTACTCTACAACCATTTCTCACAAAACGAATCCCACCGGGAGATTTCTATGGAGGCCACAAAAGGCACCGATGAATCAGGGTGTGCAGTCAACTGTTTCCCTTTGGCCCCTCACAGCGATATCCCTCCACTCCTGGAACTGTTATAACAGAATGCGAAGGATGGGAGACGTCGCGTCTTTTTTAGCTCCCCTCCACCGCTCCCCTCGATCGTGCCGCCCTCTGTTGAAGATTAATGGCGTAAGGTTTTTTCTCCCTCCGGGAAAAGGGGAGGGGAAGGGTTTTTGAGGCAAAAGGGGGAAAACGGATTTATGGTGAAGCGGGAAAATTGTAAAAAGACACGAGGCGTCCCTCCGGCGTTTTGTGAGAAAAAGGGCTGACTAACATTCATCATGGAAACTGTTGAGAGTTCTCAGTTTGAGATGAATAAGTAGTGCTGTACGATTGTACTGATGAAGGGTTTTTGTGAAAAGCCTATGAAATGAATTTCTAATTACACTAATTTTCGTCGAAATAAATTAACCAATTTAGCTTCTACAAGACACACTTCAGCACGCCAACTTACGAAACGAGAAAAACTTTGAAATTGGATGATGATAGCCTTCGTACCCTTTTTTCAAGGCTTCAATTAAATTTAAATAATTCTACAGCTGACGTTCTTGTCAGTCTACGGCGTGTCGACATGCCACATCACGTGATCAAGTTGGCAAGCCTGAGAGGGTACCGCTCTTCAAACATAGATTCTTGAAGGGCGTTGCTCCATCACGCCAGACGTGGCGGAAAGAGACTGCGAGAGTCTGCGTGGATTTTGGCCGGCACAGTTCTGTTCGCCTTTTTGGGAAAGAAACGAGCCGACGTGATTTGCACAAATCGCCGAGGCATGTTGAAGGAGTTAATTAAAAAGAAGAAGAGTTTAAAAGTGATATTACAGTCTTTCGGCTCCAGATTTTGTGAGATGGGGTATGGAAGATGAAATTCCACGTTCTGGTGCTTAGCCAAAAAGGCAAAAGAGATGTTCACATGATTCGTGAACATTTCAAATGATTTTTTCAATCCTGAGCAATCTGTATTTCGAGATCGCTTGGAGGGAATCCGTGAAGAGTTACACTAAGTGTTACATAAGTCTTACATAGGTCTCCTTGATTTCTCAAATCTCAAATGCTTTTGGGGCAGTTGATTTTCGAGTCCTGCTGGACAAAGGATGAAGATTCTCCTCGCCTGGTGAGTTCCTTTTTCACGGCCGGACTCAGCAGGTTCATTCGAGGCTCTCAGCACGCCTTCCCCTTGAAATGGAAGTGCCACAGGGTTCAGTTTTGGGACTTTAGATTTCTTTTGTCGTCCAAGATCTGCGTACAGTTTGAAGTTTTCCACCTGCAGTCAATTTTCTGACGATACACAAGTTTATCTCACCAGAAGGTAAGCCTGAATCAGGATAGAGAGTAGAAATTGTCCATTCACACGGGTTGTATTGGTAAATACACCCCCCATATTGGCAAATACAAACCCGTGTGAATGGACAATTTCTACTCTCTATCCCTCTAGATAGACCTCACACAACCCCAGGACACTATAATATAGTGTCCTGGGGTTGTGTGAGGTCTATCAATAAGGATAGATTAAGATGATATTAGATGATATTAGATGATATTAGATATTAGATGATATTATCATATCTTTTTGATTAAGCCTGAATCGTTGGGTAGGCCATCAACAAACTGAATCAAGATCTCTCAGGCATTCTCTTCAAACAAACACCTACCTACTTGGAAGAGTCAAAATCACCTATCTACCCATCCTCCTGGGAGCTAAATTCAGTTTCCATTTCTCATTATAACACAAATAAAGATCTTGGTGTATTATCCTATGACCTCTATGGGCCATGGGAACCGTATGCCTTTGCGTGCGTTGCTGGGCCTGGGCTCATTAAATTGTATGGCTGCTGTTTCACCGCTGTGCCTATTCATTGCCTAGTCATAGCACTGCCCTCGCCACAGCAATGAATATCCTGAACTTGGCACCAGGTTAGCTTTTCCAGAGGTGGGATCACCAGAGGGTCCTGAGGATTGGTCCGTAACCGTTCCTGGGCTCCACAGGCTGAAGCCCAGACGTTCGTCCAAGATCAGACAAGGAGTCTCCAAGAACTCCGCTTCAGACCGGGGTTTTCCCCTTTTCAGCCAAAAGAATGTGATCGGATGTGATAAAGATGCCAATCAGTGAGATGAGTGTTTACCAGCGCGAGTGAAACAGTCCTATGGTCACCTGTCAAGGCGTTAACGCCTTGACATTCCGAATTCGGGGAAGGAGCGTGAAGGTGGCTCGCAATCTAGCGGGTGAGGAAGCACTTCGTTCTTCATTCGCTGATATTATAGGAGGATTATCCACAAAGTTGTAACTCCTGAATTATATTTACCTCAAAAAACAATTTGACGAGTAGGTAGGCAGCATTCAAAGCAAGCTATCCCACTATACGCTCTCTATCAAACTGCGATCAAATGAACAAACTGTACACTGTGACTGGGACTGTGAACCAAGATAGGAAGACTTTCGTACTTCTTGCTGATTTCACATAATACGTAAAAACCAATAATATCACCTTTGTTGACTCAAGTACTTACCTACATCCACTTTTAACCCTTCAATTTCCATCCCGAAAGACTCAACTACGTAGGGCTGCATAATATGCGAGTGTAAAAACGACCTACTGCTCGCTTCAAATAACGGCTTTCGTAAGCGGTTGTTCCTATTTGTTCAAAGCCAAAAGATGGCTAAAAAAGCAATTTTTATTTGTTCGTGCGCTCGAGGTCAACCCAAAACTAGGCCCCTTGCCACCAACTCTTCTCTTGCACGATCCCTTATTGGTGTGTCTAACTTGGTTAACTTAATTTAGGTACGTATTTGCTCCGCCCGTAAAAGAGGGGTTTCCATCAGGGTCAAAGCAGAGGTGTGCTCCAGACGAAAGCGTTACTTTTAACTTGGAGCTGCCCAGTTAATATTTCAGACCTTTTTCATTTACAAGTCCCTTCCAGCCCTTTTCCACGGTGTTTGGCTGTTTGCTAGCTTTTTTTTCTAGCGAAGTTAAAAAAAGTAAGCAGAGACCTCCAGTGCGATGTTTACGGAACCGGGTTTAGTACACAAAGTAAAGTGCCTTTATACGTTTACGCTCCTGCAGCTGACAGGCAACACGTAAAGAGGTGACTTTCAATTTGCAAGTTATATTTGCCGAGTTGACAGTGTCCACTTTTATGGACAACGCTGTGAAGTCAAATTTCCCTTCTCGGCTTTGAATCGATAACCCTCCCGAAAATCGCTGGAGGCTCGAAGAACTTTATTGCTAACTTTATCAGACCGAAAGGTGACCAGAGAGATCCCGAGCCATCCAATCTCGGTAAAAGGTTTAGCTGAAGCGGTTTCTTCCACCCCGTCGTGAGAGAGAAAAGGGAGGAAAAAACCCTTCGGCGTCGAAGGACCAGAAAGATGGGAGGGCGATAATCTTGAAAACGTCGCCAATACTGAAGTTGGTCGAAATATCGTTTGAGTTGGTCCAGATGAGGTAGACGTCATTTGATCTGACGGAGTTACTGTGGTTGCCACTTCAGGTGTGGACAGCTTGTTCCGAAATGGACTCACGCTCATCCACCTGCTGGCAGCGTTGTACGACAAGGTATTGAAGTGACAAAATACTGCACAGGCTACCAAGGGCTGGAAGCAGAGGAATTTAGGTCTTTGGAGATGCGCCAGAGGCCAAGGCAGATTGGTTCAAGAGTTGTAGTGAAGCTCTGGTTTGCCTCAGAATCCATCAAAGAGAAATATTGTTTCCTGCTAATCCAGCTGAATGTTCGGCACACTGCCAGGGCTGGACAAATTTCGATATTGCCCGCAGGTCCAATGGTTGTAGAGAAGCCCTATTTTGCCTCAGGAATCTACCCAAGAGTCAGTGCCTTACCTTCAGGTAAGCATGCTTATAGCAGAGCAGCAGACTGTCCAGGCAACTGCCAAGACCCAAAGGGAGCATGATGGGTGATCTTCACAGATGCGCTAACGATGTAGGATAGGATTGGGTTACTTCAGAGATGCCTCTGAGCCCTGCTGGATGATCTAAGGGTTGAGGTGAAGACGTCAAGATCATTTCAAGAGGTACAACCTTCCATAAAAGCTAATGACGTTGCAACAGACTGCTCAGGCTAATACCAATGGCCTAAGGCAGGATGAATGGGCTCCTTCAGATGTCTCTGAGCCCTGTCTGATTGTGCAAGGGTTGGAGTGTGCTCAGGTACGCCTCATAATCCACCCAAGAATACCGCCGCTCTGCATGCAGACGACTCTTCAGCAGATTGCCCAGGCTTGTAGTGACCTAAGGCAGGACGAATAAGTTACATCAGAGCTTCCTCCGTTGTCACCATGTTTTGTATACATTAGCAACTGCCAATTTTATCTACCAACAATTTCACCCTTTCATTTTAACGAAAAATGGCCGACATGTTCCTTTGTCTCCACCCCCCCCCCCCCCCCCCAACCAAAAAAAACGCCAACGAATATACAAGGGGTGGCATTCTCTGTTGTGTTTTTCTCTCCTTTTTTTCGCGAGCTTCCAGGGATTTACGAGCAAATAGATCTCTCTTTTGTTGCAGATTAATGGAACCTACCGGATGACAGGTATTGAGCGTTTTGACGGTGACGCGAGATTGTTTTTTTGTCTTCTTTTCGTCGTTTCAAATAACAAATGAACTCCAAGCCGGGAGTTCTTCAAGCTATCTGAACCTGTCGATAGATGTCAGTGAGGCGATAAAATTTTTTCCACTTCCCTTAAATTAGCATCGTCGACAATTTCCCCAGGAGCCGGAGGGCTTTGGGATTTCCGGGGCTTCCAGAATTTGTCGATGGTGCAGCGGCCAGGGCGATATTAACTGTTGCTGTTCGGATCAGTCGTCCATTGTTTGACACCCTCCGGGAGGGATATTTTCACCTTTAATCCCCTATTTAGACGAAAAAAAGGAAACCTTTAATTAAGCTACAAGAGGAGGACCTTCCCATTATCCGGGACTTTCCATTATGAACGAGAAGATAAAGCCCTGAAAAGGTCGGACTCGAAAGGCGGGAAGGGCCGTAATGTCTTAATTAAGGGTCTCCAGGATTTCGTTTTTCGCCGAAGGTAAGAAGAGTGTGAAACTTCGGCCCGACGTGACTTTGAGCTAATCACTCAGCTGAGCCAGTTTCGAGAAAATTCCCTGAGGGACCCAGAAATGAGTTTTAGCTTTACACACAGCATTACCGGTAATATTGAAACTGAGCACAAAGTGCGGGGATCCTGTGTGCATAAGCATGGGCGTGTGGCAAGGTTTTTTGTTTAATTAAAAACAGTGCCACAACAGTGGCTATCTGATTTTGACCAACTGGTGATGGCATAGGAAAAGCATGTTAGCCAACACCACCAAGTAGATTACTGAATTGAATTTAATTCATATTATAGAATATTCATATCAATTATTGAAATCACATAGCCAGTGTTGCCTCTTTCGTGATAGCGGTGCCAGTGTTGCCAGGATCACAAAAGTGGCCTTACCAATCGATTTAGCACTTCAGGAACTGTCACTTACAAATCGCCAAAATGTCACTTAGCCACTGTTGCGAATTATTTGTGTTTTTTTTTTTTTTTTTTTGCTCGGAAAATACGACAAATAAACTAATTTGACGTTCTCATAAAATTCATATTTGACCTCCCGGGATCCTTCAAAAATCCCATTTGTAGCCCTATGAAAGCCCGATAGATCGCCACAGAGAAATCGGATCATATCGGGACCCCCAAAAATGGATTCTACGCCCAAAAATACTTCGAAAACGACTCCTAACTCGAGCCCATAGTTAAAACCCTTAATTTTAAGGCTTTTTATACCCTCCCGTAGCACCATTTTATCCCCATACACGGGGTTGGGCGATCGGGCTGAAAACCTTGCGGGCACAACTAGATGATAAACCGAGTATTTTGTCAAAATTTCAGATTTAAAAAAAAAAATCATATTTGGGGAAGGGAGGAGTTATTAAATTAAATTCATACTGAAATTGAAATTCTAATTATGATATCATTTAAGTTATTTCAAGAAATCAGAGGGGGAAGGCCGAAAAATTTATTGGGCCTCAGGTGGGACTCGAACCCACAACCTCTGCATTACTAGTGCAATGCTCTACCAATTAAGCTACCGAGACCAGTAGCTATGACAGAACATTGGAGATTGAAGGCCCCAAATATGAAACACTGTGTGAGGGAAGCAGTTCAAAATTCCCTCAAGTCATTCCGGTAAAAAAAAAAAATCTATTGCCCAAAATGGCCCGGACGGCGTACGGCGGACGGACATTTCGGTTTTGAATCTAAACCTCTTGAAACGGATAATGTCAAATTTTGAGGCCGATCGGAGTCGGCGACCTCTGTCGCGATTACATAGGTGTAGTATTCCATGAATAATAAACGAAAATGGTAAATTTCGGAGATTCTTTTTCTCAATCTGTTTCACGCAGCGGCCTATTAAACCCATCAACGAACCTATCAACTGGTTCCGGACTTTTAACAAACGACCCTACTCACCGATTTGATACGTCTTGTTACGCATGTGATTAGAGGGCTGATGAAGGGGGGGAGGTTTTAATTCGGGCTAACAATCTGGCGTGCAGGTTGGAGGTCGGAAATATAAGAATCCAGATAAGGCGGACCAACAAGTTGCAAAGGAGATGGAGGCGGTCGATAGTGCTCTGACGCCCCGCAAGGGACCACTTGCCTCCCCTCGGATACCACCCTTCGCCTCTCGGGTGATCCCATTAGACGTTTTTAATTTTGATACTGGATTTGTACCCTTTGAAGGTACTCTTTTAAACTCAGGTGGAGATTACTGACTGCGGGGGGGCGTGCAGATGAGCAGAATCGTAAAACTGTAAGCCGTTCCCTGAAGGGGGAAATTTACTGACGCGGATGAAGTGGCCATGAAACACAACGAGGGAAACGTACGACCGGGCGAAGTAATCGAGATACGGAAAGGGATTTATGGGGCACGGTTAGGCGGAATAGATAAGAAAATAATTTGATCTGGCTGGTTGACAAAGATTAACTTGAATGAGAGCTAAAAGGGCGGTGTCACGGGGCAACACACCTAATCCCCCACCCTGGAATTAGTCCAACCGCAGAATTATGCTTGGAGCGCGGCATACGGAGGGTGGAGGTTTTCAAGGAATTATCTTCCGTCGGGGCTTAATTCCGGGCTCGCGGGCTTCATAGAGGAGTGAGATTAAACGGGAATCTAGACCTCCCGAACTGCGAGTTGGAATTGGGGAGATAAAAATAACTTGTGGCCTTGGAGCGGGATGATTTAGTTTGGAAGTAGAAGTACTGGGCGCAGAAGAGTTGGGCTGCGATGGCATTTAGTCCAGGTGCTTTGTTGACCTCAAGAGTGTTATGGCAGTAGCAGGATGTGAAGAGTTCTCAACTCTCTAGCAGACTGGGATCCCACAAACATTCTCAACATCAGCCTCATGGCTCCTTGAACACTCTTTCCACGTCGGCTCGACCTGGGTGAGACTGAATGGATTCTATGGGAAAAATCTTTCATATGCTAGATTCTCTACTTCCGGCCGTATTCCACTGAAAACAGTCTCACTCAACAAGGACTCCACTACGCTTAGCGCGCCGCCCCTACCCCATACGACAGTGTGAACTCATGGGTGGTACGACTGTGAATCCCTCACTTTCCCAGGCAGTCTTCTCGATTACCGTTTTTTGACTTTTGCAAAGTCAGTCGACACATTTCCAATCCGGGGGAAACCACGGACTCGGATAAGGAGTCTGGGCAAGGGATGCAATTATCAGAGAACAATATTGATATATCGAAAGTGAAAATGCAAAACCTCGTAAGTTGAAATTTTTCGAAAGTAAGGTTTTGAGCTAATCTGGTAAAACTCGGCCTTGCGCACGTCTTCGTGCTTCGAAAATGGGTCAAATCCTTGTCAAACCTTCTCTGTGCTCTCTTGTAATAACCTGTAAGTTCGGTTCCAGATTTGAAAGTAAGACCTCTTAAGTTAGTGTTGTGCGACATCGTGATTGTGGCCCATACGAAAAAGTGAGTTTCCTCCTCAAAATTGAATTTAGTTTTATTAAAACGCAGTTTGTTTGTGAAGATAACCAGTCGATTTCGTTGTTTTTCTCATAGGTTTCCTCTCAGAACGTCTGATTTTTCAATAATCTTACCCCTTTTGGGCAGCTAAACATACGAGGTGTTATAAAGCGTTATAGCTAAACATTCGAGCCGTGCTATAGCTTCACTCCCACTGCATTAACTTCGAGAAAACCCCTCGAAAATTTAACCGTTTAAATTCCTCCCTTTTTGGCGACTTCTCTCGCTCAATCCCCTTTTAAAACCTTCTCCGAGAAATAAATTGAAGAAACTCTCGTAAAATACAAATCGCCTCTTCAACTCCAGCAGACGGCAGTAAAAACCCCTGAACGGAAGACTCAATTTTTAGAGCCACTTAAAAGTCCCCACGGGTTTGTCCTTCGGAACAACACAATAAGGCATTTCACACCTCGGGAAATAAGGTCGCGCAATAAAAACAAAAAAAAAAAAACAAAAAAAAAGTGGCGCGCGGAGGAAGTTTATATTTGAAAACTTCAGCAATAATCTATTTTCGCGATGAAGTTTTCAAGGCCCAATAATATTTTTCAGGCAAACCTCAAACAATCAAGTTGAAAGAAATTACCCAAGTCTTTTTCTCTTTAAAGTTCATGAAACTCGTGAAAACGCTTCGAACGCTCAGCAAAGGAACTACATAAATCACAAGAATCCACACACACTAAATGGAAAAAATTTTATTCAAAATTTAAATGCTGTGATCCTACTCCAGACAGTTTCTTGTGAAAGATAATATTATTAATTGCAAAGTATTTCACAGTCTACTAAAAATATTAAGTATTCCCACTTCTGATGTTTTGTGTTTATCGGAATTTATACCAATTCTGATTTTTTTAAAATTAATTGAAAAAAAAGTGGCGGGAAAAATAACTAAAGATCGCCCGGCCTGTATTAATCGTCCCCATCAATTCTCATCAAAGGAATTAAGGAATTAACTTACATATTATTAAACGCCACACACACAAAATGGAGAGAATTTTATTCGAAATTTAAAAGCCGTGATCCTACTCCAAACTGTTCCTTGTGGAAGATAATAATTGTAAAATTATTTTACGGTCTACAAAAAATATTAAATATTCCCACTTCTGACGTTTTATGTTTATCGGAAGTTATCCCACTTCTGATTTTTTTAAATTACCTACTTAATTTTTTTTTAAAAATGGCGGCAAAGAGCGAATAAACTAAAACTATAATTTATTCCATTTGCCTCGGTTCGGTGAAAAATAACTAAAGATCGCCCTGCCTGTATTAATCGTCCCCATCAATTCCTTCAACCCCCTTAGCGCCTACTGTAATGTCTAGATGGGGAGGATTGGTGGATTCAGTCGGGTACCATTTGGAAGGTTCTGGGGTGGAGGGGGATAGATCGATTCCAATGACAGCGTTTTGGCCCGCTCTCTCTCCTGAAAGCTGTAAATCAAATATCAACCCAAACTCGAATGGATATGAATCGGAAGTGAAGGGAAAAGGATTGGGAGGGAGGAGGAGAGATTGTTATAATCGGAGATTGAAACGAAAAATTCCGTGTGCGTATTGTTTTGTTGTGTTGGTTGGGGCGGATTCAGGAATATTCTGTGGGGGGTGACGAAACCAGTTTGAGCGGATTGGCTGGGTTCAAAGCCGGTTCGGAGTGGGATGAGGGCTCTGAAACCAGTTTGGAGTGTGTAGAAATCAGTTTGGGGTCGCGAGGGATACTAGTTGTGATCGAGAAGGGGATGAAAACCGGTATGGGATTTATAAAAGCCGGTTTGGAGTGGAGAGAGAGGGTTCAAGTCTGGATTGGGTTAGGAAGGGAGAGTTGGAAAACTGGTTTTGGGTCGAGAGACGGCTTTAAAAAAAAAGGAAGGACTTGAGGTGGAGAGAAAGGGTTAAAACCCTGTTTTGAGGGAGTAAAACAGACTTGAGATGAAGATGGAGGGTTAAAAACCAGTTTTGACGGAGTAAAACACACTTGAGGTGGAGAGGAAAGGTTAAACCCCTGTTTTGAGGGAGTTAAACAAACTTGAGGTGGTGAGGGAGGGTTAAAAACTGGTTTAGACGGAGTAAAACACACTTGAGCTGGAGAGGGAGGGTTAAAAACCAGTTTGAACGGAGTAAAACCGACTTGAGGTGGAGAGGAAAGGTTAAACCCCTGTTTTGAGGAAGTTAAACAGACTTGTGGTGTAGAGGGAGGGTTAAAACCCGGGTTTGGGAGGAGAAGGAGGTCTCGAAGTGGATCTGGCCCCAGTCAAGATGACAACACTTTGTAACTTCCTCTTAACCGGATCACTTTCAAATCAATGAGAAAGCGTGATGTCGGGCGAAAGGAGAAGGACCATTGATCTGTTAGTTTATTGAGGCACTCATTAGATTGAAGTGCTTTTCCCCGTGAAACATTCAAGTGGGCCAAAGCATCTGAAACATTCATAGACCTCCCCCATCCGAAGTACGACCGCAGGACTCAGCATAAGGCTTCCCTCCCGAAGACAATGGTCTACATAAACCACTCTGAGATACGATGAAGGGCGGTGGGGCATCCTGAGAATACCGCTACCAAGTTTCCATTAAGTCGGGTCGATACTTCGCCCAAAGGGCGTCAGGTGAGAGTGTATCTGCGGTAAAATATGATATAACTTATTCCCTAAGCCCCCTCCGAAAACTCCTTGCCAGCTTAGATGTAACGCGAGCCACATTCCAATAAATCCTTGTGCCGCACGCCGCGAATAAATATGCATTCTGCTTTGGACGACTCAACATTTAAATTGTGGATTTCATTCATTTTTATGCTTAAGGGATAAGCGTGGGCTGAAATAAATTAAACGAGAAGGGCGGTTTTTTGGAAACTTCCTTGAGCGAGACCACTTGGATGCCTTGGAACATGGCGTGGTTAGTAGTCTCCTAACAATACCGGTTTAGTATGGGGCGATTCACACTTTATTTTCGAAATTATTTGGGGGTGTAAAACCGGTTTGAAGGGGATTCAAACCCTGTCAAAATGTGGTGAGGGGATCAAAGCAACTTTGTAGTGGATTGTGAGAGCTTGAAACTGGTCTGGAGGGATTAAAACAGGCTTGAGATGGAGAGGGAGGGCTTGAAACTGGTTTGGCGGGATTTAGACGGACTTGTGGTGGAAAGGCAGGGCTTGAAACTGATTTGGAGGGATTAAAACAGACTTGAGATAGAGAGGGAGGGATTGAAACTGGTTTTGAGGGATTAAAAAAGACCTGAGGTGGAGAGGGAGAAAATGATACAGACTTGAGGTGGAGAGGGAGGGATTGAAGCAAACTTGCGCTGGAGAGGGAGGGCTTGGAATTAGTTTGGACGAATTAAAACTGACTTGAAGGGTACAGGGAAAAACCATCTACGTCAAGAAAGCTGCAATCTTTTTGCATCCCTGTTTGGATAGACCGTTGAAAAGTACTCTTCATTCTGATTCCAATGATGTATCAAACTCATTTTCGAAAAAAAAGTGATATTGCTGGTTTTTTCCCTGTACAAGTGTTGTGGTGGAGAGGATGAGCTTGAAACTGGTTTGGAGGGACTGAAACAGACTTGAGGTGGAGGAGAATGAAGGCTTGAAACTAGTTTGGTGGGGTTAAAACCGACTTGTGGCGGAGAAGGATGGGCAAACACCGGTTTGGAGGGAATTCAACCCCGTTCGGGATAGAGTTGGGAGTTTGAAACCTTTTTTGGGTTGCGTGAGAAGGTTCGAAACCAGTCCGCCGCTTAAAACAGGTTTTTACTTTCCCGAAACACGGTTTCGACCCTTCCAAACCAGTCTTGACCACCCCAACTGGTTCCGTCCCCTACTACATCACCCTTAAAACTGGTGTTTAATCCCCCTCACCAGGTGCCACCTTTTAACATCAAACTCTCTCATCATCTCCCACTTCGTACATCGGTACCCATTTACAAACCCCATTCTTTCTGGCTGTTTTTAATCAAGAACCCCCTACAACAACCCAATCCTTTCAACCCTCCATTCCCACTTTTGTACAATCCCACCCGAAACGCACCTGCCTTTTTAACTTTTTTTTTTTCTTTCTTTAAAAATCAAGCTAAAAGGAAAGACCTGATAAATTTGCATTACTATTTCCATAATCTTTTCTGGATTCGGGCCAGTCCCCCCCCCCTCCCTAAGTAATGCGTATTTTTTAATTAACCTCGTTTTTCGTTTGATGGGGGACGAGGAGTTGATTTACAACTAAATTAGGCTCTTGGAGGAGGTAAAAGGTTTTCAGATGAAAGTCGCTGACACGATAATGAAGTAGAAAGTTCAGGTTAAGGTCATTTTTTAGTGTGGGTTAATTTTTGTAGTTATTGTAAAATTACACCACAGGGGAAAAAGGGGGAAACTCTGGGGAAAGTCGGGCATTTCATCACCTTATTTATAGTAATCCTAACCTCATCCTTTCAATTTGGCAAATCAATTCAACTTGTCCTCAACCAAATAAAAAGGGCAGGAGATGAAATAAATTAATAATTAATTTATCTAACTTAATGAATTAATTTATTAGTTTAGATGAGAAAGTAAGATTTTCTTAATAAACAAGGGAAAAACGAGCCGTCAGTCGACGCCGAAGCGTCTCATCGCCTAAAAAGAAAGTGAAATTCGATTTTTCAAACTAGAAAAAATACATAGACTTCTTATAAAGTATTTAAAAGATTGAGGTTCCAGTTCGGATAAACGAATCACTGGTCTAGTTTCTATCAGATGCCATGTGCCAGGTGCCATGGGAAACGGGGAGAATGCGGCATCTGGTTCCGAGTTACAGGGGAAGAACGAGGAAAACGCGTTCAATTCCTCGTTCTTCCCGTGTTATTATGTCTTTCCCTTCGACATTATGAGCGGCATTCTACCCGATTTTCCCTGTTTTTTGGTGTCTAATACACTGAGAAAAAAAATCCCTTAAATTGGTTGTAGAAGTGTTATTAGTGGTTGTAGAAGTGTGATTAGTGGGAGAAAAATCTACTTCCAAATGCAAGAAAGTACGACCAATCGCATATACTGCGACTAATTGCAATATTCCTACAACCATTTTGATGATTTTCCCCTACCAAACGCTAAATTACCTATCACAAAATAAATTCCTGCGACCAATCACATGCAGCCAAATCTACGACTAATCACATCTATTTCTACTACCAGTTTTAGGATTCACCTACAAATCACTTACTTTCTACACCCAATCACTTGCACAACTCATGAATTCTCCGATCAGTATTATTGTTCTACTACCAATCACATCTTAGGATGCTGGGGTGGCAGAAGAAAAAACCAACCACTCGCAAAACTGTACTACCATTCACTTGAAGGCTCATGTTGGTATGAGATTAATTCTCTGACCATTTCCAAAACCTACAACTGGTCACATCGAAAAGCGATTAGTCAGTGAATGTTTCTACTAGGTACCATCCCCAACCTCCACTACCATTCACTTTAAGGCTCATGTTGGTATGAGATTTACTCTCTGACCATTTCCAAAACCTACAACTGGTCACATCGAAAAGCAATTAGTCAGTGAATCTTTCTACAACCTTTCCCAACCTCTACTACCATTCACTTGAAGACTCATGTTGGTATGAGATTAATTCTGTTACCATTAAGTACCAAAACCTACAACTGGTAACATGAAATAGAGATTATTATCTATAGAAACTAGACCTCGTGTGGAAGTTGTTGCTAACCTTAACTCAATTTTCACAAAAATGTAGTTTCCCCCTTTTCCCCCTGTGGTCTCTCAATTATTGATACAATTAAGGAGGTTTTTTCGTGAATCGGCGTTTTGACGTTTGTGTTTGTTTGACTTTTTGGCATTTGACGATGTTTTGCCAATATGGACGATCAATCCTGACAAGAGCCAAGTGAAGCTGGCACGCGAAGAGACGACAAATTCGAAAATAAGGGGATATTTTATTTTTTCTGGAAGGGAACGAGGTCTGTCAGCCCTGTGAACTCGGAGGGGTTTTGAAGGGACGATAAACGGAACCCAGAAAACCTTCCCTGGTCCTTCCACGTTGGTCGGACGTTAGTTGAATATTTTATCATGAAACAACAGAGGCCCTCCCCCTTTGGAATAACCCTACGAGGGGATGAGACATCAGAGTGTTCAAGGGATGAAAAATAGGCCGAATCCATGCTTGTAGTGACATTTTCACGGTAGCTTCCCGAAAAAAAAAGTAGTGAGCACTTGATTGAAAGCCTAGCTGGGTTCCCCGAGGGTTGTCTCAGCTGTGGCAGACATCCAATCACGTCCTTCAATCCAAGTCCGGCTTCATTACACCCAATCGATTCCAGGAGGTCTCACGATGCTCAATTCAAGTCCCCAAAATGGATTTCGTTCAACCAAAATTCTGCGAATGTTTCTTTTCTCATAAGAGGTTTAACTGATGTCTTTTTACGGAGATACAACGAGGGTTATGAACGTTGATGGACTGTTGAATAGAAAAATTTCTTAAGGAAGGAAAACATCTCAACATGAGAAAAAAGGAGAATTTTTTTCTTCGGGTAATCGGGAAGGGGTCTATCCTTTTCTGAAAATAACCTGGTATGAATTAATGATGATAATCCTTTCTTCGGGGAGGTTTTCACGAAAAAAAAATCCCTCGAATGGAGATGGAAAAGGGCAAGAGGCAAAAGAAGCTCTCAATTTCAAAAAGTAGAGACAGCTTTTCTAAGGCAAATCCCCTTAATAGCGGAGCTTAAAGGGATGATCAGCGCGAAGCGCGTGTGCCTTCCTGATTTCTGTTCAAAAGAGGGGCAAAAATGATTTTCTGGGTTATAAAAAACGAGCTCAACGGAGAGTGCAATTTTGGGTATTCCAGGCGAGACTGTCTATTGACTAGGTACCTTCCCCCTCAGTGGCACTCGAGGCCGCGCGCTTCGGCCAACCGCCATTTCTACTTCGGACACTCTTGTTGATTACTCATAGAGGCCAACGCGAACGAAAATTTTCCCGCATTTGTCAACTCGGGGAAACTTTCCAAATTTCCTGTCCATCTTTTTACCACCTTTGCCGAGAAGAATATCACTGTTGACGTTTCCTTTTAAAGAACGTCCAAGCCTATTTATACCGGGACCGATTTAGGGCGAGCCGCACTTGCCTGAGATTGAAAACTAACCCAAAAATAAACAAGTAAACATTTTTACCTGAGCGATGTTACGAGAATGTTGTTATTCGTCCTCCGTGAGGACATGATTTTAAAAAGCTCTGAGAAACGTCCCGGATCCCCTAAATCAAAATCGTTTATTCGGCGAATTTTACATTCT
The DNA here is from genome assembly GCA_955831195.1 of Pilophorus perplexus. Taxonomy (NCBI): domain Eukaryota; kingdom Metazoa; phylum Arthropoda; class Insecta; order Hemiptera; family Miridae; genus Pilophorus; species Pilophorus perplexus. Next base: position 18,360,131 of record OY037014.1, read on the forward strand.
GTCAGCGGAAACTCCGTTTTGAATATTCATCGAAATCGACCGAAGGTATTTTCAAAGGATTTGGTTAGCGACTCTCTCAACGTTCCGTGTCAAGTGTGAGCAACTTTGAAAATACCGGCGAACTCGGGTCGGTATGAGTGAAGCATATCGCCACTCAAGTATTCAAATATGCGTTTTTTTTTTTTTACGGCTGAGAGGCGGAATTTTAACGGGAGGGATTAGAGGGGTTATGCTGAACACGGATCCGCATGTCGATAGCGTGAAACGGAAGGGAAATTTTTAACGGGGAAAAATGTTTTCATCGACAAAGAGGGCTGGTCGGTTTTAACTTGGGGAAGGATCAAAATAATGGCGGGAGTTGTGCGAAAAGTTTGGTGATTTGCATAAATACTGGGCACTTTGTGTGGTAGGTATTTACAAATTTTGTCAACCTTAAAGAAGAAGTGTTCAGCTTTCGTCAAAACCGTGGGTCCGAACAAAAAGACACCAAACTCGGGTTTGCTCCACCAAAGTGATCATATTTCACCCTAACGGCTGCTACGGCGGCCGTTGCGGCAGCTTATCTGAAAAACTGAGGGAAAAGTTCATGATCTGATGATGGCTAGGGCTAACCATTTCAAAGTTATAACTGCTGGAAGAGCTCTTTGAAAATTCAGCGGGGAATCGGCAATTTTCCCTCTGAATACCTATTTGGGGAGGCATTTTACTGGCTTTTCCGGAGGTCTCCGGAAAAATCCTTATATCAGTTCTGAAAGGAAATTTAATCAGCTTTCGCGTGGGGTAAATGAATTTTCGATCGGAGAAATAGTCTCGGAGGGAGACTAGAAAATTTTCTGAAAAATGTGGTCGTAGGTGATCAAATTGCTGGTTTCCACCCTTTCTAATGGCACCTTTGTTGCCTCAATAGAAATGCTATACATAATGTACATGTACCGTCCCTTATATAACACTTAATCAGCTTTCTTCAAAATTATTATTTAGAGCTATTATCAAAAACGCTGCAAATTTTACACAAGGGTTTATTATTCGTTGATATAGGTTACTAGTGCAAAAATTTAATTCTGTGTCAATAATGAAAATTTTGGGAAAACATTTTTTTCAAAATTTTTTTTTTCTCTATAAAATCTTTAACCTCCTGGGATCCTTCAAAAATCCCATTTTTAGCCCCATGAAAGCCCTGTAGATTGCCACAGTGAAATCGAATCGTTCCGGGACCCCCAAAAATGGATTCTACGTCCAAAAATACTTCGAAAACGACACCTAACTCGATCTCATAGCTCAAAGCCTTCAAAATTTGAGGCGTTTCGTAGATACCTACCTAATCTTCGCTTTACCGCCAAACCTTCGCCATTACCCAAACAGTCAGCTACAGTTTAAGTCCTATCGATCCTATTCACAGTTTGGCGTCTTTAGGTGGCAAAAGTGTATGGAAAAGGTTGTGCGTTCCAGTTCCAGGTTCTTGCAGTGAGGGGGGGGGGGGCAGTAATACTAATGGTGTTAAGTGAGTTCCTCCGTCACTGCGGGGACTGCCATTGTTGTCAAACAACCGTTGGACCGAGTCCAGGAGGGCTTTCCTCCGACGTTTTCCGGGAGATGGGAACCGGGGGGGGGGGGGGAAGGGAGAGAAATCCCTGATAAATCATCCCTTATTTGTCCCCGGCAGAAACCCATTTGGTTTCATGGAGAATGGCGTTGTGGGGTGGGGGAATTTGAGGAGGTAAAATCGGCAGTCTTACGTTTTTCCTCCTCCTTTTTTCCAGGATATTTCAGGTTAGGGAATTTTTCCCCGAAATAAGAAAAATTGCAAAAATTGCCCGGGACGTAAAACTACTGATCCAAAAGATTAATGGAAACGTCTTCGGAGACTTTCCCGTCAAGTTGGAATCGAATCCGGTTTCCACTCCAGAAAAAATGGCCCCTCAGTGGAAAAAAAAAACCTCCCGCTCGCATTTGAAGTTTTATAAGGTCTGGTGGTAAGACAGAAGGGGCACGCGATCGCGTTAACTCAAGAGAATGTCATTCGGGTGACTGACGTGCCAATTTCACCTTTCGCCCTTATAAAAGGGGTTTCGATTTCCGCTATACTCGTGGTATGGAATTTTCGTATTTTTCTCCCTTCAACCGGAAACCCGAACGGTCTTATCCCTCTCTTTTTCGAGCGAACTTTGCATTCACACGCGATCTTTTCCTTTTGTATTTTCCCCGGCGTTTAGTTTTTCTCGGAATTTAAAAATCAGAGATCCAAGAAAATTCTGGAGAGGGACGACCTTTTTTTAAACTTTATTAAAATTATGAAGGAAAAATAACAAACAAGGCCATGTTTGAAGTCTGCGTTAAATTTGGTAAAGCATAGGCTTACAGTCGAAGTTAATAATAATAAATTTTATATTATAATGAATCCCCTACACTTTCCGAATTGCTCATGGCGTAATTTTATATAGTTATGAGTGTTTCGTTTCTACTTCATCTTTTCAATTTTCAAATAACGCGAGCGTTTCCAACGCAGATCAAAACGAGTTGTGAACCCCAATCTCGTAAGCTGTCAATTATGTGGGCATCCTGGCCTGATTGGTCATTCGTTCCAGAGCCAATTGGATCAAATTAGACTCGCCCCCGCAACACCGATGTCCCATTCGCAGTACGCGTTTCGCGAGTGTACGACGCCTCGAGACCCGCTGACCAGGTAGTCGTTGGAGCGTTTCGACCGTACACCCCTTTTGCCCAGGCTTCTGCCCCTGCAGTCACCCCTCCGGGTTTCAAGCTTTATTGAATAACCGTTTAGCGATAAAAGGCCTTGAAAGGGGAGGGAAGACAGTGTTGAAGGAGGGGTTGGCGTGACTGCGCCTCATTAAGATTGGGCGGATAATCGAAACTGCGTCAGCTACAGTTTAGCCTAATCAACGTTGTAAGAAGGGAAAAAACCTCTTAATCAGATGAGAAACCCTAGCAGCTCACTTAATAGATTTTCAACATTTAAAATTCATTAAAATCACAAGTGGTATTTATGATTTTACAAATTTTTTGATTTATATTTTACCAGTTTAATTATATTTTTCATATTTTTTTGTTACGTTTATTAAACCAAGGGGATTTGGTTATGGGATGATTTTCTTCCGCCCAATAAGAATTCGCCCTTAAAATTCAAAATTTAAATTAAAAACTGCGGGAAGCTAGGGAGCTTCCAGGAAGATTTTTGACTAATGATAAACATATTTATTTTATTGAAATGCTTTTTACTTTTACCTATTTATTTGGTTTCAAGTTCGAAATGTCGTTTAATTTAAGCCAGCGGTAATGGGCAGTAGCTTGCAGTGTCCCATCTCCGGTGTAACGATTTTGTGACATCCTCCACAAAAAAACAATAAACCATATAGTCAACAACACAACTACGACCGAAAATGAAGTCCCGTTGGTGACATGTTTTGTTCATTATAGAAGCAACCGCTTCATAGCTACCGTTGTTTTGTGTGATTTGACCAAAAATGTGAAAGTATGAGTGTGATGTCTTGGAAAAAATCAGCGAAAAACTTTAACAATTACACAAAGACGCTGAAAATTTTACACAAGGGTTTATTATTCTTTGATATAAGTTACTTGTGCTAACATTTAATTCTGTGTCAATGAATACAAATTTTGGAAAAAGATTTTTTTTTCTTTTTAAAGTGAAACTTTTATTACATCGTCCCAAATTTTTTAAAGTGAAACTTTTATTACATCGTCCCAAATTTTTTGGTCTGTGTGTCGTTTCTTGTCCCGTCACGCTACCGTTGATTTTCGCTTACAACCGATTCGTTGCTACGGAACTTCATCTTCGCCAGTTATAATCGTACAAAAATCGTTCACCATTCGTTGGAAAGCTCTCGATTTATCACACATTTCTTTCGTACTTGTTCTTTGTCATTATGTCCCCATTTTATATTAAATATAAAATGGGGACATAATAACATCAATTAATAACATCAATAAATTTTATTGATGTTATTATAATAACATCCATTATAATGGATGCAGTAAACAATGCCGCTTGTTTTGTTGTTATCAGGTGCCACGTTAGAAATCAATTTGAGAAAACGCCAAAATGAAGCCGTGGGTAGAGATACAAGGGTAGGTGAATGAGTAGGAAATGGGGGGGGGGGGGGGGACTAGACATAAAAAACGTGTCCATCGATGCTACGTACCCCACTAGGGGAGCGAGCGAAGCGAGCCGGAGAGACTAGTGGGAAAATAGTTTCACTTTTACCGTGGTTTCATAAAACCACACCCCAGTTTTTTTTTGTTTTTTTTTTTTTTTTCTTCTAAAAATTCTTTATTTTTACTCGAAAAATATTTAAACTCCTGGGATCCTTCAAAAATTCCATTTTTAGCCCTATAGATCGCCACAGAGAAATCGGATCATTCCGGGACCATGGAGATAATATCTCCATCCTATTATTTTATATAATATAATAGGTATAATAGAAAATTATCACATAAAAATAATCGAATAAAGACTGATATAATATAATAGAAAATTATCACATAAAATTTAATCAACTTAAAATCATATTGGCTCAATCAAATAATCAATTATTATGGAATGCCCGTAGGTTTATACTTGTTTTATACTGGAAGACTGTAGGCCAAGAAACCTTACTCCTCCCTCTCTGGCTGGGTACCCAGAAATAGGAATATTATGCCATCTGAATAAGGTTGGTGTGTAATCTACTCCGATTCTCCGTATCCCTCCTGAAATCGCACGTGTGTGGGGTCTTCGATATGTATATCATCTCTTTAAGTTTATGGTTTCTTGGCCTACAGTCATCTCTTTAAGTTTACGTTTTTTGTAGGTAAATCATCCTTTAAGTTTACGGTTTCTTGGCCTACAGTCTTCCAGTATAAAACTAGTATAAACCTGTGGGCATTCCATAATTAGTTGATTGAGCCAATATTATTTTAAGTTGATAAAATTTTATGTGATAATTTTTATGTGATACCTAATTTTCCATTATATTATATCAGTCTTTATTCGATTATTTTTATGTGATAATTTTCTATTATATTATATCAGTCTTTATTATATCTAGATCAGTGATAGTGTGTCCGCCATACCTACCCATAAAAGTTAGCTATTATCAGTCTCCTACCACCTGCTTGTCAGTCACTGTTTACTTCATTACACACTGACAGTGTGACACTGTCTCTTTTACTTCATTCCCAGTTTCCTTAAAGTTTCTTTTCGTTTAAAGAATGAATGAATGAATGAGAAGGTTTATTTGTAATGGCCTTCCGGCGTTACAAAGTCTTTTCGTTTAAATGTCCCATCTACTGCGCTATGGCACCATGTCAACCTCAATGTACTAAAACATCATGATTTTCCAAGGTAACTATATATATTAGCATCATGCCTAGCTGTAGTCAGCGCGTGGTAAATACTGTATAAATACAAGCTGTCTGTTCCCCTCTCCCTTATAGCCCTGAAGAAGAAATTTCTATTAATAGGTACAAATATTTCGAAACGTCGGCCTGAAAATTATATCTACTCATTGACCAACCCTCCAGAACCCAAAAAGACGTTATACGCAACTGGTCAAGAAACTCAACCCCTTTTTGTCAAAACTTCAGATTAAAAATTAAAAAAATTTAAAAAAAATCCCACTGCACAAAACGGCTCGGGCGGCGGACGGACATTTCGGTTTTGGAATATAGACCTCTTGATAGTATCAAGTTGATACGGATAATGTCACATTTTGACGTCGACCTCTGTCGCGAAAACATAGGGTATTATTCCAAGCATAATAAACCAAAACTAGCGTGTCAATCAAAGACCTTTTCATGTCAAGGTTCGATACTCTCACTAGGGTCTCTCCCCGTTTTTGAATGATGGAGTATTCCAATAAATCGTGGATTTAATTAATTTGTGAATTTTTATTTATTTATTAAAAGATAGTACCTACCTAACTATTAAATTTGAATTTGGGATTGTGTTGCAGATTCCGCGTGGAAGACGAAAGGTGCCTGATGCTGAGGAAATCAGTGTAACGGGCCAGTTCCAGGTCGAGAGACCGACACTCTGTAAGTACACGATAAGTCCATGTAGGGGTTACCATCTTAAGTGTTGAAAGTACAGGAGTTTGTAGGAGAAATACGACGTACGACCGATTTCCTAGGACACGCCCGGGCAATCCGTGTTGTGGGCAGGGCCGTGGAGAGAAAATCCGGGCCCGGGGGCAAAATTCATCGGGCCCCCTTAAAAAAAAAAAAAGGTTGTATGAAAATTCATCGGGCCCCATAAAAAAAATAATAATAAAAAAAAAAAGGGGGGTATGAAAGTTTTTCCTATATTGATCTGTCCCTTTTCCCATTGTGCCTCTCCTACCCCTTTTTTTTACAACAAAAAAAAAAATTCTCAAGAAAATCCGGGCCCCCCTACGAAGGCCGGGCCCGGGGGGACGGGTCCAGTGCCCCCCCTCTACGGGGCTGGTTGTGGGTCCGCTGACTTGAGGGTAAAGTAACCCGGGGTTAAAAGAGACGAGGGCGAAATGCCGATAACACCCCCCCCCCCCCCTTACGGAAACGAAGATCCGCCAATAATTTATCTCTTCCCACGCATTCCTTCCGTTTGACAGCCACTTCCACTGGTAACCAGGAAGCAATAGTAATAAATTTGTTACGTTCGCCTTTTTGACCTTTTTCCTGGGCTTTCCCACAAGCAAAACACGGTAGGTGCTCCGTTTTTATGTTTATCGACGAAAAGTCTCGTTGGGGGATTTTGGGGATTGGCCATTTGAGCTCAGATAGCATCATATAATGTGCCAGACCAAGTCCCCCTCCCCTTACCTTAAAAAATATCAATCATTGTAAGCCCCGGGGCTTCGATATCGGCCGATATCGAAGTTCTGCCTACGAATCGGATAACAGTGATTTTGTCCGATGTAGGTAAGGCAAAACTGTGAAGGTGTTGCAGTCCGATGAAACAATGTACCTACTACTAAAAACCTCTTAGTTACTTACTGGAAAACGCCAGGATGTTCAACGGGATTCGAACCCACGGCTCCTCAGGAGGCAGCTGTCCTTTAATTCCCCTCCCATGAGACACCCCATAAGCCGCTTCCTTCTATCATACCACCTTTAAGACACACTTCATGAAGTAAATGTTACTTCTTCATGTTTACTTCTTCATATCAAACCTCACTTGCACACCAAATTTCATTGTAAAAGTACCATTTGTAAGTATTTGAAATTCGAGTACTTGTTCAGAGGGAGGCCAAAGGTTTTGAGGATATAAACCTGTTTGGTGTAGTCTCAGCCCGTTATGGAGTCCAACATAAGCTGTTGAACTTGTTTGAAGCGGATGAAAACAGGTGCGAGTGATCAAACCCGGTTTCTGATCGAGTAAAACGGGGTGCGGGTTCACACCCCTCTTGGGGTCTATTGTGGCTGAAATATTCCTTTTTATCGGATAAAACAGGTTAACCTGTTAACCAAATTTGGGATTTTAAAGCAGGTGAGTTTAAAACCGGTCTGATGTGGTAGGTCAAACCTCTTTTAGGATCGAGTAGTAAAACCAGTTTAGAGTGCGTGAGTTCTGGTAGGGTAGACAGTTTATAAGCAGTTTGCGGTAAAGTAGCGTTTAAAACTGGTGTGGTGTAAACGTAAATTGGTTGGTATGTCCGATTTGGAGCCCGTTAAAGAAGGTTTGTGGTAAAGTAGGCTAAACAGGTTGAATGGAGTGTTTTGTGTTGAAAACCGGTTTGGACGGGACGAGTTCAAAATTGATTTTCAACAATCACTCTCTTAGTCAGAGAGGTATTCGTTTATGGGACGGGTCCCATCGTCAGGCGCAAATCCACTCCCCTTTCACATCATTCAGACGGGATTTCGGGATTGACCGTTTCCATAATTTACGCCGAGCGTGACCCGGATGAATGGGACAACCTGGGATTGTTCGTCCCATACGAGGGGATATCCGGACGAGCTTCAACGGGGTCCTAAGGCTTTTGTTTCTCCTGCCGGGGCGCTTCTATTTAATCAAGTGAACAATCAACGATTGTGTCGGACTTTTCGGGCGCCCGTTTTCACCTTTGGCGAAAAAAAAAAAATTTCTTGGCACCGTTCAACGACCGGAGGACCCCCGGGCCAAAGCCAGTTGTGCGCGGTTGTCTGCCTGCTCTCATTCCCTGTCAAAACCCCTCAAATCGAATACAAACAGTTCTTGTAGTTCAGTTACTGAACTCGACTAGGGTGATTTTTTGGGTGCGTGTGTGATGTGTTGGTAGAGTTGAATTTATAATTATTATAAATTGCGCCTTCGGGCACCGCCAACCACACCCCACTTTTGGGATCGAATATTTTGATTCGATATAAATATATAGACAGGTATAACTATCTACTGGTGTAGATAGGTTTTTTCCCGTTAAGAAACATTTTGGTTTATTATTCTTGGAATAATACACCTAGGTATGTTTTCGAGACAGAGGTCGACGGCTCCGATCGGCCTCAAAATTTGACATTATCTGTTTCAGGACGTCTAGATTCCAAAACCGAAATGTCCGTCTGCCGTACGCCGTCCGCTGTCCGGGCCGTTTTGGGCAGTAGGAATTTTTTCAAATCTGAAATTTCGACAAAATACTCGGTTTACCATCTAGTTGTGCCCGTGGGGCGCTATGGGGCTAAAATTGGGTTATTTGAGGGCTTTTGGCTATGGGATCGAGTGAGGTGTGGTTTTCGAAGTATTTTTGGACTTAGAATCCATCCACGATTTCACTGTGGGGATCTATAGGGCTTTCATGGGGCTACATATGGGATTTTTGATGGATCCCAGGAGGTCAAATATTTTTCGAGTAAAAAAGCAAAATATTTTTGAAATATCAAAATAAAAAATAAAAAAGATTTTTTTCCAAAACCTTTTTTTCATTGACACAGAATTAAATTTATGCAAAAGTAACCCATATCATAGAATAATAAACCCTTGTGAAAAATTTGCATCGTTTTATTGTACAAAAAAGAGGGTGTTAAATACAAATTTTGTGTCTGTCACGAGTAGAATCTTGGTAAAAAGGATTGCTGGTTAGCTTGTAGTGATGGGCGATACTTATCACGTAAGTAGTTCGTTACCAAGTACTCTTGGAATCAAATAACATTTGATAATGATAATTGATTATTGATAATATAATATATTTTGATAATATTATTCTGATGACGTCCTGACAGAACGTTCAATTATGTACTTACATTAAATGTAAGTACAAATTTTGTTGTGTAGAGAAAGAGAGATATTCCTTCGTGCATAATATGCATATATGCATCTAAGGAATCTAAGAAATCTAAGGAATATTAGAAGCATATAATATATATATTATATGCTTCTAATATTCCTTAGATTTCTGCTGCAAGATACCACTCAGAAAGTGTCGAATCCATACGCCCTCAAGTAGGAGAGCACTGAACGGTCATCGACAGTGGATGTAAACCTGAGCTCACACACACCTGCCTCACGCTCTGGACTAGACACCGTAATTCGTCATCATGGTGTCGAAAAGCCGATAATTAATCGGTCAAGTATTGAAGATCAACTACAGAAATGATCCTGTAGAAGTATGATCATACCAAGGTCATTTACCAGTGACATTACGGCTTAAAATGCGTTCAGACGAGTTTCTGAAAATTTAGGTCCCAACGCATAGTAACGATGAGTGGAGGGAGTTCCTCCCCTCGTAACGTGGCGCTCTCTGTCACCATAACGTAAAACAAGAAGGGAACGGACCTTGCGTGGAACCCCAGGACCGATCATTATAATAAAATGAAACAGAAAATGAGCACGAGGCAAATTGACTTCAAAGGATGTCGATTTTTTGAGATGGAGAAGATAATAGTTCTTGTCAACGGGCTACCTTTTTGGAAAAACCTTTAGAATAACATTGACGATGATTTTGGACGTCCATCCTGAAATTATCGGTTTGATGTTTGTTCACGTCCCCTAAAAAAGCTGGACATACCTGGGCGACCTATCAATTTGTTAAAGCTAACATCACTGGTACAGACCCCATTCATTACGTTACAGTTTTTACCCTCCTCGGTTTACATTAGATATACCTAATGGAAAATTTACCCGTTTCTTCTAGAGACCGCCACGGAAAACGGTGGAAAAACCCTTCCCCGGTCAAAAGTGGCTCAGCACCTGAGAGTATCAACTAAAGTGCCCCATAAATTTCGCCTATCTGCGTCCTCCGCCCTCCGAAGATACTTTTTTCCCGCTTTAAATCTCCTCTCAGGTTGTCCTTTTTTACAATTCCAAGAAAGTTGTTACTTGAGAAGTTGCAGCAGCGGATCGTTAGAAGGTTAGGAAAATAAATTTCAAAAAATGTGAAAACCTGGAAAATGTTGAGTTTTTCTAATCTGTGAGTAGGTATACGAAATGTTGATGTAAAAGGCTTCTGCGTCGGCCGTTAAAAAGAACAAACAACGTCTAAAGAATTTATTTATTTAGACTTCACGGGGTGGGGGAATTTTGGCAGGTGTTCAAACAGGTCAGTGGACTGGTGCACGTCTTTTGCCGACGGGCATCAAACGCGAAAATTCCTTCGACGGGCGGAATCGGCGCCAAAACTCGGTATGAATGTCTGTTAAAATTGGGTTTTTGTATTGTTGGCAACAATGTGAGGAACGCACCCTGAAGATTTATGTATGATTTGTGATGGTGGGAGGAGGGGTGTGGTTTGGGAGGTTTCAAGAGTGTCTATCAGTGTCTCCATGGTCCTGTCTGGTAGGTTTCATGAGGCTCACCCATCTATCAGTGTCTCCATGGTCCTGTTTGGCAGGTTTCAAGAGGCTCCCTCATCTACTAGTGTCTCCATGGTTCTCTTTGGCCGGTTTCAAGAGCACCCCCCCCCCCCCCCCCTATACCTATGTGACACATAGTATGTGTACATGGTCCTATATGCCGGGTTCAAGAGGCTCCCCCATCTATCAATGTCTCCATGGTCCCATTCGGCATGTTTCAAGAGGCGCCCCACGTCCAACCTGCGTTGAAAAACCGTTTGTGTACAAACAAGGTGAGGCAAGTGATGGAAAAAAAAATCTTTCCTATTTTAAGAGCTAGACGGCAGATGATATGGCATATTATGTCGTCCTATTTCACAGCCCGTAGAGACACTATCAAAACTTGGCATTGATGCGGAATGAATTTGTCATTCCACTTCGCCAATTTTTCGTCAAACGTTTTCTCGAGAACGCTACATTCTGGTGCTGTTGTATACAGAAGTCTTCTGGCGGCAGGGGTGGATTATAATTCGCTCCAATATCAGCCCTTTACACAATATAAAAAAAAGCACAAATCAGCCCTTCTCTCGAATCTCTTCGTGTACACACTCGTTTACCAGCAAAATCAGTACAATTCCCGTGAACGTTTAAAGGGCAAATCCTGGGAAGAAACTCAGGAATGTAACCTATTTTTATTGGGAGGGAAATCCATCATCCAGATGACCCTTCCGCCCCGAGACCCTTTTTATGCTCATTTCCCTTCTGAAATTTCCTTCCCGGGCTCCCCAGGAGAACGACGGCCATCTTTTATTCATCCCACCTGGGACAACTGCACGACGTTATGGTTATAATTACACTCTGACAAAACCGTTCACCCACCTCCTACTTTTTCGGAAAATTGCAATTCAAATCCACTCCGACCTCCTTTTGACAGACTTTTAACAAAACCTCCAAACGGCTCTTTGTCACGCCAACCAAATAAAACGCCCTTTTAACAAAAGCCATAGTAAATTGATTTGGGAGCCTTATTCGCCGACATCGAAGATCCCATCTGCCCAAACACAATATTGATTTGAAACTAATTTTTTGCACAAATACCAACCCTCTCTCACACCCTTCCCCTCATGAAAATAGTTATACAAAAAAAGTAAATTTTTGTAGGTAATTATTTTATTTATTTATTCACCCAGTTATGTACATTTGTTTCCCATTAATTTAACATGTTCCTCTCATTTTAATAACTAAAATTTATTTATTTTGTTGAAAGCCTACTTATTTGAATCCATACTATTCATGATTCACGATTTATTTATAATTGATTAAAACTTATCTATTACGTTTGATTAATTTTTATTTAAATCATTTACCTAATTGATTACTTTTATTTATGTACACAACTATATAAATAATTAATAAACTTAATTAACTTAATTTTTTTTCAATAATTTTTTTCTCCATTTTCTTTTCTTTAAATTTAATAATTGAATAATGATATTATTTCATTTCGATAGTAAAAGTGTAAAAGCCCGCAAGTTTAATTTTTCAATAATTGGAAAAAAAACTCAAAAAAATACCTACTTAATTATTACTTTTCGATTTTCTTTTTTTCCACTTACGGACTTTTATACATTTACTATCAATTTATCCTTTAATTTTATGAATTGTATTAAACCATTAATTTCATTTATTTAATTGCATACTTTTATTATTTACGGACATGATTTTCTTCTTTTTTTTCTTTTTGTTAACAATAATAATTATTATTGTGTAAAAAAGGAAATTATTATTTTTACAATAATAATTATTGTGAAAATAAACGTTTTCAATTATTGATAAAATTAATTTTTTGTCATTTTTAAAATATTATTTATTGGTAAATAAAATTATTCATAAGTCATTCCTAATACATTATTTAGATCTAATCAACTTATTGAATACCTAATTGATGCTCCCATACATATTTACTCTAACAATTACCTATCAATAATAATTATTGATAGGTAATTATTGTTGATGCAATTAATAATTATTGTTGATCAATTATTGATCAACAATAATTATTATTGTTGAAGACCTTAATTACAATAATTATTGTTGTACTAAACTACAAGCCGGTTTTCCAACGAAACAATACCAACAATAATTATTGTTGTAATTAAGGCCTTCTCGATGCAAAATACGAACATAAGTTTATATTTAAAATGTGATTCGTTTACGTTATCTTCTCAATGTATTCGTCTCAACTTGGAGGATTTAAACTATAAGCTTTTACATTGAAATGAATATATTCGTACCAGAGGCGAATTCTCTGGTAAAGCAAGACTGGTTGCCCAGTGCTTGCCAATTTTTTGTTTGTTTTTGTTTTGTTTTATTGTTTAAATTTTTGTACAATTTTTCAATTTTTCTTCCCATTAGTAGGTAATGAAAATGTTACTATTAACTGGTACCCAAAGTCGGTGCTCATTCTTGTGAGAAATGGCAACGAGCTCCAGCGCAGCAAATTGACCGCGAGAAGAGAGTAGAACTACCGTTTGAGCATCTTTCCCCCAAGTCAAGCACCCGCGGAGCTGAATGCCTTGGCTCGACTTGGTTGAACCAGGAAAACAGCTGGTTTCATAGACCTTGTGGGGGCAGTAGGTCTACTACTGAAAGGCAAGCAGTATGGTATGGGGCGTTCATCTGACTTTTCACTCATAGGATCGCGGACATTGATCCTCAGTTGCGAACTTCTCCATTAGTTGTCTACTTTCTAAAAGAGTTCTTTCTGTGATCAATTTACTTGAATTTTACCTTGTTTTAGTTTTATTGCCATTAGGTATTACTAGTGTTCTTCGTTTTTTTCTGTGTTTTGTTGTGTATCGTGCGCGTGAAATCGGCAATAAGAAAAGCTTCATGCAGCAGTATCAGTGTCTTTCTGTAAGTTCGCTGTTGGTAATTGTGAAAGTTGCTTATGAAAGTGTAGGTGATTTTGAGGTATCGTGGGGATTTCAGCGATGAGCGAAGATGAGGAAGGGGAAGGGGGAACCCAATTTTGTGCTTGCCCAGCCTTCCAGCTCAGGATTCGCCCCTGATTCGTACAAGTGGGACACGTCAATTCGATTTATAACGATTGATGCAATTTATGAATTAAAAAAAAAGTACGTGAGAAAATTGAGTTACTTAGTGAGCCCTTAGTGAGGTGCTCAAATAAATTACATAAAATTTATGTATTTCAATGTTAATGTCTAGATTCGTGTTCTAAAAGGAAGCTGGTGTCGGGTGAGAAAGCGGGCCGTTTCCTGTACGCAGGCGCCGGATCTTCTGTGTAGGGCGTCCACAGCTGAGGAGCCCCCGGGTACCGCTCGAGGACCGCGTCGGGGTCGACGGCCGCTTCCGCCGTCGTCTGCGCCCTCCTCCATGTCTCGGCTGGGGTGAAGGCCCGACGGCGCCAGCCGTTTTGCCGGTGCCAGGCTTGACGTTGATCCCGGGCGGGTTTCTCGTCTGGTTTGTCCGCCTGGAATTGGGAATAGTTTTCGTTTTTGTGGACGTTGTAGGTGATCCGCATACCTAGTGTTTCACGTGAAACTAAAGTTCGGCATACAGACCCGCTCTACGACGGCGAACGGCTGGGACGACACGACGGTGAACTCCGTCCTGTCCGCCCCCGGCGGGATCCACGCCGCCGGGGGGTACCGGTTCTCCCCATCGTTCCAATTCTGGCCGGCGACGACGGCTACCCGGCACACTAACACGAACACGGCACTGTTCACGGCACGGCACATGACGACTGACTGTACGGACGATGCCCTCGCGGAAGTTTATACCGCTTTTTGAGAAGGTTTCCCCGTTCAGGGAGGATGAGCACATGAATAATTCACTTATTCACTCTGCCGCAGCGGCTGAGAAGCTCTTCGGCGTCGGGCTCCTCGAAGGACGCGTCCCCCGTCAGGGCCGATACATTGTTCGATACATTTTATTCGGGACCTTCCAAACAAAATACAAGAAGGTATTTGAGGCACTGAGTTGGCGGATTTCACACTATTTATAATACCAGACGTTTTCGCACATACTAAAAATAAACTTCAGAAGACCCCCCTCCCCCAGACGACCGTGTGAACTGGGTCAGAGGGCCTCCAGGGGGAAGGGGGATGTCCCCGGGGATATCCGTCAGAATCGTGACGTCACTCCTTCCCCCAAAGGCCTCTGACGTCACGACCCCCGGGGGTGCTCGCTGGAGGGAGACAGGAGTTGCCCTGGTAACGGAGATCAATCTAAAAGGGGGGTTGTCGCGCGGGAGGGAGCCTTCCCCCCTTGTGCCCCTCCCTGTTTTCCAGAAGCATCGACGTTGAAACGATGGACCCGCCCCGCCGACCAATCCCACTTTCAAGTACTTCCTTCATGTACCTCCACCCTACACCACTTTCAACCTCCATGAGCTGTCCAATCCCGGCTTTCCCCCACTACGAGACACCTTTCCGCAGCACACAACAGCATAATAAAATTCCATCAGTTTTATATCCCTTTTCTCTACTCCCCTTTCTCATCTAAATTGATACAAATTGGCTTTCACCAAAGTGGAACTTTTTGAGCCAATAGGAGTGGTGTGTTTGGTTTCATGGTGCTGCGAGTCTGTTTGGTAGGTCTCATGGATCTATCCCAATACTCGGAAAAGACACCAAATTCGACCTCCATTTATAGCCTCACGAAAGCTCCAAAGTGGGACTAAAAAGGGGCATTTTTTTAAGAAGAGGAATGTTTTTGAAGGTTTTCGGCTATGGAGTCTAGTAAGGTGTCGTTTCGAAGTATTTTTGGACGTACAATCCATTTTGGGGGTTCCAGAATGATTCGATTCCTCTGTGGGGATGCATGGGGCATTCGTGGGGCTAAAAATTGAGCTTTTTAAGGATGTCAAATGAGGTCAAATGAGGTGTCTTTCTCCGAGTCATTTTGGACGCAATTATTAATCCATTTTCCGCGAATGTTGTCCAAACAATGCATGGGATTTTTTTTTTTTTTTTCACTACAATTTTTTATTGACATGAAATTTATTTTTGCATCAAAGAATAAAAAACCCTTGCGTAAAATTTGCAGCGTTTTGTTTTATTATTCTTGGAATAATAGGTACACCTATGTAATCGCGAAGGAGGACGAAAATTCTGGTCGGCCTCAAAAGTTGACTTTTGGTTTATTATTCTTGGAATAATACACCTATGTTTTCGCGACACGGGTCGACGACTCCGATCGGCCTCAAAATTTGACATTATCCGTTTCAAGAGGTCTACATTCAAAATCCGAAATGTCCGTCCGCCGTCCGCCGTCCGGGCCGTTTTGGGCAGTAGGAATTTTTTTAAAAATCTGAAATTTTGGCAAAATACTTGGTTTACCATCTAGTTGTGCCCGCAAGGTTTTCAGTCCGATCGCCCAAACCCGTGGGGCGCTATGGGGCTAAAATGGGGCTACAGGAGGGGTGTTTTGAAGGCTTTTAGCTATGGGATCGAGTTAGGTGTCGTTTTCGAAGTATTTTTGGACGTAGAATCCATTTTTGTGGGTCGCGGAACGATCCGATTTCACTGTGGCGTTCTATAGGGCTTTCATGGGGCTAAAAATGGGATTTTTGAAGGATCCCAAGAAGTTAAATATTTTTCGAGTAAAAATTAAAGAATTTTTGAAAAAACACATTTTTGAAAAAAAAAAATCCCCCCAAAAAATTTTTTTTGAAATATAAAAATCAAAAAAAAATTTTTTTTAATTTTTTTTATTGACAGAATTAAATGTCTGTACAAGTAACCTATATCACAGAATAATAAACCCTTGTGTAAAATTTGCAGCGTTTTTTCTTTCTTTTGGTTTATTATTCTTGGAATAATACACCTATGTTTTCGCGACGCGGGTCGACGACTCCGATCGGCCTCAAAATTTGACATTATCCGTTTCAAGAGGTCTACATTCAAAATCCGAAATGTCCGTCCGCCGTCCGGGCCGTTTTGGGCAGTAGGAATTTTTTTAAAAATCTGAAATTTTGGCAAAATACTTGGTTTACCATCTAGTTGTGCCCGCAAGGTTTTCAGTCCGATCGCCCAAACCCGTGGGGCGCTATGGGGCTAAAATGGGGCTACAGGAGGGGTGTTTTGAAGGCTTTTAGCTATGGGATCGAGTTAGGTGTCGTTTTCGAAGTATTTTTGGACGTAGAATCCATTTTTGGGGGTCCCGGAACGATCCGTTTTCACTGTGGCGTTCTATAGGGCTTTCATGGGGCTAAAAATGGGATTTTTGAAGGATCCCAAGAAGTTCAATATTTTTCGAGTAAAAATTAAAGAATTTTTGAAAAAACACATTTTTGAAAAAAAAAAATCCCCCCAAAAAATTTTTTTTGAAATATAAAAATCCAAAAAAAAAATTTTTTAATTTTTTTTGTTGACAGAATTAAATGTCTACACAAGTAACCTATATCACAGAATAATAAACCCTTGTGTAAAATTTGCAGCGTTTTTTTTTTTTTTTTTTCAAGATGTCTAGATTCCAAAAACAAAATGTCCGTCCGCCGTTCGAGTAGGAATTTTTTTAAACATCTGAAATTTTGATAAAATACTCGGTTTACCATCTACTTACTTGTGCCCGCAAAGTTTTCAGTCCGATCACCAAACACATTATGCCACTAGATCGGCGTCCTCACTTGTCTTACCGTTAGGCCACTAGTTCTGCGTCCTCACCTGTCGTACCATGTTCCATGTTTCTCGAATTTTAGCTGTAGGCTCCAAGCCATCTGGGGGTCCAGGGAGCTTATTTGCGAGGCTTGGGGGGCCGAGTTGTTTTTTTTAATCATTTAATGATTAGCAGGACGATTAAATTTTTTTCGACCCATACATTCCGGCGAAAATATCGCGTGTTAAGGAAACCAGGTGGTTGTGTCATCATTAAAATTTAATGATCATTTAATGATCTGACGGTACTCGCGGACCACCTGAAAACACCCAGCTGAGCACACTTGGTAGCCCCTGATAACAAAACCCAACGATGAAGTAGGCGTAAGAATCTTACAAGTCGTTCGAGAAGTAGTTGTATAGAGACAAATAAGAGGAAACTTAACACACGAAAAACCTCCGTTTGTAAAAGCTTTTTTCTTGCCCAGTCGTAGCGCGGCGGTAACTTTGGGGGGGGGGGGGGGGTGTAAAGAGTTTTAAACCTCGGCGTCAAAGGATGGTGCTCCTTAGGGTACGAATATGGTAGGTAAAGGGTGGAGTGGGGGGTCCTGCGAAGGGGAAGACTCCCGTCAGGATACATGGAAGGAGTCCAAGTTTTACTGTCGGTACGAAAACCCTCCGAGTTTTGCCTGAAGTGGCTCTTCCCCCTCCAACGCTCTAACTCAAGGAAAGTTACTACTTTTCCGCGTTATTTATTAGGCGGTAGGAAAGGGAGGGGTCTGAAAACCCTCTGAGAAGTTTTCTCAAAGTACGGGGAAAAAAGGGGGGGAAAGGGATAAAAACTACTCACGAAGGGTCATATTTACCTGACTTTACCTCTGTCAAGAACGCATTCCGTATGGTTATATTTATTGTATCGTGAGAGGGGGGGGGGGGAGTGGTTGGTTAGGTTTATAGGGCTGTCCCGCCTCCAGTTTGCAGGGATGGCAACAAAACATCGAAATATTGCAAATATTGATATTTTTGCGTCCGATATATCGGTAACTAATTTAATTAAATATTCGGGGGTCGCGAGGTTCAGAAGAAAAAAAAAACCTCAGGGATCTTCTACGCCAACGTTTGGCTTATAAACCATCTACAGGGCTACAAAACAGAACAACAGCTCAGAAATAAACAATCTTTGAAGAACAACAATTCACTTAGTGACGCGATTTGATTATTATTATTATTATTTTGTTGTTGTTGTGATGTTTTGTTTCGACTAGAAACCATGTAAATACGATAATTACAATTATCTACATATCTTACTTTAGAAGAGAGATTTACCTTATATGTATAATATACATGTATATATTATATACTTACAGCAGAGGTGGGGTAACTGGCAAAATAGTTGGACTGGGGCCTATAGATGGACAGTTGGGCCTTTTATCGACTGTGGATCCTTTTCTTGACCAAATACATTATCTCTACTCCATTTGGGAGCCCCAGTTTAACCTTAAAGTTGGAACTATTTTGTTCAGATCGTTTCCATAGTGGTGGCGTGCAGACCCTCGCATTTGTAGTGTAATGTAGTGTAAAATGCTTAATTTAATTGATTTATATTTTCTAAGTCAATCAAGAGTCAAGGAATTTTTATCCCCCCTTAAGGAACTGTCAAAATTGTCACAAATGACAAAATTGAACGAGTTATGCATTTCAGATGCGAATTACAAACACGTCCAACTAAGGGGCCACCACAGTCCAACATTAGGAACAAGACTTGTTTTGGAATCAAAAAATTAAAAATCAAACTGGCTGTTTGGCAGGTTTCAAGAGGCTTCCAACACCCTTGCCTGAGTCCTCCCCCCCCCCCCCCCCCTCAACCATTACCACTGTCTTCATGATACTGTTTGGCACGTTTCGAGTCTCCCCCACGCCCATCCACCAGTTTTTTCCCGCCTTATTAATCTCCAACAGCAACTCCGCGATCCTCTTTGCCAGTTTTCAACCCTCAGCCCCCCCCCCCCCCCCCCATCCGTTCTCACCGATACCAAAGAAACGTATAAACTAGCATTTTTCAAATTGGGTTTTCCCTCGTACATAATCTTTTGACCAACGAACCGTGCTCAGATTGGCCCGCAAAGCAGAACATTTTCGTTTACGTTGGACACATTCCCCCTTCCCTTTTTTTCATCTCTTTTCGACCAATTTCGTCCCTACAAACGAGCTGAAAAAAAAAAAAAAAAAATCATTGAAATAAATGGCCGACGTTTCCAAATCCCAACAACTAAACCAAAAATTATTTTCGTTGTCCTTTGATTTTGACCTCAACCCACACTGTTTCAAGGAGCGTTCATATACGAGATTAACTAAAAAGATTCACTATTTGAGACAGACCGTGAGAGGAAAGGATTAGTCACGCCAGCTCCTTCACAACTAATTCCAATTATTGAAAACTGTCACAGTTTTTCCTTGAGGCGGATTTATGGCGGAAGGTTCGTCTTTGGGGAATTGCGAAGGTCGAGGACGAGACAAGATCAACTAAGGTGCCTAACGAAATAATAAAAATAAAATCGTCAAAAAAGTTTACGTCTACAAAAATAATTTACTGCAGACATATTTGAGGCAATAGCAACAAACAATACCCGAGGCGCCCCGTAAAGAGAAAATGTCCCAACACGTGCCATATATTTATTAACCCCGTTTTGCCCGTTCCGGGGTATTGAGTCGCAGCGTGTGGTGCTACATTGTCTCACGAGATTGGAAAACCTTGAAGGCAGAAGGGGTCGGTGGCGGGTGGAGGGTCGAGGAAGTAATATATCGGGTCATAAAACGGCAGTAAAGTTCTCCCGAAGGAGAAATTGGGAGGGGGGTTGTATGAGCTCTGGTTCATAATCAATCTATCGTGTTTGGTTGCTGCGAGCTCCACAGAGCAGTTTATAATGTTGAGGGAGCCTTTTGAAACCAAACGGGGCTGACGAGTTCCGATTAAAGGTTGACAACTGCGAACGACTCTGGCAGCTGAACACGAGGGGGACCTACTGTGGAAATTTTCCCCCACGATTATGGCATATAGAGAAATTTACATAGGGAATATTTCCCTATTTTTGTTTGACCCTACCAATAAATTCCCAAAACGTGCGTGGGCTAATGAGAAGCAAGTATTCTAGGCGGGGGAATGACGTGTATCTGCCAGCCAATGACAGCTCAGCTCCTCAACGCTCCGCCGACAACGGCGAAGCGATGAGGAGTATAAATAAAGGCCGCTTACAACCGTTTCCTGGCGTTTTCTTCTCTACAAAGACTTGTGATTGAAGAGACGATACTGGACTAAGGGCCCCGTTGCAGTCGAGCTCAGCTCCTGGCAGTTCGATACAGTCTGAGCGTAGCTCCTGTCGAAAAGAAGACCTCGCTGCAGTTGAGCTCAGCTCCTGGCTATCAGAAGAATTCAACGGGCCTTCTCTAGACTCAACTTTGCCTGTCCTTCTCAGGGCTAAAAAATATTCCAATTCAGTATCAAGGATCTTTTCAGAGCTCTAAATTCGCAAACCGTTCTCACCCTTCAACTCAGTCTCAGACAGGCCCAACACGGCAATATTGCCAGCCCGCCAGAGTTAGTACCAGCGGGAGGAGCGGGTCGCACTATGGTCGCGGCGCGGCTGTACGAACCCCTCTTATCCTGCCGGCAGTCCAGCATCCCCGTTTGAAGATGGGAGTAATTAAACGTTCAAATATACCATCAGACCCAATGTCCAGGCCTGCATTACAGACAATTCGGTTGTGGAAGCTGAACCGGCGGGAATGATCCCGATGCACGGGTCTGTTGCCCAGGACTGAATTGATGTCATTTCGTCTATGGAAGCTAGAGATCAGTCCTGTGTCATACTCGGTAAGCGGGCTCGGCCACCTTTAGTGACAATTCACTGTGGTAGCTGCAACAGCCGTCCCAGGTTCAACTGTGAGCCCAGTGCGAAACAATACTGGCCACGACATTTCGTGTTAGGTATTATTTTCCCCTCAGTTCCTCGAAGACTCAGCATCACCGCAGTACCCTGACATATCAGGTAAGCCTGGCGTATGCGAGTCTTCCCAAACTGTGGCTGCATCTTCTTCTAGGTCTGCAGACTATAGTCGTATACGACAATTCGTACGATGCTCTACAAAGAAATGTTCCCACACTCCTTTCATCTTCCTCCACAACAAATAGCGGCAAAATCGTTGGTTCCGACCACAGGCCTTCCGCTAACCACACACAAAATTTGAGGAATTTAAATTCGAACTTAGAAATTCAAATTCACGTAGGTACACGCCCATCACCCGGTGGTAGGTATGGGGGTGTCCCACACCTGCCATCAGGGCTGACGGTATCAGTTGATGATCTGCTATCGCGGAAGACACTGGAAGCTGATAGGTATCGAGGGACCTCTACCATCCATAGAGCACTTTTTCGTTTTCAGCCTCTTCTCCCATTGAAATCCGTGATTGGATTCCCTCATCAACATGTTTACCGTCGGGAGTGGCTCCGTTTGCCACCAGGAATTAATATCGTCCCCGTAAGAGGGATTTTCGCGGTTTAACGTGTTCTCGGCCTCCTATACATAAACATTGAGCCCATCAGGGAGGCAGAAGGGCGCGTGATTTGCACCTCATCAGTCAGCTATGTTGTTTTCCACTCAAAAACCTTCGGCGGGGAAGGCCCTCTGACGTTGACTAATAGCGTCATTATCATGGCTTTTCTACCCGTAGACTTTGAATGCAGGCCAAGAGACCTAAATTCAATTTATTAGGTGGGAAAACCTCCCCTTCAAGCCGCTTGGGTCTGCCGTCCGTAAACTGGAGAATCAATTAGTGGAGCGCTAAGTGCGGTCTATTCAGGCTCATGAGGGATTTGAAAGACCCCACTCGTAATGGGTTTTATTCGCACACATTCAAACCCAGGAATAATCGAGCATGTGTCACAGTGAGATAGAGGTGATTACCTTCCATATCCCAACCACTCCGAAATTTCCCTTTTTACTGGTTTCGGCACGATGCGAGGAATGTAGAGCTTGTTGAAAACCGCAAAATAGGACGGTTTCCAATTATAGATACACTACCAAAGAAGACACTAGTAGCTGGAAGCTAGGAGCCTCTAGAAACCTGCCGAACAGGGCTGATGAATTTCAATTGGAAATATACTGCCGCGAACGACATTGGAAGGTGGCTCTTGAACCTGCTTAAACCTGCCAACCTGCACTGGCAGCTGGACGGGCTCTCTTTATATACGACGGGTACCAGTTGAAGCTCTGCTACCATGGTAGCTGAATTGGAGGAACCTTTTGAAATCTGCCAACCTGTACAAGCCTGCACTTTCTGCATGAGCCTCTTATAACCTACCTACCAGCCAAAAACCTGCTCTTGAAACCTTCTTTCTTGATCCTACTTGAATCTGCTCGAACCTGCTTTAACCTGCTCAACTTGAACCAGCTCTTCAAACCTAATTGAAACTGCTGGGATCAGCTCGAACCTGCCCTAAACCATAACAATCTTTCTTGAACCTGCTCTTGAAATTCGCCAGCTGAAACCTGCCTGCTCTTAATCCTGCCTGCTTGACCTGCGTCAACCTGCTTTTAAATCCTGCCGGCTCCTGAACCTGCTCTTGAGTCTACTTGAAACTGCTGGAACCTGCCTTAAACCCTGCCAACCTGCCCCCCCCCCTGTCCTGCCCTGCCCTGAAACCTGCCTGCTCCAGAACCTGCTCTTGAGTCTGCTTGAACCTGCCTGATCTTGAGACTGCTTGAACCTGTTTGAACTTGCTCAAACCTACTTGAACCTGCTTGCTGAAACCTGCCAAACATACCTAATGTCCACCGAAGCCGACCAAACCCTAAAATTCTGAGTGATGAAAATTTTCATTCTGGGGAACAAATGTGCCATTAAATGACAAACAATTAAAAAGGGGAATCATTTTATCAGTTATTTTTTGGTTAAATAGTGCACCTCACTAGAAAAGTGTGTTTTTCTGGGCCGTTCTCAAAGTTGACAAGCAAAGCCGGAGACTTTCACATAACGTTGAAGTGTGGCTCTCTGTTACTCTGTGAGTGTGGCCAGGCTCATCTCACCAGGTTCATACAATATTGAGCTTGCCCTTCGGGCTGTTTGGGGCATTATTTCCCGTCCTCCTTGAAAATACATTGCCCGACCCCATATGAAGGGTTGTTGCTCATCTTGTAAGCCCCGATTGCGTCCTTTTAGAAAAATCGTCTTTCTCCCCGAGTTGGGAAAGGGGGCCTGAGGGAAAACTGCAAACCACATGTGAACGCAGAACCATCCGTTCCCTCCGGAGGGAATCTCTCCCCATTTTAACAATCCGCCCAACACCGATGAGCGTACTAATTATTCAGTCGGCGTACCAAACTTGTGCCACCCTGGGACCTCCTCAATATTCCAGCCGCATTCGCCACGGTATATCCCCGGCTGCCAAGACACGAAATTTCCCCACTCGCTCATTTTATAGTTTGCATTAAAAAGGCATAAAAGGTCCCTCAGAGCAGGCTCCAGCTATTAACTACACGTAGGTATTGCACTAGACCTCCCACTACCACCTTGTTAAATTATTGTTGTAGTAAAAATCTTACATACAGACTTTCCACTCATCTGAGGTGCATCACAACTGGTTTGAGTCCGCCGGCAATCCGCTAGATTGCGATTAATACTCAGCACGAGGAAAAAGGGTACGCGGCCTCTTCTTGGCACGACAGAGCCAGCAGTTCGGGGTTGACTCCCCCTCGCATGCGCCACTATATGGGTCATTCTCACGAAAACGTGAAATTATGATCATGGATCAAGAAATGCTAATGGTTTTCAGTATACTGGTATACCAGTATACCGTAAATACATATACGGTAAAGAGTATCTTTTTCTACAGTAAATTTTGGGCACTTGCCAGCACACATGCTCCCAGAGTGTTGAAATAATTTTTGAATTACTAAAAACTTGATTAAAATTTGAAAAGTCAGTCCTCCACCAATGTCACAAACTGTGGATTGCAAAATTTAATCACCCAACAACTACTGATGGACACCTTTCTCAAAATGTCTCTGAATATAATCATCAGGCGTTGTCTTAAATTTCAAAATCCATAACAGCATAATTCTGTAAAATTCATTTAGGTACCTAATAAGTTTTGGAAGTGAATCATACCAATTCATGAGTGTCACAGAGGTTTGCGTCAGTCCTTCACTCATTCAGTTTTCATCCTTGTTGGAGCCTTTGGACATCTTTCTAGTAATGTCTCTGAATAATAATCATCGGGCGTTGTCTTAAATATAAAAATCCAGAACATCATAATTTTTTAAAATTCATTTAGGAAATAAGTTTCGGAAGTGAAACATAACAATTCGTGAGTGTCACAGAGGTTTGTGTCAGTCCTTCACCCATTCGGTTTTCATCCTTGTTGGACCCTCTGGAAATCTTTCTCGTAATGTCTCATAATAATAATAATCACCAGGCGTTGCGTTAAATTTCAAAATCCAAAACTTCATAATTTTGTAAGTACGTTTTGGATGTGAAACTTAATGATTTCTGTGTGTCATAGAGGTTCCGTCAGTCCTTCACCCATTCGGTTTTTTATCGTTGTTGGAGCCTCGAGCAGTCTATGGCGGGGAGGTAACTTACCTCATAGGGCTTTTCACGTCATTTCGACAACCCTTCCCATGCCAGAGAAACCAATCGTGTTGTCATTCGGTGTCGAAGGCCTGTGTTGTATGCCGGTCTGATTGGGTGACTTTATTGGTCGTCAGTACCATCAGATGAGTAATCGGTAGAATTTTTCATGGGCCATGAAGCCATATGAAGCCATGTTGCCCTATAGATCGCAACAGTGAAATCGGATCGTTCCGGGACCCCAAAAAAAGGGATTCTACGTCCAAAAATACTTCGAAAACGACACCTAACTGAATCCCACAGACAAAAGCCTTCAAAAAATCCCTCCCGTAGCCTCATTTTAGCCCCATAGCGCCCCACGGGTTTGTGCGATCGGGCTGAAAACCTTGCGGGCACAACTAGATGGTAAACCGAGTATTTTGTCAAAATTTAAGATTTAAAAAAAAAGCCTACTGCCCAAAACGGCCCGGACGGCGGACGGACATTTTGGTTTTGGAATCTAGACCTCTTGAAACGGATAATATCAAATTTTGAGGCCGATCGGAGTCGTCGACCTCCGTCGCGAAAACATAGGTGTATTATTCCAAGAATAATAAACCAAAATTAACCTCAAACATACAAAAACAAAATCAAAGCTATCAAAAATATTTTAGATCGGATTGTTAAACTTTGCTCCCCCCAGTTTCACCACGAAAATCATGAACATGTCCGTACTGTACAAATACGAATTTGAATATTCGAAATCACGTTCCTGTAGCTCAAAGAATGAGGGAGATACATAGTTAAACAACCTCAGAAAATGAAAATTAACCTTAATAGCCCCAATGTACGGTATCACCAACGTTCATGAAAATCACGTCACCTGTGGAAATACTCTGATCAGGCGCTCCACCTTCACTGCCCCACGACATACCCTCCAAGTCAAATCAGTGCTCACCGTAAATATCGCAAAATAATTTTTGTTTTTCTGTTGCAGAGTTCCCAGGAGGGATACAATGTTGTCTCCACAGAGGTCACTGCTCATAGCTCTCATTTGCCTTGCTCAATCTAGTTGGTAAGTACCAATAAACACCACACAGCGCAACTCATTGACTTGAAATCCCCCGTTTTCTCCACCTTTTCACACGCGATAACGCCCTCTCGCAATAAACCTTGATGAGGGTTGAAACGCAAATTCGACTAACGCCTGTCGCGGGGGGGGGGGGGGGGGGGGGGGGTCGCCGAAGTTGCTGATGCGCTTAAATTATTCAACCACCTTGGCTGAAACAGAAGCAAGTCTGGGAACGGGGGAGGGCTCAAAGGTCACGTGGGAGATCAAAGAGGGTTTTCCCTGCAGTTAACATGTAATTAATATGACGTCACTTGACACCTGCTTTGTGCCTTGTTAGTTTCCCCCGTGCTAAAATGTTATCCCCTCGAGGTATCGCGAAGTCATAATGGAGCTGAACTCTGCCATGGAGGGACGCTCGACAAATCAACGGGGTAATTGAATAGAAAGTCGTATAGGTGAGAATCACGGTATAAACAGTGTCAGATCCAGACTGCGACGGGGAGGGGAGGGTAGAATATATTTTTGTAGGGGTCATAACTTTTATGGGGTGGGGTAGGAGAGGAAAAAAACCGGTTTGGTGTCGAAAGAGTCAAATCCGGTTTGGGGTGAGTAAGATGAGTCAAAACTGGTTTTGGGGGAGGCAGAGATGGGTCAAACGCAGCTTGAGATGGGTAAAAACAGTTTTGAGGTGGTGTGGAGGGGAGTCAAAACGGTTAAAGAAATGAAGAAGTGAGTCAAAACCAGTTTCGGGTGGTGCCGAGTTGGGTCAAAACTGGTTAGTGGTGGTGTGGAGGGGAGTTAAAACTGGCAGAGGAAATGGAGAGGGGAGTCAAACCCGGTTTGGGGTGATGTAGTGGGGTGTCGAAACCGGTTTGCGAAATATGGCGTACCTAAACGAGGCTTGGGGTTATGTAGAGGAGTTTTGAGGGTCAAAACCGGTTTGATTGAGACAAAACCAGTTTGGCGAGAAGTAGAAGAACCTAGTCAAAACCGGTTAGGGGCGGTGTAGAAACAGACCAGCACGTGAACAAAACTACCTATCTCATAGTCCCAAATGTTATGCTTCAAACGCACTCCAACTCACTCAAAGGAGACGATTTTTTTTTTTTTTTCGCTTTTCTTCGGAAAACTTCCGAAAATGGTGACAGGAGAGCGTCTTATGAGTGTCCCACTTTAAATGCAAATGAACTTAGGAGATTTTCCCGGGCGGAGGGGCCTTTTCCCACAACCGTAATGATGGGAAACTTTGGGCAACTTGCGTCATCAGCTCCAAAACGAACTTAGCAAGCGAAAGTAAAAGTTAAGGTGGGTTCCTTCCTGCAAACAACAAAAGGAACGCCTGAATAAAACAAGGAACAAGGAATAATGTTTAGGTGATTGATAACGAGGCCAAACAAACAAAAAATTCACACGAATTAACTTTTTTTTCAATTCCATATTTATAACAATTTGAAGTTTCGCGATTTACAGGGGTCTGCAGCCGAAGATAAACTACAGGGAGAAAGAGAAACAAGTCCTGGACCAAATCCTCGGCCCTAGCAGCTATGACGCTCGAATCAGACCGTCAGGAATCAATGGAACAGGTAACTGCATTTTTACCTTTTGGATGACACGATTTTTAAAAAGTAATATCGAATTTTCCCAAATGATATCGAATTATAAGAAGTAGGCTCGTTCTATATGACGTACTGAATTCTGGGAAGTTGGTTTAACGGATTCACAGGCAGGTTGAAACACATCGTACGTTGAGATTTAGATTTTGACTACGAGACACATTGAGTTTGCCCTTGCCTACCACGTTTGCCCTTGCTGATGCTTAGGAGAACCTAATTCGTCGGTAATGACTTTGGGGGGGGGGGGGGGTCAATTGTAGTAAAATATCGACTGGAAAGGAAAATTGGCGGGTGAGACAGAAGTAACACGGGCACTCAGCCTCAAAGCGGAAGGCTCATCGACGTTTCCCAAAGACTTTCCCTTCGGTATAGCAAAAGCAAAGAGCTTTGGAAAGCCTTCCCTTTGAACTTATACGGAGGCGGTTTGCCTTGTTCCGGAACTCTCCCGCCCGTTTTTCATTGAAGAGGTCCCAGTGATTTATCAGGGAAGCCCTTCTTTACCTCTTGCCACAGGCCATGGCGACCACCCGGTGCCAACTATTGAGAAATCGGAGGGGGAAAAAGGAAAAAGTGTAGCAAGGCCCGACAATATATGAACATGAACTCGCACAAAATAAACACACAATTGACTATTTTGAAATACCCCGTCCAGCCACGTAAAAAATGCAATACGTAAAATTGATTCCCATTTCTACAACGTCCCTGGACAATGCCTCGCCCCGTCACAATACGGATTCATCTGCGGTTTTCTATGTCTTCCCTTTTCCAATCACTGCTCTATGACCTTTACAAGACCCCAACATGTTCGAGAAAAAAAAGGCCCACAGCCCGAAACGGTGTCATTCAAGAGGGCCATTTTCGCGACGTGTTGAAACCAATCGCACAAAAAGGAGGAAATTGGATCCATTGGCGGTCCCTTTGCGACTAAAGACAGTTTGGGATATCGTCCAGCTTGCTGGTCATTGATCTAGTAGTGTTGTCCCGGGAAACTTATGAACGGGACAACACTACCTTATCAACACTGAAACCAAATCTCCGCTACAGTTCTTGTATCTAATTTCAAAATTTTTCTTCTTCTCCATCCTTTCACATCCTTGTCATGTTATTAGGCGCTTTCTCTTCATCCTTCTCCTCATTTAGCATCTTTAAAATCATCATCTTATCTATATTCTTCACCATCTTCTTTTCCTCACCATATTGTTCTTGTTTTTCTCTGTGTGATCTCATCTACTGTAGTAGAAGTCGTAGCATCATCAACCAGGGTTTTTTTTCTTCATTTTGGGTGGGTTGGGGGGTCCAATAATATTATGCCACATTCTAAGGCCGCAAGTGTTCCTTCTTCTTCACAATCTCTTCTATTTCCTTCTTCTTTTATTGCTCCTGTTTGATTTGATCATGTTGTCAATCTTAATGGCTGTGTTGAGCTTTTTCATGGATTTTGTGTGCAAATGGGCTAATACTGTATATTCATAATCAATTAGATTTCTAGGTTGTTATGATCTTCTTCGTTTATTAACTGTACCGATCCTCCAAATGTATGACTCGATATTCAGTCGAGATTATGCTTCTGTCTTGATTTCTTTATTGCCTCATTTCTCAAGCCCATCATCTTCTCAATGGCCATAATGTCTTTATCTCGTGGACAGCCTTTTCATTGTCTCTGATGGTCCCTATTTTGATGTTGAGACTTTGTCTATGTATGGAGCTGATTTCCTCATTTTCATTCATTAACTCTTCTTCTTGGTTTTTGTGTCAGCTAGTCCTCAATGAGGACTCCTCATTCCATTTCTTCTTCATCCAGTCTAGATTATGGTTTTGTCAGTGACTGTCTTGATGCATTCATTACCTTCATGACTTCGTCTACTTTGCATTGTCTTCCAATGGCCCTTAGCTTTTTCTGGGCTTTAAGAATTATTCATCTTCTTCTTAATTCTTCATACTCTCATCGTTTCATTCTCATCATTCATCTTTGTTTTTTGTGTCTTTTGCCACCACCGTTGATCATTTTCTTCTTCTTCTTCTTCTGCTGCTGCTGTATATTGTTTCGGACTAGGACGTTTCGAAGTGCGTCGCCCAACAACCCACTCGACCCGCCCCCGCGAAGTGGTTTTTTTTCCTGTCCCTCGCTTTGTACCAACTTTCTTCCCTCCTTTGGGCTCCTTCTCGCCTTCAACGTACCTACCGTACAAAAGCAGTCTAAAGTGGGCCCCTCCATTGTTCCCCGGCCAGGAGGTGGCTTTTAGGAGGGAACGCATCGAAGACACCGCAACTTCGTCAGGTGAAGAGGCATAAAGAAGAGATGCAAGCGTAACTACGTGGTGGGAAAACAAAGAAAAAGACAATTAGGGAACGCCGGTGTAGATTTATGGATCCGCCACGTCGGGCCTTAAATAACCTCGGGTTTCGCGGTTTCAACCCAACATTTGTGTCCGTCATAGCGGGTTAAGGTGGAGCAGGTGTCAAAAAAATGAGATTTCCGCTGTTTATGCGGCCAACCATGAAATGAGGTTCAAATCCTTCAGATTGCTTTTTCCGCCGCGTTTAACCTTCAACGTAACTTCTCGTAAACCGAATTTCCCGTTTTACGTGTTTTGTGGGTTTGTTTTTTTGGGGCAACTTTAACGTGCAGTTACGTTATAGGAAGATTGAAGGTTATTTTTTCCCCGAGAATTGTGCAATAGGGTTAATTCTGTGCCGTTATATCCTGACATTAGTGTCCTTCATAGAGGATTCATTCATGGAGGGATCGACGGGGGGTTTTTCCTCTTGTCCCCTTTTGCGCATGAATTGTGCGATGGGGTTAATTCTCCCGCTGATAAGATAATGAATGGCGTTGATTTAGCATTCCCCCAGGTAATTCCCGCGAGTCCTTTTCCTCCCTTCTGAAATGATCTGGCGGGATATGAAGTGCGGATGACCGGAGTGGCAAAGGGGGAGAAGAACCTCCCTGGTGAAATCCCTGGGTGATTGGGAAGGTGGATAAAGGGAGGTGAATTTCCAAGTGGTAATTATACCGAGTGTTAATAGAGCTCCGGCCCCTCTCGCCCGCCCGAGTTATAACTGCCTAAAACATTACGAGACCCTTTATCGACCTAACGGCGTGTTTTCCCATCAATCATTTTGTCGTTCGGTTTTAGACCAACATGGAAGGGGGTCACATCCTCAAATGAGGTCTGAACGAGTGGCCGCATACATCACTTTTGATTTAGAATCCGATCAATGAACAAATTTACACCAGTGGGGGATGTTCAGGGCAAAACAGTCCTTGTGGAAAGAGAGAGCGGTGGTTGGACTGTGGCAGGAGAGGGTTGCCGAATCCACCAACTCGCCTTTGTGTTGTTGCCATTTCGTGACGTTTGCAGATGACGCGGATGAACCCAATCCTAAGACCTCTCAGGTACTGTGGCCACAAGGGCTTCATCAGCTACTCTACACTGACGCTGGCCAACGATCCTGGCATTCACTTTGTTGAGGGTTATCCTGGAGGCCAAGCAGTTGTAGCAGATGTCTCCAGCCCGTTCAGGGGGCTCGTTGTCCTAAAGACCCAGGCAGCAGCAATGGACCCTTTTGGGGAGACAGCTGGAGTAGAACTCGTCCTAACAGGCCCTAGCGTCCTGCCCAACATAAGTTGCTGAGTGATTTCTCATAACTTAGTAGCAGGAGGTAGAGCATGTACTTTGAAGCTGCCCGATGATTACTCGGGCCGTCCTGGCAGTTGACGTTTTCCATGACGTAAACGAGGACTGAAGTAGGCATGTCTACAGCCTTTCTAGATCCATGGCGTTTGCTGCTTGGCGGCAACAACGAGCAGTTGTCTCCACGGTCAATAATTTGCAGGTCCAGCACTTACTTCCGTCAAGCACAATAAGCCCACAGGCTTATTCCTGTGCCATCCCATGGTCCTGAGCAATCACACTTACATCTACATCTACTGACTCCCGCCAATGATGCAGTCTTCCCTCACTCTTCAAGTGCGGCAGGATGTGGAGCGTGGTGGCACTTCCTGGCAAGAACCTCAATCCTCCATCACATCATTGGAACGATCGAAAACCCCCGATTTCGAACTCTTTGTTCAGTTTTTTGCCAATAACTCAAAAACTACATGTCTGACGGAACATCTCATTCGTATCTTTTTTAAAGGGCGTTAAATTCCGCGTCGATTAGTACCCTCACAAGTCAATTTCGCATTCACACAGCCGGTTCCCCTGCTGTTTGAATCATTCGAGAGAGGTTTGTGAGGTTCCTGTCGTAAATTCCGACGCCGGTTTGAGAATCCAGCGGACTCGGTACAGTTTCAATAGCTTTTTGCAACATCTGGCCCCATTTAGAGGAGGGGGAGAAGGTCGAGAAAGCTAAACCGGCTTTAATCCGAGTTTTTAGGTTTATCCTTCCTCCTCCCGCTTTCGCAAAATGTTCCATCATGACCGCTAAACCTTTTTGGGGTCAGAGGGGGTCTCGAAGGCGAGGGGAAAACCCTCCGACCTCACTAAGTTTCGTAATCACCGACACTTCCTCTTCGACTTCCTTCACCAGGAGTAGGGGCGGTTAGGGGTAAGGTTCTACCATATAATTGCTCCCCCGACAAACCCCTTTCCGAGGGATCTCGGCCAATCCCGAGGCCAAAAAGAACGAGCACGGGGGGAAAAAATAGGTCCCTCTTCACCCCTCCCAGCCGCTCACTACCGTTGAATACGGCTAAGGGACATACAGTTTTTCCGATCCAATAAAGGCAGACCCATCTGGACAAATGGGAAATGATAAAATAAAAAAAACACGATTGAAATGAAAAAAACAAACATGGGAAGATAATCAACCGTATTCCATCGCAGAATCGATATCGACGTTAGATTGAAATGTACCTATTCGTATTGAAAAGTTATTCATAACATTAATATGTTAAATATTTTTAATTATGTATAGTTACACAGATTTACAAAAACGTCATGCATCGTGATATCTGGGGTTTTTTTAGTGTTGAACAGAACTCACACTTTTAATTAATGTGGTATTATTTTAATCTTTTACGGTTTTCGAATCGTTCAATTTCGTGTGTAACTAATCAAATTTCACCTTTTTTTAATAGGTAGAATGAACCAAACAGGATTTTTCATTATGGTGTAAATGGGCTCCGTACTCACAGCTTCTCTCTTTGGATCAACAGGGCAGTTAGGAGGGTTCGGAACCCGGTTTGGAGAGAACAAGAGCCGGTCCGATGGGGGCTAACCGGTTTTTAGAAGTCTAGAACAGGTTGGAAAGTGCGATTGTGGGTTTGACGACTTCACGATCCGGTCCGAAGGACCAATTTCTGGTTTTAAAGTGTTAAACCCCGGTTCGGAGAGGTTAAAACCGGTTTAGTGTGACGTGGTCAGTTTGAAGGGGTTGAAACCCAGATTGAAGAAGTTAAAATACACTGCAAATGGGTGTTACTGGTCTGAGACGATAGGTATGAAGGGGTCCAGAATGAGTTTTATGGCCGATTCGCTAATGTTAAAAACCGGTTTGAGAGGTAAAGAACTGGTTCAAAAGGGTGGTTACGGGTTTGAACAAACCAAGAACCGACTTGCAGGCGTAAAAACCGGTTTGTAGGGATGACAACCGACCGTATCCTATCAGTTGTTTTACTTTCAACCCACCGAATATCCTACTTACACACGAAATTGGACGATACGCCGAAACCCCCACAAAAACTTCGATCACTCGAAAACCCCCAGTTCATCTCCGTCATTTCTTTTTGTCAACCTGTGCCACTGATAATCCTCTCGATCATTTCGCCCAACAAAAGATCCCACCGAAAGGAAAATCGCCTCTGCATACGAATTTTCACTTAGAAAAGCGGTCACAAAGCTGAATTACAAATAGTTTGGCAGACTGTAGGAAAGTTTTTTTTTTTTTTTTTTCCTTTGTAGACGTCGCACAACGAAAGCACATTTGAAAAAAAAAGTCCGTAGGCCACTAGTACTGTGCTTAACGGATACCGCTGACACGAACACTTTTTTTCTCTCCCCAATTTTTTTTTTCAATTTCGTTTTTTGTCGTCTTCCGTTTTTCGCGAATTTGTTTTCTTTTTTTTCTTAATATTCCCTTTTGAAAATGTCACCTGTCACTTTGTGGTGTCGCTAGATGGTCCTGCCATAGTTCGGGTTAACCTGTTCGTACGAAGCATAGCAACTATAAGTGACATCAAAATGGTAAGAACACACAATTAAAGTTGCATCTTATCCCTACTAATGAGTCGAAGTTTTTTTCAATTTGATTTTTTTTTCTTTTTTTGAGGCTTTGGTTCGTTTTTTGTTTTGTTTCGTTTCGTTTGCGTTTTTGTGAATTTCATTTTTATTTTTTTTATTTTGATTAATCCCCGTAAAGGAAATTGCTCAATACGTCGTGGAAAAAAGGTTAGTTTAGATTTGGAACGTTTCCCTCTGTGGGAAAAAAAAAGAATGTCATCTTGTGCGTTTTTTGGAAAGAATCTGCATTCAACTAGCTGGAAACGTTTTTGAGTAGCCCACCGAACTTTATTGGCACTTGCATCGCGGGATTGCATTTTTTTTTTTTAAGCGGAAGTCACCAACGAGTTTGTTTGATTTTCAGCACCCCCCCTCCCCCAACGAGTTGTTGACTTCTGCGCAGAACGGAAATATGAATTTTATAGAAGGATAGATTACAAAAAAATGGTTAGGCGTTGCACTGTTTTAATTTGGTTTACCAAAAATGGATCACGTAGTGGCGCACTGCTGGCTCGTTCAAAGCGTGCGTTCACAATTCGAGCATCCGGAAAATTAAAAAAAAAAGTTATATCAATTCAAAATACACAAAACTCCAAATCGTAGTAGATTGGTAATTTAGTCATGAGTAGATACTGTCTTGCAAAAAACCAAAACGTGTTTCGCCTCATAGAGGATTACGTAGTCAGTTTTCCCGAAGAACGGAAAATTTGTTTTTGGAAATTGGCATTCAAATAGAGCAGCCCTCCTCCCTCCCCAAAAAAAATTTAGTTTTTTTTTTTTTTTAGTAGAACCATAGAATGCCTGCAATCGAACCGTCTGCATCGTGTTCTTGCTGAAAAATCAAACACCGGTTTCATCGAGGCACTGGATGACAAAAAGCTTTTCCCCATCTAAACAGCCCACTTAGAACATTTTTTATTTATTTTTTGTTCGGATACCCCCGAAGTTTTTCTAACAGTCACGGATTTGTGTGTTCTTGCTGTTTTATCATTATGCTTTCGTATGAGTTCGTTTGAATAGTTAACACGAATAATGCTAGGAAAAGTCGTACAATTTTGCTCGTTTTTTGAACGTACATTAATTTGAGCTTCAACTATTGATCAATCAAAGTTAACGTCCCAACAACATTAACGTGTTTTGTTTATGTTTTTCATTCACCCTTGAGTTCACTAAACAAAAAAAGTTTGAAAAAATGCATCCATAAAGCGATCAGCGTTGAAGCTTATAGCTGCTTACATTGCACTAGCTTCAAAGTGCATGAACGGGGAATTGCTCTTAGATTTTTTTCCATAGAATTTTAGCGTCTCTAAATTGCATACGATTTTACTAACTTTCACTCCAGACAACAATTTCGACACACTTTTTGGGCGTGAAAGGGGGAACCGTATACAGCGAAACAATACCAAACATTTTCTCGAGTCTTTCGTTTTTTCTCCGTATTCACTTTATTTTTCGAAATCCAAACATTGCACCCATTCTGACACAGGTCTAAGCACGATTATACTAAGTGCGGTAGGCCTAAAGCACCTGCAAGTAGTACGTTTCAAATGAATTTACGGCTTTTTGTGCTTACGTTTTCTAAAATATTTTTTATCACTCTTGAAGTAGTCGTTGTGACTACGCGATTTTTTGAAAATTTGGTCTCAACATTTATACGTGCTTGACAAGGTCGGTTTCTTGCGTCGAGCTTTAGCGGCTTCAGGCAATACGATGCACGAGGGGTACTTCATGTCAGGCCAAACAAGGTTGTCAAGATCGAGGGATTGTTTGGCGAGGTTGGATACGAAGGAAGACTTCGAGGAAAGTATAGAGAAATTTGACAGGGAGAATTTTCAGGGCGTCGATGATGTCCCATTTGGAAGTGTTTCCTTAACATTCCCTTAAGTTTAAAAATGTGTTACGGATTCACTACATATTATAACCTGTCTTATAAACTGCCATTTTAACATCCAAAACACGTTTCCACGTTCCAGTGTGCCTTCTCAACATTCCTAACTTCCACTTCGACACCCTCAGCAAATCCTCTTAGCATCCATTGCGCCCCTTAACATACTCCACAATCCTTAACACCCTTAAAATAATTTTAAGGTAATTATTACAAAGTCGATTTCAGACGAAGTGGTCCATTTCCACGATAAAAATAGAGAATAAATATTCTTGTTGATACATTTCGGTTGATTAGAACATCATCCATAAAATCCATAAAAGTAAGTACGTATATTTATTCTTTATTTTTATCGTGGAAATAGAATAGATTCCCCCTATCTCGCTGCATCCACCTTGCATTACCCTTAACATTTATTAACAGCATAAACATTCCCTTTTACATTCCTTAATAGTCTTAAAATTACCTTACCGCCCATAACACGTTCCTGTGTTCCTTCTTACCATCCATAACATCACCTTTAACCTCTTTACCATCCACAACACCACTCCCCCTTACTTAACATTTCTTAATAGCCTTAACATTCCCTTTAATATTTATAACCTTCCCTGTCAACACCCAAAACATATTCTCACGTTCCAACTTACCTCCTTTACATTCATAAAATCCCCTCTAACACCCACATCCCCTTAACATTCATCACGCCCCCTAACTTACTCCGCAATCCAAAACAACAGGGTTGGAGGGGTCTATGTTGGTTCCTGAATACGTCCGTTTTGGTTCCCAACATTTCCTCTCGCATTTTATCCAGCATTAGGACTGGCTGCAACTGAACATTGTAAACCTATACCTGTATGCTTAGAAATGCCAGGCCGCAACGCCAGAGCGGATTGAGCGGGGGTTGGCTGGCGTGGCCGGCAGGGACTGGCCCACTAGTAAAGTCGCAACACGAAGAGGAGAATGACGTCAAATTTGGTCAACCTTCTTCTATAGCCCAGCTAAAAAGGGGCCACCCAAAGGGTCCCAAATAAAACCTGAGTTTGCGACGGTTTCTCGGCAGTGCTTCAGATGTGGGAGCCTAAAAACCTCGACATTTTCTCTCTTTTTTCAGAATTTCGTTTACAACGCGAAAAGTATGCATCCTACAGAAAATAATACTCATTCATTTTTTAAAGAGGATTAAATTTAGCGTCGAGTGACGTTTGTTGCATCAAAATCGGACCAGCCGTTCAGCCGAAATCGCTCGTCAAAGATTGGTGATTTTTGCAAACATAAGCTGAAAATTTGACTACCCTCAACTTCTACCGCCTGTAGGTCCGAAAGACTGCGCCGATCAAAAAAAAATGTAAAAGGACTAAACTTGTAGGATATTTAATTGTGAATTAGATGCTTTTTTTGTTGGAAAGTCGCACTCTCCACTGCTGAGATATGAATTTAAAACCGAAAGGGTTCGTAGCGCCAAATTTCCACTAAGGCAGTCCGAACTCAAAACTTCTCACTTTCATGCATTTTTTGAAGCAAAAGTGAGCGTTTGTCAGCTGAATTTCAACTCAAGAAATTCTAAATAATTGCGGACAAACATTAAGGGTACTTCCAGCTGTCGGAAAAATTTGGGGAAAATACAAAACATTTGTTTCGGCGAGTAGACGTTGAGAAAAGTCTGAAACCACCAAAAAGTTGCTTCATATAGCGTATCTGAGCTCCGAAGGTTGCCTAAAAAAGGGATTTCAAAAAATTCTGAATGATACCGGAACGAGCGGGGGGTTGGCTGGCGTAGCAAGTACCTACCTACTCAAATGGCTACTGATTCCTTATCGCTTAGGTCAACGAAGGGCAAGGGATCCAACTCGGACCTCATCCTGCGGATCCTATTCGGACAACAAATGTATCGGAACCAAAACGGCTACCTCAACATCCCCTCTTTAACAGACTTAACATCCTTATTAACATTCCTTAACACCATTAACATTCCCTTTAAAAATCTTTAATAGCTTTTACATACCCTCTAGAATTCATAACTTTCCCCACAACCCAAACGTGTCCGCTGATTATCCAAAACACCCATAACATCCCACTTAACATCCTCCTCATCGTATGTTAAAATGGTAAAAATCCTTCGACCCATTATGTACCGAACTGTCAGGTCTTGGAAGTTACGTCAAAATCGACAACGCTCTGGGATATCGTCGTTCCCAGCAAAACCCTCTCATGCCTGATTTACATTTTCAATATACTTCCCCACCTTGAAGTTTTCCGCGCCGAAATCCAAATTCGACTAACACTCCCGACGACCTTTTTATACGAAACATCGCCAAACACCGAAAGTCTCCTCCCTCAAAATTACCTTTAAAAAAAATCAACCAAAAAAAAAACTGTTAATTGACCAAACGATGAAAATTCCCCAAAAGCCCAAAACATCGGTCAAAATCTAATCGACGCCTATATTTTACATTTGGCGCTTGGGCTACAGATGGTCCCGCTGTGGTTCGTGTCAACATATTCGTACGAAGTATCTCGAAAATTGATGACGTCACCATGGTAAGTGACAAAATTTTCCCAAAAAAAGAAAAAAACAATTTGGTGTAAAAAAGGAAAAAAATACAAATCAAATGTTTCGTCGTCACTTTCATCGTAGTAGAAAATAGTGAAATTGCATCGTGATTTCTTATTACAACCTGATTTTTCTTTGTCGATTTCCTCGATTTCTTTTCTTTTTTTTTCGAATTTATCACAACACACTCACCAAAATGTCAAGATGTGTAAACGAATCCGTAGTAAAACCCTGAGTCCTTCACGAAATTGCCCCCGTTTTTGTCAATTGAGAAAACACCTTCCTAAAAATTAACCCCTCGTTTCAAGTAGTTCGGCGCTAATTGGCGCACACATTGAACACTCGCCGGGTTTTAACTTGGCAAACGCTGCTGGAAGGAACATAAAGGCTATGTCTGTAAACATCCTGGCGTCAAGCATGAGTAGTTAATGCATCGTGAGGTTGCTATGAAATTTTTTGGTTTAAAACTTTCGTTTTTTGTTTTTTGTTTTTTAAATCCTTTCCCTCATTTTTTCACGACCCTGGCGAATTCGTTAGATTGTAGGATTTGGGTTAATTGGTAAGTAAACAGGAGTAAATCAATATAGGGCACGGAAAAAATAACCAAAAACACCGAATACCAACACTATTTACCAATGTGTAGTTGCCAAACTACCGCACCATCCCTTAACGCCCATTGTACCCCGACATGTTCATAAATGTATAGCACATTTCTCCCTTTTGCACATAGTGTAATGGATCCTCAAATAAGGCTGTCAAGACTGTTCAAACTCCCCACCGGGAATTTGAACAGCTCGATAAGTAAAGGTAAAAGCGTCAAAATTCTGCTCATAACGTCAAAGTTCTACGATCAGGTTTTTCAGACGCTGTATTATGTTTATGTTTAGCAACCAAATATTTCCCCCATTTAGAATCGAAAAAAATTATTCAACCCCTCTGACGATTATATGTCCTGACACAGCTGGAGCTACTGTTGTCCACGTCAACATTTTCCTTCGCTCCATCAGCAAAATTGACGATTACAAAATGGTGAGTCGTGGTGACATTCCGGAATCATCTTTTAAATGCAATTTATTTCGAAAAAAACGAAATTCGTGGGAAAAAAATGGTTGACAAACGTCAACGACACCAAGGCTTTCAAACTGTAAATAAATCAAGCTGTACTTACGTATTCTGTACATAAGAAAACCGCACCGATAAATTTGTGGTTCATTTCAATTTCACCAATAATGCAAAATGTACCGATGAGAATTGAAGGCCTTAACGTAAATTGGACCGGTTGAAATTGAAATGTTTCCCACATTTTGCTGTGTACGTGTATGTTTTTACTTAGGAACCCCCATTTGAGTTTGCTGTTCTTGTGATCATGCATCAGAATCTCTGCCCTTCAGAATAGTGCTCAATGACCTTCGTCATCCCCGACTATTCTTCCTTGACAAAATTTTTCAAGCACCTGATTTCAAAACAAAGTGTTTTTTTTTTTAACCTTCGATAGAAAACAGTCACAAATGCATTTTTGAAAGACCATTCGTTTCGTCTTTTTAATTCCTCCAAACAATTTCATTTCCATTTTGTTATCAAAATCTACTTGATAGCAGGATTAAAAAAAAAAAAAATCTATACCATTTGCATGTAAATTTTTTTTGTTCCCACAGTGTGAGTGTTGAACAAGTTTTAAAATGTGTGACCCCACTGGAATGCTGTTGCGTTGATGACAAGATTGATATCAGGGTGTGGACACTGTGGAATGTCGAAATTTTTTTTTTTTTTTTTATGTTCTTAAATTTTCCTGAAATGAAATGTCGAAGTTGTTGGGTAAGCGTATTTTGTTTGGTAATGGAGAAATGTGTGAATTTGAATTAAGCGGTAGGCAATTGACGAACTCCTGTCCGTCCGAACGCGTTTTAAAACCCCCAATCCAACCAGAAATTCCTTCGAGATCGAACAAACCGGTTTTGGACTCCCCCACCGTCTAAACCAGCTTTTAACGCGAGTTTGAACCACCAACCCCGGTTTTAACGCCCTTCCATCCAAATTAGACCTTCCAACCTGTTGGGTGCCCTCAAAACCAGTTTAAAACATCCCAAACTCGGTGTAATTGCCATTCGAATCTGATTTACCCGTTCAACTGAACTCTCCTCCATCAAAACCGGTTTTAATTCCCCAAATCGGGTTTGAATGTCCACAACACCGGGGTTAGACCTCCCAAACCAATTAAATATGCCGTTAAAACCTGTTTTCAACAACCCACCGTCCAAAGTTTTTAAACTTTCCAAATATCTTTTAAATATTTTCAAACGAAGTCTGAAGTCTCGGTTCAGTTTAAGTCTTCCAACTCAGTTGTAACCCCCTTCAAACCTATTTTGAACCTCCCTCCGTCCAAACCAGTTTTCATCATTCCAAATTCAGTTTAAATTCACACTGAACCAGAGTTAAACCACACAAACCAGTTTTAAAATCTCTTCAAACCTACCTCCCTTTAAACTGAAACCAGTTGAAAATGAGTTTGGTGAGGGAGAGATAACGACTCCTCTGCTGAATACTAAATTGTTTATTCAGGTAAACAATTTAGTATTCAGCAGAGGAGTCGTTCTCTCTCCCTAACCAAACTCATTGGATTAGACCTCTGCACCATCGGCAAACAACCACTTTGTGACCAGTTGAAAACCCCAAACACGGTTCAAAAGCCATCCAAACCAGTTTAATCCCTTTCAATCAAACTCCACTCCGTCAAAACCGGTTTTAATCCGTCTACATAGGGTGTAAATGCCGACCCAACTGGAATTAAACATCCCAGTTTTGAGTGCGCTCCAACCCAACTCTCGCAAAACCTGTTTTGACCGTGTGAACCTTCCAAATCAGTTCAAGTGCCTTCCAAACAGGATTTAAACTTTCCAAAATTGTTCTTATGGACTACTTGGGCTACGAAATATGAGGGAAAGATAATTAATTGAATCTGTAACTTCTTGAGGGGGCCTCTTCAAACGCTTTAAACTCAATTTCATCGAAATCGGATGAATATTAAGACAAGAAAAGTCAGGACAGTCAGAATTTTTCGTTTTCCTGAATCATTTTCCTTTGTTTTAACCGATTTTGATGAAATTAGGCTCAAAATGAACGGCAAGATATTATCTTGCCGTTCAATATCAAACAATTGAGGTATATTCTCTTGGGCATATTATGTCCAAGAGAATATACCTCAATTGTTTGACTTATTAATAGTATTAAGTAGCCCACTCTCTAAAAACCGCGTACAAAATGCGGAGCCCTCTCGTACGCTCTTAAATGCCTACCTAACCAGTTTAACCGCTCTCCACACCTGTTTTATACCTTCAAAACTCGTTTAAATTTTCATCCAAGCAAGTTTTAAACCTTTCAAACTAGTTTTATTCGTCTGACACTTCATTTCTTCCAAACTGGTTTCAAATCCGAACTGGTTTTGAACCTTCCAAACCCGTTTAAAAGCCCTCCAGTGCACTTCAGTCCTCCACTCCCACCCCCCCCCCCCCCCTCTCCGCCACCACAGATTTCTGTATCAGCCCCTGCATGAACCATCCAGATTTTGCAGTGTCACGTGATCCCCCACTATTTTCCCTCTCCTTTCCACCCCCAGAGGAATCACGCAGAACACGTTTGTGTGTCTCAGCCAAAAATGTGTGTGTGCGTTCAGAAATCAACCCGAGGGCAGAGACTCTGATAGATCCATTAGTAAATAAACTGTCACCCCCTCTCACTATTTTACGTTTTTATTTTTCCTATTTCAAAATATTTTAAAATTACGTAAATTTCTACGTGCCTGGCATATGTTTCCGCTATTGATGTATAATTGTCTTCTGTACAGATACTGTACACTCACTCTCACGCTCAAAACCGAACACGCTCATTGAAAAAATATCACTATACAAGTTGTAATTTTTTGTGACTGCAAATTTCACCGTTTTGGAACAAATCTCACCGATTTCATACACACACGAAAACCTCACCGAATACGCACCTTTTCGAAACGAATCCCCCCCTCCCCACTACGCCAAATCCCCTGTGACGTCGAAGGTAAGGAAACACCTCGAAATACCCCCGAATTTTGTTTCTCCTCGAATGATCACCCTCCTCCTCCTCGTCCTCCTCCTCGCCCATATTTTGATCACTTTTTAACCACCTTCTGTTGCATGTTTGAGCTTTTTTGATAGATTGTTGGATTGCGCTGCATTGTCTCTACACCTTTGGCGAGAGTCAAGACCACTTGTGGTTGGCTGGTGTGTGATTACTGTTTAATTTCTAAACCTCCTCTTTGGTGTTGTGGAATGGTATGTATGTTCTATGTCATATTTTGTGTAATTTATATGAAATGTCGTAATTAATTTTACTGGTTTTTAATATGAATAACAGGATTATTAAAAAAACATCAACTATTAACTGAATTATAAATAAAATTAATCATCTTCAATACGCCGTCAAGTGGTTCCTTGAGATCTCAAAATAATCTTCAATACCTTCCAGTATCTTCAAATTTTTTCCAGTATAGAATTGACTACACAGTAAATAGAAAAATTTCATTCACTCGTTCAACGAAACAAAAAATGTATCTTGATAAGATTTTGAATTTTTATGCATTACATTAATTTAAATCTTGCCCCTACGGAACTTTCAAATTTGGTGTTTGACTTTCAGGAGTACAGCGTACAGCTAACGTTTAGAGAGCAGTGGCTCGACGAAAGGCTCAAATTTAACGA
This sequence comes from Pilophorus perplexus, assembly GCA_955831195.1. NCBI lineage: Eukaryota > Metazoa > Arthropoda > Insecta > Hemiptera > Miridae > Pilophorus > Pilophorus perplexus. Next base: position 18,403,168 of record OY037014.1, read on the forward strand.
TTTTAATGGTAAGTCAATGTGTGATATTTATGAAAAATGGGCTCCTTGAAAAAGTCGGAATTTCGCACTTTTGAGATCATTCGAATTTGGCGCCTTTCAAACAATTTCCTTCGCCGATTTTGAGTTCAAAGAAGAAGAAGAGAAAAAGAAATAATTATTATTTAGGTATCAAAATTATTTTGGATACAACGTTTTGTACTGAACCGTGAGACACGTCACACAATTTTTCTTATAAAATCGAAAGCTTTCAGTCATCCCTAAAGGTCAATCCACACTTATCAGTAACTTTACGATAAGTGAGCCTAAAAACGTTGCAAATTTTGCACAAAGGTTATATATTTATATATAGAATTTGCCAAAATTAATTCTGTCAATAACAATTATTTTCAAACAATGTCAATTCCTGTACAATGTTTGGACAGATGTGCGATCACCATAAATGGATTATGCTCCCAAAATTACTCGGAAATCGATACCTCATTCGACCTAACATCCTTCAAAATCTCCATTAGTAGCCCCACGAAAGCTCCACAGATGCCCACGATGAAATCGGATCCGTCTGGGACTCCCAAAAATGGACTCTACGTCCAAAACTTCTTCGAATACGCGACCCCACTCGATAGTATACCCGAAAACCAGCAAAACCCCTTCCGCAGCCACTTTTAAGCCCCACGTGGGGCTTTGTATACAGCCCCACGGGGTTGGGCGATCGGGCTGAAAACCTTTCGGGCATAACTAGATGGTGGACCGAGTATTTTGTCAAAATTTAGGATTTAAAATAAATCCTACAGCCCAACTCGGCCTGGACGGCGAACGAACACTTCGTTTTTGGCATCCACACATCTTGAAATGTACCTAACTACCTAATGGCACATTTTGAGGGCGATTCAATCTCCGACACGATTATTATTCTTTGGATAATAAATAAAAATCAGTGAACCGAAAACCGGTTTGATCCGAACATAGCCTAAAATCATGCTTTACCCTAACGCTAAAAATCATCCGGTTTTGAACCTCTCACTGCTGAAAACTGATTATGATCCACTCATTCTGAAACCGATGCGAGACACTGTTTTTGTTTCTTTTGTCTAATGACTTTACTTGGAACAATAAAATTATTGTTCAATTACTGTTGAAAATTATTTTCAAAAATCATTCAAGGAGCCCAATCATTCAAGTGTGCGCCATACAATGTGATTATTACACCCAATCCGTATTACAAAATATTTTTATTCGCCTATTTTCACTTTTTTACAGGAAAAATCAAGTACCTTACTCTGACAGAGTCCAACAGGGTCTGGATGCCTGATCTTTTCTTTTCGAACGAGAAGGAAGGACACTTCCACAATATTATTATGCCTAACGTATACATACGAATATTCCCATACGGTTCAGTCCTGTACAGTATTAGGTAAGGCTTTGTCATGTATGATCCACACCGGGACGTTCGGTACTTGAATATGATAACAGTCTCGTACTTGAATGGGAGAATTCGGTACCCGAATATTGAGTGGAAAGTATCGACGTACCTACATGAGTACCTAATAACAATGAGTTTGGTTAGGGAGAGAGAACGACTCCTCTGCTGAATAGTGGATCATAATCGGTATTCAGCAGAGGAGTCGTTCTCTCTCCCTAACCAAACTCATTGGATTAGACCTCTGCACCATCGGCAAACAACCACTTTGTAATAACAATGTTTGAAAAAAAGGAAAAACATAAATCGGAAAAATACGATTACTCCTAGGGAATATAATAATTATTGTAGCTACGTGAATCATGTCAAATCAGAGGTACCTAGGTCTATTCATGGTCAGCTTCACAAGTAGGTACGCCTACGTCTACGCCTAGCCATCGAAGCATCGAAAACGTCAGGGCATGTAGCGCTCCTTGTGGCATCCAGCCAAGATAAAACGTTGATAAGTTTTCACATCCCAATTGAAGCTAATCAAGGTATCACAAAAACAAGAGCCAATAATTTAATTATTATACCAGGGTTCGATGCACAGAGTAACAGAGAGGAAACTCCCTATAGGCAAAGTTAGGCCGTAAGTCGGTGGAGGGGATGTTTGAGATGGACAGTGGCGCCTCCCGCGGTGATTGCTCGCAACTCGCCGACGCACGGCCCCTCCCCTCCCCTCCACTTCCAGCCGATCCCCCCCCCCCCCCCCCACCACCACAACTACCAGGCCTTTCCGGTCGTTTTCAATAGGCCCATCATCACCGGCCCACAGAAAAATAATTTTTTTTATTATTATTATTCCGATGGTGACTTCCTGTGATGTGAGATCCATTGAAAACGAGTGGGAATGGCCTGGTAGTGGTGGGGGCACTTGAACTTTCGACGGTAAAATGATTCTCGATTTACAGCGTGAATTGGACCATGAATAATCCTGATACGACTGACGGCTCATCCGCATCAAAATAATAATAAATAATATTATTCAACGTCAAAAAATACTTGATATTGAAAAGAAATATTCGATACTTCACTGGTTATCGATCAGTACCGAACGCCTTCCAACAAGAGCAGCAGTGTAATCTGAGTTATTTTGTCGGCAGAATATCCCTCACACTCTCGTGCCCTATGAATTTGAAACTGTATCCTCTGGACAGACAGATCTGCTCTCTGAGGATGGCCAGCTGTAAGTATTTTGATAATCATCATACAAAGTGTGATTAATGAAGGTTGTGGATTTAACTAAATAACAAATTTAAAGAAGCTTAAACATGAACGGGATTTAATAGTTTTAGTAGGTAAAATTAATTTTTTTTAAATATTTAAATTCATATTTCTACATCAAATTGACAGATGATCGTGAGTATGAGTGTTAAATCCGTTTTGTAAAAGGCGTGAGTTGATGAAATCAATTAAAAACCATAGCTCACAGCTTCATGTCACCGAGCTTTGTTCAGAAAATTGTTTCCTGTGGATTACACCAAGTGTGAGAGAACCACAACTGTTCGTGTCAGGCTGCTTGTGATAGTGCGTAGGGATTGTCCTTTTTTTTTCACGAGTAAAACGCGGGTGAATAGGGCTCCGGTCGGGAATAGGAACGAGGGTGAATAGGATCGGGTGATGTTGGTAGTAGTGATGGGCTCAATCGGTGTATCGAAATATCTAGGTAATCGAGCGGTTTAAATGCATTATCTTTTAGTATATTACCTGGTGTAATAAACAGTCGAGATTCACAAGTTTCGAGAGCAGATTCAGTATAATATCAATATAATAAATAACGTGAAAAAGAACAATAGCACATGGTTCTTCGATCGAGTAAAAACGCAGTATATACAAGTGAAAAGTCTCTCAGTGTAGCCAACTGTAGGAGGGCGCGTTTCATTCTCCGACACTCCCTCCCGTGACCTCCGAAATGAGTTGTATCAGGGATCACAGGAATGTGATTCACAGTAGAAGGATCGAGTGAGAGCTGAAGTTGGAGCACACCAGGATGCGAAGAAGTAGGTCGATCCTTTGGCTCAAAAGGTGCTTCTGCTCAAGTCTTGGTATGTGGGCCTGAGTCTTCAAGCAAAGGTGTATCCATTTTCGAGATCGAGTGGTAAAGTCGAGTGGTAAAATCGAGTAGTAAAATCGAGTAGTACATAGTTTCGAGTGGTTAAGTTTGGTCAGAAGGTTCAATTCAGTCTTCCTGAAAATAGACGAGATTAGTATCTTGGAAGCTGGGAGACAAGCAGTTTCATGAACTTTTCAAATTGCGGACGTGGGAGTGCTTTTGTTAGTGTATCAGCTATCTGACTATGGGTGTCAATCCATTTAAGCTTAATATTCCCCTGTTTAAACTCCTGTCTCGCATAATGGTAGGAGAGTTTAACCAGGTGTTTCAGGGTAGAAGAATCGTCTATCTCAGTCAACCTGATGGCTGGTTTAGAGTCTTCATAAATAATGGGGCAGATGTTATGATTGATTAGCAGGTTGCACATGGCTCTAACACTAGCCAATTCCCTACAAGCTACTCCCATGGCCACATATTCAGCTTCAGAACTTGAGAGAGCTATGTGGTTTTGTTTTTTTGATTTCCACGTCAGGACATCTCCAAACAGCCTAATCAAAAATCCAGTAGTTGAATGTCCATTGGAATCATTCATCCCCAGAGAGGCGTCAACAAAACACTCTATACCATCCGAATCCCCAACAAATTTGAGTCCATAATTTGCAGTTCCGCGTAGGTATTTCAATATGCGGAGAATCATGTCCCAGTCAGACGGTTTAAAGTTAGCCTGTTTACGACTAACTACATTTGTAGCAAATGCAATATCGGGACGTGTTCCGTTCTGCAAATAAAGAAGCGTACCAATTGCTTGTCGGTAAGGTAACTTATTTACATCCATTTGTTTTGCCTCCTTTTTACATATATTTGCTTCGGGTATCATGGGAGTTTTTACTGTGGAGGTACCTTTAGGATCGAATCTGTTCAAAATTGAATTTAATTGGGTTTTTTGGTGTAGATACATCACCCCTTTAGTTTTGTCCCTAATAATTTCTAGCCCAAGGAACTTTTTGGGCTCGCCAAGATCAGTTATGTCTAATTCTGTTTTGAGTTTTGTTTTTATTTCAAGTAATTTTTGGGGGTAGTTTGAAGTCAAAAGTATATCGTCAACATATAGAAGCATTAGTGCAAATTTGTCCCCACTTTGCCATACAAATAAACAAGGCTGGAATTCGTAGGTCTTGAAATCAAGTTTTTTAACAATTTCCATGAACCTAACGAACCAACGTTTCGGTGAAACTTTGAGCCCATAAAGGGCTCGATGCAATTCACACACATAGTTTTTCTTCAAATCCTTTTTTGAATTCAAATATTCTGACAGCCCGTCTGGCACTTCCATGTAAACAAGCTTTTCCAAATGCCCGTTTAGAAAGGCAGTGCGTACGTCCAAGTGGACTAAATCTAGACCAAATCTATTGGCTACTATCAAGATGAATCTCACATCAGCAAGACGAGCAACTGGAGCATAGGTTTCAGACAATTCATAAGAATTCTGGTCTGCAAATCCCTTCGCCACCAATCTACTCCGATAGCGAATAGAACCATCAGGATTGGCTTTCCTCCGATTTACCCATCGAGATTTTACCACTTTCGTTCCTGGAGGCATTTTTGACTTGTGAATCACTTTCCAAGTTTCACACTTAGCAAGAGCATCAAACTCGTCAGTGATAGCTTCTTTCCAAAGTTTCACATCAGGATCTCTAAGTGCTTGCTGATAAGTTTCTGGTTCATCATTCAGACAAACCAATGCAAGCTGCAATAGATCTTCCTGATTTGTGTCCCTATCATCAAAGAAATCGAATTCACCGCTACTCCCTATCCATTCCTGTGTAGAAGTTGAGGGCTGAGGAGTCCTGTCAGGATTTTCCTCATGAACTTCAAAATCAGTTTCTAAATCTATAACACTTCCCCTAGGTCTATCTCTTTGGTAGTCAGCAAAGACTCTTGTCTCTACAAAGTCCACATGCTTGGAACGAACTACAATCTTCTTCTCTATGTCAAAAATAGTGTAGCCAGTTTCCCCACATGCTAATAGAAATCCTAAAGATGCCCTAGGAGCGAATTTTGATTTTTCTTTGGCGTGATTGTCTAAAATATAGGATTCACAACCGAAGCGTTTCAAGTATTTCAAAGTTGGGGGTCTCCCCATCACTTTTTCATATGGACTGAGAAAATCAATTGAACGATTGGGAGTCCTATTGTGAATGTGTATAACATGTTCAAGAGCATATGACCAGAAATATGTTGGTAGTCCTGAAGAAATGAAGTGCACTCTAATCTTTTCTTCGATTTCAAGGTTTAGTCGTTCAGCACAAGCATTGTGCTGGGGAGTTGAAGGTTCACAGATGGTAAGGTTAATGCCTTCACTCTCCAGCAATGTTTTCATTTCAGCGGTTTGGTATTCTCCTCCACCATCAGTGCAAATTTCATTGACCTTAGTCAGCTGGCCAGTAAGTCGCCTAATTTCATTAAGACAGTTAAGGAGAGCCAAATGAACTTGGGTTTTGTCGGATATTTCATAAGCAAAGGCAAATCGTGTGAAATCATCGGAAAAAGTGACAATGTATCTACATCTATGCCTATAGGAAACGGGTCGAATTGGGCCAATCAAATCACTCCAAAGGCGGTGAAACTTGGCAGTAACTCGGTGACGAGTTTCGTTAAAAGGTTTTCGCTTCGCTTTGGCCTTCTTGCAGTCAGGACATCCTAGGATATTCTTATTAAATTTAACTTTCTTTAGTTCAGGGACAGTTTTGGATGCTATCTGAAGATACCTCAATGAAGCGTGATTTAAGCGGACGTGCCAGTCATAACCTGGATCATTCCGCAAGTTAAATGGGGTAGTATCTGAATCAACTAGAGGAGGATGTGATTCAACTTGTGGGCCATCAGTCAAATCTACAATTTTTGGATCCTGGGAGACTGACCCAGCCCTGGTCAGTTCATTCAGCATTTCATTTGATAAAGGAATAACTTGAGTATCATTTTTTTCACCATGTACTGTAACATTGTTGTTGAATTTAACTCGTTTCTGACTTCTCCCTCCTGAGCTTTCAATCCCAGAAGGAAGTGGTCGTTTGTGTTGACCGGCTGAGTCCATCACACCAGAACTCGAAGCAGTGGGCCCTGTACTCCTAGGTGCATCTGTACAGAGGGAAAAACTCCCTCCTACTTTGTTAGAGAGATTAAGCGTAGACCCCTTATTTGAAGCATTGTCAATTCCAGCTAGAATGGTGGACGTAGCTGCTGCTGAAGCACCCACCAGTGGCAATTCAAATGTAACCCACCAAAAAGTACCATCGAATTCCCCTTCTTTGACTATTTCCCCACTAGATTTATCTATGAACAGCAGTTTCTTATCATCAAACTGTACACTAAGGTTGTTTTTGATCTGTTTTCGGACTGAAAAGAGATTTTCAAGTACATTAGGAGAATAAAGAACATCTCGGAGACATCCTATAGTACCACTCTCAGGGTTCCTAATTACTATGTCTCCCATTTGAGTTATCACTAAGTCCGCTGAGGAACTACTATTTGCACAGGAAATTAATCGTGGTTTGTTAAGATCAACCATATTTATAAAAGCTTCCTTATCGCGGCATATATGCTGAGATGCTCCTGAATCGGCAATGAAGTGAATAATATTCTTTCTATATTTCATACCTTCATATATGTGCATGGCAGCGTCTCCAGTTGAGTGACTGTTGTGACACCCAACAGAGCTAGAAAGTCGGTCTGTTGCGATAGCAGCAATTTCCACATCGCTTTCCGTGTCAGTACCATCATCCACTATGAGTCTCAGTTTTCCAATCTTCTTCGGTTTGCGATGTCCCTTGAGTGGCCTACTGGGACGTGAGGGAGATTGAGTCTTCTCTAGTTTGGAGAAGGCTGATTTTCTTGAGGGTGACTCTCTGCGACTCTCTTTGCGTTGTTGTCTGTCTACTGAGCGATCGCGAGATCGGGATCGTTCCCTATCCCTTGAGGTTCCTTGTGTGTCCTTCCGATGTTGTTTCGTTTGAGGGGTAGGAGAATGTGGACAGTCCCTGGCAAGATGGTTTGTAGATCGTCGGCAGTTATAACAAACTGGTCCTGAATTTGTGCAATCTGAACGGGAGTGTCCAAAGAGCCCACACTTTTTGCATCTTTTCCTTTGTTCATTTTCTTCAATATTTGCAGAGATGAGTGCACTTGAGTTGTCTCTGCTTGTTCCTGTTGAATTTTTGTTTCTGCGAACTATTTCTCCTCGTTGGTTTTCTTCTTGTAGCAGAAACTCCTTTAGTTGCTGTAGAGATCGTCCTGGCCCCTGAGTGTTTATTTCGGCCTCTTTGATGGCTGGGCAATATTGAGCAACAGCAAGAAGCAAGTTGAATTTCACCGTTGCTTCATCTAAAACAACATCTGGGCATCGTCGGAGGTGTTCCTCTAGTTCCTCAAATTTTGAAAGGAATGATATCATATTTTCTTTGGAGGGATCATAGCGTAGGTTGTAGAATTGTTCTCGGAGAGAAAACTCTGATATCTTATTTTTCGGTTGCTTTATGCGGTCCAAAGTTCCTAGTAAGTCCATGGGTGTAGTCATTCTGGCAACGAGTCTCTGGAAGTGGTCAGTCAGGTTGGAGACTAGATAAGCCATGGTCAGATCTCGCATTCTAGTTACCATGGTCGGTTTGTAATGATGAGCTGGCTGCACTGAGTTGTCGATGAGAAATTCACATCCAGCAGCACGTATCTGTACAATGGTTTTGTGCCGCCAAACAGTATAGTCAGAATCAACCGCCAGTTTATTGTCGCCAGAAGGATACCTTATAGGAATGTCTGGCCGGCTCTCATTCATCCAAGCTCCTTCATCATCTGCAGATGTTGGTCTGTAGGCAGTAGATCGATGGTTTGTTCTGACTTCTGTAGGCTGTTCATCTCCTGACATGTTCAGTGACGAGTTTTGAACACCTTGTTTTTCCTTGTCAGTGGCTCCTTTTTGAACTCTCCTGTTTTGGAAGGCTTCGGCTTCTTTACATAGTTGTTGGCGTGCCAACACACCAATATAGTCGTCCCCGTCGTCTATCCTGTAATTTGTAAGCGTATGCTGGTATGTCGAGGCCAGTTCGTCAATCTTGAGCAAGAATCCATTGGTCATCTCTCTGAATGCATCCTTGATTTCCTGAGCTTGTGTCTTGAAGTCGAACAACATGGCGCGCTTGAAACGCGCGTGTCTGTCTTCAAGTTCTTCCATCAAACGACTCTCTTGTTGACGGTAAGGCTCCATTTTTGCCTACCAGCCAGGAAATTCCTGAAAATTCCATTCGAGTGTTATCTATTTGATCGAGTTTTAATGCAGTTTGCCACTGCTCTATATCGAGAACACGAGAGAATCTCTAAAATTGACATTGTGGGTCAATTCTAGAGGGAATCGAGAAGTGAATCGAGAGGTAATCGAGAAGTGAATCATGAAATTCGAGCATTGAACCTGTTCACGTCAACACATAAACATGTTCCTATCGAGCAAATCCCTATTATGACTGGATAGCTGTCACGCCCCCGGTTTTTAAGGCGCACGACAGAGCGGGTTTTACAAGTGGGTGCCATAGCACCCTGAAGATCTGTGAGTGTGTTCCTGCTGGACGCTCTCTTCAGCATCACCGATTGTCCCCAAAGTATATGAGGCACAGCCGGCGTCACAGGGTTTCCAGACTGCCCAGCTAGGAAAACTACTTGTCTTTGGCCACGCAAAACCGCTAAGCGGCAGGCGTTATACCTTAGGGGTCGAGTTAACAATGTTTCGAGCAGGGACTTCTTACCAGTTGACCTTTTCAAGTAGTCAATTTTCAGTCAATTATAAGGTTCGAGCAGTTACGTGACAACCATCCAAGCAGCTAGTCTTTTACGGTCCCATTGTCCTTGCTAAATTCCTAGAACTCTACTTCTTCTATCGAGTAAGATGACTGAATGAAGATACAACATCTTCCCAATATACAGGTACCAACCTATAATTATCGAGCAATTCTCTCATTTTCTGATTTGCCCATTCGTACAGGGTTACTTGAGGAAATGAGAGACATTTTCTTGCACACACTAAACCCAGTTTGATCGAGCAGATTATAACTTTGGTTATTCTTTACCACATTCGAGCAGTTTTTTTTTATATTTATTTTCGAGCTATACTGTAGTCTGTCTACTATTTTTCGAGCGGAACTGTAGCTTGCCTACGGGTTTTCGAGTTGTTCCATAGCTTGTATACGGTTTTTCGAGCAATACCGTAGCTTGTCTACGGATTTTCGAGCAATACCGTAGCTTGTCTACGGATTTTCGAGTTGTACCATAGCTTGTCTACGGATTTTCGAGCAGTACCGTAGCTTGTCTACGGATTTTCGAGTTGTACCATAGCTTGTCTAAGGGTTTTTTCGAGCAGTACCGTAGCTTGTCTACGGATTTTCGAGCAGTACCGTAGCTTGTCTACGGATTTTCGAGTTACCGTAGCTTGTCCACGGATTTTCGAATTGGCGCAGCTTGTCCACCTGTGATGTGTTTACTGTATGGGTTTCCTCTTCTGGGCGTGTTCAGGGCTACCTCTGGCTGTTGACGTTGCCTCTTCTTACAACATGCTAGATACCACGGCAGAACAAATTCCGCAGATCGAGAAACCTTCCTACAGCTAAGTGCGTAAGTTGGATGGGAGCCCAGAATTTCGAGCCCGATTCTAATGAATGTGCCAACCACATTCGATCAATTTTCAACTGAATGTGCAATCAACATTCATCTTATGTACCTACTTCGAGAAGTAACTTACAAAAACGTCGAGGCTGGGTGTGTGCAAGAATATCGAGGTAACGAGGGTTTCGAGTATTCCATGCTCGAGTTAGCATATCAGTCTTTCGAGAAATTACTTAATGCATGGTCGAGGTGAAACTTCGAGCAAACGCCAACCGGTACTTTCTTATAGGCTCGAGTTAGGAAGACGGGTCCCTTCGAATCTACTATCACATCTAGCTAGCAGAACATTTACCCGTTCCTTTCAACAGCACTGATATGCTTTTCGAGAATCGAGAACTTTTCGAGAGGGTCGAATCGAGGATGCTACAACATGAGTGAACTATGCAAGGAACAATGGAGCGACCGCCTGACTCGCCCGCACGAGTCAGAGACTTGACGTCATATCGAAATATCTAGGTAATCGAGCGGTTTAAATGCATTATCTTTTAGTATATTACCTGGTGTAATAAACAGTCGAGATTCACAAGTTTCGAGAGCAGATTCAGTATAATATCAATATAATAAATAACGTGAAAAAGAACAATAGCACATGGTTCTTCGATCGAGTAAAAACGCAGTATATACAAGTGAAAAGTCTCTCAGTGTAGCCAACTGTAGGAGGGCGCGTTTCATTCTCCGACACGGTGAACATAAGTCATTCTGTTATAATGGTCCTAAAGTGAATTGGTTATCCCAGTTTTCTCGCATTTTTGGCTAAAAACATAGACTTACGCTCTAGTTCTCCCAGCGCCGCTTGGAGCGCTCGAGTGTTAACAGCCTCAGTCATTTTCTTAGATCCCACAACCGTATTGACAATAATTGCCAATAATAATCAGTTATTGGATCCTATTCACCCCGATTTACATTTGCTGTGTCACACAATAGCGTTTGTATACGGTTTTCACAGCTTCCTATTCGGTAAATTTTGTCTGCCAACCAGCCAGAGGCCGAAATACTTCAAAGTAAAATTGTCTACCTGTTGACGAGAAGCTGTGAACCTTTTGTGCACACATAGTGTTCCTGTTTTTTATCCTTGTTCGATTTTCTTCGCCTATAAAACAAAAACTGTGAACACGGGTCAAACAGAATGAAATGCGAATCGTGTGCATCACACAGTTTTTTTGTAGGTGCGTTCGAAAATGACAATGGTGAAACTGCTGCATATTTTATAAATTGAGGGTGGTTTTCCAATGGCGGTATATTGCGGTCTGACGCCCGCACCCTGAGTTCTGTGAGGAAAATGATTTTTTTTTTTTTTTTTTTAATTAGTATTTATATAGTGAGGTGAAAATTGACAGAAGAATAAACCATAAGAAACAAAACAGGCCTAACCGATCCATGCAGTCATTTTCGAATTGAGCACCTTCAAAAGTCTGACAGAACAAACACGCTTCGCAGGTCATCACGTTGTTGTCGTTGTATGATACAAAAAAAAGTACCCCGAAACAGCACTCACTCTGGACCTCAAACGGGTGGATTGACGTCTTCCATAACTTCTACAACTCAATCGGAGCATGCCTTTTCACGTCGTGGCTTCTAAAGGAAAACATAAATATGTTAAAATTGTGGATGGCACGTAAATGGGGTCAATGGGGATTTGTGCATCCTGTAGGTATTGTCACACGAACCGTCAAGTAGAGATCTCTAGAGATCTGTTGTCATCTATGACAACAGAATTGTTGGAGGTATTTTTGGATGTCGCGGTTTTCACGATGATTTTATTTTGCAGACGGTTGGACGACAGACGATCTCGTGTTCTTGTGGAAGGAAGGAGATCCCGTACAGGTCGTCAAGAACCTTCACCTTCCACGTTTTACTTTAGAAAAGTTTTTGACTGATTACTGCAACAGCAAGACTAACACAGGTGGGTGAAGCAAAATTTGAGCAGGAATTTGGGAGTTGTTTTTTTCCAAGACACTTGATTAATTTCGTTTTGACGTTACAGGAGAGTACAGTTGCCTCAAGGTGGACTTACTTTTCAAACGAGAGTTTTCTTACTATTTGATACAAATCTACATCCCCTGCTGCATGCTGGTCATCGTTTCCTGGGTGTCCTTTTGGTTGGACCAAAGCGCCGTTCCCGCTCGGGTGTCTCTGGGAGTCACAACGCTTCTGACGATGGCGACGCAAACTTCAGGTGAGCGGGAAGAGAATGACTGGGAAGGGACCAGTGACGCCAGAAGACAGTTACCAGCGTTTAGTTAGATTTTGATCGTTTTTAGCCGTTTAATCACCAATATGATCGCTTTAAGTCATTTAGTCGCTAATATGGTCGTTATTAAGCCAGCGTTTAGTCAGATTTTGGTCGCTAATTTTGGGATATTTGAAGAGCAAGGGCGGGAACTTTTCGTCAAAGTCTCTGGCGTCACTGGGAAGGACCAGTTCCAAACGTGGAAAACAGCCGTATTTTCCGTTTTACAGGTATAAACGCCTCGCTGCCTCCGGTCTCGTACACGAAAGCCATCGACGTCTGGACGGGGGTCTGCCTGACGTTCGTGTTCGGCGCCCTGCTCGAGTTCGCCCTCGTCAATTACGCTTCCCGGTCCGACATGCACCGGGACAACATGCAGAAACAAAGGAGGCAGCAGTGCGAGCTCGAGCACGCCGCCCAACTTGAGTCCGACCTGTTGGAAGACGGTGGTGCCGGCTTCGCCATGGTAAATCGAGTTAGTTTTCAAACAATCACCTTATTTCTACCTATAGTAGTTTTCACTCTTAGATGAGATAATTCAGGGGGAGGGCAATGTTGCTACATTTGAGGGTTGACGGAGCAGACTCTGGGAAACCAGTTTAAGGGAGCATAAACCGGTTTAGAGGACTCAGAAAGGGCTATGAGGAAGGAGAGTCCAGTTTTAGAGGGTGTAAGTTACCTTGAGGGACCAGAAACCGTTTGTAAGCAAAAATAGCTTCAGGGGGCATACCCCGGTCTAGAAGAAGCAGAAGCGGATTTTAAGGAAGCAGAAACTGGTTTTAAGGGAGCAGAACTCGAATTTGAGGAAGCATAAACAGGTTTTAGATTTAGAAGAAGAGACTGATCATTATTTTGGTGGCTAACCTGCAACTGCGGAACTATAAGCTGAATAACAAATTCTTAGCTGATAACGATTGTTTTGGTTTGTTATTCTTGGATTAATACATAGGTACTTAGGTGTATTAGGTACCTATTCCAAGAATAATAACCCAAACAAATTATTATTGTTCTGTTAATTTAATAATTAAATTAATAATTATTACCGGTAATTATTACCGGCCTGAACCGGCTTGTGGTGACAGTGCCATTTCAATCATCACATCGTGTAGATTCCAAAAACGAAACGTCCATCCGCCGTCCGAGCCGTTTTGGGTTTGGGGCAGTAGGTTTTTTTTTTTTTTTTTTTTTTTTTTTTTTTTTTTTAATCTGAAATTTTGACAAAATACTCTGTCCACCATCTAGTTGCGCCCGCCCGGTTTTCAGCTCGATCGCCCAACCCGCGGGGCTCTGTGGGGCTAAAAAGTCGCAACGAGAGGGGTTTTTGTTGGGTTTCGGTTGTAATATCGAGCGGGGAGTCGTTTTCCAAGTATTTTTGGACGTAGGATCCAATTTTTTGGGTCTCAGAACGATCGTATTTCACTGATCGGATTTACGGGACTTTCATGGGGCTACAAATGGGGCTTTTTAAGGAAGCGAGGAAGTCGAATGAGGAGTCGTTTTCCGTGTGGGCGTATAATCAATTTTTCGGGGTCCCACATCCGTCCACAAACTTTCCAAGAAAAAAAAGTTGTTTAAATAATTAAATTAAACTTTTTTATTGATAGGCCTATCAATAAATATCAATCTATACCTGTATAGAATCAATTTTTGGATAATGTATATAAAATAATAATGAACCCTTGTGTAAAATGCAGCGTTTTTTCTCTTCGTTTCAGAAACCCCTTGTCAGGCAACCAGGCCAGACGCTGACGCTCGACAAGATCCGTCAGTGCGAAGTCCACATGCAGCAGCCGGCGAGGCCAAACTGTTGCCGCACGTGGCTCTCGAAATTTCCCACAAGGTCGAAAAGGATAGACGTCATTTCCCGCATAACCTTCCCACTCGTCTTCGCCCTTTTCAACCTCACGTACTGGTCCACCTACTTGTTCAGGGAGGACACCGACGGCGATTAAGCTTTTTTCTCCTTGCAAACAAAAAAAAACCCCTCGCGGGATCTACCAACGTTAACAGGTTGCCCCGCTACAGTTTCGCTTCACACGCCGGGCACAAAGAGGTTTCTGGTGGTTTTTGTGCAATTTCAAAGCTTGACATAACCTCGCGAGTCGCCACATAGCCTCATCATATTCCCAAGGCTTCCCTCAACGCCACAATTCGAGAACCAACATTCAAAATCCAGCCACCCATAAAATCTTTTATAAAAAAAAAAAAAGAGAAAAAAAGCATTTACGATTCGAAAATGGGGCGAGCAAATAGAATTCCCTCTTCAAATACATATCTAGTGAATGTAAAGTTTCAGGTTATAACTCAGCGGGGGATTTCAACGAATGCACTATCCCGCTCCACGCTGTTCCAAATTATACTCTTATTCAAACGTCTCAAAGTCAGTAGCGAAATTTACTCACGGCTTAACCTTGTACAGAAATCTAATCTAATTTTTATATACGCCAGGGATAGTTATTCATGGACGAGTCAATAACCAAATCTTTACACAAATGTGTTCATTATAACAGATAACTAAGCAATAATATATTTTTACCATAGATAAATTAGATGAACACATTTTGAAAATTTTGAGATGAAAATTTTAACGGGCAAACATTTTTTACAAGTGCTTACATAATCATTTTTTACACCAATTGTATATTGTAAATTATTCAAGCTTATAATATATAAAAATTAGACATACTGATATGGTGAGGTTTGGGCGTGTGGGGCGAACGTAGTAGCTGAAATTTTGCAAACTATTGACGAAAAAACGTTGAATGATCCGCGATTTTTATTGCACAAAACACGGGAAAGCCGCCTTAACGGTTCACTGTGAATGTTCTTCGACGCTAGATTTTTCTTAAAGGATTTCGCTGTACATAAAAAAAAAGCTGCATTCGTTGTTTTTTTTTCGAGGGAAAATCAACCGCGATCGGGCGTGGCCCAGGACGGAATTAGCGTTGGAAAATTGGTTGAATTCCCGTCCCGGTCGCGGTCGAACTATGATTTCGTTTAATTTTGATTTTGAACATTTAATACAGTGATATGCTTATGGCATTCATAGAGAAGCGTCCAAGTGATATTGCAATGCAAAGGATTGTCCCTTTAAATCTGTATCATACTATCAACATGTTTTACAAAAGAGAAAAAAAAAAAAAAAAAATCAGTAGTCATAAGATTTTATTCCGGCCAGTCTCATGAGGAAGGTCCCCCCCCCCCCCCACCACTTGAGCACTTTGATTGTTTGGGCGTGAAAAAGTTGGCTGCTGTATTGTTTATTTGTCAAATGGGGCAACACGAAGTTGGTACAGCAGATGAGTCTCCAGATAAGTGTGCACTTTATCAACAGATCCTTTAAGGCAAGTGAGCGCCTGTGCAACTTATCAAACGATTATTCAGATAAGTGTGTACCTTATCGAAAGGCTCCTCTGATAAGTATGTATCTTATCAAAGATTCCTCAGATAAGTGTGTACCTTATCAAAAGATTCCTCGGATAAGTGTGCAACTTATCAGATGGCTCTCTAGAAGTTGTAGATCTTATCAAAAGATCCCTCCGATAATAATGTATCTTATCAAATGATTCTTCAGATAAGTGTGCAACTTATCAGATGGTTCTTTAGAAGTTGTGCATCTTATCAAAAGATTCCTCAGATAAGAATGTATCTTATCAAATGATCCTTCAGATAAGTGCGCAACTGTATTATAGTATAATATGACGTTGAACCATCAGGTCAAGTAAAGGTTTGCAAATCGTACCAATCAACTAACTTCATGTTGCCTCTGTCCCGCCCCAAACGTTAAAAATAAAAAACTTCCAAGACTCAACCAATTTCACCCTCAACTGCCATAATCGCACTTTGTTTAATTTCGTCAATCCACTCTTCAACCGTATCTCCCTCCTCCACTTGCGAAAAAGGGTAGACACCTTAAGTATTTTAGCACAATTTTGTACTATCCTAAGCTGTGCATTTAGGTTAGCAATAATGTTAGTTAGTGAATGGTTCACCAGGGTTAAAAATTACGAATCCGGGCAAAATGATAAAAGCCTTGATTTTTATTCGATATAAAGGGGGTTTCACGTAGGTTCCCCGTGATCCATGCATTGAGTACACGCTGGCTTCCAATCATCTAAGATAGTAATTTGTTACACTAAACATTTATAAAATTGAACTGCTCAATTTCTCTTTAAAAAAAACTTTCTCTTGCACTTTTTTCGATAAAAAAAATAAGCTTGTGAAAAAACGTGATTTATCGTGTCCCACTCATTTCACAGGCACTTTGAATCGACCTCATTTCAGTCTAGCTAGAGTCAACTTTCGACTACTCAAAAAATACGAGAACTTTTCTTTTTTTAAAGATTTCTTCCAAATCTGGGAAACCCGTCAAAATATTTTTTCGGCCAGTTTTATTTCCGGGTAGAGCTAACTTCATCACGTACCGTCTACCAAAAAACTATCAACTTTCTTTACAAGTTTTCATCGTTAAGGAGTCTATTCGATTTTTTATATTAGCATGGAAAAGGGGACCATCGCCTAAAACTCCAAATGTATATCTATGTATAATCTTGAATATTATAGTACACGTCACTGAATGTACATAATGTGTTTGTGTCCATATGTGAATATAAAAATCAATGTATGGAAAAAAATAAAAAATTACAAAAAAATGTCACGAACTGTTGTTTTATAAAGATTATTACACATAAGATGTCAAAAATGTTTTGTAAATACATACGGATAGAAGTTATAGTTTATAATGGTTAGAGCAGTGTGAATTTTTTGAAAAAACTTTCCTTGCAAGAGGAGAATCGACCTAGCGATTCCATTTTCATCCGGTTTCAATTGAATTTCATGAGTGCAATTAAATTTAAACATTTTGTAATCCTTGTTAGGTATACAAATGTCAATCCGGTGCCCCATTTTATCATGACTATTGTTGGTTTTGTATAATAAAAAAAGTAGATCAGTTTTTTAGATTTCATTTCAATTTGCATCGTAGATCCACAAAGTAGAAAGTAAATTATTAAACGGTAGCGGATTTTTACTTTTTTTTACAGTTTCATTTTCAAACAGACGGAAATAATCGAATAATATGGCCAATAATAAGACATGATCAAATTTTAGGGACTTGACATAATATTGAGTTGAATTTGGCTGTGCGAATTTTAAGTTGGGAATTTGTGAGCATGATTATCTTTAGCGGTAGATGCTTTTGAACCCGATGTTTGACGTAGGTAGTCACCGTACGTAGAAAACCTCGCACAACAAAACTGGCTCCGATTTTGACAAAATATGAAGACGTAGAGAAAAGAAAAAGCCTTCCAGTAGAGTCCACGTAAGAGCTATTAGATGAATTTCAGTAGGATAACAAGGTGAGACAACCTCGACATACCCGTAAAAGCACTATGTGAATAACAGAGCAACTTTTGATTGTTTTCTTAATTTTTCAACAGCACTTCTTCTTCAGTAATTTTTTTTTTTTTTTTTTTTTTTCATTTTTCGAAGAAAGACTTGAATTTGAAAGTAAAGGACAATGACCAGGTCTAGGTACAATTAGAAACCATACGGTGAAGGAAAGTTAAGGACGGATTCCGCAATCTTACTTGCAACATTTCATGTCTGATAACTATCTTTCGATTTTTTTGAAAGCAACATCAATTTTTCTGTGCAATGAATGAAAAAAATATTGATTTTTTTTGCATTGAACATCAAAAAGAGATATCGATTTTGACATTCAGTATTAGAAAATAGTTTTTTCGTTTTGCATCAAAATGTCGAGTTTCGGTATTTAAGAACAAAATGTCAATTTGAGGCATTGATTATGAAAATATCGATGCTCGGCAATAGCCGAAAAAAATCGATCGTTTCATTTGACATCAGAACCTCGATTTCTACCGTTTACCATCAAAATATCGATTTTTAGCATCGGAGCAGCAAAATTTAATGTTGTTTGCGACTCAACATCATAATATCGAATTTCACGTCAAATATAAATTTTTGCGGTTTAGGTATCATCGAAATTATTGATAAAATTTATATTTAATATACCTAGTTAATAATAGTTTTGCTGTTTGACGTCTAAATACCGATCTTTATTATTATATATCTAATAAATGAGATATCCAATACAAAATCAATTTTTGGAAAGTGTTACCAATATATCGATTTCTAGAACTTACGAATAAGATACCTACATATTTTTCTTTTAACAGCACAATTTCGATTTTAAGCATCCGACATGAAAAATATCGATTGCTTTTCAACATCAACAAATCGAGTTTTTATATTTGACTTCAAATTCTGCTTCGTATGACTAAAAAATCGAGAATCGCCGCTTGACAGCAAAATGTCGATTTTCCGTTATTTGCAACGACAATATAGATTTTTCTGTCGACAACAAAACATCGATTTTTGGTATCAGACATGAAAATCTAGTTCGGACAGTCATTTTTAGTCTACAAAAACGACTGACACGAGAGGGCTATTTTCCACAAGGGGAGATTATTCTGACGGAAACCAGTCGAGACTTCATTTTTGGCCGGTAATTGCAAAAAAAAAAAAAAAAAAAAAAAAAAAGAGAGAGAGAGAATTAATTTCACTTGAAATGTTGACTCATTCCCGGTCATTATTATTATTTATTGAAAAAAATCTAACAATTTACAGAAAATTAAAAATCACCTGTATTTTTTTAATCAAAAGTCCGAATCTTTTCAGCCGAATTCAATTGTGATGTCGCCGTTTACTCAGAATACATTTCTCCTCTCCCTAAATTTTGTATCTGCCTTTTCCTTTCATTTCAATAATTTTCACCGTTGATTTCCGCCTGTAAATTGACAATACGACATTACTTTTAGAACGACTTCCTCTTTTTTTTAAAGAAATTTCGTGTTTTTCGTTGTAAAAAGTGCATGTGCCTGAACGCTGATGAAATTCCAAGACGAGAGATCCCGATTGTTTATTACGCTCTTCGGTTCAATTGCTTCCAAGCGTGTAAATAAGAAAAAAAAATGAATGGACATCACAGTAGAAGTTAATCACTTATCTAATTACATCACCCGCTTAGTGTAAGTAAGCTCATATAAGGTGAACTGTTATAAGATGACACACTATTATGGTTGTACAAATAGACTTTACTAGTATGAATGTTACAATTTAGGGATGACTATGTTTCAAATGCTTTCCGAAAAAACTAGTAGATTACTTGTTAAATGTTTTTATATATATTTTTTGAAAAATTGATTTTATTTGAAGAGTAGATTTTTAAATTTTAATTTTCCAAGTTTTATCCAATGAACGTAAAAGAGTAACGTAATTATTGTAGGATATCCGTTATAATTGTATATAATAGTTTTAATGTTTTGTTATGTAAATCATATTTCATAGAACGTGGAACTGTGCTCAAAACGAGGATACATTTCCTAGAAATGTGTTATTTTGAAATTTTGAGTTGATGAAATTGAAAAAAAAAACTGCTCTGTAAAAATTTGGAGTGAAAAATGAGAAAAAAATCATTGTACCAATCACAAACACATTACTTTGCCAAAAACAATGGATAAGAGTGTAAACCATATTAATATACTTATATCACGTTGGGGTGCTAATTATTTTGCCATTTCTGAATCCTGCGGTGACTTTGAAATGGGGGGGGGGGGGCTGCAAAGTTGTGGGTGGATGAGTTGTAGGGAGGAGGTTATCCATTAGAATGCTTGAGAGAGGGTTAGAGATAGTCTGTCAGCCACTCTGCACTGTGATAATAGAATGATAACATCACAGTTACTGTGATGTTATGTGTACTGAGTGTTACTGAGTACATGTGTTCAATATGAAACGTAGTGAAAAGTAAAATTTAGTTTTACCCCTTTCGGCGCTCAGATACGCCATTTAATGGTTTCAGACTTTTCTCATCTACTCAACGAAGCATTTTTTTTTTTTTTTTTTTTTTTCAAACTGCTAGAAGTAACCTAGAATAAAGATGATCAAAATGGTGTCTGCCTCCTCTTCCACGGGTTGGAGCAGCTCCAATATAGTAGACTAGGGGCCACCCCCGACCTCTCCCGGGCTAAAGCTAGGCAACCCCCGACCTCTCCCACCTGGCCTCACACCCCTTCTACTCGCTTTTCATTATGAATAGTTCTTTCTTAATGAAATACAGGATGCAAGTGATAGGATTCGTTTAATGAATTATTACGATGTGAATTAATTTGGTAATTTACGCGTAATCTGTAATATAGACCTAAAAAATATTATTTTGTTAGGTCTATTTTGGTTCTTGGAATAATACGCCTATGTTTTCGCGACGGAGGTAGACGACTCGGATTGGCCTCAAAATTTGACATTATCCGTTTCAAGGGGTCTAGATTCCAAAACCGAAATGTCCGTCCGCCGTCCGAGCCGTTTTGGGCAGTAGGAATCTTTTTTAAAATCTGAAATTTTGACAAAATACTCGGTTTACCATCTAGTTGTGCCCGCAAGAATTTCAGCCCGATCGCCCAAACCCTTGGGGCGCTATGGGGCTAAAATAGGGATACGGGAGGCGTTTTTGAAGGGTTTTGGCTATGAGATCGAGTTAGGTGTCGTTTTCGAAGTATTTTTGGACGTAGAATCCATTTTAGGGTCCATGGTCCCGGAACGATCCGATTTCACTGTGGCGATCTATAGGGCTTTCACGGTGCTAAAATTGGGATTTTTGAAGGATCCCAGGAAGCTGAATATTTTTAAAGTAAAAAATAAAAAATTTTTGAAGATTTTTTTGAAAAAATCTTTTTACCAAAATTGTTCTTATTGACACAGAATTAAATTTTTGCACAAGTAAGTAGGTAACCTATATCAAAAACCCTTGGGTAAAACTTGCAGCGTTTTTCATAATATGAAAAATTATATGAAATGTTATTTCATTACATAAGGGTTTTTTATTACCACTGAGCTCACAGACAATGGGTGGCGGGGTTCCTTTTTGCCGCTTCCCCACTTCGCGGAGGCTTCCTCTCCCTCTCTAAGATCCCCTATCATTGCGTGGGGTTTTTTATGACCTCTGAGACGCTGGGTCACTTGAAAACAGCTACACAACTGTTGTCTTCTCTTTAATACACACGTGAAACATTATTTACACAAACGTTATATACAATCAAAATTCGAACGACTATTTCACCCACCGCACAATCCAATAGTTTCTTTTGCCTACCCTCAACAGGGACACGTCGTTGGGGAGAATGTGGACGCCATCGACGAGGATTTCGTCGGAGTTTTTGACGCGGTTGTTGTTGACGTAGAATCCGCCAGCGGCGATGATCCGGTCGGCGTCGCCTGAAATCGGAAATAAACTTTTTGAAGGAAGCCAAAACGGGCGAATTTATCAGGGAGTAGCCCGGTTTGCATACTTTCGTTCAAGAAACACTTGGCGGCCAAAGCGGCTTCCTTGATCGTCACCCCCGGGCGGGCCAGGATCTCGACGACGGGAGAGCCTTTGAAGACGGATATTATTTCATCGAAGGACAATTGCGATATGAGGTTGACATCTTTGTTGTACATGACGGCCGTCGCCCTCCTAGCAGATGCCAGACCCTTTTCTGTAAAAACCGGATTTTGTTACGGTTTTTGCTGTTCAGATATAGTAAGAGGTAGTACATATGTGTGGTTGTGAACATACCACCGTGAACCAATAGCGTCACTTGCTCTGCTAGATATTGCTGCGCTAAACGGTGTTCTGGATGAGCCTGAGAGAACAACATCAAAAAGAGCTGTAACGCTTTTAAAAATGAAAAAAATATTGTGAAGAGAAATATCGTCCTAACATTTCGACGTAGCGAGCGAAAAATCGTTATTTTATGAACAGGTAGCTCTAGGGACCCCAAATCCAACGCCTACCTGGTGTTGTTTGACGAGATCTTTCACAGCACCGGGAGTCAGGAAAGTGAGGTAGTTCAAAAGCATGTCGACTTGCGTGTCAGGTGTGCGTACGAAAAATTGGTACAATTCGAAAGGCGAAGTCATTTCAGGGTCGAGCCAGACAGCGTTGTTCATCGACTTGCCGAACTTGTCTCCTGACTCGGATGTGATAAGAGGGACTGTGAGCCCTGCGAATGGAAATTACTGTAGTCATCGCTATTGGTACCACAGTTGCTACTTCCCTCTTCAAAAACTCACCGTACACCGACGTCTTCGCCACCCTGGTGATCAACTCGTGCCCCGACATGATGTTGCCCATCTGGTCACTTCCGCCAACCTAACGACAAAAACCTCCTTTAAACACACAAAACAAACCTCCCCCATCAAAATCCGCTGAAAATGGGCCTTTTCTACCTGAAACCTACAGTTGAATTTATTCAAAAGGTGAAGCCAGTCGTACGCCTGGAACACTTGGTAGGCGAACTCCGTGAAGCTCAAACCAGACTCTGACGAAAGCCTGGAGGCGACAGACGTCCGAGACAACATGTTCCCCATCCTGAAGTTCCTCCCAATGCCGCAAATTAATTCAACGGCGTTGAGAGACTCGTACCACGACCAGTTATCCACAATACTTGAACAAAATAAACTGACATTAAATTCACCCAATCCATTCACTTGCAGTCACCAGAATGCAGAAGGAGCTGTTCCATCTTCCTAACCCAGTATTTTACAAGGCAATCGGAACAAGGTTACTTTTCGTTTAATTTTTGAACTGAACAGAGACATGTTCTTCTGATTTTAGGAGCCAGAGGAAAATGTTTTTGTGTCCCCCAGGACCCATGCTTTGACCCATTCAGGTCGAGGAGCGCCATGGACCCTCAAAAAAAGAGGAAAACAGGAGTAAAACTAAATTATCATTAATTTTATTCTAAAAATAAATCTACTGTATTGTCAAAATTATTGTAAAAAACTATGGCCCTACAGAGTGAGCCATCGTCGGGCGTCCAAATTCAAATTGGAAAAGTGACTTTTGGTTGCCTATTGAGACAAGTAACCCGCCCTCAAAATTTTATTGAAAATTTGAAACCCTAGCAACGCTTGCATACGAGTCTGCAACACATTAGGATATTTTATGTCTTTAGTTTAGTCGTTGCTAGGGAACCAACCGTAACGCTTTTTTTCAACACTTTCAACGCTTTTTTTCGTGTATGTGCCACAGTAAAGACATAAAATGTCAATAACCCTGGGTGTCGTCAAGTAAGTGTCTTAAAGAGGCTACATACGAAATTACAGCTTCCTAGAGTGTAAAGCATAGAAATTAGCTTTTAGAGCCACTCATCTGATCCGGAAATTACCTATTAAAATGATTTACCCACCGCTTCACAAATCAAACCGTTCTCGCAATATTCGGATCACCTTCTATGAATCAAATCGTCGAAACACCAGCTCAATGAAATCATGATCACCCGAGTGTACACAATTGTGTACACAAGAACATGGTAGGCGTCAAATAAAGCTAATTAAATTTCCTACAAATTCACATTCGAGAGTTCTAGTCGTAGAACAACTCGTTTGGCCACAATCCAGCTCGAAACGATATGTACCTAAACACGTTTTGGAAAAATTTGCCAATCTTTGAGGGGATGAAAACCGAAAATCGGACAGAGCTCGTTCTGATCTCAAAATGCTGCAAATTTATTCTATTAAAAAAATAATAATAGACGGTCTCTTCGACAAACGGTGGTTTTCTGCTAACACGCCGAATCCACGTGTGGATTCACGTGGATCCACGTGTACGTTTTTCATACTCGCCAATCTGGATTCTAAATTCCAGCAGTCCTGAAAAAAAAAACTGCAAAAAAAAAAAAAAAAAACTGCCAAGGAAATGGCATATGAGCTTCCTCGAGCCAGGTTCAAAATGAACGTAGTTGTGACTGTAACGAGAAAATTACGTTCGCGCATGCGCAGGGAGTACCACTGATGCAATCGTGATGAAACTGATAGGGGATCATCTAGGGCTATAACCACACAATTCCTGAAAATTTGATTGAAATCCGATCAAAATTGTGGAAGTTATGGGTGTGGCAAGGAAATGCGGACAGACAGGCAGACAGACACGGAACCAAATTTGTTCAGGAGGCTCTGAAACGCAAAACGTGAGTGGAAATTTTGATTTTGGAGAACAAAATTTTTCTTCATTTCGAAAGTGTAAACAATGCTTCCTCTGCCTTGCAGACTCGGAAGCAAAACGCTGCAAATTTTACACAAGGGTTTATAATAAACCCATGGATAATAATTATCCTTCGATATTGGTTAATTGGTGCAAAAATTAAGTATGTGTCAATAAAAAATATTTTTGCGAAAATAATTTTAAAAAAATTGTTTCTGTTCATTGTATGAACAGATGTAGGAAAAATTTATTGTGCGTCAAAAATTACTCGGACAACGAAACCTTATTTGACCACCTGGGATCCATAAAAAATCCCATTTGTAGCCCCCATAGATACCCACAGTGAAATCGGATCGTTCTGGGACGAATCTTGCCGGCACAACTACATGGTGGACCGAGTATTTTGCCAAAATTGTTGATTTAAAAAAATCCTATTGCCCAAAACGGCTCGGACGGCGGACGGACATTTCGTTGTTGGAATCTAGACCCCTTGAAACGTATAATGCCACATTTTGAGGCCGATCAGAATTGTCGACCTCCGTCTACATAGTTGTATTATTCCAAGAATAATAAACCAAAAGGAGTTTCCCCTAAATATGAGGGTGTGCTCCTCGGCATTTACCCCTCCCCTCCCACCCTTGAGATTCGTAGATCCACCCTGCTGTCCCACCAAACCTTCGTAAAAATCTTGTCAGTCAAGATCAAAGCCAATAAACAGGCTCTTACACAACAGGTTTCAGTCGATCTTTGTCTTTCCACAAGTAATTTTCATGGTTGTCGAATATCCTCTGAACCATTTCGGTTAGATGGCGGACGTTTGTCTCAACGACGGAGCCTTTTTGTTCTTCTCTCTCTTTGTTTCTTCCTGAAGGATCGCCGATTCGGCCGGTCGCTCCGCCGATCTGCAATGAAAAACTAAATTAAAAACGTGGGCATCCTGCAACGTTTCATTCACAATGACACCTAGCCTGTTCCCAAACTTACCAAAGCGACGACCTGGTGTCCTCCCCGTTGCCAATGGAGTAGGTTCATCAGGACGAGCAAATTCCCGACGTGGAGGCTCTTCGCGGTCGGGTCAAACCCGGCATATACGCATTGGACCGACCCGTTGCACAAGTCTGTGATCTCACCCCTGCACAAAACACAACCATCAAACCAAGTTACAAATCGTGACCACCACCGAAGTCACCTACTCACCCCGCAGTGCTGGGAAAAAGATCGTGAAGCACTCCTCGTTCGCTCAACTTCATCATATTCCTGTTGGAGAAAGACCGACAACAAACCGGCGACGATCCGTTCACCGCCAACCTCATCACCATTCTGTACATAGTTGTAACAAATGCACGATAAAACGTTATAGAAATACAATCAAATCACAAAATGTTAGCGAGTGCGGTTTTCCGGCACCGATTGATAATAATGATAACCCCGATTTCTCACTTACAAAAGCGAAGAAGAAGCCATGGCGGACACTGAGGATAACCACTTTCTGGATGCATTGGAATCCTTGGAAAATCCTGGTTTTTTTTTTAAAGTGAAACTTTTATTACATCGTCCCAAATTTTTTGGACTGTGTGTCGTTTCTTGTCCCGTCACGCTACCGTTGATTTTCGCTTACAACCGATTCGTTGCTACGGAACTTCATCTTCGCCAGTTATAATCTTACAAAAATCGTTCACCATTCGTTGGAAAGCTCTCGATTTATCACACATTTCTTTCGTACTTGTTCTTTGTCATTATGTCCCCATTTTATATTTATTGATGTTATTAATGGATGCAGTAAACAATGCCGCTGGTTTTGTTGTTATCAGGTGCCACGTTAGAAATCAATTTGAGAAAACGCCAAAATGAAGCCGTGGGTAGAGATACAAGGGTAGGTGAATGAGTAAGAAATGGGGGGGGGGGGGGGGGACTAGACATAAAAAACGTGTCCATCGATGCTACGTACCCCACTAGGGGAGCGAGCGAAGCGAGCCGGAGAGACTAGTGGGAAAAAAGTTTCACTTTTACCGTGGTTTCATAAAATCACACCCCAGTTTTTTGTTTTTGTTTTTTTGAGGAATTTTTACTGGCAACAAGTGCCCTCCTCACAAGCCTGTTGCCCAACCTGTTCTCATCCTTCCTTCTCTACGAAAAGCGTGTTGTTTTTATCAAGTCGTTGATTTTTGGTTTATTGTTCTTGGAATAATACACCTATGTTTTCGCGAAGGGGGTCGACGACTCCGATCGGCCTCAAAATTTGACATTATACGTTTTAAGAGGTCTACCTACATTCAAAAACCGAAATGTCCGTCCGCCGTACGCCGCCCGGGCCGTTTTGGGCAGTAGGATTTTTTTTTAAATCTGAAATTTTGACAAAATACTCGGTTTACCATCTAGTTGTGCCCGCAAGAATTTCAGCCCGATCGCCCAAACCCTTGGGGCGCTATGGGGCTAAAATGGGGCTACGGCAGGCGTTTTTTAAGGGTTTTGGCTATGAGATCGAGTTAGGTGTCGTTTTCGAAGTATTTTTGGACGTAGAATCCATTTTTGGGGGTCCCGGAACGATCCGATTTCACTGTGGCGATCTATAGGGCTTTCATGGGGCTAAAAATGGGATTTTTGAAGGATCCCAGGAGGTTAAATATTTTTCGAGTAAAAAACAAAGAATTTTTGAAAAAAAAAAAAAATCCCAAAAAAAATTGTTTTTCAGTGAATTAATGCCCTTTTGAAAGTAAACTCTTCAATTGGTAATTTTAAGTGGTTCATCCGTGGATGAGAAATGAACCGAAAAAAACCCACAGGTTAGGGATGACTGGGGAGGTGTGGGAGAAAATTTACAAAATTGCCTCTACTGCCTATACTGCTGCGAATTATTGATATTAAATGGTCTAAGGCAGTCCTATATGATGCTACACATCTCACCAAGTATCTCCGATTTTTCCAGATTTTATTATAATTTCTTTCATGACCAAAAAGTCCAAAATCCAAAGAAAGAATTTTTGTCCCAAACCTCCCCAACATGGGGAGGTTTGGGACAACCATAAATTAACGAATAATAACGTAAAAAAGTATTTGTATTGCAAAAAAATGGATTTTATTTTATTATTGGCCACAGCGAACTGATAGGCAATCGAACGGATCAATTCAACCCATAATTTAATTTGACAAATTTATGATAAATGTTTTCAACATTTCTTCCTCCTCAACAGTGAATATTTGACATCCCGAATACTCTCGTATTTCCACTTTTTATAACGAGCAAGCCGTAGTCTTTGCAATGCCATAGGTACTTGGCCGCTATTTTTCTTAACCCGCCATGTCCTTCCTCCAAGACTTGCACCGCCGTTTGTAGAATTTGGTCGTCTATTGGGACCCTCTGGCTCTTCTTTTCGAACTTCCTGGGCATGTTTGAGATGAAGAAAACGAAATTTTAATGTACCGCGAATTGAAAAATAAGGGATGGGGAGGTGTGGGACACGCACAACTTTCTCCGGTTAATGGTCCCACACCTCCCCATGTTGGGGTGTCCCACACCTCCCCAAACACAAGACAAAGGTAAAACGATCGTACACTGTAGGTATTGCATCAATATTCCAGACGAACCAATAGGCTACTTACCAATAGGTTGATGTTCGTTGGGAGCCACTAGGATTAAAAAACAAAAAGGTACAACGATAGATACCTATATCTGGTACTCGAAACGCAAGTCGAAATTGACGATTTCACAGGTGAAAACAAACAACGAGGCGCAAAAAAAAAAAAAAAAAAAAAAAAAAATGCAGCCCCAAAAAATTGGCGGAACCGCGGTGAAGGTTTCTTAACGTTCAAAACCTATGTTTGTAGACCATTTTCAATGGATCATGTATTTTAGTTGGCTATTTACGACCCATGTCCCAAACCTCCCCAGGCTTTGAGCCTTTGGCTAAAATTCAAGAAACATGGAACATGCTTTGCCTAGTAACGTTGCCAAGCAAAATTGAATCGGTGAATTTAAAAGGGCCGTTGTCCACGTTTTAACCCTTAGACACCGGCCCTTCTAACATTCATCGATTCAATTACTACCTATGTAGGTACCTAAATTGTAAAATAGCTCCTTTGTTATCGTAACAAATTTTGGTTAACCTCCTAATACAAATTGAGAACCACGCGCTACTTTTGGGTCGCATTTTCGTTCCTCGATACCGTTCCCGAAAAACGTTACACTTTTTGCCAGTTAGGTCAAGGCTAAAGCATGATCCATGCTAAAAACAAAAGAACCTACACATGGCAGTTATGGGGACCCCACCGGGTATTCCACGATTGGGCTTCGTTTGAATCCAAGTAGGGATCATGAGTCCCTTAGAGCTCTCTATAGCACCAGCAGGAGGGAAATTTCTTCAACAGGCCGTGGTCAACCTAATTCAATCCCCATGCTAGACGCTCTAGTATCCCCCTCACGCAAATTTGGTCCTCGTACCAACTGAGGGCAGCAGGATGGCTGGATAAGCATCTTTTGAAGAAGTTTGAGTGAAGTCGTTGATTACAGGTAGGTCTACTGCAAAGTTCAGTATTAGAAAAGGTTCAAAAAATAAAACAAAAAAGCAAAAAAAAAAAAAAAAAAGACTCATTTTTGGTTTTTACATCCTAAAAAAAAACCCTAGAATAGATGAAGGGAAGCCAGCAACTCGAAGTTCTGTTTTTGTTAGTATACCAGTGTATTCCTCGAAAATTGAGAAAACTTTTCAGTTTTTTATTTATTTCCCAAAACCTCAAGAGTGGACAAAAGCCCTTCCCAAAATACCTAACAAATTCAATTGAACACCTGGGTATTCATTCGAAAAGTAGTTTTCTGAAAAACAAAACAAGGAAAAAGTTTTTGACAAATTGGTAAATTTTGCTCCCCATCCCCAGTGGTTAACCACGCCCTTTAAAGGAAACGCACATAACATGTTTGTTTTTTTTAAATTTTATATTGGAAGTGCCACTTACATCTTTGGACATACAACGCATTCACCAACACACTTGACGTCACAATATGTTCCATGTTCAATGGTACAATCTTTACCTATATCAAGTTCAGTTGGAGCCAATCCAAATAAGACGTGACCCTCGTGTACACTCCGGGGTAACCTTTGACACCGCATTGGAACCCGAAAGAGACCACACCGATGGTGTAGAAGTGTTGAGCCACGGGAACCATCAACGGACCTCCGGAGTCACCCTGGGAACAGACAGCGATCACAAAACGAATACCCACACGGAATGTTCACAATGAAAATGGCCTTACACGACAGGCGTCTTGGTCATCACCGCCGGCACAGATGTGAGCCCTTCTCACAGTCGTGTTCTGCTTACTGTAGATTTGGGCGCATTGTTTATTGGATACTACGGTGACTTCAGCGTCGTGCAATTTGGAGTTTTTTTCGTTGTCTACAATAGAACATTATCCTCAAAACAGTACCCGATTGAAGCAGTTGTTGGCACCCATTCAAAACTTACTGAAACCCAATCGGCCCCAACCAGCTATGGAAGGGTGCATCCCTTCGAACGCCTCATTATGCATCCCAACGGGTAAACAAATCGGCGCAATCGTTTCTGCAACAAACACATCATGTCATATCCATCACCTTCCATAATTAGCCGACATCCACTCACCAGTGAAGTCCACAGGCTCCTTGGTCACTACAATAGCTATGTCGTGGAGGAATTGCTTATTGAAGAAGTGGTTTTGCTTGACATAATCCACAACTTTGGTGACGTGAGTGGCTTCGTCAAATCGATTCAAATCCAAATCGCCGAATCTAGCGTACTTTCTGGAAACATTTAACTCGTACAGTCTACTATTGGCATCCTAACCTTAAACCCAGTAGACGCTCACAATTTCAAAGGAGCTTTGTCCGCGCAATGGGCTGCCGTAATGGAGCTTTTGCGCGTCACGAGAACTCCACCACATAAGAAGGACATAGGCGACGTGAGATCATCCGACATTGTATACCCGTAGGCGACCATCCACGGCCATTTTCCTGAAATAACGTTACGAGTTATACCCATATACAAACTGAGATTATGCAATGGAATTCTTGCTCACTTGGCGTCTTGACTTCACTTCCAGATGATATGCGTTCAATGATATCGTTGGACACGCCGCAATCTGGTGGCGAGAGGATGTTCGATGGTTCTGGAGACGGAGACTCTGTCGTGGTTCGGGAACGAACCCCTTTTGCCAACTGGGATTCAGATGCAGTCGGTTGAGGATTTATGAGAGTTTGGGGCGACTGGATGAATGAGTATGAAATGCTCGTGTGTTGCTGGCTTGTGCTGTAGCTGGTCCAAGTATGAGATGTATTTGTTTGCGAGATTTGAAAGGAGCTCCCGGTTTCTCTATGCTCTATTTGAGAATCACCCGAAGTGACACGATTGTGCCTTAGTCCATCCCCACTTTCAGCATCCTCTTCGACCCGATGACGCTGCGTGGACCCCTCCCCAGAATCAGTTTGTGGCAAACTCTCCACTTGGACACTTCCTGAATGGCCATGTCCTTCTGTGGGTGAGAAATGCACTTCATTAAATGGATGCAATAAAATCATTTTACTCACAATAAGGGCAGGAGCATCTAGCCTAGGGACGAAAAATTTGGGTTCGCTGACCATTTGCCTTTTCAAATTAGGTAGGCGCTTTTGGGTCTGCTGAACCAGGGACTGTAATTTAAATAAAATAAATAGGGTATGCCCGTTGACTATCTGACATACATGAATTTACATTCAAACTTTCCACGAATAAATTTACCAATTATAGGTATTCAATAATATTGTTTAATGATGAGTGGTACCTACAGAGTACCAAGGATAGGCGCTTGGAGGGGCGGGCGTCATAGCCACAGCGAGTCGTCGCCCAAAACGCCTCATTTGAAAAGGATACATGGTCAGCGGACCCACACTGAAAAGGAGGAGAAAGTTAGGAAGAACGACGCTAGGATGCACTCGCAAGCGTAATTTCGTCCCAGGGGCCCTCTATATATATATAGAGGCCCTATAGGGCCAAACGCGGTGGATAGAGGAAACTCTGCTGGGGTCGCTTGCATTAGGGTAGGGCGATATGATATCGTTAAACGTGCACAATTCCTATATGTAACGATCATTAAGAACCTGACTCACGTTTAGGGGAGGAGTTGGTTAGGGTCCATTGCGTTCCGTTTTGGCTTCCATAGTATCTACTTTCCACAGAAATTGCCCAAGGCGACGCGGCGATCAAAAATATGGGGAGGAATACTTGCATATCAAAGTTATGCGACAAGACGCTACAAAACAAAATGAAAAAAATGAACGATAATACAAGCCGTCATTCCAGAAATCGGGTTCATCGGTACCTACGTGTTCGTTGATAAGGTCGTCCAAATGTGCCTCACACTGACTACTGGCGCAAATTTCCAAGAGTATCAACAGCCAGATAAATTAATCGGCACATCTGACCCCCGACCTCGAAATATCTTCATCATACCTACGCGATTCTCTGTAAATGGGGCCGGTATTGGCGTTTCGGTTCCCCTGTTACGTTCAGGTATCTACTCAAATGGATTTCTGGGAAAGTCGATATGATTCGTATCGTGGGGATTCTGGAATTAAAGGTCGATATTTTTGTAATTCACCAAAAATCGCTATTCCATCGAGAGGGCGATTTTTTTTCTGTCCGTCGATTTCAGAGATGATAAATTCGTGTTAATCATCATTGTAAGCAGTATTACACCATCGCACTCTATTGTAACTGACCGTATTATTCAGGTGTTGAACCAGATTTATGTAGACCGAAAATAGCAAGCTGCTTGCACACATTGTGCCCCCTGCGCGACGATATAAGGCACCAAGGGTGTCCGCTGCACAGTCAGCCAGGGCTGGAATAAACTACGGGAGGGTTTGTTGAAAGATTTCGGCTATGGAGTCGCTTGAGGTGTCGTTATTGAAGTATTTTTGGAGGTTCCAGTGCCTTCCGATTTCACCGTGGGGATCTATGGGGCTGTCAGGGCTACAAACGGTACTTTCGAAGGAAGTCAGAAGGTCGACTGATGTGTCGTTTTCCGAGTTGGTAATTTTGAACGTAGAATTCATTTTTGGGGTCCCGCATCTATCCAAAATGGATAGGTACCTAGTGCTCGATTCCAGAAGATGCGGTTCAATTCCCTCTGAACCGGATTCTGAATAGGAAGTTCACAGAGTTGTCCGCCATTCGAATTGTTAGTTCATTTCCTTAGTTCTGGTGGTCCGAGTTTTCCTTTTCCCGATTTGGTCATAAACTGAGCTGTTCCGAGTTTTCCTTTCGCGATTGGTCCTGGGCCAGGTCGTAAACTGGGCTGAGCCGAGTCTTCCTTTCCTCGGAATGGTTTGTCCGGACAAACTCGGGCCCGAGTTTTCCATGGCCCACATCAACAGAACCTAACAAAATTGCAAAGGACTGTAGTTAACTGACTGTATCTATAGTCAGCTTTAAAGTTGACTATAGATACAAAGCCACGGCTAGATAGGCCACCAGAGAGATAGGTACTTTTGGAGGTGTTGGTTGATGAACTGCTGTCTTTTTCGGGCGTATGTTCCATTTCCAGAGCGAGTGACAAGGCAAGGTTCCACAACCGTTTCTGAACTTGCACTGATATAATATATTATTTTGGCAGAACTGTGAAGGTGTTAGCTTTCCCAAGACTTGGAAGAAATCCCCAAGACGTGAAAGAAAAACAAAGAAAAGCAAGGAAGTTTTAAGACTCCATTAAATCTTGTTTTAATTTTATTTTTTAAATAAAATATACACTATGCATTAACAAGAGTGTATTCACAGCAGAACGACTTATCGAGTAATGAACAGCCATATGCGAGATAATATTGCCTTATGCGAAATAATAATATGATATTATCATCTCTTATACAAGAAGAGCACCAAACCGAAAATGACTACCTATTTACCTAAATATTACAATATCATGGTTGCAAGGGCGAAGATCAGTTCAGCTCAGCTACGATGTCACAACCTACACAGACAGGTTTACCAACTGTCTGAAGCATAACACGACACATCACGAGAACGTCCCCAGTTCAATTACGGCACAATTTTTATATCAAGTTCTGTTGGAGCCAATCCAAATAAGACGTGACCCTCGTGTAAACTCCGGGGTAACCTTTCACGCCACATTGGAACCCGAAAGAGACCACACCGATGGTGTGGAAGTGGTGCTCCCACGGTACCATCAACGGACCTCCGGAATCACCCTGGGAACAGATAGTTGCCATCACAAAACGGATAACCGCAAGGAAGGTTTACCATTGCAACGCCCTTACTTGACATGCGTCAGTCTCTTCGCCCCCAGCGCAAATGTGCGACTCCCTCACGTGCTTCTTCAATGTTCGATACACGTAGTCGCAGTCTTCATTAGGCACTACGGGAACTTGACCGTCGTGCAGCAGGGAATTTCCCCCGAAGCCTGAATGAAAATAGTCACATTAGGAACGGGATCCAGTTATTACATCAAGATGACACGAAATACTCACGAAAGCCCAAATTGCCCCAACCGGCTATGAAAGGCTGCATACCCTCGAACTTTTCGTTTCGCATAGCAAAAGGTAAACAAATTGGCCTGATTGTATCTGCAACACAAGATGGATGGTACAATTTGATGCAAGCAACCGATGCAACACCGAAGTCATCACTATACAATGTTTTAGCAATGTACATGTTGGGGATAAGCAGGCTCGAAGAGTGGGACTCTTGCCATGTAATGTATGTATAGGTCTCCCACAAGAAGTTGCTATCAGACACTGCATTCTGGTGGGGGAAATCGAGTTCGAACTAATATTTGCACGAAATTTGTCCTTCCTAGTGGCAGCACATCTCTTTTTCTACCCTCAAACGGGGTTTTTAACTGAAAAATTTTGAATTTCACATCACTGAATAAAACCTAACGACTTTTTATTTTGGTTTTGCTGTTGTACAGTTTAATAACGAAATTAGATTTTGTAATGTTTAATTCACAAAATCACACCGAGTAAACGAACCGTTTATTCAAGTAAACGAGCCCATAAAAATAGGGTTTTACGTAGGTACAGAAAAATTAATACGAACGCGAGTACAACACCAATGTTTAATTATCAAAATCACACCGATAAACGAAACCGTTTATTCAAATAAATGTCTATAAGGAATTAGGAATACCTCAAAATTTAAACAACTAACATCGCAAACAATCACGTTCTTCCTCCTTCCTGGCGATGAAAAATTGTGCAACGTTGGAGGCAATTTCCTTCGCCTGACTCCTTAACGGCTTTCCCCGAGAAATTTTTGTTTTCTTCTGTTCCATCGTTGAAAACACGGTGGTTAAAAAGGTACAATGTTGCCAACAGGAAAAACTCAAAATCCCTTCGCTCGGCCTCACTCAGGATGCCACATCAGCGTTTCCTTTTGCGGCCACCAAACTGCAGTGTCGGAGCGCAATATTCTTGTGGGAGACCTATGCCTATTCCAATTCATAGACATAGGAGAGCAGTAATAAAACTTTTATTTTAATTTTATTTTTTTCACTCACCCTGAAATTTGAGACGGCGTTTGAGTACCACAATCGCTATGTCATGGTTGTACTGCCCTTTGGTGAACATGGGGTGCTTCATAACCTGTAAGACACTCTTAGTGATGGGTGATGCGCCATCATCATTGTCCTCCAAGTCCAATTCACCAAACCGCGCAAGCTTCCTGAAACGTGCCTTCGTTTAGGGATGAAAATCACTGTTTAATCATTCGAGAGTGATGTGACTTACAACTTCATCGAAGGGTGTTCGGCACAGTGGGCTGCCGTGATGGAACATTTGGCCGTCACCAGAGCTCCGCCGCACATCCACTTGGCTTCCGAATCTTTCTCGCCAGCAGCTAAATACCCGTAGGCCACCATCCACGGCCATTTCGCTGGAAAATCGTTATACCTACGATGAATTTTGTCGATTTCAACGTCACTGTATCACTAGTTGTTTCTCACCTGGTGTAGATGTTGATCTGCCGTTGGCTATACGGTTGAATAACGATTGATTGAAGACACCACAATGTGGCGGTGAGGGGATGGTAGGGACTTTTTCTGCAGGGAGTTCTGTCGTTGTTGTGGTGGGGGGCCGAGCATATGTGTGGTCGCCACTCGCTATGTAGCTATATCCTGCTTGAGCTGCATTAGAACCATTCGACGGTTTCTTGGGTGGTTGGAACATGGAAAAGATCAAATCGGATCCTTCATTACTTGTCGTGGTAGTTTCGTGGACGCCACTCGCTATGTAGCTATATCCTGCATGAGCTGCATTAGAACCATACGATGATTTCTTGGGTGGTTGGTACACGGAAAAGATCAAATCGGATCCTTCAGTACTTGTCGTGGTAGTTTCGGTCACATCAGAGGGTTTCAACGGTTGAGGTACAGCAGTAATTTCAGCATCGACGGTTGCTGACAGTGGAGTTGTCGTTTTGGTGGAATGACTTTCAAACCCGTAAGATGCAAAACTTGATGGAATCGTCCACCTCGTGGTGGGACGAGGTCGAGTTGGGCGTTGAGCCCTGTCATTGTCAGATTGACCCGAAGAGCCCTGTGGCCCTCCGGAAATCTTGTCTGACTGCACAGGCCGCTCTTCTCCATTCGTCTTAGTATCTTTATTACTGTTGTTCGATTGATTCTTCGACATGCATTTGCTCAACGGAAAACATTTATACCTCAAACCGACAAGATCGGTGGACGTCGTAATGTCGCCAATAGTAACTTCTGTCACCGTGGACGCTTCACCTATCGTCGTAGCATCTGTCGTCGTTGCTTCCATCGTCGTTGCTTCAGTCGTCATCGCTTCAGCCGTCGTCGCTTCAGCCGTCGTCGCTTCAGCCGTCGTCGCTGTCGTCGTCGGATCTTGGCAAGGCATACCTCCACATCTCTCAAACGCCAAGAAGTCTTTTAAGAGTTCAGTTATGTTTCGTCCATTAAGCGTTGAAGCGATTCCTGTTTGGATCTTGTTCGGCTCATCCGAATGGGCATGAGAGGCTGGAAAAGAAAAATATTCTGTAATAATTAAAGCCACAACGCAAAAACAGCCCCTTTTTTCGACCTCCGACACGAATACATAGGTGTATTATTCCAAGAATAATAAACCAAAATGGATCAGAGAAAGAGCTACTCTTTTTTCTGATTAACCTTTCAAATCAGCAAAGTTAGTTGCCGCACCCTGCACTTGTGTAGGGGAGCGTCGTAGCTCAATCGAGACCGTGGTCGATTGTAGGGGTTGACGTAGTGGGTTCGAGTCCCGTAGCGGGCTCGATTAATTTCGGTCCGTCCTCAGGTCCCGGACCGGAGTACAAAGTATAAGTCCGGTTCAGAGCCAGATGGAGTTACATTTGCACTTTGTGACAACCACAATGGCAATAAAATCTACTTTACTTTACCTACTTTAAATACTTGTGAAAAATTTGTTCACATAATATTTAATATTATATATTTTTCGGGGGTCCGAGTCCGAAATTTTCGGACTCAGACCCCTTCGGACTTAAGCCAGATGGGAGTTTAGCCAGCAGGGGGTGGCCCTCTGCAACTCCCTGTTTTTAGATTTTTCGCTTAGCTTTATGATATGGGTGCATGATCAGTTTCCCTTCCAATATTATTGCAGGCCGATTCAGGCAGCAGGAAGTCAGAAGATGAGCGGTTACTCCGTCCAGACAGGCCTGAGACTGCCATCAGCAGCAAAACTGAGTGAGGGCCTCACGAAGAAGTTGGCAGATAAGATGATTATTGGCTTATTATTCAGGGAATAGGCAATTCACCTATCTAATCGCGACGGGAGACGAAAATTCTGATCTCGGTCGCCCAAACCCTGGTGAGCTAAAGAGGGGCTACAGTAGGGTTTTTTAAGGGTTTCGGCGTGGAACCGAATTAGCTGCCCTTTTTCAAAGTATTTTTGGATGGAGAATCTATTGCTGGGGGTCCCAGAACGATCCGAGTTCACCGTGGGGATCTATGGGGCTTTCATGGGGCTACAAATGGGATCTTAAGGATACCAAAAGGTCTAATAAGGTATCGTTTTCCGAGTAATTTTTGACGCATAATCCATTTTTCGAGGTCCCACATTTGTCCAAGCATTGTAGAGAAGAAAAAAAATTGATTTCTAATTTTTTCAAAAATATTTTCTTAATGACTCGTTGCAAAATTAACCTAGGTTGCAAAATTTGCAAAGTTTTTTTCCGTCACCTTTTAGGGTAAATCAAAATAAAATTACAACCTAAATCCTCTCACCTTTTGAACAGCCGCAGATCAATTGCGCCCTTTCCAAACGTCGACTTTCCGCGGAAAATGTCAAAAGGGATGCAACGATCAGAGTGTAGACTAGAGATAACTCCATGCCAGAGTTACGAGATATCTATGAAACATAAATGTCAGCGCTTATTTTAGATATTGTTTCATCCCACGAGTTAAATTTCTTATCTCAAGGCCAGCATGAGCAATATCCAGAAAAGCCAAAAATGTAGGTATGTGATGACCTAGATAAAGAAACTCTACGATCTTGACGATATCACGCTAGAATTGCGAGGGTTAACAAGCTTAATAATAGGTACCTACTCATATTATGAAACGTGCATGATCAAGATCTCATTTCGAAGTGCGATTCGATCAAAAATCCCTGACTCATTTTTCCAGCAAAATCCGAGGAAAAGCTTGTCCAAGACCAGTCTTTACTAATAATTATTAGGTATTAGAAGAGACAGAATTGGAGTGTTCAGTTGGTGACATTTGAGGCACGCGAAAATAATAACGTTTATTGATGGATTCGTTGACTGATGGCGTGTCTTCCTCAATTCAAGACGGGAGGAGCTTGTGTGCCAAGACTTTGGAAACAGAAAGCTGATAGACGGGTTTTGCGAGTCCTTGACCTTCGGGGAGTCAGAAGGATGGTCCATCTGACAGGTTTATTGTGTTCATTGAGAAGATAAACACAGAGGTAAATACGAGCCAAGGCGGGAGGGGAAATTTGATAGTTGATACTCACGGTGCTCATCCAACTGTGCAGCCTCAGGCTCGTCCAACAACTGGTAGGCGGTCCCGGAAACTGAGGGGTTAAAAGATTTGCCAGATGGGAATCCCTGAACCCGGTGTGACTCCCAGATCTGACGTAGTTGTTAGCGCACGTCTCCCGTTTTATCTACGGCCGAATCCGAGCCCGCGGAAATTTCACTGGATAAACATAGCAATGACCGTTTCAATTCAGCATAAACCGTGAACAATCGAGGAATTTTCCCGCGCGTTGCATTATACCAGGAATCACAGTTTTATCGTCGCAAACCATAATACCTATACTTTTTTCAACAATAAATGTCGTTTATCAACCATTAAAGTGTTCAGCAGGTCCAGTGTCACGAAACCTCACTACAGACCAGGTAGGTAGGTAAGTAATTTAGATCTTGGGTTTTCCTCCACCGACTCCAAACTGCCCCGCCTATTCTGAATCTGCCACAAATTGCCGATGCCCGTGAACGTCTAAATGATATCCGTCCAGGAGAAACTCATTTCTTTATCCTTCCGGCCAGTGGCCGCCCAATAGCTGTCACTTCCTGAACATGAGACGGTGAAATTCGGCACTTCGCGGGAGCAGAACATTGTCGGGTCGGCTGGCCAGGTGCCTCACATATAGGCCTAATAATTTGAGATGATATGACCTGTTCTCAGTGAACTTCTGGCATCATTGTGAGAACTTCTCACAATGAAAAACGTACAGTTCTTGATAATTTCCCTGAGCCTTCGGGCAGCTGCAGTGCACTCTGAACCATAGGAGAAACCTGAAAAACAAAATGAATAAGGAAAGTGCACTTTAAAAACCAATAAACGTGAAAAATTATAACAATAGTACTTAATACAATAAATATTTATGCCAGAACTTACTCTGCGAACTGCAGCTATTATCAGTCAAAACTAGGCTTCAAGTATTGCTCACAACTGTGAAATCAGTTTTTGTGCTTCCTGTAAAGTTTAGGAAAATGGACTTACGAGGTTTTCTCGGTCCCTACTGTTGTTGTTGTCGAGACTTTAGGTACTAGTTGACTTGGCAAACCTTTTGTGTTCGCCATGAATATGGTAGAAGATGAAAAAAGTTTACTTCTGGTTTTATCATTTCTTTTATCAAAAAGTGATAAGCGATAACAGTGTAACTCAGAGTATTGTTTTTGGTTAACTTTCATAAAATTGTATGGGTTGGTCTGCGACTTGTGACAGCTTGTTACTGCATACTTAGTGTGTTGTACGGAATCAAGTTGGCGTTAGTAGGTTTGAACAAGCAGCCATGGATCAACCCGTCCGGGACAGGCCGGAACATTTGGTGACTTTGAAAGTGATGAGGTTGACACGTCCGAGTTTGGCGTCTCCAGTCGTCGTGACGAACGACCTGAAGGATCTGCCGGGGAACTTGTTCAACAACGCGTTGAAAAGAGACGTGAGTTCGGTCCCTGGGACGGAAACAATCCAGGCGACCAGTTTCCTGTTGCTGCCGCAGAACTTCGGGAACATTTATCTCGGAGAGACCTTTTCATGTTACATTTGCGTCTACAACGTCAGCGACCATCTGGTGAAAGACGTGACGTTCCGGGCGAGCTTGCAGGTAACATAGTAGATCCTATATGGTGGGATTGTGTAGAATATGCTGCCAGTATTCTAAATAAGCTCAAACGTTTTCCCTACAATATTCACTCGTTCTAGGTCGCCAACAAGGTGATATCCCTCCAGGCCGAGGCCCACAATTCCACAGATTTGCAGCCCGGCGGGTCTGTCGACGAGGTGATTCACCACGAAGTGAAAGAAATTGGTGCACACATTCTCGTCTGCGAAGTCGGCTACTGTTCTGGCGCCCTTACTAGCGACCGACAGGCATTCAGGAAGTACTTCAGGTTTGAGGTGAGTTGAAGTAAGGGAAGTTTTCACCATGTTCTACAAAATGAAAGACTACACTCTTCACTAGACGGTAGGGGTCAATCGGAAAGGGCTTTGGGAATGCCCAATGAGCGCTTCGTCACTGGTCCCTTCCCTTCCAAGCAACTTCATCTCACCCTGTGCATTACGCTCATCCTGTCAGTCTTGATTTTAATTACGTTCATTATTTATTTTTATTTATTTGTAACATTTACGTAGGCCTCAGGGGCCCTTAGGTTGTAAAATCAATTTAACGACATTATTAATTGCAAGTAGGTAACAAAAAGTAAGCGATATAATAATTGGAGTACCTAACATAATTAATTAAAAGTATAGGAGAAAACAAAGAAAAAAAAAAAAAAATTATGGAGGAATGAAATACAAACATCAAAAATAAAAATAAATAAAAATAATAATAAAAAATTAACAAATGAACAATGGTCAAGGAAGCCGGAGAGGCACCAAACTTAGGGCTGTGCCACCCATGACCCTCACAAGAACGCCATAGGCTTGGGCCGACAATAATACAAGATTAGGCGTTGGGGCCAGGGACCGGAAGGGTCCCAAAGTGTTGCTCAATGAGGCTACGGAACTGGGATATCGAAGAAACAGTCCGACAAGAAAGGGGAAGCGCATTCCACGTGCGAGCTCCAGCGATACGCAATGAGCGGCCCATGGAGATGGTACGATGGGGCACCACATTTAGAGCATGAAGCCTCCCCGAACGCCCAAAGGTAAACATACCTTCCAGGTATTCGGGGCAAGGGCTCCCACCGTACAGTAGTCGAAAGATGAGCAGGCACACTCGAATGTTGAAGTGGTCGACCATAGAACAGCCGACAAGGGCCCGAGAGTATGGAGCGATATGGTCGTATCTCCTTATTGAAAAGACGTATCGCGCGACCGAATTCCAACACACCTGGAGACGATGAAGTTGCTCAGAGTTCAAGTTAGTAGAAAATATTTCACAGCAGTAATCAAAGTGTGGGATCAAGAGAGATTTTGCGAGGACAATCTTAAGGTTAGAGGGAGTGAAGTTGCGGAGCTTTTTGAAGGTGTAGAGAGAGCCATAGACTTTTTGTACTATGTGAGAGACGTGAGAACTCCACAGGAACTGAGGGTCCAAAACCAGGCCAAGATCCCTCACAACCCGACTGTGTGGAACCGGGAAACCATTAACAATGAGATGAGGCTTGGAAATGGCATCAGGGAGAGGCCTCTTGGATAAAATAATAAATTGGGATTTTTTAGGATTAATAATAAGTGCGTTATTTTTGGCCCACGAAACCATACGCTCCATGTCGGAGTTAAGATGTGCCACTGCCGCTTGGAGATTGGCAACTGGAGATTGAATGAATGATTGCACATCATCAGCAAACATGTGACACTTCGAATCCTGAAAACATGAGGGTAAATCATTGATGTATAAAGCAAAGAGAACAGGCCCCAGGATCGCACCCTGAGGAACACCAGACACAAGAGGGAGGGTAGATGAAACACCAGAGGGAAGGGAAACAAATTGAGTTCGATCGGTCAGATATGTTTTCAACAGATTCGTAGCAGTTGTATCAAAGCCGAATAAATATTTCAGTTTGAGAAGAAGAAGATCATGGTTGACCGACCCAAAAGCATTGCTAAAGTCGAGTAACGCAAGACACGTACAGAGACCATTGTCGAAACCCCGGTGTACAGAATCAATAAGCCCCGCCAGTAGGGTGGTACAACTGTGCCCAGATCTAAAACCAGACTGGACAGGAGACATTAATTTATTTAGATTAAGGTGCGCAATAATTTGTTTGTTTAATAAAAATTCCAAGGGCTTAGACAAGGCCGGAAGAACGCTAATGGGTCTTGTGTCAGTCACAGACTGCACTTTGGACACTTTGGGGATAGGCGTCACTCGAGCACACTTCCAGGAGGACGGGAACACGCATGACATAATGGAGAAGTTGTAAACATGTGTCAATGGCGTCAATATGATAGGAAGAAGTAGTTTAATAAATTTGATTGGAACGCCATCACTCCCCATTGATTGGGATTTTATACGAGAAATGGAGTCAAAAACCTCGTCCTCAGACACAGTTTGGAAGGAAAAAGAGACTGCACAATCCTCAGTAGGACGCTGAAAATGGAAAGACATGGTACTTCCCTTGGAAAAGTGGGCATTAAGATGATTTGGGTCAAAATCCATCGAGGCAATCTTCATCTTGCTGGTAAATCCGATCGAATGAATATTTGACCATAGTTCCTTCATGGGAAGTCTTAAGTCCAGAACATGTTTAAGCACATTAAATTGATGTGTTGAAGTGTTGTGTTGTGAAGTGAAGTGAAGTGAAGTGTTGTGAAGTGAAGTGAAGTGTTGTTGAATTGATGTGTTCAAGTGTTAAAAAACGGTATGGAGTACAAGGAGAGTTTTAGGGTGTTTTCGGGAGGAGATCATCGATGGATTGCATGACGTGCTGCAGCATGGAGAGAGCTGCTGATGTATGCCGATGTCCAGAGACCACAGCTTTATGACTTTCATTTAAAAAAATTGACCATTTTATGAGGTTTAATGAAAAAAGGATAACTTTCTATCATCAAATCAAAATTATTTTTGCGTTCTGCGCCCAGTAGATTGTTCAATGACAGTTAATGTCTATCGCAGGATAGAATGATTTAAAAAAAAAAAAAAAGTAAAGTAAAGTGTCATGAAATATTATGTCAAATTTTGAGGCCGATCAGAATTTTCGGCTTCCGTCACGAATACATGGTAGTATTATTCCAAGAATAATAAATCAAAAGACAGCTCTAAGTCGGCAGAGGAGTTTGTGGCGAATTTCATACTACGAACCTATTTTTCGGGTTTCGGTTTATTATTCTTGGAATAATACAACTATGTTCGACCTAACTTCGACTAACGGCGTCGCAGAAGCGTAGGCCTAATTTGACATTTGTCGGCACCAAAGTGTACAAGGCCCTTCACACGGACATCCGGACCCTGCCAATCCAAAAACTGAGAACTCACTAGAAAGGCAACCCTGGACGAATTTTTCCTGTTTTCTAAAACTCTTGTAACAGTTAGATTGTTTATTGTTATAAGGTGCCCGATCGCCCAAACCCGTGGGGCGCTATGGGGCTATAATGAGGCTACGGGAGGGGTTTTGAAGGCTTTTGGCTATCATAGCCATAATGGGATCGAGTTACGTGTTGTTTTCGAAGTATTTTTGGACGTAGAATCAGTTTTTTTGGGGGTCCCTGAACGATCCGATTTCACTGTGGCGATCTATAGGGCTTTCATGAGGCTACAAATGGAATTTTTTTAAGGATCCGAGGAGGTCACATATTTTTCGAGAAAAAAAAAAAACAAAAAAAATTTGAAATTGACAGAATTAAATTTTTGCACAAGTAATCTATATCAAAGAATAATAAACCCTTGTGTTAAATTTGCATCGTTTTCATTTCACGTATGTACTTAGGACTCATACACATGTGTGATGGTTCGAAGTGCCTTACCTCTACCTTGGCCTGAGACTAAATTTCTGTACAATGTTAGAAACAGATGCGGTACCTCGAAAAATGGACTATGCGTCCAAAACTACTCGGAAAACGACACCTTATTTGACCTCCCTCGGATCCTCAAAAATCCTTTTTTTGTTGCCCCATACTATGGGGCCCATAGACGTGCGTATTGAGTCGCTCCCCAAGAGTTGAAGGGACCTGCTACTTCATTGGCCCAATTGGGGCCTTAAGGACCCTTCGATTTACAGGTACCGTCTAGTAAACCAACTGTGGCTACACAATAAGACCGAATTATTTCCAGGTTCACCAACCGTTGGACGTCAAAACAAAACTGTACACGGCGGAGTCCAACGAAGTGTATTTCGAAGCTAAAGTTCAAAACACGACTGCCAACAGTTTGATTCTGGAGCGAGTCTCCCTCGAGTCGTCACCATTTTTCAAGGTTGACAAATACAACAGTTCCCAGAAGGTGGAAGACCTCCAGTTGAATGTAATGGCTCCTGGAGAGAAGAAACAATTTTTATACGCTTTGACGCCCGATTGGGCGCAGATTCCCAGCCTGAAAAAGCTG
Source organism: Pilophorus perplexus (assembly GCA_955831195.1). Classification (NCBI taxonomy): domain Eukaryota; kingdom Metazoa; phylum Arthropoda; class Insecta; order Hemiptera; family Miridae; genus Pilophorus; species Pilophorus perplexus. Next base: position 18,447,628 of record OY037014.1, read on the forward strand.
TTCGATGAGACATACATTGGAAAACTGGATATCGTGTGGAGGTCAAGTTTAGGTTGGTTGATAACCTTAAAATTGACAAGTTTGCTGCAGCGTTGCCAGGTGTTAAATATGTATTCTGTTTCAGGCGAAAGAGGTCGCCTTCAAACGTCGGGGCTCCACAAAAAGCAACAAGAACCTTGCGACCTCCACTTGAGCGTCGAAGACCTCTCAGGCGTCGTTTACGTCAACGAAATGTTTACGGCCAAATTGAAAATCGTCAACTTAACGGACCGGAGCATGGACATGATCCTCATTTTGGAACAAGCCAAAAACCTCGCCTGGGTTGGCAATTCTGGCCACACTCTCGGCACTGTCGGCCCCGGCGAGTCGATCTGTTTCGTCGTCAACGCCGTCCCGTTGACTCTTGGTCTCATGAACGTCTCGGGGGTGAGAATCAAGGACCCCTTCCATGCGAAAGTCTACGATTTTGACGAAATCACGCAGATATTTGCTATGGCACGAGGTCCTGGTCACGAGGGACCACAAGGCCGCCAGATTGCTTGTTGTAACTGACGAAACCTATAATATTCAAATTATTGTTAAATCGTAAAATATACCATATTATTGTGATTCTCCTACCAGTGTAATATAAAATTATAAACGTTTTTTGCAGCTTCTTCGTTTGATGTGACTTTTTAGCGAATCAAGAGGCGCATTGTGAATTGTTCATTATAACATATTATGCAGGAAAATAAATCGATTGTGACAGGAATGGACGATACCCCGAAGGTTCAGTAATTTGGGAACCTACGCGGCATCTCCCACAGATATAAGTAGGTAGCGCTTCTCCTTTAAGGATGAACCGCCTTCTGCAACGTGTTCTTTCACACTCATCAACTGATGATCGCTGCGAAGAATTTATTCGTATGAGCATGGAATTAAATTCATCACAGCGATCCATCTATTTGATGCTGTCTAGGGAACGGCGGTTTCGTGACTCAATGAGTGATTTAATTTGCTACAACTAATCATGCGTAGTATGAGTTGTCAGGATAATTATCCTTAATAATTATAATTGTGCAATTATTGGGGGTCCGTCCAGGATGTTACTCTTGGAGGATGCCATCGGCCAGGACAATCCCCTCGAAAGTGCAATGGATTTCACTCCTTCTGAAATTAACGGCAGCGCTGGTCCTTCTTCCTCTCCGCAAGGTACGCTTTCCTGGCAGGATTCAGAGCTGCTCATTCTGGGAATGACTCACCTACTATTATCGGCGAACGTGAGTTCCCGGTTTGTACAATTTTGCTACCGGTGCTTATGATGGTTCCTGTAGGGCCTCCTGTCACACTCCCTAAGGCCTGACGGCCCATTGTGCTGCCTCTTTAGCTAGGCATACACGAGCGGTTTTTTTCGACAGGTCGGACCCGCGGGTCAGGACTGCGGGTCAGAACCGCGGGTGCGCACTGCGGGTTTCTGCTCTGCGCGTGAGTGGGCGACGACAGGCCGGACCCGCGGGCTAAACCTGCGGGTTCTGGTGACGGGCCAAACCCGCGGTTTTGTGGCCTGTCGTCGCACACTCACGTGCAGTCCTCGCCTGCTGGAAAACCCGCCAAGGGTTCAAAACTGTACGTGTGTGGGGAAACCCGCAGTTTTTGAGACCCGAAACCCGCGGGTCCAGGACTGTTGAACATGTCCGACGGGTCAGAGGCTAAAGCAACAGGTTTTGTGGTTCAGTGCTCGTGTTCCCGACGAAGAGTTATGGACGACAGACTACGTAAAGTGGTTGCTGCTGCTGGTGGTGCTTGGGCTGTCAGCCAGCTCATGAGGTTGAAGGAAATGCTCTGTTTTTGGGGCCTTAAAATTAGTTGAGTGGGAGAAAAATGTGCCCATCAAATAAAAAAACTACGATCGTTCGGGTTGAACATAGGTAGGTACCTGTATTCCTACCTAAAAAACGCTGCAAATTTTACACAAGGGTTTATTACTTTTTTATATAGGTTACTTGTGCAGAAATTTAATTCTGTGTCAATGAAAAAAATAATAATAATAAAAATTTTTTGGATTTTTGTTTTTCAAAAAACTTTTCTTTTTCAAAACTGTTTTTTCAAAATTTTCTTTGTTTTTTTACTTGAAAAATATTTGAACTCCTGGGATCTTACAGAAATCCCATTTGTAGCCCCATAAAAGCCCTATAGATCAGAACAGTGAAATCGGATCGTCGTTCCGGCCACAGAGGTACAGAGAACGGAACTTCCGGGACCCCAAAAAATGGATTCTACGTCCAAAAATACTTCGAAAACGACACCTGACTTGATCCCATAACTAAAAGCCTTTTTAAAAAAAAACCTTCCGTAGCCCCATTTTAGCCCCATAGATCCCCACGGGTTAGGGCGATCGGGCTGAAAACCTTGCGGGCACAACTAGATGGTAAACCAAGTATTTGGTCAACATTTCAGATTTTTTTTTTTTTTTTCAAATTCTTACTGCCCAAAACGGCACGGACGGCGTTCGGAAATTTCGGTTTTGGAATCTAGACCTCTTATTTATTTAAAAAAATCATCAATTAAAAAAAATCACACGACAGCAGCAGAACACCACTGAAACCTGCGGGTTCGAATTTGAACCCGCAGTTCTCAAAACTGTACGTAGGTGGGGGACCGGGGACCTTCCTCCCGTTGATCTTTCGGAGTTCTATGAAACCCGAAGGTTTCGCTTCGTCAAAAACTGCACGTGAGTGACGATAGACGGATCGGACCTCTGCACTTCTGAACCTTCGGGTCAGAACCGGAGGTCGACAACCTCCACCAACGTACAGGCCAGGCCTGCGGGTTTCCGAAAAATCCCCGAAACCCGTCGAAAAAACCGCTCGTGTATGCCTAGCTTTTGAGATGACTGCTGTAGGAGGTCTGTACCCTTGAATAGGTTCAATAGCCTCCATACGAGGCCCTTTTGAGCGAGTATCTCTCCTCAGCGCAATGATCCTTGGATAAGATGATCTTACCCAAAGATCTTACTAAGAGCCAATATAATAGGTCATATTCTGTGTTCCAGGGCTACCGTTGGACATGAGGCCGTACCGTTGGAAAAAAAAGTTTGTTTCCTACCCACAAGAAAACCCTGAAGAAAGGCCCTTGACACCTCATTGCAACCCTAGAGTGAAAGTTTCGTGAGCAATTGTTTATGAGGAACTTGATCGAGGGCCTTACTCAAATAAAAAAGGCGAATCGCAGTGTGGTTCTTGTTTTCAATGCTCTTGAGACTTTCTGTTATAATGGAGTAAGCAGCCAAGGCTCTTCCCAGGATGAAATCCAAAGTGGTGGGCATGCAGAATCTGCATTTGACTCAGATGCCAGCGAATCCGAATCAAGACGAGATGCTCAATGACTTTAACCAAAATTTGCCGGTTTCCTCATCTCCGCATTAACGTTGGGTTCTTCATTTGAATAACTATGGTTCAGGTCCTATTCCATTCAAGAGAATCTCATTAGAAGTTCCTAATGCTATGATTTTAGAGGGGTTTTCCGCTGATTTGTGTCTTGGTTTTTTTAATTGGCGCACATTTGGGCTTGGCCTATCGTTGGATTATCAAAGCTAAAAGTTCCTTTTTTATTAAACTCCTCCAGCTTTTACGGGCCTTTTGGAAGTTGTGGATGTAGGTAAGTTATTACTATTGTTAGAGATGCAAGTTAATTACTATTGTTATTACTATATTTTGGTTGTTGTGGGTGGGAGTTGTGATTTGATTGTGTCTTCTCTTGAGTCTTCCTGCTGAAACTGGTGGATCCACAATAACGCAGGGATTTGTACTTCTTTCGGCCTTCTTCGCCAGGTTTTTGTACTCTGTTGTGATGCTCTCTTGAATTGTAGGTAGGTAGGTAGGTAGTATTACCTCAACGTTGGAGGCCCTCCCGCAGTATTCATTTCGCTCGTAGGTAACACGGGGCGCCGGTGATCTTGTACTGTCGTGTGGATGTGTTAGATGCTGTGCCCCAAATCTCGTGCCCATATAGGTCTTGAGAGGACTGTACCACCTAAAAGTTGCTCCATGTGGCGTATCTTCGCTCCAGAAGTGGTGAAAAACCACCTAAAAGATTGTGGATTTCAAACTTTTTGTAAATTGAAAAAAAAAAAAAAAAAATGAGGCGAGTAAGTAGATGACGAGAAAAATCTGAAACCACAAAAAACGAGTTGTTGGGCCTGAGGCCTGGTGGGATAGGCACGGTCGTGGGGTGGGTGGCGTTGTAGTACTTTGAACTACTTGGTATTTGTGTTTGAATGTTGAGGAAGGCCATTTGAAAAATTTTAGAATATTAGGAAGAGAATCTTCCTTTATCTGATAAAACCGTTCAGGCGGACAGCTTGGACTCTATTGTGTTAGTAAGACCTAATCAAGGTTTTGACTTATCACGATGAAGGTGCTCCTCCCTTCACACTCAATGTATTTATTTAGTATACTCATTGTTTAACAGTACAGTACAGCCCAACCCTCCTACAACCGAAATTATTACTAGTAGGCCAATCCTTTAAGGCACTTGCGCTCAAGATTTATTTACCCGGTTATAATTTATTATCGTATACAGGGGACATGTTCCCTACGAAAAGATAATACTTAGTATGTCTTTGTTATTAGGTATTAAATTAAAACGATTCTACTACGGAATATACTCCTTAAATTACACTGGGTTGAAGACCTGGCGGTTTCTGGTATACATAGTTTTATTTCGCGCACCTGGTCAGGGAGGTACCTGCGGGCGTGCGCGGAGGGCGGTTCGCTGGTGGTGACTCCCCCTCCACCGTCTGGCCACACTGAAGACGACACAACAAAACTTCAGTTGGGCTGCGAGGACGTCAGCTGTTTCTTCCTCTCTGTTACTCTGTGGTCCGACGGCTCGTCCCGGTCTGAAATGTTCCTGTGCGGAAGTTCTATTTTGAAGTGAAAAATTTTTTTATCGCTATGTTGACTTTTCCGCCCCAACTCGTACCCAAAAACAGTTGACAGTTCCTGACAGTGGGAGCTATGAGGCGGTGACACGTCGTGATTCAAAGTTGCCAGAGAGTCTCGCTCGGTATTTTCACAAGTTCCCTCGTTCTGTAGAAAAAATGACAGTAACATACACAGCCGAAGTTGCCACATGCAGGGGATTCGGCTGCTTCCTGGCGCTCCTTCTCAGGTAGGTGATTCACGATGCCGAAGTTCTCCTTCTAATAAAATTTATTTAAGTAATGCTTGATGCCAGTCACTCCTCTATGGGACTGCATACTGTATCACACTCCAGCTATGTATGCACAGCTGGATTCTACTGGTGGAGATCGACATTCGTGTTGACGGTTGCCTCTGATAATAAAAACACCGATATTCGATTTTGGCGCATCATTTTAACACTTTAATTTAATCAATTTTATTACATTGCTTGAGTCAGTATGACTGGGACACTAGGATTGATTTAGCATCTATGAATATTATGAAATTGGTACTTCATTCGACGCTCCTGACGGAACCGTGTGTTTTGAACGGTTAACGAGTCAAGCTTCATATTCGATTGTTGAGTCTGTTGATCAGGTGCGTAACGCTAATTTCGAGTGCGGCTCGTCGCAGCGACAGCCGGTGCGCCCGAAATTGCGGCGATCAATGCCCATTGCAACTTCATCTAGTGGCTCCGCCGCACAGTGGCCTGAAAACCCCTAAAAACGGCAAAAGTCCCTAATAAGTGGATTAATTGACTAAAACATCAGTTTACCCCCGTTTTTTGGGGGGCTGAATTGCTAGCTACCTACCCTGAATAGGTGCTTGATTGGTATAATTGATACCTGATAGGTATGAACGTATGACAGGTGCCTGAAACGGGTAAGAAAGTATGATGGATACCTGTACCTGAAATCAGGATAGATACCTAACTGAAAAGTTGCCCATTTTTGGCAATTGATTGTGGCTAAACGGCAGAACCGATTCTAATGTTTGTGGAGGTCATTTCACGCAGCATTTTATTATCAGATAATAAGATTCTTCAATTTTGTATCATCTTTTTTCTTCAATTTTGTATCATTTCTTTTGTATTATCTTATCAGATTCTTCAATTTTGTAATCTAGAAGTTTTCACTGTTACACCTAGTGTTCAAGTTATAGGTCAAAAACTGGAAAAATAATAACATTTGCTACCTACTATTTTTGACACTTTAAATAATAAATTGAATTCAAAATGCTTTAAAAAAAGCTTCTACGTCATAATATGGATATTATCGTGCACGAGTGCCCTCCCTTTCAATCCTCTGCAGAGGAGGGCCATGGCGGCTGGCCTAATTTAGCTTTAAAAGCGTAATAAATTGGTCCGAAGAAAACGCGAAAACTACCTATATACGAAGCGTACGTTTTTCTAGATAATGAGCAAAGTCGCAAGTTCGCGGAATAATACACCCATGTTTTCGCGACGGATGTCGACGACTCGGATCGGCCTCAAAATTTGACATTATCCGTTTCAAGAGGTCTACATTCTAAATCCGAAATGTCCGTCCGCCGTCCAGGGCGTTTTGGGCAGTAGGAATTTTTTTTTTAAATCTGAAATTTTGTGAAAATATTTGGTTTACCATCTAGTTGTGCCGATTTCACTGTGGCGATCTATAGGGCTTTCATGGGCCTAAAAATGGGATTTTTGAAGTATCCCAGGAGGTTAAATATTTTTCGAGTAAAAAATAAGGAATTTTTGAAAAAAAATCATTTAAAAAAATCCACTCCCCCAAAAAAAATGTTTTTAATACATATAAAAAATCCAAAAAAAAAATTTTTTTTAAATTTTTTTGATTAACAGAATTAAATTTCTGTACAAGTAACCTATATCAAAGAATAATAAAATTTGCAGCGTTTTTAAGGATCAGATAATTATGGCAGTGTGACACCCCTAGTGGAAGCAAACAGGGAAATATTTGAGAGTTTTAAAAATCTGCGTTTTAGGAAAAATCGTCTACAATTTCTGGTTCTGGAAGTCGGTCAGTGAAAAATCATTTTAAACAAATTTAAAATTCAAAAAATGAGTACCTACACCAGACTGGTGTTTGAAAAGATGGGAAGAGACCCCTCAAATGGATTCTATGCCCATAATTACTCTGACACCGACACCCTACTCGACCCCATGGCCAAAAACCTTTAAAAAAAAATCTCCCGTGGCCCTTTATAACTCCTCAGAGCCCCGCGGTGAATTGGATGAGTTTGAGACCCCTAATCAATTTACTCTACGACCAAACTTTCTTCAAAAATTACACCCTATTCGACTCCCCGGCTCAAGTCCTTCCATCTATATACCTGTATGAGTTGTAGATTTTTTCGTTTCACTTTCCTTTATGTAGATTTTATGGGGGGGGGGGGGGGATGTCGAGAATATAATGTAGCCCTACTGATAACATTTTTATGGAAACAAATCCCACTCACAATGTATGTGAGTGAAGAGGAAAGCAACGTGAACAAAATTTCCCATTTATAAAAAAGTATATTGGTTCTAAAAAGCACCGATTGAATTTTTTCACAACTATCGACCATACTTATTCCTCACATATTAAACAATAGATATTCGAAATACATGGGCAGAAAATTTCGAGAGAAGCCGGAATTTTATCATTCTCGCGGCTGTCGCATTCCGGGTCCGCTGACCATGTTCAAATCTCCCCCAAAGTTCGCCCGCGTATCGGATCCGTTCGTCTCGATCTGGGGGTTCGACGGATTGAGGAAATTGGAGGTTTTTAGTCGAGTCGTGAAAGCTGCCAAGGACTTTGATTGAACCTTAATCACCACCGCAAATTCGAGAATTCAAACGTAAACGCCTCTACATTTCTCGACATCACCTTGAAATTAATGTTGCGTAACTCGCGTTTTACGGACGGCCTCATTCTTTTTCTTGATTACCATCGTGTCCATCAATTTACGCTTTCGTAAAAACCTGTGTTGTTTCTCTAACGAGGTCGTTTACCGGTTGATTAGCTAATGAACTTGGAAGTTTCGGTAAATTTTCCCTGTTGACACAACTTTGTCATTTGATTCCCACAAGCGTTCGACTCTGTTCAGATGTGGAGTTTTCAAGTTGCTCATTGACAAGCCGACATGTGTGGTTGGGATCACTGGAGGAAGGCAGAGGAACGTATTATTATTACCCGTCCGACCACAACCAATTTGAGTGGTATTCAGAAGGCAAGGCCCCGGCCTCAAGGGCATTGCCGGAAAAGAAGATCGCGATCCGGACACAATCCGAGTGTTACGCTCCAACTAGCTGCCAACTCAAAATAGTGGGAACGACAATAAAGAATTATACTTGGAAATGAGGGAATTTCCATTTCAGTTTTTTAGGTGGTCGTAAAAATTCTATGGAAGCTTTCATGTTTTACTAGGACCAACTGGGAGTGCTCAAGTCGTAAAATATGCCAATGACACTACCGGGTTTGTCTGGAATTCCTAAAGTGACGGAAACCCCGGCAGACTTACGTTGAAATAGGCCATTTTTATGGTCAAATTTCATGAACTTTAGGAAAGTTGAAATTTTGCGCCGTTGAAATGGTTGGTATTTCAAAGTTATTGATCGTTGTCTGCCTTCTCCAAACTGACGGGTTACCTCAGCAGACTTGAATTTATATATTGCAATTTTAATGGTAAAATTGAATATGTTTTAGGAAATTTAAAATTTTACTCAGTGTTAGCTACTCACACGTTGGAGTACCTTGTCTGCCTCGAATTATTCTACGGAAACCATAACAGACAAGCCACTTTTTTAAATGTTCATTTTTTATTCAAAAATTGATCAAATTTAGGAAGGTCTAAATTTTGTCACACAACTCTTCTATGATAAGGGAACATTTCTAACATAGTTTGGCAGCTATATACCATTGCTTTAACACTGGCAGACTAGGATTTGAGTATGAATAGCCTTCACTAATAATAATAATCAATTACTATTAATATTACCTTATTTTGAAATCAGATCAGAGACCACTGCAAGGTAATAACAATCCTTCCAAACTAACCATTTAACGACAATTTTATCCATTTATTCTTAACGTAATGATATTGATTTCGTTCATTAAACTTTTTTCAAATTCTTCCCTGGATTAATTACGTTTTTAAATTGAATTTGGAATAATATATTAAACACTCTTATCATGGAAGAAGCTTATCATGGATATGCTAATATAAACCATATATGGGCTCCACGACCAAGCAGGAATTGATGGGATTGGCTGGGGGCTCAACTTGGGATCATATGGGACGTTCCCTTAAGAATCCGTATCCTTTAGAATAATTCTAAAACACTTATTGTTAGTCGGTGAATCCCTGATAAGAAACTTCTCCACATCAAACGTGACTTGCATACAAAATGTCATTGAAATCCGACCAACCGTAAACAATAACCCCCACCCCTATATATAGTATACTCACACTGAATAGCAGAACGTGCAGAACGTGGAGCAATGCGACGACATACAACAATTATTGGCTCCAAGCTACAAGAAGAGAGAGCGCCTTTGATGCTTTCGGTGGTCGCCACGCAAGTGGGATGCTTATGAAAGAGCAGCCACCAAGAATCCGAAAATAGCAAGATGAGAATTGGCAGAAGAGTTAGTGCAGTTCGTTGCCCACTTCAGCTACCGTTGACCAGAACATGAGTTAGAAAACGAGGTGACATAGTAGGTAGTGTTAGCCCCTCGTAGGGTACCGTGTTCGGAACTTGCGATATTTTGACAGCTAATATATCAAATTGTATCTTGCTGTTGATGATCCACTCCAGGTCCTGCTGAAAATCCGGACCCTGCAGAGGCGCCTTGGTCTTGACAGTCCTGGGTCCTGACGTTCAAGGGTGGAGAGGCGACAAGCCCGAAGGTATTCGTGGGTGTGCTTGAAGAGGGCCTCGAGAGGCGTGCCATTCTGTGAAAGCGTTCTGGAGGGCGAGTCGTTCCAGTCGGGCTTACCAGAAGACGTTGAGCACTTCAAGAGGGTCTCAAGAGGCGATTAGTTCGAGTTGAGCTTACCAGTGGTCGTCAACACACGTGGAGGACCTCAAAAGGCAAGACGTTCCAGAAAATGTCTGTCAATCACTGCGCTGAAGGCCTCGAAATGTGATGCTGAGGAATGACTTGAAGGGAACGATTCCAACAGCACGGAACGAAATGAAGAGGGGTTTCACTGACTGGGGGCAAAGATAGTACGGCTGAAAAGAACTTTCAATCTCTGACAAATGCAGATCCACAATTGACGATGAGCAAGATGGACGGTCTTCCTCTTTGGGGAGTCCCCTCCCCTCGTCCTAAAGGTGGTGGTCAGGAGGGGGGACGAAAGGTCTCTGCCAGGCGTTCGAGGACAGGTTGGTAGGCTATCTTCCGCCATGGGTGGCCAGGTTTTCGCCCAGTGTGATGCAGTTGGCAGGTTACCTACCCGCTTACAGTAGGTAAGTTGTGACGACTCCTATCTCAGCGACTGAGAGAAGCATAATGATTATGAACCCTGCAAAACCTGGCACCTCCTCGTGGGCAGATCACGATGATGTGGCTGACGCCAGAAGGGACATAGGGGAGTGCTGAAGTCCGAGAATCAGTCTTTAGGCCCCCCCCAGCAGAATCATAAAAGATAAGACAAAGAGCTGAGCCCATTAAGAAATATCAGAAAGATATATGGGCGCCAAAGGTCCAGAATTTATTTGGGCAGTACCTGGCCTCCGAGACAATCAAATGGCTCGGTACAGCAGGTCAGCAGACCATCGGGGGCAGCAGAGTAAGTTTCGCAAAGCAAAAACTATCTTTTATCTTCTCATAATATGAATCCCCGAATGCTGTTTTCTTCTTTGTATTCTTCTTCGTTAAGAGGCTTCTCCTGAAATGTTAAGTATATTGTATCTTGGGTGATTGGGTAGGTAATTAGTATCAAGCCGGAACACGAATCATTGTTGTTGACCCAAGCCTGAGCAAGCGGAGAGACCTCGTAACTATGCCACAGTGTTGACTTGCGTTGTTTGCTCTCGGGGGTTGGTTCAAGCGACAGGTGACTTTGAAAAGTCGGGAATCCAGATGAAGGGCGTTTATAACGTAAGAGCTTTTTAAGTGAACACTGAAAACTTCGCTCACTTTGCAAAATACACAAATTTGTATTTTCTTGAGAAAAGTCGGGTCTGTAAAGATAAGAAGCGAGATTGGCAAACGTCCGGGTTTTTGGCTCTCGTGCCAACATCTCCGTGAAACACCTGCCTAACGGACTCGACGAAGGTGTACCGCGATTTGTTTCGTTTGGCAATCAACATTGAAGCGGATTGTGCGGATTATTTCGGTCTCACCCGGCAAATTGCTGGTCTAATTATTATAGATGATTTGGCACGTGCCTGAAGTTATTATATTCTATATTATGTTTTATTTTGTTATATTGATAGTATCCTCCTAATCCTTGTTGCCTACGTTTTTTGTGCGTTCGGTCGGAAACTTCAAATTTTCAGTTTTTCGACGATTTTGGGAAAAAATTGTCCAACTTTGAAGAGCTGTATCTCGAAAACTATTAGATCTATTACAGGTCCTTCAGACTAGAATTATAGACCTATAATAGGCCTGCGGTTAATGTCAAACTGTAGCATATTTCATCTTGTGTTAACAAGGTAATAGTGGGGATTGCGTTAGAACGCGTTCACTAGGACCTACGGAGCTAAAACTGAAAAAGTCCGACAATGTTGCGATGTTTAGCGTTTCCTTAAGTTAGCTTTAAGATTTCGAAGCATTTTAAGGCATTTTTGAGTCTAAATGCAATGGCTTTCCCTCTGCCAAAGCTTCCTGACATTATCCTGTCTTCCGGCATCTTCCTCATAGGTGGATTCTGTGACGAGAAATCACCAGACAATCAACTGGCTTCCTTATCGATTTAATGCAAATAATGCGGATATATCCCTCACCGCTAACACGGAAGCCACTGCAAAGGTCATGACCTGCTGTGCCCTCTTTGTTTTCTTGTTGACCTCTCGAACCTTCCAGCTCGAAGGTTCGAGCTCTCGGATGAAAGGGAGTGGGTTTAGGAAATTGTGGGTTTTCGACGCATTCGGAGTCGTCGCTTTTAAAAACCCTTCTACACTAAACTTTGGCTTGCTTTTTATGTTGATCAGAAAGAGTTGAGAAAAATAAGATTTGGAAAGAAGGCGGCAATCAGATCAGTGAACTATAACAGTTATAGGAGCTTGGTATCAAAGACGGACATGTCCATTTTTTCCAAAATGGAGGTAGATACGTATTCTTATAGGAAATTTTCTACTGAATTCGAATCTGCAATCGTTTAGTTTCAAAAACGGCCAGAACACGGGGAAAAATGGCTTCAAAGTTGTGGTTTGGTTTCAAAAACGGACTGCTCCAACTGGATTTCGTTTCATAGTCGGACAGCTCCATGACAACCAATCAGAGCGCCACATTCGTCCGTCGCAAGGCATCATGGGTAATCACAGCTCCCACTTTTCTTCTGATTTTTCGCAGTATGCTCAACTATTTTAATTATATAAAAATGATTTTTATGGGATACCTAATACACAATAAAAGGTTCTTTGAATTTGCAGTTCGTATTTTTTTTAAAATATACTGGTAGGTACCTCAACCTCATTTTTACAATTTCAATGTTACCAAGTTATTAAAAATTATTATAAAACAAAGTAAAAAAGAAAAATTGGTGAAAATAACTATAAAATTGATAGAATAATAATAATAAAGGAGTTTTGAGAAATAAAGTTGGTTTCAAAAGCGGACTACTCCAACTTCAAGATGGCTACCCTCAGTTTCAAAAACGGACTGCTCCACTGTTCAGTTGCAAAACTGGCCAGCTCCACTTTTGGTTTATTATTCTTGGAATAATACACCTATGTTTTCGCGACGGGGGTCGACGACTCCGATCGGGCTCAAAATTTGACATTATCCGTTTCAAGTGGTCTACATTCTAAATCCGAAATGTCCGTCCGCCGTACGCCGTACCCCGTACGCCGTACCCCGTACGCCGTACCCCGTACGCCGTACGCCGTCCAGGCCGTTTTGGGCAGTAGGAATTTTAAAAAAAATCTGAAATTTCGACAAAATACTTGGTTTACCATCTAGTTGTGCCCGCAAGGTTTTCAGTCCGATCGCCCAAACCCGTGGGGCGCTCTGGGGCTATAATGGGGCTACGGGAGGGTTTTTTTGAAGGCTTTTAGCTATTGGATCGAGTTAGGTGTCGTTTTCGAAGTATTTTTGAACGTAGAATCCATTTTTTGGGGTCCCGGAACGATCCGATTTCACTGTGCCGATCTATAGGGCTCTCATGGGGCTAAAAATGGGATTTTTGAAGGATCCCAGGATGTTAAATATTTTTCGAGTAAAAAATACGGAATTTTTGAAAAAACCACATTTTTGAACAAAATAATCCAAAAAAAAATTGTTTGAGATAAAAATCCAAAAAAAAAAAATTTTTTTAAATTTTTTCATTGACAGAATAAAATTTCTGCACAAGTAATGTATATCAAAGAATAATAAACCCTTGTGTAAAATTTGCAGCGTTTTTCACTCCAAAGGCGGCGACGAAGAGGGTTTGAAACGTCCGGAAAAATCCCGTTAAATTAGGCGGAAGACAAAAAAAGACGATTGTTCCTCGTTGTTTTTACATCAGGGCCGCCGGGACAGAACAAACCCCTTGAATTGGATCTGAATTGAATTGGATTAATTATTAATTCCTCACTTGATCGAAAAAGGGATACACTGGACAATAATTAATTAAATTTATTAAAATTTTTTATTGATTTAATTTGTTTAAATTTACATTTATTTACATTTTGGTTTATTATTCTTGGAATAATACACCTATGTTTTCGCGACGGGGGTCGACGACTCGGATCTGCCTCAAAATTTGACATTATCCGTTTCAAGAGGTCTACATTCTAAATCCAAAATGTCCGTCCGCCGTCCGGGCCGTTTTGGGCAGTAGGAATTTTTTTTTTAATCTGAAATTTTGACAAAATACATGGTTTACCATCTAGTTGTGCCCGCAAGGTTTTCAGCCCGATCGCCCAAACCCGTGGGGCGCTATGGGGCTAAAATGGGGCTACGATCCCGTTGCAACGGGCCATGGCTCCTGTTTCCAGCTCAAACACTGCTGACAGTCGCAGCCAGCTTCGCGGATCTTCTACAGATCGATCTGTAGAAGATCGATCCTGCCGGCTCCTGTATCCATGGATACAGGAGCCGCAGCTCACACTTTGACACACTGCCGGCTCCTGTATCCGGCTCACACTTTGACGCACTGCTGGTGTAGTGGTAACATGCAAGATTCCCATTCTTGCGACTCGGGTTCGATTCCCGGGCAGTGCACCAAAACTCACACTTTGACACACTGCTGGCTCCTGAATCCAGCTCAGACAGTATCGTGTAACAATCACTGCTGGCTCCTGTATCCAGCTTAGGCTTTATCGTACACCAAGCCGAACAAATACAGGTTCGGCAGGTACATTGCAGGTTCCTCTCAAGTCCTACTATCTATCTCTTAAATTCTGGACTAGTACGACAGAAACCTGTAGATGGGCAAGGAGACTGCTATACGTGGAGAACGGGAGGCAGTCCTCAATAAAACCAGTTACTGGGCTCTCTACTGAACAGCCCTCAGATACACAAACACTCAGCTACTAGCTGTTAAATGCGTGTTTTTTAACCCAGGAAATTAACAATACAATCGACAAGACGGCAATTGTCGACTGCCTCTCTGCAGCTGGGTGGGTGTGCCATCAGAAGGGAGAACTTGCTGAAAGAAAGACCACATGAAGGTCAGTTAGTTGATACTATCTCTCACCCACTTTTGATCGGAGCTGATGCAGAAATAGTTACCCAGCTGTAACACTGCGTGAGTGGAATCGTCAAACAAAATATAAACCCCTGCAGCACTCAAGAATTTATTCTGCACCCTCTCAAGGGCATACCGGTGAACAGAATAATAAGGGCTCCAAACCGTCGATGCATATTCCAGTTTTGATAGGACCAACGCCTTTTAAAGCATAATTATTGGCTTGATCTCCTTGAATTCGCGGGTGTGACGCTTCAGAACGACGACATGTCACCACAAAGCACTTAGTCAGGTTAAGGCGTAAACTGTTCCCAGCACACCTCACACACAAACGATCCACCGCCTGCTGCAGAACCTCACAGTCAAGTGGAAAAAGTTTCAGATCGTCCGCGAACAACAAACACTGAACATCAATAATCAACCACACCGTTGATCCCCAACAAGAAGAACCAAGGCCCAATATGGCTTCCCTGCGGAACCCCAGACGATGCCACAAAAGATGAAGAGACGACCATTCACTCTGACGCACAGACGTCTTCCAATGAGGTAGGACCTGATCCATCGCAAGAGTGAGCCAAATATTCCAATTGAGTCCAGAAGTGAAAGAAGGGGTCCATGAGATATTTTGCCAAACGCTTTACAAAAATCGGTCGAAATAACCGTCTGATATCCCTCACAAAAGCCAGACTGATGAGACGGCCATGCTGGCTGAGGCGGCCTGGGGAGGAGTAACTGTTGCTCTAGAGCCAGTACTGCAGGGAGGGACTGAAAGGAGCCCGGCATTGGTGGATGATTTCATTTTTTTTTTTTTTTTTTTTTTTTTTTGACAACCACATTACAAATGCTGACGCCGACTCCCATCTCTCCCAGGACTGGTCACATACGGCAGAAGCAGCATCCAAAGCCAAACACCAGATGTATGACCGGGCAGCAGAAGACACGAGGGGATCGTTCACCCCCTTATTTGCTCAGCCGACGGCGCCCTTCATTCCGAATTCCAGGACTTCCTGAGAAGAATGGCCATGACCCTCCTTTCCTACAAACCGCTCAATCACCGCTTTTTTTTCTTTTTTTTTTTCAGAAAACTAATCATTATTGAAAAGCGAGTAAAAGTTGTCACAGGCCAGAGTCGGTGGTTGGCTGATTTTAGCCAGCACGGTGTGCCCCCCCCCCCCCCCCCCCACCGCAAGTCGTACATAAATGTGAGCTATCAGCGTTACCCAGAGGACACCGCGAGGAGGTTGCTCACGTTGTCCCCCAATATCAGTGGCGTGAGCCACCTCGTCAAACTTTAAAAAAAAGGGGGGGGGGGGGGGTGTACTCTTGAGTCTGAAATGACGTAAACTTGAATACAGGCGAGTGACAAGAACTCGGTCCCACAACTGTTTCCGAACGTATACCTACCGATACGATTCAGTCCCAACAAAAAACAACAATTGGTTGGTATTCCATGGAGGCGCCCGCCTAACAATTGTCCCTTCTCAAAAGAAGCGAGTCTCCAAACTCCTTGAGCCTCCTATGCCTCCACCAGTTGATCACTTGACCAACCCAACTATGGATGGACTAGGAAAAACGTCGTCCAGTTCTTTGATCTCTTCAAACTCGTGTGTGTCCTCCTATGTGTGTTCAGATTTTGTCAATGGGTTCTTGGTATGTGTAATAATGGAGTGAGGGGAGGAAATTTAACTAAGTACTCGAACTCGACGTCAGCCTTCGTAAAGATGGGTAACCATGGGAAACCATTCCTAAACATTTACCAAATACCCACTGTAGGCACTTCACGAGCCATCCTACCTTCTACCGACCATCTTCCTTTCTTCTGCCAGCCTTCTCTTTTTCCCTTTCGTCCCTTTGGTCCGGCTTCATCCTCGAGCTCCTGTTCGCGTTTTTTTCTTCTGTTGACTGGGAAGCCTTCGGATCTGCCATGTTAAAGCCTCCGATCACTGGAGAACTGGTGACTCCAACGCGATAGAGAAAAGGGAATTGAACCCGAGCTGATGCGAACTTCTGTGAAATGTGAAAATAATTAGAAAATATCTAACTCCTGGCCCTGGCATTTATATATAAAGGGAAATCCTTTTTACAACAAATTATTAATTAGTTATAAAAAGGGGTTTCCCCCGTGTGACCTCCTCCTACCCCCCAACTAAGGGGGGCTTTCCCCAAATAGTCACACCTTCCTCACCAAATCGGTTAGGTTACTGGAACAAAGCATCAAGCCTATGGACACAGGCGGTAAACGTTCCAGGCAGGAAACAGGCAGTATAAATGCTCCATGCAGGAAACAGGCAGTATAAATGCTTCATGCAGCAAACAGGCAGTATAAATGCTCCAGGCAGCAAACAGGCAGTATAAATGCTCCATGCAGCAAACAGGCAGTATAAATGCTCCATGCAGCAAACAGTCTGTAAACATTCTATGGAGGAAACAGGCAGAGAACGTTCCATTTGGCAACAAGCGGTAACAGGAAGACATTCCAACTATAGAAACAAGTGGTGATAACTTTTCACAGGCAACAAGCAATGTCCAATGGAACTACTTAATTATGTACTTTTGAGGGTTTCTCCTCTTGCCAGGGGCTGCTCAATATCGCCTGACGCCATACCCTATGGTCCTGACACTGATCCTTGGAGAGCTTGAGGCGACGCATCGAGTGGGCGACCCTTCTTCAGTTGGCCTTCTGGAGAACCTGCCCGGGTCACCTTTCTGCGGACCTGTACCATTGGAGCTTCCTCGTGCCCAACGAGCTACAGCAAATTTTCCTTGAGTATCAAAACAGAAACTACTCTCCCTCAACGTCCTCTTACCTTTCATAGTTTGCCGCTCCTCTCAAACCATTCTTCCCCCTCCATTGGCAGTATACTTTCAACAATATCACTGAGGATGAGCTGTTTAGTTCGGCTCTCCACTGACAGTAACTGTCAGTGAGCTTGAATTGTTGTGAGCTTGAATTGTTGTGAGCTTGAATTGTTCCTCTGGCTAGTGAAATCAGGGTTTTGATGTCCAATTTGCACACTCCAGACTTGTAAATGATGGAAACCAGAAACTTGAAAGAATGCCAACATCAAAAACCTCTAGGGCAACCTATGGAACCCTAAAAGAAAGAGAGCCAAGAGTAGATAATCAGAACTTACATGTCTTCATTTTGTCAAGGGACTCATCTAAATATAAAGCTTCAAATAGAGGGCTCACAAACACAACTGTCTTTGATAAAGACAAAACAGTACCTAACTACTCTCCATCAACTTTCCTTCTTACCTTTCATAGTTTGCCGATCCTCTTCACGCCTTTCTTCCCCCACCATTGGCAGTAGCGCCAGACTGAAGACCCTTTGGGATCTAGGGCAGCGTTCTATAAATAAACTCACTGAAAGACGAAGCTACTCGCCAAATTATTTGCCTTCCAGGCAATTTTATGCAGAATTTGGTGACACCATTGCTGCATCAACTCTTGTCTGGTGTCGCTTCGCTGCAGAAAAACTGGATTGGCTCGTAGACAATGAGAAGATATATCTTGGTGGTCTTATCATTCAGAGTACTTCAGTAATGACACTGATGCTCCCAAGAAGTCTGCCATCGAGGCTGAAATACAAAATGACCGTTTAGCAAGGAAATCCACTCTATATCTATTTCACTGTAGACAATCTAACTCACCAACAATGTCTTCTATGTAAATTTAGTCAATGAAGGCAGCACGAGTTGAGGACTGTTTCGTGGAGTCAAACGAAGAAAGCTACGAAGCTGTACGCATTGCTGAATCGCCTTGTCTGGGGTGCCTGCAGAATCACTTCGCTTCACTGCAGGAAAACTGGATTGATTCGTAGATGATGAGCAGATAATACGAACATAATAGGTTATATAATATTATTATGTTAGTAGGTAGTCTTACCCATCATTAAGAGTAGGTAGGTACCTACTTACTTCAGTAAATGACGCTGACGCTCTCACGTGGTCTGTCATCAGAGGCCAGTTACCAAATGACTGTTCTGCTAAATAAAGAAGACGTACCTAAAGATGAAACAACAATCAGGCCTGGTCGTCATATTTCCCGAGCTGAGCACGGTCCACCAAACTTCACGGATGGACGACACAGTAAGAGATATTCAATTGGCACAAGTAGAAGTTAAAAACAACAACATTATGCCTACAACATCAAATATTGTGCCGGTTGGAGAAGCCAACACCTGGCTCCGGAAACCAGCATGAGAAACATGACAATCTACAGCAATTTGTTTCACCAATTACCACATACAAGAAGAAAAGACAAAAACAGTGGAAACAACAACCAGGCCTGGTCGTCATATTCCCCCGAGCTGAGCACGGTCCACCAAACTTCACGGATGGACGACACAGTAAGAGATATTCGGTTTGCACAATGTAGAAGTCAAAAACAACAACATTACGCCGACAACATCAAATATTGTGCCGGTTGGAGAAGCCAACACCTGGCTCCGGAACTCAGCGTGAGAAACATGACAATCTACAGCAATTTGTTTCAACAAAGACAATAGTTGTGTACCTAATACCCTAACTGTTTTTTTTTGTTTTTTGTTTTTTTAAACCTTGGAGCCACTGGCATGCAATTTACTAAAGAATAGAGATTGATAAGAGAATGTTTGAAGCCTACCACATCAAAACACAACATTAGAGCTGAGTTGTTCTCTCTTGAGGCATTTGGGGGGATACTGTTGAGTCAATAGGGGGGGGGGGGGGGGGGGGGAGTCAATTTATGGTTTGTAAGCTGAGGCCACTAATGTATTGTAATTGCTTTTCTGTGTTCATGTGCGTTTTTTTTTTTTTTTTTGTTTTTTTTTTTTACTGGGTTATGCAAAAAGAAGTAGGGAGTTTTGGGAGTTCTGAATAATATTCTCATTCTAATGAATGACGTCTATGCCTACATGGGTAACTTCTTACTGTTTTGTGGATTTCAATTATTGGAATTTTCTACTCAGTAGTTTTTGTATATTGCTTGATTTGAAATGACATTGTGTTGTAATGTGCGCGGGCAGGTGTCTGGTGTATATAATATATACACCAGACAGGTTATATTATAACCTAGCAACCTATATAGGGTACCTAATGTTCTTGATTCTTGAAACAAACAAAATGTGAAATGTGACTGTGGATAAAAGTTCTTCCTTCTGCTGAAGTTCTTGAAGTTCAACATGCAAAAGGGAGGAAAGAGACTAATTTCCAACAGTGGCTCCATAAGATGGCATTCAGGTTGGGAAGTATTAAAGCATTGCTTTATGTTCAGATTGACCATTTGACGAATTTCTTTAAGGGTTTTCTTGATAAATCCAAAGAGTGGAAAATGAAACTCAAGTGAGTAGTGACCATCAAGGGCACAAGAATGTTGAAAAGGAACTTGAATGCCATCTTGAATGGTTTGACATGGTTTTGAATTATACCTGGCTCAATAATTGTTGATGAGCATGCCTGAAAAAAAAAAGAAAAAAGAATGAAATCGTTTTTATGATGTGAAATTGTACCATACTTTTCAACAAAATGTTCTCAGAATTTACTCACCAACCAAACCTTGTCTATGAAGCGTTCAGGAACTTTGGAGAAACTCGGAGAATACCCCCACACCCACCCCCCACCCAAACGCCGCGAGACTTGGGAGCATTAACGGACACTCGCGTGTTGAATTGATGTGGCAGCAGCAGCAGCGATGACGACGCAAGTTGTGAAGTCGACAAACGCAGTGATGGCCGACGAGGTCTGCACGTCTCGAGGTCTTGATTGAGTCTAGAAGTCTTCTTTTCTTCTCGGTGGTGTCAGAACAGGAAGTGTGTTCTTACACTACCATCACTGTGATAGCCCACGCGCACAGACTGGCATTGACGCTCTTCAATCGTTATGTGCCAATGATAATATATACGCTTGACTGTCGAGTTCAATGCTACTGGTAACTAACACAGTAGAAACGTTCCGAGTTTTGTTTCTCCCTGGTTGGCGTACCTAGTCCCCCCTCCCACCAGAGCCTACCTACACAATCAGCCCCACCATCCAGATCGAACCAAACTGAAACTCCATCACTGTGCCAGTCCACCACGCCTGCCACTAGCCTCGGAAGTTCAGATCCGTTTACCGAGTTTACCAGCCATCGATAATTGGAGCTGACCAACCAATGCAACCTTACTCTCACAGTGACCACCCACTCACATGCATGGCGAATCACCATGGCAGAAGTGATCTCCAGCCTTGCTAACCACTTCAGCCACTTCATCCGCCCTAAGACTACCTACCTACCCGAGACCTAAAGGGACAGACTATAACTAACTTACAATCTATAATCCACGCGGCAGGCAGGCAAGGAGGCACAGCTTCGCAAGCTATCAAATAATGAATGGCAGGCTGGATCCTACGAGCTGGCTTATCCTTGCTGCGTACCACGTTTACCTACTAACCGTTTCACACATCCTGTTGACACCACCTAACTAGCCTACGCGCACTTAAACACAACACTGCACTTTAACACTCCGATGAGGCCCAACGCGGTTGCTCCTATTTACGCTCCCAAGATCAACTAATTTCAGCCCATTCACTGATTCACACTCCACTTTATCTGAATGTTAGAAATAAATTTTGATTTTTTAATAGGTAACTCTAGTTGATTCTGTCACCACTGATTTGGTAGTGGTGAGCGCTATCAATGTGAGAACCTCATCGTCTGATCATTGATGACGTTATCACATCGAAAGCGCTCGCAACCACCAAAACAGCCAATGATGAAGAGCTATGTAATCACTGGCGGGCCTAAAAACCCTTTACATTCAATACCATTATGATTTCTTATTTAATTTGATTGGATGAACACTGTGAATCAGTTATTTTATCGATGGAATTTGGAGAATGATTTTGTGATTTGAATGGCGCTTGATTCAGGGCAACAGAATAAGGCACCAATCGCTTGGTGGAACTGAGGGGTTTACTTTTAGTTTATTATTCTTGAAATAATTCACCTATGTTTTCGCGACAGAGGTCGACGACTCCGATCGGCATCAAAATTTGACATTATCCGTTTCAAGAGGTCTGCATTCTAAATCCGAAATGTCCGTCCGCCTCCGGGCCGTTTTAGGCAGTAGGAATTTTTTTTTTAAATCTGAAATTTTGACAAAATACTCAGTTTGACATATAGTTGTGCCTGCAAGGTTTTTAGCCCGATCGCCCAAACCCGTGGGACGCTATGGGGCTATGGGAGGGTTTTTTTAAGGCTTTTCACTATGGGATCGAGTCAGGTGTCGTTTTCGAAGTATTTATGGACGTAGAATCCATTTTTTGGGGTTCCACAATGATGGTCGCTGTTGCGATCTGTAGGGCTTTCATGGGGCTACAAATGAGAATTTTGATGAACCCCAGGAGGTCGAATATTTTTCAAGTAAAAAAAAAAAAAAAAAAAAAAAAAAAGTTTGAAAAAATCCAAAAATTTTATTTTATTTTTAAATATGATGATTTAACTTTTTTTCATTGGCACAGAATTAAATTTCTGCATAAGTAAGCTATATCAAAGAATAATTTATTATTTACCTGCAAATTTTACACAAGCGTTTATAAACGCTTGTGTAAAATTTTCAGGATTTTTTTTTTTTTTTTTTTTTTTTTACTTGAAAAATATTTGATCTCCTGGTCTCCATCAAAAATCTCATTTTTAGCCCCATGAAAGTCCTATCGATTGCAACAGTGAATTCGGATCGTTGCGGGACCCCGAAAAATGGATTCTACGTCCAAAAATACTTCGAAAACGACACCTGACTCGATCCCATAGCCAAAAGCCTTAAAAAAAACCCTCCCGTAGCCCCATTTTAGCCCCATAGCGCCCCACGGGTTTGGGCGATCGGGCTGAATACCTTACGGGCACAACCAGATGGTAAACTGGGTATTTTGTCAAAATTTCAGATTTGTAGAGTATAAAAAAGAAATCCTCCCGCCTAAAAGAGCTCGGACGGCGGGGGACATTAGATTTTTGGAACCTACCCATCTTGAAAAGTGAAATGACAAATTTTGAAGCCGATTCCAAAAAAACTCCCGAGAATAATAAAACAAAGCTCAACAAGAGAGAGGGAGAATCCCTCAATGAGATCAATTTGAGGCCAAACTAAATAAACCAGTCAGGAGGGTTTGTAAGCTTCACGAATAGAGAATAACGCGAAACAATAATTATTCGTAAAAGATGAATTGAAATCATCAGTTCTTACCAATTAGTCACTACGCGATTTTCGTCTAAAACACGGCAACGCCACAAATTTTGTTCTCTCCCGGTTGATATTATCACATTGTGCGATAAGTGGAGGTAATTTCAAATGAATTGGGCTGAAATTACATTTAAGCTTAAAAATTACCCCAACATGACCTCCCCGTCGAGCTGCTGGGAGAAGACTGAGTGATGACGAGGCCGGGCCACACCCTTCCCGGGAATTCGACCTGGCGTGTTGCACGAACCTCGCTAGCGTTCGTGTAAGGTCTACACGTATAAGTCTACTGCGTGTAAGTCTATTGCGACAAACATAGACCTCTCAGAGACTCTGTGGTTCCGCGAGAGGGCTTCAACTTGGTAGGTAACAATAAATAAAAATAATATTAATGATTATTATTGTTAGTTAAGTGCCTATACTAAATTTTTGACTCCCCTAGGACTCAACATTGCCCTTAAACAACTCATGATGCGAAAATTTCATGAAAAAAGTGTATAAAGTGAATAGTGTTAAGTACTATTTTTTGATAGGTAGGTAGGTTAATTCTGAACCTACCTAATTAACCTATAGGTAGATTCAGATTTAAAAAAATTAATTCTTTAACAAAGGAAATACTTTTGAAAAAATTAAAAATTAATTCTGCACTAAAGGAAATATTTTTGAAAAAAATTAAAAATAGTTAGTTATTAGTTTCGACAGATGTGAGACCTCAAAAAAAAAAAAAAAAAAAATTACTCACGACACCTAGGTATTAAACAGGTTTTGAAAAATCTGAAATTTTGACAAAATACTCGGTTTGCCATCTAGTTGTGCCCGCAAGGTTTTCAGCCCGATCGCCCAAACCTGTGGGGCGCTATGGGGCAAAAATGGGGTTACGGGAAGAGTGTTTTGAAGGTTTTCGGCTATGGGGTCGATTTAGGTGAGGTTATCGAAGTATTTCTGGACGTAGAATCCATTTTTTGGGGTCCCAGAACGATCTGATTTCACTGTGGGGATCTATTGGGCTTTCAAGGGGCTACAAATGGTATTTTTGAGGAATCCTAAGATGTCAAATAAGGTTTCCGAGTAACTTTGGACGCAAAATCTATTTTTTCGAGGTCCCACATCTGTCCGAACATTGTACCTAAGTACAGATTATGGTTTATTACCTACTCTTATTACCCACTATTTAAGAGCCTTGAAAAAAGCCCTCTCATAGCCCCACGGGTTTGGGCGATCGGAGTAATAACTTTGCGGGCACAACTAGATGGTAAACCAAGTATTTTGTCAAAATTTCAGATTTTGGTTTATTATTCTTGGAATAATACACCTATGTTTTCGCGACGGAGGTCGACGACTCCGATCGGCCTCAAAATTTGACATTGTTCGTTTCAAAAGGTCTTCATTCAAAATCCGAAATGTCCGTCCGCCGTCCAGGCCGTTTTGGGCAGTAGGAATTTTTTTTTAAATCTGAAATTTTGACAAAATACTCGGTTTGCCATCTGTTTGTGCCCGCAAGGTTTTCAGCCCGTTCGCCCAAACCCGTGGGGCGCTATGGGGCTAAATTGAGGCTACGGGAGGGGTTTTATGAAGGCTTTTGCCTACGGGATCGAGTCAGGTGTCGTTTTCGAAGTATTTTTGGACGTAGAATCCATTTTCGGGGGTTTCGGAACGATCCGATTTCACTGTGGCGATCTATGGGGCTTTCATGGGTCTAAAAATGGGATTTTTGAAGGATCCCAGGAGGTTAACTATTTTTCGAGCAAATAATAATGAATTTTTGAAAAAAAAGTTTTGTTGAAAAAAAAATCCGCAAAAAAACGCATTTTTGAACAAAAAAAAATTTAAAAAAAAGAGAATCAAAAAAAAATTTTTTTTTAAATTTTTTCATTGACAGAATTAAAATTCTGCACAAGTAAGTAACGTATATCAACGGATAATAAACCCTTGTGTAAAATTTGCAGCGTTTTACACTGATTTTACGCCCTGAATTAAGAAAATATTCAGATTTTCTCTATTTAAAATTAATTCCGGAGCCCCAAGGAACATTGAGAAAAAATTTCAAGGTGATTGGAGCAGTCAGTAGTGAGCTAAGCTGTCAGTAGTGAGCTTACAGTTTTTTGGCTCTACTTAAAAAAATGAAAAATGGACATGTCCGTCTGTGATACCAAGCTCCTATAGTTACTATAACAATAAACCTCATAGGACAACAGAGTGCGACGGCTTCCGAACAAATTTTAATACTTTTTCTGCATAGTCCTATTCATGTCACTGTGTGATTTTTTTGTACCTAGATTACATTCAAGTAACTTTTACGCGATGAAGGTTCTCATAATTTTTTGAAAATTGCTGAAGAATCCATTATAATATCCCCCATAGGGGTTCATCAAATGTTGATATTTTGCCGTTGCACCGGAAAATCAAAAACCTCTCCCGCGCTCCCAACCGTTGATAACCCACGTGGAGCTCGTACCACGTGTCGTAACTGGGTTGTCAGGGGGAACAAAGGTCCCCTATTTGGACTCGCAGGCTGATCAATACGGTTGGCGGTTGGCGCCAATGATCTTCGTGCCACACTGGGTCATCTCACCGTTTTACTAACTCCTTTTTTCTCCCCTGACTGCGAATAAATCGGGATATAAATGTCTCGTATGTGGAAAGCCTTTCAATTCCATTAACCAGATCTGCCGAGCCGAGGCTATTCATCAACCAACCACTCGCCATCACAAATTACGCCCAGGATTTGTTTCCTCGTTTAAATCGGTTCGTGAAAATCATGAAATTCTCGCTATTTGTTGTTGCAAATTTGACGAGTACATTAATTTTACAAAACTGTCACGAGCCCAATTGTGCGGTTTATGATCACATTAAGTGTGTTCCACCCGTGCGTGTGTTTGGCGAATAAAATCGTCACCCCGTTGGGAGCATTGTACCGTGTGACTACAATTTCGAGTGACCTTTCAAGGCCCCCTAGAGCATTTTTGACGATGCAGTCTGTCAGGATCGATGAATCCTCCGTTTTGTTCCGCCTCGTGGGGCTTTTTGACGAGTGGATCGCGTGAATCACTGCATTATGAACACTATTCACACTTGAGCTTCGTGACTTGTGTGGTTGCTCAGGTGTATCCAGAAATTTACGATGGATGTGGGGTGAGGATCAGTTTGCATACATTATTTTCGATTAGACCGTTCCGAAAATATTTATATACATTTTTCTCGCTCCCACGAGACATTCTGTGTGATCCGGTGCTGAGCCGATCTATTCGATTTTGGACCCCCTAAAAATTTGGTTGTGGAAAATGAGACACATAGTTAGCAGGCCCAAAAACGTTGGTTTTGTAAAATGAGTCACATGATCAACAGACCTGCACTATGAAACTTACAGTGCACTTGGTGTTACTTTGTGTTTCCAGGCAATGAGTCTTATGATCAGTGGACCAGCAATATTTGTCTTACTTTACTAAGCGGCCCTAGTCAGAGGACTCGCACTACTTTTCTATTTGAATTTACTGTCCGTGATTATCGGACCCGGCATTGGAAAAGTGAGACTCTTGGTCAGCCGAACAGCCGATCCAGTTACGGCCAAGCTTTTCACAGGCAGTGAACCGATTCACAAACAGATTCATGTTACAAAAATAAAATTGTATTAAAGCAATTCATGTTGAAAAATAATATTTTTCAATATTATATTATTTTATTAGGCTCCTGAAGCGTGTGGGCGTATCCCGTCAGCCCATCCTTGTGACAAATGAAATCTCTTCGCCAATTTCTTGATGAAAGCATTAAATTGAAAGCATTGGAAAATTTATTGGCATTGACTAGAAGTTTTTCAAATCCCCCCCCCCCCCCCCCCTACAGGACTTTTTTTTTTTTTTTTATCTCTATACTTCGGCTGTGAGAAGCTCCAGACTGGGATTTCCCTACTTTCGGAGAATCACCCATCCATGCTTTTCGAGAACTGGAGTTTTTGGGCCAGTAGCAATTTTTTGCTTCCGAGTCTGCGAAGCAGCGGAAGCCTTGTGTTCACTTTCGGGAGCCAAAAAATTTTTGTTGTCCGAATTCAAAATTTCCACTCGCATTTTGCGTTTCATAGCCTAGGTACTGAACAAATTTGTTTCCGTGTCTGTCGGTCTGTCGGTCCGCATTTCCTTGTTACCGCCATAATTTCCACAATTTTGAATGAATTTAGCTCAAATTTTGAGGGATTATGCGGATAAGGCTCCTTGAGGTCCCATACGAATTTCATCACAATAGAATCAGCGGTACGCTCTGCGCATGCGCTAACGTGAAATTCTTGAAACAGGCATAACTTTCACAATTTTGATCGGATTTCAATCAAATTTTCAGGAATTGTGTGGGTATAGCTCTAGAGTGTCCCCTATCAGTTTCATCACGATTGCATCAGTGCTACTCCCTGCGCACAGTGACAACTACGTTCATTTTGAACTTGGCACGAGGAAGCTCATGTGCCATTAACTTGGCAGTGTATTTTTTCTTACTGTCGAAGCGTGAATACCTTGAAACACACACTATCAGAGAACGGAATTAGTGGTTTTGATAATCAAGTTTTTGAACGGTTCAGGCCAGGGTCGTTCTAGTGGCGTTTCGCATGTAAGGCGATCCTAGACCTATACGACTTCGCTTCTACTCTTTATTTAAAATAATATTGTGAGCATCAGCGTTAGACTGAATAGACGCCGCACAGATCAGGCAGACAAAAGTCAAACACAGCACCGTTAACATTACATAACTCACAATCGCTGAAACAATTCACTCTATCAAGGCTCAAGAAGAGGAAATACGGGACTTTAATGCGAATGCGGAAGAACCGCCAGGCGATGAAAGAATCCCAACTATTGCACACAAAACGGCACAACCGCGGTAGAAACAATGAACAAAAGATTGATCGACTTGATGACTCCTTGAAGACCCATAAAAGTCCCGTTCGGGTTTCTGACGGGACTAGATAGTTCGTCAAGTACCTACGAATAGATCTATTCATGCATCTATGTATCTATCCTGTAATTGCCATGGCAATGACGCCACCCGGAGTGAAAAAAAGGCTACGGAAGTTCCCGTGGAAGTGCTATTATCTTCTCAATGGAAGCCTGATAAACTCAAGAGGCTGTCAAGTAGGTACACACTCAAACAATATTTAACACGCCCTAAAAAGAATTTTTTTTTGTTATCTCGAACTAGGTACCATAAATCGTATTTTTAATGATAACAGTTAATGTGAGCCTGTTACTGTATTACGACTAAATCTATTCCAAAAAAAGGAAACGCTCCAAATTTTACACAGGGCTTATTATTCTCTGATATACCTAGGTTACTTGTGCAAAAATTATTTCAGTGCCATTTAAAAAAAATTTTGGGAAGTTTTTTAAATTTTAATTTTTTTTATTAAAATTTTTGCTCAAAAAAAAAAAAAAATTTGACGCCTTAAACAAAATGCGTATTTGACCTCCCGGATCCTTCAAAAATCCCATTTGTAGCCCCATGAAAGCCCTTCAGATCGCTACAGTGAAATCGATCGGGACCCCAAAAAATGGATTCTACGTCCAAAAATACTATGAAAACGACACCTAATTCGATCCCATAGCCAAAAGCCTTCAAATAACCCCTCCCGTAGCCCCATTTTAGCCCCATAGCGCCCTACGGTTTTGGGCGATCGGGCTGAAAACCTTGCACACCGGGCACAACCAGATGGTAAACCGAGTAGTCAAAATTTCAGATTTTTAAAAAGATTCCTACTGCCCAAAACGGCTCGGACGGCGGACGGACATTTCGGTTTTAGAATCTAGACCCCTTGAAACGGATAATGTCAAATTTTGAGGCCAATCGGAGTCGTCGACCCCGTCGCGATTACATAAAAGACACGACAACAATAAAAACACAATAAAACACAATATAAAAGTTCCCAATTATCAAAACTATTCAAAACTGTTATAGTCATCATCAAGACATGTTGAACAGTTTTGAACTTAGTGATGATTTGTTATATGGGGCATTCCACGCCAAACTGTGAAATTTAAAATACCTGAAATGTTCGAAATGCAATTCTGTTTCGTTTGAAATACTGGTCCCAGTATTGAAAAGTGGAGGTCTTAATCTTTCCAAAACATTGGTTGCTTCATTTTATTTGGCTGCGGAATATGGGCGCCAGCTGCCGATGAAGCAAACTACTGCCATGTTATACAAAATTTTGACAGTCTGAAGAGAGGCTTGAAACTTGGTGTGATATTTTAACACGTTACATGTTTTCACAGTGAAAGCTTGTTGAAGAGCGTGACTGCGGGACCCTAGAGATCCCCCCTGCCCCCGCCTGCCATCACCCCCCGCAAACCAAGGGTGGGCCCTCAATGCCCCTTCCACATCGTTCTCGAGGCGGCTCCCAATTAGTTCATCTTTTAATATCGTTCGGTTGTGAGTAACTCACAACATAACTGTTATCTTGTTATTAAGGGTTGTATAATAATTATACAATCAATAATTATAATTTATCAATAATTATCAATTATTGATAAATTATGGATGAGCTGTATCCTTGTACATCATCCACCGTCCAATTTTCTATTTATACTTATCCGAAAAACATGTATCACGATACCTTGCTATGATCCTTGATCAAAACTGAGATAATCTGTGGGTCTGGAGCTGTCCCATAAGACTATATAACATGTACTTACCATGATCTTCCCAAATCACAAGAAGCAGTCCATCCACAGGCGGCAACGGCTTTTTTTCTCACCAAGGGGTACAAACCCCTCGAAATACGATCAAATTTGGAGAAAATTTATTTTTTGAGTACGCAGGTGAGCACAGAACGCTCCATACATCATAGAGAAAGACGACAAAACAATGTGGTCCAGTGTGGGGATAAGGGAGAAAGATAACTCCCCTGCTGACGGCTCCTTCAGCAAAGGGATCTTTTTCCACAAACTCCTGGCTGGGTGAGACCTCCACACGTTCGGCAAACAAAGATCATAATGAGGTCCCACTGCTGATTTTCATTAAGGGCATTCTCTTTTTTCCTTCAATTTAACCCCTTTAAAAGAGCTCCCCATTAAAATGTTTGTTAGTTTAGTGGTCCATTCGGGGGTTTCCAGTGAGGCATCTGTTGCGTGCAGGGATTCTACGGCCACATGCTAACCTTGAGCCCCTTGGAAGGGGGAACTCCACCAAGCTGCTAATTTTTTGTTCATTTTTCCTCAACGGGCCCCAAAGCCCCTGAAATACATTTCCGAAGGGACTTCTGAATCAATTTGAAACATCGGTGTTTACCTGAGATAGCAGTCAAGTATCCGTATCCGTCCATTAACCACTTCTGTCAATCAGTCACTATCAGTCAATTATAACGAGATATTCGCCTAGAATGACTTCTCTGTGATTGTTCTCTATTTCTGTGGGATGTCATTTAATAGCGTGGAAGTGGCCAAGGTTAGCGTTACCGCCTTCCAGCCGACACATGTTTCACATTTTGTTATCTTTAGCGGGCAAGCCGCCGCTATCGTATGGGTGTAGTCCAGTAACTGGAGACAAGAATGTCCTGAATGATGCAAGTTGAACGGATCACGTTATCACCTCCTTTCCGAATTTCTTGTTTTGTTTTGTAATTGCTGAGAGTGGCGGTAAGCAGCCCCATGAAAGCCCCATAGAGCCCCAAGGTGAAATTAGATCGTTCTGGGACACCCAAAAATGAATTCTACGTCCAAAAATACTTAAACGGCTCATAACTAGACCCCATAGCCGAAACCCTCAAAACCCCCTCCCGTAGCCTCTTTTTAGCCCCACAGAGCCCCACGGGTTTGGGCGATCGGGCTGATAACCTTGCGTGCACAACTAGATTTTGTCAAAATTTCAGGTTAAAAAGAAAAATTCCTACAGGCCAAAACGCCGCGGCGGACGGTCATTGATGTATCACAAGCTGTTACAGTAGCTGGCTAGGCTGCATGGAGGAATAGAGAGGAGAGCTCACTCTGTGTTAAACCGCGTTCCCAAAACGCGAAACCAGTGATGGAACGGCGGGGGGGATTGCGACTGCAGCGCGACCCTACGAGACGTAGTGAACGCTTTGAAGGTGGTAAGTTACCAAAACTGAACCAGAAGATGGCGCCCTGCGAATTCCGACGTGTCGTTTGCATTCACAGTGTACACAACTACACAATCAATTTCGTTTAACGAAATTCGTTATTCAGAGATGGTTCCTTCAATAATTGAAAAATTATTTTTCCTTTAATTGTAGTAGCACACCAGTGGAAGATAAATCCGTTTAGTGAGGTATTTGGGGCTTTCCTTCGAAAGAAGGGCTAGCGGCTCACTCTAGTCGGGTTTGAAGGTACTATGAGTAGTTCACAACGTTCCGTAGGGATAGCGCCACCGTCGACTATGGCACATGAAGTCCTATTCAGTGAACTCTCCTCTCTATTCCTCCATGGCTAGGCTGCTATTGTACTGGGAGCAGGAATAGCTTGCTGCTTAGGCCGTTGCCGTCGACGTCGCTTTTGTTAGTGGGTAGTGGCCGAAAGGTAGGTTTAGGTAGGGCTGAGTGCTCAATAAATGCTCATACAGTCTATCTGTTGTGCTCACCTGCCCTAAGAAACCTCGGGAGGCATTCCGATGATTCATGCTGTCTTGCATTTGCATCAGGCAAACAAAATCATCACCAAAAAGAAATGTGTCTGGAGAATATTCAACTTTTTTTCTTGCTTGCCACCGTTTGCTGATGTTTGGCTTATTATTCTTGGAATAATACACCTATGTAATCGCGACGGAGATCGGAAAAATTTGACATTTAACGTCTCAAGATGCCTAGAGTCCAAAAACGAAATGTCCGTCCGCCGTGGCGCGCCGTCCAGGCCGTTTTGGGCAGTAGGAATTTTTTTTTTTTTCAATATGAAAGTTTCACAAAATACTCTACCAGTTGTGCCCGCAAGGTTTTCAGCCCGATCGCCCAAACCCGTGGGGCTCTGTGGGGCTAAAAAGAGGCTACGAGAGGGAGTCGATTTATGTGTGGTTTTTGGTAGTAGTGTGTGGTATTTTTGGACGTAGAATCCATTTTTCGAGGTCCCACATCTGTCCAAACATTGTAGTGAAAAAAAAAAACTTTTTTTGAACCACCGTCACGTTGGCAGAACTGGCACTCCGGAAACACCATTCAAAAACACGCAAGTAGCCGTTTTGAAAACGGCGTTTTCCCCTCCTAATTCGTCCGCAGCTTGTCTCGTTAGAGGGCCAAGCCTAATTTATCACTGGCGATTACCAACCCGAAGGCCGAATAAATCACCGTAGATCGGAAAAGATGGGAGGAAAAAAATCGTGTGAATGAATAGCGAATCGTTTCGAATGGCAAATCTCCGAAGGAAGTTTTCTGTTTCAGGTGGAAAGGCAGCATTTACAAATTGGTGTGGCCGGATCTCTTCTGCTTCCTCACAATATACTATGGCCTCAATTTGAGTTATAGATATCTTATGGACGAGGACCAGAGAAGGTTAGTTCTGCTTTTTTCATCTTTCGGTTTCAGGGCGTTTTTTACGGGGCTGTCCCGTTTCGGTTCATTTGCTTTGAAGTCTTGCCAACTAAGACGTTTCTCTTTTAGAGTCGTAAGAGGTTGAATACGGTTGTGATATGACCAGTTAAATAGATTTTAATCTGGAGAGGCATCTTTGCTAAGAAATGACGACATGTCAGGAAGTGACTCACTTCGACGTCACATTTCTTGTTTGGATTTCGTGTCACGCCGCTTTACGCGTTCCGGCAAAAAAAGTACAACCCGTTGTTTGAATATCGATTGTTGGGCGTAGTGTAAAAGTCCATTATGCTGTCAGGTTTGAAAGAACGGTGACCCCATCTACAGCTACGACCTTTTCTCGAGTGATCGATGAGTTGGCAGACAAATTTTCTTCTGAATCCAGTGTGGGGGAGTCACCGGGTTATCAATAATTGGGGTCTGCTAACACAGTTAACTGGAATGGGAAAAGTTTCCCGAAGAGCGATCAGTCGTGATGGAAGGTATCTACTTGCTTGTATCAAACCACCTGTCATGATTGCAGTGGGTACGGTGTGCCAGTGTTGGTCTTCAACTTTGGAGGTGTGCTGCAAAAAATTGCCTCAAAGCAAAGAAGCGTACCGTAGTCAGACTCTTAGCAAACTGTCAACAGGTGGGGAACATGACATGTTAATTCAGTGTAATTCACCCTATTGGACAACAGATAGCAGTACAAGGAGATCGTCTTGTGAGGCACCCCATATGACCCGACCACCCCGTTATACCCTACTTTCCCCTACCTAACCGTACAGACAGAGTGGGATGGAGAACAGCGTTTCGGATAAAGTTAGAATGGCGGTCGACTCTCGAACTTAAAATTGCTTCCTGCATGTTAATAGGAACCAGCTTTGCAAGCCTTGAATAGGCTTGGAAACCGTGGAGGCCATCCAGGCTAGCCATGGAACCCCCTATCTAGCTTGAGACCTGAGCTATGCAGGCCTTGGACAGCCCTGGAAAGCTAGGGACCATCTTGGGAAGGCTTGGAAACCGTAGTAACCTTGGGATCAGCTCTGCAAGCATTGAATGGCTCTATAAAGCTTGCGACTATCTTGGCAAGTAAAACCCTTAGCTAGCTTGTGACTAACTTTGCAAGCCTTGGACTGGAAAGTTTGGGACTATCTTGGCTAGCCTTGAAACCCTTATCCAGCTTGGCATCATAATGGCGTGCCTTGGAAACCCTTAGTCAGTCTGGAACGAGCTTAACTAGCCTTGGGCTGCTCTGGGAAGCTCAAGACCATCTTGGTAAGCCTTGGTAAAATAAAAATCCAGAAACACGACCATTTCTAATTGTCCATCTACACTTGCCTGGAGGCAAATGGAGCCTCGGAGTAGTACTGAGTCACAAGGCTCCCAAACCCTATACCTACCTAACTGCGTGTTCCAATAGGTACTTGCTTTTAATTTTCTTCTGGATTATTCTGAGCCTCCATTTAGGGAGATCTTGATACGAAGAAAGATCTATCCTACCATTTTCCCGCACCTCTACTACAGATATATGCTTCTTATAAATCGCCACCACGTTGGATTTGGCTCCTCCATCAGCCAGTAGAGTTGATAGTAAGTGATGTGTGAGCCTCACACTGTGAGGAGTTCACTCTGTAGATCCGCAACATGGAGCAGCCTAATCTAACTCGGTCGTTGTGGTTTTCCGCTTTTGTTCAAACCTATTGGCGATAGTTGTATATTTTAAATGAACTGCAATCCGAAATTTGTCTTAGCATCCTGTTTTGTCCTCCTCTGTGTGTTTTAGGACTTTCGAACAAGTGTCTGAGTACTGTGAAACCTACAGTAACTACATCCCGCTTTCCTTCGTTTTAGGCTTCTATATTTCGATAATAATGCAGAGATGGTGGGACCAATATTCGACAATACCTTGGCCCGATCCGATCGCCGTCTACGTATCGTCTCACATTCACGGTCAGGTGAGTGACGGGAACTGGTTTGGTGGTTGTTATGGTTTGTGATGTTGACGGATTGTTTCGGTCGTTTCAGGACGAGCGGGGCCGCTTGATGAGGCGGACGATAATGCGATACGTGTGCCTGTGCCTGACGATGGTGTTCTCCATGATATGTCCTCGGGTTAAGAAGAGGTTTCCCACGTTGGAACATCTCGTTGATTCGGGTAAGTTGGAAAGATGGACAAGAGAGACCGCGTATTGTAGTGTATAGTAACTTACACTGCAGTACTAAAAAAAACTGTTCAAGTGAGTGTTTACTGGAGTGTTAGCGTTACACAGTGCGCCTGTGGCACCGTTGGCTTCCTCTCCTCGAGGACTGCTGAATTTGAGCGAGGGAATTTGAGGAGCATTTAATGCCACGTCTTCTAGGCCACTCCAGTAGGTGACCCGAAGCGGAGATATGTTATGCCTCCTTAGCCATTTAAATGCGTCTGCTGCTTGCACTACAGCCCAAACACTGCGGGGGTCTGTAGGGGAACATCGGGAGGTTCCGGACACAGGTCGTATCTACCGCTAGTTATAACTAGCGGTCTTGATCGATTGAAAATCGGTCACATTTGAAGATCGTAGAGGTTGGCAACTATTCATATTAGTACCCGCCTTATCTAGAAAGTTATGTTCTCATCGTAGCTTAAATCTTGAATCTGGCCCTCCAGCCTTGGTTCCGGACAGTGTGTGAACCCCAATAATTATAATTATTTGAACCCAAATTTTTGTATGTGAACAAATTTGTGTGGGGAGGTTCCCGACAGTGTGTGAACCCAAATTTGATTTTTCCATACGTACTTTACTTCAGGGAAATGCTTGCTTTCATGGTCAAACGACTGTTTTTAGTTGTAAAAACTAATTGAACCTTGGTTGTTTCACCCTCTTCTGATACTTTTCATGTGTGCCCAGAACCTCCCCTCTACACGTCCAAAACCTCCCGGCCATTTCGCATAAATAACTGAAATTTAATATTAAAAAATATGAAACTTCCAGACATACTTGGGGAAATTCAATGATATGGATTCGTGTTCACAGGTCTGATGACGGAAAACGAGAAAAACATCGTGGTCGACCTCAACGAGAAATTCCCTCGCCATTCCAAACATTGGCTCCCCATCGTCTGGGCGGCCTCGATCGTCACCCGGGCGAGAAAAGAAGGGCGGATCCGAGACGACTTCGCCGTCAAGACCATCATCGACGAATTGAACGTTTTCCGGGGGAAGTGCGGGATGCTTTTGAACTACGACACAATCAGCGTCCCCCTCGTCTATACTCAGGTGGTCACCCTGGCGACGTACTCTTTCTTCATCACGTCCGTCATCGGCCGCCAGTGGTTGGACGTCGACCAGGACAGCCGCCTCCGGAACCGGGCGAACCCCATCGACAAATATTTTCCAGTATTCACTACACTTCAGGTTGGTCTGATGAGCCAATAATGATATTCTCATGCCAAAGTAAAAATATCTTTTGTCCAACAATCTGCCGAAGGACCAAAAAAAAAAGGAGTGTCAACACTAAGCAGATAAACTACATTCAATGTTTTGTAGGTGTTCCATCTTTGCATAAACAGGGATATTGAATAGAAATATGAGCATTTAGAAGTAACGTCATTAGGAAATAATATCAACATGAAGAAGGTATACTAACGGCCTTTTTCGCAACATGCGAATGCCGACGCATAGGGATAAGCGAAATAATGATATTATTAGGTTTTACCCATCATTAAATTTTATTAGGTTTATCAACATCAAGGACCCCACATTACTTATTCACCAAGAATATTGACATTGAGAATGAATGTCAACAGCCAACCCGAAATGTCTGCATGTTGGAGGTTGGCTTTATTTTGCCCGGAAACATCAATACCTATTGAAATAATCTCGAATTGCCTAAATAACGATTGCTATTACTAATTCGTTGTAGATATTCCTATATGTAGGAATACCGTAGTTTTATTATCATCCTTGTGAAGAAATATCTACATAAAGAAGGTATACCATGATTTTGTTTCGCACCATGATAACATGGAATATCGTTATTCAGAAGTAACGACATAGAGAAGGAATATACGCAATGTAGGTACTTTAACTGTAGTTTGTTTCACATGACAATATCGATTCGATAGGAATATCGTCATTAAGAAGTAATGGCATTGAGAAGGTATACCTACATTATGCAGATATTACTCTGTGTTTGTGATGTACTATCCCATCACCCCCGCTTCAACCTTTTATAAAATTGCATAAATGCTAAGATTTTCCGCTCAACCAATTTTTTTTTATCGCCTACATTTTAATGATTTATTTCTTTTACTCTCGAATAATACGTAACAGTTTGGAAATCAATAGGAACTTCAACATGAAGTACTATTATAGCTATTTTTGGAACGACTTGATTGAAATTGTCAGCCTTCTCATTTAGTGCATTTTCACCTAGTTTTTCTTCTACATGGGATGGCTAAAAGTGGCCGAAAGCTTGATCAATCCTTTTGGAGAAGACGACGACGATTTCGAGATCAACTGGATCGTCGATCGAAACATCTCCGTGAGTTTTTTAAAGTTTGTTCGACGATAGATAACGTTTCTGCCTTTTTCCTGATCCTTATTGTTTTTGGTTTCAGGTTGCCTATCTAATAGTAGACGAGATGCACCACGAACATCCGGAGCTCATCAAGGATCAGTATTGGGACCAGGTTTTCCCAACCGAGTTACCTCACACGGTGGAGTCCCAGCCGTTTAAGGATAAAGTCCCTCAGCCAAGTACGGCAAACATTGCCGTGAACAATATGGCCGAGTACATCAGCCCGTCTTCCGTCAAAATAGATGAATTGGGGCGAATGGTATGTATGAGGAGTTCGGGAGTGTTGGTTTTTGTTATTGTTGTTAAATAGCGTATTTTTGCAGAATGATGACAATCAAAGCGGTATACATTTTATGGCCGGGAGATCTTCTTCGAGGTTGTCGATGGGTGGTCGTCACCGGACGTCTAGCGCCGGGTCCCGTGCCGGATCACAGGAGTCGCTAGCTCGGTTCGGCAGCTCGCAGATGGGCTCAAACTCTGCATCGCTCCACCGCGTCGCTTCCGTTGCTTCAGTCCTGAAAAGGATATTTTCCCGGACGGACAACACCACACCGGGCCCGGCAACAGTCGACGGTAAGGACGGTAATGGCCGCGATGGCTCGATTAGTGGAACACATCTTATTGGTGTTTTCTTGCAGGGCCAAGACTTCCAGAGAGCCAAAGTTCGGCCAGTTTGAGTAAAGTTCTGGGCAGCAATATTGGGCCAGGATCTATGAGAATCACCGACCAGGTGATTGAGGAAGTTGATGAGCAAACTACCATCACGTCTATGGCAGGGAAACCCCCTGAAACCAGGCCAACGGCGCAAAGCTTGTTCCAGAACCAGGTGAGTTTTGTTTTACAGCATGATTCTTCCAAGTTTGATCAATTATAAATCTTCTTCTATCTTCTATCAATTTGTTCTTCTGTAGATGCCTTCCAGCGCTCCTGTAAACATTCCTACCAACCGACCCACGTCCACCGGCCTAGGAGACCGCGTGCCCGCCTCCTCCCTCCCCCCTACGATGCCCGTCTCCCCCGCTCGGTCGCCCTTCGCCGAAATGTCCATCCACTCAGCCCCAGGGTTCGAGAACAGCTCCGGCCTCGGATCCGGCTCGCTCGGCCCGCAGGGTGACACGGTAAGATCCCTCCGCTCTTCGCATCTTCACACGCTTTGACTCTCCCTTGACTTGATGTTTCCTTTATTAGCGGGACCGGTACACTTGGGCCGTTTCGAGGGCCTCAAATTTGAATGTGTACGGCGATGGAGTTATTGAAGTATTTGGGAGCCCAGTTGTGGTACGTTAGCACTTCCTGGCACAGGGGAAACACTCTTCAATGTACATTCTTCATTTCCGTTCCACCACAAGGAATTTAGCCCATAAACATTTTTTTTTATATCCATTACTGAATCGTCTGCCTTGTCCCAGGCCGCTCCGATCTAAGACGATGCCTTTTAGATATCGGTGAGCTGCATTTCCTTCTTCTCTGATTTCATCAATATTCTTCATAACTCATCGTTTACTTTTGAACAAATTGCATGTTCATTGTACATACCCTTATCGTTAAACCTCTTATTGTGTACAATTTGTATTTTAGTTTGAATTTTTAGATGCAATGATAGATTTACAAATCAACTCTTTTTGTACTGAACGAGGTGAACTTGAGGATTAGAATAAATCGTGTTCGTATGTGCTCAGAAGCAGTTTTAAGTAGCCCTGGGTCTCAAATACTTGAATGTTTTCAACCCACCCCGAACCTGTTATAACCCCCTCATACCAGTTTCACAACCTTCTCAACCCCAGTAGGTATATGCCTCGGGGAACCTGTTTACAACCTTCATGTCAACATGCCGAGGAGCACTCGGGGGGGGGGGGGGGGGGGGGTCATTTTTTTCCATCGACACCTTTGTCTTCCCTCTTTTTCACTAAACTATTTTTTTATTCCTTTTTTAATAATTTGCTCAATAGAAAAAATTTTGAAACATTTTTTAAAATCCGCAGTTTTCAACCCATACCATCTCCTGAAACCCGGTTTTCAACCCTCCCAAACTGGTTTCAAGCTCCCACTTCGTCACAAAACGGGTTTAAATCACTTCGAAACCGGTTTTCCTGCACGACTGTCGTTTTTCCAGTACCTAACCGGCGAGTCGTTTTGTCAATTTGTCGCATTCACTAACTCCTTACCGATGAATCTATCAGGCTTGCCAACTCCTCCATCGTATTGTCGACTCAAATCATTCCCGTTTTTCCAGGTATCGATCGGCTCTTCGACCGGTGAAGAGGGCGAGGACGAGTTCCAAAAGCTCAAAGAGGCCCGGAGGCGGGAAATGGAGCGGATCATGTTGGCCCGGTCGATATCCGCCATCGCCAACGCCAGCAGGGCGCCCAGCCCGG
Organism: Pilophorus perplexus; assembly: GCA_955831195.1. NCBI lineage: Eukaryota > Metazoa > Arthropoda > Insecta > Hemiptera > Miridae > Pilophorus > Pilophorus perplexus. The sequence goes on from OY037014.1 coordinate 18,487,020, forward strand.
AGAACGAGGACATCGCTTTGCTCGACATGACCGTCGACTCCCAGTCGACGCTTTTGCCCTCGTCGCCTAAGTAACCCTCCCAATCCTCCGGTATCCATTTACCAATATTGCCCACTGTCAGTTTGACATGTTCTTTGTGAATTTAGTTTTCAGGACAAACATTTCACCCCACGTTTCTCCTCCACACTGCTTACCAAGTAAGAACCGTCTTAGTGCTTTTAGAAGAGAAGTCAATTTTCTTACCCTGTGAAAACTCATACTCACTAAGACTACATTCCAGGGATGATCCTCGAATTTTCGTTGCCCATTTTCTTACGTGTTCGTACTTAGATCAGTATTTTATTTTAAGGGACACAGTCAATGTTGACTGCGATACAACGAGTTCAGTAATAATATCTATTTATTGCTAGCATTTAAACACATTCTCCTCTATTGACAACGCCTTTGTACATCTCTCAAATTTAGTCAATTACGTGGTTTACTGTTTGTGTCTGTGGTGTTTCCCAGTATTTTCCTACATGACTAGGCCCACTCAACGCACAGTTTGGTCGCTTTCACTAAGACATTTTTCGCTTGACGTCTCCGGCCTAAACAAATGCCTTGAACGTGTGGTGTGCAAATTGAAAAAAAAAAAAAAGAAGATTGTTTCGAAGGTGTTTACTTATTTTTTTCGTACCAGTTTGAAACCTGTGATAAGACGCTTTATTTGGAATTAGTTTACGAACTTTACCGCAAAATTGTTAACGCGAATATGTGAAATTGTTAGTGAATTTAGAGTAGAGAACTAGAGGATAGATCTAACGCAGCAATTAATGTCGATATTTGTTAATAAAACGTTTTTCGGATTACGAGTTTTTCCTACCTGCTCCTTTACTGGTTTGGGGAATGTGAGCGTCCAAGAAAAGGACGTCACGACGCCACAGGTGGAAAAAAAACCAAATTTAACACTTTTAAAATCCCTCATTCAGTAGTAGTATTCAATTCAGTATAGTTAGGAGAGTTGATATCAAAAGTTTTCCGACGAAAAGTTGTTAAGAAAACTGCAAAATTACGGAAGCCGTTTGGCCAATCTTTAGTAAATCGTAGCCGACACAGTTTGCACTTGTAAAAACGCTGCAAATTTTACACAAGGGTTTATTATTCTTTGATATACATTACTTGTGCAGAAATTTAATTCTGTCAATGAAAAAATTTTTAAAAAAAATTTTTTTTGGATTTTTATCTCAAAAATTTTTTTTTGTTGGATTTTTTTTGTTCAAAAATGTGTTTTTTTCCCCAGAGCGCCCCACTGGTTTGGGCGATCGGACTGAAAACCTTGCGGGCACAACTAGATGGTAAACCAAGTATTTTGTCGAAATTTCAGATTTTTAAAAAAATTCCTACTGCCCAAAACGGCCTGGACGGCGGACGGACATTTCGGATTTAGAATGTAGACCACTTGAAACGGATAATGTCAAATTTTGAGCCCGATCGGAGTCGTCGACCCCCGTCGCGAAAACATAGGTGTATTATTCCAAGAATAATAAACCAAAATGAGTAAAACATGGAATTAGTTCAGTTTCAACTCAGATACAAGGTAAGTAGGTAGTATTATTCTCTTTTCGCGGAAAAAATGGGCACAGTTTCCAGCTCATTTTCAACGAATTTTGATGCGAAAAATAATGGTTTTTTGGGCATTAGATTTCATATAAGATCAGCTCGGGCTAGCTACGGTCTGCGCCTATTTTTGGTTTATTATTCTTGGAATAATACACCTATGTTTTCGCGACGGAGGTCGACGACTCCGGTCGGGCTCAAAATTTGACATTATCCGTTTCAAGTGGTCTACATTCTAAATCCGAAATGTCCGTCCGCCGTACGCCGTACGCCGTCCGCCGTCCAGGCCGTTTTGGGCAGTAGGAATTTTTTTAAAAATCTGAAATTTCGACAAAATACTTGGTTTACCATCTAGTTGTGCCTGCAAGGTTTTCAGTCCGATCGCCCAAACCCGTGGGGCGCTATGGGGCTATAATGGGGTAACCGCTACGGGAGGGGTTTTTTGAAGGCTTTTAGCTATGGGATCGAGTTAGGTGTCGTTTTCGAAGTATTTTTGGACGTAGAATCCATTTTTTGGGGTCCCGGAACGATCCGATTTCACTGGGGCGATGTTTAGGGCATTCGTGGGGCTAAAAATGGGATTTTTGAAGGATCCCAGGATGTTAAATATTTTTCGAGTAAAAAATACAGAATTTTTGAAAAAAACACATTTTTGAACAAGAAAATCCCCAAAAAAATTTTTTTGAGATAAAAATCCAAAAAAAAAATTTTTTTTTAAATTTTTTCATTGACAGAATTAAATGTCTGCACAAGTAACGTATATCAAAGAATAATAAACCCTTGTGTAAAATTTGCAGCGTTTTTGTACTTTTTTTCTAGTTTTACAATGCAAAAGTACTCAGATTTTCATCAGTATTAGCTAAACAATTATTATAGTATTTTTTTTACCTTCACTTGGTACATCCATAGCACAAGAAATTAGAAAAAAAAATCAGCTTTCACCAGACAAGATTTATTGAGAGACTAGTTCAAATGGGATAAGCGATAATTAGCTTGCGTCTGGGGCCCCCCTCCACAAATGAAGTACAATATCTCCATTCATAAATTTTATCAGGTTCTCTCCGGTCCTGTTTAGTCATCAGGTACCCTCTCCCTCACGATCTGACTACCTACCATTAAAAATTGAGGACCTCGGATTTTCGACTTTTGACTCGCCAGATTAGCGATCTGGACCACTGTGCGCCGTCCGCCGTCCAGGCCGTTTTGGGCAGTAGGAATTTTTTTTAAAATCTGAAATTTTGACAGAATACTCGGTTTACCATCTAGTTGTGCCCGCAAGGTTTTCAGCCCGATCGCCCAAACCCGTGGGGCGCTATGTGGCTAAAATGGGGCTACAGAAGGGGGTTTTTGAAGGCTTTCGGCTATGGGATCGAGTCAGGTGTCGTTTTCGAAGTATTTTTGGACGTAGAATCCATTTTTTGGGGTCCCGCAGCGATCTGATTTCACTGTTGCGATCTATAGGGCTTTCATGGGGCTAAAAATGGGATTTTTGAAGGATCCCAGGAGGTTAAATATTTTTCGAGTAAAGAATAAAGAATTTTTGAAAAAACAATTTTTTTTGAAAAAAAAAAATCCAAAAAAGATTTTTTTGAAAAAAAAATCCAAAAAAATTTTTTTTTCAACATTTTTTCTTTTGACTCAGAAATAATTTTTGCGCAACTAACCTATATCAAAGAATAATAAACCCTTGTGTAAAATTTGCAGCGTTTTCTGGGTAGTACCCACACTGGTACAAAATGGTAAAATTCCGGTCCGACGTAAGGTAGAAATTTTCAATGTTAGGGTGTTCCGAATTCATCTGACGGGGTTTCATCAGAAATCATAGGGGTGTACTACTTCGGAAATGGCTTTGCTTGAGCCCAAAACATTTTAACTTTTGAAATCGTCCGGGAGGCCAACACGGACACCTGCCATTGGCAGTACCTATTGGAACCCCCAATAAGAAAAAACGATTGTGGTAGGTAATTATAATTTATTTACATCACTTGGTCGGTTTGTACAGAAAATGTTCATGTAAAGCACGTTTCATCTATTATTTACTACGCGCTAGCTGGGGAGGTCTAGGACTTCGCGAATGGGTTCAATTTAGACAGCAGAGATGAGGGTGAGCTGAAAATAAAAAGAAAAGTAGATTAAGTACGAAACAGCAAGTAAGAATTAAGTACGAAACAGCAAGAGAACTGAAAAATGCTGTTCCCTGTTAAGGTGACTCTTCCAGAGTTGAGAAAGTTGGTCGTATATGCATATACATATTCTATATTATCTATATTATAGATACGGAGTTTGATCATGATCAAACTCAGTGATCTGTGTTTGGGCTCGGTAGGTAAATAAAAACAAACCTATGAAATCATAATAAATAAAGTAGGTCAACTCGCCCCACTGTCCGTCTCTCGACGCTGAAGATTCGTCAAGTCTTTTCCGGCGTCACCCCTCTCCCGGTCCCAGCGAAACAAGGCGTCTTACAGCAGTACGACAAAATAAGGAGCTCCAGCCACTCACGAAAAGGCAAAATTCTCGTCGATTACGATCGATTTCTTAGTTACCACGAAAAGTGCGCCAACTTTTCCATACCAACGTCGCCAGTTGAATTTGCTTACGAGTTGCTGCCCTGGCACCCGCCGATTATTTTCTGGATCGCGTCACCGACATCACGCCCTCCACACCACCGCAGCCGCCACGGGACGTCGCCGCTTGACGCAACAAAACCTAGCCACGCCCAGGTCAGATCAACCCAACTTGATTTCTCGAAGAATATTAAATTGCGCGGTATTTTAAGAAAAATAAAATTTGTTCACTTCTCGGAGCTCCGAAGCACTAGGATATTACTTCCTTTTTGTCAATAAATCACAGTTTCGTGCGAATTATTCATTTTACTAACCACACCATTAATTTGCTTAATTTGCTTGAATTAGAGACGGGACTTATAAAGTTTGATCCCGTTCATTGGTAGCAGAGAGCGTGGTTTTCTACTAGTTTCGCTTATTAATGGTTTTTTTTGTCTAATCAAGAACGCCTTCTTGTTAACATTTGACTACCAAATAATTTTTCTCGATAATTTCGGTCGCCGTATTTGACCAATATTTTGGTTTGTATTCTAGTCAACTCTAGTCGATCGCCTGCGTTTCATTGTTAACCGGTGCTACATCATTCGTCTAGAGATACAATCAAACCTTGTGCATGTCATGTTAATTCGTTCGTTATCTTGTCTCGTTATATAAGTTGATGCATGAACTTTATAATTTATTTTGCTACTAATATCGTCCCAGATTTTGTTATTGTTGATTACTTGACCATCACGCTTCCACTTTATCGAACTCATTAGGTATAACTAGGTCAGACCCTTATCTACCGTCCGACTCATAGGTGCACAGGTACACGGGGTCACCAAATCTTGATCAAATTCCCTTTCCCAATTTTTCCTTCTCTATCTAATTCCTTTTCCTAAGTATAGCCATGGAACTCGTCTCAAGTGCTACGGAATTTGGGAAAAAAGTAAATTCTTTGAAACGTAAAATTGTCGCAGCGGCCAAGGAAGTCGAAGGGGTCGCTGAGCAAGGCCGTTTAGCTCAGACCGAAGCGGGCGATATCAATTTTTTCTTCGGAATGTACACGGTGCTGGACAAATACTTCACAAAATTCGAAAGCTCGTGGGAAGAATGTTTGGAAGTTTATATTGCTGACGGCAAAGAAAATGACTTCCCGAAGCCCCGTGAACTGAAATATTTTACCGATGTGAAGGCCTTGTACTACCAGGCGAAAGGTACTTACGAAAAATTGAACCGCCGCTCTCACAGCCGAATTTCGGCAAATCCGTCGCAGCTTTCTGATCTCAACGTTTCGGGTAATGAGACCAGCATCATGAAGAGTCTTCCGCGGCTACAAATTCCCACCTTTGACGGCAACATTTTAAAGTTCCCCAAATTTCGCGACACCTTTACTTCGTTGGTTCATAAGGAAAAGTCCTTAACGAATATCGACCGATTCCACTACCTCATCGGGGCTCTTCAAGGACCTGCAGCATCGGTTATCTCCAGCTATTCTGTCCAAGAATCGAACTATGAAGCGGCATGGAATTCAGTTTTGAATACCTACGATAACAAACGTATGCTGGCGTCATCGTACCTCAACCAGGTGCTTTCGTTCAAGCCGCAACAAGGGAAACCGAGTGTCGACTCACTCAAGACCTTTTTATCCTCCGTGTCAGACAGTGTCAATGCCTTCAAATTGTTGAAAATTCCAACGGAATCCGAATTTATTCTGTTCTTCATGGCCATCAAGTGTCTTGACCCAACTACTCGAGAACAGTTTGAGATCTCAAGTAAGGACACCGAATTTCCGAAGTTCGACGATCTCACCAAATTCGTTCGCGAAAGATGCCTCGCCATGCAGCTAGCCAGTGATAATAATGTCTCCACTTCCCACACTGACGAACCAGTAGGATCTTCCGATAGGTCTCGAAGATTTGCACGCAAGAACAAAACGGCTCTATTGACAGGTGATACGTCATCCAAAAAGGGTCAAGATAAATCAGATCAACCCAGGTCTGCTTCTTCCCCCAACTATCCTCCTTGCCCAGCGTGCAAGGTGGAGACTCATCATGTTCTCGTGTGTGCAGTCTACGAACAAGCCTCAGTGGAGCAGAGACACGAACTGCTGAAGGGTTGGAAGGGATGTAAAAATTGCCTATCCCATGCCCACTCATATCCATGCCCTTCGAAAAATCACTGCCGGTTCTGCAAATCGAAACATCATTCCAGCCTGCATCGATTTACAAAAACATCCTCTCCTGGTACGAGCTCGGGGGCTGTATGTAGTGCCACTTCCTCTCAAGAGGAGCAGGTCATGTTGGGTACCATCGTCGCGGAGGTAATGAACGCCAGAGGGATATTTCAGAAAGTCAGGATGGTCTTGGACTCAGGAAGTCAATTCTCTTTCATCACCATCAAATGCCTCAACCGCTTGGGCCTGCCTATGGAAAGATGTCCAAAACGGATTTCAGGGATTGGTGAAACCCTTTTTGAAGGTGCCAAGGGTAAAACCGCATGCCTAGTGCGACCCAGAGAAAGTGATACGCCTCAATTTCGCGTCGAAGCTTTGGTAGTGGCCAACATCACATCATGCCTACCCAACATCACCATAAAGTCCGCAGTACGCCAGCAGTATTTACCCTACACTCTCGCCGATCCAACATTTTGGAAACCAGGCCCTATCGACTTCTTGCTAGGTGCAGACTGCTTTGCGGACATCTTTACTGGAGCAACAGTGTCAATTGATGACAGCTTACCCAAACTGCTGGGTACTGTCTTTGGCCACATAGTTGTGGGAAAATTGAGCGCACCGCCTTCTCTTCCCGCCACTGCCTCAACTGGACTTTCTCTCTTCGCCGCTCAAGAGCCAGAAGAATGCATCAACGAATTGCTTACGAAGTTTTGGGAATTAGAAGAGCCTAAGCCAGCCAAACGAACCAACCCGGAAGATGTCAGATGTGAAGAACATTTCCGGCGAACCCATCAGAGACTTGAGGATGGCAGCTACATGGTCCGTCTTCCATTCAAATCTGATGAACCATCCGTCGGTGACTCATCTACGGTGGCTTTAAGAAGACTCCAAAACATGGAGCGAAAAATGCTGAAGAGACCAACTGTCCAGGCTCAATATCAGGAGTTTATGGATGACTACGAGACCCTGGGACATATGTCAGTTGCAACTTCGCCTTCGCCCTATGTCATACCCCACCACTGCTTTGTAAAGGAAACACCTGCTGGCAGTAAGCTGCCAGTGGTTTTTGACGGCAGCGTCAGAGTGAAACCAAGCAGTCTCAACGATCAGCTGCTTACCGGTCCAAAACTGCAGAATGACATTCGCTCGATTTTGATGAATTTTCGTCGTCATAAAACGGTTAGCACCAATGACAACCCCAGCGACTTGGGAACCCGAGGGTTGACGCCAGACGAACTGGTCCAAAACGACTTTTGGTGGCACGGTCCGTCATGGCTGTGTGAACCCGAGGATGACTGGCCAACTTCTCATATACAGCCTGTGATGGTCGACCTCCCAGAGATGAAGGTAGATATACCAATTCTGGTCGCCCGAACCATTGAAAGCCCTCTGATAAAATGGATGTCCCGACTATCATCCTTTGAGAAAATGGTGCGGTGTGTGGCATGGTTGAGACGGTGGATGTGGAACTCCAAACACGTTGGATGTTGTTGTCCGATGAGACAGGGGTATCTCAAGCTTTTCGAAGTGCGAGACGCTACTCTGATGTGCATTCGTGCAGTGCAGCAACACTACCTGTTGAATGGATCCCCCAGAGACGGCCAGGCTTTGGCCAAATTCAAGCAGTTGTCTCCATTCATCGATGAGGATGGGATCATCAGAGTAGGAGGCCGTCTCAAAAATGCGGACATTCCAATGTCCCAAAGGCATCCCATGCTCCTCCCGCATAAATGCCACTTCAACATCTTGCTCGTCGACCATTATCACCAACGTTACCTGCATCCGGGGCCACGAGCTTTGCAAGCATTGATCCAAATGAATTATTGGATCCCATCACTCCGCAGGTTAATCTCCAACCGTGGTTTTCACTGTAGGCGATGCTATGAGTCGAAGACCATCACCTTTCCACCAAAGATGGCTGATCTTCCATCCTACAGAGTTAATGGTGGGCGGCCATTCTTTCACGTTGGCGTCGACTTCGCTAGGCCCTTCACCATGAGAGAATCTCCGCGCCGCCGCCCCCGCTGTCCCAGCACCTTTACCCGCTCTGTCCACAGGCTGATCCCGCTCCTTCCCTTGAAAACCGATCCCTATGATCAAGATCCTTGAAATTTGTGTTCCAAATTTGGTGGGCGGTATGTTTGGGCTCGGTAGGTAAATAAAAACAAACCTATGAAATCATAATAAATAAAGTAGGTCAACTCGCCCCACTGTCCGTCTCTCGACGCTGAAGATTCGTCAAGTCTTTTCCGGCGTCACCCCTCTCCCGGTCCCAGCGAAACAAGGCGTCTTACAGCAGTACGACAAAATAAGGAGCTCCAGCCACTCACGAAAAGGCAAAATTCTCGTCGATTACGATCGATTTCTTAGTTACCACGAAAAGTGCGCCAACTTTTCCATACCAACGTCGCCAGTTGAATTTGCTTACGAGTTGCTGCCCTGGCACCCGCCGATTATTTTCTGGATCGCGTCACCGACATCACGCCCTCCACACCACCGCAGCCGCCACGGGACGTCGCCGCTTGACGCAACAAAACCTAGCCACGCCCAGGTCAGATCAACCCAACTTGATTTCTCGAAGAATATTAAATTGCGCGGTATTTTAAGAAAAATAAAATTTGTTCACTTCTCGGAGCTCCGAAGCACTAGGATATTACTTCCTTTTTGTCAATAAATCACAGTTTCGTGCGAATTATTCATTTTACTAACCACACCATTAATTTGCTTAATTTGCTTGAATTAGAGACGGGACTTATAAAGTTTGATCCCGTTCAATCTGCTATCTGTGCTTACCATAGCATAAACCAAGGTGTGGTAACTTTTAACAGCAACCGTGTCACCATGATATCTACCAAAACACCTTCAGCGTAATACTATTCTCTCAGTTCGTACGGAAAAGGTTAAGGAATACAAAAAAAAAGTAAAGAAATTGAATGGTTGTGCCAGGTAAGATTAGCCAGGCAAGACGGAGATCTTCCTCTAATTAGGCGACCGTTTGAGGGAGCACTTTAAGGACGGAATTCAGAGTCGTCACTCAAGTGCAAGTGTCCACTTCACTTGGGAAAGTAAAGGGTTGCCCTCCACTTCAATCGTCGTATGCATAGTTCAATCCAAGTGTTCACTAACACTTCAGTAGAAGTGGAAGCGCACACGGCTCAAGTTCAAGTGCTCACTTCGCCTTGCAGTTGGCAGTTTCATGAAGGGAAGATTTCCCTGTTTTGAGGGGAAAACTACGGGGAACTTTCCCTTCTCACTTCCAAACTGTATAAACAATGCAAAGCAAAAGGTTCTTGATAACTTATCAGCAAAAACAGAGGCTAAGTGCACACTTTAGGGACCTCGGGAGGTCACTTGAGATTTGTCTCCTGAAAGTCAAGGGTGACACTTCACTTAATGGTCAAGTTTGGTGAAAGCAGTAAAGTGTGCACTTGGATTATCGTTCGAGTGGGCCCTGAAGTGTGTCCTTAAAACGTGACTATGAATAGCGCTAAGGGTGCATCCTCACTTTGGAGCTCACATTAGGGCGCACTTGCACTTGAGTGACGACTATGAATTCCGGTCTAAGTCAAGTTGTAAAATCTGGCTTTTTTTACTAAAACACTGGCAGATTTTACAACTCGACTTAGAGCATGTATTATAATATAATAACTCATATTATGAGTTATCAGAAAGGCAAGGGGAAAGTTGTTTGAGTTAAATATAACTCATACAACTTTTTCCTTGCCTTTCGTGATGACACGTTTAACAAACCGCGTCCCCGCATTGGGTGCCTCATGATTTTGAAAGACTTTCGAATTTAACATTCATGATGGTGAACACTCCTACTGTACCTGGAAGATTCAACTTCGGCGAGCTCCTTTTCATCCTTCTTCTTCATTAGGTGTTCAATATATTTCGCCCTCAATTCGTGCTTCAACGGGACAGGTTTGTTATTTTCGTACTGCATACGATCATATTTGGCCACCGCTTCGTCAAACGTCAGCCCGTACCACTGGACATCTTCTTCAGTGTACTGGAAGAGCCAGAAAGTTAGTTACAAAGAGAAACGTTTGTGAGAAGGGATTTAAACTTAATAAAATATCACCTTTACGCAATGAGGGGAAAAAAACGCTGACGCTGATTCAGCAAGGGGGAGCCTGAGTTGCGAAATAATGAAGCGATAGAACAGGCCTTCGAAGGCAATCGGGGTTTCCGGTATGGACGATGAATCTGAACTGAAAAAATGACGCCTAGGGTGGCCTGTGCCGAAGGTTGTTAGCTGAGGAACCTTCAGGGTAGCCCACAGATTTTTTAAAGAATTCCTACTGCCAAAAACGGCTCGGATGGCGGACGGACATTTTTCTGTAGAACTGATACAAAAATCCTTAGGTTTTTGGATGTTTCATCAGAAAAATACCACCATCCCTTCCAACATAAATATCCCTCTGACGTAGGATAATTCCCGCCATCTGGCATCCATTTGCGCAAACTATCCCTTTTTCATACCGCCAACCGACCACCTTTCGTTAGGCTCCTCCTGCCTAATCAGCGTCTGCTATTTATCCTCAGTGAAGAGGATTTTTTCTTCGGTTAATCTCCCTTCTAACGCGTTATATTGGAGTCAAACTCAAAATGTCACTTACGGGTTCAAGATAGTGTTTGTATTTTTGGTAGACGGCGTCCCGCTTGGAGGGGTCGTTAGGGTACAGCGTCTTATAATACAACGCTTGTAATATCTTCCCTTTCAACTTCAACGCTAATGTGGATTGCAAGTCGCACGCTTTGGACTGAAAAATAAATTCACGTTGATGACGTCATAAAGTGAATTTGGCGGAAAAGTGTGGCTTACCTTCAAAAGGTAGTGGTCGAAACCGTAGTTTTCAAAAATCAAATTGATAGTCCGGTCGGTGACGATCACTTCCATCCGAGAATCGAGAACTTCCGAGTAGACGGCGGACTTTTTCAAATTGGGCACCCAAAAATGCGGCACGCGGGTGCGGGATTTGTGGCGCTTTTGAAAACCTTTGATGACCCCTTCACCGCCCCAGATGCCTTGATGGGACTCGACGACGTACTTGACGGGGATGGGGACGTCCGGGACGCGTTTCCTGGAAGAATTAAAAGGAAAATTGAACGACGGAGTACAGTTGAAATTGTAGAAGGAACTTGGAAACGTACACTTCGCCGGTTTCGTCGTCTCGGACCCACTCGGCTGCCAGCGGGATCTCGTGGACTGGCGCTGGTCGAGTTAATTTCCACTCCCTGTAGAAGTTTTTGTATGCTTCTGGCAATTTGGCTCCCTCCGTAGATAGCAAATCGGGTCTTTTGAATTTATACAGTCGGTTCTGCAAAATAAACAATAACTTATTAATTTCGCCTCTTGACAAACACGGGATGAGCCAGATTGCTCTCATGCCCTCGGACTTCGCCAATGGAAGATCCTACTGGATAGGAACTGAACCAGCATCATATCTGGTAGAGTGGGCTGGAAGGACGGACTTCCAGGAGTGCTGTCTGGCGACATAGAAACCGTACGGGTCCAGAATGGGGACGTAAAGTCTGCTGCTCAAGAAGAAGTGCTCCAACACATCACGAAAAAAGCTGAGCTCCGCATATTCTCAAATAGCCAAGCCTGAAATCACTAGAGGGAACGTCTAACTCAAAACTGGTACTCGACAGGTGGGAAGCTGACAGGCAAGTCAAGGCTACCAATGAGGCTCTTTCGGATGGGTTCCTCGACAAGCATCTAACGGAAAGAAAAAGCAAGCGGTAGCTCCCACTGGGATCATCAGGGACCCAATAGCGCCCTACCTTGGTTTGGGTGGGGCCGCGTCTATGAGGTGGTTCGTCAGTGGCAAAGGACAAAATACCACAAGGGAAAGAAATCCCACCCAGCGCATACCAAACTTACGGGTGGAGTGAAAGACCCACAACTCAAGGTGGTGGCTGACCTTACATTCAAATTCCTTCCTGAACTCCATCTAAACACGTCAAAACTGGCGTGGAGAGGGCAGGAGGTAAGTAACTGCAAAGCCCAAGTAAGTAACTGCAGCCCCAATGGCGTTATCTGGTACACGATGGATCGAAAATGAATGCAGGCACCGGTGCTGTAGTACACGGGGCTCAACCCAAATGTAACTATTGGGGGAAAACACCTCGATCTCCCAGGCCGAAATTATTATGATCGGCGCGGGGGTAAGGGAGAGCTTAAGACGAGGGCACACCAGAGCCCATGTCCGAATTCTCATACAGTCATGCGTCGATCAAGGCACTTACAGCACCGTCGATCTCGTCTCGAGTGGTACGAGACTAAGGGCAGACACTCAACACCGTGGAGAAAACCAGCAGGATCTCTCGAGAGTGGGTCCCGGAGGTATCCCAGGCGACGAACAAGCTGTCAGTCTGTCAGAAGTTGCTCTCAAACCCCTCTTCTTACCCCCAGTCCTTGGCCTAGCAAATTCTTCCGTCAGAGGTGCCATCAACAGATGGATGTTTTCACAAACCACCTCTTGGTGGCGACATATCTAAGGACACACTCAAAGCAGGACTAGTAAAAAGCTGCTCCAATTAAGGCACTGGGAACTGAGGAAGCTAGTAGGTTTACTGACATCCCCCCCCCCCCCAACCCCGTACGACTTCACTTGAACTGTGGGGGTAACACAACCATCAACCCTATGCTGCTGTTCGAGGAGGCTGATCTTCAACCGCTGAAGAAACACCCACTCACATAATTTTTGAATGTTCGACGCTCTCAACCTACCCCCATGAGGGCATTCCCTGGTCAGAAACCTAAAGACCCACACCAGGGGAATAGGCATCTTGGACCAGAACTACGGAGCTCAGGCAGAGTTCACTTGGTCTCAATCACCTCTTGGTGCTCATTTTCTCAAGCTCCCCACCACGGACTAATTTTCACACTAATCAACCCAACGAGCGAACTCAAATAATAAAACAGCAAACTCTCCCACTAGCTGAACGGTGCGGCAAGTCGTTAACGCTGCAGCGGCCGTAGTACGTACATGCGGCCTCAAAACTTACTCCGGCAATCGAAATCCGCGTTGCAGACATCTTGAACCAGTGCAGCTATCAAACGCCGTAATAGACTTATCAACTGACTCTTTTAGACTTGAATTACATTAAATATTACAAAAAGTAAGAACGAATAAATATATGAAATAGATAGAATGAACTACACTCTTAAAAATGCATTCCCTGTTATCTTTAATCAGTAAGTGTAGTGTTAATATATAATTTCAATGTCTTGCACGCTCCATGGAGGACACTAATGACGTTCCGCTGACCGAGCATCCATACCAGTCGGACCGCGGTCCACCAGCTGGTTGCATCATATAAGTCAAATAATGATAATTATTATTATTACTTGATATGATGCAGTAGTAATTATTACTCAGCGCCTGAAAGTCTTTATGTGAATTACTAATACTACGTTTTGTACAATAGCTGTTAATAGCTGTTACTGTTTTGTACAAGTTCTCTCTCATACAACGTACCTACCTACGTGAACAAGTCTTGATGGACTAGAGCCTAGTACCCGTATGAACCATGTTATTGTTCATATTTCTGTTATTTCAGTCAAACTATATTATAGTGCTATGCACAAAAACATTTCAATAAAAAAATAATACAAATAAAAAACGCTGCAAATTTTACACCAGGGTTTATAAATTTTCTTTAATAGAAAATACGATACTAGGTCAATAAAATTGTTTGGAAAAATGTGGGGAGAAGTACTCGGAAAACTAAACCTCATGTGACCTTCTGGCATCCTTCAAAAGCCCAATTGAATAGGTTATTTTAGGAAGGGCATTTGCCCAAAATGGTGATTTTTTTTTAAATTGCGAAATTCATATAGACTCTATAATATAGAGTCTATATTACCTAGTTCATATTATGAACTAGAGGTTCAAATGCATAGGTTGACGTGAGAAACCGTAGTTTGTCGATGTTCCATCCCATTGAAGCTCGAATGATCGTGTTCTATATTGTCTATTTTAAAAACGGCATGACACACATTGTGTCCCTATCAACGATGAGGCCCTTTCTCAAATGTGTTTGAAAAAACGCTGCAAAAGTTACACAAGGGTTTATTATTTTTTGATATAGGTTACATGTCCGAATATTAATTCTGTGTCAACAAAAACATTTTTTTCAAAACAATTTTTTTTTACTTACCTACTCGGAAAATATTCATCCTCGTGGGATTTGTCAAAAATCCCATTTGTAGCCCCATGAAAGCCCTATAGATCCCCACAGTGAAATGGGATCGTTCCGGGACCCCAATAAATGGATTCTACGTTCAAACATACTTCGAAAACGACACCTAACTCGATTCCATAGCCAAAAGCCTTCAAAACCCCCTCCCGTAGCCCCATTTTAACGGGTTTGGGCGAACGGGCTGAAAACCTTGCGGGCACAACTAGATGGAAACCAAGTATTCTGTCAAAATTTCAGTTTAAAAAAAAAATCCTACTGCCCAAACCGGCTCGAACGGCGTACGGCGGATGGACATTTCTGGGTTTTGGAATCTATACTATTTCCAAACTTACTTGAGAATAGGGATGGGACATCGATATCGATGTTTTTGAAACATCGATGTTTTTGGTTCGATGTTCGATGTTCAACATCGATGTTGAGGGATCTCGATATTATCGAACATCGATGTTAACACCATCGATTTTATCGATATCATCGATGTTATTCCTCGCAACATCGATGTTTTTCTTAGTGGAAAATGAAAATTTTTCCCCACTAAGTACGTGCAAATTACACATGAAAAACATTTTTTCCCCTTTCCAGTAAGGTAAACATCTACCTTCCCATTCGAATGCAAAATAACATAATATGATTTTGATAATCGAAGGCTCCATTCGATTCTGCATGACCCATCACCTTCATGCGAACCTCCTCGACTGTTATCTGCTCCTTGTCGCTGTGTGGGACACGTATTTAATAGGACCTATTGTACCTAACTACTGACAGTAGTTAGGTACAATAGGTACAGTAGTCTACTGTACCTGGTACAGTTCTACAGTTCTCAATGCTAATCCCCTCTTTGAACACAAGCTTGTGCTGAGGGGTGGATTACAAAAAATATCAGGTCTTTTGGTTTATTATTCTTGGAATAATACACCCATGTTTTTGCGTTGCACAAAATAGGCACTTGGTTTACCATCTAGTTGTGCCCGAAAGGTTATATAATATATGGTGAGTTATATATATTATATATAACTCACCATAACATTACTATCCCAATATAAGTTGCTCAATAATTTTGCAATAAATAATCATTTCCTAAGTCGTCCGGTTTGGCGTTGGGTAAACTACCGCTTCCCTCGATCAGCGAAGTTAAGCAACGTCGGGCGTGGTTAGTGCTTGGATGGGTGACCGCGTGAGGAGCGGGGTCACCGATACAAATATTAAATATTGAACGCCGTCCGATTGAACGCAGAAAATTTTTCTGCGTTCAATCGGACGGCGAACTCCTCCCAACCCAGGGGGACGAGGCAATGGGGAGCCATGAGCGCAATCGTCAGACAAGTTCCGATCCTCCTTGAGAGGACGGCTGACGACGTCTGCGACGGCAGCAGCCAGTCGGACAAAAATTCAGGGTGAAATTCCCTTGTTTCGTTTCGTTTTAATCATTTCCTAAAAGAAGTAGCTTTTTATGACTATTACCTAGGTAGTGGAATGCTGATAATCAGCAGCTGATTATTCAGACATCGATGTTAACATCGATGTTTGGAACCAGAAACATCGACATCGAGAAACATCGATGTTTAAATTAACGATGTTTTACGACATCGATATAATGCAACCGATGATGACATCGATGTTTTTGTTCCGATGTCCCATCCCTACTTGAGAAGGCAACCTCCCCGGGCGAGGGGGTGAAGGGGCTTGCTTGAATAGAAGGGTTCAGAATTTCTTACCTGGCCTCCCATACTATTTCTGAAGGCCCATTTACATTTGTCACACATTCGTATTATTGAGCAATGGGCGATAGAAATGTTATGAATCAACCGGATTTCGTCTCAAGTAAGTTTGGAAATAGTATAGACCTTTTGAAACGGATAATGTCAAATTGTGAGGCCGATCGGAGTCGGTGACCTCCGTCGCGATTACATTCCTAGGAGTATTATTCCAAGAATGATAAACCAAAACGTAAGGCTTCAGCCTCTTTTTGCCGTTGATTCGTCACCGTTTTGGCCCGTTTGCTGGTTTACTGGTTCTTGTCCGAACACAGATTAAACCCCTTCTGAGGTGGAATGCACGACGCTCTGCTTAGCAAAGTTGCTAAGGACATCACAGCAAACCTGAGAACTTTTTATTTAAGTAATAATAATTTTATCCGTTCTCTATTTCCCTATTTTTAAATAGATAAAATGGGATTACAAAACAAATAAGAAAAATAAAAAATTTAAATTTAAAAAAAAACGACAAAATTTTGAAAATATTCATAACTTTTTTTTAATTAAAAAATATTTTGAACAATTAAAAAATAAAAATAAGAAGAAATAATAGGTAGGTACCTAAGTAGGCAAAAAATATCTAAAAATAAAGAGGAAACCCTCTAGTAAAACACGAAATATGTAATGCATGAAGTGTTCCATTAAATAAATTTTATTTTAGCAACGGCTTCCGCTGACCTTTCACTCTCGACAGCCTCTCTGTGCTCAACCGGGAACGTTCCAGAGTTGTCACCGTTCCTCCTTAATTGACGGCTCCATCTGTTGATCTGACCGACCCAGTGGGTCGGACCCACCCCTACTGTTTACATTTTACGATACCGTCTGCGAGGGAAGTGTTGACGCCCCAACTCCCGAATTTCCCCAAATCTCTTCAATTTATATAATCTCGTACGTTTGGCCTGAACCGTGTTTTTCCATTGTTGGTTTCCTGCGCGTGATTCAAACGTCTTCAAATTTTGAGTTGTCGATGTGTCTTTGAATAACTGTGGGATGTGGATGTTACGAAAGTGAAAGTTGCTCCATTTGGGGATCTTACTGTATTTCTTGCATAATGCGATCGTCCGAAGAAAGTTTCATATTTGCGTGAATTTCTCGGTTAGTGCAACTATGGCGGGGACCAAGTCAAGGTTGGTGGTTATTTACATGATTAATGAACGGCTTCCGGTATAACATGGTGTGTAGTCGTTGATGATGAGTAGATGGGTCGATATTCTACCGCCACATCCGTTTAGAGAATCTTTCAAGTCCTGGCGGAGGAATCGATTGATTTACTTGGCGATGGCTGATGACTCCTCTGTGAGGAGCCTATTGAGATAAGTGTTTGAGCGATTGTTTTTCTCTTGCAGTGGTGCGGTCGTGAGGGACAAGTCCATGATGTACATCATTTTTCTGTCGTTACTTCTAGACCTCCTCGCTTTCACGATGATCCTTCCCCTCATGCCGGCCCTGATGGACCACTACAGGCGGCACGATCCTCCAGGCGGGCTGTACAACTATTTTCTCTCAGCCATAGACGGGTTCCGGGTCATCCTCGGGGCACCGGATAACTACAGCAGCGTATTGTTTGGAGGTTAGTTCGATTTTGTAATTTGAGGGTCTCTAATGGATACAGAGTGCTGGGTGGCTGTGAGACGAGTTGGGGCCTCGAACCAGATTCTTCTCAGGCCGTTACCCAAGACATGTTGGTGTACCATGGGCGAAAGAGCAGTCTTCTTGGCTAAGTACAGCTCCAGCAGGGACGCTCTTCCATGTACAGCAGTGGCAAAGAACAAAGAACCTCCGAAGGGCACACTGCGCTGGCTGGCACAGACTGTTGAGAGCTGACAAATGACTCCATTTATGGTGGAAACTACTTACAGGACATTGGAACTTCTAGAAACACCTTTAGTCAGGTGCTGGGGTGGGGCTTTGAGCCTTGGTAACTATGGTATACCCTGGGTCTTTGCCACTTAATCATTTACATAAATGATTTGCCTAGCAAGTTTCCCGGCCCTTCTAAGGTATTTTCTATATGCCGATGATATCTCTGGGTTTCCCCTCGTAGGTTACCTACCACCCGAATGATCGTCATATATGTTAAGGTTCCAATAACTGTGCCATCCACCCTCGTTTCATGCTGGAGCATCTCAACCAGGTCATTTATATACAGGGCTGAGAAAGCATCCCTGCCTCCCACCACTTTCTTCTAAGGCGTCAGGCAGTTGCCAAGTAGGTAAATACATTACAAACAAAGTGGTTGTTTGCCGATGGTGCAGAGGTCTAATCCAATGAGGTGGTTAGGGAGAGAGAACGACTCCTCTGCTGGTTTGAATACTAATGGTTTATTTTGGTAAACAATTATAGCGTGGGGAACGGTTTCGAGCAACTAAGCTCATCTACAGCCTTTACAAGAAAACCATTTGTCATTAGCATCAGAGAAAACCATAAAGTTATATTATACTGAAGGTATATGAAGAAGTACAAATAGTGTGATGCAGGGGTTCCCAATAAAATTTTGTCACGGACCCCTTAACAAACCACAAAGTTTACAAAAATACATTTAATGTATTGAGGACCCCCTATATATGTAAATTATATATATATATAATTTTGTTGTAAAAAAGGTTTTTCCCCGTTTGCTTATACCTAGGTGTAAGTATAGGGAAAAAGGAAGGGAAAAATCAATTGATTGTTGCAAATAATTATTTATTTTTACATTTATTTTACATTAAATGTTTCCAAATTTTGGAAACAGTTGCACAACAACCACTGACACAGCTGAAGCTTTCCTACCTACCTTTTCCTACGTAATAGTGCTGGTTTGCAGTTGGATTTATTAGTAATTGGAATTCAGGTTTCGTAACGTAATAGGTAGGTAATGCTTCTTCTTCTTCTGATAAATTTGAAATTTAATAAATAATTTGGAAAAAGACTCGATCCTCAGATGACATCGCCCAGTTTCTACCAGAATGTAGGGATGTCCGATTCTCAAAAATAATCGCGATTATTTTTGAGAATCGGACATTCCTACATTCTGGTAGAAACTGGGCGAACTAGTAACTAATAATTAGGCTAGGTGTCACTAGCGTCGCGTCGCAATTACGGCCTCTCACGCTTTACAGGACACTCCGGCTACAAACAGTCATTTTTATTATTTGAGTTCCTGGTAGAATAGTTTAAAATATTAATTTTTGGATGCAGCTCGCGGACCCCCACACCAACGTTTGCGGACCCCTGGGGTCCGCGGACCACCTTTTGGGAACCCCTGGTGTAATGTATAACTGATGAAATCGGTCCAGAATGGTGGTCTTTCCTAGTACCTATTAACAACCTTGTCAAATGGGTCCATTTTTAAAATTACCTCTGTCATTCTCACCTCTAATTTTCCTTGTCACTACTCACATATCGAGTATTTGTATTGCCACTAGAATAATAAACAATTCTCATTTCAGTAATGTAGTATAGCCTAACTGGTTTTCAAGTGGTTCACTGGCCATCAGTCATGGTCCATGACTCATGGAGCCAATTTTAACAGTGGGTCCATGTGTATTCCAAAATTACTATTGTCAAGTTACCACTATTGTGGACCGATTTCATCAGTAACTGATGAATGAATAAATGATGAATGAACTGATGGATGAGTAGTGTAAAATATAACTGTTATACTTTACACTATTTGTACTTGCTCATATACCTTCAGTATAATATAATTTTATGGTTTTTTCAGATGCTAATGACAAATGGTTTTCTTGTCAGGGATGTAGATGAGCTTAGTTGCTCGAAACCGGTCCCCACGCTATAATTGAAATAAACAATTTAGTATTCAAACCAGCAGAGGAGTCGTTCTCTCTCTCTCTAACCACCTCATTACATTACAAACGATAGAGTCGTCAACTAAGTAATGACGGCCTCATATAGTAGTTGTCAATGGGCCATAGATGTGGGTGAACCGGCAGAACCCAGCCGTCAAACCCGTCTCACACATCTACTATCCCTAATGAAATCAATCACGCAGGTTTCTTTGTTCCACAGGCGCATTGGGCTCCCTCTTCTCATTCCTCCAGTTCCTGGTGTCTCCGATCGCCGGTGGGCTGTCTGACGTCTTTGGAAGAAAACCTGTGCTTTTGACGTGTTTGGTAAGTCATCACACAACAAACTTCTGCTCAACACAACATCCTATTAACACCGTAATGTCGCTTTCAGGTTGGCATCGCCCTCTCGTACGCTCTCTGGGCGGTGTCTCACACTTTTTCCCTTTTTGTCCTCGCCCGCATCATTGGAGGTTTGAGCAAAGGAAACGTCAGTCTGTCTATGGCAGCCATGACCGATGTTTCAACTCCAGCAACGAGGGCATCTGGAATGGTAAGACTTTTTCTCAGGAATTTATTTTGCAAAAATCTCTGACTTTCTTTATTATTTTATTATTATTCTTTATTTAAAGAATTATTTTATTTGTTGCAGGCCCTGGTGGGGATAGCGTTTTCAATAGGATTCGTGTTGGGGCCAGTGATCGGAGCAATGTTTGCTTACTGGGCAGCCGCTGGAGCGACTCCCGACTGGTTCGCCAAACCCGCCCTTTTTGCTTTCACTCTCGCCACACTCGACATCCTGTTCGTGGTGTTTTGCTTTCGGGAGACTCTCCACGAGGTTGAGCGTGTTTCTATATCAAAAATGCCTATATGAGAAGTATTGTTATAAAAAGGCAATTTTAAAGCTAAATGGGGGACGTATCCGCCTCTCTTCTTTTACAGAGTAAACGGGCCAAGTCTCTGGCTGCTAGTTTGGGCCAAGCCGCCTCTTACATCAACGTCTTATCTATTTTCAAGTTTTCTGCCGTGCAAAACCTAACACCGTCAGGTTGGTCAAACTGCACTGCCTTCTTCTCTCACCCAAGTTGGCGCTTTGACTCGTTTTTACCTCATTTCCAGGCAGAGCGGATCTCCAGTCGCTCGGCGTCGTATATTTTGTCTACCTTTTCGTCTACTCGGGCCTTGAGTTCACTCTAACGTTCCTCACTCACCACAATTTCGGGTTCACGCCGATGCGCCAGGGGATGATGTTCTTCTGGATGGGCCTCACGATGGCCGTCCTCCAAGGCGCTTGGGTGCGGAGGATCAAGCAGCACAAAGTCAAATCCGCCGCCACTTTGGTAAACTTTATATTCCTTAATATTGTTGAGCGAGTGAACACTGGGGCGATGGAAGACTGGGCCCTAATCTTGGGGGGGACTTGAAAATTAGGCGCAAAACGTCACCCCACCCCTTGCAGCAAGTAGAAAACTCGCCGCAACCCAAAAATTACCGCGGGTGAAGGAAAAGAAAGTAGAAAATTGGGCGAAGTAAATATTTATTTCTCCTAAGTAAGTGGTTCACAATGACATCACAAGTCATCAGATTCGGAAAAAATCAATTTAATATAAATATATGTACCACTATATTTCCGACGACTTATCGTCGGAATATGAAACATTAAAAAGATAATTTATTCCTGTGAGTTGCCTGTAGTGTACCTCTCCAGCTGGTTAGCCAGAAATTACTGCCGTTTCCTAGTATGGAATTTTGGCAACTAACAAGTATAGTGAGAGGCCTCTTACTTCAACAGACACTCTGCAAACCCTGTTCCTTGCACTTTTGCATCCTGTATTTCTTTAGGAAAAAGAAAAAACTTCATTTTTGAAACGTGAGTAGAAGGCGTCTGAGGCCAGTTGGGAAAGGACAGCGGTTGGCTGGCTTTAGCCAGCAGGGTGTGGTCCCCTAGTTCGAACAAACGGCCTTGATTGACTGTTAGGCCGAACATTAGCCTTGAGGCCTGAGCCGAATATTCCCTTCCGCTCATCTCTGCGCCCAAGGGATGGGACCTTGTTTACAGATGTTCACGATGAGGCTCCCGCGGGCAGGATCGCTCTATAGCGAGAAATCTCCCGAGACCCCACAGACTGTTGACGTAAATGATTTTGAGTTCAACGTGATTGGGCTCCTCATGAAACCGTTTAGCAGATTTTGGCGCTCCGACAACTTTCGGGGATTTATTTAAATTTCAGCTTAGTGGCGGAATTTTTAATTTCAGGTGCTCCCTTAACTCAGAATTGGATGCTCTACAACATAAATTTTGAGCCAATTTATTTGTAGTAGTAGCCGTTCATAAGTTACAGGACAACTATTATTTTCCACTGGTACACAGCACACTTTTAACCATACCTGCCATCCAAGTCCTAAGTCTGTTAAAATGGGAATGTGGGCCAACAGCGGGAGCCTTTTCATGATGCCCCCGGTCGTACCTGTTCTTCATGCCTTCGATCCGATCAGATTCTGCCGTACTTGGTAATGTCCATAAAAGAGATGTAATGGAAGAGTGAGCTCCCTGCCAAACATCAGAAATGCAGGCGTATCCAGTTGATGTGTGTGGAATGGGTCTCACTTGGTACAATTGCAAAAGTGCTCTTGCTCTTCTACCACTTCCTCGGCGCTTCCTACACCCAATGCAGCCTCTAAACACCACTCCCTAACGTCCCGATACATCCCCATCCAATAAACTGTATGCGCTGGGGTTCGCTTTTCCCCCATGTGTGCTGGTTGATGAGCCTGTTCGAATGCTTCCTTCTTTAAGCTCCCAGGAAGCAACACTTGCTGTTTTCTCGTCTATTAGGATTCTCCCAACCCCTACACACAGACACGACCTTGCAAAGCTAATGAACACTGAACAACACGTATTTTCTCGACTCCCGTTTCCAACTGTTTTTCCCCGACCATCACTACTAGACAATATGACATATTGTGGGACGGCCTAGTAGTGATGCTGTACATACATTGTAAAGAAAGCGGCATTAAATGTCAAATAACTAATTTTGTTCTAACGTTACATTTTTTGCTTCAATTTGATCTGTTGCAGGGTCTCCTCCTTATCATTCCATCTTTTGTAGCCGTTGGGTTGGCGCGGAACGTCTACGTCTTATATTTTGGGATTTTCCTGTTTGCAGTGTGTAAGTAGTTTTTTTTTTAAATTTTTTTCATTGCATGAACAAATTTTGTTTCAACTGTTGGGCTCAATTATCCCTCCTTTTTTTAGCCACGTCAATGGTGGTACCATGCATGACGACTCTGGCCTCGCAATATGGCGGCGACGAGCAAAAAGGCACCGTCATGGGGATATTCCGCTCGTTGGGAGCCTTAGCCCGGGCGTTGGGCCCGATTTTGGCTTCCGTCGGTGAGCCCCTTTATCACCTCTCAATCCTTTTTCACAGTCTGACCAACACTACACTCCCGTTTCCTTTTCCGCAGCGTATTGGAGCGTCGGCTCGACAACGACTTATCTCATCGGGTCCGTCGCTTTGCTCTGGCCCTGGTACGCCCTGCGGAAATCCCCTCTCAAACAAGACTAGGCAGTGTCGCCAGGAGGAGAATAATGCCCCAAAGGGTAATACGGTAACGTGATGCATTTACGTATTTTCTAAGTATTTTTCATACTGAACGAACATAATTAAATTTTCATCGTCCTTCGGCAACGAGTTTTGACCATCAGTATTATTTCAATTGATGTGATTATGGTTTTCCTCATTTCTTTCATCATGTTCAGAATTTGGGGAAATTCTCCCATGAAAACATCCTCGCTGAATACCGTACTGTACAGATTTGTGAATTTTAAATTGTGATATATTTTTAACGATATTAAAATTAGATTTCATTTTTTGTCAGTTTTTTTTCCTTCTGGGTCTCATTTCATTTGCCGCGTGGTCCTCAAGTTTTGATGGCGTGGAAACGCAAAGAGGTAACAAATTAGAGTCCCCATATGACAGCGAGTTTTTCATTGATTTCATTTCATTTCGGGTTAAGTTCAGCGATTTTCTTGCTGAAAGCCCAACAAAATTGATGGTGGGAAGAATAAATTCTTACATATCTCCAGTCGGAGGTTTCTTCGATTGTTCTGGAAGAAAGGTAACGTCCCCTGGAGAGGGCGGTAAGATTTTACTGGATGCTCCAGATGGTCGTAAGGTAAGGTGGGGGGCGCTTGAGTTTGGGGGATTGAATCTGTAACGCAATGGGTTTGGGGGATCGAAGGAAACCTCAAAAATGGATGGAAAAGTCTGTAATGAGTCAGGCTGTCGAACATTTGGTTTTGCTGTATCTTATTAAGAATAAATAAAATGTCCACAAGTGCGATAATATTTTATTAAATAAAAATGTGTGGATGTAATTGATTGCCAGACTTTGAGCAATGTATTGACATGGAGCTGTGGCCATGGAGAACATGTAGCCAGCATTTTGAATGCCACCTGAGGGCTTGTCCCTGCCGTGATATTTTATCCAAACTATTTAAGGGCTTTCATTTCAGAACTTGATTTGTGTCTTTCCTTACTCATGTAATGAAGTTTAGTTCCTATTTGACCCTCGGGCTATGAGGACCTTCCTTTTTCGCCCATTTAGGACTAAAGTAGATTTTGGATTAGATATAATTTATTGCCAGGGTTAGAGCAATGTATTCATTGCCAAGGCGAATAAGTGGCAAGTATTCTGAACGCTGTCACTTAGGGGGTTGGCCACGGAATAGAATTCTATTCCGTGGGGGTTGGCTTTGCTGTGGCAAAATATCCAAACTGTTTAGGTGCTTCTTCTATTCCGTGGTAGGTTCTATAAAGTTGCATAAGGTACTTATCTCACGAGTATTTCAAGTAAATCATCGATCACCCAAACGCAATGATGCCCTTTAACCCAAACACATTGCTTATCAAACGACCTTTCGCTTTCTATTCCCCCAAAGCCATGGTCCTCGTGCGTGGTATGGTTTGTAAAGTTCAACTTCAACAAAACCGCCAAAGTCAGCCGTTGACGTTATGTACGTCAATATTTATCATTCCCCTGGAGAACTCCGAATCCCTTCTTTTTCCAGGCCTTACAGTTGTGAGCGTTATGGCCGAAATTGCTGTCCAAGGCCGACTTACGCACTTGTGGAGGTGTGCCTTCACTTACTTATCTTGTAAAAACGCTCTCGTGAAACAATGAAAGAACCTTCCGCCTCCTAGGAAACTTTTCCTAAATGTAATTTCGTTCAACTCACCCAGTTTGTTTGCTCTGCTGTTCCAACCAAAGTGCTTGGTATGGTTTGTAAAATTCAACTTCAACAAAACCTCAAAAATCAGCCGGTGACTTTACGTCAATTTTTATTTTTGCACTGGATACCTCTGAATCCCTTGCTTTTCGATGTACGATTTTTTGCCTAGCCTTGTCAATTGTAAGCATTATGACCGAAATAGCTATCCAAGTCCAACTTGCTTGCCCTTATGCAGTTGCCTCAACGAGGTGGGGTAAATGCATAATCGCCCTGTTCAATTTTTGGAACGCTAATTCTGGTTTCACTGGGGCAAGTGCTAAAAAATATCTTTAGATTTGAACATTTAAAATTGTTCAAAAACTCATAAGAGTTATCCACTTTTACAGATCGTCACTACCTCGACTGCTGATATTTTAAAGACTTACCAAAACACCATGGTTTACATGGAAAATATATGTTGACCGACCCAAGAAGGCAACCACTTTCGTTGAAAACCTACAGGGATAATTGTGTGATATGACATACATGTGCATGGGATAACGCACATTCCCAAATCTCCACCATACACATGCACCTCCTTGAAAAAGCAATGGGGGTAAGTGCACAGTAGTGCCCAACTCACAAATAGAAAAAAAAATACTGCATTTCAATAATTATTATTGTTATCGGCATCATAATGTGATAATCATAAGATATTATCTTATTATTATTAGCGATCAGTGATTTTTGCTTGGCGCGTGGTAATTATTATTATTATTATAGGAGTGAAGAACAACTGCTGAACTTGAAAACAATTTTTATAACACCTGAAAATACTCCTCGATTTGACGGATGAAAAAACAAGCCATCAATTGAATTGAATAGATGAGCGCAACCTTTAGTTATTAATATTTAAGGGGACACGTAGGTCGGTTTTTCGCAATAAAAATCAATTTTTGGTTTTTAATTTAAAAAAAAAACTAGACATTCTGCTGAAAATTTTGATATATTATGATCATATATTCTGTTACTGCATTGGTTCAAAAAATCAATAGTTAGTGAGCGCCGGGCGCGTAAGACTCGTTTTACGCCTCTGCCAGCTGCTCTTCTAGTTTCTTCCTCGCGCTGCTCTTATTCTAACTTGCCTCTCTCGTCATCTCATTAGCTTCGATAGATTTCAAACATCTCAACACGATTCAGGTAAAATTCGGGGTCAAAATAATAACGATATACGGGAACAATAAAACTGCATACCTCCTTCCTCTCTAGACAGCTGATTGGATTGGTGTAGCCACGTTGGATTCACGTTGGATTTGCTTTTCTTGAATATTCTCCTTGAGCGAGGCATTGTAAAATTCACCAACAAATTCGAAACGAAAGGACTAGACGATCAAAACAAATAATTTGGAACGATCTGGCAACTTCAAACGCATAGATAACAAACTGTATTCAAACTTATATCAAACCGATAATTTTATCTAAGATTCCTAAAGTAGAAAAAAATTATGTCGGGCACATTCTTACTCTTTTTCTTTGATGAATATTCACAAGCAACTTTGGGATTACAGAGTTTTTTGGTGTGATGCTTATGAACGAGCGAGCGCAGGAAGGCCGGGCTCCTTCTTGGAGAAGGGTTTACAAAAACGCCGTTTCCCGCAAACCACATTTTTTGAGCTTCATGTTCCCTTTTCTCAGCTTTGGAACGAAGTAGCTTCATGATTTTTTTTTTATTTTGTTGGTAACGAATAGGGGAATAATTGGACACCTGAGGGATTTTCGGCCGAACCTTAGTTTGGCACCTCTGGCTACTTATCGACATGATAGTAACGGGTCGCGGTTCTAAAATTCGTTTCATCGCAACTAGGCGGAATTTCGAGATTCCTACATCATCAAATCATTGTCAATATGTATGAAAAAACGTGTAATCATCGGAATGCGATTGGTTGAAGGGTAAGCCCAGCAACGGAACAAAAGTACGAAAATAGAGTGTAACTTTGTGCAGGTGTAGTGCCGCTTGAGGTCAACTTTTCGAAAATCTGACAACGCAGGTATGTATATGGTTCCAAACGTTGCCATAAGTTGGTATCCTGCGGAAATTGTTCAGTAGCATTTTTACATCTGACTTACACACTTACCCCACCTTACTCTATACCATGGAGGACTAGAGAGGAGAGCTCACTCTGTTAAACCGCGTTCCCAAAACGCCAACCCAGCGGTGGAACGGCGGGGGGGATTGCGACTGCAGCGCGACCCCTAAGAGGTAGTGAACTTTGAAGGTGGTAAGTTACCAAAATTGAACCAGAAGATGGCGCCCTGCGAATTCCGACGTGTCGTTTGCATTCACAGTGCACAACTACACAATCAATTTCGTTATTCAGAGAATCTCTGAATAAACATCTGATGGTTCCTTCAATTTAATTGTAGTAGCACAACAGTGGAAGATAAATCCGTTTAGTGAGGTATTTGGGGCTTTCCTTCGTAAGAAGGGCTAGTGGCTCACTCTAGTCGGGTTTGAAGGTACTATGTGTAGTTCACTACGTTCCGTAGGGATAGCACCACCGTCGACTACGGCACATGAAGTCCTATTTAGTGAACTCTCCTCTCTATTCCTCCATGACTATACCAAATTGAAAAAAAAAAAAAACAGTTACTGTTTTGTGGTTTGGCTTGCTTGCAGGCTCGTGAAATAGTTGTTTTGAATAATTTACCCGGTTTCCTCTCCCTGGAGTGTTTAAGGGGACATATAAAACATCATTAAGAAGCGTGGTGTATTCGACGTCAGACAAGGTGATACAGCGAGTAAAAAAAACGAATCCGCTTGTGTCTATGCAGGTATGGTTAACAATATTGTCCGTTGTACTGGGGGACACCCAGACCCCTGGATTAGTAGGGCAGGTGGAATACCTAAAATTAGTCAGGCATGCAGCCATATTTACATTAACACACACACAACTAACGCGTATAGTACACATCATTTGAAAAGGCGACACATGGTCAGTGGACCCACACTAAAAGGAGGAGGTTAAAAAGCACGAAGCGCTCGCAAGCGTGATTCTGTTCCAGGGGCTAGGCTCTTCTATTCGGTAAGAGTCAAATACAGGGAGGCACGGGATAGGGAAATCGAGATATTTCGCGATGCAGTAGGTACTGTCGCGCTCACTGAAAAAAATAAAAACTGCACTAATATTGGTGTTGTGAATTAATTATCAATTCCCCGTTTTCGGCACCCTCTTTAGTTTTCAGAACCCCTTGGCGGGTTTTTTGAGTGGCAGGAGCTCATTGGAGGCGGGAAACCCTTCCGCGCAAGCGTACATAATGGTTTCACCCACTTGACGTTTTCAGAGAAAAATAACTACACAACCATAAAATTTATTTAGGGAGATTTAATCTCCCGTATGGGGAGACCTTTTAGATCATGTCTATGTCATGACAATAAACCGGGCGACCGACCGTATTTTGGTTGGCTTTGGGTGCCTTAAAGCCATCGGGAGGGGCTCGAAATCGAGTTCGGGGGGGGGGGGGGGGGGGTGTTATAACTGAAAAGGGCTCGAATTTGGGTGCCTTAAAGCCATCGGGAGGGGTGTTTATGAACACGAAATCGAGTGGGGGGGGGGGGGGGGGGTATAACGGAAAAGTACCACAACGCCTATTACTACCAACAGAAGTAGTAACCAATAAAAAACGTCGCATGTTTTCCGTGATTACAGATTACTCAAAGAATTATTCTTATTACACAATCAAAGAGACCAGCAAAATTCACAGCTCGAGCGACGGCATCAAATCCCGGGATTTCCAGGCGCGTGCTCGGTGCTGGAACTTGTGTGGGGTGGACCAAAGTGTGTGCATGGCCTACAGATTCCAGATGCAGTACTGTAAGTACGGTTATAATTTTCTTGTGGACGTGCTCAGTACGTTGCTCAACTTATCCAGCCAACCAATCTAACGTGATGTCTCAACATAAGAAGAAAGTAAAATCTAACTTGGTACAAGAAGTACATCATTCCGAATTCACTCGGAGAATTTTTATCGTATTCGGAAAGTATTTCTATTGCACTATGATAGTGAGAATGTATGGAATAAAGACGCTTTCTTTAAAAAAATAATTTGGAAGGGAAAAATTGATTAGCTGTATCATGCTCCCTGATGAAGGGGATGCATTCCACATTGATGACCTTGAGTTGTCATTTTATATTGATAGGAGCCAATTGATTTGCGAGCAGAGAAAGTATGTGCGTTGGATAACACTCTCCGCTGACTACCTACTTAGCGACCCAACGATATTCAAACTACCCCGATAATTTGTGTAAACTATACAGAGTTCCTAAACACCAACCTTACACTGAAATTGACAATGCAAGAGAGATGTCTTTTGATATGTCATCTCTCGACCTTGGAACTCTCGTTCGTAAGAATGAGTATTCCACTCAAGAAAGTGTCGTAATTCATGAAAACCATGTTGCTTCACCCGTCACCAGCCCTTCTCCCAATAGTCATGAATGGACTACTGTGAAGAAGAGAGGATCTAAAAGTCGGAGAGACTTTGATTCAGCAATTCTATGCGCCGATGAAATTGACGGCAAAGATCAAGCCGCTATTCCATCAACTTCGAATCTATAATGCAACTAGGATTGCATCTGCAAGCGTTTGTAGATGACCAAGACTTTGTTCCCCAGTTAGACGACGATGAACCTCATTCCGTGCAAACCAATCTTACTACTGCAAATTGCCACATACCCACTGAAGTTTATATCCATGAAGGTGTAAATTACACTCAAATTGATGCGCCCATGGTTGGATTAATTGGACTGGTCTTGGAAGTTAATCTTTCCGAATTCAAGATTGGCAAAGTTGATTCCACCGACGATAATCAGGTCTATACAACAGAAAAAGATCCTAAAAGATATTCCAAGGTTTTGCTTGCTAACGACTTTTATAAGAAAGCCATCGCCATACCGGTTGGGTGAGATTGAGGGCTATCCTTAGTTCTCAGCGTATCAAATTATGAGATAGTTCAGCAAAACAAGAAAATGATGTACCAAATTACCGTTCGGGGCTTCGCTGGGTTGCCAACGACTCTCTCCCCCCTCATTCCCGCATATTATCCCGTCGCAGTATGTCTGTTCTGGTACTTGTGGGATACGACGCCGACAGCGACATCTCCCTTGACTGCGAGATGGCTCGTCAGATGTACAGCACGAGGGATCCAGACTACGAGTTGCCAGCTCCCGCTCCCAACGTCGTAAAGCCTTCGACGTCACTGGCTGAGCAACCGGATCAACCTCAGCTTGCTCCAGTCCCTGGTCCACTGCGGGGTGATGACCCTGACCTAGACAGACTCTGGACTCAAGCCGCTGCATCTTCCCAGGACGTCTTCACTCGCTACTTGGACACGATGAAGTCTGAGATTCAGGCTGCCTTCACAGAGTTAAGTAATCGTTTCAATGTCCTTGAATCCAAATACGATGCTTTGTATAACCATGATCACTCTCTGGGGGCAGTTACAGCTTCTAATACTGATCCAGTTTTGGGGCTGCCTTCTGTTTCTATGGATTCGGACCAAGTTCTAGCCAGTGACGATAGTCATACGACGTCATCGACGCCATCACACCTAGCTGAGAACTTGTACAAGAGACCTAC
This sequence comes from Pilophorus perplexus, assembly GCA_955831195.1. NCBI lineage: Eukaryota > Metazoa > Arthropoda > Insecta > Hemiptera > Miridae > Pilophorus > Pilophorus perplexus. The sequence continues at coordinate 18,517,946 of OY037014.1, forward strand.
TGGTCCTTGGGCTTAACGTCCCGATATGATCCTTACAAAACCAGTAAGGTAGATGTGCTGCGGTTCAAGCCCCTAGAGAACAAGCTTGAAAAAGAGGACCAGTTTAAATACTGGAAACAAGACCTCCTTGGACTGGTTGACAGTGAAGATTGCTTGTTTGTTCTCGACCCAAAAGAGCCTATGTCGCCGGGTTTCAAACCCTCAGATATCCCCATGGTTAAAAAGAAGGTTCGGTACTTCCTCTTCCGTTCTCTCTCTCCGTACTTTCAGGATCTGGTAAACGATGTTGTTGATCCTAAAGACATGTTAGATAAACTACGTGAGATATGCGACCTGTCCTGCACCTTCCAACTCTGCTGACTAACCCAGGTGTTCAACACAATCGAGTTTGATCCGAAGGTCGAAGAAGCTATCATTCATTACTAGATTCGATGACCTCAGGAGAAAACTGATTGGCATTGACTCGACGATAGTAGTCCAACATGGCACACTACAATATTTAGTTGACCTAAGCCACTAAGTTGAAGAGACGACATATCAAGGAATAAGGAGTGTAGCCAATGTCAAGGCATGCCAGTTCTGCTTAAATAACGAAAAAATCTCGATATTCACTTCTTTTTTTTTTAAGAAGAAGGTTTTGTCGATGTGCAACGATTTTTGTCGGGTGATGAAAACACCAGCTTTGGACGTGTGAAATCCTCAAGTAGACTGGTATGGACAGCTACTACAAAATTTGTATTTAATAAAACAGCTTGCCCTACGTAATCTTTGGATATTACAAGTAACCCGACAATCAATCAGTTGCTAAGGAACCAGAACGTAAAATGTTCATGGACCAGTTGACAATCACCTGTGTGGCGGGAAAATCGAATGAACCACCACGAAACCAAAAGGGCCAGGCTGCGACAAAAAGCGGTAAAAAGGTCAAACTCTGGTCCAAAGACTTAGGGACCAGCCTCCTGAGGCAGGAGAGATACACTCAGATCACCACTGACCTCAGGAGGATGGCGGTGAAGGCCAACCTGGCTGTCACACGCTAGAGTGGTTTTGGGGGCAATCAAGCCCATGAAGACCAAGACGACAAGTTGTTGAACCGTTGCAGAGCTATAGTTTTTCGGACAATGAAAGACGACCATAATAAGAATGATTTCCTCATTCAATCTCACACTCAGCAACATTCCATACAGAAGAATATGGCATTCAAACAAATGGCCAACAATAGGGAGGAGTATGTTGAGGAAATATTTAAGTGATTTATTATGAAGTTAGTCGTCAATGCTGCATAGTTACGTCGGACGATCCTTAGGTCTACATATAAATAAATAGAGCACTAATTATAAGTGATGACTTTAGGAATGAAATGACGAGACACCCAAGAAGCGCTCAATGGCGCCACGTTCATTATCATAAGAATGAATCCTTTTTCTCAAGCAATGCCACAGGCTGCCAGACCTAAAGTGGTTTTGGTGAAAATCAAATCCATTAAGCATAATAGGTACGACAAATTGTTGAACCGGTGCAGAGCTATAGTTTTTCGGACAATGAAAGACGACCATTTAAGAATGATTTCCTCATTCAATCTCATGCCCAACTAGATTCCACACAGAAGAATATGGTATTCAAACAATTGGCGAACCATGAGGGCTACTACTCTGGTAAGGAGAGGCGTGCCTAGGCCAGGAGCCGTCTTGGAGTGGGGAGCAGAGCATAGAATGTAAATTATGGTTCCTCTGAGATGCCCTCATGCGCTCTGGGATGTGAAAACAATACAAGGAGCCCATGCCAGGGTATAACATCCCCTATGGATACAAGCCCAAGCCAGTGTGGGGTGGTCCCCCATAGCAGCTGGCGGGAGAGGCACAGACCTTCTCAACCAGGCTGCCACACCTAAAGTGGTTTTGGTGAAAATCAAATCCATTAATCAGGATAGGTACGACAAATTGTTGAACCGGTGCAGAGCTATAGTTTTCCGGACAATGAAAGACGACCATTTAAGAATGATTTCCTCATTCAATCTCATGCTCAACTAGATTCCACACAGAAGAATATGGTATTCAAACAATTGGCGAACCATGGGGGCTACTACTCTGGTAAGGAGAGGCGTGCCTAGGCCAGGAACCGTCTTGGAGTGGGGAGCAGAGCACAGAATGTAAATTCTGGTTCCTCTGAGATGCCCTCATGCGCTCTGGGATGTGAAAACAATACAAGGAGCTCATGCCAGGGTATAACATCCCCTATGGATACAAGCCCAAGCCAGTGTGGGGTGGTCCCCCATAGCAGCTGGCGGGAGAGGCACAGCCCTTCTCAACTAGTGCCACAGGCTGCCACACCTAAAGTGGTTTTGGTGAAAATCAAATCCATTAAGCAGGATAGGTAAGACAAATTGTTGAACAGGTGCAGAGCTATAGTTTTCCGGACAATGAAAGACGACCATTTAAGAACGATTTCCTCATTCAATCTCATGCTCAACTAGATTCCACACAGAAGAATATGGTATTCAAACAATTGGCGAACCATGGGGGCTACTACTCTGGTAAGGAGAGGCGTGCCTAGGCCAGGAGCCATCTTGGAGTGGGGAGCAGAGCACAGAATGTAAATTATAGTTCCTCTGAGATGCCCTCATGCGCTCTGGGATGTCAAAACAATACAAGGAGCTCATGCCAGGGTATAACATCCCCTATAGATACAAGCCCAAGCCAGTGTGGGGTGGTCCCATAGCAGCTGGCGGGAGAGGCATAGCCCTGGGAGTGGGTGAGCCTTCCTTAACATACAAAGAGACAAGTGTCCCTGTGGGGATGAGGTGAGTTATAAGACCGACGGTAATGAGGAATGGGTGTTCCCATGAAGACAAATTTTGTAATTAATACGAAAAATTGTTGAATCGGCGCAGAGTTGTAGTTTTCCTGACAATGAAAGACGACCATATTAAGAATGATTTCCTCATTCAATCTCACGCTCAGCAAGATTCCGTACAGAAGAGAATAGCATTTAAACAAATGGCGAACAATGGGGAGGAGTTATTTAAGTGATTTATTATTAAGTTAGTCGTCAAAGCGCCATTGGGGCACATTGCAATTAAAAGAAGTGGTTAATGTTAAAGAAGGACGAGATATTTTTTCAACCGAGATCAGTGCTAAGTCGGGAGCTTAGATCAAGGGGACAAGCCATGCCACATTCGCTGGATGTCCCTGTGGGAGTTGTTATCTTGACAACGCGGATATTACCGTCTTCGCCAAGGCGCTAGGGCAGGTCAATGTTTGGGAAGTCCGACCTCGAAGTAATAAAATATCATTACATCGTAAAATGACAGTCTGGAAGCTGACACACTTGCTCAATGCTATTGTATGACACTGGTGTCCCAGAGTATTTGAATTCCATCTTCATAACACTCCCAACGACGCCAAATGCCAAGACGTGCAGCGAGCGTCGTAATATCAGCCAGATGAGTCATGGGTTAAAGGTGCAGTAGAGTTGTAGAGGAACAACTCTTACCCAATAAGAACTTATTGGGAAGGGGACCAGCTTGCCAATTATCGCAGGAACAGATGACGCTTTTTGAAGCGCCAGGTTTGACGATTAAGCCCGAAGGTCAAGGGACGTTTGAACATCGAAGTATCGCGAACGTACCCATCAATAGAGCACTCTTAACTGCCGTTTCCAACGCTCTACTTGCGTCAAAGTTTCCTTGCACCAAGATGTGGATTGGCACTCCGAAAGGAAGTGTGTCCCAAATCCCGTTCACACTCAGACCACCTACAGATCAGTAAAAGTTCTCAATCCTCCAACACGTTAAACTAATTCCGAGTAATTAATATTATTTTTCCACCCCTCTCACGATCGCCCGCGAGTGTCCTGTGAGGGATCAAGTGATTAAAGACTTGTCAAACGAAGAAAAGTTCAAATGTCTTGGCTTAGAAATTACTAGAACCAAAAATGCTCTGTACACCAAACAGACTGAACTGATAGATAAAATCATTGATCATTTCAACATGAATGAGTTTTAACCCGCGTAGAAGTTGTCAGAAGTACCTTTTCTTGAAGAAATCAGATCAGAATAAGAATTTCAAAGCTCCAAACTGCGGTGATAATTTCGTTTTGGGTTTAATTTTGCTTCAACTCTAATGATTGCAGAATTAGGGGCGGCGTGTTAGTTTGTTCAATTCTGAGCATCATATTGCTCGGCCTAGATGCCTCTCCTCCCCTCTCTCCGCAGACACCTGAGGCGACCTTGATAGGGCAATTAAGCCGTCTCGTTTTCCGTCAATAAATCCCCGTCCAATTCTCGGTCGTTTTCTTTCAAAAACCAACAATCAGCGGGTGTTTGCCAGTTTCATTGATTTTGAAAAAGCCTTCAACAATGTTAAGCATACTGGTGCAAATCGTTGGAAGGCGTGGGTTTGGACTAAGGATGTGCGACTGTTCCTTCACAGGCAGCAGACGGCCCCAGTCGATGGGGTGCTTTCTGAGCGCATTCCGATATAGGGCACCCATGCTTTGTCCTTCCTCGTCCAATAAGTGATTAATGCGACGGATCTTTCCAAATTTGAATAAAGCGAGAGCATATTATGCGATTCTGTTTTTGTAACTTATGAACAATACTTTTTAAAAAGCTGCAAATTTTACACAAGGGTTTTTTAAATTTACATGAAAATTACAAATTTTAATTTATATTCAATAATATTGAATATAAATTATATTACAAATTATTCAAAAATTAATTCTTATCAATAAAAAAATTTAAATATACCTAATAATTTTAATTTTTTTCTTGTAAAGATTGTGGACTAAGTGGGACTCCGAAAAATAGATTCGACGACCAAAAATACTTCGAAAAAACACCCCACTCGATATCGTACCCGAAAACCTGCAAAAACCCCTTCCGTAGCCCCATTTTAGCACGTAGCCCACGAGGAGGGGCGATTGAGCTGAAAACCTTGCGGGCACAACAAGATGTTGGACCCAAGAGTTTGTAAAAATTTGTTTAAAAAAAATCCTACTGCCCAAAACCGCCTGACCGGCAGACGGACATTTTGTTTTTCGAATCTACACAGTGTCATCTTGAAACGTATAATGAAACATTTTGAGGCCGATCAAAAATTTCAACCTCTGACACGAATACATACGCGTATTATTCCATGAGTAATTTTAAAAAAAACTCATTCAAGGAGCATTTTCAATTTTTTTTAAAAATGATTAGTGACATTGCGCCAATTGTACAAAACAGTAATAAACCCCAGCGTCAAATTTGCACCTTTTTTTCCGTCGGTAGTATCTATTGGACTTCAACTAAAGCAGTACAAGCATCGCTACGTATTTTTTTCTGCCAGATTTCCTGATTTGAATTTTGTCATACCTAGCAGAACTACAAAAATATACAACTTCGGGATTCACAACATAAAATGTTGAGATGTTCTCGTGGAACTCCTTTCATGGAGGATGATTTCAGTCTTCACTCCTGAAAGGCCCATTGAATCAGTAGGTCCCTTGCGCACTACCAGGTCAATTGAAATTAGACGCTTTGTTCAACTCTGTGATGCCACTTCGGATTGGGGCTCCTTCTTCGCTCTGAACCCGAAAATTGTCGATCCGACTCTCACATTCGTGCTGCCGAGCTCGATCTGCAACGAAAATACGGGTGACGCGATTGAACTTGGACTGGAATGCATGCTATTGAACTTGTGCTGGAACTTGCACGCGTGGAATGCACAAAAACTTACAGCTTGCTCGAAGTCGTCCGACATCCCCATCGACAGTTCGACGTCTTCTTCTTTCAGCTCTAAATCGTTGCAGATGGCGTCCCGGCAGGTTTTGAGTGCCTGCAAAAATCGTTCTTTAGCAGGCACTCAACACTGGGCAAAAACACTGGGCCCCCTCGTCAAATGGGGCCCAGTGTTGTTGTTGTTGTTGTTGTCAATCTAAATCCGACGAAAAATTTAGGGGTTCCATTTTAAGGGTACAGGGTAAAAACCCTATCATCGCCAAACAGCTGATTTCGAGAAAAACGCAATTGAAAGTTTACAAATGAAGGATTTCTCCCTGGTAAGAGTCACTGCAACCTGCTTTTAGGTGGCGGGCGATAAACGTGTTTTTCGTCGGTAAGGACTGTATATTACAACTAAGAAAGTACAACTAAAAATCCTACAGGTAGCGTAGCTAACTATTTTCGACCGGAATAGCGATGATGGGGTTTTTGCCACTGTACCCTACATTTGCACGCATTTTGCGGGGATCTGAACCCAACCAGTAGGAGCTGTCAAATGCTTAGCGTCAGCAGAAACTCACCAAAAAGTCCGGGTTGATGCCGGAGTTCGTGACAAACCCGTATTTCCCTATCGTCATGAGCCCAATGAACCTGAGAGCCCGACAGTTCTTCACGACGTGCCCCACCATGCTGGAACAGTTTTCAGGCTCGATCCCGCCCTTCTCTGCAACAACCAAACTCCTTCAGAATACAACTCTAAACTCATTCCAACTTTACTTCTGATCCGCAAACTAACCTTCTTCCCGGCTGGTGTTGACTTGGACCATAACTTTAAGAGGTTCCTTGCCGAGTTTTTCCCACGAATTGTTGACAGCGGTGGCGATCTTTTCAGACGAAATGGTCTCGACGACGTCCAAATTTGGGACAGACACCAATTTGGGCACTTTGTTCCGTTGGATTGATCCAATAAAGTGCCATTTGATGTCCTTGCATTTTTCCAAAATCTGAAGAATTTTTTTTTTTTTCAATTGATTTATTTACAATTCATTTTCATCTTGTTAATTTTTAAAATTCGTTCTTTTGACGTTGGCACCGCAAAGTTTTCAGCCCGACCGCTCTTACATGTGGGACTAAAGGAGGGTTTTTGAAGGCTATTAGACATGACATGACTCTAGTAACACATTGTGTTCAATAGAGTGGATTTTTTTTTTTAATTCCAGGATCCAATATGGGAAATTTGTTGCCATTTGGGTCCATAAGTTGACCCTAAAAGCGATTTTCAAAAATATCACCTCCTTCAGGTTCCATAGTATTATCCAAACGAAGTTTTTATTTCGCGCGCAACAGGCTCACAATTTTGGGAACTAGTCCACTCTCAACTGGTAGGGATTATTTCCAGGCTTTGATCATTTGCGCGCAACTGGCGCTTCCCCAAATTTACTGAGATTTGATTTGTTGAAGTTTTTTTAGGCCAAGCGGGTGTTTCGAGAAAAGGCGCTTCTCTGGTTCAACTGTAGTGCAGAACCCTTATTTCTAAGCGTGAAATTTTTTTTCGATAAGTCAATGCCGAAAAATGGATTATGGGCCTGGAGATGCAAGAACCATTGAAAATGAAATTTATTTATAAACGAGATTTCAATTTTTTTTTTTTACGTTTTGGCGTTTTCTGCATTACTTATAGAGAGAGGGGATCTCGCAATTACACTGCGCCACAGAGTACCTAACTGAGAGTAACAGAGAGCAACTGCGCTATCTATATACCGGACTTGGGGGAGCCTTCAATCCCACCGGATGGTAAAGGAGTACTCCAGCCGATCCAGAATGCAAAATAGCCCCACTGTACGGTACAAACTGTTCGTTTGTCGTAAGTAAGTAGCTAGTTTGCCTCAGAACTTCACATTTTTAGCTATTCCATCACATTAAATGGCTGCCGGTGCACAGTAGGGGGGCTCTTTTGAGCGAAAAAAAAAATCAACAACGATCAAATTTTGATCCCCTACTGTGCACCGGCAGTCATTAATGGGCTAGGCGGCGAGGTCGAACTGAAAGCCTTCCCGAAGGTGCGAGTACTTATCACCCGTCAACATTTCATTTGAATTAAAAAAAAAAAAGTTTATCTACTCAAAAGACTCACCTCAGGGTCATTACTTTTGTCCACCAGCTCCTGAATGTAATTCTCGCCGAAAGCACGTTGACCGTATTCGTAGCCTGAAATGATCATCGCCTTGGGCTTCGTCTTGCTCACAGCCACCAGCCTGGGTTTGTGTTTCTGATGAAAACGAAACATCGCTCAAGTACTTAAATTTAAAAAAAAAACGTGGCCCGTTTGAAAGCAGGAAACGTGGTACTCACCAGATTGTGAGCGGCGCAGACGGCGTTGATTTTGGCGTACACGCTCACCAAACCCTTCACCACGTCGACATCCGTCATTCTCATTAGTGGAGTCTCTCAAAATGTGGGTTTCGCTTCTAAAACTCGCAACGAGAGGCACTTATCTAATCTACGGATCAACTGAAAAATTATACAGAGTAAATGAGACCAGAAAAATAATTATTATGTAATACTGTGAGCCTCACCAGGTGAGGCTCACCCGAGGGACCTAGACTAGACTAGGGGTGGGACTCCGATTTTTCATTCGATTCGTTCTGACCTTTCGATTTACTAATCGATTTGTTGGTTCCGATTTTTCTACCTATGTTGTATAATATTATTATACATTTTTATTAAAATAATTTTAATAAATTATTTATAAATAAAATACAACACGATTTTCGGCGGCTGGGTTAGCCGAGTGGTTCAGGGCGCTAGTCACTTCACGCTGCATTCTGATGAGGTCGCGAGTTTGAATCCGGTTGCAGACCATGCAATTTTTGGGAATAAAAGTGCAACTGGGTTAAAGTGAATAATATTCACTTTAACCCAGTTGCACTTTTATTAATATTATTAATATTATTAAAACCTGCCAGGCCTAAGGGTCAAAACTCTTGACGTTAAGTTCACTTTACCCTTTACAAAAAGATTTTCGTGAATCGATTTTCGGTAAAAAAATGTAGATTATAACGTCATCGTCGAAATATTCCAATAATTACTATTACCTATCCAGTTATTGGGGCGATGGGTTGAGTGACCGCCCCAGTATGCTTTTTATTTTAAATTTTTGGTTTGTTTTGTTTCCTGATGATTTTTTTTTTTTTTTTTATCCTTCTGATTCATTTTTATCGATTCTGTTTCTTTTGATTATTTAATGCGCGCGGCTGGCAGGCGTCATGGAGGGCACCTGCAAACCTTGTGATACCTCTCGAAGCGTCCCGCAGTAGGTTTGTTCCAGGTTTGACGGAATGTTAACAGAAAGCGGCGGAGACATGCGCAGTTTAGAAACTGCTGTTCCAGGTCGATCGTAAGTTGGACGAAAACCGAAAGCTCGAGTACGTGCGGTCGGGTTCTGTCGACAGAAGTTGGACAGCTGTCGACAGACGCAGTAAGACCTGGAACAAACCTAGTATAATCATCACGATGATTCAAAAAATAAAATTTTTTTTTAGACACCAATAATAATTATTGTTGTTTAGACACAATTATTGTTTATTTTATTTTATAAAAATCGATACTTTTCTTACGATTTTTCGAAAATTGATCCTCGAAATAAATCGATACTTCATACCAATTTCCCATTCCTACTAGGCACACTGCCAGGTGGACTGTTCCAGAGAATTTCTGGAACAGTTCTCTGTTAGCTACTCTACGAGTGTGGAACCTTGATTATGCGTCCAAAATTACACGGAAAACGACACCTTATTTGACCACATGGCATCCTTCAAAAGAAACATTTGTAACCCCATGAAAGCCCCTTAGATCCCCCACGGAGAAATCGGATCGTTTTGGGACCCGCGAAACTTGATTCTACATTCAAAAATGCTTTACGGCACCTTACTCGACCGCAACACCGAAAACCTTTTTTTTTTTTAACCCTCCCTTAGCCCCTTTTTGAGCACCTCGGGTTTGGGCGATCGGACTGAAAACCTTGCGGCCACCGAGTAGGTAGGTATTTTGATTTAAAACAAATTTGATCCCCGTCGCGAATAGGTGGGTCCATAGCAGTGGTTTAATCTGTGGTCCATAGGAACCTACTCGTATTATTTTATTAATAAAACCATAATCAAACGTCCGTCTGCCGTCTGTGTAGTAGAACTTCCTTTTTAAATGTGGTATTTTGTCAAAATGCTTGGTTCACCAAAGGCCATAATGGTCTACCTACTGGCCAATAACTACTTGTTTATCACAAGAAAAAAAAAGGATCACGATGGGGTCGTGTTAGGTGTTATTTGTGAAGTATTTTTGGACGTAAAATCCATTTTTAAGGGTCCCACATCCGTCAACAAACTCTACCTACCTATTGGAAACTGGACATTTTTTTAAGGTAGGTAAATGATGTAGAATTATCTTCTGTAGAATCTTCTAAAGGGTTATTGATTAACCCTTGAGTAAAATTTGCAGCGTTTATATTCAAATTACACCTACCGTTCGCAGAATAACTCTATTTTTTTTGTCAATTACGTTTTGGTTTATTATTCTTGGAATAATACACCTATATAGGTATTACATAATATGTAATAAAAAAATTATGTAATGTATGTAAATGGTTTTTAGACAAAGAATTACATTTCTGCAGAAGTAACCTATATCAAAGAATAATAAAATTTGCAGCGTTTTTCATTCTATGATGTGTGTAGTACTTACCTACTACCACAATTTGGATCAGTGGAGTTTCCGAAGGGTTTCATGTCATGAAACCCTTCGGAAACTCCACTGATCCAAATTTCGATGTACTGCAGGTTTTGGCCACCCTGATATCTTCCAAGACACATAAACTGTTGCAGCTCAGCTGACTTGATTGTTGCTGTATTTTTATTTGCGAATGAAGTGAAAGTGTTTTGATTGTAATCTAAATTTTAGGAATTTTGCAGCTCTTTGCGTAAGTTGAGTTTTGAGATTATGGTTTAAAAACTGTGCTATGCATAAATGTGATGAGATTTCCTTCGTGAGTGACTCCGTTTGGAAATCCTGTGTTATCTAAGTGTGTCGTTGACGGGGTTCGGAAGATTAATACCAACGATGCCTTTTTTGGTGAAAATTAGCTCAGTCTAGTTATACCAAGTAGGTGACGCACAGTTGCGTTAGTGTTGTTCGTCTCGGTGTTGGGCTCGTTAATGCGGGCGCTTTCCAACCGGGGGAAAAGGACCCAAAAGACAATCTAACTGGGGAAGTCAAGAATACGACGTAACTGTAGGTATATTTTGACAATAGTAGTAGTCATTCGATCAGTTCATTCTTCAGGTTCTGCACTGGTGTCATCGTGAATGGTACATTCGCGGTTTGGGACACTGGGGGTCACGACGTCAGTGATGTAGTTGAGTAGGTACCTAATTCTTTCCCTTCCTTGTACTCCTCCCAGCGTTCCATCAAAAAAGCAGATTCTCGAGTTTGGAATAATGAAATCTGAGCTTAGTCAGAGCCACTGTCTGCTTACATCCCTGCCATTTTTCAAGAGTTGGCAAAGCTAAACCAGCGCTTGGTGGCTCTTAGCCACTTCCTGCCAACATCCTTGCCATGTGGTAGGAGGTAGTCAAGCTGAATCAGATCCTGGAAATCCCAAAACAAAGCTTGGTGGCTATTAGCCTTTGTCACCTGCTGTCCAGCTAACGCTGTGAACCAGCTCTTTGAAATTCAGAAATCCGAGCTTGATGGTTCTTAGCCACACCCTTGCGTAATCGCAAGCAAAGATCGCTGGAAAATGGCTCCACTGGAGTATCAACGTTTTTCTGCTTGACAAAATGACATTTAGGTTTATGTACCTAGTTACGACAACGTCTCAATTTTGATGGCAACAATCACTAACTTTTAACCACGTCGTCTCTCTCTCCGCTATTCGCAAGCATGGCCGTGCTGTTGGGATTCAGGGATTGAATTCCCCCAGTTCGCTTCTTGCTGCCCCATTCCCCGGTCCCCTTTGGGCCTGCTGATTGTATCTATAGCAGTTTCCACAGCACTAACCTGCCCCATTCCCCCCAGTTCGAATACACCCTTTAAAGGTCGATCCACATATTTCAGTGATGACAGTGAATCCGTGGCCATCAGTGCTCCGTGCCCTTCAATGGCATCAATGATAAATTGTCCACACACCAGCGTTACATGCCGCACGGAGCGCTGATGGCCACGGAATCACTGAAACTGAAATGTGTGGTTGTCGTCGGATAGGGTTGCCAGACTTACCAGGACCTGTCCTGATTTCGAGAGTCCCCTATCATTTAGAAAGTATTCGAGCCACTTGGAGAATTCCAAAATCGTCAATTTTAGGCTTGAGGTATAGATACCCGCCAATTGGCGGGTAGATCTACCCGCCAAGTTGAGATCTTAAGGGCGACTTTCACCACCCGAGTTACCGAGAGTTTAAGCGTTAACGCCCAGGTTAAACCCCCTAGGCTCCTTTCCTAGGATCAACGCATTCCAGACCAACACAACACTTCGTCCCAACCTGGAGATATCTGATTCTCCAATTATGCTTCGATACAGCATCTCAGGTCTGCAGATCTTGACTCCTCATGTTATGCCCTGGGTAGGGGTATTCACTTACTCCCTTCCTCTTCGGAACATCGGGTTGAAGTTCTGTATAACTGGCTGAAGAGGCACAGCGCTCGTCTGTAAGGCTGGTTTGATGACTTATAGAATAAGTTGCAGAGCTATAGAGCCAGTTCGAAGAGGTACACAACCAGTTTGATGGGCTATTCATTTACTCCCATTGGACCGGTTGCAGAGCTATAAAATCAGTTAGATGTGCTATACAACTGCGTTGGTGATCTATAGTACCCGTTGCAGAGCTATAAATTCAAGTTGACGTGCTATAAAGCTGGCTGAAGAGGTTCAGAACCGGTCTGAAGGGTTCAAAAACTTGTTTGAAGACCTACCTGAAAGAATTTCGAACGAGGCGAACGGGGCAGTAGCGCCTCAGCTCTTTCTGTCTGAGTATTCTGCGAGGGTTCCGAAGTTCAGACGAAAAGCAGCAACAACTCTGTTGTGTCATTAATGTACGGATTTGCAGAAGGCAATACGACTGTGGGGCTATTGCCACGGATTACAGAAGAATCGTCCAGAATAAGGACTATTGTGCTTGGAATGCACTACTCATGCACGGAGTGCCTCAGGGTGCCATACTGACGCTGGTGGTAACATTAAATTACAACATTACAAATTTTGTAAAGGGCGACTCGTGCAAATCTTTGCTGTCGATGTCTCATCTGCTGATTACTGTTTCAGATCATGTGACCCACTGTTCCGTCAGAATGTACAGCCCAGAAGAGCCCCCTCGCTACCGGTGGGCGTATCCCCACGACAACGAGAGGAACCACGTAGCAGCCATTTTTCACTTCCTGTCCGTCCTCCTCACGACGACAGCGCTCTTTAAGATGTCCTGGTTCCGGATATGGGGCTCCACCTGTTCCCCATATCTCAGCCTGTACCAGTTCATGCGTTTGGGCTATTTTGAGGCGTCGGGTCCTCCCAGTGCTCTCGACTTGCCTGGCAGTGAGTTCATCAAGAGTCCTATCGTCGTGTACCATACCGGCACTGAGGGTCAGTTTAAAGCACATAATTATTCCCATTCCTTCCAGAGACATTTTCCCAATAACTACGAAAACATTAAATTTTGCTGTTTCAGTTCTGCATTGCGTGACGCCAGAAGTACTTAACCTTATGCGAGTTCTCATCATGCTCTGCATACTGTGTATATTTTACTCCATGGTTGGTTTCTGCCTTGACGTGATTGGCCCTTCGAAAAAGTCCCTTCGTTTCATTCGTCGGAACGCCCTTCCGAGCATCTGGTCGGGTAAGTAGCAATTTCAATATCCACACATTTCACGTATCAATTCCAATAGTGTCGAATCGTTCCAGTGTTGACTGTCGTTTCCATTGTTGGGGTGAGCTACTTGGTGACGAGATCCCTGGAAATATCTGTACGGGCGATGTACCCTCACGAGCCAGTCCACATCACCTACGAGTACGGGTGCTACGTTGTGACAGCAGCAGGTAAGCTAGCACTACCGAACTTGAACCGTTGGTAAGACTGTCGTTGACATTCGTCTTGTCTCCAGGAGCCGTCTCGTTGCTTGCCACCGCCTGCAACCTCCTCCAGGACCCTCCCCCCACCGTAGAGACCGGCCCTCACCGTCAGAGACTGGTCGACGATTTCGAGGGTTTGGAAACGTTTTCCGTCGGGATGCGGAGTATGCCACCCCCTCCTCCTTACTCCCCTTAAGTCAGGAAACGACGCTATCAACCTTGAAACGAGAGGGAGTCGGCATTATTTTCTTTGTCAAAGTGTGTTCTAAGACAGAATATGGATTTTTACGCTAAAAATCTTATATTTTGCTAGTACTTGTTTTATCTTTGACAGCAGTTCCTAACCGGATCCTTCACTGGTTGATAATTTCAAGGCTCCCGACCTATGAAGCAGGGTTCACACCCTTCATCCCCATTGAGAGGGAAGTCAATTCAAGTGCTCTTGTTTGATAGTGGGATGCCCTCCTGTGTTATCTATTCACTTGGGTTATCTTCTCTGTGTTTGAGATTCATTTGGGATGTCTTTTCTGTCTGAGATTCACTTGGGATGTCTTCATGTTATGCATTCACTCGGGGTGTCTTCTCTATGTTTGAGATTCACGTGGGATGGCTTCTTTGTGTTTGATGTTCACTTGGGAGGCCTTCTTTGTGTTGGCAATCCACTTGGGAGCCTTCTCTGTGATTTATACTTACTTGATAACTACTCTAGGCCTTGCCTACTCTGGGTTTGAGAATCATTTGGGAGCCTTTTCCGTTTTTCAGATTAACTTGGGAAATCTTGAAATACCTACTCGGCGTTTGACACTCACTTGGGAACCTTCTCTGTGTTTGACATTCACTTTAGATGTCTTCTATTTGTTTTAGTGTTCTGGGGGTTATGAATTCACTCGGGATGTCTTTTCTATGTTAGAAATTCACTTGGGAGGCCTTCTTTGCGTTGGAGATTCAAAGATTCACTTGGGAGCCTTCTCTGTGTGTGATACTTACTTGAGATGTCTTCTCTTTGTTTCAGATTCAATTGGCATGTCTTCTCAGTGTTTATTAAACACTGAGAAGACATGCCAATTGAATCTCAAAGTATTAAACACTGTTTAATACCCCTTGGCATGATTTCTTCTTAATTCAAATACGTTGATCCGACATAAGAAATGCCTTCGGAGTTTTAAAATTGTTAAAACTCCAGCATTTAATGCTCTGAACTTTCAAAAGTAATTACACTTGTAGGTATAAACTCTCAACCTGTAAAGCATTCAGAATACCTTCTCTGTGTGTTGAGTACACTTGGGATATATGCTGTGTCTTTTGAAACAAATTCACGGTAGGGATGCCCATCGATAGTCGATAGTATCGAAATATTGATGTTTTCCTCCGATATATCGATATTTTTCTATCGATGATAACTAGTCCGATGTATCTGTGCACAGAGTATCGATGCTTCAAGTAGGTATTTTCCAAGCACTTGTCCAGGACAGGTTACAGACAAGAACGCATGCGCGGTAGAGTGTTATGACAACTAAGCGTATTCCATCCACTGCGAGGACAGTTCCAGGACCAAGTCTTCTGTATTCCTACCCGCGTTGGAACCTGTCCAAGACCTCCAGATTTTTCTGAGGACAGGTTCCCCCACCATCGCTCCGGATGTGTAACTACGAAGTGGGGTAGGAGGACGTGCCTCTCACCCAATCAGCACCTGTAATCGTCGTCTATGGGGACAGTCCCAAATCCATTCCAACCACGCTTTGTCCCAAACTTGTATGCTCAAAACGGCCCGGATGGCGTACGGACATTTCGGATTTAGAATGTAGATCTCTTAATACGGATAATGTCAAATTTTGAGCCCGATCGGAGTCGCCGACCCCCGTCGCGAAAACAGGTGTATTATTCCAAGAATAATAAACCAAAAACTACCTTTAAGGGTTTTATATTATACCAAATCCTTTCCAGTTCCTTCAAATCGACTCATCAGCCTCTCAAAACTACCCAGTTGGGAACTGCTTATAAGGCACCACCTTACAATATGATTTTGTTTGTTCTCGACAAGCCGAAACCCTACTGTAGACACCTCAGTGAGCTGCTGTTAGACTAGTTTAGGCTCAAGACGACTAAATCTGCACAGTCTTTCACTACCTAACTAAACATCACCCATTTAAGGCTTCTTATGAAGAACATTTTATTTTATTTGGTCCTGTCTTTCTCGCTAAATAGAACGCTACTGCGTTTAAACCATCCAATGTTTATAACCCGAAGTATCATTTTTACTCTTAATTGTATCGAAGGTGAAATTTGAACTTGTGCTAATGACGAAACTACTGTAAAGTAGTTTCTGTTAGGTATTTTTAGGAACAATTGTAAATAATGACAAATAAATCGATGCCTCAACGTTGATACGCTCCTTGTTTCCCGTTCTCCAGTAGTTTTTGAGGGATTTTAAACAACAATTAAAAGTAATAATAAATATCAATAACATTTTATAGACACTACAGTGTGGTAGACACTAAATCATGAAACTTAACGCTGTAACATTGAGCATTTCATATTCACAATAAAAAAAATCTTCTGATTGTCTATAAGGTACAAAGTTCAAAGTGCAGAAAAAAATCGAATCGACTATTCAAAAATTGATTAAAACTGAGTGATTCAATTTTTGACGCTGAATCGATTTTGAAGTCCTAGTTTTTTTGCAGCACTGGTTCAATACAAGTACATCTTCACAACCACATTACGAATAAAAGGCAAGTATGGACGGCAAAATTTTCACACAATACATTTACCATCGAATTGAGCAATAGTGAGGTGTGTTTTGTAGAGAATTTCGTTATTATATCGACGAATATATTTACCAAACTCTGACACACTAACGTCTTAGATTAAAATGAATGGCATTTCAGATAACGAAAGGTGGTTCATTTTGGTAACTAAAGTACGTTGTAGTAAAAATGGGGTGGTTAGGAATGCAAATATCGTCGAGTTTTGGATTTTTCGAATTTTATAAAAAGTGGTTTGAGATACTGACGTTTTTTTTTCATGAACCTAATGGGCGTTGATAAATCGTCAGGGAGTTTGTAAACATATTTTTCGCAGACATCCGTAAAATAAGTTTCGATTATTTTCGAGAGTATATAAAATCTTAAGAAATTACATGAAAATCGACTCATGATAAAATGTAATAAATAAATAAAAATTGAAAAAACGAAGGTTGATAAAATTCCAATTCTTAAAAAAAAGTTCTTTTTCAAGCACAAGTTACACATTTACCACGGCTTAATGGGGCGCTTAACCTACCTGACAGGTTCTCGATCGTAGCACACTAACAACTTGCCCCGAATGACTTCATTTAGTTTTTGGAAATGAGAACGTTTTCTGAACGGGTACTACTATTATACTTTAGACGATAACCTTTTCTCTCGCGTGAATAGATTCTGAGCAATTACTTCGATATTTTGAAAACTCAACATTTTCAATCACAAGAAAAATTGATACAGACTCAATTATAATAAAATTAACAAATTCGAAGCTTGCTCATGGATGTGCCACCTGGTGGAATCCTCGGCTGGGAGCCCCTGAGTGGCATCGGAAAATCTCTAGAGGAGAAGGTTTTGATCGCACCGAGTCGAAAAGTAACAACAGTGTTCCCCCTATGGCCCCAGGTTGTCCACCATATCCCCAAAACAGAGCTGGGCAAAAAGTAGATTCCACTACAGCTACTGTAGTGGGAATTTTGTTGCCGCTACAGCTAGGAGCTTGTAGCGGCATACCATAGCTACTTCTGAGGACGCTACAGTAGCTGTAGCGGTCAGTTCAAGCTACAGTTAGTAGCGTGAAAAATGTAGCTGAAGCTACGAGCGAAAAGCTACAGCTCCCTACTTTTGTTCTATACTGAAAAAATAACGAGTAGCTGTAGCTACTAGCAATTGAAGCTATTTTTCACCGCTTTTCAAAAAGTAGTTTCACTGAGAGGCTACAAATAGTAGCTGTAGCGGTTGTCTCTCAAAAATTATAAATTAGGTACTTGAAGTAGTGTGCTGTAGCTAAGTTACTTTTAATCGCGTTGCGGTAATTTTAGCTATATCTCATGTAGCTAGCTACTGCCCAGCACTGCCCCAAAACTTCCTCCTCCACAGATCCAAACCCTCCCAGCCTGTTATCTGAAAAAACTAAACAAATCAATAAATAAAAATGGAACAGCAAACTTGATTAAAAAACGCTGCAAATTTTACACAAGGGTTTATTATTCTTTGATATACATTACTTGTGCAGAAATTTAATTCTGTCAATGAAAAAATTTAAAAAAAAATTTTTTTTTTGGATTTTTATCTCAAAAAAATTTTTTTTGGATTTTTTTGTTCAAAAATGTGTTTTTTTTTTCAAAAATTCTGTATTTTTTACTCGAAAAATATTTAACATCCTGGGATCCTTCAAAAATCCCATTTTTAGCCCCATGAGAGCCCTATAGATCGGCACAGTGAAATCGGATCGCTCCGGGACCCCAAAAAATGGATTCTACGTCCAAAAATACTTCGAAAACGACACCTAACTCGATCCCATAGCTAAAAGCCTTCAAAAAACCCCTCCCGTAGCCCCATTATAGCCCCATAGCGCCCCACGGGTTTGGGCGATCGGACTGAAAACCTTGCGGGCACAACTAGATGGTAAACTAAGTATTTTGTCGAAATTTCAGATTTTTTAAAAAATTCCTACTGCCCAAAACGGCCTGGACGGCGGACGGACATTTCGGATTTAGAATGTAGACCTCTTGAAACGGATAATGTCAAATTTTGAGCCCGATCGGAGTCGTCGACCCCCGTCGCGAAAACATAGGTGTATTATTCCAAGAATAATAAACCAAAATCATCTTTCCAAAAATAAAAAATAAATAAATAAAATACAAATCTTACAAAGAAATAATGAACTATGACAAATGAGTGGTTTAAACGAATTGTTTTCCAACCATTAAAAATTAATACTTTCACCAATAGGGCGTGAGCCTCAAAAATATACAAACGTCGAAATTCAGCTGTTCCGAATACCGCTAGCTAAATAATATTATGTACACATCCAGTTTTTAAGGTCATTGTTAACGGGCTCATTTCATGATCACCATTGGGTTTGATTAAAAGCTAATTTGATTTCTCGATGAGGCACTGGTCATCATCACACCGACTTGGCAGCTGCGGTAACACTGAATTGATAAGTTTGGTGTTGACAAAAATGCCAGTAAGTGCTCGATGTTGAATGCAAAATGAGGGAAGTTCGGTTTGGGAACAGGCTCGTTTATTTTCGGGGAGAAGTAATTTTGAGTCACGGCTGTTTGAGGCGACCTCACACCTATTACACCCTGCTGCAACCCTGAATACTCTGATTTCGATTACCTGGTACATCAATCATTCTCGCAGTATATTAGCAACAGAATCCAAATACGGCAGTCAAGTTTTAGACAGTAAATTGGAGCTCAAAATCAAAATAATGGATTTTTTGTGATTTCGACTTGAGTTTCGGTGAGGGGTGTCCGACGTGGCTGCCTCCCCCCCCCCCCCCCCCAACCACAAAAATCTGTATTTAAGAAGAAGATGATGAAGAAGAAGAAAAAGAAAAAACTACCTAATGGGAAAACGAGTTGTTGGGTTTGAGGCCAGGTGAGATACGGTCGGGGGTTGGCTGGTGTAGCCCCCGAGCCAAATAATAAGGAACCCTTGTGTGAAATTGACCGTTTTTTGTAGCAACTTTTCAATTTTATGGTATTCTATCGAATTCATCAATTTTACGGGGTTGAATCAGAAATCTTAAGAGTTCGATCGGAATCATCTACTACGCTCTTATTTTTATAGCTATTTCCATGTTAGGGTGTTCAATCGACGCAAAATTTATTGTTCTAAAAATTTTTTTCGTGTTCAAATTTCGAGAGAACCCTTGTTTGGCTTACACACTGAATAATATACTGAAACCCTAGTTTTTGAGGTTTCTTGGATACAATAAGGGTAAGGAGCAATTTTAAGGGACGTGGGGTATATTCGCAATCAGCTTCAAATTTCCTATTTGTATACCTAGGTATATATGTGGCTTTTTCTTTTTTTAAATTATGGACGTTCGGTTCTGTGCGTTGTTGGCGTGGTAGGTGTGAGTTCGCCTCACACAGCAGTGACTCAGAAAATTTAATACCTCATCAGCGTACCCGAAAATAAACCAGCGGGTTCCCTATCCAAATTTCCCTCATTTTGTATTCTATATTGAGAATACTTTGCAGAGGACTTTTTTTTTTTTTCAAGGTCCGTCGACCAAGCACCCTTAACAATTCAATCCTATAACAGAGAAAAAAGTTATTTACAACTCGATTTGATTTCGTCCCAATTACCCGCCGGTCGGCTCATAATACGATTGCACAGTCTTCAATCTGATTGCTGACATTAGCCAATACGTAATACAACTAAAAATTTCCTACTCCGCCCTTTCGCTCCAAAAGAAAAAAGCTTCTGCTAAGGTACGTCGACTAGCACTAAAACAAAGAGAGCAGAAACTTACCTGAACGGAAAAAAAAAAAAAAAAAAAATACGTTGTCATTTGGAAAAATATCACTTTTCGGAATAGACAATTATGTACAATTTACAAAAGATGACACGTAGGAGAATAAAAGCCGCAATTTCCCCCCAGAGGTCGCAACAACCCACAGTGTGTCCACGCAGCCAGGCCAGCCAACCAGATTCGTGTTGCGAAAGTTGGCTGGCGCGTACTGACGATTATTTACGAAAATTATAAATAATGTGGTAGCGACGCTATCGGGGCAATAGGGCCGCCTGGAGGACCTGAATAATGTACACTTTAAATAAACTTAATTATAGTTTTGCCGATACTTGCTGCAACACCTGAGTATGGCGGAAAGACTAGCTATATTTATCACTAATCACCGATTTCCCTTAAAGAAAATAACAAAACCGTCTTTTGTGCACGTTGTCGGGAAAACGTGTTTTTTTGTACGTCGGTCAGTTTTTTTCTCTTGTTTTTGGGGGTGTTTAACTGTCGCTGTTAGACGGATCGGGGGTGAAAGACGTTTCGGCGACGCTGGGCGAGTTCTGAAGGAGAGTGTAGGAGTCTCGGAGGATGAGCAGGCGGTGTTGCCCGTTGACGAAGAAGCTCGACCCCCTTCGGAAAGACGCCCGGCCGACGGATTTACCCCTTTCGAGGTTCTCCTTAGTGAAAACGACAGTTCTGGAAGGAAAGAAACAACAAGTGATCATCTTGGCGGTTTCCGTTGGGGTGAGGGGAGTTTGGAAACCTTATTAGCTCGAGTAATTTGCATTGTTATCCCAGAATTTTCTGGTAACAGAGACAACTTTTGACGACTTTTAAAGCTAAATTTCATCAAAACTGTTCGTGAGATCTCGTAACCTGTTTTCACCCCCTCTAAACCTCCAAACTAGTTTGTAAGGAGCATCAGAACATCTGATGCTAGCTGACTAGATTCTAGTCCCTGGGACGAAATCACGCTTGCGTTTAGGCGTCTTTGGGTCTGCTGACCCAAGGGTTGCGATTCAAATAAAACAAATTGTGTGGGCCCGTTGTCAACGTGACGCCTTTTCAAATTCTTCTGTTGAGCGTACGCTCAACACGTGTTGACCAGTTATTACAGAAGTGGTAAAGACCTACCTACAGTTACTGTTTTACGCCGGCTCTGAATGGCAAAAGTGAGGTTTTCCAAGGCGAGATACTCCCGGTGGTTTGCCATTGCCTTCCAAGAGGATAGATAGATAAAATTTTGAAAATAAACAATACGGCAATGGTTATGATACTAACCGTCTGCCGGAGGTTGGACTCAATACACTTATTTTTATATACTCCAACAGGTGATTATCAGTTTAAGAAAGATGTCGAGCACCTGCTGGGATCGAACCAGCAACCTTTGACTCAGCAGCCCGACGCTCAAACAACTGAATCCTGACAACCACAACTGCTGTTACTGATCATGTGTCAAGTTTTAAAATTCAAACTGTCCACGAATAAATGTATTAATTATTCAAAGACAAGATAAGACGAGTGGAGAGTACCAAGGATAGGAGCTCGAAGGACCCTGGGTGAACAGACCCACACAACTCCTACTTTTTGAAAAGTCGACACATGGTCAGCGGACCCACACTATTTGTTTTATTTAAATCGCAGCCAAATGGTCAGAACTGCAGACTCAGAGGACCCACTGTGGGTCACCCACACTGAAAAGGAGGAGGAGCTTAGGAAGAACGACGCTATGATGCGCTCGCAAGCGTGATTTCGTCCCAGGGGCTAGATGCTCCTCAGTTTGTTTTTTATCCCTCTAAACCGGACGGCCCCTTCAAATCGGTTCACAATTTCTCCAAACCAATTTTTAACCACTACAAATCAGCCCTGATTCAAACAAATTCCTGATTTTTCCAAACCGGTTTTTATCCCACATCAACCTCTTAGTAACATGTATGTAACCACAGGGCCGCCGAGAGAAAAAGCGAGCCCGGGGCAAAGGAGATCATAGGGCCTCCATGTAAGCGATGGTACGAATAATGGTGAACATCGATGTTTTCCTTACGATGCTCCATCCTTCATACCGCTTTGCCGCCGCCCCTCTCCTCATCGATGATCCTGACCTTTTTTCTATTGAGAATCACAACTTGTGATTCACAGGTTTTATTGTGATTCACATTGCTTGAGTTTTACAATAATATTTAAAATAGGGCTACGGGAGGTTTTTTTTAATGGGTTTTGGGTGTCTTTTTCGAGGAATTTTTGGACGTAGTGTACCATTTTTGGGGGTCCCGGAACGATCCGATTTCACTGTGGCGATCTATAGGGCTTTCATGGGGCTACGAATGGGATTTTTGAAGGATCCCAGGAAATCAAATATTTCCGATTAAAAACAGGTTTTTTTTTTTCAAAATTTTCTTTTCAAAAAAACTTTTTTTCCAAAATGTTTTTTATTCACACAGAACTAATTCTTGCACAAGTAACCTATATAAAAAATAATAAACCCTTGTGTAAAATTTGAAGCGTTTTTTCTTTTTTCCCCCCTTAGTATTTTTCTAGGGCCCGCTGGGGCCCCATGTAAAAGTCCGGGCCTGGGGAAAAATGTCCCCTTTCCCCCCCCCCCCCCCCCTCTCGGTGGGCCTGCGTAACCACACTAATCTATCTATCTGCCATCCCAATCTGTTTACAATCCCGCCAAATCAGTTTTACAAGTCACTCAAACCAGTTTTGACCCTTTCTAACCGCTTTTAAATTCCTCCTAACGAGTTCTTAACCTCTCCGAACCAGTTTTCAGCCTCTCTAAACCAGTTTCAAACCCTCTCAAACTTGTGCATAATTTCTCTAAACCGGTTTCTTCTTGAAGAGTGACTGAAAACGAAGCTTCAAGAGATGAACTTTTTTCCCCGGTAATAACGCCAAGAATCTTGAAAAATTTAGTCAGTAAAATGATTTTTCACCATTAGGTATATATACAATATATACAATATATATATACAATAATAATACAATATATTGTAGACTTGCGGGATCTCGCGGGACTACATTCCCTAGTCGACAAAACGTCCCCAGATACACCTCCAACATCTGACCATTTCACACTCCAAGGAACCTTTTGCTGACACCATAGCTCCCTGAAAACTCACCGGTATGCCCTGATGAATACGGCGATCAACATAGAAGCTCCCAGCGCTATGATGAGGTACGAGGCCAGCGGGACAGTCCATTGGGCCATCGTCGTCGAGACGTAAATCCACCTGATGATGTAGTCGGGTATTTCTTCGGCTCCCTGCAAGACCATAAAATTAAGCGATTGTTGATACAAAGGGAAAATAGTTGAACAAAAAAGTGGGAGCCATCTTTATTAGGAACGTACGTTTGGCCAGGCCACAACCTCATGTGTGTTGAAAAATTATTTTAAAGCTCTGTAACTGTGAGTTAGTAAAAGTTATCTTCGAGAGGCAATACAGAACTACTAAGTAGTCTTGCAAGTCATCCTCGCGAAGGATCCATAAAACCCATGATTTTGGTAGGTACCATAAACCCCATGTACTGAATAATATTATGGAGGATTACCACAGAAGGTCGCCAGCCACTTTGGCAATTTTGATGAACCCATGTACTGAGGTCATTCACCGGTTTTGAGGGAGCAGCCACTTGAGAGAGTTTGGAACAGACACTAGTTTTTGAGAGCAGAAACTGGTTTGGAAGCTGTTTCTAAGCGATACTGGGGACAGTAACACACATGAGGTTTTTTTCTGAATTAAATTATTTTATTTAAATTTGGTACTTATCCCTTAGACGTACACAAGGCCGCTCGGCTTTCAGTACCCTGACCCCCCTTAGACGTAGGTACGCAGCTTTCCAACTCTTTTCAACACTCCTCGTGTTGCAGCTCCACCATAGCACAACTAGGGTGCCCCCCCCCCCCCTTCGGAGCACCCTTTTATTTTTGTTTGTGAATATTTCATTACGTGGATTGCGTACGTCTAAGGGGTTCAGTACTTTTAATTTCCTAATATGAGCGGGCTGTCGTTTATTATAAGGGCAATACCTACGTGAATGATTCATTTTTGTTGTGTTTGTGTGTGCATTTCGAATGAAAATAATCCGTATTTTCTTAATTTACCTCTTCAACCCAAATAATCGGGAACATGATGCTGGGGAAGTTGCTGGCCAAGCTGGAATGCGAGACTTTGAGATTCAGCTGCGCTCTTATTCTGACTTCCAATGGGACGCCTAATTTCTAAAAAATACCACAATAAGGTGAAATAGTAATTGTAAAATTGACGACGGCGTTAATCGTCAACAATGAAGTTATTTGGTTTTTCAGAAGACTCAAAGGCATCTCGTAGATGCGAATAAATTCACTTTGAACGGGTCGTTAACTACCGTTTGTGGTCGGATCGGACTTTTGAGTGACTTAACAAAAAACAGGGGGGGTTTACGGGAATTACCAACCGGTTGTATGAGCGCCATGGACTCGTGTTTCTCCTGTGAAGGTTCGAGGCCTTCGACGGCTTCGGTTACATCAGACGACTCCATTCCGTAGTAATGAGGCAACGACAGGTAAACTGGGGAATCTACAAGAAGGCAAAATATTTGAATGAGGGATTTTTGTGGTGAAAATATTCGACGGTTGTTTCTGTTTTTGTGGAAGAGAAACCCACTAAATTGACACGGGCTGATGTCCTGGAGGCCGTCCGGAGGGCAGTTCTTGTGACCCGGGCAGAAACACTTGTTCTCCGGGTTCTGGTCCCCCGACATGAAGATGTTGTCGTCGGGCGTGTACTTGCCCACTTTGATGCCGTGTTTTTCTTCGTCGTAACGGTACCGGAGGGGCCAAATCCGGCACAAGTCTTTGTCGAAGATGTGAACGACGTCGTCGTGGGTGACGTCCCTCGGGGGGAAGAGAGAACCTGGAAAAGGGTTACAGGCGTCAATAAGAACCCGAAAATGAAAGAGCCGCAAACGGCGATGACTTGAGAAATTAGGACAACTTTAGAACATTACGCTAGTCATCTGTCGGCTATTAAATCCCGCCCAGGGTGATTTTTCATTGGTGAACAGGAAGAGAACTAACTACAAAGGAAACACTTCGTAATTCAAGGTGAACTTGAAGACATTCAGATTTTTGTCTTGGAAAATTCACCACAATGCGACTGCATCCTCCAAAATGTAATCTCATTTGAAACAGCTTAATACCTACCTATGTAAAAGTTATCAACTTTTTGATGAGTAAATTACACGGCATTTAATTGAGCCATCACTCCAAGGAAATCCAATTTGCAATTTGCAAATGCCTGCAGGCTTAAAAAAGGTTGCAGCACTGACATGTGGCCTTCCTTCGTGCACGTAATCACGATGCCGTTTTCAGGTTTTTTCGGTGTGGTAGCACCACAGAACATGGAAAGAGTAGAAGCGCCACCACGGCCTCCAAGCGTAGGGAAGTGTGGCACCAGCTAACCCACTCCAGCAACTCCCAAGCGCTGGAGATTCTCTGTAACGTTCCCTTGAAGCGGAGAGGTTTCTCAGGAATTGAGCTCTTTTCCCGAACTTTAGGGAAAGGTGAACCATAAGAATCACGGAAGAAAAATTTAATATGGTAGGTATACAAGCACTTAAATAACTACGGAATGCAGGTGGGTGATAAAGATGTTGACGGCCTCTTGACCTTGAAAAGGGATTGAATGGAGGCTACTAAGTGGAAGTTTTGTGATGGTAGTACAGGATCTGCTCTCAGTCCAGGCAGAACCCAAAATGAAAGTACTTCATCGTTTATTTAGGTCTGAAGGAGCCTCCTTCAGGAGGATCAAACAGAGGCAGTCAACCGGTGGAAGCGTTGTATTGGTAACACTGGAGTCGCTCTCAGTCCAAGCAGAGCCCAAAACACAAGTACCTACTCCATCATTCTCGAGCCTGATAAAGGCCCGTCCACACAATGCCGAACGGCGCGGTTTGGGTTAGACTGAGCAGTAAAGTCAAACCAATGTGGACCCGTCGTTTGGCCTCCCAGCCTTGACAAAAGCTGAATCGAATCATGCCGTGTGAACATAATTTTGAACCAGGCTTCCCCAATTCAACGTGCTCCACGGCTTGAGCCACATGTGGCTCAAGCCGTGGAGCACGTTGAGGCCATGCATGGCCTCATTTGGCCTACTGTGGCGGCGCGGCGCCTAAGAGATTAATTCTTCGAACTGAACCTGTTCATTCGAGAACAATAAGGCTGCTGGCTCCTGATCTTGACTTGTGTACAGGTACTAATGAATTGAACATTCTAGACAATTGCAATACCACAAAATGATGACTGCAGAAAATAAAGATACCTATTATTATTTCAGTCGCACCCAAACGCCTTGTCAAACTTGTCAAATTCGTTGGGCCCATTTCAGTCGCCCTAGTTTGTGTCTACGGGGGGGGGGGGGGGGGGGGGGCGGCACATAATGGTCACAGCCACTTTACCACTTTCACCCCGTGCTCCCTTACAGCAAAGAAATGATACTAAGTTCAAGTGTCCTTTTCATCCCCGGAGACACAGTAAAGGAACTGAAATGAATTTACCTTCCGAAGCTCTGATGGAGTTGCAGGGCGGTTCGTCCCAGTAAGGAAGATGATCCAATCCGTTTAGTTTGTGAAGCAAGCCAAAATCGTGCATCGACGAGTGGCCCGTGTAAATCGTCTCGACGTCCCTCAAGAGTGACTGATTTCGCTGAAAACGAATTTGAGGCGTTTTCTTGAGCGCAGTTGGCTTCGCCGCCGTTTTTTGATTCATTGAATTATCGGGAACAACGCGCTTACCCCGATGAGAAGCCCCATTTTGGCGGGGGGACGTTTATTCTTCGGGTAGAACCTGTGGGCCAGGGCTGTGAGCGGCTCATCGAACCCGAACAGAAGCTCATCCGGGGTGAGAGGGATGAGAGTCGGATATTTGTAAACAGACCTCAACCCCAAGCTGATCGGCAGCCGGAGCACCGCAGGCATGTTGGCCACCATCGACGTCAAAGTCTGGAACACGAAGAGGCAAATCAGTAAGCAGTGTCGTATATAAGGGGGAAACACCCCCCCCCCCCCCCCCCCCCCACCCCCACCCTACCGAGATGAGGAAAATATTTCATTAATCTGAAATAATTACGATTGGAATTTTATTTAAGATGCTTTTAATAAGAGAAATGAATCAATTGATTGATTATATTAATATTCTATGTGATTTTTAGTAGGTACCTAGTAGAATAGTTTAAAACATGATTTTAGTCACTTGATTTAGACATTCAACAATCCCCCCCCCCCACACAAAACTCTTATAAACTGCAGTTATTATTAGTGAGAACACTAGAGAGTACCTACCTACCGGGAGTGTCTTCTGAGCATGGGGGTGAAACCAAGACATATAACACCGTACTGGCCAGAAGCCAATGGGACATCCGAACGTCTTTTCAGGACTATCAAGAAAACCATTCAAACGTCGATAGTCGAGAATAAAGATTGGGAGTCAGAATTATGCGCCTACCTCATGAATTACTGAGTCACGCCTCACTCAACTACGGGGGCCACCCCTGCAAGACTGATTTTCCGACGGCCACTCCATATGGGGTTCTTGCCTTTTGTCACACTGAACATGAGTGAACATGATGTTGATGTATGGGCTGCCGACGCCGACCATAAACAGAAGCAGACGACTTATGCAAATGACAGGAGACATGTTTCACCTCACGGTCCATGAGGCGATGTTCCGGTCCGTGCATTGCTGAAGTACCGAAGAATCTGGTGGTGTAAATTTATCCACTTGGGGCTGCTTTACGAAAACCCAGTCCGAGCTTGCCAATCCATGAGTCACACCACCTTTTGATCCCAAAACTCAAAGGATCCCATCAGTAAAAGGGACCTTAATCACAGCCGAAATACCTGGAAAAATCACAAGGAACAGTTCCCACTTCAAAAAGCTGGTGGAGACGGATTACAGGCCGGGGGAGGAGGATCCAGATTTTTCGGTACTTCAGGATCCCCAGCTTGTGCCAGCCCCCACTGCTGGTTTATGAGAACTCCAGGGGGAATCGACGGGTGCAGAAGAGGACCAACAACCAAACTCCGATCCCATTCCCGATTATGGTGCTTCTGGGTCTCCCACGATAGTCTCTAGATCGTCAAGGCAAGCGGGGCTTCCGGCTCGGCTGAACGACTATAATATTGGTACTATAATATTATTTTGCCTCCCCCGGTAAAGATGTGATGGCACCACTGTTATAAAGAGGTTATGTGCGAGACTGGCCTCACTGGGTTATGGAAGAATATTGATTGAAAAAATGTGATATTGTTTTGAGTCAAAGTAAATGAGTTTCGATTTGAATCGATTTTGAGAGGAAAATTCAATGTCTACTTTGTGATGATGGGTGTGAATCAAAAACTAAAAACATCAACTTGATGGTGACAAATCGAATAGGTTAAATTAAAAGATCATTGTCGTGATTGAGAAATTCTAAGTCATCATTTCAAGTATTATTGAGGTGAATTTTGAGCGAACTTACCTCAATAAAACATACAACAACTTCTCTACGCAGAAGCATTTCCGGTACATGTCTCATCAAAGAGAAGAGATTTCAATGCCAGTCGAGTGGTGTTGAATGGAACGATGATAATACTCGTACTATGTCTACTCTATGGTGATTTATTCCATACAAAACGGTTAACGACTGATCCGTATTAACACAGAGGGCATCAGTACACTTCTTCACTACGATGAGCGCGTCTTTTGTTCAGATCACGGCGGCAAAAGCTACATCTCGTCACTTAAATTCCAACACCACGTAATTGACTTTTCGCAACTTTACAACAGTGACAAAAACCTGTTTTATTTTTATTGTATGTCACTTTAATCATAGAGAAGAGACTCAAGTGTTTAATGTCGAAGGTAGGTAGTGCCATTGAATGGCGTTCGTCGACAAAAATACAATGTCTACCGTATGCTTATCATGACATGAATAATATTGTGATAACACCAGTTGCCAAAAGATAATATCTTGTTATATTATAACAACGTGTATTTTTCTATCGGCCACCACTTTTGAATCATCACTGACCACACAATGTCATGCTCATAACGTAGCAAGCAGAGTTGCTAATATATTATAGGTATACCTAATGTAATCTTCTATCAAATAATCCGGATAAAAGATGATACACAGAGAAGACATGGCATTTTGCAGTTCGGGTTTGCATTTCTATGAAATGCAAAATTTGCATATTTAATATCATTTTAATTTATGGATCGGCATCGAATAGACATTGATGTTAATGCATTCAAACCCAACAATAATGCAATGTCTCATTGATGGATGTCTTCTTTGTGAATCAGCTGCTCCGTTAAAAACAAATTCGCCATAATATTACCTATCCGTTTTCTGCCCAATTGTGTGGTTTTGTCGTAGGATTTAAGGCTCATTAGGGGATCGTTCTACTTTTCTGCATTTCGCGGAAAAACGCCGGATCCAATTTTCTGAAATTGGCAAGAGGGCTTTTCCTTTGTTTCGCGAACCGTTTTCAGCGAAGAACGTTACGTCACGCGAAGTTACGACGAATTCGGAAAAGTTGGACCGTCAATAATTGGAGCGGAGCGTAATGTCAGCGGACGCAGTCTTACCAGCAAAGGGATATTCGGAACGATCAGTTTGACGTCTCTCCTGTAGGATAGCTCAGGAACGAAATGGAGGATCTTCTTGTGCTGGAAACTAACAGTGCCGTTATCGTGAAACTGGATGTTCACTTTCTCCATGTCCTCCCTAGAAAAAAAAAAAAAAAAAAAAGGTTGAAAAAACGTTAAACTAAGAGCAGTACAACTAAACGAAAAGTAACCGCCGATAAGCGCCCTCAGACTACCATTATTCAATTGGTTTTCGGTGGCCTCCGACATGATCAAATTGTTCCAATGGTATTGGGTAGTGGTTCAACAAGGCCTATTAATAGCTGACTGGCCTTGTTGAACCACTACCCAATACCATTGGAACAATTTACCAGTATTCACTTCTTTAAAAATACAAAGTTCAACTAGTTGAACCTTGAATATTTAATATTCAAACCTACTTAATACCTAATAAATACATGTAAAATACCAACTGGTAAATATTCATGTCCGGATTTGTACGTTGAGAAATGGATACCCGGTTCGTGTTAGCCAAAAATAACCGTAATGTAGGGTTATTTTTGTCTTGATGTATCTACGTCCAGTCAGGATTGCAACCCCAGGCTACAAAAAGTAAAGCCGCTGAAGAGGACATTAAATTGTTTTTCCTAAATTTTTGTTGTCAAGTTTCATCTTCGTTTTGTCCTTTAGCCTCTCCCGGCGCTTATTTGTTTTCGAAATACCTACTGGGCGGGTTTATCCGACTTTCAAACCGTTTTCATCCTTTTTTCGCATGCATGTTCCCGAGGGGACACTTGAGGTCGTATCGTGGATTTAACCCTATCCGACCTTGACGTTCATATTAACACTCAGCGTTGCCATGTTGTCGGAGGACGTTGACAATCCCATTAGCGTTTTGAGACGGTGTTTGAACTGAGTTTTTCCCCTTAGTTCTTGGGACTTTCTCAACGTCGTAGACGGGAATCCGCCCTCACTGACCGCCGTTGGGTCAATTTGGGCTGAAGGCAACGACCGTGATATGGTTTAACGATGTGTCACTATCGCGGAAATCAGAGATCGTCGGAAAGATGGCGTTAGAAGCGAGAAGGTGGCAAGACGCAGAAAACACTCAGAAAAGGTCCTTACAAAATGTTAGATGACTATCTAAAAAAAAAAAAGTTTGCACAGTTCGACCCAGTTTCAGTGTTGTAGGTATTTGAAGCGTTTCGCATAGGTATTTAGGAGCATCTAAGAGGTAGGATGAGGGCACTTGGTTGATGGATAGAGAATAACCATGTTCCAAAAGGGACAAATATAGCCTATACATGATACAAATATATCATTACGCTTGCAGGGAAGCCTACAAGCGGAATAAAATACCTAACTATCCCAGCCGTATACATTATTGAATGTATTGGCTACATCCAGAAAAATATCGGCGAAATTGCTGAGTAGCCGTGATGAGACGACTTGTAAAATTACAAATTTTTGACTTAGTCGTCTCATCACGGCTACTCAACTAGGAACAAAGATGACCTTTGTTTACCGTTCCATCGCCTGACAGCCTCCAGGAATAGTAGTTCTTGGTGGGGGATACAGTTTTTCAATGCCGTCCCTAGCAATTTAAAAAGCAAGTCACTGGTTTCACTAAGGTCCAAAGAGAGCGGTTACCTAATTCAACTTGCTCCATACATATTTGACGACTTCCTGACCATTGCCTGGGAAGAATGTAAGTAAGTGAGAACTATGAACTGGCTATAAACTCTTTTGATATTTTTACGTAAATATTTTTGTTAAATTGTTTTGTTTCAAATACTTAGCAAGTTCTGTATTCTGTGTTCTCTGTTTTTTCTGGTTTTTTTTTATTTTTTTTATATTTTTTATTTATTTTTTTACTGTAGGTACGTGACTTAAGTTTAAGCAATTTTAAGTAGTTAGCAATCGACCATTGTCAAAACACCCCATGTATCTGACAAATAAAACCTATCGACATCTAGCTAAAGAAAGGAATTGAAAAAGTTTGAGAAAAAATTTAGAAAAGAGAAGGGAAAAAATAAAAAACCAAAAAGACAAAATTAAAAGAAGAAAAAATTAATGAAAGAAAATGAATAAATGCAAATGAAAAAATGAATAATATTCATTTTTTCATTTGCATTTATTCATTTATTCATTTTTATATTATAAAAGAGGGGTAAATGGGGTTTGGGAAGCCACTAAACTTGAGAAGCTTTAAAACAGATTGGAAAGCTATAACGCTGAAAAATTTTTATACAAGGGGTCATTATTATTTGATATAGATTAACTGTACAAAAATTAATTATGTGTCATGAAGAAAATATTTTTGAATAGGTAAATAATTTATTCAAAAACATTTTCATAATTAACAAAAAAACATTTTTCTGCACAATGTTTGGCCAGATGTGGGACCTCAAAAAATGGATTTTGCATCCAAAATTACTCGGAAAACTACACCTTATTTGACCTCCTGGCTTCCTTCTAAAATCCCATTTATAGCCCCATGTATCCTCACGGTGAAATCGGATTGTTCTGGGACCAAAAAAAAAAAAAAAAAAAAAAAAAACGCTGCAAATTTTACACAAGGGTTTATTATTCTTTGATATAGGTTAGTTGCGCAAAAGTGTTGTGTCAAAAGAAAAAATGTTGGAAAAAAAATCTCGATTTTTTTTTGGATTTTTTTTTCTAAAAAAAAATTGGTTTTTTTTTCTTTCAAAAATTCTTTATTCTTTACTCGAAAAATATTTAACCTCCTGGGATCCTTCAAAAATCCCATTTTTAGCACCATGAAAGCCCTATAGATCGCAACAGTGAAATAGGATCGCTGCGGGACCCCAAAAAATGGATTCTACGTCCAAAAATACTTCGAAAACGACACCTGACTCGATCCCATAGCCAAAAGTCTTCAAAAACCCCCTTCTGTAGCCCCATTTTAGCCCCAGAGCGCCCCACGGGTTTGGGCGATCGGACTGAAAACCTTGCGGGCACAACTAGATGGTAAACCGAGTATTTTGTCAAAATTTCAGATTTAAAAAAAAATTCCTACTGCCCAAAACGGCCTGGACGGCGGACGGCGTACGGCGGACGGACATTTCGGTTTTGGAATCTACACCACTTGAAACGGATAATGTCAAATTTTGAGGCCGATCGGAGTCGTCGACCCCCGTCGCGAAAACATAGGTGTATTATTCCAAGAATAATAAACCAAAAATGGATTCTACGTCCAAAAATACTTCGAAAACGAAATGTAACTCGATCCCATGGCCTAAAACCATCGAAACCCCATCCCGTAGCCCCATTTTAGCCTTATAGCGCCCCACGGGTTGGGGCGATCGGGCTGAAAACCTTGCGGGCACAAGTAGATGGTAAACCGAATATTTTGCCAAATTTCAGTTGAAACTAAAACAATCCTACTGCCATAAACGGCTCGAGGGTCGGACGAACATTTAGGTTTTTGAATCGAGACCTCTTGAACCGTATATTGTCAAATTTTGAAGCCGTTCAGAATGTTCGACATCTGTCGCGATTACATAGGTTGAATATTCCAATAATAATAAACCCAAACTGGTATGTGAAACCATATGACTGGCTTGAAGAGCCGTGAATGAATCGGGCCGTAAAACCCGAATTTAAAGTTCTTTAGAGCAGGTTGTAGAGGCGTAGAACTAGGCGTAGAAAACCTGTTCATAGGGCTTCAAAACCCGTTGAAGACCTTTATGTCAGTTTTAGAAGCCTTAAAACCGGTTAAATGAGCAATACCTTGAGTAAAATTTGCAGCGTTTATCGTACCTATCCTAACTGAGACCAAAAGAAGGCAAATTTCGGCTCCGGCGCAGTAAAATCCTCAAGCCCCGCGCCTAAAAATAAACTGCCTCGACACGTCCCCCACCTGGCCAATCAAAAGTGGCCCTCACCCCATACACTCAAACGCATTTGTACTGTGATGATTGTCCCTAACGTTGACATGATGATTCGTCAAAACCCAGTAAAAAAAGGAGAAAAAAAACCCAATTCTCGCCTCAATACGGCATGTAATTTGAAAGCTTTGACGCAACAGCAATTACTGAGAAGGCTCATTAGAAAAATGTTTATTCATTGTAATCTTCAGCGTGGTTTCCTTCTTAAAAGGCAATAAATTAGCCGAATTCCATTCTCTATGGAAATACAATAGGTACATGGCCGCCTTTAGTCATAAAATTATGTTCACACTTCTTCGTCACGTTTTTTCCCAGACAATTTGCTTCAACATCATTAACGTAGATCAGTTTTCCAAGAAAATTTCATTCGGAGACTGATATAATATATAAGCGGCCAATTATAACTAGTAATTCTCTCCAAGCATAGAAGATTCAATTTTTATGATCATCTATGACAGGAGATAAAATAAGGTGCAACAATCTTTCCGCGAGTTTATATTGAGTGCGTATAACGATTACCGCTTATTTCACTTGGAAATATCGTTAATAATTAACGATAATTATTGTCGGCAAGGCTGTTAGATAAGGAGGGTGACTCAAGGAAAACGTCAAAAGTGGGGAATTTCAGTCGGAATTGTCGAGGGTGGGTAATTGATTTTAGGAAGGAGTTGCCCAGGGTCGGAAATCGGCCGCCGATGAGATTATATTATAATATGATTATGATTACAGCAGTAGCTAACTAATAACGTGCTCCAAAGTCATTTCGTATGAATTATTTAATTCAGCTGTGACCAACTCGTGGCATGCGTGCCACAAAATGGAACGTGGAAGCTTCTAAAGCCTTGAGAAAGGTTTTTACCATCTTATCATTTTACTATCTGAACGTCCTCACAGTTTGAGTACAGTGAAGTAGCAGTAGGGTCACTGAAGTTTTATTAAAACACGTCCTTCGATAAACAGATTATGAGCAGCTTATGACCTCAATCTGCAAGATTCTTTCCAGGATCAGAATGAAATCCCGGATTTACAAAATAATGTGAACCTGAATAGAAATTATACAATATTTATGTCGAAAACCTTTGACTTGGTGGACTTCACTCTGTTGCTGGAGAAGCTCAGGTTCTATGGCCTCGACGACTATGCAAGAGCAGTCTTTCGGGCCTACCTTGAAGGATGACGTACGATTGTGGTATATACTCATATTATGAGGGTACCTGCTCGGAACTGAGGGAGCTAAGTTGTGGTGTTCGACAGGGTCGATCCTAGGGCCGTTGCTCAACATCGAATTCACAAATGACCTCGGTGGGTGTGACATTTGATCTCCCTCCTGACGTATCGGTGCAGATCGTCATGTATGCACATGATACATCGGCGTTGGTGGCCTCCTGATGCCTGGCCAACTGCCTGATGCTTAACGCTGAGAAAACTCAGAGGTTGACGTTCTCTGCCCCCCCCCCCCCCCCACCCACACAGACAGGTGCTCTGTCACCTTGCTGGGAATGAGGCTGGATAATGCTCTGACCTGGCGTAAGCATGTCTGGTCTCTGATAGCCTATCAGTGATAGGGGATCTGGCTCGCACAGTGTTCCTGCTGTAGAGGCTTTCCTGGGCTGTCTCACGCTGTTCACCAGAAAGTATACCTACCATGCCTTTTTCGAATTACGTGCGAGCTATGGAGTATTGCTGTGGGGGCGTTCGGGTGGTGCAGCGATGCATTTTATCCAGCAGAAGGCGGCCATCCGTATTCTAAGTCATGCTGGTCGCAGGGACCACTGTAAGCGGCTCTTAGGAGAGCTCGCGTGCTCACTGTGCCTGCCCTGTATGTCCTGTCCCTGCTGACCAGGATCAAGCCTGGATTATCGTCGGCAGGGAGATGTGCACGGCCACGGCACGCGATTTGTCATAAGCTATATGTGTTTGGCGACAATAAATCTTGAATGAATGTATGGATTCACCGATAATCTCGGTCCGATATATACATTACAAAAACCAATGAATAAAACTTACTTAATGAGGAAGATAAGTAAATGGATAAACTGAAGCTTAGTTGGGCTTTCGATAATCATAGAGATATTTGATGATTTTTGTGTTTTAATGGTTTGAATTACGTTTCCTTTCAGCCTAAAACGGTCGTATTGTTTAGTGAGTAGGTAAGTTTCTGTTCACTAAAAACAGGCGTCTGCTTTCTCAAAATCGGTTTCTACTCAATAAAGGCTGGCGTCTGCTCCCTCAAAACCGGTTTCTGCTCACTAAAAACTGGCGTCTGCTCCCTTAAAACCGGTGTATAAAGGTTGGCGTCTCAATAAAGGCTGGCGTCTGCTCCCTCAAAACCGGTTTATGCTCTCTAAGAACTGAAAATCACACATTCACAACACGACTGACCATGTTTTCCTCTCACTTTACAATCCAGCTGGACCTATTTGGTCGCACATTAGATGCGTACGGACAACCCACCATTAGGTATCATCAATTCAAGAGGGGTTTCGCTCATTCAATTCCATAGGAGGCGTGGGGGTAGTGACTACACCTGTGGGATTTTTTGCTCTCTCCGGTCATGAATTCCCTCTTGGGCGTTTCATCTCGTCGCGTTGACAGTGGGACTACCTCGACGTTCATCACAACTGATCGGCTAGTCGGCACATTTACTGCTTGACCGCATAAAAAACAACATGATAGGCAACCACTTCCTACCAGCATAACAGGTTTGACTGGTATCATTAACTGCCGTAAAATCTCCCTTTGGCGCAAATCCCAACACACCCAACCTTGGAATACCAAACGCATCGAGTCCGCGTGACTGCACACGAAATTCCGCCCGGCGAAGCCGTAAACGGCCTTCTCAAAGGCGTTCAAACAGAGGAAACTTGTAACATGTAAATCACGCGGACGTCGTTGAGTTAATTGAGCATGTTCAGTGATGACACAGCGGATCCGTCAAATTTTACGGCGGTTCTGGAAAATCCTATAAAAACCGCCACTCCGGGCAGAGGAAATTGCCCCGAACAATAGTTGAAATTTGATTTGGACACCCTGGGTCCCATTTGGACAAACAGATCCATTTGGAAAAACAAGGCCCCTGGTTTGTCAGTCGCGGATCTCTCAGCGACGATGAAGCTTTTGAAGGATGTTAGGAGGTCAAATGAGGTGTCGTTTTCCGAGTCATTTGGGACGAAGTATCCATTTTTAGAGTCCCACATCCGTTCAAACACTGCCTATATACTTACACCAATTTAATTTTTTAAATTATGTTTATTGACATAAAACCCACAGGGTACTGCTTAGAGCCTTTGGCAAAAATCAAGAACCATGGAACATGCTTTGCCTAGTAACGTTGCCAAGCAGAAAGAAATCGACAATAATAATTATTGACAATGCCAAACAATTGACAATAATTATTTGGCATTGTTTGAGAAAAAATCCGGAAGCTAAGGTACATTTTCCTGTGGACGGTCACATGTTAGTAAACAAAAATGATTTGATGTCATGCGCATAACTCAGCTTTCCGTACAGCTACACTCAAATTGGAGAAATGTACCTTGTCTAATAAATTCAGAGCTTTCCAACAAGTGGTGAACGATTTCTGTCCGATGAAAACTAAAGAAGTTTCATTCCCCCAGCAACGGCTCCGTTGTAAGCGGAAATCATTAGAAAATTTCGTCACCCATCGGCGTTCCCCGGTTTCGTCACCCGTAAATGTGACACTTTTTGCCAAGTTAGTCGAAGGCTAAAGCATGTTCCATGCTTAAATTAATTTTTGTCACAGTTTATGAACTGTGCCAAAAATTAATTCTATGTCGATAAATACCATCATATAAATATCAATATTCATAATGTAAATATCAAAGAATAATAAGACATTGTGTAACATTTGCAGCGTTTTTATTTTATTGGAGGTAAGTATTCCAATTTTTAATAGTTGTAGACCTACCAGTATACAAACCAATTAACCCTCGGGTAAATTTTTCACCTTTTTTCCATTACCAATGTTGTATACAATTTACTATTTGGGTGAAATTCTTGGAAAACCGACGACTTTCTAAGTTAAACCACATAAATGACTACCACTCGTGTTCAGTAGGATCGACCCTGCCGATGTCACTCATTTTCGCCGACTGTGGCGTCGCAGTCGGAACGGACAATCCCTAATACATACATACCTACTAACAATTGCTCCGTTTTATCGAAAACCCGTCGAACCGTCGAAGGTTCTTTTCGTCGTTTTCATACGTGGAATGGGAAGGCCGCTGAAATGATTGAAGGCTCATAATTGCGCATATATTCCGTCGCGGTCGCACCCGGTTATTAAGTCCAGCCCTGATGGGTACTTAGCTTCATCATGAGAAATCGTTCAGTGGCTCCAAAACTCCAGGTATCATATTTACGATCGCTCGTTCCCTAGGTTGTGGCATTCGTTAGATTTATTCCGGCGGTGAGTAATTGGCGGCCTTTCATCGGCCGGTTTTTAGTAACTAAAACCTGTTGTGACACCGTTTTTGTTGGTCATGTGTTTGCATTAATGCGTTTGGCGCGGGGCTATTCGAAAAAAAAACCATGCCCAAAATTACTCGAAAAACGACACCTTATTCGACTTCCTGGCGTCCTTCAACAGACCCGTTTGTAGCCCCATGAAAGGCCCATAGATCCTCACGGTGGAATCCGATGGTTATGGGACCCCAAAATACGGATTCTACGTCCAAAAATACATCGAAAACGACACTCAACTCGGTATCATAACCGAAAACTGGGCTATCAGAAATGGCAAGATAAGACCAAGAGCCAAGCCGTTGAAGGAAGAACGGAATGCAAATCCGGCGTCGAAGGACCAGAAATGGCATAGTATGGCCCAAATACAATCTGTTCTGGTCCTTCGACGTCGGATTTGCATTCTGCTCTTCCTTCAACGGCTCGGCTCTCGATTATAATCGGCTCTCGATTATAATCGGCTCTCGGTTATAATTATAACTGGCCCCAGACCCAATCTAACGGCCGTACAGCAGGACGGATATTTCATTGTTGGAATCAACAGTCACATGTTCGTCTACAGTTTTGTCATTATATACCTACCCTAACTACCTATTACGGACTCTTCGGCGCCATTTGATAATATTCGAGTTCGCGTATCTTACGTCATTTATGTGTGTCAGTATGGACAACTGTATTTAACATATACCTATATGTTTTTACATATATGTGAGTGACGAAGGAGAGGTTTTATATTATCATTATCTCCACATCTTGAAACGTGTAAAGACAAATTTTGAGGCTGATCTAAATTTTCAACCTCCAACACGAATACATAGGTGTATTCCAAGAATAATAAACCAAAATCCTTTATAGACAAGTTTTGCACCAAGTAGCGTGTTACACTAGTAGTTATATCACAGTATTAATATCCTCGCTCAATTGAACTGCACGAGGAAGTGCAACCCCATAAGGGCCTTTGGTCTATCGTTCCACTCTCTAGCTCACGACAATTCACGAACTTGAGGTAGTCAATTAAACCGACAGGGAAAGCGAGTCTAGGATCGAACAAACCAGCTCATGACATTTTGATAGTGCGTGAGATTTGACCTACAGGGGTTCCTACTGCGATAAACAAGCAGCCACTGGCTGAAGTCTGTAAGAGCTAAGAGCTGTAAGAGCTAAATCCATCAGCAGTAATCCCTGACAACGTGTTGTCTAAACCAAATAAAACCGAAAGGCAACGACGCTAAACGGTCCCCTCGGAGTTAACGGGCTCGTTAGAGGAATCAAAAACCAATTCATTCCACTTAACATTGTCAATTATCGAATTCAAAGGTGATTAGAGGGAGGTTCAAATGGGGAGCCCCAATCGAATTTAGAGGCGATTCTCCTTGCAGGACCGTCTGTTTGCAGGTCTCGCCAAAGACCGGGCGAGGTCGCTACCGGATTTGATGTTTGCAACGAACTTGACCCGGTTGAAAGAAATCGGCCGATGAGGAAAAAAATTCGTTTTGATGAGTTGTGCCCACAACGCGCCCACACGGCTGTTGCCGCTTAAGGACAGGTTCATTTGAAACGCCGAAACAAGTTTACAAAAAAAAAAAAGGGGGGGGGGGAAACAAAGAAATCAAGTTTGTGAATACATAAGCAACGCCTTTTTGTTTGTTTTATCATATATTAATGATTGACACCGCGTTTTGAATATTTTGTGTCACATTAAATTCAACACGTTATTAAATAAAGTGCTGCAAAATTTGCATGTTTTTATTTTGCTTGTTTTTTCCATTAATATTCCAAGATGCCACAGGAGCAGAAACCACGAAAATCTGAAGAGTACTGCGATGCTAAAGGGAAGGAAACTTTGGTAACAGTTTCTAGTTTATCTCGACCATGTGGTTTATATTGACGAACCTACCCTGTTTTCATGTTATGAGAAAAACAAGCCATCAATTGAATAGAATAGAAGAGCGCAACCTTTCTGTTAGGTACTACCTACGAAACCTTCCTACTACGAAACGAAAACCGTAAGTAAGAATTCGTAACTTGACACACTAGGTATCTGACGACCAAACTATGTCGTCGGGATCGGACGAATCGTCGACGACTGAGGTGATTTTGATAGCCTTTAACCACCCCAGAACTCGCAGATCACAATGAGACCGCCCTAATGAAAATCTGTTCAGCCGTTCGGGCGTGATCCTGTGATACACAAAAAACACACACCAAAAAAAAAAAAAAAAAAAAAAAAAAAATACATGTCGAAGAGATGAGCGCACCTTTCCATTTTTTGAGGGAAAGGTTGTGCTAAAAAAAAAAAAAAAAAAACGAAGAGATGAGCGCACCTTTTCATTTTTTGAGGGAAAGGTTGCGCTAAAAAAGAGATATATATCTGTTTTACCGTTTTTTATAAAATAATAGAATACCTATATTATTTTATAAGAACGGTAATATATTATTTTATAAATTATATCATGTTTTTCCACATTATGAATAAATAAATAAATAAATGAAAAAGAAACGATATGGCGATATTATGTATACATTTTTATTATAGTGCATCGTAATATATTACGGATATCATGACTATATGATGATATATGATGGATAATATTATATGGTATCATGACTAATGGGGGACACCCCCAGACCCCCGGAATATTTCAGTTTCAATCAAGGATAAAGTAAAGCAAAGAACATGAGACATGCTTTTTGCATGTCTCATGTTCTTTAAGAAATGGTGTGTGATATTGGATGGAGCTATACGGGATGATTGACCTTATAAGCATGTTCAGTCTCACATATTCAGCAGCCTCTACAAAGTGGAATTTGAAATTAGATGATCCAGTAACAATTGCGTTCAAACTTAGTAACAATTTCGTGTCCATTTATGGATCGTTTTGTGGCAAAATTTGCCTTAATAGATCTCCGTGAAAACGTAAATAAAATTATCTCATGGAACTTTTATTCTTCTACTATAATAAAATAAAAGAACAAGGAACAGAAAAGAAGAAGCAATTACTAAACAAATTTCAAGTTCAAAAATTAAATATCAAAATTACAATCCACGTCTAACGCACCAGGTAAGTTAATCTATTTCGTTATTGATAAGGTCGTACATTGAATTAAAAAACATCTCCTCGTCAAGAGAATAAGTACATTAGAGCTGATCGCTGCTTAAATTTAAGCGCTCGCTGGAGACTCCAAAATGGCCAGTTAACCAGTAATCGGTATATTTAAACGAACTCCAGGCTGGAGTAATGTACCGATTACTGGGTAACTGACCATTCTGGCGGATTTTTTCTGAGCTACTTCGGTTTCTTCCAAGGGCCGTTTTAATAAGTTGAAGGAATGAGCATATTATTCGAACCAAAATAACTCATTTGAGGCAACCGAGATTCCGAGGATTTTAAGCTTAGGTCTTTTAAGCCTACACCAGGACGTGAAATCAAAGAAAAACTTGCATTAAGTAAGATGAAAATTGGAAAAATGGGCTATTGTGTCTGCCTGTTTTATTTTTCTCGTGCCATTCGAGCATTGAATTCGGCAGAGATTTCGACCATTCAGCATTTGTCTTTTCATGAACAATGAATTGGTTGAGGCATCGGTGCGCTCATTTTCAATCGTGCCTATTTACGTTGCTTAGCAGAATCGTCTAATCAGCTTTTGCTGTTGGCGGCGCACCGATTAGTAAGATACGATCTTGACTTCTAGTCAAATTAGCGTGAATATTTGTATGTATTGTACGTATTGATGATGTTGTCAAGAATAACGTCTTGACGTGAAACTATCCCCCCAATGTTGCCAACCACCGAATTGGTGAGTTCAGGTTGCCTTTGAATGGACACTGTGCAACACGTTGCTCATAAGGTGTCGATGACCTTTACACCAAAACAAGACACCCCCCCTTTGGATTGCATAAGGTCCTATGAACTTTACTCGGGCAACCCTGTTAAACATCGATAAATCGCGGGTCGCGGAGGACCCCACAATAGGCGGGAGAAACCCATTCGTTAACGTCAGCTAATGATGAAGCCGATGTTGAAGTTGCCATCGCCCGGTTTCTTATTGTCACACCAGAAAAAGATATCCAGGTCAAGTCAACGTCATTAAGGGGAGACCTCGAGTACCGATGCCCTGAGGGGCTGTCGAAGACGAAAATCCCGGCGACATGGGTTGCATCCTTCAAACCATTATAGCGTGACAATGCCCGACTACGCTAAACGTTTAAAATTGAGCTTATTCGACTTAAACAACTTAAGTATGAGACCCATCTGTAGGCTATACAACCTTGACACGCTATCTTACTGTATTTGTAATTCGACCAACTTTAGTCAATTTTCCCACAGATTCGTCGGGAACGAACGAACTAAAACAAAGAAACCATCGGCTGCATCAAATCACGTCATTTATGAATCACAAAACTTCCCTCAAATACGACAAAAATACTAAAATTTCTGAGTTTCT
The DNA here is from genome assembly GCA_955831195.1 of Pilophorus perplexus. NCBI lineage: Eukaryota > Metazoa > Arthropoda > Insecta > Hemiptera > Miridae > Pilophorus > Pilophorus perplexus. Next base: position 18,560,712 of record OY037014.1, read on the forward strand.
TTTGGTTTAAAAAACACCTCACTGATTTTTTGGGAAACATCCCTCCAACATGTACTTAGGAAGAGGCAAGCATCACCTCGTGCCCGATTTTCGAAAAAGGTCGATTTAAAGTCAAATTAAGGGTTTAAAAAAACACTATTTTTACGGTTACATATTATTTCTTTTGGCTGGGGGTCATGGAAAAATTTGTGCGACGAAATTTTCACCCGTCACGCAGTAAGCTAGGTTAAACAAAATCATTGCTACAAGTTAAACATCACAAGATGGAAATGAGTTTGGTTAGGGAGAGAGAACGACTCCTCTGCTGAATACTAAATTGTTTATTCAGGTAAACAATAATAGCGTGGGGACCGGTTTCGAGCAACTAAGCTCATCTACAGCCCAGAGTGACTTGAGGTGGTTGAACGTACAATTAGTTCTGAACTAATTGTAAGTACAATTAGTTCTGAACTAATTGTACGTTCAACCACCTCAAGTCACTCTGGGCTGTAGATGAGCTTAGTTGCTCGAAACCGGTCCCCACGCTATAATTGTTTACCTGAATAAACAATTTAGTATTCAGCAGAGGAGTCGTTCTCTCTCCCTAACCAAACTCATTGGATTAGACCTCTGCACCATCGGCAAACAACCACTTTGTCACAAAGTTGGTGATATTTACCAAAGACATATCCATGATCTGATGTTTTTCCCTGAAGGGGAAAAATTTTAATAGTTTGGTTTTTTATAGTATGGATGCCTCAATACCAACCAACTTTACTTGTAACTTACCGTACAACGGAACCGCTTCCGTTACTTGGAACTTTACTTGTAAGTTCCTATAGTATGTAAAAATTTAAGTCACTAGTTGTTTACCGCCATACTAATTGGGCTAGAAATTAAGAATATTAGGAAATTAGGTAGGTATTTTGAATAATTTATGTTCACGGTTATAACCTATATAAATATGTTTACTTTATAGACTTGAAGTGATGATAACGTTTTTGGGCACATCTTATTTTTTCATTTGAATTTTCATTTCGGTTAGCAACTTTTTTAAAGTTCCTATATTTATGTAATTAAAATAAGATAACATTTATTTAATGTTGATAATTTAAAGCCATATGAAGAAAACTATCATAAATATGGTAGTTTATTCGGTAGAAAAAAGTTAGTACCTAGGTATTTGGTAGTAATGGAAATATCGTAATACTGGGCTCATTTCTATTGAAAACCTTGTTAACAGCCGCGTTAAAGTCATTTTGATAGTAAGATGACAAATCAAAGTCTACCCTATAAAAGTGGAAATTTTTGAGTCAGAAAATCTTCATTTAATGAAGATTGTTAACATGTACTATAGTAAATTTACTCATTTACCTATAGGTAAATCATCCCCTGCAGGGAATGATTTAGTACATGTGTTACAATGTTTATTCATAACTTCAACCTTCAACCTCATCTTATGATGCTACACATCCAAAAACATGAACCTAGGTATAGTTTTTCAGATAGGTAATATCTGAAAAACTATATTATTATGTCGAATCGCTTGAATGCTATGATTTTCCTTACTGTAAATTGCTCAAATAACGCACTGTGCGCCGTTAGAGCCGTTTTAGACAGAAGGATTTTTTTTTCTTGGAATTTCGGCAAAATGCTTGGTTTACCATCCACGTGAGCCCGCAAGGGTTTCAGCCCGTCCAAACCCGTGAAACTCTGTGGGACTAAAAAGGGGCTGTGGGAGGGGGGTTTGAAGGCTCTCGGCTATGATATCGATTGGGGAGACGTTTTCGAAGTATTTTTGGACGTAGTCCATTTTTGGGGGTCCAAGAACGATCTGATTCCACCGCTATGGGGCTTTCATAGGGCAACAATTGAGGCTTTTGAAGGATGTGATGAGGTCCAATGAGGTATCGTTTTCCGTGTATCTTTGGACGTATAGGTAATTAATTTTTTGGGGTCTCAAATCTGTATAAGGAAAAATGTCTTTTTCCCCCTATTTCCCTTTTCATTCTTTTTTTTTTTTTTTTTTTTTTAGAAATAATGTTTTATTGACATGAAATTTATTTTTGCACTATTTCCCTACTTCAAAGAATGATAACCCCTTGTCTAAAATTTGCAGCTTTTTTTTAAGCAAACATTTGTGTCGGATCTGTTGGCAACACAGATCTTGAATAAATCTTGTATCTATGAACGATTCTTCTCTGCCTTCTAGACACTGAATTAACACCTACCCATCTCTTGGATAACTAACGGAAGTCCGTTGCCCTGAAATTGGGCCTCCATGGCCACGATGGATCGTGAGAAATTCACGTAAAAAACCTACAATTAAACTTCATTTTAAGCATTATTATATGGTAATTCATGTAATGGATACTTTATTTTCCATGCCAACGGAGGTTTCTGAATTCCACCAGGCGGGAAGTGTTTCAACCTCCACCCCTTACAAGGATGGCGTCAAAATCGGCGATATTTCCGATTTGACTAAAATAGGACGTAATTTGCCATCAGCGTGTCATCTTGCGGAACGAAGTTTCCAAATAGTTTGTTTACGATATGTGCATATATGCACACTGAGGAACTTGGAGTTGTGCACATTACGCAAGGCCGATCGGGAGTTTATAGGGATGGGATATTGGCAGACAAATGTGGGCCATTCTCGTGAGAAGGTTGCGACCTTCTTTACTAGCTTACTCTGTGGTTGCGACGGAGGAATCTTCATTTTTTCAGACAATTTTTCTCAAAGAATGAAGACAAAGAATGAGAAAAATTGTCTGAAAAAATGAAGATTTCACCGTGAATAATTCTTTTTTTTTTTTTTAATCTCTTCATTGTTACCACTGAACAATTCAAATCTACCATTCTAGTGAGTTGGCATTACTAAAATGAAAGAAGAAAGAATAGGGGGGAAAAAACCCATGTCCCAGTGATACCGCTTGTAGGGAAAACATCAGCGCCAAACGTGAGACGAAAGACAAGAGGTGAAATAGCCTCAGCCACAACAAAACTGCTATTGAGCTGGCAGACGAGTGGGTAATTATTCTGGGGGCAGTTGGCACAATGGAACGCCGAGAGTTGGTACCCAGGGAAGGGCTTGGTAGAGAAGGGAGCCTTCCAGTGAGTGAAGGGAAGTTCAGTAACTGAAACACAGAACATAGAAAGAGAGATCTTTCTATGTTCTGTGAACTGAACTGTTCCTAAACTGCAGTTCCCACTCTTACTCCCCCCTCCCGATCCGGCCGCGTATTTCCAATCTATACACCGTTTGAGCCCCAAGGCGGGGTCGAAATCGTTAATGGTTTGGAGTGCGCTTTTGCCTCCAAACTGTACACTGATTCGGCCCAGAGCTGGTGGTGGAGGTGGAGTCGAAATGGTGGAGGGTTTGTGATGCGTTTCTGCCCTCCAAAATGTACACTGGTTCAGCCCCGAGAAATTCCAAGACATACCCTCCTCCCCATCACCAACATATTTCTCAAAATCCCCCTACCCACCCCTTTGCTTACTCGCTCTTCGAGAATTCTCCTTGTTCTAGGAATTAGAATAAGTCTGCAAGGTAATTCCATAGGTATTCGAATAATAATTAGAATTATTCTAATACTTAGAGCCTCCAATTAATAGAATAGAATTATTCTATTACCAACGAAGATCCATCTGCCTTCTATGCCGTAAACTAGGTAAGTATGTACTCAACTTATTGACATTCAAAAATGTTTGCTCAAATTTCAGCACGTGTGGCTTTGAATCAATCCGGTTATTTTGCTGTACAATCATGTTCTTTCCATAAGTTTAGCTCCTTTTAATGGTGAAAAACTGACTGAATGTAACAACTTTGTGTGTAACAATGCTGCGTAAGATTTTTGATGTTGATTCTTATTGGGGCTGAACCAGTGTACATTTTGGAGGTCAGAAGCGCTTCACAAACCCTCCACCTTTTCGACTCCACCTCCCCAGCTCTGGGCTGAATCAGTGTACAGTTTGGAGGCAAAAGCGCACTCCAAACCATTAACGATTTCGACCCCGCCTTGGGGCTCAAACGGTGTACAGATTGGAAATACGCGATAATTTGCAAAATCGGGCTATTGCCACCTTGAACTGCAGTTTGAGCACCGCCAAATTAATTTGATCAACAACAGGGGTCGTCCGATGGAAATCAGGTTGGCGACACTAAGGGTTTGCCGCGCGCTATTAGGAGGCGTAATTCTCGCGGATTGCCGACCGGGAATTCCAAAGTCATTGATGATTTTGGAGGATAATTATTTTTTAAGGAATCGATAGGTTTCAAATAGGGACAAAGATAAAATTTTAATAAAGTGCACATGGGGACTTGTAAATTATACCGCTGCCACAAGGGCGGTAGAAAATTAGTTGATTCCGTATCATCTCAAGATGGTCGGCATTTTAGTCGTCGAACTACCCGAGTACGTGGATTGACGCACGGACCCCAAACCGGACTCGCCACTCTATAAATTCTCGTAGACGAGCAGGTATAAGAAAGCCATGAAAAACGAAATAAAAATGGCTCTTCGGCTGCAGGATATTTTAATAGTTTGGGCCGACGGTGTTCAGGGAATCAGAACGACAGGTGGGTCACGTAGGGGGAACCATTGACGTCAGTAGAGGAGGAAAAAGTCGCAAGACGCGGACGAGCTTACAGGATTCGCAGACGCTAATAATCGCGGCGTTTAGCTAAGATAGATGAGTATCAGGATAATTACAGTTGGACTGAACTATTCGACAAGTGGCATAATCTGCGCTGCGCGTTATGTTTTCCGCACTGCAAGACAATACTCGAATGTTCGTGAGCCAGTGACACAGTTCCTATTTTACGACGAGTACCAAACCTTACATAAGCATGTATTCGGCCCGACTGGTTTCTAGGCTGGGATGAGGGGCCCATTGTGACGAAGCGCGGGATCAAATGAAGCAACCCCGACGCCTCGGGGGAGAGTCAGGTGTAGCACCGTAGTCAAAGGTCAACTCACTGGGACATCACTACGTGTCGGAGGGATGCAAGTCTGCCAACGTAGTGTTCAGCAAATTCCTTTGCGCCAAATTCATGAAATTGATGATGCATCAACCCCCTCTCTCAACCCCTCCCCCTCCCACAAAAGGGGTTTATGAAGGTGGTTCATGAAAAAAAAAAAAAAAAAAATTAAAAAGGCAAATTCAACCTTTTCAAAAAATGTAATCAACGTTATGAAGCATCCGGTGATCATTAAAAAAAGAAGAAAAAAATTGCGATGCCAGATACGGCTCGATTTTATCATTGGAATTGGCAACATTGATAGGGAGGTGGTAGCAAAAACAACAAAATAAAAACCATTGATTCACTCCTAATATTCCGGGAAATGCCCAGTTTTTTTTTACTGCCCCTCTTGATTATATTAATAATGTCTGATAATGAGAATTTACGATTTGGAAGTCTCCCATTAGGTACCTTTAAGTAGGGTTTGAATTGGAGCGATTTTTATTTTTCCAATTTCCATTCTCCCTTGTGACAAATCAGAATTTTCAGGAAAACGTCTTAGGAGGACGACAGATATCTTCCTAAAACTTCAAAATGATTTGGAAGTTTCTGCGCAAAATGTGACCTATATAAACATAATATAGGTCACATTTTGATATCATATTGTGATTGCAAGAGGAGTTTCTTCTGTGACTTCTCGTAACTCCTCACGGTGATGCATATGACGAAGAATGCCCTGTTCTACTCCTCTAAACTCTTGCAGAAATTATTTCCTGCGATCATTAGCTGGCTCAGAAAATAAAAGCCACTTCCTGGGTCTGCATGAAAATTTTAATTTGTACCTACATGGAATATTGAAGGGCCTTTTGAACGGAATTGGTCTGATAATTATCGATTATAATCGATAGCTATAAAAGGGATTAGGAGGTCTGGAGTTTTATTTTGAGCGAAAAAATATCGCTCTAAACCAGATAGTGAGCGATTCCTAATAATAAAAATCGCTCAAATTCAATCACGAAGTATAATGGTACTAGTGTGTTATAGGTCCCGGAAACTCGAATGTAAAAAACGGATCGAGTGGCGGCGGGCTACAACTACAAACTGGACTATGAATGACGGGACAGGTACTCGAACGTTCCAAGGAAGGTTATCGAATATCCTATAATGCACTAGTTCCCGTACAAGCTCACAATGCGATAGTGCTGCAAAAATTCGATATCCTAATCGATTACTCGATTATTCCCAAGAAGAAAAGATTTTTTCCATTTAAATTGATTTAAATCGGACACAAAAAACCTCGACTTTTACAAAGGGGGAAAAGTGAAATGTGTCTATTAAAATTCTGTGCTTAATTTTTTTTTTTTTTTAAATTTTAATTTGCATGTTAAGTGTTTGAACGAATGAAGAGTCCCGAAAAATGAATTATCAAGATTACTTGGAGAACCAGTCCTTTGACCTCCTGGCATTTAAAAGCCCCTTGGGTCTTCACGGTGAAATCTGATGCTTTTGGGACTCCCAAAAATTGATTTTTCGTCCAAAAATACTTCGAAAACGACACCTAACTCTTCTAAAGCCCCTCTTGTAGCCCCTTCTTCGATCTGCTGAGCCCCACGGGAGTGTGCGATCGGGCTGAACACCTTGCTAGGCGGGTACAACTAAAAGGAGAACTGGTTTTTTGTAAAAAATGTCAGATTTTTAAATAAATTCCTACGGCCCAAAACGTCGTGGGCGGCGGATGGACATTTCAGTTTTGGAATCTACACATCTTGAAACGTAGATAACATCTACGTTTCAACAAATTTTTCATTATATTATAATGAAAAAGATTTGAGGACGATCAACATTTTTGACCCCAGTTGCAAATACCAAAGTGTATCATTCCAAGAATATTTACCAAAACGGGAACAGATAACGCTCACACACAAAACGCTCGCTGATGAGGGAGAAGGGACCAAGCAGTAGGCAATGGTGAGGAGTGCTGGAAACTACCGAAGCCCGTCGGCTCAGTGATCCTGCTCGCAAGCCACCAATACAACATGAGATCCTCCAGATTGTTGTCACTTTTGATGATTTTCAATTTTGAAAAACTTCTCCAACACTCGACTTGGGCCGTAGAAAGCGTTACCAAATATTTGTAAATAAAAAAGAGACTTTCATACGATGAGGCCACGAGGTTGTACTGTTTGAAAACCTTGTAGCACAAATTACGCATTTCTTGCACTTGCCATCCAACCTATGAGGAACAAAGCCAACCATTTCGCCTTCTTTTAAGTCTGAGTTTTCCTTTTCGGTTTCGAGTAGGTACCATAACATAATTTCCAGCTTCGACCGGCCCCTCAGGACCTTCGGCCTTACACATTAAAAAATTTTTTTAGCACTAATTTAGAACTCATTAAAACAATCAATTTTATCCGTGGAATTTTACCCGTACGGATTCCGTGGCAATTGGAGCAGGGAAAAGAAGTGAATGAGGTCTTTTACACTAACCGGCGGTTATAGTAACCGCGCCGCAAGGTCTCATTCACTTCCTTTGTCTGCTAAAATTGCACGGAATCCGTACCTACGGTGAAACATGGCATGAGTGTGAAAACGGGTTGAGGGTGAAAACCCAGCTTGAGAGTGAAAACGGCCTGATTCAACTAACGTTTACTTGTTTTAATAAAATTAACACATTATCAATTCTTATTCTTCTCGCGGCTTTTTCTCATACCCGTGAATAGAAATGTTCGCTCATCCATGGAACAAAACGCAAAGCATTTCACTGCAGTCCTTTCCTGAGAATCCGGTGTCGTTTTCGACGGATTCACAGCCACATAACATCGGCACACAACCATTGTCGGAAAAACATCGACGTTTTTCCAAAAATGCCATCCCTAGTCGTGTTCCGTTTCGTACGGAAAGGTCGGAATCGAGTGACAACGGATCGATCTCGATCAAAGAGTCCCAGGACCTGCACTTCTCAATCTAGAGACTAATCACGTTCTTCTAACGAGTCCAGCACGGCCTCTGCTAACATTAAGCACCCTTACTGAGTACAAAAATTTTCATTCAGAATATTCAGTTTTGTTTCTTTTTATTTTGACATTTTCATGTCTTGACTTTGGCACATAAACTTGGAAATCGTCACGAAAATCCGTCACGTCCTTTGCTAGGTAAAAAAAATCCTACTGCCTAAAACGGCCCAGAGTGCGGGCGGACATTTTATTTTTATTTCAAGGCCCTCTGGAGGAACCTATTCTTCCTCAATGCGCCCGGATTGTTTCGCTGGAGCGTCAGGTCTGAAAAAGAAACCTCATTTTGATGGGAATGCCAGAGGAGCCGCATGTTGATGAGAACGACCTGAGCAGAGTCGTTGCACTCATTCAAAATAAAATGAGAATCCAGTGCTCAGTCGGGGACATCGAGGATCTCTACAGGTTGGGAAGGTCGACTACTGGAAAAACTCGACCAATCTGCTTTGAGCTAAAAAGTTTCACAAATTCTCGCCGCGAAACCCTCGCTCTTGGGCTCAAGAGACGGTAGAATCAAGGAGGAACGTGACGGATATAGGACCACTTAGTCAATGGTTCAACTCTGACCGTACGTATAAACGCTATGAAATGAGAAGGACACTTAGAAAGCTAAAAAGGAACTTGATATAGCTACTTGTGCAAAAAATAGTTTCTGTGCCAAAAAAACAAACACATTTTTTGAGAAAAAAAAATCATAGTTCGAACAGATGTGGGACCTCGAAAAATGGATTATGCGTCCAAAATTACTCGGAAAATATTTGACCTCCTGGGATCATTCAAAATCCCATTTGTAGCCCCATTAGAGCCCAATAGATCCCTCCGGTGAAATCGAATCGTTCTGGGGCCCCCGAAAATGGATTCTACGTTCAAAAATACTTCGAAAACGTCGCCTAACTCGACCCCATAGCCGAACCCTTAAAAAACCCTCCCGTAGCCCTTTTTAGCCCTACAGAGCCCCATGGGTTTGGGCGAACGGGCTGAAAACCTTGCGGGCACAACTAGATGGTAACCAAGTATTTTGTCAAAATTTCAGATTAAAAAAAATCCTACTGCCCAAAAGGGCATTTCGTTTTTGAAATCTAGGCATCTTGAAACGTATAATATTATGAACACGTATAATATATTTGACATGTCAAATTCTGAGGCCGATCTGAATTTTCGACCTCCTTCGCGAGTACATTGGTGTATTTTTCCAATAATAATAATAAACCAAAAGTATGCGTGCGCATATTATAGGAAACGAAAGGTAGGTACCTACAAATTCTGAATTCCGAGAAATAATTTGCATGATAGATCTTAATTTTAGCTCTTCAGAATTATTGTCCTCTTTTCTGTCTTATTAATTATTCTGTCTTATATGAGTTTGGTTAGGGAGAGAGAACGACTCCTCTGCTGAATACTAAATTGTTTATTCAGGTAAACAATTATAGCGTGGGGACCGGTTTCGAGCAACTAAGCTCATCTACAGCCCAGAGTGACTTGAGGTGGTTGAACATACAATTAGTTCTGAACCGTCTGTTGTACGTTCAACCACCTCAAGTCACTCTGGGCTGTAGATGAGCTTAGTTGCTCGAAACCGGTCCCCACGCTATAATTGTTTACCTGAATAAACAATTTAGTATTCAGCAGAGGAGTCGTTCTCTCTCCCTAACCAAACTCATTGGATTAGACCTCTGCACCATCGGCAAACAACCACTTTCTGTCTTATATGTTTAATCCCAAAAGTTTTTCAATACTACGTAACTAGAACCTTCTCTTAGTATGAATTATTTCTCTGGCTCACCGTAGGATCTGATAGGTAGTTATCATAAAAGACATGCTCACCCTGTCTGTTTCTGGCTGGCAGAGTATGTCACAAGCCTTTTCCTCTGAAAAGGTAGGTAAGTGATGAAACTATGGCGATTTTTTCTATCGTCTCGGAATCCCATTTAGCTAGGTAGGGGGAGGTTGAGATCCTCCCAAAATGTGCGCCAATCGGCGCATTTGCGCACAACTTTCTTATTTTATATAGGAACATCTAATGTTTTTGCGAATTTGGATTCCCCAGCAATTTTCACGTCCGATAAGCGCATCGAGGGAAATTTCTGACGCGCGCAAATCCGTGCAACCCCTCCTGTCTTCATTATTTACAGTCCGATTGAATCGGCGTTTCCTCTGTACCCTATCTAGAGATCCAAATTTTAATACTAAATCCCTATCATTCCCTAGGCCACCCAGTCCGAGAAAGTGGTCGGCCGAGCGAAGCGAGCCCCCCCCCCCCCCCCTTCCACATTATATGGTCGGCCCCTCCTGTCAGAGTGCGAGTGTTTCCAAATTCCATAGTACCTACCTTTCCATGCACCTACCTACGCATTCAATTCAGTTGATTCTTTTAATAAGTCCAGCACAATTTATTTTTGTGCTCCCAAAAGACTAGGGGGGGGGGGGGGCTGTCTACGTCACCTATCCATTAAATGGAAATTTTCGTCCTTGGACGACCTTCTGGTTTGACGACCAGGGTTGCCAACTCAGAAAACCACTTTTTTCCGAAGATTGTTCCCATAAAAAATCTTTCGACATTTGTTGAACTAATTTAAATAAAAACAAAAAGTTTTTCTGCTATTTTCCTTAATCCTTCAGCTTTTAATTTTTTAGTGGTGGCCAACTTGGCAACATGGCGAAATCGACGACCAATGGGAACTGATCGCTGGTTTCCGCCGAAAATTCAAACTGCGATTTTTCCATAAATGTTATAAAATTTTACGAACTTGCGAGTTTAAAACCCCATTTTCGGTGTTATTTGGAAGCATTCTATTAATTTAAAAAAAAATCCAGAAACACGTTTATTCCAAACTCCAAAGTAAAAAGGAATACTTGAATGGGATACTCCAATCAATGAGAAATTGCAAGGACAGCTGGTCTTTTTGGAACGCTGTCAGATCTCTTCGAGGGAACTACAAGCGAGGCGGCAGACTCACAATCGAACAGGTTGAAGAATAATTCTTCGACCTGTTTAGAATAAATTATTATTATTTCTCCTGATTTTCATAACTTTGATTGTGCACGATTTCATTTCTTAATTATTTTTTTGTGTGTAACTATTAAAATCATCGCTTTTATACATGCCAACCTTTGTAATTGCCTATAGGCTTTAGGTAAATAAAAAAGTATTCATTCATCTTTCGTTAATATTTTAAAATATTGCTAGTTTCGCTCAGTCTGGTCACTTTATGCGTGATACGGGTGTTAAGTGAAAATGTTTTTTTCCCATTTGACCCCAGAGCACTCCCTTCAGCAGTCGCAACTTTATGATTTAATTATTCTTCTTGATTTAGATTACATAATAGAAATATCCACCCTACAAACTGGAACCCTTCTTCAGAATAATAAAATCATCCCGGAATATCGTCCAGACTGGACATGAATCTTCTATCCGGGCACGTGGGTCATTAAGGGTTAAAAAACATTTTCCCAAGGTCGTACGCATTTCCGTCGAAAACGACACGTGGCTCGACCCAATGACAAAACAATGTCATTCAAAAAGCCAAACTGTAACCCCTTTAGAATCGTCACACGGTTTCACAGAAGAGTCGGACCAGGAATAGTATACCCCTTGAAATTAATTATTCGGCTAAAATTACTTAAAAGCCCTTCAATAACCCCACGACAGGTTCGGACCGGTCTGGGACCTTCTGAAATCGATTTTTCATTCCAAATTACCACGAAAACAACACCACACGCTGCTCTCTGTCCAAATCCATTAAAACACCCCACCAGCATTCTCTTATAAGCCCCACAGAGCACGAAGGGAATACAGAACGGGCTGAAAACCTTGTGGGACCATCCAAGGGAATTAACAAAATTTCGGATTTTTTTCGTTAACACCTACAACTCGGCGTGAAAGCCCATCTTTAGGACTTCCCTCGTGCACTCAAATTTCAACTCTGAAAACAAATTACTAGGTATTCTAATAACTGTTAACAAGACTGTACCACGGCTGAACTTGGTACATTGGGCTGTTCAACTTCATAAGAAGTGACACAGTTCCGCTTGAGGGCGGTTTCAACGTCGGTCATCGAGAGCTGCCCGGAATTCAAAAAATTGCTGCAAACAAGGTTATTAGGTAAGCCGGAACAACGGTGCGCCTGAAGCTCTCTCCGGCGAAAGAAAAAGAGGCAGTAAAAATTTAAAGAGAACTCAGGGTAGGGTTTGCTCAAGTTGGGAGCATTTCGACTGCAGATGGTAGCATCCACCTCCAGACATCCATGAGTATTGGCGAGAGGCTCTCCCACTTTTACAGAAGTGTTGTAACTTACGGGTGGAACGAGAAATGCTAAGGCCGCCCGGCTACTTGCCATTAGGCCTCATCTCGGACTATCGAATTTCCGAGGGTATTTGCCCCAGAGGGAAGTGTTTTAAGACCGAAGTGCCCTTTGGGCGATCGAAACAAGGACTGGATTAAGACTTGGAGCGAAGAAGAATCGAATGAAACTCATCACGTGTTGTCCACCTGTCCGACGTCCATGTTTGTACAGATTTCCGACTCTGCTTGGTGCCCATAGACCTCCAGGAGACATCCCGGTCCGAAAGGTCCACCCATACTCGAGTTTTTTTTTTTTCGTACCGAGAGCAGATCCTTGGCCTCCTTCCGTCCACTACACCTTGATTACCGTCTTCGGCCAAACGACTGGACGACTGTCCACACACGGTCCACAAGGGATCGTGCATTTCGCCTGCACTTGGGAAGGTAGAAGGTCGAATGAGTTGTTGTTTTCCGAGTAATTTTGGACGTCGAATAAATTTTTCAGGGCCCCTTTATCAGTCCAAATACTGTTTGAGGATACAGATTTTTAAATTATTTTTTTTTTTAGAACTATTTGACGGAGAGGAAGAACTAATGTGACGTCATGGAAAATTAAGGAGAAGAGGAAGCGGACTACGATGTTTTTGGAAAAAACGATGCAAATTTTATACAAAGGTTTATCATTCTTTGATTTAGAATAATTGTCCAAAAAAAAAATTTTTTTTTGTGGTAGGTACATATTTTTGTGAATTATATTTTATGGTGGTTAATTAATGAAATAAGTGAAAATCAACAACAACAATAACAACAACGCGAACAATTCATGCTTCAGTCCTGGACATCAGGAAGTCCAGCCCCGTCCTCCTCCAGTCCCAAGTTTCTCAACTTCCGCCGAGCTCCTCTCAGCCGAAGGGAAACAGCCCTCATGAAGGCGAACTGGACTCGAACTTGAGCCCACCCGACCGCTTGGGGGTACGGTCTTTCCCACTTCTCCGCCAGTTTGTAGGCTGCTCTCCTGAGGAAAGCGTCGAATTCGCAGTGGAGGGCCCCATCGCATGAACAAACCAGAGGTGTGAATGACCCTCTGAGATCTTCGTCCGCTCGGTCATACTTACTATGCTTTTCATTGGCAGCACTCTGGGCGACTTGCAGCCACTCCCGGGAAAGATAAGGGGCAGCGTCAGCATTTACATTGCGATTATCAAAAAACGCTGGCCTCCCACCTTCCCAGACACCGTTCATATGTATGTCGGCCACTAGAACACTATGAGCGTCGGTACTTTCTCTCATGACTGGTTCAATGGTCGAGCCACCCCAAGCCATATCGCCCAGGCCAACCACCACATCTCGTACCTCGTCATGGCCTCATTTAACGAGACCCCCTTTTTTACAGTTGAGGGTTTTTTACAGTAGTCAAAAAATTAATTATGACAATAAAAAAAACGAAAAAAAGAGAGAAAAAAAAGCCTGTAATAACGATGTTTGGACAGATGTGGGACCCCCAAAAATGGATAATGCGTCCAAAAATACTTCGAAAACGACACCTCAGTCGACCTTCTGACATTCTTTAAAAGTTCCATTAAATTTTGTAGCCCCACGGTGAAATCGGATCGTTCCGGGACCACCAAAAATGGATTTTACGTCCAAAAATACTTCGAAAACGACCCCTCACTCGATATAATTGCTGAAATCCTTCTAAAACCCCTCCCGTAGCCCCTTTTTAGCCCCACGGGTTTGGGCGATCGGGCTGAAAACCCTGCGGGCACCAATTGGTGAACCGAGTATTTGGTCAAACTTTCAGTTTTAACAAGTATTCCTACAGCCCAAAACGGCCTAGACGGCGCAAGGACGGGCATCTTGAGACGTATAAAGACAAATTTGAGGCCGATCAAAATTTTCGACCCCTGTCGCGAATGCAAAGGTCAATTATCCCAAGAATAATAAACCAATAGGTGTTTTTATGAAATAAAAACAGCAAATTGTGTTTGTGTTCAAATTGTGGTAAAATTCGGAATTAAATACCTTTGAAGTTCGTTGTATTTCATTCAACGTGTCTACTTAACAAGAAAAAAAAAAATAATTAAATTAAATTTTTTTATAGATATAATAATTGATATAATATATCAATTATTATATCTATAAAAAATTGATATTATCAATAAAAAAATAATTTCAATTTAATTATACTTCATTTTTGGATAATTTATATCAACGAATAATAAACCCTTGTGTAAAATTTGCTGCGTTTTTTATTCCGTAAAGGAGATTTCTCTACATCTCTATTGTTTTTTTTATTGTTCCTTCATATACTTTTCAACACATTCATGTACATCAATTTCCGATTTGCAGATTTTGGTAGTTTGCGGTTGACCAGCCTTATCGATTTCGATTAAAAAATCGAGTGCGAGCCAAAGCCGTTCAGCTTTCGACATAAATCTTGAAGTGTTTCACAATCGTGGGTACCTTTCTAAAGTGCTGGCTTTTCTGGACCATTCAACAAGTCCTGCCATCGTTAGCACACAAGCTCAAAAGCCTCATTGAGGTTCGAACCAAACTGATGAGGTTGGTCAGCTTGTAGAGGCGGGAGATCTATTTTTAATCTGTATTGAAACTGAAACGCTTCACACGGAAAAGATAGAGGCCCGTACAAAATGAATCACCTGGTTTGGTGATTGTTTTTCGAACTGCAGAGCCCCAAGTGACACCGACGAAAAACCCCACGAAAATAATGTGTTGATGTCCGTTCGTGAAAGGGTTCAATTTTTAATGGTCTCCCTCGTTTGGGGGAAGCGATTTCACTCGGAGGATAACAAAAAGATACGACCGGCGAAGGCGACCAGGTCGAAGGCCTTCGTGAGGTCAGATCCTGTCACGGTCAAGTTCGCCTCAAATCTGACAAAAGGCTGCGTGTGAGTGGCTTGAAGATTAAACGGTTTCGATGACATTTTCACAACGGAGGACGCATTATGGCGACACTAGGCTTATCAACCACCTCTTCATAGTTTATTCTCTTTCCAACTCTTTTTTCCCCTCAATACACCAACAACTTGAGCCAGCCTCATCACGTTAAAATGGTCGTAATTGTTTTACGAGGTTGTAAACTGGCGTCCTGAAGTTGCTGAAGAAAGTTGCTTAACGAACTCCGTGTCTACAGTTTGTAGCAGAATTAAGTGACTTCGAAGAACATTGTGAGAATTCGAAGCGGTCTAAACACTTACGTAATCCATTGATTAAAGTCTGGGGGTAATTAGGGGAGATTCTTTACGGGAATTTCAGTAGGTATCGACATTTCAAGCAAATATAACGTAAGGTAGATGCGGCGAGATAGTGGGAATCCATTCTATAAAAAGACGATTTAAGACGAAGTAGTCTATTTCCACGATAAAAATATAACTTGTAGACGCGTTTCGGTTGATTAGACCATCATCAGTACATTAGTTATATTTTTATCGTGGAAATAAACTACTTCGTCTTAAATCGTCTTTTTTATTTCAAGCAAAGGCGAATCCTTAAGGCAAGCATCGCTAACATCGCAATATTTAGACCTGCTAGATTTAGTTACTATAATAATTATTGTAACTAAATATTCAATTATTGAATTCATTCTTGGACACCACTTGGGACAGTTTTTTTTTGTTTTGTTTCCAGTCTGAGCTGGTGACGTGAATTTCTGGCAACGCGTCCTGTTACTTTAGCAGAGAAACGTTTTCCACGTTGCCTGTCTCAAGTGTCTTCCTGCGTTGACAGTCCCAGAGTATTTGGTGGCAGAAGATTTCTTGAGGGTGTCACTGGGGACGTTCAGATACTTCACACAGCCTGTTTTCGGACGAAAAGCTATTAAACTCTGGGGTTTTGCACGTGGGCTAAAGAGCTGCTAAGAGCTAATGGGTTGGCTTGGCATTTGATGAAGAATCTGGCTTCTGAGTCATAAAGCAGGTGATTGCCAGAAGAGGGACTGAGGCGGTGATTTGGGCTCATCAAGTCCGAGTTATCAAATTACGGTATCAGACATATAGAATGGGCCAAATACCGGAAAATGCCATTCGCGAAGATTAAATTGAGCGTCAGGATAAGAGAGGGTCAACCCAAACCAGTCCAAACTGTCCCAAGCTGAATAAGCGTTTTCAAGGCTTGTCATGATGCCATCCACGCTTCCCAGACCTGACCAAGGCTGGCAAAGCTGGTCCCGATCTGGCTAAGGGTTTTAAAGACTTACCAAGAGAGCCACAAGCTTTGGTTGGGCACCACAGTTGTGGCGAAATTATGAATAACTAACTCAATCTTCAGAATTCAGCATCCTTGTTTTGTTTGACTTTTTGAAGTCTAGAAGGTGGTGTTAACGTCTTTTCTGGGATTGGAGGCCCAATTAGCCTGGTATCTTCTCTTTGATAAGAAAAACACATCATCAAAAACGTATCAGCCCAGAAAAGTTCCACCTTTAAAGGCGACTCAACCAAAATAATCGAAACTGGGCATCGTGAGCATGGAAGATATGATCACTACCAGGTCATCATGAAAAGGAAACGAAACAAGTTAGCTTCTCCTTGAATTTTCGTCCGACTGGCTGCTGCCGCCGCCGTTGTCATCAAGGAGGATCGGAACTTGTCTGACGATTGCGCTCATGGCTTCCCATTGCCTCGTCCAGGATTTCTTTCAAGGAGGGGGGTAAGTAACATTCAATCCAAGAGTGGTGGGGGGATGACCTCCTGGCTATGTTGATGTAGCGAAATTTGCTCTTCAATATAATAATACTACAAAATCCGATGTCTGTTTATTTGTGAGTTTATCGCGACGAGAGCCGGTCAAAAAGCGTCATTACTCCACGACGAGAAAATAAGAAAAATTACGAACTGTTGGTTAGGTAGGTAGGTACGTTATGAGTACGACACGGTGATAGAAGGGGAAATTTTTTTGTTCGCACTGTCAGAGGCTTATGTTATTTTATTGAATTTGCAAAATCTTTGAGAGTTTCCTAGACTATTCACGTAAGTATGTAATAATTGCATGCTGCGCAGATTCATCCATCACTTAAGTGTGCATGAATAATTATTGATGGATGAATCTGCTGCGCATGTGGACGGCCCTGTCAGCGGCCCGCATTGAATAGGATAATATCCTTCATATTATGAATTTATGGAATGCAGACATGAATTATTCCCTTCCAATAACCTTAAGGCCAGGTAATTTTTCTTTCACTTATTATTGACAAGGAGGAACTCAGATACCTGCATGTGGGCTCGTGCAACGCACGGGTAAACCCGGCTAGTATTTAATATTGATTGTAACCACAATGCCGTATAATTACAGTGTATCCACCACAGAGTAACAGAGAGGAAATAATTACAGGTATCCACCGATCTCGTGTAAAATAAGCTAACTAAACTTATTAAATAAGCTAAAATAAACTTATTCTCGGCAATTAAGACGGCCCGTTTTCGGCATTGTTTGTCAACCCCATAGCGGAAATACATAGAGAAACTGTGGCATCCGACGACGCTACAATTTAGAAGCGTCTGGAGACCGAGACATGGTCAGTGGACCAACACTTTTTTTTCTTTCAAATCGTAGCCCCTGGGTCAGCAGACTCCTAACTGAGTAACTTCTCAACTGTTGATAATACTGTACTCAACTGTTAATATGTAGTACCGAACATGGAAGCTCGGAAGCGCTGGGGTCATGGCCACAGCGGGTCGGTCCCCAGAACTCGACGATTAGTACACGTGATTCCTCCACTCGACGTTCATTGTGATCAAGTGATCAAAATTCCTACTATTTACCTAAAAAGGGCAATAATTTTTTTTATGGGAGAGAGAGGAATAAGGGTCGTTTCAATCTGGTGACCTTGGGACAGCAAAACTTGACTTCAATACATCCATGCCCTAGAAAGGGCAGTGCACATTCGTCTTGCAGGTTCCTTGGGATATCCATTCCCGTTTTCTTTTAAAGGAAAGGTACTCTAATAATAAGAGTCGGGTCTGGTTAGACTAATTATTCTAACCAGATTCGCTCGATTGCAGCGATAGGTAATAAACTATCTTTTTGTTCTTTACTTTGTTGACACTGACACTGCGTTTGACAAATTTT
Organism: Pilophorus perplexus; assembly: GCA_955831195.1. Classification (NCBI taxonomy): domain Eukaryota; kingdom Metazoa; phylum Arthropoda; class Insecta; order Hemiptera; family Miridae; genus Pilophorus; species Pilophorus perplexus. The sequence continues at coordinate 18,579,031 of OY037014.1, forward strand.
ACTGAACCGTTGCTTTTCAATTCTCTCCTCCGTCCTCGAAATAAAATATTATTACGTCCATGCTTTTCTTTGTTGTGCCCCTTCAAAATGGCACGGGTCAAAAAATTCTTCCCACAATTGGTACCTACACTCAAAGGTATTGAACCAATTTTGTTGAAAACTCTGCTGACTGAACAACAACAAAACACTCAGCGCACAAAGAAAACGATTACCCAATGATTGCTGGTCTGAATCGATTGTTGGTAGGATTTAGCAGGTAGCTGATCAATATTATTTACTTCGTTAAATAGCCGACAGAGCGCTCACCAGAGAAAGCCGAGGTCGAAATCAACGTTGAAACGGGGAAGGAGTGGGAGGATCACTTTGTGCGTTGAACGTCGAGTTTTGTACACAAGAAGCTCCCTAAAGGTCCGTCCACACATTTCAGTGTTTCAGTGAATCCGTGGTCATCCGTGCGGCATGTAACGCTGGTGTGTGGACAATTTATCATTGATGTAATTGAAGGGCACGGAGCACTGATGGCCACGGATTCACTGATATATCAGTGATATACCTATCACCGATATCACTAAAATGTGTGGATCGACCTTTAGTCAGGGAATTGTATGGTAGTGAGCAGCTGATACGATCCAGAAACTAAAATCCCTGCCACTTTGGCGCTAGTGTCGCATTGCCCGGCTTCTGTAGAGTAGGGTCAACTCATCAATCCATTGTCAGTACCGAAATATTCATCCATTGGTTCACTCGTTGGCAGGACGCGAGACGTAACAAGTTGAAATGGATCGGAATGAGGCCGAACGTTTTGAGGAAAAAAATGCCTCTCCGGGTTGATTGGTCAAGTTCACCTTCCTTCGGCGTAACCGTCCCGAAAGTCATTTCTCGCCAGCCTATAAGGAATCCATGAGCTTAGGGAACCAGCTCCAAGGCCGACACTGGGGTGTGCCGAGTCATCGGTCAGCTTCCTTTTTGGGGCGGTGATCACTTCGACAAATCGATCACAGTTTTGGCAAAGGGTGATCAACATGGTCAAAACAATGACACAACACTTGTCAAGTTTACGTCCCCGTGAGCGCATGAAACTTCCCTTTGATAAATTTACAGCGACACACAGACAATATCTAGAGAGCTTCCGTTCTGTTGCTACACCTGAGTGGTCGTCAGCCGAAAATGTCGCTCTCCACCCACTAATCACCCTCAACCCCAATGTCACGAGAGGCCGAAGGGTATAGAATTTCTCCATGTCGACAGTTCTTTCGTGTCCTCACCCGGTGGCAGTTAACACACCTCAGTTGCCCAATTGGCTGCGCCTCCTCTGGCGACACTGGTAAAAAACAATCATACAAGGCACCAATCCCGATACCGAAACTCATAAACGACAAGTTGTTTTACGACTACCAATAACTCAATCATTTTGCCCTTAAACGCTTCCTTGTAGTAGGCCGATCCATCAGACTGGTCATTTCAAGGAGAGCCGCTTGACTGGGATGAATTGTGGAAGCCCGATATCAGTCAAGACCAACCTTCATTCTACATATAAAAAAGCACTCAACAGTAACATTGCAAACTGAACTCTAATTGCCGGCCTATTAACAAGGATAATAAAATGTGATTTCAGCCTCGATATAACTACATCAAGGCTCTAAATAGCCCACGTCATGCAAAAATTAGTTTATCCTGTATTCTTTCTCTTCATGTGCATATTTGGAGTCTTTTCACTTGCCAAATCGTGAGAAAACAAAACAATAAATAAAACTGTAGGCGCTTTACAACTCGGAAGCTGATTGTATCTGTTATTCCTTTGACACATCCAAAGAGACAAAATCAACTTATGGGTAATGATTATAGTCATCACGAACACTTCAAACGGCTCCTTTCAGCGCTTGTTGGAAGAAAAAAGTGCCAGCGCTCTAGGAGCCTGTCAGTAACGACAAGGATTATGAAAGACAATGTAATTATAACTTGAGTCGCGCAATCAAGGACTATTAGTTCACCGGCTCGACGCACCATGAAGCCGAAATTGGACTATGAGACAGCTGGAGCCCATCCGCCGAGAGTTATCGCAATCTATCGACGTCCGGTTGTTATGGGAATGGCTTCCTACATTACGGGCGGGGTATGTCGCAGTTCACTTCCAGGATTATAGCACCTAAAAGGTTGATTGCCAGGAGTTTTCCTTAAGGATTTAAAACTTCTGAAGAGGCCGGCCTCGAGAGGAGAGCACTGTGCATTGGGTAGTGAGCGATGTGGAACACGGCTTCACTGTTGAGGACAGGCATTCGTAGTTGGCTATGGAGAGGATTGTTACGAGGTTGAACAATGAAACGACCAGCCTAAGTAAGCAAGTGCTTGGAACCATGTAAGGAGTGCTTCATTATTCTGCTGCTAGTTTGGCACGTTTGGATCCACTGACGAGCCCCACCTGCTTCGCTTCGTCTCGCTAGATCCATGCTTCATTCTCTTTTCAATTTGAAATCATTGACCATTCATTGGAGTCATTAAGTGTATCGCATGCCAAGCCCACTCAGGGTGGTTCAGTCCAGGTAGTTCCCACGAACGCGTAGTTTACAATGAGCATCAGCAAGCTTTGTAAAGTACCAGAACCCTCCAAAAACATGATCCAAACTCTAGCAACTTTAATTTGTTTCTTTACTTTTGCTTCTGAAATTAGTAGGTCTGATGCTTTCGAGTGCGTGAATTCCAAAAATAATTTTTCTTCACTTCTGAAATATAGTGATGGTTAATTAACTACATTTTTGCTTCCGAGTCTGCAAGGCAGAGGAAGCATTGTTTTCACTTTCGAAATGAAAGAAAATTTTGTTCTCCAAAATCAAAATTTCCACTCATGTTTTGCGTTTCAGAGCCTACTGAACAAATTTGGTTCCGTGTCTGTCTGTCTGTCCGCATTTCCTTGCCAAACCCATAACTACCACAATTTTGATCGGATTTCAATCAAATTTTCAGGAACTGTGTGGGTATAGCCCTAGATGGTCCACTATCAGTTTCATTACGATTGAATCAGCGGTACGCTCAGCGCATGCGCGAAAATAATTTCCTTCCCACAGCCATGACTCCCACAATTTTGATCGGATTTCAATCAAATTTTCAGGAATTGTGTGGCTATGGCCCTAGATGGTCCTCTATCAATTTCATCACGATTAAATCAGCAGTATGTACTCTCAGCGCATGCGCGAATGTAATTAAATTACAAGAAAATTTTTCTTGTTACAGTCATGACATACTGTGAAGGCCAGGAGGAAGCTTCTGTGCCATGTCCTTGGCTTTGTCGTTAATTATCGGAACTTTTCACATTTGACATAAGTGAATTAATTAACAAATTACTGAACCATTGCTGATCCCGTCCAGGGCAGGGCAGGGGTCTTGTTACTGCTCGGAACACTTCCAATAATATTTGAATATTGTGTGAGACTGCCGACACAACCCAACCCATGACGTCCTGCATAATCCAACTGAACAGGTAAGTCAGGCAATTCTGCTGCTTGGTTGGACCAGGTAGCAATTTAAGGGGCGAATAAAGGATGTGTTCGGTTGAAGCCATTGAAAATGACTATTGCGTGCGTTTCACAAAAAGCGTGCAGGTCACAAAATTTGTATTAAATAGGTATTAAATTTTAATACCTCATCTCAGATTCCTTAACGTTCCAAGTAACCTTCCAAGCAACGTACGGCTTACGAATGCCAACCTGATAACCATCACAACTCCTCCCTTAACAACTCACCTGTAAACGAAGGGTCCAATCTCCTGGAGTTTGGGTTTCTGCTGGTGGCTGAGAAACGCTTCGGGGTTGGTCACGTTGAAGATCCAAACTTTAGTCAGCCGGTTGACCCCCGGCTGCTTCCAATAGTAGTAACTCAACGTACCGTTCCACAGCCTCAATTGCTGAAAAAAAAAAAAAAAAAAAAAAAAACTAGATTAGGTACCTACCCTCATACGCATTTTAGTCATATTTTACCATCGCTTACAATTTATGAGGAATTTCAACTACCGCATTTTCCAGCGCCAGCCAATTTCATTAAAGCATTTCTTGATGACTATAATAATTATAGAGACCAAGAAAATTTAATGTTGATAATTACCATCAAGATAATAGTAATGATCATTATCAGAATCAATAACCGCCTCCAACATATTCAACACGTGTTTCCCTACCTACGTGGACAAACATTAATAGCTAAGGTTATTCATAACATTAGCAAGTATTATTAACTTCCATAAGAAGAACGTATCAGTTGCATTGAAGGTGTATTTGCATGGATAATAATCTAGTTAGGCAGCGCTAAATGCGAATTATCATAAGTGCTGTACCTAAGTTGTTTTTCCCTTCCCATTGTTTATGTCATTCATGTGCACGTTCGTCAACTGATTGGACGGTTTTTATGGTTGTTCTGGGGAAGAAGCAATGACGAACAAGAAGTGGCAAATGAAGTGTTAAAGGATGGAGCGGGTGGGCGAATACACAAGGTGGCTAGGGTAGGGAATGTGTGCGTCATGAGATAGTGGGGAACTGTAAAAAATATAAACACGTGGCATGAAGAAAAGAGCTGCTGGATTACACATGGGTTTGTTATTTTCAATATTATGTAGTAACATTCGTGAATCGATTATCTGCCTGAAATTACTTCAAAAATGACACGACACTTTCCCACAAGGCCAAGCCCATTCAAGAGCCATAGCACCATAATGGCTCCAAAACCTCCACCTAGGACGAGGGAATTAAAGTGTTATAGCTTAACGAACTCGCGAGAGGGAAGGGTTCGCGACCCAGCCTTGTCAATTCAAATTTTCAAGGGGTTAGCGATTCATTGGCATTTCGGAATCATTTCAAAGTAAGTGCGGGGTCAGCTCCTGCTCCATTGTGATAACCAAATCGGTTACCACAATAAAATCCACTGTATTTCTTTTTTTTTTAACTGAATCTGTATGCTCACAGTGTGGTCGCACAGACCTGAGGCTAACCTAAATCGATTTTGCGTCCAATCTTACCCCGGAAACGATACTTCATGGTAAAGCCCTTCAAAAACCCTACGTGTAGCCTACAGATATTGAGTTGAAAACCTTGCAGACCCACGTAGACAAATAAAACAAATTCTACTGCCATAAGAATCGAAATCAGAGAAAACGTGGAACTGAAAATATCCAAGCCGATCAAAATTATCTACCATCAAACATAATGGTAGAACCTATGCTTGCTCTTTAAAAAATTATACACCAAAATAACGCTCAAAATAATGACATGATGAAGACAGAAGAAGCGGGAAAAGTGAACTCCTTCCTCAAAAATGACGAAAAAAGTTCACCTAGGGAAAATATTCGGCAGGTTCAAGGCGAAAAATGATTAAATTTTAGCGGCGTGGTTAGCTGACGGAAAGCTGACTATGGTTCTAAAAACGCCGACAAAATAGCGGCCGTAAAATCACGTTTGACGGAGGTCACCAAACCACTCGTTTGCGGGGAATTGACTATGGTTTCAAAAACCGGCCCGTGCTGGTAATTAGCAAATTATGCGAATTACAAGCACAAACACTGGGAATGATGAGGAATAAAGGTACGCATCATCAATTTGCTCATTATCACCTAATTAACCGAAAATAAAATGAATTGTTTATTCTCCCCAGCCTCACCATCAACTTGTCCCAATCGTCACTGATACATCCATACACCCGAGTAAATATAGATGTACCTATATATTTTACTAATGAAAGGCGTGATATTAACATAGGTTCCCATACATTTCAGTTCTCTGGGGACAACAACCCTTTTGAGTAGATCAATAAGAGGCGGCGTTGAAAAGTACCTACTGTTGTCAGGAAAATATGGATGCTTGAAGTCCCCTTCCTCTTTTCCACTAGTTTCATTTAAAATACGTACACCAGGCATCAACATCTTCATAGTTTTGCCCAAGACTGAACAAAAGTACTGATATGCCCCCCAAAAAAATCCTACACGGGTTAAAAAGATGCCAAGCACCCAACCTGGCCTTGATCAATTGCACCATTACTCCCCAACTTTTACAAGTCCCTTCTGACCCCAAGTTAGCCCCCACCTCATCACCATCCATTCCTGCTTGGCCGGGGAGCTCATATAAATGACATTAGCGTTCGAAAGTCAATTCAAAAACGTAAATAATCTGGGAATTAAAAAGTTAAATGAATGAATATGAATTAAATTCATGAAAAATGAATGGAACACAAGATGAAGAATATAAAATAAAAAGAATGAAACTGTTGTTAAATAAATTACCAAAACTTGTAAATTGTTAAAATTTTAAAAAAAGTATCAATTTTGTGAGTGGAAAATTCATTCATTCATTGAAACGGTCAACATCATCATCACGATCAACCCTTGCACGAGTGGGCTCCCCGGCCAAGCAGGAATGGATTGGGGATGTGGGGGCTCAACTTGTGATCAGAAGGGACATGTAAAAGTTGGGGTGTAACGGTTCACTCGATTGGTTGGCACAACCTTGATATCAACGCCAGGTTTGGTGCTTGGCATCTTTTTAACCCGTGTGGGGTATGGGGAGATATTCGTAATTCAAGCAGAAGACGCGTTGCGAGCATAGGCTCGGTTACATGAACTGTCCGCTGTTCTGCAAAATCGACCATAAGCCAGATACCTTTTTTGTCAGGAAGTATCACATACCCGATACGTTAAAAAAAAAAAAAAAGTTTCGATACTTATAAATAGGTACCTATCAACACTCTTCGTCAGCGGTCACTCTGGCGGGTCGCGAAGGCGTGTTGGCGACCTCGGGGTGGAACGTCCAGTTTTTATCTCGCCCGCAGTCTACAGGAGCCTGACGAAGTCCTAGGAAGGACCCCCTCTTTCCCATCCCACAAGACGTTATGCAAGAAATTAAGTCCGTTTCTGAAGTGATAGGTCGGCCTTGACCTGGTTTTTAAACGGCCCGAGTTTTTTTAACCCCCCATTATATTGACGAAAGTGTATCACAGTTTGGCGGTGAACAAAACCACATCGCCTTTCAGAGGTGCGTGAACCGGAACGATAGGCAGAGGTGCCTATCAAATCGGAACAAGCGGGGGAAGTCGAACTGCGGATATTGTAAGGTTCGCAGTGTTCATCTGACATCTCCCGCAGCTTTCATGCTCCGATGCGTTCAACGAGAAACGAGGAAGTTGTACAACCTCAAACATTGCAGAAAGGCAAACCTATCGGCCTAGAAACTGTGTGGAGATCAATGTGATTCAATATGTCACCTTGTTTTGTCAGCAATCGACAACTTTCACTCGCCGAAGTGCTTTTAGACAACAAATAGGTACCAAAAAGTTCGAGCAAACATCAGAAGAAAGTTCATCACGAGGGAAATGCCAAAAGTGCAAACAGCTTTTACATAGCAAAAAACGCACTTTACCCGACAGTTCAAACTAAACTCTGCCGACGACTAGAGGGATCATTCATGGACAGATAACCTTCAAGTAACAAGATCATTGTGGTGAACTGGATCACGATTTTCTACTTCGCAGCGCCGACACGCCTAAATTGCACGTTATAAGAATAAAATTGATTGTAGATTGTAGATCCTAACTACTGGTCTTAAGGCAATACCTCCTTCTAGGTATTGGCTTGACACTAACCTATCAATAACAGTTCAGTTGCTGAACACCGGATGCTAACAGGTTGTTTACAGCTGGCACCACGGGATAATATTTTATGAGGGCAACACGTGATCATAATATTATTATATGTTGCCAGCTGTAAATACTATCAATATCATTGATAATATTATTCAATAATCGATGATTCCATATAAAATGACTTCAAGACTTGACTCGTGTTTTTGGACTCAGAGCTCAGTGATGCTTCATTGGAAAGAGTGGTGATCACTTAAGCCTTTAAGTTCTGCACGACAAGTTTCCTCAATATAATCAATAATGAGAGCCCCAGTTGAACCAGGAAGTCGTAAAGTTTTGATTCATTGGGCTAATAGGCGACAGTCAAGGATGAGTTGAGATGAACGAAGGTTGCACAGAGGGAGATGACATTGTAAGAACCTCTAAGCACCACAACGTCCTTTCTAACTGTTAACGGGCTGTTTACAATTTAGCAGTTTCGACGCGTCATGGGGATAAACATCGGTTGAGATAAGCCAGAAAAAACAAAAACAAAAAAATGAACGGAACCTATCGCGAGGAGGTTGTATAGAGTTGAGGTACATAACTTCACAGAAAGAATCAGAACGGCAGTTCAGAGTGAAGCCTGAAATCCTTTTCAAGGGTAGGTACCTACCAGAAGTACCAAGAGATTACAAGCCTTGGCCAAGCAGGGAACATAATAAGGTCCCCTTGAAGGATGTTAAGTAGTAAGTGAGTCATAACCTACCTGGTGATGGAGTTCTCACTGGCTGTTCTGATGCTGGTGGCAAGTGCTTTCGAGGTTGAGACATCACAGCAGCGCTGACAATTGAGCCACCAGCAATAAATCAGCCATTATACCAACAGTAAATTTATCACTGAATTATTCCGAATGAATATCACTCTCTGGGAGCTTCTTAAGACATAGATGCCAAAGCTTGGATCGCCTTGGACAGCTAGGCATCAATCAAGGCATTACCATTACCCTCTATCTCGTCGCGGGACCGCGTGCAGACCCTCAACAGCCTGGGGTGGGTATCGGATTCTCGGCACCTATGTATCTCAGGTAGTGCGTTACATATTCATGAATATTCTGACCTGGCCCAGAAAGGGCTGTTAAACCTCATTTGTAGGGCGAGAGCAAGCGTTTGGATTAGCAAGAACTTCCTTCAAAGGCCCTGTCCACAGGGTGCGCAAACTGCCAGAGAAGGCGACAAATTGAAGGTCACGCTCACATGGTGGCCAAACCGAACACCAAGACAACTGAGGAGCTGAAACTTACTTAGCTTTCTCTCTTGGAAATGGGCTAGGGAACCACATCTCGACTAATATTTTTTCCTGAATGTGAAGCAGTGGAATGGTTTGGGCTCCTACGGTGTCGAAGCTCACCTGTTTCCTAGCAGTGTGGAGGGATGTTCGGGGTTCTCGAAATACCGAATGTTCGTGCTCGGGGATGTTCCGACTGGTGTCGCTTTTTTGCCCATCAAAGGAGACGCATATTCGCTAAGTAACTAGAACCTGCCCCGCTCCACACTTGTATGCGGCTCGCACGGGTCTGCGCGTATGTATACCGCATAATATACGCATACCTAGGGGTATTATCTCTAGAAGTTTGTGTTCTCCCTCCAAAGTTCCACTCCGTCTCATTTTAATTGAAGAAGTGTGTAGTATTTCTACAATTCAATTTTTCGGCGCATAAAATGGAGTGGCAAAATGAAACATAGTTTTGAAAATTATCGAGGCTTATAAAGTGGAAGAGCAAGGAATCCTTTCAACTTGTGGAAAAAAAAAAAAAAAAAAAAAAAATCAAGGACAGCATTCGAAGTGGAGCTGGAAGTGACGAGGTTTACAAACCCATCTGGTTTGCGTACATCACCTGGGCCAGATTCCTCCGGGACAAGGATCAACCACCAATCCATCGCGAGCAACTGGTAGGTGGCAAAGATATATACCACGGGTAGATATATTATATCTACTACATACCTGGTGCTCGTCTCTCCTGGGGGTGGTATTAGGTTTGTTCCAGGTCTGACTGCGTCTGTCGACAGAAGTTGGACAGCTGTCGACAGAACCCGACCGCACGTACTCGAGCTAACGGCTTCCGTCCAACTAACGATCGACCTGGAACAGCAGTTTCTAAACTGCGCACGTCAAACCTGGAACAAACCTACTGACTGGCTTAACCCCCCTCCGCTTTCATCTGAACCGTACAGGGGGGTATTTAATTATTAACTAATTACCCCCCGGGTAATAATCGTCATCTTTGTGAGGAGGCTGCCGAAAAAGCCCCTTTTTCGGGGGTACCTACCTGGGAGCCATCCGATTTCACCGTGAGGTTGTATGGGGCTTAGAAAGATGCTAGGAAGTCGAATTAGATGTTCATTCCCGGCTAATGGAGTAGGTATGTCATAATCCATTTTTCGGGGTTCCACAACCGTCCCCAAACAAACATTTTTAAATTGAATGATTAAATTACCTAACTTATTTTAAAAATAGAGTTAATTTTAGTACAATAATTATTCACCTCTGAACGCAAGTGTATGTGAATCCTTTCTCTAGAGCCAGAATTTCTACAGCTTATCTAAATACAGTGCGGTGTCGGCTCCTGCCCCAATTGTGAAAACCAAGTTGGTAAACGAAAAAAAACCTACTTTTACTTTACTGTGAGTATTTCACTATTAAAAAAAGAAGTAATTATTACTTCTTTTTTTAATAGTGAAATAGTTCTATTTCAATTAATTCTAATTAATTCAAAATGAATTCTAATTAATTTTAGTAGGTAAAATTTATACCATAGCCCTTGGGTAAATGTAGCACCTTTTTTTCACTAGGGCTGTCAGATAAAGCTCAATGAGCCACAAGGCTGAAAGTTTTGAAAGGGTGCATCCCTACCTATCCCCTTCCTGAGCCTACTTTAGCCTACATTAAATTATATAAAATTTATATAACAGTTGATGGTGGTGTTGACCGTTTCAATTAATGTTGTTGGAAACTTGTTGAGGGTCAGTCAAATAAGACGAGATTTTTGCCGACGTTTTAAGAGATATATTCTCCTATCATCAGGGCCTAACGAAATGAAAAAAACACGAATTTAGACTTTGAATTTAACAATTGATGAAACTATATGATACGACACAATATTGTACAAAGTGTATATGATATGAAACAGTGACAAGTGTACATAGAACAAATGAATATGATATAAATAATTTGGAAGGTAAGTAGAGCAAAATCCTGTCATTGAGTGAGCAAGTTTAAGTACCTCTGTATATTTTAAACTTGCTCACTCAATGACAGGATATCATATACACTTTGTACACTATTGTGTCGTATCATATAGTTTCATCAATTGTTAAATTCAAAGTCTAAATTCGTGTTTTTTTTTTTCATTTCGTTAGGCCCTGATGATAGGAGAATATATCTCTTGAAACGTCGGCAAAAATCTCGTCTTATTTGACTGACCCTCAACAAGTTTCCAACAAAATTTATATAACATTTAATGTTATATCATAATAATATTATGGTATAAATCTAGATGAAGGAGCCTCAGAAATGGGTCCATATTAGGTATGTTGAATATTATTCTCTTTCAATACCTCACAACATAATTTACTTGAGGTAAAATTTTGGCATGCCATAGGTAAATCAAAAATACAAAAATTTGATATTGCATTTAAAAAGTTGTGGCAGAGTGGTGCCAAAGACGCGAAAGAAACTTGTCACCATACCAGACATACCTGCAAACATACCATCATCGCTGGCCCAAACATCAGCAGAGCAGACCTGTGTAGAGAGTAAACGAATCCTGGACCTCTAAGCGGGACACAGATCTTCAACAACACAATGCGTTCTTCATCGATTTTGACAGAAGTCATCTTGATATAATATATCAAGATATATTTAATATTATTAAATATATATCCCAAATTTTGGGGTATTGACGAAGGATCGAATTGTACGATGGACTTATCACTACCGAAAGAGGAATCCACTGAGATGATCTCAGTGAGATCTCAGGCCTCTAAGGCTATTGATACCTAACACCTAGTATAACGTGTATGTAGAACCTTCAAATGGTCGAAAACCATTCACTCGGTCAGTCGAAAAGTTAAAATCCACACGTCCAGTCATTAACGACTACCCACAGGGAAGAGGAAGTTTCGAGCTCACTTAAAAACACTGCGCTTTTTTTTGGACTCAGGGAGAAATAACTCCAAACTGCCGGAATCGAACTGCTTGGGCCACTAGGTGCTCTCCACAAATGGTCGTTGTCAAAACTTACGTTCGCGTAGATTACTCAGCTACGATACGGATGAGGATAAAGGCGAAAAAACGTTCGGAAGGTGAATGGGTCGCGAAACTACTCAAACGGTTTGAGGCTCAAACGATTCTGAACGAGTTCTGCCGCAGACACTCAAGTTCTGATGCTCTGCGAACGCAATTCCTGAAAATCAGGAACTGAAAGCGGAACTGAACGGTAGGCCCTTCTGTTGGAACCAAGACTTCTTCTAACCTCCTTGGCTGGAACAAACCTGATGTAGGTACTAGGGATGCTAAAAAATATCGATATATCAAAATATCGATATTTTCCCGCTGATATATCGATATTTTTGGGCGATATTTCTTTCACCGATGTATCGATATTATTTATAAAATATCGGGAACCGATTACTGAAAGTATTTCAAATCAAATACGATCAACGAGTTGGATTGGCAGAAAATATTAATCATGTACTGAATGTTTTGTCAGAACAATATAAACTAAGCAAATAAATTGTTTCTATGATTTTACAAATAATTACCTACTCTACAGATTATTCGAACAATTTATAACCTTAATTTATTTACTAGTAATCAAAAGTCGTGAGAGGCATGGATTTAAAAAAAAATTTGAACTAATATCCGATAATATCGGATATATTATATCGAATATCGATATTATAAACGATAACGATATATTATATTAAACGATATATTATATCAAATCTCGATATTTTTCTACGATATATCGACCTAGTAAAACGATATTTTTAAAACTATCGATATATCGAATATTGATACTTTTCTTCAGTGTGGACATCCCTATTTAGCGATATTTTCCGCCGATATATCGATATTTTTGGGCGATATTTTTTCCACCGATATATCGATATTAATTTTAAAATATCGGGAACCGATATTTTAGAGAGAGATCCGACATAAATCCGAACACCAGCTAGAAATAGGATCAAAGAACGTATAGGTAGCTGTACTGAAAGTATTTCAAATCAAATACGATTAAAGAGTTGCATTGGCAGAAAATATTAATCATGTACTGAATGTTTTGTCAGAACAATTTGCACTTAGCAAATAAATTGTTTCTATGATTTTACAAATAATTACCTACTCATTACAGATTATTTGAAGAATTTATAACCTCAATTTATTTACTAGTAATTTTTTTAAAATTTGGACTAATATCCTATATATCGATATTTTAAAACGATATATCGAATGTGATGATTCCACCCTCACTTTACAAAACTCAAGAAATATAAAAGAGCCGGCAGACGGGACACTCCACGTCTCATAGCAACCAGCTGACCGAGCGGCTCCGCACGAGTATAATATACTTATATTATAAGGCCGGCAGCCGCCGCCTCCGCTTTCATTCCGTTTTAATTTCTCTCTCACGAAGGGTGAACCTCTGCTGGTGCTCTGTCCGATTTTAACCTTTGTTTTTCACAAATAGCCCAAGCAAATTGTCACTAAAATCGGCCCCGACCAAACACTAAATATGCTATTTGATTTTATTGTCTTAAATGGTCCATTGGGGTCCTAATAAGAGTAATCTGTGGTTTCCCACCAAAATATTTGATGGGAGAACTGTGGGCAGCCCAAAAACCACGAAATTTTCGGACTTTTTTCGGTTTTTTTAATATATCTCAGAAACGAATAATCCTATCGATGTTTTTACCGTATACTGTTTTAAAGAGCATTAAATTCTCTACAGTTTTCACTACCTAGAGTCTTTTCTAACTCTGATAGCAAACGAGCTAGAGCTCATCAAAAATTGACAATTTTCTCCAACTTCTGGAAAAATCACAAAATCTAGCTATTATCTCCTTTTTGCTTCTTTCTAACTCGTCCAAAGTGTTATTAGAACGTAGTAGACGTGCTTGTATGATGCTCAGAGTCAATGACGATGTTGCAATTAAAATATGAGATAAGTTTCATTAATTAAGAGATGTGGAGCCAGGTCAGTTAGAAGTGGTTGACCTTGACAGTCCCGGAGGAGCGGAGGACCCTGCTACGGAGGAGGAAGAGAACATGAGTGTAGTTTGGAAGTTAGGGTCTGCGATAATCCTGAGGATTATTACGGGAGAATAAATAGACGATTTAGCGGGAATAAATAGGGTAATGTATTTAACTCACTGCTATATGGTCAATAAGGGGGTCGTCTCGTCGAGGGTCCACAGGAGAGTGCCTCTTATCAGATTCACCCGCCTGTCTCTCTTCGAGGTAGAGGAAAGGAAGGGACGCTATTCCATGGTGACATCACACTCCCCCTCCCGGCAGAAAAGCTGGCGGGGACAGGTTTTGGG